>CM073500.1:27798250-29054688 GCA_037074585.1 Biancaea sappan
GTACAGAAAACAAAAATAGCAAGGAACTAAATAATTGGAAGTTTTTCACAAAGTTATTAGCTGTAATAAAGTGGTGAGGGGCTTAAGTAGCTTGCAGGAGGTCGTAGGCTTAATCTCCTATGTTGCCATATGTTATAAAAAGAATGTTCCAAATAACCCAAGGAAACTAGACATGTCTGAAATGTCAATCTCTTTCTTTCCTCATCATTCCTGAGCTTTATATACTTTTTGCGAGTAACACTAAATTTTTTTGCTACAATGTCCCAACAAATGTGCCAAGCCATTTGTTCTCTGTAGGAGGTTATGGGATAACCTGTACTGTCATCTAATTGTGATAAGATGCTGGTGTTGGTTATAGTTGGTTATAGTTGTTATAGTAATTAGGATATTATTAGAGGGTGAATCTCTTACAAATAGGATAGTGTGAGAAAGGAGAAGAAGCATAATAGTTGATTATGTGTGTAGGAGCTTTACTTTGTGAGGAGTCTTTGACTCTAAGAGACTTAGTCTCTGTATAATCTTTTCTTGTTAATCTTGTTGAGTTTCTTTTTGTGTAATCTTTTCTTGTTAATTTTGCTGAGTTTCTTTTTGTTCTTACTTTATCTTGAATAAAATCTTCCATTCTCTTCTTAGTCAAGTTTTGGGTTCTCATCAATTGGTCCAACCTGCCGGATAGCCGGATTACTGGATTTTCGAGAGGAGCCAACATATTATTTCAAATGTCTAATCAACAACGGGAAGAACTAGTCAAAAGTTACAACAAATCATTAAAGATGTGTTTGACCAAATACTAGGAAAGATTAAATCTATTGAGAACCGAAGAAAAAGCCTGTGGGGGAAGCCTGTGAGTTTTCAGCTCTCTGACTCAAAAAAGATGATGTCACAAATGCTATCGAGGGAAGATAAGTAGGTTGGAGAACGGGTAACCCAATGCTGCAGTATGAAGATGGTGAACCCGACGTCAAAGGAATGGCACGATGAAGGAATGGGGCGGGTATGGTAGTGCGAAACATAGGTGATAATTTGGGACTTATTGGGCTAGTCTAAACCCAGTTAAACAAGGTTGGGTCTTATTCTGGGTCGAGTACACACAGCAATGTATACCCGAAGGCTTAGCACGGAATCAGCAATGAGATAATATAGCAGAACAGAAACCTAAGTCGGATTTCATCACAGGGGAGCTCAACCAAGGTGCGGATGATGCCAATGATTGTACGGCGGTCTCCGGCAAAGTGGTCTAAGGGAAATTGGAGAGGAAATGGTGGGAAGAACACACGACGCTGGACCACGCACGTTATAGGCTCGGGAGCTCTATCATCTAACGTTCTGTCATCATCGAATATTACTAGAGGGTCGTTGATGGTGAAGAGGAAGAGAAAGAACAAAGAAGAGCGACAAACTGGGATATGGAAGAAAAGAGGCGTCAAACATCTTTCAGGTTTGGAGATACTAGATCGTAAGGCATGCAGGAAGTGTTTTAGGCCATGCAAAGCCGGTAGACCACCACCGGGGATGACGACACAGGCGACGCCAGTCACAACGCAGGAATCGCCAGAGAATTCTGAGGTATACTGTGGAGGAGAGAACAAGAAGAGTAGAGACATCACTCTGAACAAGAACAGTGAAGGAATTGGCTGAAATTAGGGAAAAAGAAAAAAAAAGACCAGAAACAAAAAAAAAAGAAAAGAAGAAATAAAAAGAATATATTTCAGTCAACCGTGGGAACAAGGTTGAACTCGGAGTAATGATATGATACTGGTGTTGGTTATAGTTGTTACAATAATTATGATATTATTAGAGGGTGAATCTCTTATAAATAGGAGAGTTGAGTGTGAGAACAGAGAAAAAGAATTGTGTGTGTAGGAGCTTTGTTTTGTGGGAAGTTTTTAACTTTAGGAGACTTAGTCTAAATGTAATCTTTTCTAGTTAATGTTGGTGAGTTTCTTTCTGTTCTTACTTTATCTTGATTAAAATCTTCAATTCTCTTTTTAGTCAAGTCTTGGGTTCTCATCAAATTGTGACATAAATTGACAGAGCATAACTCTATCCTAAAGAGATATTATTTTATAAATTTGTATATGAGCATTTTCCTCGTCAAACAAACTAATTTGTTTGGCAAGCATTGTACACAGTAAAACTAAAATAAAAAAGGATAAACAAAGAACAAACTATTAGGTCATCAAGCTTCTAGAAGAAAATGGTAATAAAAAATACCGGAGAAGGAATGACTCTGCATCCAGTAGATAAGTCTAGAAAGGCAGTCTTCCACTTTTAAGTGTATCCCAGTCTCTTCTTCAACATGTCAATATGATAACATCAAATCTCATGGACAACATTGTAGTGCGATTAAAAGTTCAAATAAGGTTGACGATGAGTAATAGTACTTGCTCGCATACCAGTACCACTTCTTCCACACCTCCCCTCAAAAAAATTTTTTATTTTTAAATATAACTATATTAAATAAATGAAAATAAAAAGAGGAGTCAAGACATATGAAAGAAGTGGTTTGCAAGCATCATTTCTTGCTTAAAAATATCACTAGGGCAACCAAAGATTACGATGCAAGAAAAGTAAAACATCGCACCAGCCAAAAAAGAGAGGTGTTGGGTTGTGTTTTTGGCGTTGTGGTTGGAGAGAGAGAGGGGGGAAGACATCATGAACTGCAGTGCTAACGAAATCACCTTGTCACCATCCAACATTCCAGCAAGCAATTCCAATATGATCCTTCCAGTGGGGACCCTTACCTTGTTAATAAGATTTTCAAAGAGATCGAAATAAAGCATAAGAATAGCCATAATAGAAAGCTCTAATAACACTAATTAATTTAAACACTAAAGAGATCGAAGTTTCCACCCACTACCTGCTCAGTAGGAACAGCATAAATCTCACCTTCTGATTCCAAAAGTATCAACACTGTCGCGGCTGGTCCTCATGCAAACACAGTACCAGGAACCTAATCATGGTTTACTATATAATCAAATAAATGAAACTAATATTAGGGGCACAACATGTACGTTCATCAAACGGTAACTTTTAGCCGTCCAAAATGAGGAAACCAATCTCTACATCACCCCTCCCCCCTGCCCCAGTTATTTTTCTCTGAAGAGAATAAAATATAAGGCCACAGATAAAATTGTAAAAGGAGATAAAAATTACCGAAAAAAAAAAATCAAATTCATAGTTCACTAACACAGATGAAACTGGGAGACGGTAGATTTAAACTGAAGAGCTCTTGTATAGAAAATTGGATACCTTTTCCCCAGTTTCTTTGTCAACAATGTCAGCTTTGAATTTGAGAAACCCAATTCGCTTTCCAAACATATCAACTCCCTGCTTACACAAACGACAAAATCAAAAAGGAAAAATAAAATAAAATAACGGAGAAACTTCTGATAATCAGAATTTGGAGAAATTAGTACTACTAGGTTAGCCCCTCTTCTGTTTTGGATTGAAATCCCTCCAGAGGGTCAACAGAACCAAGAAAAAATAATCCCCTTACATATACTAATTGAATCCTATATAACTACGTTAACAATAAATGGCATAGTACTGCTTGTCTCTACATACAATCTCAGTAAATTCTTCAGAAGAAAATTAAGACATGGTCTATACTGACAACAATTCTTCTTTATTGGTTTGTTGAAAGATTTGCTCATTTATTTCCCTGCACCAATATCACATTAATAACTTGTAAACTATGAAGCAAAGTCACACCAGACAGGAGATACTTCCGCTTGTTGGAGACTGGTACAAGTAGAGCATGCCTAGCACATTTATACCATGTCATGAGGTAAGCATGTTCTATTCGTTAGAGTTTAAATTTATGGAACCTTCTATAAACATATAAAATTATATATTTGTAACATATGTCAGTGTTGCACGATATATCATTTATTAGATTGGTCTTGCCATATCTAAATCAGGATTGCTACGTGGAATGTTGGAACCATGACAGGGAAATCCATAGAGGTTGTGGACACTATGAAGAGGAGGAAAATTAACATCTTGTGCCTTCAAGAGACTAAATGGGTTGGAGAAAAGGCTAAGAAATTTGATTGTTCAGGTTTCAAGTTCTGGTACACTGGAAAAGTAAGGACAAAAAATGGTGTAGGTATTATGGTTGACAAGGAATGGACGCCGAGTGTGGTGAAGGTAAAAAAGATTGGGGATAGGATTCTATGCTTAAGATGATTATCGTAGGAGATACTATCCACATCATAAGTGCCTATGCACTACAGGTAGGGACGGATGCATATCTTAAAGAAAAGTTTTGGGAAGATTTGGAAGGATTGGTTAGAAGCATACCTTTAGAAGAGAAGATTTTCTTCAGGGGGGACCTTAATGGTCATGTTGGAAAAGAAGCAGGATAGTATGAGAGGGTCCATGGTGGCTTTGGTTTTGGGGAGCATAACGAGGAAGGACAGGCTATATTGGATTTCTCAATGGCTTATAATTTCAAGGTTGTCAACACCTGCTTCAAGAAGTGAGAGAAACATTTAATCACATACAAGAGTGGAGCTTCAAGGTCACAGATTGACTTCTTTCTGGTAAGGAATCCAGATAGAAAAATATGTCAAAATTGTAAAGTTATTCCTGGGGAACCCGTAGCAACTCAACATAGGGTTTCAGTCCTTGACGTAGTTATTAAGGGTCGGAAACAAAAGCATCGTCAGGCGATGAACCCTAGGATCAAGTGGTGGTAGCTAAAGGGGAAGAATCAACAGACTTTCAAGAGAAGATTGTTGGAGGAAGGATATTGGGAGTTACGAGAAAATGCTAACACCATGTGGGAGGAGATGGCCAAGAAGGTTAGAAAAGTAGCTAAAGCACTTTTAGGAGAATCAAAAGGTTTTGGACAAAGAGATAAGGAATCTTGGTGGTGGAATGAGGCTATTCAAGAGAAGATCAAATTTAAAAGAGAATGCTTTAAAGCTATCCATATGTACAATAACTCAGAAAATTCGGAAAGGTATCGGAAGGCTAATAAGGAGACAAAAAAAGCAGTAAGTGAAGTACGATCTAAAGCATTTGAAGAGTTTTACAAGGATTTAGGAACGAAAAAAGGGGAACAAAAGATTTACAAGATTGCGAAGACTAGAGAGAGGAAATCTAGAGATTTGGATCAAGTAAGATGTGTTAAGGATGAAGAAGGAAAAGTTCTGGTTACAGATATAGATATTAAAAGCATATGGAAGGGTTATTTTCAAAAGTTCTTTAATGACGGAACAGAGTCGACTTGTGATATAGAAGATTTAACAACCTGGAAGAGAGAACAAAATTTGGCATATTATCGCAAGATTAAGGTTGATGAGGTTATGGAAGCTCTTAGAAAAATAGATAATGGTAAAGCTGTTGGTCCAAATAATATTCCTATTGAAGTTTGAAAGTGTTTAGGAGATGAGGGTACTATCTGGCTAACTAAGCTCTTTAATGAGATTTTAAGGTCTAAAAAAATGCCTGAAGAATGGAGAAGAAGCACTTTAGTGCCTATTTACAAAAACAAAGGAGACATCCAGAATTGCGC
Source organism: Biancaea sappan (assembly GCA_037074585.1). Lineage (NCBI taxonomy): Eukaryota > Viridiplantae > Streptophyta > Magnoliopsida > Fabales > Fabaceae > Biancaea > Biancaea sappan. The sequence continues at coordinate 27,803,775 of CM073500.1, forward strand.
AAACTACCGCGGGATTAAGCTTATGAGTCACACTCTAAAATTATGGGAAAGAGTGATTGAACGTAGGTTAAAAATGGAGACGAGCATTTCTAAAAATCAATTTGGATTCATGCTAGGACGGTCTACTATGGAAGCTATTTATCTTCTAAGGGGGTTGATAGAAAGGTATAGGAGTAAACAAAAAGACTTGCATATAGCATTTATTGACTTGGAAAAAGCCTATGATCAAGTACCAAGAGAGGTGCTGTGGAAAGCCTTGGAACAGAAAAGTGTACGGGTTGCGTATATTAGAGCTATAAAAGATATGTCGAGGGGGCTACGACTAGTGTGAGAACGTCTGGAGGGGAGACTAGAGACTTTCCTATTAAGATTGGCCTACATCAGGGATCATCCTTAAGCCCTTATTTGTTTGACCTGGTTTTAGATGTTCTGACGAAACACATCCAAGAAGAAATCCCTAAGTGCATGCTTTTTGCAGATGACGTTGTTCTCATAGCAGAGATAAAGGAAGAAATTAATTTTAAACTTGAGTTATGGAGAGCTACTCTGGAATCGAAGGGTTTTCGTCTGAGCAGGAGTAAGACCGAATATATGTATTGTAAGTTTAACAAGCGACAAGCTAGGAACGAGATGAAGGTTAAACTTGGTGATCAGGTCGTATCACAAGTGTCAAAGTTTAGGTATCTGGGATCAGTTATACAAGATGACGGCGAAATTATTAGAGATGTGGAACATAGGATACAAGCTGGGTGGTTGAAGTGGAGAATGGCATCAGGGGTTGTTTGTGATCAGAAAGTACCTGATAAGCTCAAAGGAAAGTTTTATCGTACTGCTATAAGACCAGCAATTTTATATGGGAATGACTGTTGGGCAATGAAAGGACAACAAGAATATAAAATTGGAGTGGCGGAGATGAGGATGTTACGTTGGATGTGTGGTCATACAAGAAGAGATAGGATCCGTAATGATCATATACGAGGTAGAGTTGGAGTGGCACCTATTGAGGAAAAAATGGTTGAAAACCGTTTAAGGTGGTTTGGGCATATGCAAAGAAGACCGTTGGAAGCGCCAGTTGGGAGAGTTGAGCAGATGGTTTGGAGCCATATGAAAAAGGTCGAGGAAGACCAAAAAGGACACTTAGAGAAATTATTGATAGAGCTCAATGGCGTCGTGCGATTCATGTAGCTGACCTCACTTAGTGGGATAAGGCTATGTTGTTGTTGTTGTCTTGCCATATCTAGGTCTGAATCCATGCTTCACGATAGTTCACAGATTTACACAACATAAAAAAGACTATAAGCCAAGAAAACTAAAGATATGTGCATTATAAAACATAGCTGATTGCCCCAAAAATAAAAAATAAAAATAGTATAAAGGTAACCTGAATTAGAACTCATGTTAAAGCCATGTTACCAAGGGCTAAGACCCCAGTCTCAGTTTGCATATTATGTAAGCACTGCTACATCAAGAAATGTCAAAGTAAACCTAAAGGACTTCATGCTTGTCATAGAAATTAGACATATAAACTGATTCTCAAATGGTTCTATTGAGAGCAACTTCCGAAACGACTGCAACAAAATAGTATGTCACATAGATGAAATTGGATAGGCCTAGGCTGGAAAGTAACATCTAGACATTCTTCAGTTAGCTTTCAACACCAAATAATACTGAGTTGGTCCTGTATTTTTTTTTTTGGAATTAATTTTATTTGACCAACGAAAACAAGCACCTAATTGAAATTTGGAACTCTTTAAATAGTTTTCAATTTGATCAGGCCAACCATTTTAATAATCATCACAATGATTCATTTGTTGAGACGACGGTGATATACCAAGACCGAGAAAAAAAAAAGGGAGAGTGGGTTGAATCATAGTTACCATAACTCGAAATTGGAGATACCAGGAGCAGCAACAATATAAGTCAACCATTGAACTTCACACAGAGCAGCACTCATAACTCTATATTCTTCCTCAAGTAAACATCTAAACACAGTGGATTGCTTCATTGTCTTCCAAAAGACAAGTGTCACGACCCGTTTCCCGGACCCATGATCGGTACAATAATGACACTTCTTGTTACTATAAGCTTAGCTCACCCTTACTATACCATACGACATCATAAACATAAATGTGAAAATTCTATATTTTAAAATAATAAATTTTACAATAAAATATACTACAATAGGGGCTAACACCAACCTCTTATAGAAAACATGATCCTTTCAAAAATATTTGTAAATCATAATATGTCTGAACTTATATAGTTTGAAATATCCAAATAAACAAATTTAGCAATCCAAATAAATAGAGTTTAAATAGACCAAATATTGTCCCAAATCCTTCCTAGGTGACCTATGTAACTACAGAGCGACCTATAGACATCTTAAAACAAAATAGGACCTTATTCGACAATGGGAAGGTCAGAAGAGTACTCCTCTATGATAGCTAGGTCTGTAAAAGAACAATGGTCTACGAAGGGTGTTAGTTATCATAACTCAGTGAGCGGTATGGCCTCACCATAACCGGACCCAAGGATATCAAGTATCATATAAAATATGGGCCACCGTATTAAAACTAAGAATTTCATCACATAAAAACACATACAAAATCACAACCATAAAACATAGTATATGTCGTACTCATCAATTGGCAAAAAGCCCCTCAGGAGTCAAAGCTCAACTAGAGTCCCCCTTATCCCCTCCTGCCAATGATGCACGATCCCTCCTCAACGATAGGGTGGCCCTTAGGAGTCAATCTCAACCCGACATCCCCTCCTATCATGAGTGTCATCCTCCATCCTTCATCGACAAGGTGACCCTCGAGAGTCACAGTTCAACTTAGTCCCAACCCTCCTTACCTTGTTGAGGGAGCATATCAAATAGCACAACCAATACATATATAAAAATGATGCAAACGCAAACATCCACGAATATATGCAAAGAGGGCATACTTGGTTTCCTTGCCATACCAGAACATACATAAAATGTCATATACATACATACATCACATGCCATCACACACAATCATATTATCACCATCGTACACTTCAAGTTATATTCGTATTATCAATGCACATTATACTCATTCTGTCATTATTATCATACTCATAGGTTCATACTCATCTTATCAATGTAGCATCATACTCCTTCCATTATGATCATCATACTATTAGGGTCATGCTCATAATAACTACCATAGTTATGTTCATCCTATGATTCTTGGGAAACTTTACCTATCAACATAGTCTACATGATATGAGAAGTTAAGATAGGGTTAGAGCGAAGTCAAACCACTAACTTTGATTCCAATGTTACTCTTGCCATATTTTGGGCATTATTCAAAGTTTCGGGATTAATTTCTAACAACTACAATGTAAAAAGGTTGTGAAAAAGTCAAAATCACAAAACAAGAAAACTCTCTGTTATTGCTTCTGACCTTTGGTCACTGTTTTGGTCATATCTCCAAATCAATAAGGAATATTTAAACAAAACTTAACGTGTTAAAAACTAAACTTAAAGGGCTTTCCAGTGACTTAAAATTTCTAAAAACAGAGTTTGATTAAGGGAGTTACGACCAGTTTAAGCTTCATGAAAACAAGAGTATGATAGATCAAGATTTCTAGTACTTACCTTTGTTTCTTGAAGTTTTCTGACATCGGGAAAAACCACTGGAGATATGTTCCTTGAAGGCTAGGGCTTAGAGACTTTAGAATGGTTAGGGTTTTGATCAAATATGGCATCTATGATTTAAGTGTGAGTGTCCTATCTAGGGTTTTTGGTGTATAGGTGCATCTAGGGTTTCAAGTGTTTAAGAGATGTAAGGTTGATGTTTCTTAGATGGATCTAGGGTTTTTGTTTCATGGGAGACATCTAGGGTTTGATCACTTAGATGGAGTTGTAGGTGAGACATCTAGGGTTCCTAGGCTTTGAGTTATGTTTAGGTGTGAGAATTTTTTAGGGTTTAGAATCTTCTAGGTAGTATTTATGTTGGAGCAGCACCTGAAAAATAAAAATAAACACAAAATAGAAGAATCTGAAGATTAGAGTAAAAATATAAATTGTGTGATACTGGGTTGAGATTCGAATATTTAAGGTAATTTTCATGTCTCCCATGAGTTAATTTTGCTATATTACCCGATGTAAGGATACACAGATGTGTTACCTCCATGATACAATAGCCCAGAACTCGCTTATTTGTTTATTACCTCTGCACGTAGGAAGTAAACCAAACGCGCTTTCTCGTGCATCTTCTCTACCCAAAGTATCACACATAATATGTATATATATTTTCTCATCAACTATATCATATATATATATATATCTCCCATGTCTTCCATACACACACATATATATAATTGGCTCTTCATGCCTTTCCATTGCAATAGATCCGTTGGCCACATTTAAAGAATATATTATGTATATTAAAGCCAAGTTATTATGATTTAATGAAAATAAAGGTGCCTTAAAGGCTAATGTTTCCAGACTTAAAATAATACCAATGAAGCAAATATAAAACCAATTCAATATACATGAAATACCATAAATTAGGAAGGCCAACGGTTTTATAAACATAAATTGCAACATAAAGGAGATTAATATATTTTAATAATCTTAATAACTGATATTTTATAATAATATCCAACAATCTATCACTTATTATTATAAAATAAAATACAATAATATATATACTCTTTGGGTAGAGGTGGATTATTATGTATAATATAGGTAGCTAAATTTGCCTTGAACCTATACTTAGCCAAAATATATTTCTTGAACTATGGATTGCTTAGGAGAAACAAGATCTATATCTTGTACATAATAACCTAGGTGCAAATCATGAGCCCTAACTGGCACGGTTATGCGACCTTGTATCGTATCCTGTTTCTTAAATGTGTTCTGAAAATACGCCCTATATATTCTCATGTAGGAGCAGCCCCACTCTACCACATTCAAATAGGTGAATTCTGTCAAGAGTGTTCTTGTAGTTTAGACACCCTACTCTTATAAAGCTACAGATATCATTAAGAGTTTTTTAAAAACTCAACCTCACATATTCACTGCAGGAAAAATGCATTGATACCATAGGAATGAATTTAAGAGTTTGAACTTTTATAAAATGTGCATTCAAACAAGTAACCCTATGATTTATTTTTCCCTTTGAACCAAATTCTTAGGATCTCTAGTCACAAGGGAAGGTATCCTCATAGGCTACTTTTAATCTGATAGGCTAGATATTCATCCCACTTGATGCCTCTAGATTCTTTGACTATAGCTATAGTTTTAGAAAATCTCATAATTCAAATAATCTAAGTAAGACGGTGTTTATCACAATAAGTGATCTCATAATTATTATAGATAGGTATACAATCACATAATATATCTTCAAATATTTATTCTTTCACCAAATAATAATTTAATCCATGAGCACATAATCATTTAAGAAACTTTCCCAAATTTAATTATGACCAAAATGCTCAACACCATTGTACCTTATTGTACAATTGGAGTGTTCTCATATAATAGCATAAAAAATATGCTTCCTTAAAAATTTATCTATGACATATTGTTGGATATTATTATAAAATATCAGTTATTAAGATTATTAAAATATATTAATCTCCTTTATGTTGCATTTTATGTTTATAAAACTGTTGGCCTTCCTAATTTACAGTACTTTATGTATATTGAATTAGTTTTATATTTGCTTCATTGGTATTATTTTAAGTTCAAACACATTAGCCTTTAAGGCACCTTTATTTGCATTGAATCACAATAACTTGGTTTTAATATACATAATATATTCTTTAAATGTGGCCAATGGATCTATTGCAATGGAAAAGCATGAAGAGCCAACTATATATATGTGTGTGTGTGGAAGACATTGGAGATACACATATATATATATAATAGAGTTGATGAGGAAACATATATACATATTATGTGTGATACTTTGAGTAGAGAAGGTGCGGAAGAAAGGGAGTCTGGTTTACTTCCTTCGTGCAGAGGAAGTAAATAAATAGGCGAGTCTTGGACTGTTGTATCCTGGATGTAACATGTCTGTATACCCCTGCACTGGATAATATAGTAAAATTAACCCATGGGAGACATGAAAATTACATTAAAAAAAGACAAGTTACTCGGACCTCAACCCAGTACCACACAATTTATTTTTTTACTCTAATCTTCATATTCTTTTATTTTGTGTTTATTCTTATTTTTCAGGTGCTGCTCCAACAATTTATAGATGTAAGGTGCCTAGGGTTTCTAGGTTAGGTGTTGCACTAAGACTCTTCCTCTTTTAGGTTAAGTGTAGCATTAGGACTATTCTCCTTTTTTTTATTTATCCCCTATTATTATTATATTATTATTTATTTTATTTATATTATTGTTTTATAATATTTATATTATTCTAGGTTTAGTGTAGAACTAGGATTCCTTATTTATATTGTTTTATTTATTGTGTAGTTATCTCCTTTATACTATTGTTATTTTATTCATTCCTCTTTATTATTAATTATATTATTATTTAAATTACTATTTAAATTATTTATGTTATTCTAGCTAGGTTAAGTGTTGTATTAGGACTCTATATTTTATTTATTGTATGATTACCCTACTTCATTATTATTATATTATTATTATTCATATTAGTTATTTATATTACTTATTTAATTTAAAGTATTATCACGCCTACTTTGCAGGATTAAATAATTTCTTTATGTTATCTTACCTTTCCCAACCCTTCCATTGTTATTCTTTTTATTTTTCCTTTCCTAATGATATAATACTAACTTTATTATTTTTCCCTTTTCTTTTTCCTATTTTCTATCTACACGCCACTACTTCCCCTTATTTTATCCAATCCTATTTAATCTTGTCTCCTAAATCTTCCCTAACACCTTACGTTATTTTTATTAATTTTTTTTCTCTAATCTACATGTCTAATCTTACTTGTTTGATTTAATCAATCTTAACTTATTTTATTATTTTTTCCTAATCCTATAGTGACACTCCTTATTTAATTATTATTTGTTTTACCTTTCCTATTTTAACAATATGCCTCTTTTATGAATAATTCATTTAATTAATTTCTCATTGTCTTCCTTCCTGTCTAATGCCTCCCCTTTTTACATTAATTACCTCTTATGTTATTTATTTGATTTATTTAGCCAACACTATCTCATTTATTTATTTTTCCTACATTCAAACGTCTAATATTGTTTTTATTATTTAACATACTCTATCTCATTTACTATGCCATATTATGTAATAATGGTCTTATCAAATTTACTTTTCGCTTAACTTATTCTCTTCTGAGTATCACATGCACCTCAAGGTCATATTAGGCGTCCTTGACTAGACAACCCCAATACACTATCTTTTTCGTTTTAGTCCTTGAAACACATTACACAATATACGTATAAAAAAAATTTCAGGCACCTCTACAACAAGCAATGAAATCATTTAAATATCTAAGCATGGCTAAAATTCCTATTAAGTATCTGTCTATTCACGAAAAATTTTTCCTATGCCCAAGCTCGAACTTTCTTGCACCATTGTAATACCTAGGGTATTACAACAAGAATTGTCCCCAAGAAAATACAATAACCTGTCACTGATCTTCTACTATCCACAAATGTGCCTCAATTAGCATCACAATAGACTTCAAGCTTGATAGTATTTTTGGAAGGAAAGAATAGTCTTATAGAAGGATAACTCTTCATATATCTCAAAACATGAAGAGTATATGTCAAGTGCTAGGTCCTAAGTTGCTGCATAAACTGACTTAATTATTGTGTGGCAAAAGCTATGTTAGGCCTAGTGAACCCAAGGTAAAGTAACTTGCCAATAAGTCTTTTATAGACTTGTGTCCTTTTGGCAAAGGAGTTGTAGTAGGTTTACAACCAATCATGCCTACATATTGTATTAGACCAAGTGTGTATTTCATTTGATTAACATGTGTTCCTTCTTTTGACCTTGCAATCTCCAAACCCAATAAGTACTTGGCAAACTTAGGGTCTGTTTAGTTTGTGAAAACATTTCCTATTTCTGAAACACTGAAAACATATTTTTGGTGTTTTCAGATTTGGGTTCATTTTAAGAAATATTTTCAAGAAAATATTTTCATTAAACTCAACCAAACTCATTTTCAAGCCCATTTTCTATTTTTAATAAAAATGAAAACATGAAATGTCCAAATCAAATAGGTTAAGATCTTTAATGGTAAATTTTTTGTATAGAAATTACTTGACTTTAGAAAGCTTAGCTTCTAAGTTCCCTGTAAACGCTACATCATCAACATACACCAATAAACCAAAAAGAAAATCTGTGTTAGATAAAATAAAAAAGGCAATGATCATGGTAGGATTGTTTAAAATCATAGTCTTTCAACTCATGGGCAAGTTCCAAATTCCACTATCTAAAAGCTTGTTTGAGACCATAGAGGGACCTCCTCAATTTGCAAAACTTCCCTGGTGCATATCCATGATAACCTTCTGGTGGAACCATATATACCTCTTCATTTATATATACATTCAAAAAAGCTTTGTTGATATCTAGTTGGTGCACGAGCTAGGAATGAGCAACAACAATAGTAAAAAAAAACTTTGACAGTAACAAGCTTAGCCACAAGTGAAAAAGTTTCATGGTAGTCAACACCGTCTACTCGAATAAAACATTTAACCACCAACTTTGCTTTATATCTATCTATAGTTCCATTAGTCTTCATTATTATTTTGTATACCAACTTAGACATATTTACAATAAAAGATATATGTGTAGATGAAAAATCTCTAGGTGTAATATAAGGATAAGTATGCGATGTGTGATCATGTACTGAATTAACTTTTGCATATCCGTGGAGTTATATAGAACATGATTAGTTTGACAAATAGTCACTTAACCAAGCTAGTCTTTTTCTTTTCTTTAGTGCTCCATCTCATGAGAACCACCTAATTAGATTGTGAAGAATTATCAAATTCAACATCTTGATCAATGTCAGTCCCACTTAACTACTGACTAATAGAAGAATCTTCCACAAGCTGTTCTTCAAAGACATTATCTTGAGTAACATGCACAAGAGGTAAAGACACCTTTTCTGACTTATTAGAGGAAGAATTCAAGGATTTTGACTTAAAAGGAAAGACATTTTCATGAAAAACCACATCCCTTGATGTTGTGAATCCTTGAAATCAACTTTATACTAAGATTTGAGAGGTTTTGGGTTGATTTAAATCGTGTTTTGGTGACTTAAAATGGAGATAGAAGGTCCCATGGAGATTTTGAAGTATGGGAGCTGTTGGAGGATCCATTTTATTACTTTTTTGAGGTGTAGAGTTAGGCATCACCGCTGTAGCGATGCGAATTGTTGCTGCAATGGTGGGCAGCACCAAGTTTGGGTGCTCTAACGACAGCAAAGAGCACTCTTTGGTCTCTATTTTTCACCACTACAATGGTAGGCCGTTTTTTCCCTTTAATTTTTAACTTCTTCTCTCCTTGTTGAATCTTTAGAATTTGCTTCTCAAATTCCTTGAATCCTCCTTTCTCAATCTCAAGTAAGGATTTGAGTAGATATTGTAGCTTGAATTAGAGGTGAGTAGATAACCCTTCTCTTAAAGTGTTTTATATGTTACTTTTCCAATGCATTATGAGAAACATGCCTATATAAGTCGAATGATAGAAAAATGTGCTAGATGGAAGTTTGATAGATATCAGCATATAATGAATGAATGGTATGATTGAGCATTACTTAAATGAGATGTGAAGATTGCAAACTTATTAGTTGTATTTGTAACACAAACATGTTATTTATGAATCATAATGATAGTTGAGTTGTGTGGCACAAGTGTGAATCTATGATTGGTATCAGGGAAATTAGAATAATAGTCTATAAGCAGAATTTGAGCTTGTGATTCTTACTGTAAACATGTGGCATGTGTTTGATAGTGATTGTGGTTGTGAATGTGAAAGAGAGTGAACATGGTGGTCCCCCTATGAGTTGGGATATAGAAAAGACCTAAAATGGGTGAGGCAATGATATGACTGTGAGGTAATGATATGTCTATAAGGCAATGATAATGATAACATGCCTGTGAAGCAATGATATACCTGTAAGGTATTGACATGCCTATGTGGCAATGATGTGGAATGTGCAGATTGTCTGAATTTATTGTGTATGAAGATATGTTGCTACCATGATGTTTGTTGTTCCTCATTCAACATTCATATATTCATGTATGGAAAATGATGCAAGAATAATGTTTTTTTTATTGTGGAGTTATTTGCTCGTTGAGTTTTATACTCACTCTTTCCTTTGTGTAACCTTTTCAAAGACAATGATAGCTGAAGAGCCTTCGATTGAGGAGTAGCAGAGTGTTTGTACCAAGACCCCATTTTGACACGAGGTTGTTTATTTTGTTAATCCTTCTTTAGATTGTATATGTATATTTGGAGTCACTCTGTAGTCAAGTTGGACACCTGGGATGTTATGGGTGTGTATGTGGTGTTTTGTATGACTAATAAAGATTATATATTTTGATTCTTTTGTAAACCATGTTTCTAAATATTCCATAGATTGAATCTTCTTGCGTATGTGCGAATGCTCAAAAACATATCATAGAATGATGTTAAGCATGTGAAATGTTTGGTTTAATTAATGAAAAGTTGTATTTTACATTCATCTACAATTGATGATGATGTATGATGTTTATTTATATGATGGTTGGGGAAATTTAGGCTGACAATGAATGGGACTACTCCCACTTGTTGTGTCGATCATGTGTTTGGTTTTTGAGTGTGACAGAATCACTAGTATAGAAAGAAAATCTTGTTTGTTTTGCCCTTGGGCAAATATCACAATGAAAAACATCATAATTCTTATTTCTCAAAAAAAGATACATATCTCAAAACAGATCTTGATGGATGTCCAAACCTTTGGAAGAAAACATGAACAAGAACATTAGAAACAACATTAACAAAACATGGACTAATAAGAAAACTACAACAATATTGTATTTCCTTTTGATTGAAAGCCCATGTGTCGAGTAAATAAAGAGATCCCTTGACACAGAATTTTGCCAATTCTCTTGTCCTGTGAAGCACAAAATTTTGGGTGAAAAATACATTTCAAAGAATTATCTTGCACTAGTTTATTTACAAATATTAAATTGTAATTAAATGAGGGAACATAAAAAGCATCTTGTAAAGTTAAAATTTCATGTAGAAAAACATTTCCATAAACCTTAACATACTTAATGGTACCATCAGGTAGGTAGACTACAACTTCTTCCTTTAAAGACTTAAGATCAGTAAAATTAGTTTTGAAGGCACAAATATAATTAGTGGCACCTGTGTGAATAATCCAACAACTAGTTTTAACATAAAAAGAATCAAATACATAATTACTTGCATATTCTGGGACATGGGCAAAATTAACTTGTTCTATTTTTGTTTGCTTCCCCTTCAAAATCGTTAACACTTCTTGTTGTACAAGGTCAGCGAACGCAAGAGATAATTTTGTACATTTATCTGTCTTCTCATTAGTATAATTTTCCTCAAGGGGACTGTTTACCATGTTGGCATAAATCCTACCATTACCATTTGTTAGTTCCTTCTTCAATTGTTTGTACCAATTTGGGTAATCATGGATCTTGAAGCAAGTTTCCTTGTTGTGACCATTAGCCTTGCAAAAATCTCAGGTTCTTTCTTCTTTCCTTTGATTGTCTTTCTTTTTGTTGTTAGTTTGCCTTCTTCCATATCTAGTTTGTGCAGTTCTTGTCAACATTACACTACTCTCCTTGTTTTCTGCAACATTCATATGTACTGCTCTTTGCTTTTCAAATCTCAAAATCATGGAATAAGCTTTGTTAATTGTAGGCAAGGGATCTAAAACAAGAATTTAGCTTCTTATTTTATCATAGTAGTTGTTTAGTCCCATAAGGAATTGAACTAATTATTTTGAGAAATAATCTCAATCATGTTAAGAGAAGCACTGCATGTACAAGCTTTCATGGCTCTACATGAGCATTGTGGCATGGGTTGTAGCACATTCAGTTCTTCCCAAAGTTCTTTTAATCTACCGTAATACATTACCAAAGTGATTCCCTTGCTCCACTAGTGCAATTTCCTTTGAAAATGATAGATATGTGGCCCATTACTCTCACCAAACTGCTCCTCCAAGTTTGTCTGTAAATTTCTTGCAAATGTGGAGTATACAAAGGTCTTAGCAATCTCTTTCATCATTGAGTTGATGATCCAAGACGAAACGATCTCATCAACTCTCCTCTATTTGCTAGTTATGGCTCAGTTGCAGGCTCAACCAAACTTTTCTTAATAAAGCCCAATTTGTTCTTTGCTACAATGGCTCTTTTGATTGACGGATCATCAGGATTTTGATTTGCATTAGCATTTCTTCCTTGATTTGCTGCAGGATCGATGACTCTTCCTTGTTTCGCCATAGAGAAATGTCCAGAATCAAGACAGAAAGACTACAAGACCCCAAGAGAACAAAGCCCAAGATCAAGGCTCTGATACCATGTACATTTTCATGTATGCAGCAACAAAACTCTTTAGATCAAGTATTAAGTATGACTCGATCAAATCACAGCTAGAGAAGGACAGAAAAGAACTTATTCACCCACCAAAAAGAACCCAACCAGAAAGGTACATATATACAGAGAAAACCAACTATCATAACTACTAACAGAAATAACTTGTAAACAAACTTAAACTAACTTAACCACAATTTAACCATATATCTCCACATGCATCACATTAACATATTAGCTTTGTTTTAAAACATGACAAATCAAGTCTTCATTGTATTGTTCTTTAATAAACACTGTAAAAGTGTTTAGGTGCTTAAGTGCACCATACAAGCTTTAGGCAGACATGTATGCCTCTTGATGTATACACAGGGACCACTCTCCTGTGGTTATGTATATTATTATTAGCATAATATTTATATACAATCCTTTATATTTTTACTATCAAATTCTTCATTTATAGAATATAAGTAAAAAAAATTTAAAAGATCAATCATGTAATGTTGTGGTAAAAAATATACAATTAATTTTAAAGATCATATACTTATGTTTTCTTTGGAGAACCATTCACTTGTTATATTATAATTGGAGAATTTGATAACAAAGATATAAAGATTCTTTTTTGTCAAAAAAAAAAATATAAAGAATTTTCCCTATGTATTTTTTGTCTTATGGCCTGGTTAGAATTTATAACAAATAGTCATGCGACAAGCCTCCAAATAAGAAGAATTGGCCAAAGGTCACCGTGAAAAGTTGTCAATTTTGTGTATTTAAAATTAAAAAAGGCTCAGTTTTGAAGTTTCCATCTAAGGAAAAGAAGGAAAAAAAGAAAGGAATTGAGGCTCTTAAAATTTCTTTAAACCTTAAAGGATGCAATAAAATCTTTTTTGTGCCCCGAAAAACTGCTTATTCTCTGTTTTTCAGAATGTTTGTACAATATTATAAAAAATGTCTATTTTTTTTTTCAGAATAGAATTTAGTTTGTAAAGTCATTATGCATACATATTTTTCCTATGATATATAGCAGTTCTAATTTTTCAATTCCAGTGAGTGTTCCCATTTGGCCAAATATTTTCACAGATTTATGTGCACTAATGTTCTTGTTTTTTGGTTTAATTTTGGGATAATGGTCCTTTTTTTGTTGGGGGGGTGTTTAGAAGATCGGTTTGTATTTTTAGATTTTGTATCTTTTTAAGCACCATAGTATTTATTTCAATTGTTTTTTACTTCGTCTTTGTCTAATTGCTACCCTGTATTTTAAATCTTTTGTTCTTCAATACATTCACTTTATCATGTTTTATAATTCACATTTAGCAAACTGTTATTTCTTTCAAAGAGTCAATCCTTTGCCTGGTGATAGAGTGTCTAGTGTCCCACGACCTGGTGGTGGGGTCCATCTCCCCATATGTGCCCAACGTCAATCCAACAATTATAGTACATTAGACACTCTATCTGACCCATGCACTTCCATGTCTCTATAATAATAGAAGTTCATTCAAGTCTCACTTTCAATTGTTCCATCTTCTTATCACATGACATAGGAGCTTGATGACAATGAAAGTTCACGACTTGTGTTTTCTATAACATAATCAATCTTTCTTTTAAACCCACATTTTGTTCAAATGGCATTTGAAGTATTCTTAGTCAAAACCTTCTTGAATATTTACTATATATTTATGGCATTAAAGGTGCATTTTTAAAGCACTTGAATTCATTTTGTTTATGCTTGTTCTTGCTACCCAAATTATCATTATTATTTGTATAATTCAGTTTTAGATGAAACATTTTTTTCGTAGCTGTATTACTCGAATACTTGTATTACTGAGCTAGAATTTAATGTCATATGATAACTATGATTTTCTTCAAAATATCTGTACAGTCGGAGCTTCATATTACAAACAAGTACACATATAATTAAATTATGTCATATTACTTATGGAATATTTAATGGTTCCTTCAATTCATATGGGACAATAATTTTGGTGAAATTTTCTATACTCCCATGAATCTCCCTTCTATTTATGCTTTTATACCAAGGTAATTTCAGATTTATTTAATAGGTCATAGTTTTCATTCCCTTTTAGACCATTATTATTATTATTATTATTATTATTATTATTATTATTATTATTATTATTATTATTAAATTACACTAAGATTCAAACACTCCATAAAAAAACTGCTTTATATCTTAATAAATGATTGACAATAAAAAAATATAGAAAATATAGGAAAACTTAGCCTCTAAATAGTCAAATTTTACTACCATTAAATTATATTAAGATTCAAATATTTCATAAAAAAATAATTTATATCTTAGTAAATAATTGACAATAAAAAATTTATCCATAGAAGATAAAAATAAAAAACATATAAAGAGTTTGTAATTTTTTTCTATAAAAAGAAGAAGGACAACACGTGAAACGTGTACCACACAAGTTGGATATTCGAGTCCGGATCCTCTAACTTTCATTTTTCTGACTTTGGTGACTTTGCATGCTTTTTTCATTTATTTTCTTTTACAACTTCTATGTTTTATTATGTTTTTATAAAAAAATTATTGGTAGTTACTTTTTGTAATCCACTACTATATGATTAAATCCATTTTAATTAAAAATTTGATAATTTTATTCAAAATTAAATTTTTAGTGTAACCTACCTTCTCTTTGGTCATGAAATACAAAGAAAATAAATGAAAAAAAAAAGATTTAATCATATAGTAGTGGATTACAAAAAATAACTACCAATAATATTTTTATAAAAACATAATAAAACATAGAAGCAGTAAATACAAAGAAAATAAATGAAAAAACATGCAAAGTCACCCAAGTCAGAAAAATGAAAGTTAGAGAATCCGAACTCGCTGTAAATACAAAAAAAATGAAAAAAGCATGCAAATTCACCAAAGTTAGAAAAATGAAAGTTAGAGGATCTGGACTCCTCCAACAGGACATATAAACTGGGATTGGGGTCAGCTCTTGTGCTTACCAAGTACTAGAGCGTCCTGTTTTTTCATGTTTTTTTCTTGGTCTTTGGATATAAAACAATCCAATGGCCTTGATTTATTCCTCCTTTTTTTATCTTGTTTTAAAAAAATTGTATAAATAATCTTCACTTATCCATACAAACATCTAGCAGTTTGAGATACTTTATTTTCTTATATTACAATAAATATAAAAAATTAAATTTATAAAATATAAAATTATAGTAAATATACAAATTATAAAAATATATAAAATTGAAATAAAATTATAGTAAAAATAAAATTTAATTTAGAAAAATATAAAATTAAAATAAATATTCTGTAAATTTATATTTAATTTATAAAAATATAAAATTACAATAAGATTACAGTAAATATAGTATATAATTTAGAAAAATATAAAATTACTGTAAATGTATAAATTAATTTAGAAAAATCATATACTATATCACGAAATAAGTAACATGTCATGGGAAAAAAGAGTTAATGGCAATATCAAAAACTATAATAATTTGTTTCAATATTTTTTTAAACTTTATTTTATAATATTTATTACTAAATATATCTTTTATTATTTATTTGCCTAACTCATTGAATATCATTTTATTGTGAAAAATTGTCAGATGTTGCAATCTTAAAGATACGTAGCAAAACAGGTTTAAAGATTTAGTCTCTTTAAGAAAATATTGAAATATTTTATTTTTTAATATGGTGCACAACAAAGTATTCAATATATTTTGAATATAAATGTATATAAAAGATAAATTTTATTATATGAATTTTAAAATATCTAAAATTCTTTTATATACAATTTTTTACATTTTATAAATACTCACATTTCGTCCCAGTCACATTCTAGTTTATTAGTATGCTGTCAAATATAGTATGTCTTGAGAATGGATTTTCACCATACAAAACATTGTTATCAACAGGCTGTCAAATAAATTTAGTATATAGTAAAGTGAATGCTGGAGCATATCCCAATCCATATAAAATAGTTTATAGTTTATTTCATTAGTTTATAAATTTGTTAGAAATATTCGATAAACGAACTTATTTTAGTAACTTATAGTTTATTCTAAGACGTTACTTTTAAGGGGCATTTGGAAAAGCATATTTTGAGCTTATCTAAACGTATCTTATGGCATAAACGTTTATGCACGTGTTTGAGAAAACTTATAGAAATAACTTATGTCATGTCATTAAGCTGTTTTTAGCTTATTTTCATAAACTATTTATGATAGCTTATAAAAACAGCTTATATAGAACTTATATAAAATTTGTCCTCATAAGCTGTTCAATTGTATAAATAACTTATAGCTTCTGAGTTTTTGTTTTTATTTTACTCTTATCACTTTGTTAAAATACTCATTATACCCTTAAGTTTATTATAACCTAATTTCCAAATTTTTCAATGTGGTCCTATCATTTTTATCTTTAATAATAAATTATATATAAATATATTACATACTTTATTTTTATTTTTATTTTTAATTAATTTTTTATCTTTAATTAAATTTATATATAAATACAATTTATTATATTTATATATAATAAAAATATAATAAAATATAATATATTTATTTATATTATTTTAGAATTATAAAACATATATCATTTTATGTCAATTTATATTTTTCAGTTATTTCAACAATTATTTTTATCAAATATTTTTAAGCTTTCAATAAACTAACTTATAAGCTTTTAACCTTCAGTTATAAGCTATAAATTAAAAATTAACTTATAAAATTTCAACTAACTTATCAACTAATTTTATCAAATATATCATTTGTAATTTTGTTTCCCGTTTTCAACGAAAGACTATTGATTGGTATGACTGAACTTATTTTCTATTCATGTGATTGAATTTTTTTTATTAATCAAAGAAATACGTGATCCATACGCTATGTTATTTTATGTATGTTTTATTTTTTGCAATATGATACAGCTGCAATATCCGACAGAACTTGAGTCCAGATCCTCTAACTTTCATTTTTTTTTTGACTTTGGTGACTTTACATACTTTTTTCATTTATTTTCTTTGTATTTACGGCTTCCATATTCTATTTTGTTTTTATAAAAATATTATTGGTAGTTATTTTTTGTAATCCATTACTATATGATTAAATCTATTTCCACTACTAGACTTTTCTGTAATAAACGGACAGAGTGACCCTTTTGAGTCTGGGTCATTGATGCCCAAAAAAAGAAAAAAGGATACTTTAGTTCTCCTTTTCAACATATAACAAAAATTGAATTATTTATATTATTAAATTAAATTTCAGTGCATGCTCTCAGTTCTATTTCTTTCAATTTTTAACGTTGATTCTATATTTGCTGACCTAGTTCACGTATTGTACTCTCTAATTAACGTTAAAGAATCTGGAATTCCTATGAATGGAGATGCAAACGAGGTGATGATTGATTTTTTATATCTTAACATATCTCTTGACAGCAAGTAAGATCTCATAAATGCCACATTTGTGAATGTGTCAATGACTATCCCAACCTTTCTTCCCTCTTCCACTGAAGCCATAGCCATAGCCAGAGAGAGCCTTAACAAAAATGGATCTCATCAATTGCATACTACTCCTTCTGTTCTGGTACACCTTTCTTCAAGCTCTGCGTTCTCTACATGGAGGAAGAAGCATAGCAAACCCTAAGCTTCCTCCAAGACCTTCTCCTCTTCCTCTAATCGGAAACCTTCTCGAACTCAGGAACAAGCCTCACAAGTCTTTGGCCAAGTTGGCTGAGAATACAACCCAATGATGAGTCTCTAGCTAGGCCAAGTCAACACCATAGCCGTCTCTTGTGTTGACATGGCCAAAAGGGTGCTTCAGACCCAATACCAGTTTCTCTCAAATCGAATCGTCCCCAGCGTAATGCAAGCTCTCCACCACCACGACTATAGCCTGCCCTTTATGAATGTGTCACCTCATTGGCGGTGTCTGAGGAAGATTTGCGCTAACCAGTTGTTCAAGAACAAGGTTCTTGATGCCAGCCAGGACCTCCATTGGCAGAAACTACAACATCTCTTAACTGATGTTCGTCAAAGCAGTGAGACCGGTGAGGTTGCGGATATCAAGAAAGCAGCTTTCAAAACGACAATTAAGCTGATGTCGAATATTGTATTCTCTAAAGATTTGATTCGTAGTGTAGGAAAAGCAGGGGAGTTCAAGGAGACCGTGTCAAATATCATGAAAGTGGTTGGAAGACCAAACCTGTCTGATTTTTTTCCTGTACGCAAGAAACTCGACCTACTTAGGGTTAGAAAAGCAGGGGAGTTCAAGGAGACCATGTTAAATATCATGAAAGTGGTTGGAAGACTAAACCTGTCTAATTTTTTTCCTGTACGCAAGAAACTCGACCTACTTAGGGTTAGAAAACGCACTGCTCCTCACTTTGGCAATTTATTAAATATCTTCCACCACTTAGTTACCAAACAATTGAAGCTTAGAGAAAGCTCAAGTACGAGTTTACTCCCCAACAATGATATCTTAGATGTTATGCTTCACATTTCTCAACAGAACCCTCAAGATACGGACACAGAGAAGAGATGTTCAGATTGCACCCAGCAGTCCCTTTTTTACTTCCCCGAAAAGCAGAGAGACATGTGGAACTTAGAGGCTACATAATCCTAAAAGGAGCGCAATTGTTGGTGAATGTGTGGGCTATTGGTAGAGATCTAAGAATATGGGAGATCCCAGAAGTGTTCTCGTCGAAGAGGTTTTTGGGGTCGAAAATCAATGTGAAAGGGAGAAACTTTCAGTTGACTCCATTTGGGAGAGGGAGGAGAGTATGTCCTGGATATCCGTTGGCATTAAGGATGTTGTTCCTGATGTTGGGTTCATTAATCAACTGTTTCGATTGGAACCTTTAAGGTGGCATGAAACCTCAGGATATGGATATGGATGATAAATTTGGAATTACCTTGGAGAAGGCTTGCCCTGTATGTATAGTTCCATTTAGGACAAGTAACTAGTTAATGGCATGAACTAAAATATGTTTCTAAGCCAATACCATGGAAGGTGTTTATTTGGAATGACATGGATGTGTGCCAATTTGCCAACTTGGAGATATTTTATTAGACTAGACATCCACTTGAAATTGTATTTATTTACTCTTTGTTGTCCTTTAGCAATGTGCAATTCTTTCAATGCATATGGATTCATCGACTCAGTTTGAACTCTCTGTTTACACCGGTATCTGTACGGTGAGTCCTTTGCCAAACCCTTTGTGTTATATGACGTGCTTGTTTGTAGGGCTGTCTGTTACTCGGCCACTGACTAAATAATAGTTGCAAAAGAAATAGAGACATCAAAAAAGCAAAAGAGGGATATGGGGTCTTATATTGGAAATTAGATTGCCTGCGCTACCTTTTTTTTAATTTATAATTATTATTTCATGTTTATTATTGTGCTTACAATTATTAGATCAATTAATATTTATGAAAAAAATTTAAAAGAATGTTGGATGATCCAACAGATCCCATTGCAGGAGCCAATTCAAATTCAGTGCTTGAAATCAGATTGCCTCATATGCACAAGAGAGTCGTTAGATCAGTTTTGATCCAACGGCTCCCATTCATCCAACGTTTTTTCTTTTTTCTTTTTTAAATTTACAAGTGCCAACTAATCCAATGATGATTGGAAGCAGAATAATAAACATGAAATGAAATTTACAATTATCATTTCATGTTTATTATTGTGCTTACAGTCATCATTAGATCAGTTAATACTTATAAATCCAACTGCTGCCAAATTTCATATATTGTCCCAAAACGTACTTGTTCCTACGCATTAATGCACAGAGACTTTTCCACAGTGCCACAACTATTGGATGCATTTAACAGTTGTGAACTAACTTATATATATATATATATATATAAAATACACTATAAGTAACTCCACTCCACATCAAAAATTAAATTGGTTCATTATCAAAAAAAAATTAAATTGGTCAATGGTTATTATTTCATATGTACAAACTGCTTTATGGTATACCCCATTTCACATTTTTACCATTTGATTCAAGCTTTGAGATTTTAACACTTGAGTTTTTCTTTGTTATCACATTTCTATCATGTACTATTATGTTATAATCAATTAGCTATTGGTAATTTATGTTTGTTTCTTTGAAATTAATAAATTAGTTAGCTAGTTAGCTTTACTATTTTGTTTAAATTGAGTCTTCATATCTATATAGGTGTAATGATGGATAAAATTTGGATTAGCAAGCCATGATTTTCACCTGAACATGTCACTGGGGTAGAAGCCTTTCTTGATTTTTCATTTTCTAGATCTAATGGGGAAAGAGTTATGAGATGCCCATGTCTTTCTTGTGGTTTTAAAAAAAGTTTTACAAGAGATGTTATTTTTGATCACTTGATATGTAATGGATTTCTTCAAGGGTATACTACTTGGATTAGGCATGGAGAATGCATAGAGGAGGATGGTCCTAGTAGTCCTATAGTAGTACAAGTGGAACAAGTAGCATGTGATATGCATGATTTATTACATGATGCATTTGGGGTTTGTAGAGAAGGGAACATTGAAAATGATGTGTCGTTGATCTTATTGGTAATTAATGACTTTGTTTTATATATAATTTATGTAATCAAGTCTATGTAACTAATGTGATATTAATATTATAGATGAGAATGGAGTAGTTGCAAAAGAGAAAGTGAAGGAAAAGGAAGTGTGGAATATACCAATTGGGAAAAAGATTGTGTGCCCTCTTAACCCCCTTAGACAAGGGATTGATGAGGCTACAACCTAATTATGCAATGGTTGGGAAAATTAGCCACTGATTGGTTCACGCCACTACGATGTCAAATCGCCCAGAATTGAATTGTGGCAATTTGCAGTATAGTGATTCCCAGGTCGTATTCACTCAAGGAGCCTCACTTCTTAATACTAATTAATCGTTCTAAACATTCAAACACTAATGAAAAGTACATAAACGTGGGGGGGTTTGTGGCAGTATTAATAAAACAAACAAAACAGCAACTTAATACTACAACAGCAGCAAAATATGCAGCAACAGCAGTAACAGCAGCAGCAGCAGCAGAAATTGTAAGATATTGACAGTAAAGAGACTATGTAATCAGCCACTAGGATTCATGGGAGTGTAACTATCATTACCTAACTCATTAATTCAATTTTATTCTCATTCCATTGTTTGGTTCTTTATGAAAATGGTTCTAGAATAACATCTAGAATTTAATGCTACTAATTACAGTCAAGAACATCTCTCTACTATAATTAGATGCATTCAGTGGAAAATCTCAACTAAACCAAGTTAAATATATCATCTAACTAGTCATTTCGCCTTCCTCACTTTCCTAATCAGTCAAGCAAGGTTATGTCTTATATATAAGTCATGTTTATGTTACATTCTCAAGCTCTAATCAGAATTTGACAGCAAAATAAACATGACAGCAAAACAGAAACGAAATGAGATGAAAATGGAGAATAAAATACTTAGCTTACATTCTTAGTTCAAGCTACAACATCCCAGTGGTCTAGTGACTAATTACAATGAAAACTTAGCCCTCCATGAGAGCAAAACAACAAACAACAGAAGCAAAAACAGAGAGGAAGAGAGAGCTGCGAATTTTCTAAGTCTGGTTCCAAAAAATAAAAGTGTTCTCTTCTTTAAAACTGATGCCCCTTCAATGCCTTAGAATATTCTACCCTAGATGCTTCCTTGGATGCTTCTTCCATGATGTGGCAGCACTTTGACAGCAAAACAGCAGCATAATTAATGTTTCTACAACAGCAGATAGGTATGGCAGCAGCAGATAAGTATGGCAGCAGCAGAATTATTATTTCTGCAGCAGAAAGTGACAAACAGCAGCAAAATATCATGGCAAAATTAATATTTCAGCCATGCTTATTTTTTGACCTATGAAAATTAATATTTCTGCCCAAAAATTCTGACTACATGGCATTGAATAAGAGTTTAAGTGGGCCCCACATCCAGCATATCCTAGTCAGCATCTGCATCACCCAAAAAGTGCCACATTAGCATCCAAATCATCATCTTTGTCCATGTCAGCACTTTTCTCTCCAAAATTGAGATTTGTAGGAATTAGATTGAGCATTTTGCAATTCAAGTTCTGAAAATATAAAATTGAAACACATTTAATCCATAAATAGTTTATACCCAATAAATTTCAAAACATAATAAAATTAGAGAATTGACAACATTGAAATAGCCATAGGACTAAGATAGGGACTAAAAAGTATATAAAAATGCCCGATATCAAATCCCCCACACTTGGCCTTTTGCACTCCTGGGCAAAATAATATTCAGAACACCAAAAGACACCAAAGGAAAAATGTGGAAAGCATGCTAGAATAGAATAATTAAAATTTTGAAAAGATTTAGCACTCGAAGGAAATTAATCTTAAATTTCTAAGATTCCAAGCATCATGGCAATTTAATTTGATACAAATGAATTCAAGTAATTAGCCTCCTCACCAGGAATGTGTTTACTCTCTATTCTCTCAAGTGTCTAGGGTAAATCACTCGAAATTCAACTTATCACAGAATTCACTACCATAAGCTTGTCAAGAATCTAAATCTCCACTACTTGAATCCAGTACATACTTGAATCAAAAGGACTTTACAAGGTTGTAACTTGAGTAGGAAAAATAGTGGGAAACAAAGGGAAAGATTGAACAATGAAACAAAATATGGTAACAACTCAAGAAAACGAAGAGTATTTACAAGTGAAATATAAGAGACTGAGTATAAATAAATTTGGGTCTCAATGTTCTACCTGCTCCTCTTTTTCATCATTTTCTTCTTTTTTTTTCAAATTTTTTTTATTCTTTGTTTCTTTCCTTTTTTTTTTTTTGCATGAGAGGAAGTAGAAGAAATATAGTTCAAAACACCCCAAAATTCACAAGATTTTTCAGCATATCAATCTCTTAAAAGAATTTAAAATACTCCTCACATCTTAAGTTGGAAGAGAAAAATATTGTTGTAGGCAGAAAAAGTGGTGGAAAAGAAAAAAACGCAAGAAAGAAAATGGATAAGGCACAAAATGGAATACAATGGAAACAACACATGGAAGGCTATCTGGCTAAAATGGTAACAAGAAACAAATGCCTAAATCATTTCCAAGCATGTACAAGATATGTAGCCTTAACCAAAGATTCAAGACAAGTTCTAGAGTGAAAATCCATGATAGGGCAGCACACAAAGAAAGAATAGCATTTTTCATTTAGGCTCAAATCCTCACAGCTAAAAGACTATTACTACAAATTCATTAAAATCAACATCATTGCCATTTAACTTGAATTCCTTAGAGAAATAAGGCTAAATTCTCTTCATGCTAAGTCAATCTACACTTTAACTATTTCATCATGCATAATTCCACACCAAAACTCCATAAATTTTTTTCAAAAATAAAACATCAAATTCGGGCAAAACAGAGTAGCAAAATTCTGCACTGCAGAAATTCTGGTGACTCAGCTTTACTGACACAAAACTACACCAAAACAAATGCGAAAGACACCAAATAAAATTCTACGGCTAGAAGACATATAAAGCTTTAAAAACATGTAAAGAAACTAGCAAAATTCGTAGCCAATCAGTACAGAAAATTCATGCAAGACAGCTCAAAAATTTTGGACAGAAACAGAGAAAACAGAGGAGACAGCAGGAAAAAAAATTTTTTTTTTTGAAAATCAGCTCTAATTAAATTCTCTCCCCCCACACTTAAACATTGCATTGTCCTCGATGCAAATTATTACCAAACATCAAATAAAATGAGGAGGACATAAATTAAAAGGAGGGAAAGAGTACGGCCTTATCATGGAGCCGGAACGTTGTAGAGTTTGATTTCCTCTACAGTTTCTTCTTTGAAGCCCTCGTAGAACTTCTTCAACCTTTGCCCATTTACCATGAACTGCTTGTTGGTGGCCTCATTTTGAATTTCTACTGCACCAAAAGGAAAGACATTAGTAATAACAAAAGGGCCAACCCATCTAGAGCGAAGCTTACCGGGCATTAGCTTGAGGCGAGAATTATAGAGAAGGACTTTATCTCCCACTTGGAATTCTTTTTTCTCAATTTTCTGATCATGTAAAGCTTTTGTCCTCTCTTTATAGATGCGCGCATTCTCATAAGCCGCTAGCCTTAGTTCTTCCAGTTCTTGAAGTTGCAACTTTCTTTCTTTACCGGCTAGGGTCATGTCCATATTGCATTGTTTAACGGCCCAATATGCCTTATGTGCAATCTCCACCGGCAAGTGACATGCTTTACCAAATACCAAGCGGTATGGAGACATGTCGATGGGAGTCTTGAAAGTGGTTCTATAAGCCCAAAGCGCATCGTCAAGCCTCTTACTCCAATCTTTTCTGTTGGTTGCACAGTTTTCTCTAATATTTGCTTTATCTCTCGGTTGGAGACTTCTGCTTGCCTATTGGTTTGGGGGTGGTAAGGTGTAGAGGTTTTGTGCACCACCCCATATTTCTTCAATAGCCCTTGCATGTTTCTATTACAAAAGTGTGATCCTTGATCACTGATTATGGCCTTGGGGACACCGAATCTGCAGAAAATATGTGAACGAAGGAAATCTACAACAAAAATAGAATCATCAGTTCGGGTGGCTTTAGCTTCCACCCACTTCGACACATAATCCACAGCAACTAAGATATACATGAAGCCAAAAGAAACAGGAAAAGGACCCATAAAGTCAATACCCCAAACATCAAAAACATCACAAAAAAGAAGAGGTTGTTGAGGCATTTCATTTCTTTTAGACACATTTCCAGTTCTTTGACACCTAGAACAGTTTTTGCAAAAATCAAAGGCATCCCTAAACAAAGTAGGCCAATATAAACCAGAATCTAACACTTTTCTAGCTGTTCTTTGGGGACCAAAGTGTCCACCACATGCAAGAGTATGACAAAAATTCAACACAGATGCAAATTCATGATTTGGAACACATCTCCTAATAATTTGGTCACTGCAAATTTTCCACAAATAAGGGTCATCCCACACATAGTACCTAGCCTCGCTTCTTAATTTATTCAATTGATGTCTATTTTGGTATGCAGGCAATTCAGATGCAACAAGATAATTCACTAAATCAGCATACCAAGGCTCACTAATACCATGCAAAAGGAGGAAACACTCATCTGGAAAATTGTCTCTTACAGGGAGATGTTCCAATGGAAGATCAGAAAGCCTACTCAAGTGATCTGCTACTACATTCTCTGCCCCACTCTTATCCTTGATTTCCACATCAAATTCTTGGAGGAGTATCATCCATCTAAGCAATCTTGGCTTTGCATCTGGTTTCTTCAACAAATATTTCAGTGCTGCATGGTCAGAAAACACAATTACTTTGGAGGTAAGCAAATATGATCTAAATTTTTCTAAAGCAAAAACAATTGCTAAAAACTCCTTCTCCGTGGTTGTGTAATTTGATTGAGCTGAATCAAGGGTACGGGACACATAGGCTATGACATGCAACTTCCTCTCTACTCTTTGTGAAAGTACTACTCCTACAGCAAAATTTGAGGCATCACACATGAGCTCAAAGGGAAGCTCCCACCGTGGAGGTTGGATGATAGGAGGGGAGGTAAGTTGCTCATTCAACTCATCAAAAGCTGACCTGCAAGCATCATTAAAAATGAAATCAGTTTCTTTTTGGAGGAGTTTAGATAGGGGTAGAGCGATCTTACTGAAGTCCTTGATGAATCTTCTATAAAATCCTGCATGGCCAAGAAAAGAGTGAACTTTCCGCACAGAAGCGGGGTAAGGCAAAGAAGAGATAACATCAACTTTGGCTTTATCTACTTCTATGCCACGTGATGACACTATGTGGCCTAGGACTATTCCTTGCTCTACCATGAAATGACATTTTTCATAATTCAAGACCAAATTTTTCTCTATGCATCTCTCAAGTACTCTCTCCAAATTTTTCAAACATGCATCAAATGAGTTTCCATAAACAGAAAAATCATCCATGAACACTTCCATGCAATCCTCTAACAAATCAAAAAATATGCTCAACATGCATCTTTGAAAAGTGCCAGGTGCATTACAGAGACCAAAAGGCATGCGTCTATATGCAAAAGTACCAAAAGGACAGGTGAAGGTAGTCTTCTCCTGATCTTCAGGTGCAATGTGAATTTGAAAATATCCAGAAAAACCATCAAGAAAACAGTAATGAGACTTGCCAGCAAGTCTCTCAAGCATTTGATCAATAAAAGGAAGAGGAAAATGATCTTTTCTAGTTGCTTGGTTCAACTTCCTATAATCAATGCAAACACGCCAACTGTTTTGAACTCTAGTGGGCACTAACTCATTATTTTCATTTGCTATAACAGTTACCCCAGTTTTCTTTGGCACTACTTGTACCAGACTCACCCACTTACTATCAGAGATAGGATAGATAATACCAGCTTGGAGGAGCTTACTTACCTCCTTCTTGACCACATCAAGAATCATGGGGTTGAGTCTTCTTTGGGGTTGCCTCACTGGTTTCGTCTCTTCTTCAAGGAGAATTCGGTGCATGCACACTGAAGGACTAATTCCAGGAATGTCTGCTAGAGTCCACCCAATCGCCTTCTTATTCTTTTTCAGCAAACTGATCAATTTTTCTTCTTGATTGGGGTTCAAGTTGTTGGCCACAATGATTGGAAGTTTGTCCCCTACTTCCAAGAAGGCATACTTGAGGTTTTCTGGTAAAGCCTTCAACTCCAAAGCAGGTGGTTGGATGAAGGATGGAATTAGTTTTTGTGGAATCACATCCAATGAGGCACCTACAAATTCAGTTTGCTCAAAGACAGAATCCTTGGCTAAAGAAGAGGAAGGGTTAGCAGCACAAGAGGAAAGAGATGAAGAATGTGCAACATTACAATTTAAATCACTACACCTACAACTGCCTAAAATAGAAATAGAATCTAAGTATAAACTAGAGAAATTTACAGAATCAGAATGCACATCAGAATCCAAATCACTATGCAAATCAGAATGCAACTCAGAATTGTCAGCATTTAGAGAGTTTTCAATTTCAGTGCAAGCATGACAGAATTCAGAACCAGCACAATTGCATTCAAAGATATCTACCAAATTGGAGAATTCAGGAAAATCAGAAATTAATTCAGTTTGGAAATCATCACATGCCTCATCAACTAAGTAATCCAAATAGTTAACTACATGCACATTGGAATGATTTTCTATAGGATGTTTCATGGCATCCAAAATGTTAAAATCAATTTTGTTACCAGTAAACTCCATTGACAAAGTCCCTTCATGCACATTAATGATGGTTTTTGCAGTTTTCAGAAAAGGTCTACCAAGTATTAATGGTGCATGGCCAGGAGTATTATCATTTTCCATATAAAGCACATAAAAATCAGCAGGAAAAATGAGATCTTTAACTCTTACCAGGACATCTTCTAAAACTCCTGCTGGATGTGCTGTACTCCTATTGGCAAGTTAGACAATCACTCCAGTTGGTGAAAGAACACCAATCTTGAGGCTCGAGTACACTGATTTGGGCATAACATTGATTGAGGCTCCCAAATCCAGCATACCATTGGAGAACTCCATGTTGCCTATTGTGCATGGTATTGTGAAAGTTCCAGGATCTTTGCACTTGGGTGGCATGGGTGGTTGGATGAGTGCAGACACATTTCTCCCCAAATTGACTCTCTCATTACCCCTTAAACGCCTCTTATGAGTACACAACTCTTTGAGGAACTTGGCATACTTGGGGATTTGCTTAATTGCTTCCAAAAGTGGGATATTGACCTCTATTTTCCTGAAGGTCTTCATGATCTCTTTATCCATGTCAGATTCAGAAGCTTTCCTTGATTGAGTCTGCCTATTGGGGAAAGGAAGAGGAATTTTCTAAACCACTTCTTCATCCTTTTTATTTTGCTCACTGGTTGAAGATGAAGGAACACTTTGCTGGACATTTGATTTTTCTGGTTCAGATTCAGAAGTGAAAGTAATGGTTGGAACCCAAGAGGGGGGGTGAATTGGATTTTATAAATTTTTCACAAGAATTAATTGGAAGTTAAAATGATTTTCTGTAAAAGTACAATGCTTAGGATAATAAATACAATACAGAAAATCAATGTGCTGTCAAGATAAATAATTATAAAGATCAAGGAATTAAAGAATAGATATCAATATGCACAAATTAAAGAGTAAGGGATAGAGAAAGCAAACTTGGAGATTTATACTGGTTCGGCTAATCCAAGCCTACATCCAGTCCTCAAGAGACCACTTGAGTATTTCCACTATAATTGCAAGTTTAATCCGGGTACTTGCAAACCACTACAACCACGCAAATTCGATCCGGGTATTTGCGAAACCACAATGGAGAATTTATGAATCCGGGCTCCTCCTCAACCCAAAACAAGTTCTTCCAACACCGGTACTTGCAAACCTCAACTCAGAATAATATATGTGTTGATCAAAATCAACAATACAAAGAAACTCTCTCTAAAGAGTAGATGAAAACAAATGAAGCTCTAATAACTCTAATGATAGAGAATATGCAAGATTTGGCTCAAGAATGCTTTCCTTTCTCTCAAAGATGATAGAAGAAGTTAATATCACATTGTAGGACTTTGTTCTTACTCAAAATCGTGTATCTAAGGTCACATATATAAGATTTTACAAAACTAGCCGTTATATAGCCGTTACAGCACTTATAGTGCAGTCCAGATTTTGAGCTTTCTTTAAAAATTCATAACTCCCTCATTTGAACTCCGTTTTAAACAAATAATATACCGTTGGAAAGCTCTTGGAGTGTAGTTTCAAATGAGCCAAGTTTTACTCAAAAATTATTTTTCTTTTAAAAGATATAATCAAAATACTGACTATAGGTCAGAACAGAATAATCAACTTTCAGTTTTTCAAACTATATTTTAAATAGTCATATATTTCTCATTTGGACTCCGTTTTCAATAAATAATATACCTTTGGAAAGATCTTTGAGTCTACTATCAAATGAGATTAAGATACTTGGAAAAATGATTTTTCGTTTATGAGATATGATATAAAGAGTGACCAAAGGTCAAAAACTAACTTTTGTAAAATTTCATATCTCACTATCTTTTTGTTCAAAATAATTGAGCCAATGTATGCAAATCTAAATCATTGAGTTGCACAAGTATACTAGCCTATATAAAATATACCTAATGTAAACACATAGGCTATCTTGATGCATCCAAGCTTCCAAGACTTCAAATCTTCTAATTCTTCATTTCTTGGAGCTTCATCCTTGCATGTTGTTTTCCTTGAGTGAAGCATGATATTGCTTTTCCTTGTTCTTCAATACAATGCTCACTCTTCTTGTTTTGAACCAACCTATAAAATATATCTTACTTGCAAACCCAATGGTTAGTTTAATAGCATGATTCAATATATGCAACATACATATTAAATAACATAATCATGCTTAAGTACTTGTAGCATATATATGATAATTAATCTTTATATATATCAATGCTACTATTCAAATACATTTGTCATCATCAAAACTTATGGCATATAGCCTTAGGGTCAACAATCTCCCCCTTTTTGATGATGACAAATCACCACAGAAAAATATGTATCACAAGATAATGAATGCAATGTTATAAGCACGTATACATATTTTTCTATTGTTTCTTCTCCCCCTATTTGACATCAACAAAAAGGTGTAAGGAACACAATATATAGAAGTTAAAGCACATACCTTCTTTAAGTCAGGATGTCAGAAGATGTCAATATAGTATGGGGTAAGGATACATCAAAACTTATCATTGATTTCATTGACATGTAAAAAGAAAATTTTAGAAAAATTTTTCTCATGTCAAATGAAATGAGCCAAAAGATAAAACTTGAAAGAGTTTTAGGCTCCCCTTTAAACCTTGCATAATTTGAAAAAGAATAATGAATAATGAATATCCAATTTTTCAAGATATATTCTTTTTTAAAAAAATACATTCAAGTGAGACAAAGCTCCCCCTGAATTTCATAACATTTTTCCTTTGAAAAAGATTGTCCAAATCATTATAAAGGAAATTCAGTTTTTGATTGTAGAATTTTGAAGTAAGATTTTTGAAGAAATTTCTGCAATATTTTCATTGAAAATGATTTCTGCTTGTTTATGAAGAGGCATTTTTAGTAAATAGTAGAAAAATTAAACTCTTTGAAAAAAAAAACATCATTTGCTGTCATATGATAGAAATATTTACAGCACACAGCAGAAGTATGATATATGGATTAGCAAAGCATGATATAAACAAGAATATTAATCATAATCCATAAATCGAATAATAATATTTTTCAAGATTTCTGAAAAATAATTTCTGCATATATGCATAAAATTATTTCAACATATAGCAAAAGTGATTTAAAATAAGGATACTCAAATCCTTTTCTTTTCAAAACAGATAATGCTTCAATATGGCAAAGCAATTTCAGCATTGTGGAAGCAATTCAAGAGATTCACGATATTTTTCTAAAACATTTTGCTTCGAAGGAATTTAGAAACGTTTCATCTAAGGAAGCAATATATATGGATTAGTGTAATAAGATATATTCAAGCATATAGTTCATAATCCATATATGAAACATCAATATTTTTCATCCCTTTTGTTATCTACAACAAAAGAGATCTTTAAAATCTTTTCTTTTTCAAAAAGAATGTTGCTTCATATGATAAAACATATTAACATAACAGAAGCATTTTTAAAGTCCTTTTTCAAAACAAATTTGCTTCATAAAGGATAAGATAAATTTCAGCACAAAGGAAGCAATTTATATACCCATTCAAAATGAATTTATATATGTATCTTGAGGATGAGTACATGTAAAAATTTTGACAGCTCATTTTGTATGAGTGCATGTGGAATTATGAAATATTATTCTTAGCCATAGCCTTCGCTCATGATGCATGAATAGCATACACAACATATGTTCTTAGATACATATAATCACAGCATGATGTAATCATGTATGCTCTCAAGAACAACACAACAAAGCAGAGTGATACGGTTCTGAATATCACCATTTTATTAATCCTTAAAATTTCTAATCAAAACAAATTAAATCAGCCGCAAATCCACCGAAAATTGACTTTCGTGGTTTTGCCATTAATGTGACGCATTATCGGTGTGCATGCGTACCCTAGACTTCTGGCTTCCAGCTTGCAAAATCCATAGGATGAGCGTGTAGGGGTGCGGCGAAGAGATATCTTCGTTGGCTCTAAGTCATAATTTTCTCTCTATAAAGACTGCCCCAGAGTTCTCAATTACCACACCACAAAGAGTATTCATCTCTGAGCCTATAACTTTCTGACATTCCTCTCTCTTCATACTCCTACAAAAATTTCTGAATTTTTCAAACCATGGCAGCAAGAAAGTTCATTGATCTCACAGTAGAGGCAAGGGAGGAAGAGCTCGACTTAAACTTGAGTCTAGGCAAGGACAAAGGCAAAAGACCTTTGGAGGAATCTCAAGAGAACCAAAAGAAGAAGATGAAGATCGAAGAAGCTGAGGAGATTAGTACATGCCAAACGTCAGAAGACAAAATTGCTTGTCTGGAGCAGGAGGTGAAGAAACTCAAGAAGATGATAGAGGACCAGGAGAAGTTAGCTAAACGCAACAATGCGGCACTGACTTCAAGAATAGATAGGTTCTTCTATTGGTCTACCCAATGCTTCTCCAATCAACAACAAAGAAGTGTTGATTGTATGAATGTGATTTACACTACCCTCCGTGACATTGCTCAGTCTCTTGCTCCAAGGAATGGCCGAGGGGTGATGATTCAATACAACCCACCTAATCCGAGACCACCTCGCCTGTAGATTGCTCATCTATGAGCAAACCTTCCCTTTTTTTTTTAATGCAATGTAATCCTTCGGTTTTTTTTTAATGCAAGTGGTTTCTTTTATTTGACGGTACAAAAAAATAATAATAAAGAAAGATAAAAGAAATCAGCTACACAAATTCAGCACAGTATATATATATTGAAAAATATATATCCATTTTAAAGATGGAAAGAATTTTCTGACATGGACATATATATCATCATTTCAAAGTAAGTTACATACTTATCAAGATAAAACATATTATAACTTGAGTATGTAGTACAATAATTGAGGTAATATGGATTAATAAGATATAATCAGATATAAACTAGAATCCATAAACAATCGTTCATAAGCTATATCTTATACAAAGGATATGACATGTATAATGCTCAAATCATGATGAATGGTATAAAGACAATATCTTTATATACAATGATATTATCAAATATGTAAGATATTAGAGAACAATATATCATTGTAATGAAAGTATGTCAGAAAAAAATTGCCAACATAGCCAATTATGATCAGGGAGTATCACTCAATTAAATATTAAAGTGGTAAAGAATATAGATACTCATCAATTTTGGCAAACTCTTATTGCTTCTTGAAGTTCCTCCTCAAGGTTTTGATATTCTTGTTTTGCTCATTGCTCTTCTTTTGATTCTATCTCCTTGCAATTTTAATGAACTTAATTGATTGATTATTTGCAAGATCCTCTTGAAAACAATCTCTCATAAGATCACTGTCAAGCATTGGTCGATCATTACGAATGAGCTTAGAGGATAGATTTGAGGACTAACTCCTGCAAAACACTTTTGGTGGAGCACTTTGATGTTCAAATCAGTAATGTTCAAATAAATCTCGAGTACTAGGAGCAACATTATGTTCAAGATATGCCATATTAATAAAAGTGCTATGCTTTCATGAAATGTAATTTTGCAAAATATTTGATTTCATTGAAAATATTTAAATAAGATTACAGCAAGGATAAATACTATAGGTAAGAGGAATCTTATTGTTGTGAAGACAAGAAAAATGTGCGTGTAATGGAAGCAAGTTTTCATGATACGGTAAAAAGGATAGTTTGAGCAAAATTTGGAAGAAAGATTTTAGATCAAAACAAAATTCGAATCTATAATCTGCACACCTAACAATTGTTTTCAGATATAGAATGCATGAATATCAAGGATAGATGTAAGGCATATTAGATAACAGACAAAAGCATTAGAGAGCAGTAAACATATCAGTCAAATTTCTTACAATGCATTCCAGCTTATATGTTTACTTATCCATTGCCTCCTTTTGATGCAAGGAAGTGGAGTTTAAATGATGTAGCCATTAAAATGTCATTTCCGCTCCTTGCTTCGAGGTGAATCTGCAAATTAATCTTTTGTTTTTGGTACCCAAATTTCTTTGGGTTTGCCTGGGTCATGAGTTCCTTTTTGAACCCATTTCATTTTTACTCCATGAACAAGATTTTTCTTATAAAAACAGGAGTAAGATTTGTGTCCTTTCAGTCCACAATAGAAACAAGTGCAAGTTGGACTATTGGACATCTTTGCAGAAACAAAGAAGTTTTTAAACTGCTTTTGGTTTGATTTCTTTTTAGAAACAAGACCAACTTTGTTAATTCTTCTTTGTTTCAAAACTGAGGTATTTAAAATTTCTCTACCTTGAGAGAGTTTTGCAAGTGTATTTTTAAGATTATCATTTTTCTTTTTCAAAGAATCACACTTGGTACAAAAGCAATTTTTGTTGGTAGAGATATTTGTTTTTAAAATCAAATTCTCTTCTTGCAAAATTTTGTTTTGATTTTCAAAAACAAAATTCTCTTCCTTGGAAATAGAAAATTCATTTTTCAATGTTTCCAACTCATTTTCAAGAGAAGAGTTTTTCTGTTTTGAAACATTTAGTTTCTTTGCAAGTATAAGAGATTCTTCATGTAAATCATCAAAGGCATCTTGTAATTCTTCAAAAGAGTAGTCAAATGAATTTACCTCATCTTTATCTCTGGCCACAAGACAAGTGTTGGCTTCTTCATTTGTGTTCTGCTTATTAGAATTGCTATTTCCCCAAATGGAAGATAGGTAAGCTTTCTTTGATGATTCAGTTTTTGGTTGTGGTTTCTCTTTTTCTCCTTTTTCTTTTTCTTCTATCTCCTTGGTGATTTGAGATTTTCCTGTAAGTTCAACACCAAGAGCTTGCAATTGATTAAGCACAAGTCGTATCTCATTAATGGTTTCACAATTTTTCATTTGAGCGATATCAAGTTCATTAATGAGATTTCTAGACTTTAATTCCATTGCAACAAGATCTTCCTCATATGCAACTTCTAAAGTTTCCCACATTTCCTTAGCAGTTGCACAATTGGAAATTCTGAAAAATTCATCTTGACTCAATGCACAAGAAATAATCAATTTTGCCTTAGCATTGAGTTGCACTAAACTTCTTTCAGTATCATTCCATTCACTCTTGGGTTTTGGAATGTATTTTCCTTGTTCTTCCTTGACAGGCATATAAAAACCATTTTCTATAATTTCCCAGAGTTTATGGTCTACTGAAATTAA
Organism: Biancaea sappan; assembly: GCA_037074585.1. NCBI lineage: Eukaryota > Viridiplantae > Streptophyta > Magnoliopsida > Fabales > Fabaceae > Biancaea > Biancaea sappan. Next base: position 27,838,705 of record CM073500.1, read on the forward strand.
AAAAATTTTCATTTCATACTTCCAATATTGAAAATGATTAGCATAAAAAATTGGAGGTTCTGTGAAAGAACAATTTTCAGACATAACCACTCACTAGATCCAACCATATTTACTCTTAGACGGTTAAGTCTTAAATCAAGAGCCCAACCTCTGATACCAATTGAAAGTAATGGTTGGAACCCAAGAGGGGGGGTGAATTGGGTTTTATAAATTTTTCACAAGAATTAATTGGAAGTTAAAATGATTTTCTGTAAAAGTACAATGCTTAGGATAATAAATACAATACAGAAAATCAATGTGCTGTCAAGATAAATAATTATAAAGATCAAGGAATTAAAGAATAGATATCAATATGCACAAATTAAAGAGTAAGGGATAGAGAAAGCAAACTCGGAGATTTATACTGGTTCAGCTAATCCAAGCCTACATCCAGTCCTCAAGAGACCACTTGAGTATTTCCACTATAATTGCAAGTTTAATCCGGGTACTTGCAAACCACTACAACCACGCAAATTCGATCCGGGTATTTGCGAAACCACAATGGAGAATTTATGAATCCGGGCTCCTCCTCAACCCAAAGTAAGTTCTTCCAACACCGGTACTTGCAAACCTCAACTCAGAATAATATATGTGTTGATCAAAATCAACAATACAAAGAAACTCTCTCTAAAGAGTAGATGAAAACAAATGAAGCTCTAATAACTCTAATGATAGAGAATATGCAAGATTTGGCTCAAGAATGCTTTCCTTTCTCTCAAAGATGATAGAAGAAGTTAATATCACATTGTAGGACTTTGTTCTTACTCAAAATCGTGTATCTAAGGTCATATATATAAAATTTTACAAAACTAGCCGTTATATAGCCGTTACAGCACTTATAGTGCAGTCCAGATTTTGAGCTTTCTTTAAAAATTCATAACTCCCTCATTTGAACTCCGTTTTAAACAAATAATATACCGTTGGAAAGCTCTTGGAGTCTAGTTTCAAATGAACGAAGTTTTACTAAAAAATTATTTTTCTTTTAAAAGATATAATCAAAATACTGACTATAGGTCAGAAGAGAATAATCAACTTTCAGTTTTTCAAACTATATTTTAAATAGTCATATATTTCTCATTTGGACTCCGTTTTCAATAAATAATATACCTTTGGAAAGATCTTTGAGTCTACTATCAAATGAGATTAAGATACTTGGAAAAATGATTTTTCGTTTATGAGATATGATATAAAGAGTGACCAAAGGTCAAAAACTAACTTTTGTAAAATTTCATATCTCACTATCTTTTTGTTCAAAATAATTGAGCCAATGTATGCAAATCTAAATCATTGAGTTGCACAAGTATACTAGCCTATATAAAATATACCTAATGTAAACACATAGGCTATCTTGATGCATCCAAGCTTCCAAGACTTCAAATCTTCTAATTCTTCATTTCTTGGAGCTTCATCCTTGCATGTTGTTTTCCTTGAGTGAAGCATGATATTGCTTTTCCTTGTTCTTCAATACAATGCTCACTCTTCTTGTTTTGAACCAACCTATAAAATATATCTTACTTGCAAACCCAATGGTTAGTTTAATAGCATGATTCAATATATGCAACATACATATTAAATAACATAATCATGCTTAAGTACTTGTAGCATATATATGATAATTAATCTTTATATATATCAATACTACTATTCAAATACATTTGTCATCATCAAAACTTATGGCATATAGCCTTAGGGTCAACAAGAAGCTGGACTGTCTACTTGTTTGCCACTCCTCAAGATGATGGCACTCACATTGCCTCTTGGGTTGATCACTGGTTGGGATGGCAAACTCCCTGAACCTTGACTTTTCAGCTCATTGACTGTTGTGGCTAACTGTCCAATCTTAGTTTCCAAATTCTGCATATTTGTTTCTTTCCTTTGCTGGAACTGAAGAGTATTGGCAGTCAGTTGCTTCATTAGATCCTCAAGACTAGGCTCAGGTTTCTTGGGTGCTGGAGGAGGTGTATGGCTAGCTTCAGGTTGGTTGTATCTTGCATGGGGTGGCTGGTAAGGGGGGTTGGATGTATTCCCATACTTGAAAGCTGGATGATCACGCCACCCAAGATTGTAGGTGGAGGAATATGGGTCATATCTCTGTTGTTGTGGCTGCATGGGTCTACCAGGGAATATACCAGCACATGACTCAGTTGGGGTCTCTTGCAGCTGAGGGCATTGATCAGTATGGTGGGTATTCAGGGAACAAATACCACAGACTGAAGGAGGAGGGGCTTGTTGTTGTGTTCTCTGATTTAATGCCAATTGCCTCACCATTGAAGCTAATTCTTCCAATTTATTTTCTATCCTTTGCTGCTCCATGGGAGGTGTCCTCACCTCATTGACAGTAACTGTTGGATCACTCAATCTGGTGCCAAATTGCTGAGCATTTTGGGCCATCTTGGCCAACAATTCATTTGCTGCAGAAGGAGTCTTATCCACCAATGCCCCACCAGCAGCTGCATCAACTATATATCTGTCCATAGGTAGTAATCCTTCATAGAAATATTGGATGAGAAGCTGCTCTGAAATCTGGTGGTTTGGACAGCATGAGCAAAGCTTCTTAAACCTCTCCCAATATTCATGTAGAGACTCACCATTCAACTGTCTAATCCCACTGATATCCTTCCTGATTGCTGCTGTTCTGGAGGCTGGAAAGAATTTTTCTAAGAACAACTTCTTCAGCTCATCCCATCTTGTTATCAAGGCAGTGGGTAGATAGTAAAGCCAATCCTTGGCTGCCCCATCCAGAGAGAAAGGGAATGCTATTAATTTGATATGTTCTTCTCCAACTCCATGTGGTCTCATGGTAGAGCAAACAATATGGAACTCCTTTAAGTGCTTGTGCGGATCTTCTCCTGCAAGACCATGAAACTTAGGCAGCAAATGGATTAGACCAGATTTTAGTTCAAAGTTAGCATCCAACTCAGGATAATTTATGCACAATGGTTGATAATGCACATCAGGTGCAATCAACTCTTTAATTGATTGTTCTTGCCTATTTTGAGGCATTTGTGCATTTTGGTTATCCATCCCAGTTGTCCCAGCTGATTCAGAATCTGTAGACTCCAACACAATATTAGATTCAGAATCTGATTCAACTTCTACACTATTGACAGCAAACTCAACAATTTCAGCAAGAATTTCAGAAACTATACTAGTCCTAATGCTATTGCTTCTTACTATGGAAGGTCCTGTCTATTTTTGGATCAAAAGGTGGTAAGTCCACGTTATGAGACCTTCTCATACACTAAGGAGGGCAAAAATCACGAGAAAACAACAAAAAGAACAAAAAAGAGCAAAATAAGCACAAAAGGCTCCAACCAAGGAAAATGACTAAAAATGAAGTATCTCAGAAAAATTTGATTTTTCTTGGAAAAATCCTTCACCAATTGGAGGCACAAAATTAACAAACAGAACTCAAAAATAAGATCTACAGAAACCAAACCAAAAATCACAATTAATTGGAAAAATGGCTAAAATCTTTGTAAAATGAAAAAAGTGGTCTAAACGTTGGAATTTGGCCGAGATAGGGCAGTGCTCCTCACGACAAAGTTGTAGGAGTTATGCCCGAAAGGGTCATGTTTAGTATAATACCAAATTTTCAAGTCAATCCGATTTAGTTTTTTAAGCTGATGAATAGTGACTGAAATATAACTAGGAAACTTGAAAAATTGACTTGAAGAATTTGTAATCACTTCCAACAATACCAAGCCACTTAAAATCAAACAAGAACACAATAGAACAACTAATTAACACTTAGAAATGAATTGGCTCCCCGGCAACGGCGCCAAAATTCTGGTTCACGCCACTACGATGTCAAATCGCCCAGAATTGAATTGTGGCAATTTGCAGTATAGTGATTCCCAAGTCGTATTCACTCAAGGAGCCTCACTTCTTAATACTAATTAATCGTTCTAAACATCCAAACACTAATGAAAAGTACATAAACGTGGGGGGGTTTGTAGCAGTATTAATAAAACAAACAAAACAGCAACTTAATACTACAACAGCAGCAAAATATGCAGCAACAGCAGTAACAGCAGCAGCAGCAGAAATTGTAAGATATTGACAGTAAAGAGACTATGTAATCAGCCACTAGGATTCATGGGAGTGTAACTATCATTACCTAACTCATTAATTCAATTTTATTCTCATTCCATTGTTTGGTTCTTTATGAAAATGGTTCTAGAATAACATCTAGAATTTAATGCTACTAATTACAGTCAAGAACATCTCTCTACTATAATTAGATACATTCAGTGGAAAATCTCAACCAAACCAAGTTAAATATATCATCTAACTAGTCATTTCGCCTTCCTCACTTTCCTAATCAGTCAAGCAAGGTTATGTCTTATATATAAGTCATGTTTATGTTACATTCTCAAGCTCTAATCAGAATTTGACAGCAAAATAAACATGACAGCAAAACAGAAACGAAATGAGATGAAAATAGAGAATAAAATACTTAGCTTACATTCTTAGTTCAAGCTACAACATCCCAGTGGTCTAGTGACTAATTACAATGAAAACTTAGCCCTCCATGAGAGCAAAACAGCAAACAACAGAAGCAAAAATAGAGAGGAAGAGATAGCTGCGAATTTTCTAAGTTTGGTTCCAAAAAATAAAAGTGTTCTCTTCTTTAAAACTGATGCCCCTTCAATGCCTTAGAATATTCTACCCTAGATGCTTCCTTGGATACTTCTTCCATGATGTGGCAGCACTTTGACAGCAAAACAGCAGCATAATTAATGTTTCTACAGCAGCAGATAGGTATGGCAGCAGCAAAATTATTATTTCTGCAGCAAAAAGTGACAAACAGCAGCAGAATATCATGGCAAAATTAATATTTCAGCCATGCTTATTTTTTGACCTACGAAAATTAATATTTCTGCCCAAAAATTCTGACTACATGGCATTGAATAAGAGTTTAAGTGGGCCCCACATCCAGCATATCCTAGTCAGCATCTGCATCACCCAAAAAGTGCCACATTAGCATCCAAATCATCATCTTTGTCCATGTCAGCACTTTTCTCTCCAAAATTGAGATTTGTAGGAATTAGATTGAGCATTTTGCAATTCAAGTTCTGAAAATATAAAATTGAAACACATTTAATCCATAAATAGTTTATACCCAATAAATTCCAAAACATAATAAAATTAGAGAATTGACAACATTGAAATAGCCATAGGACTAAGATAGGGACTAAAAAGTATATAAAAATGCCCGATATCACTGATACTCAATTAATTCCTCTTAATTTCTTCGATTGGAGGGATGTGCCCGAAAAGTATATGAAAGACACAATAGAGCTTATAGAGGTGCACTTGAAACAACTCTTTTTATTTCTTTTTCTAATCTATTATTCTTCTAAATATTTTTATTTCTTGATTTTAAATACAGAAGAAGATTGCTTTTGAAAATAGTCGTGGACTAGAATGGGCTTGGAGATCACTAGGTAATAAAAGGAAGGAGTTCAGAACCAGGCTATATAAGTTACATTTTGGTGAAAATGATAGTAGAGAGGCTATTATGAACAAACGTCCAATCAACATATCTCAAGATCAGTGGAATAGCTTCGTGGATCTTCGACTTGATGAAAGATTTATAGTAATATTTCTTATGTTCAAATATTATAATTGCTTGTTTATTAACTTCCACAATTTACTTATTTGTCTTTTACATGTAGGCAATAAGCAAGATAAATAAGGAAAACCATAAAAAGCTTAAATTTCCTCATGCCGGTGGTTCCAAGAGTAATGCTAGAAGGATGTGTGAAATGGTGACTTACAAAATTTTTAATAATTTTTTTTTGTATTCTATTTCATTATAATTGATGATTTCTTGGTTTATATATAGGAGCAAGAGAAAGATCTCCCAATTAGTCGAGGTAAATTATTCATTGAGACTCGTAAACGAAAAAATGGGACCTTTTTAAATGATGAAGCAAGAATTGTAACAGTAAGTTTGTGCCCAATAATTTGCTCTCTTTGCTAATAATAAACGAAAAAATGTTGTGTCAACTGTCAAGATGAATTACTACCATTATCTAAGCTCTTTTGATTTGCTAGCTATTTGTTAAGTGTTAACTATGTTAGAAATTAAGATGCCAATTGTTGATATGTTGTGTCAATTGTCAAGACTTTCTGCATCTCTGTCTTGGAAATGTCATCATGATTTTAATGGTAGATACAAAGACTAAATATGATCTGTATACTGGTCTTGTCAAAAACTGAATATGATCTGTAGGATAGTGTATAATATGTCTATATTGGGAAAGTTAGTGAATAAAAAAGCCAACATGTATGCCTATAGTTCAATAGTTTGTATGTAAAACATCTCTAGCGTCTTTTATCTATTTATTAAGTTTGTTTAATTAATATAAGTGAGGCCTGAAAATATTACATTGTGTCCATAATAAAGATTATAGATAAATATAAAAATTAAATAGTGTTATAATGTTGCAATATATATTTCTATAAAACTATCTCATATACATATATTTGGAAACTTTTAGCATTTTTTTTTGTTTATTAATAAAGTTGAAATGCTCAATAAGTTTCACTTCTACTATTGCCATGATATGCATAATAAGTTTCACTTCTTTTTTCTATTGTTTCTAAGTAGTAATCAAGTGGGCTGCATAAGACACATTGAAGTAAAATATTGAGAAACAATCAAAAAATCATAATGCTTTCTTTTTAATTTTTTTTGTTGGTTCATTTTGGGACTCTCTTGATTCTGATTTTTATTCCTTTACTTTAAGTCTCCAACAGTTATAATACACACACACACACACACACACACACACACACACACACACACACACACACACACACACACACACACACACACACACACACACACACACACACACACACACACACACACACACACACACACACACACACACACACACACACACACACACACACTCACATATATATGTATATATATATATATAAGTAAAAGTAATTGTTGATTCACAATTGGATAGTGTTGTTTACTTTGCTTATAGCTTGCTTTTATGTTGTTTCATTTTTGTAGGAAAAAAATTCATAAAAAGAATCTCAATCCTAATCGCAAGCTCCAATTATTTCATCAGAGGATTCAGTTTCGCAAGTGTTAGGTAAAGAGCACTCTGGACGAGTACATGTTTTAGGATTGGGTCCATGTCCTTCTAAAGTATTTGGGTTGCCTACTAACCGATTTAGAGGCTTGAACATGGGTTTTACAAGTAGTGGCAACTCAACAAATGAAGTAGAAACTTTGCAAACTAAGTTGGATTCAGTGAAGGATAAATTAGAAACCATGGATACCAACGTACTACTATGGAGCGAGAATGTACTACCATGGAGCAAGAACGTACTCGTGAACTTGTTGACTAAACAACATAGTCAAATATTTTGTAGAACAACTTGGATTACAACTACCTCCAGACGTTGCTTGTGCCCCAGAACCAAATGGCCGACCAGTAATATAAGTTTGGACTTATTAACTCATTATTTTCATTCACTATAAATTTTGATAATAAATATTATGTTTAATTACAGACACCTGATGCAAATAGCGCAGAAGCTTCACCTCAAGGATGTTGACGCTCATCTGGAGCTAGTCACAACCCATGATTAGTAGTGGTTGTAATATTTGTTTTGTTTGGACATGTGAAACACATACTTTGAGAATGTGTTAATTTTTGTTTTGATGTAAAACTTATATGTTAAACAATGTATGCGTTTTTTATTTAAATATATTTACTTTTATAAATTGGCCTCTAGTGTCACTTAAATTTTGGCTAGGTATAATATTAGATTATAGATATAGCTAAAAATTAGCATCAATTTAAAAAGAGGAATAAATACTAGAAAAAGCCACTTAGAGTCAGTTTTTCCCAACACTAAATAATAACAAAATAAATATCAGACAAAGTCATCTAACGTCGGTCAAAGCTGACATTAGATGACACATTTAGCGTTGGTCTCAACCGATGCTAAATGATATCAACTAAAGTTATTTAATACATCAGACAATCATCTAATGTTAGTTAAAACTAACGTTAGATTCCACCCCTTAGCGTCGGTTATGATTGACGCTAAGTAATAATATCTATTGAAAACAAACATCAACAAAATCATTTAACGTCGGTCATAACTGATGTTAGATGACAAACTTAGAATCGGTTACGACCGACGCTAAAATTTAGTCATCTAACATCGGTTATTCCCACAGTTGTAGAAACCAATGCTAGATGATGTCGCGACGGAGCACTTAACGTCGGTTTTGAAAATTGACGTTAAGTCACTGCTAAAGGATGATTTTGACCGATGCTAAATGCCAATTTTTTTGTAGTGCAAGAAACCACAAAATATATGGTCACATATTCACAACAAAATTAGTTCCAAAATAATATGTGCAATTCACAATATTGCATATTAAACATAGCAATAAAAAATTACCATCTAATTGGTGAACTCATTTTTGGATATCCACAATATTTTGTACCCCCACTTTTGATGGGTATTCTGCCTTTTTCACAAGAATCTCAAACTTTTTGTTCACCAAAAATATAATATTCTTATAGCACTATAAAAACATTACATATATGAAATCACAAAAAATATATATAGTGAATTTTTTCAAAATTCACAATCACAATTTATATAAAAGTGAATTTTCTCAAAATTTACAATTTCCTTTTTGTTTGCAAACATGTCATCAAATATCTCATCACTAGATATAAGCATTTTCCACAAATTAAAGTATTTTCTACAAAGTACAATTTTTCACATGACTTTGAAAAGCCCCCAATAGTAGAATTAAAAACTCTACAAAGTACACCTTATTTTCATATGACTTTATATAGTCCTCAATAGTAGAATTTGGAAAATTCTACTAACCCATTTTGTTTTTAATTCTCTTGACTATTAGCCAAAGATTGAAATGTAGAATTAAAAACAAATTCTCAAAGTGAAAATTCATATTTCACATAGCTTTAGAAAGCTCACAATAATATGACCATAAAAATTTAATGTATAATTTAAAAATTCCACAAACACATTTTTCAACATTAAAATGTTGAATACTTGTTCACATATAAGCTTTAAGAAAGCATTTTCATATTATCAATAGTTATGTCAATAGAAATTTATGGGATATACTCAACTCAAATATTAAACCCATAAAATTAATTTCTATTAAGCCACAACAATATTAACTATTGATAATAAAACATTTTTGCCAAAATTTGTATATTTTTATAACAATACACTTACATCTCCCACTTGTTGTTATAAAAATAATACCCAAAAAATATTTTTCTTCTTACCCCCACTATTAATAAAAATTCTCAAAAAAAAATTAAAATAGTAATACATACCTCATAATATGGGGAGAAGAAATCACCACTGCATAAATTTGCTTATGAGCAAAAATTAATCAATATACATATAATTATCTTATCCTTCTAATGTACTTTCATCATCACAGCACACACTTTAAGACACATATCAAGGCACATGGTTATATATTAAAACACTAATCACAAAGGCTAGCGCTGATATATACAAAAGCCACTAGTCATGTACATAAAATCAATATAATGTCTTTGACGAAGCTTAAAAGATAACAACGTACACAATTTATGGTTCCCATTAATTGAGTGTAACTAAATCAATGATAAAAGGCTTTGAAACCACTTTCAATCATAAAATATTATTAAAGAATTGTAATGCTCTTTATGATGATGCTATGAAGCACTGAAGTGCTATAAATGTATTAACAAATGAGACAATGTATAAATTAATCACACTGGTCCCATAGTTAATATATAAATGCACACATTGAAAGTTGTTAACAAAATGGTTTAAAAGGACCAGCGGATATATACACACATAATGGTAGGCTGTTACAACTTCATGTAAAAAGTTGTTAACCGTCCTCAATTTCACACACCCCATAAGCGTCCATGATAAAAGTTGGAGAATATAAGTTACCATCATTTACATCAACAAAACCGAATAAAAGGCAACGATTTATAAAATATTTTAAAATATTTCATAATAATATTTTCATTGATTTACTCAAATTGTGAATCACAAAATTTCTTTTTAGAAAAATTTCACAATTGAGAAAATCACATAAAATGATTTTTCAAAATTTTCCTTCACTATTCTTATTTTTCATTTGTTGTTTTCGTGGGATTCAACATGAAAAAATTACCTTAAAATTGTTGGAGCAGCACCTAAAAAAACGAAGAAACACAAAAATAGAAGAATTGAAGGTTAGAGTAAAAATATAAGTTAGCGTAGTACTGGGCTGAGGTCCGAGTAACTCTTCTTTCTTTAAGGAAATTTTCACATCTCCCATAGGTTAATTTTACTATATTACCCGATGCAAGGGTACATAGACGTGTTACCTCCAGGATACAACAGCCCAGAACTTACCTGTTTGTTTACTACCTCTGCATGTAGAAAGTAAACTGAACTCAATTTCTCCCGCACCTTCTCTACTGAAAATATCACACAAGTATATCTCATATATATCTTATTTGTGTTTTCCATCATATATATCTTTCACCCATATTTTCTCTACCTCTTTTTCCATTCCATGATGACACACATATATATAGTGATAGTTGGAATCCGTTGGTCATTGATTGAGAATAAAAACATTTAATCAACTTAATTGTATGTAACCATTTTTCAACAATAAACAATCATTAAGATTGTAACATCAAGTGCCCAACAGATATGTATATACATTTGATGCAATTTTTCTCGACAAGTGTATCGGGTCACACAAGTAGCAAAGTGATGAGAAAGAGTTATCATCCTCAGGAATTGACTTTAACAATTACCAATTTCACTAGATCAAGTTATATTTGGACGGAGGAAAATACAAAGATTTAACTAAAAGTAAACTAAACTAACAACAAGAAATTAACTAAACACCAAACGAAGAACTACGCCATAACACAATGGGTAGGGGATTGACTTTCTTAACTCCTAATCCGATTAATTCATTGACAAACCAATCTTTGCATCGTTAAAGAATACTTAGATACATTCGCTAATTCCTTTTAATGTTGGTCGAGTTCACGAAAATATTTGAACCCAATGTCTTGGTGAGAAAATCTTCCTAGCCAAAATAATTAGCTAATGTCTTAGTCCAATTATTTGGTTCAGAGTTTAAGTTTAAGAACTCATAAGACCACGCAAACAAGATCATCTATGTCTAGACTAACCCGATTCACGGTAGAAGTTAAAAGGGCATGTTTATATCATGCTATGTCTAGTATTAATATAAACCCCAAATACATCTAAGTTAGATGATTGTAAATCACGTAAAAGGAAATAAAACCAATAACAACTACTCCAATCATCAAAAAAGCAATTATATTTAAGCATTCAACAACAAAGCTTCAAAGGAAATCAATATACATCAATCCCCTAAACCCTAGAGTTTATAACAAGAGGAAGAAATACATAATAAATACACAACAAAACATGATCAAGAGGAAGGAGAAAAAGGAAGAAAAGCTTCAAACTCAGTAGAGAAGAGGTCTCCCATCTCCTCCATCCTTGCCCTAGCAGAGCTCCCTTCACCTCCAACCAAAAGATCCCAAAAACTTCTGCATAAATGCTATATATAGCAGAAGACTCGCAGGTCTGAGCCGGGGCGCCCAGGCACCAAGTGTGGCGCCTGGGCACTAAGTAGAAACAAAGGAGAAAAAGGGGGCTGGCACCTGAGGCGCCATGAGTAGCGCTTGGGCGCTACGCTCTGGAGCTTCAGACAGAGAGTTGAGGAGCTGGCGCCTCAAAGCGCCAGCCCTAAAAGGTCAAGCTGAGAGTTGAGCTTCTAGAGCTTGAGGCGCCATGTGTGGCGCCCACCAGACTTGTATCATTTTAGCACTTTGCCTCTAAATCTTATCAGCACCAGCTAGCAACAGACCATAAAAGAAAGCCTAGAAGAAAATAAAACACAAAGCGTTAAAAGGCAAGGGAAAAGAGAGTAAAACAAGATAAAACAAAGAAACTACTATGTACAAAGAGGAAAGCCAAAATAAAGGACAAAGCAAGCAAAAGGATAACAAAAATGGGATCAAAGAGAGGAAAAAGCCCTAAAGAAGTAACCTAAATTAACCAAAATAAAGGACTTATCAGCATTTAAGAGACTAATTTTAATCACCATAAAAGGATGTCAATATAAGGCAATCAAAGAGATTTAATATTTTATTTATTTTAATATTTTATAATAATAAAGTCCAACATCTATGAAGAGGCAAAGATATTTTGCGCTTTCTTGTTACTTTGGTGATTGATTTTCTCACATCACATGTTGATTTTGGCACTATTTTGCCATCTAAATGCCAAATTAATAGCTTTTGTACAATTTTTATTAAAGAAAAAATTGTTCTATTTTCTTGAGTCACATTAAGTCACAAAAAACTCAATTTCTTAATCTAACAAAATAGGCATTGTAGAATCGCCAAAGGATTTAGCTATAAGGAGCTCGACCTCTTTGAAAGTCAAGATCTTAATTGTTCATTTTTTTCGAGATCTATGCTATTTTTTTAATTTGTATATATTATTTTAATATTAAAAATTACTTTACTCTTTAGATACATGGCACCAAGATACAGTTGCTTTTGGTCTGATTTCACTCCTCTAAACCCACATGTCGCTGAGACTTTCTCAACTCCAGTTTTTCGACGACTTTCCGATCACGAAGGTAATGCTGGCCATGAACATTCGCCGACCCTCATGTCGCTGAGACTCTCTCAACTCCAGTTTTTCGACAACTTTCTAGCCACGAAGCTAACGCTGGCCATGAACATTTGCCGACCCTCAGGTTAGTTCCAACTCTCATTTTCCCATTTGTTTCTTGACTCTTGTCTCCCATTTTTTCATATTGTCTCTTGAAATTGTTTGATATTTGGAGGAAAAGGAAGAGAAAGATTGAGAGTGAAAATCAGGAAAAAAGTGTGGGATTTGGAGCTAAATAGGACCCATTGGTATGATAGAACTTTAACTTCACTAATATGTTGTCTCATTCATGGCAACTTAATGGCTTACACAACTTGTATATGACCTTTTAATTGGGGGCTACATATCTCATTCACTTTTGCTTTCAGCCTCGTCATCTATAGTTCCCATCGAAAGCGTTCATGCATGCCTGAATTGAATAAAGATTATAAGCTATGGATAATTACAACCACAGTGTCAGAGTGAACATATATATATATATAAGTTTCTGATGTGGTACGAGGCATATATATGTACAGCCCAATGATACTGATCAAAACATATATATAGGAATTGTTTAAACTTAGTGGAAGTGTGTGTTGGCCAAGAATTTCACCTTTTATAGCAATGGATTGCATTTGAGTCACCCCTTCATTTCAGCAACCATAATACAAAGAAAAAAAAATTATCCCACCACAACTACACTTTTATATTGTAATTAATGGGGCTTCACAGTGCATGATTTGCCAACTACAATTGGTCATCATTCACTATTTTGTCTGGCTTTATCACTGTCAAGTATCACCATCACCTTATCACTTTCATTACTAACGCATGGTTCACGCCACTACGATGCCAAATCGCCCAGAATTGAATTCGTGGTAATTTGCAGTATAGTGATCCCCAGGTCGTATTCACTCAAGGAGCCTCACTTCTTAATACTAATTAATCGTTCTAAACACCCAAACACTAATGAAGAGTACATAAACGTGGGGGGGTTTTGTGGCAGTACTAATAAAAAAAATAGAACAGCAACCAAATAAATACAACAGCAGCAGCAGCAGCAGCAGCAAAATTTGCAAGGTATTGACAGTAAAGAGACTATGTAATCAGCCACTAGGATTCATGGGAGTGTAACTATCATTACCTAACTCATTGATTCAGTTTTGTTCTCATTCCATTGTTTGGTTTTTTATGAAAATGGTTCTAGAATAACATCTAGAATTTAATGCTACTAATTACAGTCAAGAACATCTCTCTACTATAACTAGATGCATTAAGTGGAAAATCTCAACCAAACCAAGTTAAATATATCATCTAACTAGTCATTTCGCCTCCCTCACTTTCCTAATCAATCAAGCAAGGTTATATCTTATATATATAAGTTAGTTTATGTTACATTCTCAAGCTCTAATCAGAATATGACAGCAACATAAACATAACATCAAAACAGAAACGAAATGAGATGAAAATGGAGAATAAAACACTTAGCTTGCATTCTTAGTTCAAGCTACAACATCCCAATGGTCTAGTGACTAATTACAATGAAGACTTAGCCCTCCATGAGAGCAAAACAACAAAAACAGAAGAGAAAAACAGAGAGGGAAAGAAAGCTGCGAATTTTCTAAGTTACTCCAAATAAAAGTGTCTTCTCCTTTTTAAAAATGATGCCCTCAATGCCTTGGAATATTCTACCCTTGATGCCTCCTTGGATGCCTCCTTGGTTGCCTCCTTCCATGATGTGGGCAGAAAAATAGCAAACAGCAGCAGAAAAATAGAAAACAGCAACAGAAGACAGCAGACAGCAGCAGAAAAACAGTAAAATAGCAGCAGAAAAAATAGCAAAACAGCAGCAGAAAAATATGGCAGGAAAACAGCAAAACAGCAGCAGAAAAACAGCAAACCAGCAGCAGAAAAACAGCAGAACAGTAGCAGAAAAACAGCAAACCAACAGCAGAAAAACAGCAGAACAGCAGCAGGAAAATATGGCAGAAAACATGGAAAAGGGAGGTGCATAATTAATATTTCAGCCATACTTTTCTGACCTACAAAAAGTAATATTTCTGCCCAAAAATTCTGACTACATGGCATTGAATAAGAGTTCAAATAGACCCCATATCCAGCACAACCTAGTCAGCATCTGCATCACCTAAAAAGTGCCACATTAGCATCCAAATCAGCATCTTTGTCCATGTCAGCACTTTTCTCTCAAAAATTAAAATTTGTAGGAATTAAATTGAGCATTTTACAATTTAAGTTTTAAAAATATAAAATTGAGACACATTCAATCCATAAATAATTTATACCCAATAAATTCCAAAACATAATAAGATTAGAGAATTGACAAAATTAAAGAGGCAAAAAGGACTAAAATAGGGACTAAAATAAATGGAAAAAGCATGTTATCAACGCATCATTTTCCTCACTACATCATTACTGATTTCTTCATTTGCTACAAGCAGCTCAATATCTTGCAAAGAATAGAGCAACCCTCTAAAAAACAGAGCATAGGAAGTGAATGAAGTTCTGTCAGCGGTGAAAATACAGACCGAGAGACAGTTCTCCGTTGGTGTGGGTCGATGAGATTTCCAAAATGGTCAGAACCTCTAGATGGTCTAGTCGAGGTAGTCCGCCGACAGTGACAGTGTCACAGCTAGCATAGGTTGACGGTGTGGCAACTAACTTGAGAATGCAGACCGAGAGATAAGAGTCAGAAACGAAAGGGAAAAGGAGAGATGGAAAGCTTCATGGCCCAACGGGTATGGGTGGACGGATGTTCAGGGCCGGCTTCATCTTCGTGGCTGGAAAGACGTCAAACAACTGGAGTCGAGAGGGTCCACGTAAGTTTAGAGCAGTGAAAACAGACCAAAAAATAATTTATCCTGAACCATTTCATCTGAAGATTAAAATAATTTTTAATATTATAATTAAAAAAGTGACACGAATCTCAAAAAAATGATCTTGACCTCCAAAGAGGTCGAGCTCCTTATAGCTAAACCCATCGCCAAAAACATGAAGTCAATGATTCTAGCGTAAATCTTACAATTTTAACAATTCTAAACATAAAACAATTCAACATGCCTCAAATTGATGAACAAATTTTGCAATTGCAGTATCTCAAGTATTAATTTTTTTTTATTTTAAGGCTAGTTTCCTTTATATAATGAAAAATACTTTACTCTACTAATTGTTGTATAACGGACAAATTAAAAATATTTATGAAAATTTTATTGGGTGATTTGTTAGATTTCGGTGCAAAGTATGGTCAACAACAAGAATTGATTAGTCTAAATTAGCATGTCATGCAATTTCAATCATTTGGTAAATATGGAGTAACATCATCATTCAGTGAGCAATCCAGGTAGCCACAGACAACAAGAAAGAGGGAGAAAATCAACCTTTGATTAAAAAGTCTTGTGGCACAAACAGCCACTATATATGTATTTAAAAAAACTTTCTATAACGACTATTAAATTTGTTATTATTAATAACGAATTAGTGATGAGATTACGCGTGATACGTCACAAACTATGATGAACTCATTATTAGATTTATTATTGTTTGTTATGTGTCCTTCCGACCAAATTAGGGGATTTGGGAAAATATTTTTAAAAAGTAAGTTTTTGGGTTAATTATATATTTAAATTGATTATTTGAGTGAAAATGCCAATTCTTAAAGCAACTACAATGGTAGTTCTTAAGGGGTTCTTAAATTTAAGAACTGGTTTTTATTTTAGTTCACCAATGTAGTTCGTTGGCTGCCATACGTAAGAATGGTTCTTGTATAAGAACCGGTTATTATACAAAAAGTAATGATAATTCTATGAAATCATACTATAACAACCCTTTTTTTACTCCTTTGAGCTTAATTTTTACACTCTTCGCTTGAATTAACTGGTTAAGTTGATCTTGTTTTTAACCTTTTGGTAAAGTTTTAAATTCATAGATTCGTCCCTTTGTTTTGATTCGTAATGCATGATTTTGATCTCTTTTTGGGTTGTTTCTGTACGATACAGTAATCAGGAGAACTAGAACCTCGAAATTAAAGTTCTAGAGACGCATCGTTGAGTAATAGCCCAACATCACTCAGTGATGCTGTGGCAGAAATAGATTTTTAGAAAAGGGTTCATCGCTGAGCTATGGCAAGTTGCTAAGCGATGATGTCCTCAAATTTTCTTGTTCCATCATCACTGTGCTACGGCAAGTCATCGCTAAGCAATGACATTCTCAAGTTTCCGTATCCATTCCAGCGGGCTCATCGCTAAGCGATGGTCTTGCATCACTCAGCGATGACATTATTGTTGTTGCACGTTGGCCTTTAAAAGCCAAATGTTGCTGCTAACCTAGACAGTTTTCAATTTTAAAAATTCTCTAAAGGGAAAGCACTTGAAGACGACTGGGATACATGGGAGACACTCAAGGAGCACAATTGGGAATAATCGGATCTTTGAACCTCTTAGTTTTCCATCTAAACTTTCACTATGACTTGTATACACTCTGTCTTTGTTGTTCTTTCTTTCAAATTCATGTGTAGCTAAGCTTTTTTGAGTTAGGAGATTGATGTAGCTTACTTTAACAAAGTTTTTCTGATCAATGAATCTATTTTGAGTTCAATTCTACCTGTTGGTGTGGGAATTACTGTTTTAATTAATTCTTGAATGACTGGCCAATGTTCTTTAAAGTTAGGATTTATACCTATGCTAGGGATAGTGTGGTATAATTTTGTCCTGTAATTTCCACCATAGACTGGATCAATCTAAGGATAGATAATCTAGTTTATGTGGTATCATCGTTCTCTGAACCAAATCCTCTAATTAGATAATTACACTAAGGGATTAGGTAAGTGTATGAATTAGATAGTATTGTTAATCCAAGGAATTAGTTCCAATTATTATGGAAGAATAGCTGACGACAAAGAATTGAAATTAACATAATTCATTCTTTAGTGATTTAACATTAATTTGTCTATGAATTAATTAGAGTTAAATTAGAGTTAAATCAATACCCTACTCACTTATTCCATTGTTGAATTTTCTGATTTATCTTATTCTTGCATTCTAATTTATCTAATTTTAATTAACCTAGACTTCTCTTCAATCTGATTAATATTGAATCCAAATAGAATTTGTATTAGCGAAATTGGTAATTGTTAATAGTTGATCCTTGTGGATACGATACTCTTTCATTACTATACTACTTGTGTGTGACCCAGTAGACCTACTAGAAAAATGTATCAAGTTTTTGGGGCTGTTCTAGGGGATCGACAGTATTTAACAATATTAAGAGTAGCTAATAGAATCCTAATTTGGAGTTTTCTTAATAATTCTGCTGTGTGGCTTGTTTGGCTCTCCAAGCTTTTTAATTCTTATGTCTATTGTTTGTTTATGCGAGATATCTCATAGTCTAGTTCATTGATTTTTGATCCAGAAATTGAGAAGACAGCACGCAAGCTTCGTAAACAAACTAAAAAAGCAAAACAAGTACAATCTACAGGAATGGCAGATCAAAATAGAGTTTCTCCTCCCCTGGCTAGAACCCTACTGGATTATAGCATTCCAACTCTTGAGGGATGTAGAACCAGCATAGCAAGACCAATGGTTCAGGCAATGAATTTCAAATTAAAGCCTGCTTTACTCAACTTGGTCCAGAACAATCAGTTTAGCAGACATCCTATAGACGATCCAAACTTACACATATCTCGATTTCTTCAAATTTGTGACACTGTAAAGTTGAATGATGTGAGCAAGGATGCAATTAGACTCATGTTGTTTCTGTTCTCTGTGCGAGATAAGGCGAGTAACTTATTAGAGTCTTTACCCAAGGGGAATGTGATTACTTGGGCTGAATTGGTGCAGAAATTTTTAACTTGATATTTTCCTTCATCCAAATCTGCCAAGTTAAGAACTGAAATCACCTCTTTTACCCAACAAGACGAGGAATCTTTTAGTGAGGCTTGGGAGCGATATAATGAAATTGTAAGGAAATACCCCCATCACTCATTCGAACTCTGGATTCAGGCTCAAAGTTTCTATAATGGGTTACTAACCACACTAGATCTAATGTGGATGTCGCAGCAGGTGAAGCACTCAACTGTAAGATGCCTGAAGAAGATTGGGACCTGTTTGAAAAAATGGCTTGCAATGACTATCAAAGCCAAAATGAGAGAACCTTGATGAAAAAGAGCAGTATTATGGAAATTAGTACCCTCGATGCCATATTAGCCTAAAACAAGCTATTGATATAACAGATGGCTGAGTTAAATAAGAAATTTGAAATCGCCAATGTGTGTGCTGTTAACCCTCCTTAGATGGTATATAACTTCTGTTCTAATAATCGTGCTAGTGGGGATTGTCTGAGCAACATGTTTAATTCCTCCTCAGAGTATGTCAATTATATAGCGAATCAACAGAGATCTTAAAATAATCTTACTCTCATACATATATCTCAATTTCTCTTGAGGAAATCAAAACACGTAAAATGGGTCTCATAAACCACCATTCTCTTATCAAGTGCCACCACAACAATTACAGAAATCACTTCCTCAACCTCAGTCAGGTGAAAAGATCTCTCCTTTGGAAGGTGCATTAAAGAAGTTAACTTTCCAAACTGCTTCTTTCATACAATAGACTTTGACATTTATGGATGAAACACGGAGCGGATTTCGAAACCAAGAGGCTACTATTCATAACTTGGAGACCCAAGTAGGCCAAATTGCAAGACAACCAGGGGACAGACCCCCAAGGTTCACTGCCAAGTGACACGGTGGTTAATCTAAGGGAACATGTTAAAGCCATCACTACGAGAAGTGGAATAGTGATAGAACCAATCCCAAGCAAAGATGTGACAGCAAAGGACAAAGGTAAGAGAAAAGAGATTTTGAAGATGCTACCATTCAAGACACTCTACCATAAGTAGTGGAGGAAGAAAAAAAATTGAAGCGATGAGCTGTCCTAACACTCCCCCACAGCCAATCAAAGTACCTTTCCCTCAAAAACTTCACAAACAAAAGGATGAAAAGCAATTTGGAAAATTTTTAGAAGTTTTTAAGAAACTCCATATTAACATACCATTTATCGAAGCACTTGAACAAATGCCTTCTTATGTAAAGTTCAAGAAGGAGTTATTGTCAAAGAAACGAAGAATTTGCGATGATGAGATAATCATGCTAACGGAGGAGTGTAGCGCCATAATTCAAAGGAAATTGCCTTCTAAACTCAAAGACCTCAGGAGTTTCTCTATTCCATGCACAATCAAAGACATAACTTTTGGCAAAGCATTATGTGATCTTGGTGCTAGTGTAAGCCTTATGCCTTCTTTGATTTTCAAACGGCTTGGGATTGGACAAGTAAAACCAGCTTTAATGACTCTTCAGCTTGCCGATCACTCCATAAAACATCCACATGGGATAGTAGAAGATGTTCTGGTAAAATTGGATAAATTTATTTTTCCAATGGACTTTGTAGTGCTTGATATGGCTAAAGATGAGGAAATTTCGCTTATATTGGATAGACCATTTTTGGCTACCGGAAGGGCCTTAATAGATGTAGCTGATGGTACTTTAACTCTAAAGGTTCAAGATGAGAAGGTGGTTTTCAATGTTTTTGATGCTATGAAGCACCCAATGGAGAAGGAAAACTGTTTCCGAATTGATATATTGGACCCCATCATCATCAAAACATTTAGAGAAACTTTCTTTGAATCTCCTATTGAAAAAGCTCTAGTTCTTGCAAAGAGCGCAGTTGATAATGATGATGATCCTCTTATGGTTGAGCAAGTTGCTCTGTTGAATGCCATCCCTGCCTATTCGATGTCATTGCCACTCAAATTAGAAGAGTTGTAAAAAGGAAATTTGAAAAAGAAGTCCAAAAATTTAAGCTCAAGCCTTTACCTGTGGACTTGAAATATGCATATTTAGGTTAAGGTAATTCATTCCCTGTGATCATCAATTCGGAATTAAATAAATTAGAAGAGAAGAAACTATTGAGAGTGTTGAAGGAGTATAAAAATGCTACTGGGTGGTCCATCTCTAATTTGAAAGGCATAAGTCCCTCGTTCTGCATGCATAAAATTCTCATGGAAGATGACTATAAGGCAGTTGTACAACCTCAGAGAAGATTAAACCTAGTTATGAAGGATGTAGTGAGAAAGGAGGTAGTAAAATTGTTAGATGCAGGCATTATTTACCCGATCTCGGATAGTTCTTGGGTAAGTCCAATTCAAATGGTACCAAAGAAAAACGAAACAGTAATGATAATGAAGGAGAACAATGAATTGATACCTACTAGAGCAGTGACGAGATGGAGAATTTGTATTGACTACAGATGATTGAATGATGCCACAAGAAAATATCATTTTCCTCTTCCATTCATTGATCAGATGTTGGAACGCTTAGCTGGTTATGACTACTATTGCTTCTTGGATGGATATTCCGGCTATAACCAAATCGCCACAGCTCTTGAAGATTAAGAGAAGATATCTTTCATTTATCCATATGGAGTCTTTGAATATCAGATGATGCCATTTGGATTGTGCAACGCTCCAACTACATTTCAAAGGTTTATGCTCTCCATTTTCTCTAATATGAATGAAAAATTTATTGAGGTCTTTATGGATGATTTTTCTATTTTTGGCTCTACTTTCGATACTTGTTTGCATAATCTATTTTTAGTGTTAAGGAGATGCCAAGAAACAAATCTAGTTTTAAATTAGGAAAAATGTCATTTTATGGTGAGAAAGGGAATTGTACTAGGCCATAGGATTTCTTCTAGGGGCATAAAAGTCGATCGGGCTAAGGTAGAGATTATAGAGAAACTTCCCCCTCCCTCTAATGTCAAATGAGTACATAGTTTTTTAGAACATGTTGGGTTTTATAGGAGATTTATTAAAGACTTTTCAAAACTCGCAAAACCTTTGTGCAACCTTCTAGTGAAAGATGAACCATTTGTTTTTAATGATAAACGTTTGCTGGCTTTTAATACCTTGAAACAAAAACTGACTAGTGCTCCTGTGGTTGTACCCCCTGACTGGAATTGACCATTTGAACTGATGTGTGATGCTAGTGATATAGTAATAGGAGCTATGCTTAGGCAAAGAAAAAATAAAGTGTTGCATGTCATTTATTATACTAGCCATGTGCTTAATTCAACTCAACTTAATTATGCAACGACTGAAAAAGAACTTTTAGCGATTGTATATGCTTTTGATAAATTTCGTTCTTATTTAGTTGGAAATAATGTTGTTGTTTACACTGATCATGCAGCAATTAAATACTTGTTCGCAAAACAAGAGTCAAAGCCTCGACTTATCCGCTGGATCTTATTGCTACAAGAGTTTGATTTGGAAATCAAAGACAAAAAAGGGCTGAAAAATGTGGTTGTTAACCATTTATCTCAGCTTGAACGACAAGAGAAGTACCATGACCAACCCCTCTATATTAATGAAGAATTTCTTAATGAAAAGCTCTTTTCTGTGGCAACTTTACCTTGGTATATTGATCTGGGTAACTTCAAGGCAGCAAAGGTTCTCCTGATGGATCTTAATTCACAACAGATGAAGAGGTTTCTTTATGAAACAAAATTTTATATTTGGGATGAACTATTTTTATTCAGAAGGTGTGCTGATGGGCTGTTGAGAAGATGTGTGTCACAAGAAGAAATTGAGGACATTTTGTGGCATTGTCATGCATCTGGATATGGGGGCATTTTGGTGGAGAACGTATAGCAGCAAAGGTACTACAATCTAGTTTTTATTGGCTAATCATCTTCAAAGATGCTTTCAAATATGTTAAAAGGTGTGACAAATGCCAAAGGACAAGAAACATATCCAGAAGGCACGAGATGCCTCTTAATTCAGTACTCGAAGTAGAAGTGTTTGATGTCTGGGGGATCGATTTTATGGGGCCTTCCCCTTCATCTTACTCGAACAACTATATTCTTGTGGCAGTTGACTATGTGATGAAATGGGTTAAGGTGATAGCAACCAGAACGAATGATGCTCAGGCAGTCATGAACTTCCTCAAAAGAAACATCTTCTCAAGGTTTGGGGTACCTGGAGCCTTAATCAGTGATGAAGGTACTCATTTTTGTAATAAGCATTTAGATTCTCTATTGGGGAAATATGGTGTAAAGCATTGGGTGGCAACGCCATACCATCCATAGATGAGTGGCCAAGCGGAAGTATCCAACAGAGAGTTAAAGCAGATACTCGAGAAAACTATGAATTCATCAAGAAAATACTGGGCCATGAAGTTGGATGATTCTCTTTGGGCATATAGGACTACACTAAAGACACCACTGGGTATGTCTCCATATCAATTGGTGTATGGAAAGGCGTGTCTCCTACCAATAGAATTAGAGCACAGAGCTTTCTAGACAACCAAACTTCTAAATTTTGATTCAAAAGCAGCTGGAGAGATGAGAATTCTCTAACTCTATGAGTTAGAGGAATTTCGACACCAAGCTTATGAAAGTGCAAAGATTTACAAGGAAAAGGCTAAGAAATGGCATGATCAAAAGATAATCTCAAGGAATTTTGAGGTTGGGCAGCTTCTACTGCTATACAATTCAGGACTAAAACTCTTTCCGGGCAAATTAAAATCAAGGTGGTCTGGTCCCTTCATAATTAAAGAAGTTTTTTCCTATGGAACTATTCTTGTGGCAGACTGGTTGGAGCCACTACGACCGCCAAGTCGCCCAAAATTGAATTTGTGGCAACTTGCAGTATAGTAATATCCCAGATTGCATTCTCTCAAGGAGCCTTACTTCTAAATCGTCTAATTAATTGTTCTAACACCAATCTATCTAATTACCCACTGGTTTACACTAATTACCACAAGGGGTGATTGCATAATTAAAACATAAATCATAAACTAACTACAACATAACAAAATTAGAAATAGAATAGAACACTAACAGAGACAAAAATGAAATTAAACAGAACACAAATGCAATCAGCCATGGAGTCCTAGAAGTACAATTATCATCATTCTTGTCTTCAAATTAATTCTAGTGTTCTCTATCATTAGGCTTCTAATTAATATTTTCAAAAGACTTCCTAGAACTAGATTACACATAAGTTAAACCTAACTACGTGTAATCTGATTAAGCCCAACCTAATCAAGTTAGATAATCATCTAAGCAAGCCATTTCCATTCTACTGCTATACTAACTCATCTTAGAGCAAGCATTAACATAAAAACCAGAGCAGAAATCAGAACATAAATGAAATAGAAGAACAAGAAGAAACTTATCTCATTTAACTCCAAGAATTCATGTTACAGATTCTACTTCTGCATGGACTAATTACAACACAAATTTCAGCCTTCCATGGAGGCCAAAATAGAAGAAAATACAAGGAGGGGAAACGAATTTATAGAGGAAATATGGAAGAAAAAACTCTTCAACAAGCTGAAATGGTGGTTCTGCAGTGCCTTTATAGTTGCTAGAAGTGAGATGGACGAAATTTGCCTTCTTGTTTGACTCTATGGCAAGTCCCTTTCATTTCTGCTTTATGCCTTGCTGTTGCTGTCTTCTGTTGCTTTTTCTTATGTCGCTGTTTGCTGTCTTTTGTTGCTATTTTCTGGTTACTGCAGAAAGCCTTTCTGATGCTGGTTGCTTTTGCTAGAAAGTACAGAAATATGGGCCCTAGTCAGTCCAGTCAGCCCTAATCAAAGCCTAATCAGCTGCCATGTCATCAAATTCGTCCATGTGGCATCCAAGTCAGCAAAGTTTACTCTCCAATAATTAAATCTACAAATTAAACACAAGGATTAATGGATCTCTAATCAATTAAGCTCATAAAAATATGAAATTAAAACATATTAGCTCTATAATTATTTTAGACCCAATAAATACCAAAATATGATATAATTGGAGAGTTGACAATATTAAAATGGCA
Source organism: Biancaea sappan (assembly GCA_037074585.1). NCBI lineage: Eukaryota > Viridiplantae > Streptophyta > Magnoliopsida > Fabales > Fabaceae > Biancaea > Biancaea sappan. Next base: position 27,863,374 of record CM073500.1, read on the forward strand.
ATAGGACTAAGATAAGGACTAAATTGTATATAAAAATGCCCGATATCACAAACATCGATTCAGGTAGAAGTTTCAAGGTTAATGGAGAAAGGCTTAAGCATTATTGTGGTGAAGGAAGCAAGCCTCAAGCCTTGTCTATAAACCTCTCCATTCCAACATGAGCTCTGAGAAAGTCTAGCTGAGGATTATAAATTAAGCGCTTCTTGAGAGGCAACCCAAGTTTTCTATCCCTTAATTCTTATTTTGCCATGTCTTTAGTTAATTTTTTGAGTAGATGCCTTTGATTTCAGTGTTTTTGTCTTGATTATTTTGTCCTTAGTCTTAATTATGCTACTAGTTGATTCTTTCCTTATGTTGGATAGTGTAGTTTAGCTTTTAGGTCTTGCTGTTGGGGTAAACTTTGTTTCTGGTGCTACTGCTTCTTTACTCCTAGCATTTCCCCTGATTCTAGAGATGCATTGCTGAGCGATGAACTTGCATAGTTAAGCGATGAATGCCCAAAACCATGGTTATGTTCTACAGTACCTGTAATGTCCTCAATTTTACTAATAATTTTTTTTAGATTAAAAATTTCATTTTTGAACACTTAGGATCAAAACTAAAACTTCTCTTAATTAAATTATTACATAAATACAAAATGATGTTCCTAACAAATTACATTACATCTTAAATTTCACTATCACTCTCCTAATACAAAGGAGGCGTTCTCATATTCTCCTATAATGAACTTTTTCTAGACTATTTAGCAATATCCTGATTTCCCTTTAAAAATCTTGACATAGCATTTTCTCCTTCTTAGTTTCCTGAAATTGTTAGTTCAAAAGAGGAAAAACTGTGAGATAAAAATCTCAGTAGCTAGGATTTTAATTTAGTAAAACATTCCCAAAAGAAGCCATCCTAGTCATAAAAGCATATGTTCATAAATTCATCCATGAATATATATAGGCCATTATAAATCATCGTTATCATTAATATCACACATCAAGCAATTCACTTCAATTCTCTACCATAGAATTTGAAGCTATGACTACACATTTGGGGTCTCAAGTACTTGCGTTTTGTTCATTATTTTGGGAACATATGTGCATTCAGTTCACTATCTTTGGGAACCACTTAATCTTCTATTCACTACTTGGGAATAGAGTCTAATTGCCATATAATTCATATATGTTCATGGAAATTCATAAATGTTCATAAGAGAAACTTTCATAAATGAACTTGGAATAAAATTTACTTTTATGATTGCTAGAACTACCTGGCTGCAGAAAATCATTTCTAGCTTGATCAGTTGTTCAAACCTCCTGAGATTATCCTCAGATTTTGGCTTAAACAAACCAATTTATATAGTCTTTATAAAAATTCTATAATAAAGATTCTAAAATGCTAATCCTTTAAATTAACCCAATATATTTAACGTAGATAAATTCATAATCTCAACTAGAATTTCTGGGTCATTTTTCTAATTAAATTATACAAAATAATTTTACATCTAATATTCTAATAGATTCTCTTATTGTCACTTAAATCCTCATACAATGATTTCGTGATAAACTTTACTAATTTAGTCAAATAATATATATACATATATAATTTGTTTATTTAATAAACATATACATATATATAATTTTAGACAAACCTATATATATATATATATATAATTAGCTTTTTCAAATAAACATATACACTTACATATATACTTATATATATACATAACTAATTTTGATCAGTTATATATATATATATATATATATACACAGAGATATGTATAGCTTAATTAGATAATCAAATATGTACATATGTTTAAACTTAAATAAATTACCATATATGTACTTTAATTTAGTCATATAACATGTACATATATATTTATTTTCATCAAATAAACAGATATATCTAATTTAGTAAACACATATATTTATATGACTTAGTTTAATTTAAAGATACATATATAGAATATTTAGGATATATGTAAATAAAATATAAGATATATAAAATATAAAACGTAAAATATTCTTATACAATATATATTCATAATATATGTATAGATATAAATAATATCAATATGTATAACTAATTTAATCAAAATAAATTAGTTTTCACTTGGTTCCTTAGTTTAAAATAAATTTTCAGTTCTGTCCATATTTGTCCAGTCCATAAATTTAATTTAAACTAAGTTCTGCCTCAATTTCGTCAAACCCTTTTCTTTTTATTCACTTAGGTCCTTGATCAAAATTTTCTTTTTATATTTTTCTTGATTTGAGCTCATATTTCACTTAATCTAGTTATCTAGATTAAGATTATATTTTTTTTCGAAATTAAATGAACCCCAGTAAACTTTCCATTTCTTTCAGCTTAGTCCCTATTTTGAGTTTCATGTGTTTGCTTTTGTGTTAGCTTCTAAAAGCTGCCCAGAACTTTATCTTAGATTTTTTTTAGGACATATTTGATCATCTCCAACCTAAATAAAGGTAGTTAATGGATTAAACTAAACTTTAGAAAAATTCTTCAAGTTTTCATGGTGCTCTTCACGTTGTTTGCCTCTGTTCAGTGTGCTTCTGGTTTGTATTCACGGTTTGGGACTCTCGTTTGGCCCCTCAAGCTCTGTGTTATCTTAAGCTAAGTGTAAATAATTCACTCTACCCATGAAAAAGATGAAAACAAGGAAGAAAAACTCAAAAACTCAAGATATGCTCTGTTTTGCTCTCTTCATGGTTTCACCTTTCCTTCCTCTCGGTTTTGTTCTGATTGGAGCTGAGAATTTCGTCTTTCAATCCTCAAGATCCGCTCCTTAAATTCCTAGAGGTTTTAGAGCTTCTTTCTCTCTTGGACATACTCCAAAAAGTGGCAAGAATTTCTCCATTTTCTCTCATGAAAACAGAGCAACACTTTTCTCTCTTTCTCTTTCTCTCTGTTAGCTCTCCCTTTTTCTTATCCTCTCTCAGTTTGGTGCAGCAGAAAAGAGGAGGCATGGGCTGCTATTATAGCCAAAATGGAGCTGAGGGACTAGCTAACGGATGCCCAACATTAAATATTTCAACCACTTACATTGATTTTCAAAGGAGAAAGTCTTTATGATTGAAAATAGAGCTTTGGGTAGTTAATATTTCAACATTAAATATTCAAAGGTTTTGTCAATTGTCATTTTAGTTAATTTTGTACACACTACCTCTTAATTACTAAATTACCTAATAGGCCATTGGTAGAAATATTTTATTTATTATTTAATCATTTTTATTTTATAATTTATAATTCTTCTAGGAATTCCTTGATGAAATTTTTCTTAAATTTAATTTATTTAAATATTAATGAAATATTAAATTTTTGAGATGTTACAGTACCCATAGCTAAGCGATGGATATCCATCGCTGAGCTACAAGTGCTTGGGAAAAATGCATCATTCTGGGTGCCTGGGAAAAAATGCATCATTCTGGTTATGCATCCCTGAGTGATGTACTCGCATCGCTTAGTGATGAGACCCTGACCCTTAAAAAAAATTCCCTGTTTTAGTTTTTAGGTTTTGTTTTTAGTTTTTTTTTAAAAAAAAAACTCCTTTTCTGCACGAAAACGTGCCATTCACTTTGTGTCCCCTGTTCTTCCCTAAACTAAACCCTAAATCCTCAATCCCCCTCAATCCTTCACCAATTCACTTCAAATCACTGCCATTGCCTTCGAAATTCCTTTATCGGCCTTGTCGCACACTGAGCTCGAGTCTTTCACCATTTTTGCCACTTGTTCTTGGGTATTCCACTGCTTTGTTCTGTTCTGCGACTCTATGGGTTCCAAGGTAAAAGTTTTGTTCAACTTGTCTTTCTGAAATTTCCTTCATTATTTTAAGAGATTAGAACGATTCGAAATTATCACTATGTTAAGGTTAAGTGTTCTTGCTACACAGAAATTTGAGGAATGTTGAAATTGAGTTAGTCTTGATCTATTCGTGAATTATTATTATGAATGTTGTGATGTCGCTATGATGTGGGCTCCTATTCTGCATTTTTTATTTGCTTTGGGGGATTCCACTCGAAAAGAAAAAAGAAAACAGAAAGAGAGGGGGATTCTTGATCATTGATCTCGGGGGCTCTGTGAGAATTTAATGCATAAATTTTTCTTGTAACTAGAAGTGATTGATTTCTAAACTTGCAAAAGTATATCCAGTCAAATAAATTTTGGAGTGTTCAATTGAACTTGAAAGAGCTACTATTCATACACTACAAAAAAACAGTGATTTAGTGGCGGATATTTAGTGGCGGTTTGAAAAACCGCCACCAAATGAACAAAAAGTGGCAGTTGTAAAAAACCGGTTTTTCACAACCGCCACTATATAGTGGCAGTTTTTCACAACCGCCACTATTTAGTGGCGGTTTATTATGAACCGCCACTATATAGTGGCGGTTTTTTATGCCACCATATAGTGGCAGTTTTGTTCTAACCGCCACTATATAGTGGCGGTTTTGTTCTAACCGCCACTATATAGTGGCTACAGTGTTTAATTAGACTTTTTTCAAATAGTTATAACTCTTTCATTCGAACTCCGTTTTTAGATCCAGATCATCCAATAAGAAAAAAAATATAACAATCTAGACATAAATCTTATTTCAATATAAGATTATTTAAAATATTAATCACGATTAAATAGTGCCTAATAAGATTTTTTTTTTGGGTTAAGGGATCAAGTGGTAATATAAGATTATTTTCAAAAGCCACATATAGATGCAAATCATGTATTTCAGATTCACTTGATCGTGTTTGAAAAGCAAGTAGAAAAGTTGCCCTTCTCGCGTCTCCGTCGCATTAGCGGATCTGGTTGCCATCCTCGCGTGGTCTCTCGCTGTCGACACTGTCCGTCTTCTTCATTGCCTCTCAGCTGCAGATCTGGACTCTCCCATCTCAGATCTGATATCTTCACCATCGCAGATCTGTACTCCATCTCTCCCTTCTCTGTTGTGTGGTCACAGATCTGGTATGTGTATGCTTATGCTTTACAAAATTGATGATAAGAGTAGATTATTGATGATTGCTGCAATCTAGAATCTGGAATCTTTGCTTGTCAATGGGCACATAGGAACTGAATGACAATCTATGGCTAAGTTTTTGGTTGGAAAAAAAGAGGAGATAAAGGATTGATGAACCCCGGCAGAGAAGCGGGAACGAGACGTGAGGAACAGCGACATTTCTTTTTCTTCTTCTTTTTCTTTCTTTCTTTGATTTCTTCCCTTGGTCCTGAATTGTATTGTTTAGGCCCTTACACCAGCATCTCCGACAGCTGCATTATCAAATGGGATCAGCGTGAAAAGCGTTGGCTGAATTTTGCAGTCACCTCGCCAAACAGGTATATGAGTTACTAACATACGCACACTATTTTTTTCCGCGTATTTTATCTAAATGGATAATTTCCTGTTTTATGCTTATAGACTTAAGAGAGCTTCATTTTTCTCTTGCAAGATTCAATGTGTCCTTGAAAAGTTGTTCTTTGTGATAAATTTCATACTTGGCATAATCTGATCTATGTTAAATCATCTTAAAGTATTACTTTAGCTTAATTTATTATATTTGAGAAAATTTTCTAAAAGGATAGTTTTATATGATAGTTTTCTTACTTGAACTTCCAGAGCATTTTTGATGATTTACTCTCTATGAAATTTGTGATTAACGAGATATACTTTGAAATGAAATGATTATGGTGAATTTCCAAAGTTACTGTCTCTCTTTAAAATTGTTACATAATGGATGCTTTAATCAAAAGCCTTAAGTATGATATAAGCTCCTTTTCCTAAAAAGTCTAATGATGAAATTACACTTGAGATAAAATGGCTTGAACTGTTTTTCCATAGCATGAGTATAGATTCAAGTTTCTTTGAAATGCTTCTTTTTCGCATTATGTTATTATTGTAAGTCTTTCTAGTTTGAAAATGATTCTTGTAAACTTGCAATTATTTAAAGGTTACTTTTTCTGTGATTAACTTTTTTGTATACAAGTATTGTTAGGCTAACTATTGAATGCCATGTTTCAATTGTAGGGTCATGATATTGCCTTTATGATATTTTGTGTGCTGATACACAAAATTTGCAACCCCAAAGAAATCAATGGAATACTTCAGACAGTGACGGTACTATAGAACTATTATTATTATAATAGGCTTCTGTTATCATAATAGAGACTAGCCTTAATGTAATATTGTAACTTTGTCTGAGAAATTAGTAATCATCCATTTAAAGAAACAGAGTTCAATGTGATTCAGATGATGTGAATAATTATTTATACCATATTATATTTCTTCACATTTTGATCACTTATTGAATGGCGCACCTTTCTTCTGTATATCTTCTTTATTGCTTTATGGAACAATAGATTAAATCCCAACTTTTAGAATCACCAAGAACCTTTTTTTGTCTTTCTTTTGGAGATTTAGCACATGGGCTTTTTTTTTATAACATATGGACTAATTATACATATTGAGTATCCTATATAGTTAATAATCCAAGGGTTATTGTAATTATTTGATAGGACAAAATTAAACTTGCAAGTATTGGCTATTTTAGAATGCTCCAATAATGTAACCTTAATGCTAGAATTATTAACTAAATGTACATTCAATAATTTTTTAAAAAAATTCTTTTTTACATTTAGTGGCCGTTTACCTCAAAAAACGCCACTAAGTTATATTTTTTTAAAAAAATTTTTACATTTAGTGGCGGTTTAAACCGCCACTATGTATATATTGTAGTGGCGGTTTACTAAAAAACCGCCACTAAATATAGATTTTACTGGCGGTTCAAACCGCCACTAAATAAAAAAATTTAGTGGCGTTTTATGGTAAACCGCCACTAAATATATTTAGTGGCGGTTATTCCCACGGTTGCTTAAAATCGCCACTAAATTCCTTGTGGCGCTCAATTTAGTGGCGGTTTGCCAAATCGCCACTAAAATTCTTTGTGGCAGTTAAAACCGCCACTATGTATTTAAATTTTTGTAGTGATAGCATTGTGCAACTATGCTGCTTGATTAGAATTTCCCTGCATTAAGTGAGATTTAGTTGGCTAGCTGAGTTTGATTTTACAAATTGTTTTCTAGTCAACTTAATTTATCATGTTTATTATGGGACTCCCATCATACCTCCAAGAACCTCTTCTAAGAGGGCAAGAATGAATACAAAAGTCGGTTCTTCATCTTTGGCAACCTTTCAATTCAAATCACCAGACCATAAAGAATGCTATTCTATACCGGCCAAATATGCATTGAGGAGAAGGGCTTTTTGTTGAACCATGGATATGGTGAAGATATCATAGCCTACATCAAGGAACAAAAGTGGGAAGCAATTTGCACACCAATCTAAAAGCTATGTCCAGTAATTGTCAAGGAATTTTATGCGAATGCATGGGACACTTCAGGTGGCAAAGTAACTTGGAAGTCATGGGTGAGGGGTAAGCAAGTATCTTTTAACCACACAGACATTGCTACACATTATGTCATTGAGTATGAGATCGACCACTATGATTTTGACCGGTACATGGAAAGGAAGGATGACGAAGATATGCTGCAAAAGATTCTGACAACTTTATGTCGAGAAAGGGCGGCATGGGTTAATGATAGAGGGGGTCAGCCGAATAGACTGAACAGAACTGATTTGAAACCCTCAGCCAAGGCTTGGCATACATTCACCATGTCCACACTCCTCCCAACTAGCAATGCCTCAGAAGTAACGATCCCAAGAGCTGTCCTTCTCTATACCATAATGACAGAGGGATTAATTCAACTTGGGAAGGTAATTCGAAAGCAGATTAACAAGATAGCTCAAAAGAACTCAACTGCACCATTACCTTACCCAAGTTTGATCACCTACTTGTGCATTAACTGGGTTTCCCATAAAAGGATAAGAGTTTCATACAGCATTGAAACCGATTGACAATGCAGCTATGGAAAAGTACAAGAAAGAATTTAAAGCTGTATGTGCTTTAGCTTCTCATGCCGTGAGCCTAGCGCCACCACAAGAAGAAGCTAGCCCATCTCGAACGGAAACTGGTCCATCCACTTCTGCTTCCCCTGCTCCGGAACCTATTGGAAGACCATCTATGGAGCAATGTATGCGGGACTTGATCCAATCAATGGAGCAACGACTGGGTAGTCAAATACAAGAAATAATGCAGCATCTAAACAGGAGATTAGATGACATAGAAGGACGAATCAACACTTTGGAACAACGTGTAGACTGTCAATTTCAGTACACTGTCCAGGCTTTGTACATGCAGAAGCTGACAACAAATGGATTGATTCAAGCCTCAAAGAGGGATCCCACTTCATGGGCTCCTTTATTCACGACACCTCCAGTTGACTTAATGCCCAACTTCCCGCCAGATGTTGCATGGCACAAAAGTCCATTGCAATCACTTTAATCTACCGAAGACGAGACAGCGAAGGATAATGACAATGACAATGGAGCTAGCTCTTGATGGGAGTTTTCTTATCCTTTATTTGCCTTATTTCCTCCTTTTGTGTTTACCTTCTATTGCTATTTGTGTATGTCCTGCCCCACAATGAGGACTTTGTGGATTCTAACTTTAGGGTGGGATAGTTTTGTTAGTTTTGTTTTTAGCTTTGCTAGTTTTGTTTCCCCCTGTGTAGTTGGTTGCTTATGTCTTCTCTTGTCTTTGTAACTTCCAAATTGCTGATGATGAATTTTTTTAAGCAATGTGTAGCTCTTAGTAACAGGTTGTTCTAAGTTCTGATTACCATTTCATGAAAACTGAAGGAAGTAGATTAAATTATAATTCTGATTGTGTGTTGTGTAGCCAAGAATCCTTTTCCCAAAAAACTGCATATGTCTCTTTTGATTATCCTTTTTGAACTTTAATGAATTTTCTTGATCATACAAGGGTCTAAGCTTGTGCTATTTAAATGTCATATTGTAGATGATTGCAAGTATGGTTAAGATTATTCTTTTTGTTCTAGACTTGATGTGTTGCTCTTGGCTATTAGCACTGCTCAAATAATAATAATAATAATAATAATAATAATAATAATAATAATAATAATAATAATAATAATAATAATAATAATAATAACGAATAAGATAGGAAGCTGGCAACTTAAGGGTATGATGTATGGATTAGGTGCACAGTCATAACTTTGAAGTTGTCTATGTTTCCTGAAATAAATTGTGGAGAATGGTAGCCTAAGGATATGATGTGTGGATTGGGCGCATGGTCACAACTTTAGCGTTTACCATGTCTTTTGTAAATAAAAGTGAATGTGGTTGGATGAGTGGCTAATGTGTGGATTAGGCGCACGGTTAGTCAGTCACTTCTTAACTTCATTAACTAATTCTAAAAAAAAGGGGGAGAAAATTGAAGTGTTGCTGAATCCTTTAGTTTAAGTCTTGGGATGTTTAAGTTTTGTAAAATCTGTAGCCTAGCTTGCAATCATTTATGATATTCTGCAGTTTAAAGAAGTCTTAGTGACTTGTGACCAAGCTACTTAATTTATGAGAGGAGATTAAATCTTGAGATTTCATATGCTTTCTTGGACTTTAATGCTTACTTTGGATGGATTTGCAACATGCTAATTTGCGCTTATTTGGGAAATTCACTATGTTTTTTTTGTTTCCCTGAAAAGGCAGTCTGGAACTATATGAACAAGTTGTTACTTTGAGCTATTTTTGTTTGAAGTCTGAGGCATTCCGAAAGTCACCTTTATATTGTGCTGGGTTCTATTTGAATTTGTTTTAATTGTTTGTCTTTTCTTTTCCTCAAGGATGAGCAAAATAGTAAGTTTGGGAGTGTGATGATTCTATGAAATGGTACTATAACAGCCTTTTTTCTGCACCTTTGAGCTCAATTTTTATACTCTTCGCTTGAATTAACTGGTTAAGTTGATCTTGTTTTTAACCTTTTGGTAAATTTCTAAATTCATAGATTTGTCCCCTTGGTTTGACTCATAATGCATGATTTTGATCTCTTTTGGGGCTGTTTCTATAGGATAAAGCAGTTAGGAGAACTGGAGCCTTAGAACTGAAGTTCTGGATGAGCCATTGCTCAGCGATGCTATGGCAAAAACTGATTTTTAGAAAAGGGTTCATCACTGAGCTATGAAAAGTCATCGCTAAGCGATGACGTTCTCAAGTTTCCATGTCCATTCTAGTGGGCTCATCGCTCGGCGATGACATTATTGCTATTGTGCGTTTTGAGGCCTTTAAAAGCAAGATTTTGCTATTAACCTAGACACTTTTCAATTTTAAAAATTCTTGAAAGGGAGAGCACTCAAAGACGGCTAACAGACATGGGAGACACTGGAGGAGTGCGATTGGGAACGATCAGAACTTCGAACCTCTTAGTTTTGCATCTAAACTTTCACTATGACTTCTATACACTCTATCTTTGTTGTTCTTTCTTTCAAAATCATGCGTAGCTAAACTCTTTTGAGTTAGGGGATTGATGTAGCTTACTTTAATAAAGTTTTGCTAATCGAATGAATCTATTTTGAGTTCAACTTTACCTGTTGTTGTGGGAATTCTATTTTAACTTATTCTTGAATGACTGGCCACTGTTCAATGAAGTTAGGATTTATACCTGTGCTAAGGATAGTGCGGGGTAATTTTGTCCTGTAATTTCTATGATAGACGAGATCAATCTAGGGATAGATAATCTAGTTTATATGGTATCATCGTTCTCTAAACCGAATCCTCTAATCAAATAATTACACTAAGGGATTAGGTAAGTGTGTGAATTAGAGAGTATTGTTAATCCAAGGAATTGGTTCCAATTATTATGGAAGAATAGCCGACCATAGAGAATTGAAATTAACATAATTCATTCTTCAATGATTCAACATTAATTTGTCTATGAATTAATTAGAGTTAAATTAGAGTGAAATCAATCCCCTACTCACTTATTCCATTGCTAAATTTTTTGATTTATCTTATTCTTGCATTCTAATTTATCTAGTTTTAATTAACCTAGACTTCTCTTCAATCTAATTAATGTTGAATCCAAATAGAATTTGTATTAGTGAAATTGGTAATTGTTAATAGTCGATCCTTGTGGATATAATACTCTTTCATTACTATGCTACTTGTGTGTGACCCAATAGACTTGCTGGAAAAATGCATCAAGTCATAATAAAATAATTAATTCATAATAAAATGTTAGTGGAGAGTAAATGTTAAATTAAAGTAGTAGAGAGTTGATTGTGGGAACCACTTGTGGATTCTTAAGAAGTTCACCACTGTAGTGGACAATTGGTTAAAGTGGTGGGGAGTTACTTAAGCTAATGTGATATTGTGGGACCCATAACAAAACCCAAGTGAGGTTCACCACTGTAGATGCTATAATTTTATTATTAATAACTGACATGGCCGTGTAATGAGTTGAATTGGTTTGGTTTGATCATCTCTATTAGTTAAATTGATCTAATTAATAATTGAAAATCTCATACAATTAATTCATTCAATAAATTTGATTATAATGGAAATAATCCGATTTAACTATCATTTTAAATTGGAAGGCATGGATAGTTTTCTTTTTTAATTACAATGGGTTCAAACCTTGGATTTTAATATCCAATATTCCAAACCTATATCACTTAAATTACACACTTAGGGTACATTTGGTATAGATATTTAGGAGTATGAAGGAAAGAGAATGGGAATGGGAATGGTAATGGGAATGGGAATGAGAAACAAAAATTTATGTTTGGTATGATATAAGAAGAAATGGAATGTATTGCATTTATGTTATTTAGTACGGGGCTTAAAATGAATGGGGTATGAATTTACTAATTTGTCCTAAAAAAAACCTCTCAGTCTCTCGTCTTGCTCCCTTTCTCTACAACCTCTCAACCTCTCATCATTCCCAAAAAAAAAAACCGGTGTCTCCTCTCTCCTTCTCTCTCTCTTTCTCTCTCTCTCTCTCTCTCTCTCTCTCTCTCTCTCTCTCTCTCTCTCTCTCTCTCTCTCTCTCTCTCCCCCCTATGGCCTCCTTCCTCCTCCTTCTTCTTCCATCTCCTCTCTCTCTTTATTGTTGTCTGAATCGGAGAAGAAGGAGGCGAGTTTGGAAAAGGAGGCTGAGCAATGGAGCACGAGACATACGACGGCTGGCTCAACGAAGAAGAAGGATGAGCAGTGGAAGACAGAGGATGAAAGCTATATGAGGGCAAAGCTAAAAATTGGAAAAGTTAGGAAAGGAAAAATTGACATTTCAACTAATAAGTATGTAAAGGAATAAGATTACATGGCTTTTCTGATGTAATGCAATTTGCCACTATAGATGGGAATGGGATTCCCTTTCCAGCCTTTTAAATGTATACCAAACAAATATTTTGACACTGTAAATGGGAATGAGATTCCCTTTCAACCACTTGAGTGTATACCAAACATCTCCTTAGTGATGAGAATGGAAAGCTTTTAAGAGAAAAATTAATGTAAAATATTCAATATTCAATATCATTTTTTTCAATTTTAAGACAAAAATAAATATTACCAACAGCAAATTTTACATTGAGAATATTCTAATACGATTTTAAATTCAATCCAGTCACAAACAAGTCAAGATTCATACTAAAACATAAAAGATAAAATATAATTAATTACTAATTTATAGTATTCAATTATAGGAATCAGATTAGATTTTATATATTTAGATAAATTATTGTTATTAACCTATAATTATTAAGTAAGATATAAAAACTAAATTTTATTTTGATTGGTTAGTTTAATTTGTAGATATCTATGTTAAATATTCAGTAACAAAATCAATTTAAACATCTTGTAAAAATGCTATTTAATTAACTAATTGATCTTAGTCTATTTAATTTAGATGATTAAGGTTGATTTAATTCAAATGAAATTTAATCTAATTAGTTTTACTTATTGATGCAGCGTACGTGATGGGAAGGACAATAAACTCAACAACTTGTTGATTCCTTAAAACTACCTCTTCAAAAGGTTTTACAAAGTATATAAAGGCAGCAGCGGATCTATGTTCAAGAGTGTGGAGGTTTTTTTAATTAATATATGTGAGATATTTTTTATTCTCACAAAAATTTAGATGTTGCTCTTACATGATAAATTATGACTACTTATCTTATTAGGAATATCCCACCCAATAAAATTTTTTTAAATTGAATTTAAAAATTAGTTGTACCCTCTACAACTAACCAATAAATTTATATATTGTGTATTTTATATCATTTTTTTATCATTTATGTATATTTATAATATTTTTTAGTAAAAATATTTATAGACGATTTCATGTCCCCACTAATTTAAATTTCTAGATCCACCCCTTATATAAAGGAAACCGTAAATACAACAAAAAGGAAAAAAATAACGAAAAAAAGCAAGAATCACCTATATTTAATTATGATTAAAAAAATAAAAAAAATAACAAGAATCACTCATATTTAAAAACAATTACCAAAAAGACAAAAAATTACAAATTGTTGATTTTTCTAGTTGGCTTCGAGTGCTCCATTTGTGCAAGGAAGTCCTACTCCTTACGTACTTCACTTCCCCAAAAAAATAAAAAATAAAAATAAAAATAAAAATAACGTGAGGAGAGGAGTCGGTGAAATTTGTCCTTTTTCATTCTATTTCAATTTTCAACTTCAACTGCCATTGCAAGGGGGTTTCACTAATTTAAGTCGGCCTTCAGATCTTCGGTGTTTACGCCTTTTCATTTTCCCTGTTAATTAAAGATGTACTAACTGCATCAACTTTTATAAGAATTAGTCCGTCACTCTCGGGAGTTGCACTGTTCCACTTTTCCTCTCCCACTTTAACTAGAGTTGGTACACTGGATACTCTACTCCCCATTATTATGGTAGCCATGTAGTTTAGTTATACAAAATAACAGAAATTCAACTTGCTATAGATGACAATTAATAAACAAACAACTAGTTAAAAAAAGAAAGATAATTCTAATAAACTCTATAACAAATTGTGATTTTTATTAAATTAATTTATTTTAACTCACTTCGCTTTTTTTTTAAATAATAGGACTATGACTAATAAAAAGGTGATTTGAATTTAAATTTTATTAAATTAATTATACTTCTTTGTTAAAATGAAAAATATCATTTGAAATTTCATAATTTATTTATCATAAATAAATTAACTAAACTTGCCTCAGTGATGATTAATTACTAGTTATCAACAGCTAAAAATAAATATTACATTAAACGAAGTGATGCATGCAAAATGGTCAATGCAAGTACATATAAACTTCCACAGTGAATGTAAACGTAAAGCATCATATTTTTTTTCTTTAACCTTTCTGATCATTTATAAATATGTGAACCCTCTTCTTCCACAGCTTCATGCTTGCACTGTGTGTCAGCTAGCTAGCTGAGATGGAGTTAGTATACTTCATCTTCTTCCTAATAGTCACATGCACCCTAATACTTCAAACCCTTCGTTTACTATCAAAGAAAACCAGAAGACTAAAACTTCCACCAGGTCCTACCCCTTTGCCTATCATCGGGAATCTCCTTGACCTAGGCAAACAGCCCCACAAGTCCTTAACAAAACTCGCAGCCATTTATGGACCTATCATGAGCTTGAAGCTGGGCCAACTCACGTCCATTGTCGTCTCTTCTTCAGACATGGCCAAACAAGTCCTTCAAACCCATGACCAACACTTATCAAGCCGAACCGTTCCTCAAGCCATGACAGCCACAAACCAGCACGCCTTCAGCTTACCCTTTATGCCCATCACTCCTCGTTGGCGATACTTGAGAAAAATATGCAACAACCTCTTATTCTCCCACAAGGTCCTGGATGCCACCCAATCAAAAAGGCGTCACACAGTGCGGGAAATGGTCGCTCATGTGAATCAACGCAGCCTCATGGGTGAAGCAGTGGAAGTGGGAACACTGGCTTTCATGACCACCGAGAATCTGTTATCGAACTCTCTTTACTCTGTGGATTTGGTTGACTGTGGTACGGTGAATGAGTTCAAGCAGCTAGAGTCGAACATGATGAAGGAGATTGGAAGAACGAACGTGGCGGATTATTTTCCCATGTTGAAGGTGGTGGACCCACAGGGGATAAAAAGGCGCATGACGGCTTACTTCGGGAAGCTGTTGAGGAAATTGCAAGAGAAGATTAACGATCGGGTGAAGATGAGACAAGAAATGGGTTCTGCCCAGAATAACGACATGTTAGATGCCCTACTCGACTTATCTGAACAAGACGGCCAAGAGCTCAACATAGCTATGATCGAACGTTTGTCAGTGGTATCACCTTTACTTTTAACATTATCTTTAATTTACTAGTAATTTCAATTTTACTAAGATTGTCAAATGGATTGTAGCCCAACTCAAGTTCTGCAAACCTAATAATCAACATGAGTTGAGCAATGTCAAGCCTTATCTACATCATAAACTGAAAATTTTGGTCCAACTCAGTCATCCAAGGTTGCAGATTAGGTTGGGCCAATCCATGAGTTGATTCTTTTAAATGTTTTATCTGGAACAACACAATCTGGCAAGGCATGTGATCACTGTAAATGTTTTAATGAAATTTCTATTTTCACCAAAACGTCGTTTTATTGGTCTAACTAAATTTATTTTGTAGAGATTTGCATGTTTAAAGTTATAATAAAATATCTTCACAATTTTTGTAAGTTATAAAAAGATATCTCTTAGAAAATTGAAATTTAACTTGAAGACTTTAATTAGAAACTAAACTAAAAATAAATTATAGAAAAAAAATATTTTACTCTTTTATATTTATTTTAAGTTTCATTTTAAACCTTCTATGTTTCATATATTAGTCTTTATTATTTTAGGATACATTTTTCCAACTTAAGAAATTATTACGTGTTATAAATGGTGATGTAGGACATATTTGCAGCAGCAAGCGATACAACTACGTCCACACTAGAATGGCTAATGGCAGATCTTCTAAAACACCCAGAAGCCATGTCAAAGGCCAAAGCAGAGCTGGACCAAGCCATAGGTAAAGGCAAGCTCGTCGAGGAACACGACATGCCCAAACTCCCATACTTACATGCAGTAATCAAGGAGTCCTTTCGCTTACGCCCTGTAGTCCCCTTCCTTCTCCCTCGCAGAGCAGAGGCTGACGTGGAAATCAATGGGTACACCATCCCAGAGGGGTCAAAGGTTCTGATCAACATTTGGGCCATTGGCAGAGACCCGAGCATATGGGACAACCCAGAGGCGTTCAGGCCTGAGAGGTTTCTGGGGTCACACATTGACGTCAAAGGTCGACACTTTGAGCTGACTCCGTTTGGGGGTGGAAGACGAATATGCCCTGGCTTGCCTATGGCGATGAGGATGCTGGTGTCTGTGTTGGGATCGCTGCTTAACTGTTTTGATTGGAAGCTTGAAGATGGTGTGACTCCTGAGGATATGGATATGGATGATAGGTATGGGATTACCATGGAAAAGGCTCAGCCCGTGCGTGCCGTTCCTGTCAGATTAATCAATTAGCATCGCGAGACGCGACACAACACATCGCTCTTTTTGCGTCTGTAACTCTGCCTTCATGACATGTGATGTCAACTGTGTCGAAAGAATATGGAATAATATTGAAGTCGTGAATAATAAAATATGTAGTTATTCAAATCAAACGTTGTTGGTTAATTAAACTAATAGTTTTCGGTTACAAAGGAATCACAAGACTTAGGGAAAGGGGTATAAAGAAAAATGTCACTTGAATTAAAGGTTTTTGAACAAAAATTATGAGAATAATTGCTCTTGTGCTGCCGCGAGATACTTGTCAGAATAATATAAAATTGCTAACTTGTTGGAAACAGACAGAAAAACCCTCAAAGATTAAATATTATCTTTCATTTGATTCTTTTGAAGTTGTTTTCTTAATTTGGTTGTTTATTGGTGAAATGTTTCTCAATATAGTTTCTCATGAAACTATCTTTTCAATTTATTCTCTCACAATCACAAATATATAACATCATTCTGTCAATATATTCAATAGTGAAATTAAACAATATGATGATATATATGTATCATACTTTTTAACAGGTTTATTTTTAGTTATCATTATATAATATATATAGATTGACAATTGGTTTTTATTAATAGTAAATTAATATCAGATGATAACAATTTTATCTGAGGAATCAAGTTGAAAAATATTAAAACATACTTAAACAAAGGTCCTGATTTTTGAGTTTTGCAAATGGAAAAAATTAATGTAAAAAGAGTTTTACACATCTGTGGTTCAATCAGTGGCGTATCCAGGACCCTCGGTTAAGGGGGGGCAAATTTTATTTTCAAAATATTGCAAGAGCTAAAATGAAAAAAGAAGTTTAAAATTTTGGGACCAAAATATAAATTTTCAAAATATTGTACTAAAACTGTAATTTTAGCCAAAAAGTCAGGAGTTAAAGTGAAAAAGAAGTTTAAAATTTGGAGCTAAAGTATAAATTTTTAAAATATTGTACATAAAACTGTAATTATAGTTAAGGGGTCAAAATGAAAAGAATTTTAAAATTTAAGGCCAAAATATAAATTTACAAAATATTATACCTACTTCTATAATTTTAACCAAAATTTCAGGGGTGCAAGTGCACCTCGTGAAGACAATGTGGCTCCGCCACTGGGTTCAATCCAACTCAAACCAGATTAATTGAAGTCAAATGAGATTTTTAAATATTGATAGTTTTAACCTAAAAAAATAAAAAGATAATTCTATAAAAGAGTAAATTAAGAAATATCATAAAAATTGGAAATTTTCAGAGAGGTCCAAATTGACTGGCAGGGACATGGTAAAGAGTAAAGACATAAAGAGATCAAAAGAAAGGGATGGATAGGATACTGGATAGCAACGTTTTCGTCAATTTGCGCATGGCTGTGGTCATTTTCAATCCAATTATATCAAATGTAAAATTAAGTTGATTCAAAGCACTTTTATAAATTATTAGATTATTATATACAAAAAATAAAATTTTTAATGTGAAAATTTAAAATTAAAAAATAAAATGTAATAAATTTTATAATTTTAAGAAAAATTGTTATATATTTTAATAATGGAAGAAATAACGATTGTTTAATTTTAAAAATTCAGAGAGAAATTAAATATAATTTATTTTAATTTAGAATTTATTTAGACTCAAACTTGCATTAATTATAAGGGTAAGTTATTAAAAAAAAAAAAGATCCATGCCGTTGGTCCATTTTCATTTTGGTACCATGTAGTTCAAAAGTTGACATTTGAGTGATCAGAGATTCATGCTGTTAGCACATATAGGTTCTATGGGATTTAATTTCGTTAAATTTTGGATGAAAAAGTGACGTGAATCACATATGACTCATAGAACCCCTTTATTTGCCTATTCTAAACCCTGACTTTTTAAAGTTTTCTTAGCAAATTATCACATATATAAATGTTATTCATGAATAACATTTAAATGATAACTCTATTTCATTGGGTTATTTAACCATGTTTTGTGCCTAAAAGTTGAGCGAAAATTAGTGTTTGAATCACTTGGTGTGATAATTGAGTTTTAGTTTATTGATTTGTGCTTAGGATTTTTCTTGTGTTTTAATTCATTTTAGAGTCTCTTAAGGTAGTTTCTAGATTTTTGAACTTTCATTGTGGTCATAGGGACTACAATGAAAGAAAAGATGCAATGAGTATAGAAGAGCTTGGAGCCTTAGCACAAAATCTGAAGATGAGGCATTGAAAGGTGATGCTAACACATATAAGAACCAGCAACTTGAAGCCTTAGCGCTGGAAGCTCAATGCTTAATTCGGCACTTACAATTCCCCTGATGTAGTACAAATTCTAAAATCTCAAAGCCTCAGAACTTAATATTAATGCTAAGGCATCAATAGAATAGACAAAAAGGGGCAGTTTTGCAATTTTCTCTAGAGGGACATATTTAATGAGATTCCCATGTGGAATACTAATGATGAAATGATATAGTTTAAAAGATGTCCATGTTTCAATGGTTGTTCCGTTATGTACCAATATAAAAACATAATGGGTTAATATATATATATATATATATATATATACTGGCTTATAAATATACCAGTTTCTCGGATTAATTTGACAACCAAATTGTTATTTAAATAATATAATAGTTTAAATATATAATTTTGGCTAGTCCTTATCCACCTCCAACAATGCCAATAGTAATAATTATACCTTGGCCTATGTTATCTCTTCCACAAGTTCCATTTGGCCATTCCACCTCAATTCGCTGAACAAATTCAACAATCTAGCCACACTCTCTCTATCCACTTCTTACACACACCTTCCAAAGTTGCCGTCAAGCCACTTCAATCGCAAACCTTCTTACACATACCATAGTACACAAATTCATATATTGATAAAATTGCTAATAGAAAAATATTAGAGGAAAAGAGACGATTCATATGATGAATATGACTACTTGTGATTTGAAATAATTGTGATTATCTTGTGAAAATTTGATTTATGTTTTACAATGACATTATTTTTGGATTAGTTGAACTTTGATTATGTTTGAGCAGGATAGTACCCCCTCTCATGTCTTGGTAGGAAATTCAAGTGATAGGATGGTCTTAACCTCTAAGAGTGGAGACAACGATTCTCTCGGTAGGGAGATGAACTCAGATCCAAAATTGGGATCCGTGAAATGCCTTGATCATAGAGGATGATGTTGTGTGTCATAGCGGGTTTGATGAGATTGGTTGAGCGGGCTTACCAATGCGCTCGAGTTTATTGCCATTGACGAGTACTAATTCTGTTAGTTTGAATTAGTTGATTTGAATTAGAATCTCTCTGATATGTATATTTCCTTGTGATTTCATGATTTATGCTTATGAATTATATTTTATTATGTTGACATAGCGAATTTTATTAGGGTGGGGATTGACTTGCTCACTGAGATTGTTATTTCACACTCGTTGATTCCCTTTTTTTAGATCAGTTAGTGGAAGAAATGTATCCGCAAGAGTACTAGTTGCCTTTGGACTTTTCCATTGTTGGATAGGTTCTATGTTGTAGTTACTATTTCTTTAAGTTTAGGAAGTTCTGTGGTCAACTAAGATATTTAAGGGGTCTTAGGGCAGATTAAAAATTTTAATTGGTTTTGTAATTAAACTAATTGACAAAGAGGATTATGTCTACAATAGTTCATGGTATTGAATTTATGAAAATTGCAAGGATATTTGAATGGGTTATAAACATGATGATTGATTGTATGGATTCATGAGTTTAAGTAAATTATTTTTATTTAAATGTTAAATATGAATTGTGGGAAAATGTGAGGAATTTGGATAAATCCCTTCTCTCTTGTGTGTTGTTTTCCTAAGTGATCTTTAATCATATTAAATTAGTCTATTATCTTCTAATTATTAATTGAACTGCGTATGTTAACGAATAAAAATATCATTAATAAAAAGGGCTAGAATAAGGGAAGTTAGTAACAAATTATATATGAGAAATGCTTTAAAAAGTAAAAAGGGAAACTTGAACAATGGAAATAAAAAAATACATAATAGGATTTAATTAAATCAACATGTGAATAATGTAAGTGTATGGCTGAGAAAGATTCTTGCTGGGAAAGACTTGGTACTTTAGTAGTCTGTCATGACCCACCTCTTTCCTGGGAATCTACCTAGTGAACGGCTTACATTATTTCATGTTTTATTAAACATTAATTTAAACAAGGAAGCTATAATTGGAATAAGTAATGTGGGGTAGGCTTACAATGGCACGGGACACATGCTATCGTGTCTGTCATGTGCCAAAATTGGGTCGGGAAAAATTACCATAAGGAATCTTACATAGAGATAGAAAGATTACTTATGTGGTTGTTTGAAACTTATCAAGTGCTCAATACCTTTCCTCCTTTTTAACTATGCTTATGCTAAGGAATTAGGTGAAAGAGTGTTAATTTACCAAAGAATTGGTCCTTAAATATAATACCCATAAATTTTACATATATGTTGTTATTTGCCTTGTACGTGTGTGCACTCACATGAGAAATAGATTTTCAATAATAAAATGAAATATGATGCATATCATGTTTATAATATGAATTTTGTGATTGTCACACCCTAAAACCTAGACACAATACATAGGAACACTTCACCCAAATACTGTAAGCCTCACATACAACAATTACCAATCAACACATATATCAAGGTTAATGTGTTCAAAATAATATCAAGTTAATTTCCAAAGGGTTCAAACATCCATACATTCATTTACATATTACCATGTTTTAAACTATTCCTCTCAACATAAAAAGGGGATGGAATATTGGGGAACATGGGTTTTACAACAAAACAAATGTAAACAACCAACAAATGACCTTTACATTATACATCTTCCACACCCTAGGTGGCCTACGGTACTACAGGGCACATTAGGACACCATTAAACAAAATAACACTAACAAGACCAAGCGATCAGGAAGGTCAACCACGAAGTACCACTACTCCTCGAGTGGGTACTTCTCCTTAACAACTAAATCTGAAATTGCTAGACCACAGAGGGTGTAAGTTTACCACAACTCAGTGAGCAAATGACTGTACTATAAAACAATTTCAATATAAACAACATCATGAATATATGCCCTTAAGGTCTCACAATCAAGGATCAGTAGTTGAGATGTTTTGCAAGCAAATAATGAAATCAATTCAATCACACCTCAACAAGAAGAAACCACATCAATATAAGTGGCCTCATGGGAGGTGTTAACAAAATGGCAAGCGCACCAGTCGCACAAGTAATATAATGTAAAATGAGTAAAAGCGTCGATCTCATGAGGACTAATGTGCTAAGTACTCTAGGAATTTAAATGTACTAGTCAAACAACCAATTTGGATCAAAAGTAGCTCTAATTAAAGAACTGAAAAGTAAAATCAAATCACATGATGAAAATCCTAGAGTTACTAATCCTCTTTTCTCGTCCTAAGAATTGCTAACTCTCTCTAACATTTGCGATTCAATTCAATCATGCACTTTAATCTTAGGTTTTCTAATGGCTTAAAGTGATTTTTCCGAACCTAAATTAAACTACTCAACTCTAGCATAATCCCTAATATGAGTTTAAGTCAATCAATCACTAACCTAATCTGGTTAAATGAGGTTAATTAATATTCCTACTAATTAACAAGCAAAACCCCTAAGGTTCAACCACTTGCCCAATTCACTCAGTGTTCTATCAACATCTCCCTTGCCAAGTTTGATGAAAGCAACAAACAAATCATAAAGTGGCTAGTTTTACAACAAGTTCAAAATATATGAACGATAGGAATGTAATAATTGTATAGAAATCACAGAGTTACAGAGAAAACAACTCCTAATCAGAGATTAGGTTCATAGCAACCCTAGAACAAGAAAATTAGCCACTCATGGCTATAAAACTACGGAAAATAGTAAAAGATGAAGCAAACTCCATGAATCTGAGGTTGGGTTGACAGAAATCGAGCCCGGTGAGCTTTAGAATGGGATTCCTCCTCTTCCTATAGTAAAATCAGCGTCCTCTGCTTTGTCTCCAACTCAGAATGCCCTAAAAAACATGTTCTAGCACTATTTAAACCAGAATCTGATGCTGCAGAATGCGAACCACCACTATAGCGGTGAATACTCACCGTTATAGTGGTGAAAGGCAGAGAAAATGGCTTAAAACATGTTTTTTCCATCCACCGCTATAGTAGTGGCTGGCAGAGAGGAAGACTTCAAGACAAATTTTTTCAACATCTATCGCTATAGCTTTGGAATCCACCGCTATAACTGTAGGAGACAGCCATCTCTCCAGCATCTTTAAAATTTCAGCTCTAACATTCTATCTTCTTGCACAAACTTCTCACCAACTTAACCTACAACAAAAATAATAAATAACACCATTAAATCACAGGTCCAAAACATGAAATTACTCTATCTAATCTAAAATCTAATAAAACACAACTAATCTAAAATATTCAAGACAAAGGTTAAAAATCACAAGTCAAGGTAAGTATAAGATAAAAATATAGGGCATTTAGCACCAAAATGGTGCTAAATCCAGAACTTAACACTCTCCTAAACTTGAACCTTTGCTTGTCCTCAAGCAAATCGACCCTCACATAGAACAAGGCGCAAAGCAGAACTCAGATATGCAAATTTACAATCAGGCTTTGAAAGCAATTAAACTAAGCAAGGGAAAAGAGTGGAATATGCAGAGGAAAATAAATCCATCTATTAAAATTAAATCCAAAAAATGTTTTTATTAAAGAACAACCATACTTGCAACAATAACTTAGAGATTTAAATAAAACTCAAAATAAACTTATTGAACACATCAGAGACCTCTTAAAGCAAAATACTATCACCTAAATTAATCTTTCCTTTTTATATTTTTATACTCTCAAGGATTTTCATTCCAAATTTCAATTGATCCAATCAGCAACCCAAATAAGAGATGTAACCAGTAAGAAGCAATGTCTATGTGCCTAATCCACACAGCTCTTCCTCCCTTTTCACACCCCAAGTGAAAACTACAGAGTAAGAGAAATACCTATGCGCCTAATCCACACAACACTTCCCTACCTCTTCATTCTCTCAAACCAACCAAAAGTAAGGTTTATTGGTTGAAAAAGTGTCCGTGCGCCTAATCCACACGATACCACCTCAACATAAAATATACCTTCAAGCCAGCTACTAATTCATCTTTAAATAACCTTTTTTTAATTATGGAATCTGAAATTAACACCCCTTATTGAGTTTACTTTTTATTTTCGGAAAGCTTAACTCAAGCTAAAGTAATTGTTCTCAGAGTTCCAAAACTTCAATTAGCCAAAAATAAATTTTGAATAAATCTCCTATTATTCTTAAAAGTAAGGCTAATTCTTTATTAAAAGCAATCCCAAAATCATAATTTTATCAGATTTTTCTAATCTTTCCACAAACATATGCAATTATTTCCCTTACAAAGTTCTTTAAACAAAATTTTTAAATTTTTTAAAATTTGACATATCTAAAAGCCACTTTACACAATAAACATACTAACAAACAAAACAAGCACAAGACACAAAACACCTCTCCCCCAAACTTAAATTTGACAGTGTCCTCATTATCTCAATTCAACAAAATAGAGGAAAAAGAATAAACAACTAAACTAACAAAACACAATGCCATCACAAAATATACTAACTGCTATTCACAAATATAATAATCATGAACCAGGTCTAGAATTTATCAATTCCAATCAAAGTATAATTTAAAATAGCAATTAAAATTTTTCCAACAGCAGCACACTAAACCATAAAAACAGAAAAACTATGAAAGCAATAAACTTGAGTTGCCTTCCAAGAGTGCTAAATTTATAGTCTTTAGCCAGACTTTACTAGTTTTATCTTGGATCAAAAGAACCCACAGATAAGTCTTGAAGCTGAATTGCCTTCCCCCAACCTTGCCATTGTTTTTTTTTTATTAATTGGTTTATTGGCTTTGCATGAAGGAAGTGCAGATTGTCCAACCAACATTGTTTCTTCTTTATGATCGCATGCTTCCTTTTCCACTGACAATTTTGCAATATCAAACAAATTGAAAGTCTCTATCTCCTTATGGACTATCAGAGTTAACATCCCATGAGCTACATAATTACTGCTCCCGAAGTAGCCAAGAATGGCCTACCCAGAATGAGAGGAATTTCCTCGTCTTCCGCCATATCTAATACCATAAAATCCATAGGAAAGAAAAACTTTCCCACTTTGACTAGTACATCTTCCACTACCCCATATAGATGTCTCAATAATCGGTCAATGAGCTGAAGGGTTATCATAGTTGGTTTCACCTAACCAATCACAAGTCTCTTAAAAATTGATAATGGCATTAGATTAATGCTAGCCCCAAGATCACACAAAGTCCTCTTGAATGTGACATCCTCAATAGTACAGGGGATGGAGAAACTCCCTATATCCTTGAGTTTCAGAGGCAACTTCTTATGTATGATTGCACTGCACTCCTCGTTTAGTGTGACTGTCTCATTATTTTCCATGTTCCTCTTTTTCAACAACATCTCTTTCATGAACTTTGCGTACATAGGCATTTGCTCCAAGGCTTCAGCAAAAGGTATGTTTATTTGCAACTTACTAAATATTTCGAAGAATCTGTTGAACCACTTCTCATTATACTTTTTAGACCTCTGAGCCTGAGGATACAGTAGTGGTGGAACAATATTTTCAACCCTCGTGTTTCTTACTGTATTCTCACCCTTTCCTTTAGTACCAGAAGCATTGGTTCGTGTCACTATGACCACCGAGTTACCCAGAATTAGATTCGTGGCAACTTGCAATATAGATGGTCATCCCATATCGTTTCACTCTTGGAGCCTTGTTTCTAAATTGTCTAATTAATTGTTCAAATACTATTATACTCTAACCTACACTAATTATGTACTAATCTACCCTAATTAGCTATTAATTACTACGGGGGTGAGTGTAAATTAAGGATAAAACAGAATATAAACCTAAACTAAAGCTATAACATAATCTGAAACACAATGACAGAAACGAAATTACAGAACAATAAATATGCAACCAGCCATATTTTGCTAAAGTTGTATCAATCATAACCCTCATTTGTCACTTGGTTTTAATTCCTACAATTTCTAGAAAATCCTGTAGAACTAGATTTCACTAGCTTTGACTCAAACCTAATGAATTCTGATAAAGCCATAACAAAATCTTTTTCTACACATACAACAATAACATTCATACATGCAAAACTAGATTATTCCTCAGATAAAAAGATCAACATAGTAATCATAACCAAATATCATCCTAATCAGAGATGAACTTAGGTATGAAAACAAAGAGGCAAGTAAAGTAACAGAAAATGGACAATAACAGTAGTAACTTATCTGATTAATGCCCAAAATAGGTTCAAGCTCAACTCCAGATTATGTGTAACTTATTACATAATGTTTTTGCCTTCCATGGAGGCCTAAATACATAAAGAGGGGGGAAGAAGCAAAACAAAAATATAGAGGAAGTGGAAGAAGAATGGTTCTTCAACAACTGCAAAATGGCTTCTGAATGGTGCTTTAACCATCAGGAGAGAAGGAAGGACGAAATTGTAATTATGGAGTCATGTGTTGTGCTGTCCCTTTCTAATGTTACTTTTTCTGATGCTGATATTTGCTGTCTACTGCCTTGCTACTTCAGATGTATGCTACTGGTTTCTATTTTCTTGAAGGTGCAGAAATGCCTTTCTGGTTGCTATTTATATTGTTGGAAAGTACATACCAGTGGGCCCCACTAGACTAGTCAGCCCTAGTCAACCAATCAATGCCATTCAGCAAGTCATGTCATCAAATTAGTCCATGTGGCATTCAAGTCAGCAAACTCTCCAAATAATTAAATCTACAAATTAAGCACAAGAATTAATTGAAATAAATTATATAATTAAAACATGTTAATTATATAATTAATTTACACCCAATAAATCTAAAATATGATATAATAGGAGAGTTCACAATGTTTAAGATGCAAAAAAGACTAAGATAAGGACTAAATTGTATATAAAAATGCTTGATATCAAACATTTACTTTATCAGTTGCCTTCTCTTGAGGTTCAACAACATTTTCTTTCTTTTCTTCAGTGATCACCTCTTCCTTCTGATCATGTTATTTTACAGTATTAGGGAACTCTTTGCCACTCCTTAAAGTAATGGCATTACAATACTCTTTGCTCTCCCTTCTTGGATTGTTCTCAGTATTACTAGAGAGGTTACCCTGTGGCCTATTATTCAGGGCAAGTGCCATCTATCCCATCTGAGTCTCTAGATTCTTAATGGCCACATTCTAAGTTCGGAACATTGACTCACTTCTCTCTATAAATTTCATAAACATCTCCTCCATCAACGGTTTCTTCTCTACTTAAGATAGTGGATCTCTATTTTAAGGAGGGTAATTGTTCTGATTACTAAAACCAGAAGGGTGAGAAGGCCTACCAGAAGATGATGAAGCTATAAGATTTAGGTAATGATTGTTGCTCCATGAAAAATTTGGGTGGTTCCTATTCCCTGGATGGTAAGAGTTGGAATAAGAATTATTCTGGTCCCTTTGAGCATTACCCATGTAATTCAGTTGCTCCATTGTCATTGATCCATCACAACACCTATTCATATGAGCACCACCACAAAAATCACAATTAGCCTTTGGAGTAACTATTGCATTCACTCTCGCTGTATCTTGTTGTCTTGAACACAACATGTCAACTTTCTTAGTCAATGCTTCATTTTGAGCCAACAGAGCATTGAGGGTATCTAGTTCCATAATTCCCCTCCTTGAAACATTTTTGGATCGACTCAAAGCTATTTGACTTGCCCTTATAGTCTCTATAATCTCTTGACCTTATCTGATTGGTTTAGCCATTAAAGCATTGCCAGTTGCAGTGTTTAATTTACCAACGGTTAGGTTTTAGCCCTGGTTAAAATCGTTGCTAAAAGTTTTAGCCATGGTTACAAGCACAGGATTCGGACTCTATAGCTTGTGAGATGAAGGAAATTTGGCATGTAAGAAAGAGAAGTACTAGAATCAACTACCTATCGTCAGTAGTAGACCTGTCACTTGAGTTAAAAAAATAGTTTGGGCTAGCCTATTTTTAAACGGGCTAAGAAATAGCTAGCCCGGCCCATGCTATGCAGGCTGATGGGTAAAAACGGGCTAGCTCGCATTATTTTTTTTTTCTATTGTCATTTTTTTAATTCTCAACATTTCAATTTCAGATCCATTACTAACTCGTTGTCTAGATTTGGGCCTTAAATAAAGGCCTTTCTTTTGTCACCCACTAGCTTTCTGTCCAACTAAAAAAAAACCTAGTTTGGTAATTACCAATTAGTTAACTAACTGAAGCAGCAAACAAAATACCATTGCTTGCTCAGCCTTTGTCCTCCTCAAGTGCTGCGGCTGGTATTTTGTAAGAGTTAAACTATGAGAGGAGAGGAGAGATGGGAGAATGCTGGAGAAGCGAGGAGAGATGGACGAACATGAACCGATGCATGGAAGAGAATCTGATCTCTAAATCAAATGGAAGAGAAAATCTTTTTCCTCCTCCGTCGCTAATCGCTCTATTCTCTCCAGTCTCTTCTGTCACCGGTTGCTACCCATTTATTTCTTTTGTTTTCTAATTTCTAATTCTATTGTTACATTACTCTATTCTTTTCTCTCCTTGATTGGTTCCATCGCTACCCCTGAATCTTATCTCTATAATCTACTTAAGATTAGCTGAGAGGGGGAAAGATTAGAAACCGTGTGATTTGAATATGATTGTCACTATTAAAAAAAACCAATTAGAGATGGATTTTTCCATCTCTAATTCACAAAAACTTTATCTATGACATATCAGAGGGGGAATCAGAGACGGATTCTAATCCATCTCTAAAACTAGCATCTCTAATTTCTGAGACATCTATACATTCCGTCTCAGACTTCTGAGACGAAATAATTTTGTCTCAATAAAAATTCGTCTCAGATACTCAGACAGATTTTGCTCCGTCTCAAATAGGGGAGGAAATTTCCATCCTAAAATCTACCTGTAATTCAAAACGGATTATTCCGTGGCAAAAATCTGTCTCAAAATCTGTGACGGATTCTTCTCCATCTCAAATAGAGGACGAAATTTTCGTCCTAAAATTTGCCTATAATTTTGGGAATTCTGAGACGGATTAATCCATCTCAGAATTTCACCTCTAATGACAGTGCAGTTTTTTAAAAAAATCCATTATTTATCAAAGCTGACCTGTGAATTAATCCAGTAATCAATAAATCAGTAATCCAACAAATCTATAAGTGAAACAAAACCGTTTACTCATATAGGAAAAATAATTTATTCGTCTACAACCAACAATACTAGCAAATAAAATAAACAAGTACATAATAAGTTCTCTCAGTCCATGAATCAATCACTTTAAAGGATAAGAAGGGGGTTGGGTCTCATCATCATCAGTCAGAGGACCCAGATCTCTGTCCATAGACCCCACAAACCGCTCTATCATACGCATGTATCGATCCAACATAGATGTGTAAGTCTGTATCAGTGTCGACTACTCCTCCAACTGCTAGGTCGCCATGGTAAGTTTGTCATCAATATTGCTAAGGTGATCTTGCTGGGTCTTGAACTGACCTAACATGGGCTCCATATGGTGCTGCAACTCCTCCTTAAAGTTAGGATGGAGACCAAATGTCTCACTAGAGAAACGACTTGATGATCTGATCTGACAGGCCTCAGACCCTTGCTAAAGATACGGTTATTCTTGTTCTTTCCTCCCACCGCTTACAACCACAAGGCAGTGTCATCGGCTTCATCATCCCTAGCTTGAGCACTTGCACTGGGCTTGGATGCTTGCGATGATCTCAACCGCGTGTACTCCTCCTGGCAAACATAAATACATAAACATGCAAGTTTAAACCAAAAAACACTAGTAAAAGATCTTTTATGAATTGACAGCTCAATATACTCATGAAAACTTCCCGTGACTGGTTATCTATAAACTCGCCTATGGTCCTCTTCTTATGAGTGCACATGAACAAGTTCGACAACCTAGGCCTCCTCCTGATTTGAGCTTCCTACATTGAAAAACAAGATCAAAAGAAAAGAATAATTTATCTGAACTTAGAATTCATTTAAAAAACAATAAACAAGAAAAGAAGCGAGTCAGTTATGCTTAATTACCATGTGACATATGTGCTCGGATGCTGAGATGCTACCGTCGGTGTGAAATGTTCCCTCCATTAATAGAAGCCCTATTCTGCCTTTCCTGGTTGCACTTTTGCTTATACTCTTCAATGCTCCAGGTCTAGACCAGTTGTTGCATTAACACCTTACTGATCCACTTAGGCTTCTGCTCCTTTTCAAACTTGGTGTCCTAGACACGGCCCATCATACGGCGTAAGACCTAGCTGCACTTCACATCCTAATTCTACCTAATGTGAACTGCATGTTCCGGCAACCACTTATTATATTTCCCATCTAAGATGATTCACCTATTCATGGCAACCGTTCCCTATGGGATGTCTAGTAATGGTAATCTGGTTGGAAACCTTTCTAGTAGGGGTGCAACCTTACGTCATTGCATTTTATGAGATTCATACATCTGTAATTTCTTAGCATGACTAATAAACGTCTCTACCCCCTCCAGAAACTCTTTCGTAAACCTAACCCCTATTAGGTCCCACCCGGTTGTGCATCCACTGGCGATTTTCTAGCACATCCATGTTATCCACCTAAGATTTCAGGGCATTCTAAGATTAAATCCACAATCTAACATTAAGTTTGGCTTACGCTTGTTTATGATTGGTCTAATAAATTAGTACCTTCCTCTTTGAGATTAATGTCTTTAATTTAATCCTAGTCTACATTCAGATCCATATTACTATTATTAGCACAATGATCAGCACTTCAGCACACACAATATAAAATAAACTATTATATTCAAAAATCTCATTTTAAGTACTTTAAAGACACCATACAATGTGATAAAGATGGTAATCCAAGAAAACAGCCCAATGGTCAGCACTTTAGTATACACACAAGTGCTGACCAACAAAAAAAAATACATGAAGCTAATTATGATAGATTAAAATATAATATAATAGGAAAAATTAATCTTGGTAATCTCAAAGGCAAGATAGGATAGATTAAAAAATAATAAAACAAGAAAAATTTCCTATCCACTCAAAAGTTTTAGGAAAACAAAAGTTACAAAGCAAAAGAAATCTCTAAAGATCTATTGTCTTATCTTTAAGATGGTCATGGTGGTCAATGTAATTGTCAAGGACAATGGATGTGGATCAACACAACTGCCTTAAGTCAATAACATCAAATAATTCACTGAATATTATCATTCAATGATTAATGTCATTGTTAAGACAAAAGTACCAATTACATTATAAATACCATTGCATTTTAAATAGCACTATATGTCACATTTTTTTCTTGTTAAAAACTATTCCTCAAGACCTATATGAAATTATCAGGAGGATGGGAATCAATACGTTCACATCAAACTGACCTAAAATTGAGGTCCACCTATACCATCAAAGCCATTAATTGGATCTCTCAAAAGAAATCAATACCCTCTCTCTACCCTTACTCCAATATACTGTCAGCTATATTACATATGAAATCCACTATGTAAAGAACCATGAATAAAATGTTGAGGCCTACCAAAGCCTAGCACAAGAAATAGAAACAATAGAAATAATTTGAGGCCCACCAACCTGGACTCCAGAAAATTATGCAGGTCCACACACAGCCAGAGAAATTAACCAACAAGCTTTGAATCTAGAAAAAAAATCCTTTATTGATATAAATAAGGGTACAAGAATAGATGAAAAAAAAAAGTAAAAAATGAAACCTACACAAACTTAAATCCATATAATCTATTTTTTATTTTTCTATTATAGAGATTATAATAATTAAAAGGGTAAATTATACTAAATAGAGTAAATCATAAATTAAAAGAGTAAATCATAAAATTTTACTAAATACCCCAGCTCGTGACTGACGCAGACAGTGTGTTACCAACACTGCTGCAAGCCTAGTTTTCTATCGCATGATTGTAGATGGCCTATATGATTATAGAGTATACTAGAGCAATATGATAAAAATATATTCCCTTACCCTAAACAATAGGGAGGCATCCTCATTCCACGAGCCCTCGACCTGACCGTTCCTACATACCTACAATTGTGAAGGGGTGAGTCTAAATCACGGGCTCACTAATATTAGCCCTATACTACACAGATATATAGAATATATATAACCCTCTCGGGAATTTATCCCACATGATACCAAGTGTCACGTCCCAAAAATCTGAGCACGTGACCGGCACGGAAAGTGAGTTTCACCTCACCTCCGTAAGCCTATCTTTCTCTTAAGCACAATACTAAACCTTATTTTGGTTATTCTTTTAAATGCAATTAAGTTAAATTACATAATTTAAGAAATAAAAAAAAACTATTTCTCTTCTCACAAAATGATAAGAAATTATGGCTAAACTGAATTTCTCATACATGTTACAATGATACACATTACATTGTTGAACAAACCTACCCGATTACAGAGCTTTTCTAGATTTATACATTAGAATAAGTACTAAACATTAAACTTTTATCCTAAACAAATAAAAATAATAATCTTGGCGTGATCGTCATCGAATTAGGCAGTTCTCCATACCTGAAACTGAAAACAGCTTCTACTTGAGAGAATCCTACCACATTCACACACAATATAGGTATACATATATACATGCAGATATATATATAATTGATCTAACGGTATAATCATCTAAGTTTTGGTGTACAAGATATTTAAGATCAAGCCAAATCACATTTCAAACAATTCAAACAATTCATACAATTCCAAATCAAGTTTCCAGACATTTTTCGGGTCCCGTCCACAATAAGTGGCCGTTGCCCCAAGGCCCCTGCCGCATCCTCCCTTATTTCACCCATGTCCTCAAAGGGACAAATCTGTAATCCAACCTTATTTCTCCCTGTCCTTAATAGGATGAATATCATATTCAATATCACATGGCTATAGTGATTTCATTCCACCCCTGTTTCATCCCAGTGGATCCCATGAACTCCACTTCCATTTCTCTCGAAATCAAACACAATCACATTACACAACCATGGGCAACCATATGCATTCCATTTCAGGAAAAGTTCACAACAGAATCATATTTACACATTTCAATATATATCATGAATGCATGAATTTCATGTTACATATATATACATAGAGTATACTTTTAATATATACATTAAATAAGCAAACAAGGTAAGGTAGGATCTCTCACCTCGATTCCAAGCTAAAATTCTACACTTCAAATCAGAGGATAAATGCCAAGGAACTCATCAAAAGCCTAAAGATCAAGCCAAGCAAAGAGATAACACTTAATTAGAACATAGGCTATCATTCATTTAGCTTTATTATGTTTTGAGGTTAAAATCGGAACTAATCTTTAAGAAATTTCTGGGAATAAACTATAGCTCCAAAAATTATGATACTTGACATATAACCTCCTTTATATGTTAACATGCTATGGTAAAAATTTCATATTTAAATTCCATTATTTGGCCCCTCTAAAGATCCTTTTAGCAACCATAGGTCAGAATTGTCTAAATTATCACAGGTTCGGTTCTTCTATTTATTTCACCAATCAAAACACATTCAAACGTGACCAAATTTGGTAGGCTGTTAGAGTAAGGTCTTATCTTGATGCCATAAAAATTTTGCATCAAAATAAGATCATTTGATCCCTGAAAATTACTAAAATGCACACCTGTTCAGATTCAACTCTGCACAAAATCATATTGGCCTCTTCATTCAATTTCCCATTCCCTCATTTTCTTCCACACTCAGCCGCCTGAATTAAAGCCCTTTCACATTCATTTTTCACTACATCGAAATTGATTTATAGTTCAGATTACAACAGCCACATCATGAGAAATTTAGGAGAATAAAGTCTTGACAGCACATGCAGAATTTTTCTGCAAAGCAGTCCAAATTCTGTCTTTGAACCCCTGGTCAACTTCTAATTTCTTCCCTCAGTTTTTCGTTGAATTATGGCCTCAATTAAACACATAACTAGCCCAAGACTCAGAGTTTAACATACCCAAGAATAATGAAAGAGACTCCGTTACATCATATGGTTTATGCCCAGAAATACACAGCCCCGATATCCACTCTAATTTTAATTAAACTTCACGGCTAGTATTCATGCAGCAAGAAAACTCAGCACAGTACAGAATATTTCAACTTTCCCACAACCTAAATAGAGAAACTCCTCCTAACATATCTGAAACAATAATCAACTAAATCCCACAGTTCTGCTACACATGCAGTTATAGTGCTATTCTGTTCAGAAGATCTCGGCCATAACAGAAATTTCATCCAACAAATCCCATTCTATCAAACTCTACGCAATCAAATTATTTCCCAATTACACTTAAAACAGTAAATTGATTATCATCGAAGAGGAATCCAACTATAACTTCGCAGATTAAGATCGCGAGCCAGAATCCTTACCGTCAATCCGTCGATTTTGATGTCGTGAGCCACCCCGCCGGCTTCCTGAGTGCCGATGAACCACTGCGAGCAACAACAATCCCCACCGTGTAGTCTCCCATTTTCCCTTCTGCCACTGTGAGACCCCCTTGCTGCGATTCCCTTTTTTTTGCCACCGTGAACCGCAACCCCGACAGCCTATAAGACGAAAACCACCGTGAACAATCAACGAGCGACGAAGTTCGATGGCTGGTTTCTTCACATCATCCTCTTCTCTCGCATCTCTTTTTCAGATACGATTAAGAGCTCTGAAACACGCGATAGCACGGTAGCTTTAGGTGAAGTCTAGAGAATTAGTGACCTCCAAAGGCTCCATTCTTGTGGATGCGTCGATCAAATTCCAGGCGACGAGGGAGACAGGAACGAGAGCCTTGTCACTTTTCGCATAGGGAGGAGAAGGTTTGATGGACTTTTTATGATGGAAAGTTTTTAATTAAGAAAGAAAAGAAAGATTATGTAAGGAAGAGAGAGAGAGAGTGAATGAAGGATGAAGTGATGGTAAGAGATAAAAGGACGGTTGAGTGTGTTGTCGTACATAGATGATGGAAGATAAAGTTTAGTGGAGTAGTTGTAGGATTTGTTTCTTTTGCTTCTTATTTTCCATTTTTTTTAATTCTCTCTTTTTTTTTTTAATAAATCCTCGGGGTATTACACCAAGCTGCCCAAAGATACGCATATGGTATCACGTCCCATTCTACTCTTCCCATACACACATATACATCATATAAAGTATATGCATGAAACCATACTCAATGGTCCATGCTCTCATACTACATTTCAAGAGTTTAATCAACATGGGTTTACATTCTCACAGATTGTCACTCAAGAAATCCCATTGTGTATTGAGTTTATTGGGTTATATCCATAACCATAACATACGTATGGTCTTTCGGATTATGCCCTTAGCCAGTACATATATCCCACACATAAATAAACAACTGTATACGCAATATAATATGCACATGAATGAGATGCAATATTTATCCTGCTTTTTTCCACACCACATTGAGGACCATCCCTCAATGTGTATGCATATTCATTGACACCACTCAGCGGTATTACACAATGGGTAGCTTTTCACTTTATTTCCCTCTCATTTCATAATATAAATATGTGCTTAATGATATGCAATGCACCCCCACCATCACCACACAACAACCAATCTTCTATCTCCATCCACACATCCCACACATAATACATTTAATAAATATTAGGAGAATAACTCCTAAAATATAAACATTCATATATATATATATGTATATCTGCATACAGGAGAGCTAGATAGATCCCTCACCTGGATTCCACGCTCTTGGTACTCCCACCTTGCACCTTGACTATGCCTATTAAGTAACCAGGAAAAGCCATTAAGGTTACAAAATAGAGAAATTCCTTATCACTAATCTCAACATTTACCTACTTCTTCAATTATAACTCTTAACTAGTAATGAATCTCTGAATGAAACTTATACCATTGAAAACTAGACTCAAAGAGCTTTCCAAGATATAAAGTTTGTCCAATCTGGATGAAGGAGTTATGACCATTTGAAGATGAGCCCAAGAACACTTGGATGGCTGGCATTTGAGGCGCTACAACTAGCACCTAGGGCACCATGCCCTCTCCTTTCCACTGAAGTGTGGCACCACGACTTTCGACCCCGCAATTTGGCCTTGATTTTGGGTCAGATCCGTCTGATTCTCTATTGTTTTCCATAATTTCTTCCATATAATCTTATCATTGATGTCTGAGAAGCATTTAGACACCAAAAGCCCCAATTTTAATAGAGAAACGAAGCCAGAATCTCGATTTTACCCTAAATACATTTAAAACTAGAAAATAGGGAAGAGCTTGAGAAATAGAAATTCCTATCTCGATTTCTTGCTTTCCCTATGTAGCTAGGCTCCTAAAGGCTCACTTCATCACCTGAGATCCATCCCCCGAAACTCGATTGAAGGATTTTAAGTGGAGAGAGAGAATAGAGAGAAGGAAGAGAGAAAGAGAGGAAAGAGAAGGTTAAGAAAGAGAGAGGAAATGAGAAAAAAGAGGCAGAGCCACCTATATATATTCACCCAGGGTGAAATTACTACGTTGCCCCCCAGTTAACCTTCAATCAAGACTGGTAAAAGTAAATCCGTAAAAGCTCACCTCGAGTGTTTCTAAATCCTAGGTGCCTCACAATTTTCCTTATTTCACTTTAGTCCCTCTTTGCATTCAATATGTCTCCTAACTCTTTCGGTGTCCTCGGTTCCACCAATACATTCCTCGGCTCTCTACCACTCTATATTCCACAACCTTGTCACTTATAAGCCTTATATTTTCCTTCCTACACAACGAGAAAAATCTTCTCCGCCTGAATTACTCCATAAAATTAGCTTTATGTAATACCTGAAAATCACAAATTTTTCGGGGTATTACATTAAGCTTCTAAGTATTTACGTTTACATAGCAAATTGACCTAAAAGTAGAAATCAGTCTAATGTGTTAAAAATTTAACACATCAAATGTATAATGCTTATGCATTACAGAGGCTTGGAAGACATGAAGTTACACCTAATGCTTTGTATAGAAAAACTGAGTAGTGCAAGGCAAATTGTTATTCGTTCATACCATATGTGAGGAGCTAGCATAATAGGATACCCAAGTGTACATATAGGGTGTTAGAAATTATAATAAAAAATCGTCAAGGGTCTTCATTTGACTACTAGAATCTAGAGTTCAATTCTTGCCACACCAATTCTATGTAGTTCAACTAGAATTTCTAGTTTGTTTAACTGTTGTTACCATTGAACATGCTTAATAGAATTAATTACTATAGAGTAAACTTACATGTTTGCTCTATAGTATGTTGTTAAGATTTGTAAGGGAAGTTAATTTATATGAATACATTAACATGGCCCTCCTCCTTAATGTATATTGGACCATATGGATAGACTAATTAAGACGACTATTTCATTAATTTTAAGGTGGGGGAATGGTTTGAACTTACTCTTACTAAGAAAACTTTGTTAGTAAGTCTTTTTCTATTTTTATGAGAGGCCTGAGAAATAAGTATATATTTAAGTGCCTATTCTCTCTTGAAAAGTAAAGTGTTTTAGCCAGGGTTTTATAAAAACTAAAAACTACTTTGAGTGATAGCAAAAGAGCCAATTTCTAGAAGCGAGAAATTTATTTAAATAAAAACAAAAATTATTTAAGAAGGCAAATATACCCCTAAACATGCACTCCTACACTCCCCACCCTAGACCATTATTTATTTTGCACTTGCATTTTGATAATAACCATTCATACCACAACCTACGTATCATCATCACAATTATCTTTCCCTTAAAAGATCAAATTGAAAAAAAAAAGTAATCTTTTCTAGAGTAAAATAAAACACTTTACCTTTAAAAAGAATTGAAGGTTGAATTCTCAACAAGTAAAAGACATATATACCATGTGCACTTAAATTTATTTTGTTCTTAGAAGAATTAATACTGGACTTTTTCTGTTTCACATATATAGATTAATTCCACATCCCTAATTGGACAACAATCCACTACTATATGTGTCCCATTCATGGTGGCATTATGGTCTTCCTTACTTCTATACCTTTATCTGATTCCAAATTCAATGTAAACCACATTCATATCAGGGATTAATTTACATATAATCTATATATATGAAACCATACATCTAAATTAACACTGAAATGCTTCCCATCTTGCAAACTTTTTCACAACACTGCCATCCGATACAGCCAAACCAATTCTAGTCTTGCCATCATTCCTAGTTCCTAGCAAATTAAACTACATATAATTAATAACTCTAATTGACGGTTGAATTCTCAAAAGCTAGCAACCGATTTAATTCAGAGATTCCCACCCCAATACACATATACGAAATTGTGTTAAAAGCCACAGAAACTCATCTTAGATAAAGGAATATCCATAATGGCAATTAGACATACCAGAAGGCAGAATGCACCTAGAGAATGAAGATGATGATGACGCAGAAAGCTAAACACATAAGCAGGGCCTGAGACGAGGAGATGCACCAGTCGAAGTTGATTTAGAGACAAGGACACGCTAGTAAAGGGGCTACTGGGAGATGTTGACGGAGATTCAGGCACAAGCACATGAGTGGGTATGGCGAGAGAGGGTGTTTAACAGAGACTGAGGTGAGAGGATCACGAGGGGGATGACGAGAGAATGTGTATGTCTAAAGATTGTGGGAAGGTTTTAGGGTTCTTTGAAATGACGTTGTTTTGGTAGACACAGATCTTTGAGACAGAAAACCCATCTCAAATAGCTAAACGACGTCGTTTCAAAAAAAAATATTGGAGACAGATATATTCCCTCTCAGATATCCATCTCTACTAAAAATAAAAAAATAAAATAAAAATTAGTGACGGAATTCAAACAGAGATTGAATTATTTCTGTCCTAGAATCTGCCTTTGATTATTTAAAATTCTCGCCAATCAAAATTCGAATTGGAGATGGATTCTGGGACAAATTAGGGACGAAATCTGAGGTGGAAAAAATCCATCTCTAAATTTCATCTCTAATCCTAGGTTTTTTGTAGTGTGTGTTTGAATATTGAAGGTTCAGTGTTCTTCTCCTTTGATTTGGCTTATTTCAATTTGGAAAAAAGGAAGAATGATGAGAGAGGTATGGAGCACTGAAGCCAAATATAGGGGGAAAACACAGGAGACAATGTCGTTTAGGTAAGGGTATATATATATATATATTGCAGGCAAAATGGGTAATCTGTGGGTTACCCAAGTATAGCCCGTGTAACTCGCAAGTTACACAGGCCGGGTCATTTAGGCCTAGTTCTATGTGAGCTGGCTAACATCTGATGCCGAGCCGAGCCCGTTTTGATAGGTCTAGTCAGTAGGAGGCTAAGAGTCATAGAGTAAATGATAGCTAGCCATAGTTTGTCTATGTAGCTTAAGTGAATTTCAAAGACAAAGGAAAAAGAAAATGTAGAATAAATGACTCTTCATTTTTTTTATTAAATTAAACCAAATCTGAGTTTTTTTAAGTAAAAAAATTATATTTGTTTTCATTTTATATTTTAATTATATATTTTTAATATTTTAGTTATGTATTTTAATATTTTAATATATTTTAAATATCATTTATTTGACCACAATTCGACTATTGTTTACCATTGAACCAATATCTTCATTAGTTCAATAACCAATTTGGTTTTTTGAACCTTGATAAAAATAGAATATGTATAAAAAAATTTCTTAAAAAATCAATCATGCATTATTGAGCTATAAAAAAATATATAAATATTTTTTAAAATATCTTACACTTATCATATTCTGATTGAAGTACTATACATTTATCATATTCTAATTAAAAAACTTGATAACAAAAATATAAGAAACTTAAGTTTTTTTAATGAAAATGGGCCAACACGGCCTTTTGTTTTTGTTAATAATATACCCAAATTATATGTAGTGTCAAAATCATTAATATTTTTAGGCTATGTTTGACAAAAATAACTGATAAGCTAGTTGAAAGATTATAAGCTAATTTTTTACTGAAAGCTAAAAACTGTTAAACTAGTTTATTAAATTAGAAGTGTTTGGTAAAGGTAGCTGAAAAATGTAAAAGGACATATATTTTATAATCCCAAAATAATATAAATAAACATATCATTTTTTATTTTTTAATTAAACTAATTTAAATTATTATATATATATAATTAATTTTATATATATATATTACTATATTTTTTATATATATAATAAAATATATATAAATAAACAAAGAAAAAAAGGACAACACGTGGCCATTTGAAAAATAAAAATGTGTAATGGATATTTTAATAATAAAAATATAATGAATATTTTAATAAAATGATAAGAGTAAAATAGAAAATATATATATATATATATATATATAAATTATAAGTTATAAACTATTCAAAGTAACGTTTCAAAATAAATTATAAGATATTAAAATAAATTTATTTATCAAACATTTTTAACAAACTTATCAACTAATTAAATAATTTATAAACTAATTTATTTTCCCAGACAAACACAGCCGTGAGCGTGCCCAAAACGATGGGGTATTTACCGTTGTACTACTAATTTTAAAAAAATTTCCGTGTATACTAACTATTCAAAAGTATTTCCCTATATACTAACTTTTTGGCTAATTCAACCAACTCGTGGTCGAATTCAGTGAGAAAATACAGCAAATTAGACCAAGTTTTGGTCAAATTTGCTGCAGCTTATTTTTTTATTAATTTCAGCATCAAATTCGACCAGGACTTGGTCGAAATCAAATTCGACCAGCCCCTGATTGAATTTGGTGTAACATATGAAAGAATTCGACCAAAATTCAGTCGAATTCCTTCATACATACATATATATATATATATATATATATATATATATATCAATATAATATATATTATATTTAATATATATTATATTATTATATATATATATATAATTTTTTAATACATATTAAATTTAAAATAAAATGTATTGAATTTTAAACTATTATATATATATACATTATTTTTTATTTTAATTAAATTATAATAAATAAAATCTACATAATAAGTAATAATAGAGTAAGTAAAATATATTAAATAAATGAAATTTAATATATAAGTAAACAAGAAATAATAAATTAATATAAATAGTAAGATAAGAGATAAGTCATAACAAATAAACAAAAGTATAAGTAAAATATATTAAATAAATAAAATAATAGTAAATTAAAAGCAAGAAAAAATAATTAAATTATATTAAACTTCTTTGAATAGTTTCTCTTTAAGCCTGATCCTTCAATCAAGGCTCCTGAAGAGAAACTTTTCTTTAAGCCTGCTAGGCTTCCTGACCTAGTCAAACTGAACTTAATAAGAATCTGCAAAATGAGATTAACAGACTCAAAAATATTAAACTCCTTAAAGAATCCTCTTCTTTATCTTCTAAGTTGACCTTTAACAACTTAGAAAAAGTTCTGATATGACCTAGATTATTCAATCTGTCAGAACTAAACCTGACGGTACTCCTATTATCTAAGATGGTTAGCCAGTCCTTGATGCCATCAATTCCCTTATTGTTTAAGATGTGTTATCTATGTAATATATTAATTTTAAAACTATTTTCTTTATCTTACTACTTATATTGTTTGTAACTATTATTTAAGATAATATTATTTAATATTGTTCTTAATATTATATATTTTATCATCCTTATACTAAGTGTACGTCACATGTGTAAATTTATATTATTTAATTGTATTTTAGTGAAATTTACTCTACTCTCTATTTTTTAGTCATCCATGTATTGATTAAATTATCTATTCAAAGAAGTTTAATATAATTTAATTATTTTTCTTGCTTTTAATTTACTATTATTTTATTTATTTAATATATTTTACTTATACTTTTGTTTATTTGTTGTGGCTTATCTCTTATCTTACTATTTATATTAATTTATTATTTCTTGTTTACTTATATATTAAATTTCATTTATTTAATATATTTTACTTACCTTATTATTACTTATTATGTAGATTTTATTTATTATAATTTAATTAAAATAAAAAATAATGTATATATATATAATAGTTTAAAATTTAATACATTTTATTTTAAATTTAATATGTATTAAAAAATTATATATATATAATAATAATATAATATATATTATATTGATATATATATATATATAAGAAAGGAAATCGACCAAAACTTGGTCGATTTCCTTTAATATATATGATATTATATAATATTTTATATATATATGTATATGTATGTACGAAGGAATTCGACTGAATTTTGATCGAATTCTTTTATATGTTACACCAAATTCGATTAGGGGCTGGTCGAATTTGATGTGTTATTTTAATACATCAAATTTGACCAAATCCTGGTCGAATTTGATGCTGAAATTAATAAAAAATAAGCTGCAGTAAATTCGATCAAAAATTGGTCGAATTTGTTATATTTTCTCATTGAATTCGATCACAATTTGATTGAATTAGTCAAAAAATTAGTATATAAAAAAATACTTTTAAATAGTTAGTATAAGCGAAAATTTTTTTAAAATTAATAGTACAACGGTAAATACCCGAATCGATACTTTGCCAACCCGCAAACTTCGAGGAAAAGTAATGTAGAACTCACTTAAGTGACAGCACATTAAATGAGAGCATTAATTTTCTTTAAAGCTTGTATTAAGTATTGACGTATATAACTTCGATGATAACGGCATCACCCCAACTGCAACCATAAATTGAAAGAGACCCTCTTCAATCTTCAAGCCTCCGTTGTGTCAGTCGCAGAGATGGAGTTCCTACACTTCATCTTCTTCCTCCTCCTTCCATGTACCATAATAATTCAAGCCCTTCGTTCATTAAACAAGAGAGCAAAATGCAAGCTCCCGCCAGGTCCTGCCCCTTTGCCCATCATCGGCAACATCCTCGACCTTGGAAAACAGCCACACCAGTCCTTAGCCAGACTCGCAGCCATTCATGGCCCACTCATGAGCTTGAAACTAGGCCTTCGCACCACCATAGTCGTCTCTTCCGCAGAAATGGCCAAACAAGTCCTTCAAACCCATGACCACCTCTTGGCTAACCGAACCGTTCCCCATGCCATGACAGGCCAAAAGCACGATGAGTTCAGCTTACCCTTCATGACTACCAACCCTCGTTGGCGATACCTTAGAAAAATCTGCAACAATCTGTTATTCTCCAACAACATGGTTGATGCCACCCAACACCTTAGGCGCCGGAAAGTGGAGGAGTTCCTCACTCGCATGCATCACAGCAGCATAGTCGGTGAAGCAGTGGACATTGGAAAATCTGCTTTCATGACCATTGTGAATTCGTTGTCCAACACAGTTTGCTCGCAGGATTTGGGTCTTCCGGGGATGGTGAAGGAGTTCAAGGAGCTGGAGACAAACATCATGGTAGAGGTTGGAAGGCCAAACGTTGCAGATTATTTCCCTGTGTTGAAGATGGTGGACCCACAGGGCATAAGAAGGCGAAGTCATGTTTACTTCGGGAAGGCATTGAAGGTGTTTCAAGATTTAGTCAACCTTCGCTTGAAGTTGAGACAAGAGAGAGACCCCTCTGCCATTGACAACAACAACAACATGTTAGATGCCCTCCTCGACCTTTCCGAACAGAACAGCGACCTGCTAAACAAAGAGATAGTTGAACGTCTTTTGCTGGTACCACCTTTGACTTTATTTAACGTTGAATTTTTTTTGCATCACAGTTAGTTTTTTGAGATTTGTATCTGATTTTAAAGTTTGAGATCTTGGAGTTATCAACTTAATTGATATCACATCGTGTTATGTGGTTAACTTTTTTTATCCGTTAAAATTTGTTTTAAATTTAATTTTATTAAATTTTTAATTTTTTATTAAAGACCAATTTTTTTATTCAATTAAAATTTTAAATTTTAGAGTAAATTTTTAATTTAGTCCCTATAAAATTATATTTATTTCAATTTAGTTTTTAAAATATCAAGTGCTTCAATCTAATTCTTAAAAAAAAATATTTATTTCAATTTAGTTCTTTTTGTAGTTAAATTTCAAATTTTTTTTATTGTCAAAAATAATTTTAACATAAAAAAATTAAATTGAGATAAATATAATTTTATAAGAATTAAATTAAAACGCTACATCTTTTAGAAATTAGATTAAAATAGCTATAATCTTCTGGACTAAATCAGTAGTTAATTTGCTCTAAATTTAACTCATACAACACATACAATATTCCCTAAACTTGGTTCCAACACAAAATCCCTACTTTTTTTTTCATAAATTTCTAATTTCTAAGTATTGTAGACCGAAATTTTTTATGGGCCAACTTGGAAACCCAAATTCAATACTTCAAATATTATTCCAAATTTTGTCCCTACAATGAAATTTCTAATCATATCCTCAATTTTGGCCTATATATATTCTTCATTTCTTTGCGAAATCTCTTATTTTTAAGCAGTAAAGACCCTAAACAAAATTCTTGATTTGTCCAGATGTCCAATTTTCCTAGAATATAATATCTCTTATTTTGTTTAAGAGTTTGATTATGTTTTTGAAATATCAAATTTAGTCAAATGGAGGCATTTTGGTCGTGTTGGTGAGGTGCTATTCTGCTTAAAAGACAGTTAATAAATAATATTAATATATCAGCGATTTAAATATTTGATCACTTAATTATCAACTTTCAAAACCACTATGTGTCAAAACAAAATGAATTCAAATCATATAGTACCAAACTGTATTTTATCAGTTATTAAAAAA
Organism: Biancaea sappan; assembly: GCA_037074585.1. NCBI lineage: Eukaryota > Viridiplantae > Streptophyta > Magnoliopsida > Fabales > Fabaceae > Biancaea > Biancaea sappan. Next base: position 27,907,675 of record CM073500.1, read on the forward strand.
AACTGCATTTTTATTTTAAATTTTATTTTATTTTTTATTAGATGAGGGATAAACCTTAACCCTAAATCCATTGCACCCTAACCCATACTACTTGAATTATAAATTTATCGGTCTAAATTTTATTATTCTCATTCAGGTATTTTAACTTCAGTTAATTAATTTTTTGGTTTTATAAAATATATGCATTTTTTTGTTGCCCCGGGTTTTTTTTTGGGGGGGGGGGGGGGAAATGTCTCATTTCTTTTTCTTTTTTTTTTAAGGATTCCATCTTCAGAGCATGGGTAAGTGAGTACATGACTAAATGCTAAATATCTTATGACTGAATCCAGTGACATCCTTCAATGAGAATTAAACACATAACAGTCATATTTGCATAATAATGATATGAAAAGAAAAAAAAACTTAATTTAAATAAAAAATTAAAAAAAAAACTAAATTAGGACAAAACACAATTTTTTATTACCAAAATTTCAAATAATTGTTTTCTTTTTTGTTTTCCCCTTAGATTTTGTTTAGTAGTAATTCTGACTTTAATTTTTTATTGTCACTACTAGTTAATAAATTGTTACTTAGGAAATTACTATGGTTTTGGCATGCAGGACCTATTTATTGCAGGGTCAGACACAACAACATCCACACTAGAATTCGCAATGGCTGAGCTTCTCAAAAACCCTAACGCCATGTTAAAAGCAAAAGCTGAGCTGGAACACACTATGGGCAAAGGAAACCCAGTGGAAGAACACGACATGGCTAGACTCCCATACCTAAAAGCCATCGTCAAGGAAACCTTCCGCTTGCACCCTGCAACCCCTCTTCTTCTGCCTCGCAGAGCAGAGGCTGACGTGGAAATTTCAGGGTACACCATCCCAAAGGGATCTCAGGTTCTGGTCAACGTTTGGGCCATTGGCAGAGACCCAAGCGCGTGGGACAACCCAGACATGTTTTGGCCTGAGAGGTTCTTGGGGTCCAACGTTGATGTCAAAGGTCGACACTTTGAGCTCCTTCCGTTTGGGGGTGGGAGAAGAATATGTCCTGGCTTGCCTCTAGCGATGAGGGTTTTGGTGTCTTTATTGGGCTCGCTGGTCAACTCGTTTGACTGGAGGCTTGAAGATGGTGTGACTCCTGAGAATCTGGATATGGATGATCGGTTTGGGATTACTACGGAGAAGGCTCAACCCCTACGAGCTGTTCCGGTCGCACCCATAAATTAGCAAGGATTAAGAAAAATGTGAGAATGGATCCTCTAACAATGTGCAATAGGAGAGAGATAGAAAGATTGGTACAAATGTTATATAAATCTACAGGAGAGTGGTATATGGGGCTTACACCTTCTTTTTATCTCTCTTACTATATCATATCAATTTCTTTAAGCAATTGAGAGGATCCAAATCTAAGAACTGTGGTCTTTCTAAAGACAATGCGTGGGACAACGAAATAAGGAAACAGTGTATAGTGTAGCTTTTGAAATGTAAGGTGGTTGGTTAAGTTAATAACAGTCCCATTATGAATGGCAGCAATATATTTATTTTGACTGCTTAAGCTATTATATATTTCAATGGGGAAAACTGTGTGTGAGATTCCCCTAGGCGTGTCTATAAATTGATAATATTAATTTTCAACAAATAAATTAAAAAAATAAATTCAATAGTGTATATTGTATAATATATAAAATAAAAATTAATATTAGTTTATTCAAATACTTTTTTGTAGTGATGTCTTGGATTTAAATTTTGTGAATAAAAAAAATTAATGTTGAGAGAATTTTACATTTTTGTAATCAATATTATTTGAACTAATTTAGGGTTTAGGGTTTAAATACTAGCAATTTAAATCAATTATACTTAAACTCTTATAAATTTTTAAATACTAGCATTTTAAATTAAAAAAAAAAAAGGAAAAGGGAGTGTTGAAGGTAGGGGTTGCAGTAAAATGAATATATGAATTATTTAATTTTGTGGACACTTCCAACCCAGGGAAGGTCAAAACAACACACAAACAGATGGAGAACAACCCATGGTCGAAAGGCTAAAATTGACCAATTCAGATTCTCTCTAGCGTTAAATTTTAATTGTTGGATGATTTCATCTAATGGCAAATTGTTAAATCTTGTTTTGTTTTAATTAAAAAATTACATGACTAATTTTAACAAGTTCAATCTAACATTTTTATTTTTTTTAAATTAATCATGTAATTTTTTTAAAAAAAATAAAAAAAGTAAGACTTAACAATGGCCACTAAGATTCAATGAGCGCTCGAGGGAATATATATTGAAATCGAGGAGCATAAGAAAATAAGAACTTTTGAGCCATGTGTTCTCTTTTTTTTTTTCGACTGGGCCATGTGCTTTCTGTCCATAAAGCAGTGTATTGGTCATGAATAGATCGAAGGCTTCAGCCCAAAAAGAGTCACGTTCCTTTTGTTTGGAGAGCACTTCATTTGGGGCCTTTATTAATAAAAAAAGCGCATTGGGCCATAGGCCTTTCTGAGGCTCAAACCAGAATGGGAAGAATGAGCGAATATGTACGGCAGCTGGTAACCGAAATTTGCCCTCACTAGAAAGGATCCATTGAAACGCATCCAAAGGATTTGAATTATACAGGTCATGGGCATTCATTTGAGAACAGGATTTTTAAATTAAAAAAAAAAATGAGAAGAATCAACACATGACACATGCATCAATACTTCGCTAATTAATTTGTCATGACCCACTTGATTATTGAAAGATTTCCGGTGCCTACAAGAAAACTCACCTAGACATGTGAGATGCCATGTGGATTGTTTATCATATTTTCGTTTGACGTCATCGCAAATATTGGGATCGTGGAATATAATCTGCATTTTCGAAGGCCACTCTCTCTTACAAGACCTATGCTGGAAGGATTTTCTTACAATACAAGGAAATTAACGACAATATATATATAGATACACTTGGTGTGGTGGTTGTAGTTTGTAGATTGTAAAGAAAGGGAAGCTGTTAAAATAGTAAATAACAAATTAATATTAGTTTATTCGAGTGGTTTTATAGTTGTTTTTACTCTTATATAATTTGAACTTACTCGATTTAATTAGTCAAACTACAATAAATATAAATTTTTAGATAGTAATAATTGAAATAAATAAAAAATAGTAAAAAGGGAGGAGCGAGTTTCCGTTTGGAGTAAGAAGACGACGCCGACACTGGCTGAATATCTACCTTAGAGCTTTTCCCTTTGTCAATGGTCCAATTCCGTGTTTTATTCCCTCCATTATTCCATTCTCATCCAACGCTTCTCATTCTTCCATCCTCTCAATCCCGAAGACTGACCCTTGGATCTCACCCTCCTTCCTTTATTTGTAAATTACTTATCCCTCCCTTCCTCCTCCGCTCCTCTATTCGTCTCAGATCTGAACGCTTCTGCGTCCACCACCTGGGCTCTCTCTCTCTCTCTCTCTCTCTCTCTCTCTCTCTCTCTCTCTCTCTCTCTCTCTCTCCAACTCCGGCGCAGGATTTCTAGAGAGAGAAATTAAGAACAATTTAATCTCCGAATTGTTCATTGGCGATGGTGGAGGCACAGACATGGACCACGAGGAGAATGAGCAATCCCAGATTGCTGGACACCACAGCAACTGACAAAGTCCTTGACATTCCTGCAACGCCGCCGGGAGATGTACGGAACAGCGCCTACAGTTTCGGATCTCACCTCCCGCCCAATGTCTGCACTGCTCTCATCATTGCATCCTGGTACCTCTCCAACATCGGTGTTCTCCTACTCAACAAGTATCTCCTCAGCTTCTATGGCTACCGTTACCCCATCTTCCTCACAATGCTTCACATGCTATCCTGTGCCGCTTACAGCTATGTAGCCATTCATTTCCTTGAGCTCGTTCCTCTCCAGCATATTCACTCTAAGAAACAATTTCTTAAGATCTTTGCTCTGAGCGCCATTTTTTGCTTCTCTGTTGTTTGTGGCAATACTTCCTTGAGGTATATTCCGGTTTCTTTTAATCAAGCTATTGGTGCTACCACACCCTTCTTTACAGCGATTTTCGCTTTCTTGATTACTTGCAAGAAGGAGTCTGGTGGGGTTTACTTGGCCCTTGTGCCTGTGGTTTTTGGGATTGTTTTGTCCAGTAATAGCGAGCCCTTGTTTCATTTATTTGGGTTCTTGGTGTGTATTGGTTCCACCGCTGGGCGTGCCTTGAAATCTGTGGTTCAGGGGATATTGTTAACCTCTGAGGCAGAGAAGCTTCACTCCATGAACTTGCTTCTGTATATGGCTCCTCTGGCAGCTATGATATTGCTACCCTTTACTCTATATATTGAAGGAAATGTTGCAGCCATTACGATTGAGAAGGCTAGAGGAGATCCGTTTATCCTATTCTTGTTGATTGGGAATGCAACAGTAGCTTATTTGGTGAATCTGACGAATTTTCTGGTGACCAAACACACTAGCGCGTTGACGCTGCAAGTCCTGGGAAATGCCAAGGCAGCTGTAGCAGCTGTCGTTTCGGTTTTGATTTTCAGGAATCCTGTCACAGTGATGGGAATGACAGGATTCGCCATTACAATCATGGGTGTGGTACTTTACAGCGAGGCAAGGAAGAGATCCAAAGTTACAGCTCATTGACAATAATTCTCAACATTCTTTTTTTTATTTCCATAAACACGGTGCGCTTATTTTTCCTCTATATATCATTATTTACCTTTGCTTTGAATAGATTTCTGTGAGAGAAAAGAGGAATTGGATCAAATTACAGAAACTGAACTGTATAGGAAGGAGGAGAAAGGGACAGGGTAATGCTCGTTTTCTCTTTATTTGTTGTGGTTTAATGTCCATGGTGGAGTGGTGGAGAGAGCACAGATTATGTTTCTCTTTCCTCCGTGTAATCTCATAATATGCTTGCTGGCCTTTGGCAACATAGATAAATGATTCAAAAGATGAAAAACTTACAAGTATTCGGTGAGGGAGGAAAATTCTCCTTCGCTACATTTTGTCAATCAAATCATCCATTGTTTCATTTCTGTCTTTTTGTCCTATGGCTATCATACAATTTGGAATTGTTTACTTTGTTTGTTATTGAGCTTGGAGTTAAATACCTGCATGATTTATTATTCATTATTACTACTCATCTAAGCTTGACCTCCTCAATAAACATTCTTCATATTCATTGGTGCAGTAAATTTAAGAAAGCAAATATGGGGTGTTTCTTTATGTTGGTGTCTCTAAGAGAACTGTATTTCCTTTTATCTGACGAAGGATTTGCTTTTCCTCTGTTGTTTAATCAAACAACCTTCATAGCAGTCCAGCAAATTATCACTTCTGATGCTTCAAACACTTTTGTTAGGATTGTTCCTCTTCGACAAATGCAGTTCTAAATATGATGTTTTGAAAATCATCATGAATCAGAGAGGAGAACTTCAATTTTTATGAACCCCAAAATCAATTTGTAGAAAATAGCTTGGTCATTGTTAGATAATTGATCAAAATCATGCATGTCAGATATGGTCAGTGGAAGGAATCTGTTACCAAGGCTACAGTCCAAAATAAGCTTGTTGTGCATATATTTATTTGTCTGTGTAGAAGGGCATAGGACCAAGCTAAGAAGGGTAAATGATTTCTGGTTTTGTTTGTGGACACAACTTTTAAGCCGTTAGGAACCATTAATATGATTGATTTCATGTAAGATCAGTGAACTTTAAATAGCATATTGTTTAACAGAGACTGACTCAATTATTTTGAAAAGGTTTTAGCACTAGCAGTAAGGAAATTTGTAATATCTGTTATATTGAAAACTTAAACATGGAGTTTGAATCAACTGAGTGTTGATATCTGAAATATACATACATACATGAATATATATATATATATATGTATATATATATATGCTTAAGCTGGAGTGGCAAGACTGAATCCCATTTAAATTCCTTGGCTTTACTATTCCGGTTCACTTCTATTGTGATGGAATTGAACTGAATATGCAATCAAATCTTATCCTGAATTTAAGATGTGCAAAAATTTGCGAGAATGCAGGTTGATTTTGTATGCTACTCAAAACCTATCCTATGTCATCATTTCGGTGATATTTATCATATTTCTTTACTGATTTGTTGAAGAAATGACAGTTAGAACAAGCACACGATGGGGTCAATATCCTGTTTGTTATTTTTCTTGTATTTCAAGTATTGCTATTGGTAGAGAAGGTCATATCATATTTGGCAAGGACTATGATGTGCTGCCAAATTCAAATGCTTCCTAGGCTAATCAAAGTGTAGCCTTAAAATGCTCGTGACCTAATCTTTTGGAATTTCATTAGATTAGCATCCTATCTGCGTCTGGGCGGTTGATTATTTTCCAAAAGTGAATTCTTGATTTGATTCTTGAAAGATTAAGGCTCTTGATTTATTTTTTAAATTATAATTATTTTAATTTAGTCCCTTAGACTTTTAATAATAAAAAATTTAAAATTTAACGATAATAAATTTTTTAATTTAGTAATTTAAAAAATTTAAAATTTAAATTAAAATATTTAATCTTTTAAAGAGTAAATTAAAATAATTGTAGTTTTTAAAATGTTAAATCAGTAACGTACTCTTCTGTAAAATGCTTGGCGTTGTAGTGAAGGACTAGGACCTCAATCTTCGCTCTTGGATTGTCTATCGTGCAGCATGGTGCAAGGCGCACGGTAACCATTGTATCCAGACAATCTGATGTGAGTGAGTAGTGCGTGGACACATATTGCAACTTTGTCCCATGATCAGTTACTGTGGACCCTGCACCATGTTGCATGATAAACAATTCGATCTCCTCACTCTTCTCTGAATTTATTTCACTGTCAATTGTCAAAGGACTAACCAACCAACCCAAAGCTAAAGGGAGCCTCCAACTGGACTATTAGACTAAACTCATACAATGGGCTACGACTGTTTGAGATTCGCTCCTCGCAACAAGTATTGTGTTTGTTGCTCCCGTGAGATGCGCTTCACACAAGCAGGAGGGGCTCATCCTCAATCCAATGGCTCACAGATGATAAGAATGGTGCTTGTCGCAAGGATCCCCTCTGACGTCTGTCCTGCCTTTTTATCTTTTATTTTTTTTTATTTGTACTAGTAATTTTCATTTGTGATCAATAATTATTATATCTAATGGCGTGAATCTCGCCTGTGTTTTCACATTCTAAATCTATTTTCAACTGTCTAATCTTGATTAACGATGAGCACATTCGACTGTTTATAATAAAATTGTAATAAAGATAGAATTTAATTTATAAAAATATGTAATTATAGAAAATATATAAATTAATTCATTAAAATATAAAATTACAGTAAAAATATTATTTAATTTAGAAAAATATAAAATTTCAAAAAATATACATATTAATTTATACAAATATAAAATTACGTAAAATATACAAATTAATTAATAAAAAATATAAAATTACTGTAAATATAACATTCAATTTAGAAAAATATAAAATTACAATAAGATTACTTTAAATATATAGAATTTAATTTAGATTAAGAGTTTATACTATAAAATTTAGCTTTTATTATAACTTTAATATTTGTATTAAATATGAATAACGTAACGCTCTCAGAAGGGATCTCTTAAAAAGGTAAATGCCCCTGGTCTCACACATTTTCAACTAAAATTTTGACAAGGGCTAAGAAGAGGAAGATAAGATATCCTCCTTAGCAAAAGATGCAAAGATACAAAAGAAAAACATTGACGTCAGAACAATAAGGATCTCCAATCTGTTGAATATTTTTTATATAAAATATACAAATTAATTAATAAAAAATATAAAATTACTATAAATATAGCATTTAATTTAGCAAAATATAGTAATCTTATTTATAGTAATAAACATTTAATCTAAATTAAATATTATATTTACAGTAATCTTATTGTAAATTCATATTTGTATAAATTAATTTGTATATTTTTTGAAATTTTATATTTTTCTAAGTTAAATAATATTTTACTATAAATTAAATTACTGTAATTTTATATTTTGATGAATTAATTTGTATATTTTCGATAATTTTATATTTTTATAAATTGAATTCTATATTTATTGCAATTTTATTGTACAACGTCAAATTTGTTAACCGATGACTGAGATTGGACAGTTGAAGATGGATTTGGAGTGTCAAAATGCAAGCAAAATTCAAGTCTTTTAATGTGCTAATTGTTTATTGAGATTATACTGATGAAAATTATTAGTGCAATTTAAAAAAATAAATAAATAAAAGACAAAAAGGCAAGACAGACATGGGTCGTTGGATGAGTTTGATCCAACGACCCATATAAGAGTTAGAGACTTCTATACTTGAAAAGCACATGAGCGAATTCTCCCCAAACTAAACGTGGTGTTTGCCTGTTCGCCGACTAAATCGATTGATTCTTAACTATCAAGTTGGAGTAAAATACAATTTCTCTTAAAGTTTAATTACATCTCTTATTTTTCTAATATCATATGGTTCACTTAATGTTTAAAATGAGTTTTGAAAACCTCTTTTTAATTTACTTCATATAAAGAAAATTAATTTTTCACACATTATGTATTTTTTTTCAAAAGTGAAATTATTTAGCCATCTTTTAAGTTATAATAAAAATAAAATTATAATTTTATGTTCTAGAAAAAGTTAATTTTATTATCACCAAGAAAGTTTTTACAATATATATGCAATTAAAATTCCAAAAAAAAAATACAATATAAAGGAATACTTATTTTACTTATGTAACAATGAATAATCATTGTTTATATTTTTTTAACTAACGAAATGTCTTAAATTACTTTTTTTTTTCAAAAATAAGTGAAAAGTACAAAATCTAACGTAAAGGATATACCTTAAAAATGAGGTCACTTCAAGCAAGACTGAGTTAATGGCAAAACTTCATTTGCTGGTCCGTTGCCATCAATAACCAACGTCACATGGAAAAATTGAACGCCTACGTTGTAAAGCAAGCATGATCATATACCTAAACCAGCGAAATTTGAGTAATTTACACAGAATTTCAAGTATAGCCCCACTCATTAGTTTTTTATTTGCCATAATTCTTTACCTACTTCTCACTATTGGATGTTGAAGGATTCAATGCACAATATATCATCCAAATCTATTTATGATTATCAACAAAATTTAGATCTAGCAAAAGGAGATAGTTTTCTATAAAGTAGCAAATTTATATTGAAATCTCCAATGAAAAAGCTTTTTATATTTAATGTCTAATAATACATCAAAGAAAATTGTCTCTTACGGATAATACGGAAACGAATCAATTATAAGTATTTGGAGGTTTTAACTTTTTGTTAATCACGGTTTTAATTATAGTTAAATAAATAAAATCGTGGCTAACAAAGAGTTGGAGCTTCCAACTGTGTAATACCCATGAAAAATAAAATATAAATGCGTGTTTTCAAACTACTGTTACTATTTACGTATATGGTACTGTTCATTTATACAATCAAAATGTCAAATACTAGATGTGGTTTGGTCATAAGAGAAAACTAGAAAGAAGTTTGTAGGAGAAAATGACGTTTTATGTGTAAAAATACCCTCAGGGACTAAATTGAAAGGACTGAATTGAAAAGAAACTTAAAGGTTTAAGGTGAAAGGATAGTTTTCCCTTTAAAGTTTTTAATGGTAAATAAACGAAAATTTTCGTCGTAAGGTGCACAGTAACTGCATTATTAGAAATGTCATTTTCATGAATAGTAAATTGAATATTTTATTAGCGCATAGTATCAAATAGTACTCTTGACTTTTGCTATAAATAGGCCCTTCCATTTCACTTCTAAACTCACACCTTCAACTTCTCTTTTTCCCTCCTTAAGTTTCTCTTGCTCCGACGCTAGGCTTCTGAGATTTTGGGCCTTTCCGTTTTTGCTTAGGTAAGGATACTATGCCCTTCTATGTCTTTCAAATTTTAGAAGTTATTTTCTTAAGTATGCTCTGTGGTTGCGGCTTTGGCCGATCTTCCACATCAGAAAAACTGTCGTTAGCTGTTATTTTGATTCTCTGATTACCGAAATAGAATATAATCTGTGGAGAATACATGTCTAGGAAAGTTCTGGCTAAGGAAAGACCTGGTTTTTAAGTGTGTCCAGTGTGACCCTCCACTCTTTCCTGGGAACTTACCTGGTGTACTCTTTTACAGATTGTATTCTGTATTTCCGGTATGAATAGTACCCGTACGTATGAACAGTATCTGTACGAAAACGATCTTAACGTATTTTCTGTAATCTTTCATGAAAATCTCTGTAGCGGAACACTGAAATTCACCTGCGTACTCTTGTCCGTAACGATTTAGAGAAGTGATACTCGTACGGAATCCAAGTGAGTGAAACGACCCTGTTTTAATAGAGTTTTAGCATTACTGGTGATAAAAAGTATGTCGTAGGACACTCCCAAGATTCATAGAGGGAAATTGGATTCAGAATGACGAATATAATGAGATAATTAATCCAGAAGTATGGATAAGACAAAGCAAGTATCTCATGATGATATGAAATTTGAATCATATAGTTATATACTATACCTGTTATATGGATGAGTATTATATTGTGCTTCTGATTATGATATGAACTGTTGTACTATTGATTGTGATTGAGCGGTACAGTACCCCCTCTCACGGCAAGGCGAAAAACCCGGGTTAAAGGGTGTCTTGACCAATGAGTGTGGAGACAACGATTCCCTCAGTAGGGATATAGCCCGGATTGGTGATAAATCCGTGAGGCGCCCTAGCTAAGAGGATGAGGTTGTGCGTCATGGCGGAAAAATACAAAATTGGTGAGCCGGCCTGTGTGCGCTCTCCGGGATATATTGCCATTGACGAGTACTAGTATCGTTTGTTGAATTGGATGAATTTTTCTTGTATGTAATTTCTAACTATGTCTATTGGTTGAGCTTGAGCCTTCGGATATGCTTTCATGACTGGTGATGTATTTGAATTTTATTAACGCAAGGCCGATTTGCTCACTGAGTTTAAAAGCTCACACTGTTTGTACAAACTTTTTGTTCAGATCAGGTTGCCGCCAAAGTACATCCGCTAGAGGAGTAGATCACGTTGGACCTTCCCGCTGTCGGGTAGGCCCTTCTTTTGTTATACAGTATGTTGCTCTGTAACCGTCTAGGACATCTAGGTCAGGGGTTTGGTATTTGGCTTGTATTTCAGTATGATAATGTATTTCGTACTGAGGATCTATTATTTTTAATTAAGAAAATCTGATGTATTTTCTTTGTATTTATTAAGAAATGGTATTTTGAGAATATAGAGATAATGACTAACGATTTTACTTGTGGGAAGAATTTATCGAAAGGCTTACAGTGATGGGATATTCATCATTGTGCCGGTCATGTGCCTAGAAAATGGGTCGTGACAAAGTTGGTATCAAAGCATAGGTTGTTAGGTCTCCTAGTGATTACAGAGCAAGGTGTCTTTAGTGGGCCTTCCCCTATTGTCGTGACTGCAGCACGACCATAGGATGAAGATCCACCAAAAGCCCTGTAGAGATTAAAATCCATTTCTTTCGTGTCTTTACTTGAAGTATAATAGTGACGATATATATTATTCTTAATTGTAGAATAAGTTTAGATGGCACCAAGAAAATCAAACGCTTCTGGAATCCGCACAAGATCTGGCAGGGCCTTGGTCCCTCCAGCTGCTCAGTCAGCAAATGCAAGACTGGAGATGCCTAATCGTGCAGAAGATAACCATGCACAAAACAGAGAAATATCCACTGAAAACCCTGGAAGAAATGCTGGAGAACCATCACAAATCGACGCGACTGTAGTGATGGAAGCATTAGCTGCAATGCAGAACGAGGTGAATGGGCTAAAGGAACTTCTGATGGGACAATCATCTGAAGATGGCTCACAGGCATCAGTACATGCTGCAAAAGTACAAGAGACAGACCAGATGCCACCTCCACCCCCTCCTCAGGATTGGGTAGGTACAGAGGTCAAAATCTCAGAATTTATGAAGCTGAATCCGCCAACCTTTGCAGGAGATGTTAATGAAGACCCACAACGTTTTCTAGATGACTGTGAGAAAATCCTTGACACGTTAGAATGCCCTGAACCTCGAAAAGTAACCCTTGTTACCTTTCAGTTAAGAGGTAAGGCCGACCGCTGGTGGCGAACATGGAAGAAGGGCATGGCCAGAAATGCCCCACCCATTAAATGGAATGACTTTAAAAGAATTTTTCGAGAACAATTTATTCCGGAGAGTATACGAGAAGCAAAGATGAATGAGTTTGAGGCACTCCGGCAAGGATCACGAACCGTCGATGAATACGACAATCTGTTTATAGAGTTGTCTGAATATGCTACTCACATGGTCCTAACTGAGAAAGAAAAGATCCGACGATTTATTAAAGGCCTTCGAGAGTCTTTATTTGACAGGGTGGGATCGAAAATACGAGATTTTTCATTTTACACAGAAGCCGTCGACATCGCCCGTATGATGGAAGAAAGAGATATGCAAAAAGAAAAATGGAATAACAAAAGAAAGAGGAAGCAAGATGAGAAATCACGCTACCACGGAGAGAGTTCTGGACGTGCAGCCTCTACTGCTAGTGCACCACAGCGTCAACAAAGTGGTACAGGGGGTCAACAAAGGCCCTGGTGCTCTAAATGTGAAAGAAATCACTTCGGAGCTTGTTTTGTCAACAACAACACTAGGGTCTGTTACCAATGTGGTCAACAGGGCCACATCAAAAGAGATTGCCCCCAACTCTACACGAGATCTGGCCAAGGGTCAGTACGCCCTAATCAATCAGAGGCTACTGTTGCCAACAGAGCCCCTGTAACTGTAGGAGGCAATGGAATCGGAAGAGGTGCTGGCAGAGGACAAGGTGGTCGAGGGCAGGCTTCAGCAGGCCGAGGGAACGCTCGAGTATTCGCTTTAACTCGTCAAGATGCTCAGGCGTCTAATACGGTGGTAGCAGGTACTCTTCTGATTGAATCAAATTTTGCACATGTTTTGTTTGACTCTGGCTCTACGCATTCCTATGCGTCACCATTCTTTGCTAAGAACTTTAAGCAAAAAGTTGTTAGATTAGAATATCCGTTTTTAGTAACTACGCCTACTGGAGGCACCTTACTAATAGAACGAGGCTATCGAGCTTGCAAGGTAAGAGTCGGAGAAATAAATACAACAGTAGACCTAATGCTGTTAGATATGATAGACTTTGATGTCATCTTGGGCATGGATTGGCTGGCATCTTGTCATGCCACCCTGGATTGCTATAATAAGATAGTTAAATTTAATATTCCGGGGGAGCCTTCTTTCGTATTTCATGGTGAACGGAGTGAAATTTCTGGGAATCTTATATCTTTAATGTGTGCCCAACGTTTATTGCGAAAGGGCTGTAAAGGATACTTGGCATTCGTTAAAGATATTAAGAAAGAAGAACTAAAAGTAGAAGACGTTCCAGTAGTCCAGGAGTTTGTAGATGTCTTCCCAGATGATCTACCAGGTATACCCCCAGATCGAGAGATTGAGTTCCAGATAGAGTTAGCACCAGATACTCGCCCAATCTCCATACCCCCTTATAGAATGGCACCAACAGAATTAAAAGAGTTAAAGACTCAGTTACAGGACTTGCTAGACAAAGGCTTTATAAGGCCAAGTTATTCACCTTGGGGAGCTCCTGTTCTGTTCGTGAAAAAGAAGGACGGATCGATGAGACTATGCATAGATTACAGGCAACTGAATAAGGTAACTATCAAAAATAAATACCCGTTGCCTCGCATCGACGACCTTTTCGATCAACTTCAAGGGGCCAAGTGTTTTTCAAAGATTGACTTGAGGTCTGGTTATCACCAACTCAAGATCAAGGAGGAGGATGTGTCTAAAACAGCCTTCCGTACCAGATATGGGCACTACGAGTTCTTGGTGATGTCATTTGGATTAACGAATGCACCAGCTGCTTTCATGGATTTAATGAATAGGATTTTTAAATCCTTTTTAGACAAATTTGTCATTGTCTTCATAGACGACATTCTGGTGTACTCAAAGACTTCAGAAGAGCACGAACAACACCTTCGTGTTGTGTTGCAGACATTGAGGGATCATCAATTGTACGCCAAATTCTCTAAATGCGAGTTTTGGATTGATCGTGTAACTTTCTTGGGACATGTGATCTCCAAAGATGGCATCCAAGCAGACCCAAGCAAAGTAGAAGCGGTCAAAATGTGGCCTAGACCTACCTCCGTCACGGAGATTCGCAGCTTCTTGGGATTGGCAGGATATTATCGTCGTTTCATCCAAAATTTTTCCCAGTTAGCCGCCCCTCTCACACGACTGACTAGGAAAGGGGTAAAGTACCAATGGGATGACGCTTGTGAAGAAAGCTTCCAAGAACTCAAGAAAAAGTTAATCTCTGCACCTGTATTGGTCTTACCCTCAGGACCAGGAGGTTTTACAGTATACTGCGATGCATCAAGAGTAGGGTTGGGATGTGTTCTCATGCAGCATGGCCAGGTAGTGGCATATGCATCGAGACAACTTAAGAAACATGAACAAAACTACCCCACCCACGATCTGGAAATGGCAGCAGTAGTTTTCGCTTTAAAGATATGGCGACATTATCTATACGGAGAAACTTGCGAAATCTACACTGACCATAAAAGTCTAAAATATATTTTCGACCAAAAGGACTTAAACTTGAGGCAGAGGAGATGGGTAGAATTACTAAAAGATTATGATTGCAATATTCTTTACCACCCAGGCAAAGCAAACGTGGTAGCAGATGCCTTGAGTCGAAAATCTATGGGTAGTCTGGCCCATATAGCAGTAACAAAAAGACCCTTGATCCAAGAACTACAAGAGCTGAGAGCAAAAGGTGCTACTCTTGAGGTTACAAGGACAGGATCATTCTTAGCCCATATCAGGGCTAGATCTTCCCTTGTTGACCAGATACGGATATCTCAAATGGAGGATCCTGAGCTTGTCCAAATTATGGAAAAGGTGAAGATTGGTGAAGTGAATAGTTTCACACTCGACGATACAGGAGTCTTACATTTTGAACAACGGTTGTGTGTACCACATGTTGGAACTCTTAGACAAGACATCATGGAAGAAGGCCATCATGCTGCATATGCTGTACATCCAGGAGCCACCAAGATGTATCAGGATCTGAAACAGATCTACTGGTGGAAAGGAATGAAACAAGACATAGTAGAATTTGTGTCTCGTTGTTTAACCTGTCAACAGGTTAAGGCTGAGCATCTAAAGCCAGGAGGCTCGTTACAACGATTAGAGATTCCTGAATGGAAATGGGAACGAGTGACGATGGACTTTGTTGTTGGTCTACCTCGCTCCACAGGAGGTTATGACTCAGTTTGGGTCATTGTTGACCGACTAACCAAATCAGCACACTTCATTCCAGTCAAAACGACTTATGGTGTAGTAACGTTGGCACAATTGTA
The DNA here is from genome assembly GCA_037074585.1 of Biancaea sappan. Classification (NCBI taxonomy): domain Eukaryota; kingdom Viridiplantae; phylum Streptophyta; class Magnoliopsida; order Fabales; family Fabaceae; genus Biancaea; species Biancaea sappan. The sequence goes on from CM073500.1 coordinate 27,923,093, forward strand.
TATTAAAGAAATAGTAAAGTTGCATGGAGTACCTATATCTATCATTTCTGATAGAGGTCCTCAATTTACCTCTCATTTCTGGAGAAATTTTCAGGAGGCATTAGGTACTCGAGTGGACCTTAGTACCGCTTTTCACCCACAGACAGACGGACAGTCAGAGCGAACGATTCAGACGCTAGAGGATATGTTACGAGCTTGTATTCTAGATTTCAGTGGTAGCTGGGAAAAGCATCTGTATCTTGTAGAGTTCGCATATAACAACAGCTACCAGGCGACTATTGGGATGGCACCCTTTGAGGCCTTGTATGGGAGACGTTGCAGATCTCCGATCGGTTGGTTCGAGGTAGGTGAAGCAAAAGCATTAGGACCCGACTTGGCCCAGGATGCCCTAACCAAGGTTAAGACAATACAAGATAGGATGCGAGCAGCTCAAAGTAGACAAAAGGCATACGCTGACCACAGACGACGTGATTTGGAGTTCTCAGTCGGCGATATGGTATTCCTTAAGGTCTCTCCAATGAAAGGTGTGTTGAGATTTGGAAGGAAAGGAAAGTTGAGTCCTAGATACATCGGGCCTTATGAGATTCTAGAACGAGTGGGAAAAGTGGCTTATCGGCTTGCCCTACCTATGGATCTGGAAGGGATTCACCCTGTTTTTCACGTATCCATGTTAAGGAAGTACCTTCATGACCCTTCTCACATACTTCACCCTTCTCAGAATGATTCTATCCTAGTAGATGAAAACTTGTCATACGAGGAGATACCGGTAGCTATCCTCGATAGTCAAGTAAAGAAACTCCAATCTAAGGAGATTCCATCCGTCAAGGTTTTGTGGAGGAATCAAACTCACGAAGAAGCCACATGGGAAGCCGAGGCCGACATGCGTTCTAGATATCCCCATCTTTTTACGACTTGAGGTAATTTAAATTCGGAGGACCGAATTTCTTAAAGGGGGTGATAATGTAATACCCATGAAAAATAAAATATAAATGCGTATTTTCAAACTACTGTTACTATTTACGTATATGGTACTGTTCATTTATACAATCAAAATGTCAAATACTAGATGTGGTTTGGTCATAAGAGAAAACTAGAAAGAAGTTTGTAGGAGAAAATGACGTTTTATGTGTAAAAATACCCTCAGGGACTAAATTGAAAGGACTGAATTGAAAAGAAACTTAAAGGTTTAAGGTGAAAGGATAGTTTTCCCTTTAAAGTTTTTAATAGTAAATAAACGAAAATTTTCCATCGTACGCGTAAGGTGCACAGTAACTGCATTATTAGAAATGTCATTTTCATGAATAGTAAATTGAATATTTTATTAGCGCATAGTATCAAATAGTACTCTTGACTTTTGCTATAAATAGGCCCTTCCATTTCACTTCTAAACTCACACCTTCAACTTCTCTTCTTCCCTCCTTAAGTTTCTCTTGCTCCGACGCTAGGCTTCTGAGATTTTGGGCCTTTCCGTTTTTGCTTAGGTAAGGATACTATGCCCTTCTATGTCTTTCAAATTTTAGAAGTTATTTTCTTAAGTATGCTCTGTGGTTGCGGCTTTGGCCGATCTTCCACATCAGAAAAACTATCGTTAGCTGTTATTTTGATTCTCTGATTACCGAAATAGAATATAATCTGTGGAGAATACATGTCTAGGAAAGTTCTGGCTAAGGAAAGACCTGGTTTTTAAGTGTGTCCAGTGTGACCCTCCACTCTTTCCTGGGAACTTACCTGGTGTACTCTTTTACAGATTGTATTCTGTATTTCCGGTATGAATAGTACCCGTACGTATGAATAGTGACCGTATGAATAGTACCGTACGTATGAATAGTGATTGTATGAATAGTACCCGTACGTATGAACAGTATCTGTACGAAAACGATCTTAACGTATTTTCTGTAATCTTTCATGAAAATCTCTGTAGCGGAACACTGAAATTCACCTGCGTACTCTTGTCCGTAACGATTTAGAGAAGTGATACTCGTACGGAATCCAAGTGAGTGAAACGACCCTGTTTTAATAGAGTTTTAGCATTACTGGTGATAAAAAGTATGTCGTAGGACACTCCCAAGATTCATAGAGGGAAATTGGATTCAGAATGACGAATATAATGAGATAATTAATCCAGAAGTATGGATAAGACAAAGCAAGTATCTCATGATGATATGAAATTTGAATCATATAGTTATATACTATACCTGTTATATGGATGAGTATTATATTGTGCTTCTGATTATGATATGAACTGTTGTACTATTGATTGTGATTGAGCGGTACAGTACCCCCTCTCACGGCAAGGCGAAAAACCCGGGTTAAAGGGTGTCTTGACCAATGAGTGTGGAGACAACGATTCCCTCAGTAGGGATATAGCCCGGATTGGTGATAAATCCGTGAGGCGCCCTAGCTAAGAGGATGAGGTTGTGCGTCATGGCGGAAAAATACAAAATTGGTGAGCCGGCCTGTGTGCGCTCTCCGGGATATATTGCCATTGACGAGTACTAGTATCGTTTGTTGAATTGGATGAATTTTTCTTGTATGTAATTTCTAACTATGTCTATTGGTTGAGCTTGAGCCTTCGGATATGCTTTCATGACTGGTGATGTATTTGAATTTTATTAACGCAAGGCCGATTTGCTCACTGAGTTTAAAAGCTCACACTGTTTGTACAAACTTTTTGTTCAGATCAGGTTGCCGCCGAAGTACATCCGCTAGAGGAGTAGATCACGTTGGACCTTCCCGCTGTCGGGTAGGCCCTTCTTTTGTTATACAGTATGTTGCTCTGTAACCGTCTAGGACATCTAGGTCAGGGGTTTGGTATTTGGCTTGTATTTCAGTATGATAATGTATTTCGTACTGAGGATCTATTATTTTTAATTAAGAAAATCTGATGTATTTTCTTTGTATTTATTAAGAAATGGTATTTTGAGAATATAGAGATAATGACTAACGATTTTACTTGTGGGAAGAATTTATCGAAAGGCTTACAGTGATGGGATATTCATCATTGTGCCGGTCATGTGCCTAGAAAATGGGTCGTGACAAACTGTCTATAGTTGATTCTGATCCAGAGAATACACGTAAGAATTTAAAAAAAAAAATGGAATTCTGGTTTCTTGCTTGGCAGCAACTGTTGGTCAACACCTTCCCTCAACATTCGGATCCAGCCGGTTCGCCGCATTTCTTCGGAATTCAGAATTAAATTATATTTCTCTAATCCCAAAAACTACATCTTGTTACTCATAAACAATGTCAACTTTAGATCTTCAGTTTTTTAGATGAAAAAAATTCGAATAACCATGCCATAACTACGGAACGCAACAAAATTTACTGAACAGGAACATATTCAAATTAAATGTATGTCAGTCTGCATATGTGTTTGTTGAGTGAGTTTTAGCTTTACCAAGCTAATGTCCCACATAGTAAGTCTTTTCCGTTAGTTCAAAGTTGATGATCGAAAGTCAAAACCAGGGTTCAAACTTTCTCGTCGCCCACAATGAACTCTGTTGCCAAAGCTACAGAAATGAATACTGCGATGCCAACACCACAAGACGATGAGGAAATTAACCGAATCCATGGCTAGTTTGTTGCTTGATGACCGAACTAGTGCCTACTGTTTGGCAATTTCCAATTTTCTCTTGGAACTGGCCTTGGGATTCCAATTTTCTCTTCAATTAATGCACATGATGCACTTGAAAAGAGATAAGAAGATTTAAATATAAGATATCGCATTGTAACAATCAGATTACTTTTTAGATTGACGATTGTTTTCATAAGTCAACATGGGTCCTTACAATATACTTAGTTTTCACTCGCATGCTCTTTCGAAAAAATTTTTAGGAAGTTATCCATATCGGAATTACCCCAAGTTAAGCATGCTTAACTATAAAATACTTATGAAATGAGCTCCCGAAAATGAAAGTGCACTTTGTTTTATAGGTAATATTTATTAAATCTTTTAAACTCTCCTTAACTGCACAGTCTTAAAATTTTTTAATTGTACAATTTCATACATATACAGTTTCAAGATACCTCTCATTTCAATGTGAAGGTGATTCATTTATGTATTCTTTCATCCTGTTTTTTTATGCACCGACGGTCACTCCTCACCTTTATCAGCTTTAGACGTCACAAGTATTATGTGCAAGTAGGAAGAGGGTGTAAATTTCGATAAGGAATTTTCTGCAAAATAGGATAGAGATAAGAAAAAGGAATGTAAATCTCATAATTGGCGATGTGACTTTCAATTTCGGTCAGACAGGCAAGATATAGTCACTGAGTCAATATGCCACTGAGATTGCCATTTGTAGATGTAAAAAATGAAAGTGGAGACAAAAATCTCTCACTAGGTTTTAACTTTGAACTCTCAAAGTGCAAGCATTGATCAGGTTTTTTTCCCAATATGAGTACACTAGACTTGTGACCCAAATCTTCTTAAGACGTGGATATTTGAAGGGGTCTGTTCAAGATATAGATGGAGAAACAATATAGTATTAGGGGAAAGAGACTTTCCACCAAGAAAAAAGATCAGGGAAAGAGACAAAAGAAAGCGTTGTTCTGGTTTTATAGGCCCAAATTCAAAACAGACCTGAAACTGCATGCGTGGACTGGGCTCTCTCTGGTTCAAATCAACTTGACCAACATCACTGAGTCTTGAGAACCTGAATCCCGTGCAATGTTGAAAACTCAATCCGAGGTCATCCTCTATGAATGCTACCTTCAAGTTTCAAACCAAGCAAAGCCTCAAACTCCTGGGATTTCCACTCACGGGATCTCGATATCCCTACACTACCTTTTTCTCTCAAAGCAGTGGCTTCCATTCACCAGCCAAACAACCATCGCTTAAAAGATGCCACCTTTTTCCTCACTTCTCGTGAGCTCTCTGTATAAATACTGCACCATCTTACAATGAGCTAGGCTTAAATTTCAGCTTGCAGAACTGGAGCAGAGCTTGTTCTGCTAAGCTTCAAGCACAAGAAAATGGACAATAAACCAATATCTATGCAGACTCATTTTGTGGATATACATGAAGCCTTACCAGAGGAAGACGAAGAGAGAATAATAAAAATGGAGGACAACGATAACAATGACGTGGGAAAGCAAATGAACAGACCCATCAGAGCTCGAGAGGTCAAGAGACCCCAGAGAAATTTCAGCAGGCAAGTCTCGCTGGAGACGGGGTTTTCTGTGCTGAACAGAGGATCGAAGGCCAAGGACGAGAGGTGGTCTCTGCCGAGAAGTGGGAGAAGCTTCGGAGGGTTTGATTCTGCAAACAGGATTGGGTTGGAAGGAGGAAGGAAAGGAGACTTCAGTATCTTCAAAACGAAATCAACTTTGAGTAAGCAGAAGTCTCTGTTGCCCTCAAAGAAGGAGAAGGTGTTGGAGTCTCAGGGAACTGATGGTAATGGAAATGATGAGTCTGTTAATACAAGCGTCCCTGCAGGGAGATACTTCGCAGCTCTTAGAGGACCTGAGTTAGACGAAATCAAGGTATCAAACCACTATCTATCTTCCCAAATTGCATATCTATGTTCTCCATTATAACCAAGATCCTTAAAATAAAAAGTGATTGGCTATGGGTTTATAGGAAATTAAATGTATTTTTTAATTTTATATATTAAAAATTTAATATAATAATTTAAATTTTTTTCAGGCTTATTAAATATTTTTCTACATATTTAAAAATAATATTTAATTTGAATACTATATGAATATGAAATAAAAATTTTATATCAATTACAAAAATGATATAGGAATGATACCCATGCGTATAATAATACATTAGTATCATAAAATGTATGAAATGTAGAAGAACAAAATAAAAAACGGAAGATATAAAAATTAAGATTTAAAAAATCAAATCGATCATTGAATAAATCAAAACATTAGTTCAAGGGTAAATAGTCCAACGAACTGAAATCAAATCATTAGTACTTAAAATATATTAATATATTAAAATATATAATTAATTTATATGTTACATATATTAAAATATATGATATATAATAAATTATATTAAAATATTCTAAGCATGTTACAAATATATATTTATATTAATTTTAGATCTTCTCCTAATAATTTAAATTTTTACAGATTTTTTAAAAATATATAATAATATTCAGTAAAAATTCAAAAAAAAATTGAACCAATTAATTTTTCACTAATTTATTAGTCCAAATCAAATCAATTTACCAATTTTTCAGCTGAATCGACCAATTTAATCTAATTGTCTAAACACTAATAAATGTAAGATGAAAAAGGATTGGATTATTGAACCATCCAATTTTATCAACTTTTATTATTTTTGAACAGTTCTATTGACTTTTAACTGACCTTTGAAATGACCAATTCATTATGTTAACTAAACTCGGGGTTTGACCAGTTGACCCATATTTTGAGTCCATCCAACCATTTGGTTCTGGTTTGGAAAGTAATGATTATAAGTAACTTCCTCAGTTCCTTTTTAGTTTGATAACTATAAATAGTCTTCTCCTAGCTCAAGCACATAATTTAAGTTCAGTGGCATGTCATGAGTAAAGCATATATGGTATTGAACGGCACTGACAGGAATCGGAGGACATTCTTCTACCCAAAGAGGAGAAATGGCCATTTCTGCTTCGTTTCCCAATAGGATGCTACGGTATCTGCCTAGGCCTGAGTAGCCAATCAGTTCTGTGGCGTGCTCTGGCTTCAAGCCCTGCCACCAAATTCCTCCATATCACCCCATTTATCAACTTCGCCCTCTGGCTATTAGCCCTAGCAGTTCTAGTCTCCGTCTCCTTCACCTACATCCTCAAATGCATCTTCTACTTCGAAGCAGTGAAACGAGAATACTTCCACCCTGTTCGAGTCAACTTCTTCTTCGCCCCCTGGGTTGTCTGCATGTTCCTAGCCATCGGTGCACCTCCCAGAATAGCACCAGGACCCCTCCACCCAGCCATCTGGTGCGTCTTCATGTCACCATATTTCTTCCTCGAGCTCAAAATCTACGGACAGTGGCTCTCTGGGGGTAAGAGACGACTCTGTAAGGTGGCGAATCCTTCTTCTCATCTCTCTGTGGTGGGAAACTTCGTTGGGGCGATTCTGGCTTCGAAAGTGGGGTGGAAGGAGGCTGCTAAGTTCTTGTGGGCCGTTGGATTTGCGCATTATCTGGTGGTGTTCGTGACGCTGTATCAGAGATTGCCGACGAGCGAGGCTCTGCCCAAGGAGCTACACCCTGTGTACTCCATGTTTATTGCGGCTCCTTCTGCGGCTAGTCTTGCTTGGGAAAATATATATGGTGAATATGATGGGATGTCCAGAACTTGCTTCTTCATTGCTCTGTTTCTCTATGTTTCTCTTGTGGTGCGCATCAATTTCTTCACTGGTTTCAGGTACTATTTTGTATGGACTACGGAGAACATAATTGAATTCACTAAAATTCCACTTTAGTTCTTCAATTTGGTCATTTAAAATAATTACCTTCTCATCCATTACTTATAGGATATTTCTCAGGTTAGTCCTTTGTAATATTTATTTTTTCAATTTGTTACCTTATGAATAGATATTTCTCAACTTGGTCCCTCATATAAATTTATTATCGAAAGCATCCTTATGTCCAATGATATTTAATTTATTTTATAGGAAATTACCAGGAGACTTATTAATTTAATGTGAGAAATCAGAAGAAAAATAATATTACATCACAAATCAATAGTTCACATTAATACAAAATCTATTAATATAAATCAATAATATTTTCTTTTATCTTTTCACATAAATAGATTCTGGATTAATATACACAATTGACTTGTGATAAAAAGTGGTTATTTCTTACGCTTATCTCTCATATTAAACCACTCTTCTTACTAGACTGAGAAATATCGTGTGGAAGATCATATTTAAAAAAATAATTTTACCAAATTATGAATGATTTTATATGTGAAAAACCAAAACAGTAATACAATTCTGTGAAATATACTATATAAAGTACGAAATTGAAGTAAGTATAATTCAATTTCAACGTGATATGATTTGTGAACACATGATCTTGTTGTCTCGTAATCGACAGGTTTTCAGTGGCGTGGTGGTCGTACACGTTCCCCATGACGACTGCATCAGTGGCAACCATCAAGTATGCAGAGAATGTTCCTTCGGTGATTAGCAAGGGTCTAGCCCTTGGACTGTCCTTCATGTCTTCGACAATGGTGTGTGTTTTGTTCGTGTCCACTATTCTTCATGCCTTCGTTTGGCATACGTTGTTCCCGAATGATCTTGCCATTGCCATTACCAAGAGAAGACAAGGCAGAGAGAGGAAACCTTTGAAGAAGGCTTATGATATCAAGCGTTGGACAAAGAAGGCTCTCAACAGGCACAACTCTGTCAATAAGGATAACGCCCAAGAATAATCAAGAGGTAGAATGTCATGCCAAAGGTGCAGTTAATCATGGAAATTTTGCTATGGAGCAAAGCAATGAGGCGTTATGCTTGAGGGACGTGTATTTATATCGTTGTGTTACAATCTCAAAAAGAAATTAGAATAAAATGATAAAGACAGAAATGTTTAGATGGATGAATTATGTATCAACTTCAATAGTATGAAATTACACAGAGATGAAGCCACTTTCGAGCAGTGGAAAACTCCATTACACACATGTGCAAAAAATACTCAGACCCTCCCTCACACCAAGACCCTCCATCTTTATTTGGCTAAACGAAAATAAGCATAACAAACTAATAACAGAAAATATATCACGTGTCTTGTGGTCCAGACGTTCTACTGCATGTGCCTCAATGCAATGATTAATTCATGAAGTAATAGTGAGTCCAGCGTGGCGCTTTCCTCTCTCTTGGGATTCTGCCCATGTCATCCTTCCCAATTTCCACGTCACTCTTCTTTCCTACATTCATATCAATATTTCCCTGTACAAACACAACCTTGTCCTCAAGGTTGATAGAATGAAAATTCTTTTGTAATTCTTCCATATTCTCCCACGTTGCATGCTCTCTTGATAGTCCTAACCATTCAACTAAAACTTCCTTTCTTAATTCACCATCGATCGATACAATTCGCTGGTCGACGATCGCTGCCGGTAATGCTTCATCCTCCTGAATTACTTCTGGCAGTGAAGGGGTGGTAGATGGAACTTCCCCATAGAAACTCTTCAATACAGAAACGTGAAAAACAGAATGAATCTTGGCATTTTCTGGAAGTTGGAGTTCGTAAGCTACTGGACCGACTCTGTCTAGGATTTGAAAAGGCCCAAAGTACTTCTGTGCTAACTTGTAATTAATGCGCTTAGCAACGGAATGTTGCTTGTAACGATGCAATTTGAGCCAAACCCAGTCACCCACTTTAAACTCTTTCTCTTTTCTTTTAAAATCAGCATATTTCTTCATTCTTGCCTGAGCTTTTTGAAGATTCCATACTAAGTGTTGTCTCACCTCCTCCTGTTTTCTTAATAATTCATCCAAACTTTCAACTGAGCTGGCACCTGAACTATACGCTGGTAACAGGGATGGGTTTACTCCATATAATGCTCGATAAGGGCTCATTTTAATAGAACTATGGTATGAGGAATTATACCAAAATTCAGCCCAGTGTAAAAAACGCTGCCATCTTTGCGGGTACTGAAATACAAACAACCGAAGGTACTGCTCCAGACACCTGTTTACGACTTCAGTCTGGCCATCGCACTCAGGATGGTATGCTGTCGTTCGTAGAAGCTTGGTTCCGCTTAACGTCATTATTTGCACCCAGAACTTGCTTAGAAAAATTGGGTCACAATCTGTTAGTATTGATCTAGGAAAACCATGTAGTCTGATTATCTGCTGAGTAAAAATCTCAGCTACCTGCGCCACTGTGAAGCCTTGTTTCAAACTGCAGAAATGTGCGCTCTTTGTGAATCGATCGACTACCACCAAGATTGCCACGAAGCCATTGGAACTTGGAAGACCTGTAATAAAATCCATGGTGAGATCTTCCCACAGTTTAAGAGGAATGGGAAGAGGTTGAAGCAACCCACTCTGCTTTTCAGTTGAATTTTTTACTTTCTGGCAAACTTCACAGTGTTTGATTAACTCCTGGATATCATCCTTCATATTTTCCCAATAAAAGATTTATGCAATAGCTCTAAACGTTTTCTGTACCCCTCCGTGTCCTCCAATAGGTGTATCATGGAAAAGATGAAAGATAGAGCGTTTAATTTCCAGGCTGTTCGGCACTAAAATTCTATCGTGAAAAATAATCATTCCTTCTTTTACTTTATAATCATTAGTCAATTCACCCTTCTCATGTGCTTCATGAAAGCATTTCATTTCATCAAGCTCCCTGTTAGCTTTATATATAGCAGAAATAATTGGGTTTTGCACTATAGTCAATGCGAAGAAAGAGCTCCCCGTTCCTTCCTGTCTGGACAGAGCATCAGCCACGACATTGCTTTTACCTGACCTGTAAACTATTTCAAAATGAAATCCAAGTAACTTGGTTAGATAGAATTGTTGTTTTGGGGTTTGAATCACCTGACCAATTAATTCTTTCAGGCTACGGTGGTCCGTCTTCACAATAAACGTCCTTCCTAGAAGATAATGTCTCCATTTATGAATTGATTGCGTGATTGCGTAAAGCTCTCTCACATATGCTGATGCTACTCGCAGTCTTGGAGGCATCTTTTTGCTAAAATAGGCAAGAGGATGTCCCTCTTGGGTTAGTACTGCTCCAATACCCACACCCGAAGCATCAGTTTCCACCACAAAAATTTTACTGAAATTGGGTAACGCTAATACAGGCGTTTGAGTCATTTTCTTTTTCAACATTTCAAATGCCCTGTATGCCTCAGAATTCCACGAAAACTGATTTTTCTTTAAAAGTTTAGTCAAAGGAAAAACAATATGAGAATATCCAGATACAAATTTCCTGTAGTAACCAGTTAATCCCAAAAATCCTCTTAATTGCTTGATATTTGTAGGCACTGGCCATGCTAACACTACTTCAATTTTCTTTCAATCTACATGTACCCCTTCTTTTGACACCACATGCCCTAAGTACTCTACAGTAGTCTAAGCAAAAGTGCATTTTGATAACTTCACATAAAAACAATTTTCTTTTAACGTTTGGAGTACTAGCCGTAGATGTCTCAAGTGCTCAGCCCATGTTCTACTATATATTAGAATGTCATAAAAAAAACGGCTACGAATTTTCGTAAATAAGGTTGAAATACCTTATTCATCGAAGCTTGAAAAGTCGAGGGCGCGTTGGTGAGGCCAAACGGCTTTACGACGAACTCATGGTGCCCCATATGAGTCCTAAATGCTGTCTTGTGGATGTCGGCTTCTGCCATTCTAATCTGATGGTAGCCAGACCTTATATCCAATTTAGAAAAATAAGTAGACCCCTCCAATTCATCCAAGATCTCGTCAATCGTCGGTATAGGAAATTTATCCTTGATGGTTATGCTGTTTAAGCCTCGGTAGTCAATACAAAAACGCCAACTCCCATCTTTTTTTTAACCAAAAGAACTAGTGAAGAAAACGGGCTTCTACTGTCACGTATGATTCCTGCTATTGACATCTCCTTCACTAGCCTCTCAATTTCAGATTTCTGAAATTGTGGATATCTGTAAGGCCGAACACTAATTGGCTTAGCTCCAGGATCCAAAGGTATTTTGTGGTCTATCTCCCGCATAGGTGGCAAGGTTTTTGGATCATCAAATACTTCCCTATATTGTTGCAGTACTGTATAAACTTCTTTATCTATTGGGTTGTCTTCCCTACCTTTTGACTTATGTTCCTCAATTGCAGATACTTGCAGCTGAAAACATTCAGAAATAGAGTTATTCTTTATTAATTTATTAAGAGTTTTGCCTTTAAGCCATGCTACAGCCATCATATCTTCCCCTTGAATTTTAATCGGTTTCCCTCCAAGTACAAACTCCATGGTCAAATCACGATAATTGGTCATAATGGTGCCTAATTCAATGAGCCATTGCACGCCTAAAACAATATCCGATCCTCTGATTTCCAACACAAAGAGATCAGTGCAAAAATCATGGCCTTGGATTTTTAAATTGATCTTCTCACATTTACTTTTGCAATAGAGCATCACATCGCTTCCAGTACCAACTCTGAATTCCTTAATGGCGGTTTGTTTTAATTTTAGTTTCTCCACTGTTGCAGGTGCTATGAAATTGTTGTTGCTCCCACTATCTATTAGTATCTTTACCTCTTTCCCTCCACAACGTCCCGTTACCCTTATGGTACTAGGATGGAATTGCCCCGCCAAAGCGTTTACACTAATCTCCGGAGCCACTTCCCGTGCATGTAATTGCTCTGCATTTTCATTGATTTCTTCTACTGTATTTTGTTCTTCCTCACATAATATTTCTTCAATTTCCTCTTGTCCGACTAATAGAAAACATGCAGACTTACATTTATGTTGTGGATTGTATTTTTCATCACAGTAGTGATGTGAACCCAACAATTACATTGGATGATCAAGAAGTAGATCCATTGTATATTACAAGTGGGCCAATTACACGAGCTCGGGCTAAAACAATAAAAGAGACATTAAATGGGCTCGTTCAAGAATGGATGAAGCAACTTCCATTTGAATGTATGTTAAATAATGATCAAAATGTGCTCAACATCATTTGGGCTGAAAATGGAGTTGCTAAAGGGATTTTGGGCCAGAACACTACAAATTAAAGAGATTGGTCCAAGAGCTAAACATGGACCAATAGAATTTGGGCTCAATTATATCCATTTGAGTTGAAATTCATGTTTTGTAATTTTCTTTTATTTTTGTACGAATTTTAACTTCTAGATGGTCTTTAGTCAATTATGAATCATGTGCATTAAATGCACAATATTTCAAAGTCAAGATAGGTGGATATTTATTTTCAAAATGCATTAAAAGCATTGTATCCAAAGTCAAGATAGGTGGGCATTTATTTTCATGTGCATTAAATGTATGTATCTTCAAGTCAAGATAGGTGGGCACCTTTGTCTCTCCATCCTATCTATAAATATCCCCCAAGCTTATTGTAATAATCAGATTTGAGTTTATGAAAACTTGCATTCAAGTATTTTTCTCTCATTGTGTGAGAATTTATCTTTCTTTCTTTGCTCTTGTGAAACCTTGCTTTGTCAATCTTCTTTATAAGATTGGTGATTCAAATTCACAAAAGCCCCCAATTTGTGCTTCAACCCAAGTGCGTTGTTGTGTGGATTGGTTCAATTCGTGTTCGTGGTTGAACAAGCGTTCTAAATAGTAGGTCACGTTCTATATAACGTTGGTTGACTATTTGCACTTGTTAGGTCATTGAACCACTCCAATTCCTTCTTCAATTCCGGAGTGTGTTGTTCTTATTTTTCTTTTGTTAAGTCTTGAATTCATTTATCGCCTACGCCGTGAAGATCAGGCAACCCTAAGGATTTTCCTATCATTTGGTATCAGAGCATTTTGGTTGACACGGTAGGCCTTCTTTATTTTCACCTTTTTTTTGAGAAAAATATATTATTGTTCCTTTGTTGTTCCTTCCCCTTTCTTCAATTTCCAATTTGCCTAGATATCAATTTTTTCCTTTCACTGTGCAAGATTTCATTGTCCTTGAGAAGGTCATATATTGTTTTGTTGCTCCTATCTATTCTGCACATCATATTTGAAAAAAAAAAAAAAGAAACGAAAAAAAAAAATTAAAAAAAAAAAATTGTTCAAATAGTGCATCTTCTTGCCCTCAAAGTAGTTGATTCCCTTTTCATTTAACAAAAAAAAATCTTATCTTGCACTTGTAACAAAATTTCTTTCTATTGAATCCATAAAGCTTTCTTTAACTGTGACCTAGTTTAACTATTCCCATAATTTGACAATCTACTTTCATGTGCTTGGGTGAAGTTGAGAAATTGGCAGTTATTGAATCACACAACAAGGACTTAGATTGAATAAGAGCTTTGGAAGATATTGAGGGATTTAAGAGTTAGTGAGATTATTAAGAGTGGAGTGCAAATACTGAGTTGAGAAGAAGAGTAAAACACTAAGCATTTTGTGAGATCCTATATTCTGTTATTATTATTTTTTTTTTTTACACTAACATGGCAGGGAACCAAGATGAAGAAATTTCTCAAGCACAACTAGCTCCTATCCAAATGCAAGCATTAATGAGTCATCTTGAAAGGATGTTTGACAGAAAGCTAGAAGGAGTTCTTGAGCGTTTAGATAACATGGAGAACCAAACCGCTACACTACCAGCCTCTCCAAACAATCGAAGACGAAATGAGCAGCCTTATAGAGTTGCGGAGAGTCCAGTTGAGGATGATGAATCTGGTGGATATCAACCAAGAAGGAGGAGATTTAATCGAGAAGAACCAAGGAGGCCTAGAGTTAGAGAAGAAGACCTTGGTGGAATCAAAGTAAAAGTCCCTTCCTTTCAAGGCAAAAGTGATCCCGAGGAGTACTTAGAATGGGAAATGCGTGTTGAGCAAATTTTCTCATGCCATAACTACTCCGAAGGTAAAAAGGTGAAACTTGCTGCTATTGAATTTACTGATTATGCTCTTGTTTGGTGGGACCAGATGCAAAAAGAAAGAGCTCGTTATGGAGAGTATCCCATTTCCACTTGGGAAGAAATGAAGACAATTATGAGAAGGAAGTTCATCCCATCATATTACCATAGAGAGCTTCATAACAAGTTGCAACGTCTCATACAAGGAACAAAGGGTGTAGATGAGTATCATAAGGAGATGGAGGTTGTCATGATAAGAGCCAACATTGTGGAGGATAGAGAAGCAACAATGGCTCGCTTCTTACATGGACTCAATCGTGACATAGCTGATATCGTGGAGATGTATCATTATGTAGAGCTTCAAGAGATGGTACATCAAGCCATCAAAGTTGAGCAACAACTCAAGAGGAAGAATACTGCAAGAAAAAGCTACAATTCAAATTCTTTAAACTCTTGGAAGCACAATTCGAAGAAAGACAACCCTTCTACTTCAAATTCCAAGGAAGTTGATTCAAAGAAAATTGAAAAGCTAGCTGTTGTTCCAAAGAAAACTCAAGTTGAGCCTAATTCTTCAAGGAGCCGTGACATAAGGTGTTTTAAGTGCCAAGGAAGAGGTCACATCGCTAGTGAGTGCCCAAACAAACGCACCATGATCGTCAATAACAATGGAGATTGGGAGACTGAAGAAGATATCACAGAGGAGGAAGAAGAATCAAATGATGAGGGAGAAAGTGCAATGGAAGGAGAGCTTCTTGTGACTAGAAGAGCACTTAGCATCCAGGTGATGGAAGAGAATAATCAAAGAGAAAACTTGTTCCACACACGTTGCTTAATTCAGGACAAGGTATGTAGTGTGATCATAGATGGTGGAAGTTGTAGCAATGTGGCAAGTGTTGAGCTTGTTGAAAAATTGAGCTTACCAACAGTCAAGCATAACCGTCCATACAGACTTCAATGGCTCAATGAATGTGGGGAACTGAAGGTGACTAAACAGGTGAAAGTACCCTTTTCTATTGGCAAATATAGAGATGAAGTCTTATGTGATATTGTACCTATGAAAGCATGTCATCTCTTGTTAGGTAGGCCTTGGCAGTATGATAGGCATGTCACTCATGATGGATTCTTAAATCGTTATTCTTTTGTACTTAGAGGGAACCCTATAACCCTCCTCCCTATGTCACCAAAGCAAATCTTAGAAGATCAAATAAAGAGAGAAAAGAAAAGAGAGAGTGAGTGCAGCCAAGTGAGCAAAAAAGAAGAGAATAAAAATGAGAGTGAAAAGATTCAAAAAGAGTCAAGTAAAGAAGAAAAAGGGAGTGTGTTGAAAAAGAAGAAAGATAGAAAAGAAAATCAAAAAGGAAAAAGAGAGAACATGGATGTTGGAGGAAAAGGTTTACTTGTGGCAAAAAATAGTGACCTTAAACAAGCTTTATTTTCTCAACAAAACCTCCTAGTACTTGTTTACAAAGAGGCTATGTTGAATAATAAAGACTTAACCTCTACTTTGCCTAGTGTTGTTTTGTCTCTCTTGCAGGAATATGAGGATATTTTTTCCGATGAAGTACCACCCGGATTGCCACCAATTAGAGGGATAGAACATCAAATTGATTTCATTCCTGGAGCATCATTGCCTAACCGACCAGCATACCGCACCAATCCTGAAGAGACTAAGGAGATTCAAAAACAAGTCCAAGAATTGTTAGACAAAGGATATGTGAAAGAAAGCCTTAGTCCTTGTGCAGTTCCAGTGTTGCTCGTACCTAAGAAGGATGGCACATGGAGGATGTGTATTGACTGTAGAGCCATTAACAACATAACGGTAAGATATCGTCATCCTATTCCTAGGTTAGATGATATGCTTGATGAATTGACTGGTTCTACTATCTTTTCTAAAATTGACTTAAAAAGTGGCTACCATCAAATTAGAATGAAAGAAGGAGATGAATGAAAAACAGCATTCAAGACTAAACATGGACTTTATGAATGGTTGGTTATGCCTTTTGGTTTAACTAATGCACCTAGTACATTCATGAGGTTAATGAATCATGTCTTGAGAGCTTACATTGGGAAATTTGTGGTAGTTTATTTTGATGACATTCTTGTGTATAGCAAAACCATAGATGAACATGTGGATCACATTAGAAAAGTTCTAGAGGTTCTTAAAAAGGAAAGATTGTTTGGTAATTTGAAGAAATGTGATTTTTGCACAAACAAAATTGTTTTTCTTGGCTATGTTGTTAGTAGTAAAGGTATAGGGGTTGATGAAGAAAAGGTCCAAGCAATTCAAGAATGGCCAACTCCAACCACCGTTGGACAGGTAAGGAGTTTCCATGGACTTGCAAGCTTTTATCGGAGGTTCGTGAAGGACTTTAGCACTCTATCAGCACCATTAAATGAACTGACCAAGAAGAATGTCCCCTTCAAATGAGAAGATGTTCAAGAGAAAGCCTTCAAAACCCTTAAGGAGAAGCTCACGAATGCACCTTTACTAGCCCTTCCTGATTTTGGTAAGACTTTTGAGATTGAATGTGATGCTAGTGGAATTGGCATAGGCGGTGTACTCATGCAAGAAGGTAAGCCCATTGCATATTTCAGTGAAAAGCTAAGTGGACCAACTCTTAACTATCCTACATATGATAAAGAATTATATGCATTAGTTAGAGTGCTGGAAACTTGGCAACATTATTTGTGGCCTAAAGAATTTGTAATTCATTCTGATCATGAGGCTTTAAAGCATATTAGGAGCCAAAGCAAGTTGAATCGAAGGCATGCCAAATGGATTAAGTTCATTGAATCATTTCCATATGTGATTAAGTACAAGAAAGGTAAAGAAAATATTGTTGCTGATGCTTTATCACGGAGGTATGTTCTTCTTTCCATGTTAGATGCTAAAATTCTGGGTTTTGAATTCATTAAAGAATTGTATGCTAATGATGTTGATTTGGAGTAGCATTTCATCATTGCAAGCCAAACACTAGTTGGAATAAATTTTTCTTGCATGAAGGATTCCTATTTTATATTGACAAACTTTGCATTCCTAACTGTTCTTTGCGTGTGCTTTTGTTGAAAGAGGCACATTCTGGTGGCCTTATGGGTCATTTTGGCATTGCCAAGACCTTTAGTGTTTTGAATGTACACTTTTATTGGCCTAGAATGCGTAGAGATGTTGAGAAATTTGTGGGAAGATGCATTGTATGTCATAAGGCAAAATCTAAATTAAATCCCCATGGATTGTATACTCCCCTCCCAATTCCTAATGTACCTTGGGAAGATATTTCAATGGATTTTATTGTGGGATTACCTAGATCTAAGATGGGGAGAGATTCAATCTTTGTTATTGTTGATAGATTTTCTAAAATGGCACATTTCATTCCTTGTCACAAAGTTGATGACGCTTCTAACATTGCTAATTTATTCTTTAGGGAAGTTGTGAGACTACATGGGATGCCAAGAACGATTGTGTCTGATCGGGATACTAAATTTTTAAGCTATTTTTGGAAGACATTGTGGAGCAAGCTTGGAACCAAATTGTTATTTTCTACTACATGCCATCCACAAACTGATGGACAAACAGAGGTTGTGAACAGGACACTTTCCTCATTGTTGAGAACAATCATCAAGAAAAATTTGAAGAATTGGGAGGAGTGTCTTCCACATATCGAATTTGCTTACAATAGGGCCATTCATTCCACTACTAAATTTCGCCATTTGAAATTGTTTATGGATTTAATCCTCTTACACCTATTGACTTGATTCCTTTACCTTTGCAGGAAATAGCCAATATGGATGGTAAAAAGCGTGCTGAATTTGTCAAGCAAATTCATGAGAAGGCACGGCACAACATTGAAAGGATGACTCAACAATATGAAAAATGTGCTAATAGACGAAGAAAGCAAGTAATTTTTAAGCCTGGAGATTTGGTTTGGCTACATCTAAGAAAAGAGAGGTTTCTAGAAAAACGAAAATCAAAACTTATGCCTAGAGGGGATGGGCCATTTCGAGTCATTGAGAAGATTAATGATAATGCTTACAAACTTGAATTACCAGGTGAATATGGTGTGCATGCTACCTTCAATGTTTCTGATCTCTCTCCTTATTTTGATGCAGATATTGAAGAGTCGAGGACGACTCCTTTTCAAGAAGGGGAGGATGATGTGAACCCAACAATTACATTGGATGATCAAGAAGTAGATCCATTGTATATTACAAGTGGGCCAATTACACGAGCTCGAGCTAAAACAATAAAAGAGACATTAAATGGGCTCGTTCAAGAATGGATGAAGCAACTTCCATTTGAATGTATGTTAAATAATGATCAAAATGTGCTCAACATCATTTGGGCTGAAAATGGAGTTGCTAAAGGGATTTTGGGCCAGAACACTACAAATTAAAGAGATTGGTCCAAGAGCTAAACATGGACCAATAGAATTTGGGCTCAATTATATCCATTTGAGTTGAAATTCATGTTTTGTAATTTTCTTTTATTTTTGTACGAATTTTAACTTCTAGATGGTCTTTAGTCAATTATGAATCATGTGCATTAAATGCACAATGTTTCAAAGTCAAGATAGGTGGATATTTATTTTCAAAATGCATTAAAAGCATTGTATCCAAAGTCAAGATAGGTGGGCATTTATTTTCATGTGCATTAAATGTATGTATCTTCAAGTCAAGATAGGTGGGCACCTTTGTCTCTCCATCATATCTATAAATATCCCCCAAGCTTATTGTAATAATCAGATTTGAGTTTATGAAAACTTGCATTCAAGTATTTTTCTCTCATTGTGTGAGAATTTATCTTTCTTTCTTTGCTCTTGTGAAACCTTGCTTTGTCAATCTTCTTTATAAGATTGGTGATTCAAATTCACAAAAGCCCCCAATTTGTGCTTCAACCCAAGTGCGTTGTTGTGTGGATTGGTTCAATTCGTGTTCGTGGTTGAACAAGCATTCTAAATAGTAGGTCACGTTCTATATAACGTTGGTTGACTATTTGCACTTGTTAGGTCATTGAACCACTCCAATTCCTTCTTCAATTCCGGAGTGTGTTGTTCTTATTTTTCTTTTGTTAAGTCTTGAATTCATTTATCGCCTACGCCGTGAAGATCAGGCAACCCTAAGGATTTTCCTATCAAGTAGTAGCATAACCCCTTCTCCCTCTTTGCTCGTAACTCTGCCGCCGTGAACCTTCTATAAGCTGGTGTTTGAGAAGCATTGACTGTTGCTGCTGGTACTATCCCTACACGATTGCTTCCCACTGATTGAATTGGTGACATTGCTGATTTGTTATTAATTAAGGACTGTGTGGATTTACTACTCTCTTGGCCCAAATATGCAGAGCTCGCATTAGCTGATTTAGAAAAAGGAAATGAGCTATTACCTCTGAGTGAAGTCCCCTTTAACGTGTTCTACAGCGTCATTAGTTTCTGCTCATGAAGTTTGGCTAAAGTTACCGCATGATAGTACGTTTCCGGTTGCGCTAATAAAAGTTCGCATTTCAACTGGTCTTGCAAACCCGCGATGAAAAAACTGATTAACCATTGTTCACTTAATCCTGTTACTCTGGTAGATATCTCCTCAAATTGAGTTTGATACTCAGACACAGATCCCGTTTGTTTCAGCTCCTTTAAGGCCGCTTTTGGATCCTCATACAATGTAGAACCGAATCTGAGAAGCAAAGCTTTTAGAAATCCTTCCCAATTATGCACCAATGAATTCTTAACGATCCACTTGTACCACACATAGGCTGGACCATCCATATGGAATGACGCAATCTTAATTCATTGTTCCGTAGGAATTCCATAAATATCAAAGAATTCTTTGATTTTGAAAACCCAATCTTCTGCATCTGATCCATTGAAGCAAGGAACATCGACCTTCATTCCTTTGCCTGACAATATTCCACTATTTTCCATTTCCAATCTTGGCACCTCTGATGAAGACGATTCGTGCCTCTTATCCTTTTCTATCTGAAGCATCCTCCTCATCATTTCCTCTACGTTAGTGAACGTTTCCTTATAGCCTAAAAGCGTCTCTTCAATATTTCTAATCTTCTCTCCCATCACCGCTTGATTCTTCTGTAACTCTACTGTCGAAGCCTCTAATTTAGTAAAACGAGTTCCCTCCGCCATTGCGAATCTCTCAATGAAAGCACCAAATGTTACAATCTCAAGAAGAAATTAGAATAAAATGATAAAGACGGAAATGTTTAGATGGATGAATTCTGTATCAACTTCAATAGTATGAAATTACACAGAGATGAAGCCACTTTCAAGCAGTGGAAAACTCCATTACACACATGTGCAAAAAATACTCAGACCCTCCCTCACACCAAGACCCTCCATCTTTATTTGGCTAAACGAAAATAAGCATAACAAACTAATAACAAAATATATCACGTGTCCTGTGGTCCAGACGTTCTACTGCATGTGCCTCAATGCAATGATTAATTCATGAAGTAATCGTGAGTCCAGCGTGGCGCTTTCCTCTCTCTTAGGATTCTGCCCATGTCATCCTTTCCAATTTCCACGTCACTCTTCTTTCCCGCATTCATATCACGCTGTCTATATAATGTAATAGTCTACATCAATGTTTTATGCAGTTCTTTCTAGTAGAATATTTGATGACACTCATGGCTGAAATCTTCAGCTGATTGCTCCTTTCGGTTTTTTGCAGGGGACACGAGGTCAACACGAGGTCAGCAATATGCAAAATATGGGATTAAGAGGAAATCGGGTGTATTACATGTGTTAATGCTACAAAATGTCAAGATAGGCTTAGAGGCTATACAACAAGCCTATTCATGCATTTATTGGTTTGTAATCTAAGGCCAGTTTGTAGAAGATACAAGTGATGCAGATAACCATGCTGTGTTGATCTTTTTCTGAGCTGACGAAGTTTTCTTTTTCTTTTTTCTTTTTTCTTTTTTCTTTTTTTTTTCCCTTTTTCCCCAAGACTATACAGTAGAAGAACTATCTTTCATCTGAGAAGAATTGTTAATTCGACTTTCAGATACAACTACGTACCCATCGAACTTGGAACTTGGGGCTTCACAGCAGAAATACAAGTCTGATGCCCATACCAGAAGCTCGTTTAACATTGCTCTCATTTATTATCACCGGATGCCCAAGCTCCTAGAACATTTCAATTAGAGAGAGTTGAATATTTATCCAATCAAATTTAGTAAACAAGACTACAAGAATAACATAACATGTGTATACCTCCTGGCACTAAACATTGTACCAGCTTCACCGCCGCAATCGTCACTTCCACATTGGATTTGCTTTAAACCAAACAGGGAAGGCTTTTCCTACATGAGTTGTGTCAGCTAGAAAATGAATCATTGATATTTATGACGAAGCGATAATGAATAGAAATGTAGGATCACAATTAAAAGATTCCTCAAAAAATTGAACAGATTAAAAGGCGTAGACTACGAGACTTCTTCAGGCATTACCTTTCGCATTGATCGAAAAGAACTCAATATATTTTCTTTTGATTCCTTGCACCAAGAAACGAACAACTCAATATGATAGAAAGAGAAATGAAAAATAATTCAAGATCATCGCATCCACTTCAAAATTATAGAAGGGAAACCTTTCTGAACACGCTGGAATGCTGAGGTAGTTTTAACTGAGATCCATTATTTGACTGGAATTCAGATGTCAAGGAGAGCTAACATTTCAAAAAAGGACACCGTATAAAAATAGTGAGATACAAATATCTTGATGAAAAAAAAAAAAACTGATTAAGTGAAGAATTATATTGCAAAATAACAAATTGTGTTGCTGGCTCTCAAGTAAATTTAAGAAAATGAAGAGGAATTAAAAAAAAAAAAAAAAACACACATTAGCTAAAATTCACCTTGCTAAAGAGTTCAGTCGGAGGGTTATGTTGAACCCTCTTTTCTGTGTGAAAATTAAAATCCTGTATGAGTTGAAGCAAAATATCAGGACAAATCTGCAAAAACATTATGGAATGAAGGATCAAATGAACACTATGCCTCACCACTGGAACTGTGGTTTCCTGCTTGCTGTTTCGGAAAACACCAATATCTCCTTTACTGGAAAATATCTGTAGTCAAGACATTTTACCTTGTTAAATATAATTCTGCTGGAGATAAAATTAATTTAAAATCACAACTCAATTCACAGTTCATTTCGTAACTAAAGCTTACTATGGATCTTCCCTCCTATCTCATTACCTTCTTATTAAGAGGCCGAGCTTTAAAATTCTGAGTAAATTCCAACCCATCGTGCTTCTGGGCACTCATGGTACTTGGCCTAAGCAAACCAACAGTATTTATTAAGTTAATATCATCATTTCATGAACTATCAAGTTAGAATGACCATTTGTAAATTGTAATAGCTTTTCTTACCTTCTTGAGTCCCTGATTCTATTTTCAGGAGCATAAACAGTATTGGGTTTTTCCGAAACCTGCAACAAGAGAACTTTAGTTTCCAATGCAGTTTAGTCAACAGAAATATGCAGCTTATGCCTTGTGCTAATTTACAATCTTTTTTTTTTTTTCATATAGATTTGGTGTAGAACTAAGAACATTGAATGGCAATACATGAGGCTGGAAAGAGACATAAAAAAGGTACTACTCAAAATTCAATGAACTAAACCTTATCAGAATCATTGCAGTGAAGAGAAGAGGATGAACTAGCTGATGTGTGTTGCATGGCCCTCTCCAATGTCTTGAGGTGAAATTCCTGAGAAGCAAGAAAAACTCAGAACTTCAAAATATATAATGAGGAGAAACATGTTTTTCAGATTTTATTGTTATTTCAATTATTTCCCCTTTCTTGAAATTGTTGCAAATGGTGATATAAATGGATAAACTTAAAAAGTAAATATCAGGAGCTTACCTGAAATTCAGGCAACCGTGGAGTGCTCCTTTTGGGAAGTGGAAGAGAAGGAGCATCAAGAATCTAAATTATGAACATAATTATGAGAGGATGACAAAGATGCAACCAATCTAACCAAATAAAAGCAATTGTTTGACGGCAAATACAAACTTTTCTGTTTAACGGGCGTGCTTTGAATCTATGGGCAGTCACTCTTACACGCTCTGTCTCTGCAGCATTTTTGGGCCTGAAAGACACGTGTAAACAGTACAGTTTTGATGTCTATGTCAGGAAAAGAATGCATCTTCATCATTAAGATTCTACTGAGCATTACAACAACAAACCTAATCCTTTGTGCTCTTTGTGCTGTTTCAAGGCCAGGCTCTACAGGAATAGTCAGCTTCAGCCTGGCAGCAGCAGAGCTCTGTTCAACAGTTACACCCTGCAAGAAAATACAAATATATATTAATACAATTATATCAAGTTTCATCAAGTGAACCTCTTCCTGACCCTCAAGAAATGGCCCCTTTTCCCAGAAGAATTTGAAATGCTCTTGGTACTTTAATATGCACTTCAGATATTTAACAGAGATACCCTCCTTTAATATCTGGTTGATAACTCCCATACCAATAGTATTGTACTAGGATAATATAAAAAGGATCAATCTTTGATTTCTGTTTACAAATTGAAATGGGAAAACAAATTATAGGACAAAAAGCAAACAAAAACAGATACGAAAAAGAAACACAACCATGCAAATAGGAAAAAAGGGTATTTGGCAATTTTACTTAAAGGAGATTTAAGTGTTATATGAGGTTCATACCTGCTTCGCTGCCTTGTGGAAAAAATTAATTTGCTGCTTCACATCAGCAACCTGTCATAAGATACAATAATGAATTTGGACGCCCTGTGTAATATAAGTGGGAGGTCAAATTTAGCTTAGACTCATATTTGTTCCCAATCCATTTTTTTCATTGCTATGCTAACAAGTCAAAAGTCATGATCAAGTTTCTAAAGCCTAGAGCAACTATAACAACATCCTTGCCCTAAAAAACACATAATGTGGGCTAAAATCTAAATCTAATAATTTATTCAGACATACCCCATGAAATTTTTCTAGTAACATCAGGCACAATTTCCTGGGAATATTTCGATTAGATGCATTATTAGGAAAGGAACAAAATCTCATAGCACTAAATTGTCAATTTTAATTATAATCAATCATTGGAATATATCTAAATGTTCATGCAATGAATTCATTAGCAGCTTCTTCAAGTATCAGCAAATTAGAGAAGGAAGAAAAGAACAATTTGTAGACCTTGCGCAATAGACCACCATCTAATTTTTGCCGCTTAGCAGCTTGACGTTCTACTCCAGAACAGATAGATAAACTCCCTTCATGGTCTGGAGCTACTAGCCTCTGAAATCTGAGAACAAAAGAACAACTAATAGATAATGCAAATAATTCTTTTGGCGCTCATAATTCATGACCATTGTCATGAATTAGAGATCTAGATAGTTCCTGCCACATAGTATAACAGCGTTGAAGAGAAAATTTAAGGAACCAGTACAGCAATACTAACACGTCACTGCTTAAAAAAAATTCAGAACTTCGTAAAAAAAGTACCCACCAAAGTTAAGGAGCAATTAAAACAGTGCACCTTATTAAGGTAACAGAAATTTTGTACAATGCATAGATATGATACATTTTAAAAGAAAACCAGCTGCAACAATGTTTACATTTTTTTCCACTGACAGTTTGTACTTTATTAAATATTTAAAAAAAAAAGGAAAATTTTTTCCAAAATTCACCTGGAGGCAACATTTTGAGGGGGGCGATTTTGCTTAGCCAACTGACTAGCTGTAGGTTTCATCAATGTTGAACTCTTTGGAACCGCTGATTTAGCCTTAGAATTGAAACTGTTATTGGTTGTCTTACTGTGAAAGGTAAATCCTAGAAAGGAACACATACATGTCAAGCAAAAAGGAATAAAATGTTTAAGTAAGTTCAAAAGAGATAGAGGCAGACATTAACTTGATATAAGTGTTTAATTTCAACATAAGTAAGATGCACATGTTAAATAACAGTATGAGCACCTCAGATTATTGATAAATGAATCCAAAATTGTAATTGTGCAGATAATCAAATGACGGTGAGATTCACTCATTCTCATAAAGTTGATAAGATGCTAGACAACATTTTCTGGCAAGACTATCCTCATACTAAATTTGTGTCCTTGCTATCCCATTGATACCTGTAGTTACTTGAAATGGTTGCTTAGCAACATTTTGAAGAATTCCGCCCAGCAAACCAGAGACTTTCCCACCTTGTCTCAAATCTACAACAAATTGGAAGATACCATCAACAAGACAAGGTCCATGGCCTTTAAAACTATATCTGTAAAATGATACTGAATCCTGAAAGAGTTTGATGAAATTCACTAGTTTGCTTAACTCATGACGGCTTGAAAAGAAGAAAATGGTATTAATACATCAAGATAGAAGTCACTAAGTAATTAATATTCTAGCTTTGCCTTCTTTTTTTGTTCATTTGCTGCAAGTAATATTAGCATAGTAGGCTCCAGAGAATTAGACATATGAATTTGAACCAACAACCAAGTAATAGATACAAATTACTTTTGTAATTATATGGGAATGATGGGATTGGAAATGTTTGAATGGGTTGATATTAATATGAAGCTAAGGCTTGTATAAATCCAAAGCTAGCACATCCTTTGCAAAAGGTCTCACATGCTCCACTCTATATCTCAAGTATGCACATGCCAAAACGTGTCAACGATCAATGGATAAACTTCAACTGCCAATTAAAACTTAAAACCAGGAAGCAGCTTAATGCACAGCCCATGAATGAAATCAAGGTCCATAAGCATTACCAATGAAGGACACTACCAGGGGCAGATGTACCTGTAGCATGTAGTATGACTTATAAGGATCCTAAGTCCAGACATAATAATTGAAACCGCCATATTTTTTTAATTTTGTTTCTGGTAACTGATTAGCTTCATGACAGAGATACATATTTAGGTATTTTATAAAATTGTAAGTCACTCTAGATCAACCCTGAACCTCTGGTTCAAATATAAATCCTGACTTCAGTGGATAGGACCAGTGGTGGGATTTTGTATATATGAAAATAGTAGAGCAAGTCCATCATGAATTCAGTTTATTTCACATATCTTGACAATTGAAGTGTAATAGAGTATATCTTAACAATTGAAGTGTAAGTATATCTTGACAATTGAAATTTTAATAGAGTATATCTTGACAAGTTAAGTGTAATAGAGCATATATTAACAGAGCAAGAGAAAGGCATTGCATAAAATAGAATTGTTGGCCCATACCTTTATTGTCAATATCAGTTTCAGAATATTCCATCGCCAGTGGTACACTAACTTTGCTATCATCCATGAAACTTGTGCATTCCAGATGTTTGGATTTAGGAGAGGAATTCACATTGTCCAAAAGGATGTCCTCTCTCATCACTAGCTTTACCACAAAAGCTGAAACCGGAAAAATATTATCCTACGGGTCACATGATGTTTGATTTCGGAAGGAATATAGATATAGCTTTCTTTCATTTCGCCAGAGACCAAAAAAAAAAAAAAAAGACCCAACAGTTCACTAAAAATTGTATCAGTTACTGGTTAGCGGAAACTTTCTTCAATATTAAATAACTGCAGGTCCTATAAACACGAAAATACGTAGGAAAAACACACAGGGTAGCAATTTTAAGCAAGCCATATGCAGTGTTTCAAAGAATGAAATGGTTTTAGCATAAAAACGACCTCGGATGGCATCATTCTGAACCAATACACTAATGGTACAGCAATCAAAAACTAGCATCCAATCTACGTTGAAAAGCAAGGCAATTAACTAGCAGACAAGATGCATCAATGTCTACAAGAACAAAGGAAATGTGGCCAGAAAATAAAAGTAAAAATGGAGGATTCAGCGGGAATGTAACATTATAGCGCAGGTCAGCGGTTTTAAATAATATTTTAAAAATGAAAATAAACGGAATATAATGCCCTCCGTCCGGGTGAAAATATTGAAGAAAGGTACGGACGAGAAGGAGGGTAGCTTCCAGCAGTGTCGAACCAAAGTTCTGCTTGACGAGCTTCGGCCGGAGTTTCTTGTCGGGTGAAATCGAAGAAGCGAGCTGCATCAAACTCGTAATCGAGGTCGATTTCATGAGCAACGAAGACGTGCTCTATTTCCATATCTTCCTCCATCTCTTGCATCTCTCTCTCGCTCCACTGACCAGAATGTAGCACCACCACCCGGCGAGACCGCGTTAGTCGTGGAGCTCCGAATCAGACCCCAAAATGGGAAGAAAGTGAGCAGTCTGAAGCCGGCACAATCTCACTAAAGCGAAATGGGTGTTCTGGGGTTTTAAATATTTTTGTTATATATTAAATTCTTAAAATTATGTTATATTTATATTAAACACCACAATGTGACAAAGTATAAATAGTTCGAAGCGAAACGCGCTTGAGCTGAGCGGCTTCTCTAGACCAATAATCAGTTCTTTTTTTTTTTTATTATTCAAAATTTTTGTTGTATTTTCCCCGGGACCTGGAAGCTGTAACTGTCTAAAATTTGAATTTATTATGTGGCTCAGAAATTTATATTTTAAGTGGTAGTACCGGTTTGCCCTCGGATACTGGGAGATTGACGAATTGAATTGGGGGTGATGCTTGAAAATTGAATGACAAGTTGAGGCTAATACTGACAAATCGCCTAGAAGATCGAGAATTTGGATAGAGAAAGAGGTATTAGACTATATGCAGGGCTTTGTGCAATGTTTCGGGCGGCGTAATCCTGTCGAAGACTGACATTTCGGCGCCTCATTAGTTCGCCTCTCGTAATCCAATAAATTGCAGAATTGCCACTAACGGTTCTCTTCATGTTCAAAATGAGAAGTAGCAAGTAGGAATTCAAAAAAAAAAAAAGAGAGAGAGAGAGAAAGAAGTAGGATATTTCAATCATTTTTTTTTTGGACAACGGATTATTTCAATCAAACCCAGGCCAAGTGCCTGTACATGTTTTATTTTTTTACAATTGTTTAATATTTGAACTATACAGGAGAGTCGATTAATTAGTGCATTTTTTTAACAATTAAGCAGATATGCTTTTATTTATATGTATATACATATATGATTCCAACTCATCTTATTTATATATGTTTTGCAAAATAAGAAAGCGCGTTTGGTTTAATATTTGAATTTTCAAAAGTTAATTTTAATTCTTAAATGTGATTTTAAATATAAAAATAGTTGTCTAGTTTGACATTTATCACACTTTTCAAATTACATTTATTTTCAATCTAAAAAATTAATCTTTAAAATCAATGATTTAGATTCAATACCCTTCTGTTTTTTTAAAAAACAACAGAGGATTTTATTCAAAATCAAATTTGTCAAATTTTAATCCAAACACACTCTAACCTTTCCTTTTATTTTATTTTTTTCGGAGGGGGAGGGGAGATTATATGTAAAATGTTGTGACTGAGCTAATTTACTCATAAATAAGTGATAATAAAATTATTACTGTGTGGCTCGAAGTATTTTGCAGTACTCATTAGCTGAAAAAGAATGAATAAATAAATAGATAGCTAATCTTCAACATGATCCCTCCCTTTGTAGGGTAATTAATACTACAACGTTATCATTATTTAATTAGCAATTGTTTAATTGCTAATTAATACACCAAAAAGTTAAATCTTAAATGTTTGAACGGATAATGATGCTTAAGTCAAATGACAAATGTTTCATGAATGGCATAATGAGCACCATTAGTACATTAGCCTATTGGGTGCCCATCTCTATGAAGGGAAGTCAACAAGAAAGGAAATTCAAAGAGGGCGAAATTAAAGTTAAATAACCCATTTGAAGAAATTTGAAATCCCTGTCTCTCTGTACGTAAAACTGAACATTGGATACTTTTTTTTTTTTGGGTCAGAAAACATTAGACCATCAATAACATTTATTTCAACTTATTGCACTTCAGTGAAAGTCGAAACAGACCATTTGGTTGCTCAGAATTTCAGGTACCACCAGAAAAATAGAAAAATGTTCAAACTAGTGTATTGAATATTAATTTAGAGATAGAAACTTAGACTACCTTTCAAGGGCTACAGCTTAAATGTCATTGAATTCAATGCGGTACATGAAGATTCCAGAAGCATCAATAACATATAAGATATATATAATTAATGGGATTACAACCGCTCATTCTATGACTTAATATTTTTTTTTACATGTGTTGAGAAAAGCCATATATTTGTTTTTTATTTGCAGTGACAGTTAGATTTAAAATTTAATAGTTTAAATTAAATGATAATTTAAAAAAAATACTAAAATTTAGACGGTTGAATCTCCACCAAAAAAAAAAACAAACAAACAGATCTATTCTCTTTTTTTCTAAGCACTTCTCCTTGTTATTTTATCTACCACATACAATTCTTTTTGAAGAAAATTATATATTTATTAGAATAAATTAATTTATTTTTTTATAAATTTTTGTTAAATAATGCTTGGTTTTTTTTTCAAAATTTATACTCCTCTTCTCTTTAACAAGTGTTCATTTCAAAAATAAATGTATATAACCGTTTTCATTATCATATTAAAAACAAGATTACACAATCATATTAAATTTTAACATTTAAAAAATAGTTGTGAATGCCGAATCTTTGTACAATCTAACTTATTGCTTGTTTGGTTATGTGGCAGGAAGAAGCAAATCTTAGTTTTATTACCCTGAACCTCGGTTTTACAACATTTTGGAATGTTTGGCAATGTACTTGCAAAATTGCTTCTAACCATGCAACCTTGATTTGTTCCAACTTGAATTTTTTAAAACTTCTACGCTGATCAAAACTATCTTCTCTTTTTTACCCTTCCCTTCTTTTTTCTTGCGCAAAAAAACCTCGTGAGAAAGCAAAGAGAAGAGAGTAAGGAGGAAGAATGTAATAGAAAGCTCAAAAATGGAGGATGTCATTTTGGCAAAAATTATGATTTTTGGCCCACAAAATTATGCCCTTAAGCCCCATTTTCCTTTTGAAAATTGCATTTTGACTCCAAGTTAAAACTTTCTCTTTATTTTAGTCATAGCATTATTTGCAATTTGACCCCCTCTATGTTTTATTTTATTTTTGGTGCAATTCATAGTTTTTGTTGCTATAATTTGTGAATGGACCTTTGAATTTTAAGTTCCTTTGCAATTAGGTACTTTTTATATTATTTGCATTTTGGTCATTTTAATTATTACTTTTTATTTTAGGTTTAACTTATATTATTTTTTGTGTAGGTTTGTTTATCTATGTTTGAAACTATACTTGTTATTTGAATTATGTGTAGGTGTATTATATGTAAGGGATTAAATTGAAATAAATAAGAAATTTTGGATAAAGCGTGTAATGTAAAAATTTAATTGTCTTGTGTTATTTGTGATGACCTTGTGATTTGGACTCTCATGGGAAATTCATATGATAAGTACTATGTTAATGATTAGTATGTGTTGATAAGATTTCCACTTTTGCTTAAGGGAAACCCTCCCTCTTGCTTAAATATAAGGACAATTGTGGGAAAATGACCAAATATTCATTTGCTTTAGCCCACTTCCCCTTGCATTCTCCCCCTCATGTACAACTCTCACAACCTAATGCTCTCTTCACACTCTTACCTCATACCCTTCCCTCACTTCCAACTTTCTTGGTTTATTCAACAATCCTCAAGCTCCAACAACCATCCACCTCATTGGGAAGCTAAGATTTGGAACAATTATTAAATGTTTTAACATTTTTGCATGCCCTAACCTTAGGTCCTGGAATTGGAAATTTCTTAATTAAAACCATGTGGGTTGGGCATGGGTTGCTTTCTTTATGATTCCCTATGGTTTATCCAAGTTTTGTTGGAGTAGCACTTGAAAAATAAGAATAAATACAAAATAGATAAATTTGAAAATTAGAGAGAAAATAAAAATTGCGTAGTATTGGGCTGAGGTCCAAGTAGCTCGTCTTTCTTTAAGGTAATTTTTACGTCTCTCACGAGTTAATTTTGCTATATTACCCGGTGCAGGGGTACATAGATATGTTACCTCCAGGATACAACAGCCCAAGACTCGTCTGTTTATTTACTACCTCTGCACGAAGGAAGTAAACCGGACTCGCTTTCTCTTGCACCTTCTCTACCCAAAGTATCATTCAAGTGTATATGTAAATAAATAAATAAATAAATAAATATATATATATATATATATATATTCACAATAGCACACTTTTTGTATCTATGCTTTCTTCCATATTGCCACTCTCTTATCTCTATCTGCGTACTACATTTTTTAATGACACACATACACACACACACACACACACACACACATATATATCCACTTCTACATGAGACCATGTAAATATTGCTGAAAAGATCCGTTGGCCACCTACAAAAAGGTCATTATGTGCTATAAAGAGGTATTCATTCTAATTAATATTAAGGTAACGTAGAAAACTCATGAACCAACTTAAATGAGGGAAGCCAACGGTTAGAAGGGTAAAACACATTCATTTGATATTTTATAATAATATCCAACAATCCCCCACTTATTATTATAAAATAGCACACAATATAATATATACTCTTTAGGTAGAGGTGGATTATTATGCATAATATAGGTAGCTAAATTTGCCTTGAACCTATACTAAGCAAAAATATATTTCTTGATCCAGAGTCATAGTGGTATTCGCCTTGAATTGTAGACTGCTTAAGGGAGACAAGATCTATATCTTGCACATAATAACACAGGTGTAAATCATGAGCCCTAACTGGCACTGTTATGCGGCCTTGTGCTGTATCCTGTTTATTGAATGTGTTCTGAGAATACGCCATGTATATTCTCATGTAGGAGCAGCCCCACTCCGCCACAGTCAAATAAGTGAATTCTGTCAAGAGTGTTCCTACAGTTTAGACACCCCACTCTTATAGAGCTACAGATTTCATTAAGAGGTTTTTTAAAAAACTCAATCTCACATATTCACTGCAGGAAAATGCATTGACACTATAGGGATGAATTTAAGAGTTTGAACTCTTATAAAAATGTGCATTCAACAAGTAACCCTATGATTCGTTTTTCCCTTTGAACCAAGTTCTTAGGATCTCTAGTCACAAGGTAGGGTATCCTCATAGGTTACTTTTAATCCAATTGGCTAGATATTCATCCCCCTCGATGCCTCTAGATTCATTGACTATAACTATAGTTTTAGAAAATATCATAATTCAAAGAATCTAAGTAAGACGGTGTTTATCACAATAAGTGATCTCATAATTATTATAGGTGGGTATAAAATCACATAATATATATTCAAATATTTATTCTTCCACCAAATAATAATTTAATCCATGAGCGCACAATCATTTAAGAAACTTTCCCAAACTCAACTTTGTGACCAAAATTCTCAACACTATTGTACCTTACTGTACAATAGGAGTATTCTCATATAATAGCATAAAAATATGCTTCTCTAAAAATTTATCTATGACATATATCATCATCTCAAATTTTAATGAGATGGTATCCATAATTAAAATATATATACCAAAAAATCACAAAATATATTGTCACAAATTCACAATAAAACTAGTTCCAAAATGATATGTGAAATTCACAATATTGCATATAATATATAGCAATAAAAATTACTGTCTAATTGGTGAACTTATTTTTGGATATCCACAAAATTATGTACCCCCACTATCGATGGGTATTGTGCATTTTCACAAGAATTTCACATTTTTTGTTGTTCACCAAAAATATAATATTCTTGTAGCACTATAAAAAATCATATATGTGAAATCACAATATATATATATATATATATAGTGATTTTTTTTTCAAAATTCACAATCACAATTTATATAAAACTGAATTTTCTCAAAAAAAATTCACAATCACAACTTTCTTTTTATGTGCACACATACCATTAAATATCTCATGAAATAGATATAGGCATTTTCTCAAAATATTTTTTATAAATTATAATCTGTCACATGGCTTTATAAAACTTACAATAGTATAATTAAAAAAAAATTTGACTAACACATTTTATTTTTAATTCTCTTGACCATTGGCCAAAAAATTGAAATGTAGAATTAAAAACAAATTTTCAAAGTGAAAAATCATATTTCACATAGCTTTAAAAAGCTCACACTAATATGGTTATAAAAACTATATGCCACATAGCTTTAAAAAGCTCAACAATATTAATTATTGATCATAAAACATTTTTACAAAAATTTGTATATTTTTATAACAACACATTTACATCCCACACTTGTTGTTATAAAAATAATGCAAAAAAAAAAAATTTCTTCTTGCCCCCACTATTTATAAAAATTCTCAAAATATAGAAAGAATAAAATAGTGACACATACCTCATGATATATGGAGAAGAAATCAACACTGCATAAGTTTGCTTCATGGGCTTAAAATTGGAACTCAAAAATTATGAGTTGTGCTCATAAAAAATATCAGATAATAATTTCACCCATATAATGATATTTTGCTATCAAATCAATATAAATTTGCTCCACATAATACAAATGCCATCATATAGATTTGCCCTTATATATATATATATATGCACAATCTACTTTAAAAAAAAATTTTCAAACCAAGTTAAAAGAACTTGAAAAAATAATATAGATGTACAAGACAAATATATAGTCAAAGCTAAAGTCTTGTAATGACGTACCTCATCATGGGTATCTCATATAGTGAAAAATTCTTTCTCATAAATAAAATCTCCTTTTGTGAGCAACAACCAAATAAAAACAATAATATTTTCTAAGCCCACAAAATTTCATAAAATTATTCAATTGTATATTACAAAAATTTCCTTCATAAAGAAAATTCACAATTGAGAAAATTTTATAAAAGATACATATTTCTATCAGTTGAAAAATCTTTTAGCTACTCATAAACAACCATTAGATGCAAAAAATAATTAATAAAATGATTAGTCATTTACTGGCCAAAAATAAAATAAAGAAGTTTTTCCAATATGCAAACTACTAAAGGCTCCATATGCCAAGGGAAAAGTATACATATATAGAAATATACCATATACTTAAATTACAAAATATCATACAAATATATATCTCATATATATTTTATTATATCTTCTATATATATTATATGGTGAAAGGGCGTCCTTCCATTCTCCATATTAAATAAAATTTGGAATTTACCTATTTTATGTACCCACACCCAAAAAATATTTTATACTTGAATTCCAAAACTCATAAAAAAATTATGAGTTATTTGAAAAGGATAAATATTCCACCAAAGATATTTATACAATTTCTTTGTGAAATAATTTCACAACTCTAAATGGAAAAACCAAAAATATCTTTATTGATTTACTCAAATTGTGAATCACAAAATTTCTTTTTAAAGAAATTTCACAATTGAGAAAATCCCATCAAAAAATAATTTTTTAAAAACCTTCCTTCTCACTCTTATTTTTCATTTGCTGCTTTTGTGGGATTCAACATGAAAAAATTACCTTAAAAATTGTTGGAGTAGCATCTGAAAAATAAGAATAAATACAAAATAGAAGAATTTGAAAGTTAGAGAGAAAATAAAAATTGCGTGGTACTGGGTTGAGGTCCGAGTAGCTCGTCTTTCTTTAAAGTAATTTTCACGTCTCCCACGGGTTAATTTTGCTATATTACCCGGTGCAGGGGTACACAGATATGTTACCTCCAAGATACAACAGTCCCGGACTTGCTTGTTTATTTACTACCTCTGCACGTAGGAAGAAAACCGGATTCGCTTTCTCCCACACCTTCTCTACCCAAAGTATCATTCAAGTGTATATGTAAATATATATATATATATATATATATATATTCACAATAGCACACTTTTTGTATCTATGCTTTCTTCCATATTGCTACTTTCTTATCTCTATCTGCGTACTACATTTTTTAATCACACACACACACACACACACACACATATATGTATATATCCACTTCTACATGAGACCATGTAAATATTGCTGAAAAAATCCGTTGGCCACCTACAAAAAGGTCATTATGTGCTATAAAGAGGTATTCATTCTAAGTAATATTAAGGTAATGTAGAAAACTCATGAACCAACTTAAATGAGGGAAGCCAACGGTTAGAAGGGTAAAACACATTAATTTGATATTTTATAATAATATCCAACAAGTTTTCCACGCTTGAAATTGATGGGAATAGGCTAAGACAATAAGAATTTGCATGAACTTTTACAATGGGGAAACTTTGAGAATTTTGGAATGGTCTGAATGGATGTAATGATTGATGTTGTCATAGCTAAACTTTGATGTTTTGGAAGTTTTATGATGAGTATGGAGGTTATTGATTCATATGTGAAGCTTAGAAACAAACTTTTAATAATGGAAAGTTTTGGGTTTTTGGTTGGTGGGAGAAAAGGCAAAAATACGAAGAATTGAGGGTGTTCTTGGGTTGGTGAGTGCTCGACACCAAACCTTTTCCTTTAAGGGACACCTAGATTGGGCGCCAGGTGTCTAAATACTTGAGAGCACCATTGTTAGCCAAGTATGGGTGTTGAGCACTTAAGTGGGTGCAAGGCACCCATAAGGGCGAGAGGCCCTTTGGTCACCAAATGGTATGAAGTTAGGCGCTTGATCATATAACCTCCACATTTTCTCCCTTTTTCATGTCATATCATTTCCTTGATCTTGCCTTGAATTAACATTTTGTGGAAAAGCCTTGCTATGGTAACTAACGTGTTTTATGTATGGTATCTATATTCACATTTTCACACAAGTGGAACACTTATTAAATGTTTATAGAACTTGTGGATTGGGCTAAATATTATGGTTTGTATTGAATTGAATATATGACTATGAATTTATTTACTTGTTGACACTTGGCATATATGATATGATTATGTTTGTGATTTTACATAATGGAGGATGGCATAGTGGTTCAACCCACTAGTTGGATACAATAAGGATTGTCACACATATACAATTATTGGGTAGAGCAATAAGGATGGATTTCTTTATTAGATAGATGAAGGAAGATGTGGCTAGGGTTCATGGGCAACAAACATGATAACATTGTCACACCGTATTTAGGAAGTGCAACTGATGCGGCATGGGACCACTCCAACACCGTAAGCCTAGACCTAGAGAAAACACATAGCCTAACATAGCACTATCTTTTATGCATCACAACAATCAACTAGAACATTTCACAAAACTAAGCTAAAAGAGATGGAATCATAAGAAGATTTTCTTGAAACAACATTCTTATATTACTCAAAGCCATAAATATATCACTAATTCCTGATTTCAAGACATAGCTACCTTTTTTAATACAACAAATCCAAATCTTATACCAAATCTACACATAACACCGACATAGGTACCTACTTATGGGATTACAGAGCTGATTTACTAGAGTTTCAAAAGTACACATGTACATAATAAGTTTACAAATAGAATACTCACGTAACGTACAGATTGGGCCTTCAAGGTTAGCTTCGCTATACTATAACTTGGTTAGAGGAGAATCGAAACCGCACGTACTATCTGTGGGGAAAGAGAAAAGAAAAGGAGTGAGCTTGAGCTCAATGAGTAATCTAATCTGCCATAATGAAACTTTAAGCAAAAACTCTTAAATTTTATGAACATGCAAGAATTTAACACAATGTGTATGTGTGTGTGTGTTTGTGTGTGTATAATTATGACTTTACAAGTAAAACAATATACTTGAAATTTTTAATCATGTTAATTTCATCATTTTGAAAGAGAGGGTTAAGACCCCGAGTATTAAGATGACAAAAGAAAGTGAGTTTGGACGTATAAAAAATTTTCCTGAATAAACAAATACTTGTAGGAATTTTCTTGCCATTTATTTATTTTTTTTATGAATTCCATGTGAATTGCTTGATCTTGTGAATGATGTGTGGCATGCTCATTGTCGCTCTTGAGCCACGTTGTGAATGAGTTAGGGACTAAATTGATAAAATATATGTGACTAGGATGCTCCATCAAGGGTACCTTGAGTAATGGTAGTTGACGTGAAATCCATGTGGCACTAAGGAGGATAAATTAAATAAATAAATCAAATAGTTAAATTAAATAAGAGTAAATAATAAATAAAATTAAAAGGAGTATGATGAGGTGTGAATAAATAATATGGTAAGAAAAATATGAAGGGTGACTAGGCATTAAGAATAAAGGAAACTTACGAAAAGGATGCTGTTAGGCTATAGAGGAATTAGGAAACAAAATGAAATTGCGGTTTGATTAGAGGGTAGAAAAGGATGGTGTGGACATAATGGGATGGAGAAGGGAAAAGGAAAGTTAATGGAATAGGAAAGTATTAATGTTATATTAGGATAGAAATAACTCAATGACTTTATATGGTAAGACTAGAATAAGAAAATAATAAATAATAATTAAATAATAAAAATATAATAAACCATGAAATATGATTGATTTGGAGTCAACAAGAAGAAAAGATTTAATAAATCAATTTTAAGAAACATAATTGGACGTGAGGTATTAGGAGTGAGTTAAGAAATAATAAACAAATAAATAAATAAATAAGATTTAAAATAAGGATATGATTAGATAGGGTGTGGGTTGCATGATGAAGATGGGCTAAACTGAGAAATAAAGAAAGTTAGCAAATAGGAAAGTTTGGGAAAAGAGATTAGGAAGGAAGGAAAGTAAGGAAATTATTATATAAAAGTCAAAGAATAAAACTTACTCAAACCAACCCCTTCAAGGTAAATTGATAATAATTATGATAATAAAATAAATATAACAAACAAGGAAAGAAACAAAACAAATAAATTAAAAGAAAAGTTTTAACCTAATTCCTAAGAAAAGTTTTTAACCTAATTTCTAAGGAAAGAAATTACACATGGATGCCATCCAGCCCCTTTGGACTCTTTGCACATCACACCTCCCTCCTATATTCTAAAAACCCTAGGCGTGCTTCTTTAGTGAGAAACCCTAGGAGCCCTCACTTTCACCCTTTAGTAAAGACCCTAGGCAACCACATGCTCTCTTTTGCACTTCCCACACTTAAGGTGCCATTCACTCCAAGAGAGCTCTAAGCAACACCTTTCACACTTTCTCCTATACTCTCTAACCTCACCTACCTCTGTAAGTAAGCCTTGAGAAAACAAGACTCCAGGAACAACAAAATAAAGGTAAGAACTAACGCAATAAAATTTCACGTACATTAAATCGATCATAACTCTCTCATATGAACTCTATTTTTAACAAATTAGATATCACTGGAAATCCCTTTCTATTTTCTAATGCAATAAAATTCGTTCGAAAATTTCTTACTATTTGGGAGTTATAACCAAATCAGTGATGATAGGTTGAGTGAAATAACATGTAATTTTATGGTTTTGTAGTTTTGACCTTTCCCTGCAATATTTTGTATTGTAGTTATAGATTGACTATTTTACACCTCATGCATCTCTGAATAACACTCGGGACACGATAAAAGGATTAACGTTAGAATCCAAATATGTGAACGACTGTATTTTAACATGTTCTGTCATCAAGTATAATGTGGGGTGACGTAGGATAGTCTCCCAAAATTAGTGGGACAGTGGCATTGTTAATGGAATATGGATGTAGATTTGAAATAAGTGTAACAAATGAATTTGGAAATTTGGATTATTAACCTATTTTAATGAGTTTGTTATTAATATTCAGTTAAAACTCCTACGGCATAGTGTACAAATACAATTATTATTAGTTATGTTGAATTTGATTAACGTACTAGTCGAATAAGAATTCTTGCATGTTTGAGCATTTTCTTATTGAATTGGAAAATTTACATATTACATATAGTGTTTTTATTATGGATATATTGTTATGGTATGCACATGCCTATATTGTTGTGTGGATGATGTTTGGTACTAGATGATACATGTAATACCCGTGAATTTTTAATTCACTCGGTGAATGTGTTAATCGTATTATATGCTTATATGTGAAATTTTGAGGCTAATTTGAAATTTAGTAGAACCATAAAAAACCTTGAAAATCTATAATTTTCATTGTGAGAAATTCCTACATAAATATTCAACAAAGGACTTAACTGAAAATAATGGTACTAATTTTTGGGACTTGTGTGAAACCATTGGACAAAGTGGAGTTCTTGATTTTATTTAGGAAAGTATGACAATGGAGAAATAAAAATAAATTTTGTACCTTGACTGATTTGAGAAATTTTATTTGAAAAGCCCAAGCACCCAAGTGAAGTAAGAGAAAAAAGGTGGTGGCTTTATCAGATTTTAGCCAAAAAGGAATGGGGAACGTGAGGTGTAGACACTTAGAGTGATCTCATCCATTGAATGAGATTGGCTTCTATGAGAAGCCAAGCTTTCATCAACAAAAAGAAAAAGAAAGAAAGGAAAGAGAAAGGGAGAGGAGAGAAACCGAGAGAGAGAGAGAGAGAGGGAGGGAGGGAAAAGATGAAGTTAAGGGCCACTATGGACTAGCGGCCGATCCCTAGCCATCGACAACCATTATCCTCTCCCTTCCCTTTTCCTCTTTTATTCCTTTAGTCTTTGTCATGGCTTGAACCAAGAACAGAGCTGCAAGATGGAGAGGAGACGATGAAGAGGAAGCAAAATTTTGAACTTCTTCATTTCTCTTCCTTGTCCATCAGTGTGAGTGGCTATTGGCTATGTTTGGGTTACTGTAGTGGTGGCTCACGGTTGATCTCAAGAGGTAAGGGAATTGATCTCAAAATCTCTTACTATAAATGTAATACCCGTTAATTTCAGAATATAATTCGCTTAAGAGTATTTTAGAATTCTACAACGTTACTTTAGTTATTTATTTTGGTCATTTTTAATTTTCATATTTAATTGTTCTCTTTGAATATTATTTATGAAAATTGAGTTAAATGACTGGACTAAATATTTGCACAATGAGGGATATATTCTAAGAATGGTGAAATTCATGGAAAAGTGGTTTCAGAATGGTCAATTAGTCCATTTATTGTAAATTGACTGGATGGGTTTGGATGTTGGGTTATGGATACCCATGGGTTATTGAATAACCCATTAGAAATATTTAATATAAAGTTTCAATAGTAACCCTCATTTTTTTCACTCAGCCGAAGGAAGCAGAAAAGATTTCTCTCTCAGTTCTTCATTCTCTTCTCAAATCCTTTCCTTGATCTTCAGAGTTTCGATTATTTATTCGGTTCAAAAGCTTTGTAAGGATCAAAGGTAAGCTTTAATCCGATTATTTTCCTTAAATTTCAGTTTATGTAGAAGATCAGAGGAGGTTTTGTTTTTGAAGATTTTGATGATAATTCATGAATCTCAGTTGTTTTAGAAGTTATATTTGAGTTATAATCGGTTAAAAGAGTTGAAATTCTGGTTTTGAAACAAGAAAGGGAAAGGATGAAATTGTTAGAAATTTCTACAAAAACCGAGTTACTGTAGCGACCAGGGATTTCGAAACAAAATCTGGAAAATTTTCTTCGGTTACTGTAGCAGTACTGTAGTGTCGGCAGTCAACGGTACTGTAGCAGTCAACGTTACTGTAGCGAACCGTTACTGTAGCGAACCGTACTGTAGCAACCCGTTACTGTAGCAGTCAGAAAATTTTACGTATTTTCGTGATTTTGTTTCCTTTCTTATGATTCCTTGTAATATATTTTACTAGGAAATTTTCCTACACAAATTCTAGTGTGGAACAAGGTAAACTTGGACAAACATCAAGGTGAGTGAATAACCTTGCTCAGCTAATTTGATATTACTAGTCAAAGTACAATATAAGTCCCATTTACAATATTATTTGGATAATAAGCAATTAATTTTCATATGGGAGTATATGATGATCAATAGAAATAAGAGTATGTAGAAATTATTTATTTCATGACAATTGTACTATGTGATGAATTCTCACTATCTTATTAATGAGTAAAGATCTACGGGATCTAATACACGAGTGTGAAAGGGTTAAAGTCCCATACTACTCGGTGTATATCTAAGAAATCTATACACGAGTTGAAAGGGTTAAAGTCCCATACTACTCGGTGTATATCTAAGAAATCTATACACGAGTTGAAAGGGTTAGAGTCCCATACTACTCGGTGTATACCTATGAGATCTTATTCACGAGTTTGAAAGGGTTAGAGTCCCATACTACTCGGTGTATATCTATGAAATCTTATTCATGAGTTTGAAAGGGTTAGAGTCTCATACTACTCGATGTATAAGACAATTAATTATATGAGTAAATGTGGTATTTGTACTTTTGATATTTTATATAGTACAGTTATTTACTTACTGAGTTTTTAAATAAACTCACACTCCCTATGATTATTTTTTTTCAGATACAGAAAATAAAGAACAAGAGTATCCGTTTGAAGATTAGAAGCCCCTTGGGATTATTCTCTACTTCGGTCTGGTGGGATACCAGTACCTATTAATGTGGATACTAGAAACGCTCTGTACTTTCTATAGGTCTCCTAGGCTTGCGATGAGATAGAAATATCAGACTATGTATGTCTATATTTGCTTATCAGATGAATATAATTCTGTAGTGTGGAATGAATGATTAAGGTTGAATGTAAAACCTTACAGAATATATGTATATAACGTATGTTTGAGAATTATATCAAATGAGTAATATCTTTTCACATGCTAAATTTTTGGGATGTGACAAATTTGGTATCAGAGGAAAGGTTTTATAGGTCCCCTATAGAGTACAGAGCAAAGTGATCTTTGTGGGCCCTTCCCTATTGTCATGAGCCGCGGCATGACCATAGGATTAGGTTCCATAAAAGACCTTGTAGAGTATAACGTCATTTTATAGATAACTTCTCAGTGGGGCTAGTAAGTGATATTTTGTTTATGTCTGAAAATTGTTTGTTATGTATGTAGATCTGTGACAGTACAATGTCAGAAGGATCTTCTAATAATAATGAGCATATGGGTCCAAGGAGGGCCATAAATCCACCAGTACATGTGCAAGATGATCCTAACCGTGGTGATAGTTTACATGCTCAAAGTACTGAGGGCGCAACTAGTGAGCAAGCAAGAAGAGTCGAACCTGATGCTCACGTCGGTAATGCAACTATGGCACATGTGATTCATTTGATGAATGAACGATTTGACCGATTTGAGGCTGAAATGAGAGGTCGAGCTGCACAAGCTAACCTGCCAGTGGATCCTCCTATTGTTGAAGCTGAAAATGTACCACCAGCTCCGTTAGCGGGAGGAGTTAATGTAAGAGAGGTAAGAATGTCTGAATTCCAGAAAATGAGGCCTCCTACTTTTTCAGGGAAAGATCCCAAAGAGGACCCACAATGTTTCCTTGAAGATTGTGAAGCAATCTGTGATGCTATAGGGTGTTCTCCTACTCAAAAGGTAGAATTCACTTCCTTTCAGTTAAAAGGTAGGGCTGGTAAATGGTGGAGGAACTGGAAGAAAGCTAGAATTCAAGGCGCACCGCCAGTTATGT
The DNA here is from genome assembly GCA_037074585.1 of Biancaea sappan. Taxonomy (NCBI): domain Eukaryota; kingdom Viridiplantae; phylum Streptophyta; class Magnoliopsida; order Fabales; family Fabaceae; genus Biancaea; species Biancaea sappan. The sequence goes on from CM073500.1 coordinate 27,965,963, forward strand.
GGACAGAATTTTACAGATTGGTTATGGATGAATTTCTTCCGGCAAGTGAACGATCATCCAGGGCCAGAGATTTTCTGTATCTACGGCAGGGAACCATGACTGTTGATGAATATTCAGCTCAGTTTGTTAAATTATCTGAATATGCCCCTGAAATCATTCCTTCTGAAAGGAAGAAAATAGAAAAGTTTGTGGAAGGGCTTCGTGATGCCTTATATGATCAAGTGGGTTCTAATATGAATGATTACTCTTCGTACTCAGAAGCTGTTGATGTGGCCCGAAGAATGGAAAGGAGGTCAAAGAATAAAGAAGAATATCGTCAAAAGAAGAAGGCCAGATATAGGAGATCTTTTAATCAAGGGGAAGACTCAGGGACTTTTACTGCACCACAACATGCTCCAGCCACTCCTACTAAGTCATCTTATTCTATAGCCAGTGTGGCTAAGCCTCGTTCAGAGAGCAGGGGTGGTTTTAGCTCTTCTAGTAGATGAGGTACTCATGGTAGAAGGGAAAAACCTCAATGTCCTGAATGTGAAAAGTTTCACTTCGGAGAATGCAGGTTAAACACTGTTGGTACAGGCTGTTTTCACTGTGGACAAAAAGGACATTTTATAAGGGAGTGCCCTCAGCTCATGATAAGACCAGGTCAAAGGTCTACTTTGCCACCTCGACCACAATCTATTACTCAAACACCAACCCCTTCAACAGGGGGTAGTATGGGAAGAGGTTCTGAAAGAGGCCAAGGTGACCGTGGAAAACAAGCTGCTGGCAGAGGAAATGCAAGAGTATATGCTCTAACCCGACAGGATGCTCAAACATCCAATGCTGTAGTTACAGGTATATTATCTGTTAATACTTTTGCTGCACGTATTTTGTTTGACCCCGGTTCTACTCACTCATATGTGTCACCCCTATTTGCCAAGAGATTTGCAATTGATTCGATTATTCTTAAAGAACCATTCTTGGTTTCCACACCGATGAGAGAGACTTTGATGGTTAAAACATGTTATCGTTCTTGTAAAATAATCGTTGGAGGCATGGAAACTGAGATAGATCTTATGATTCTCAATATGTTAGATTTTGATGTGATTCTAGGGATGGACTGGCTATCTTCTTGTCATGCTACTATAAATTGTCGTGACAAAGTTATTTCCTTTAATATACCGGGGAGGAGTAATTTTGTGTTTCAAGGAGATCGAAGTGATGTACCTTGCAACATGATATCTATGTTAAGTGCCCGGCGTATGTTGCGAAAGGGATGTCAGGGATTTCTAGCTTTTATCAAAGATTTAGAAAAGAAAGAACAGAAGTTAGAAGACATACATGTGGTTAATAAATTCCCAGATGTGTTCCCAGAAGATTTACCTGGATTACCGCCAGAAAGAGATATTGAGTTCAATATTGATTTGGTCCCAGACACAAGACCAATTTCTATTCCACCTTATCGTATGGCTCCTGTTGAGCTAAAAGAACTCAAAGAACAATTGGAAGATTTGTTAAACAAAGGGTTCATTCGCCCAAGTTTTTCACCTTGGGGTGCTCCTGTTCTTTTGGTGAAAAAGAAAGATGGTTCTATGAGATTATGTATAGATTATCGTCAGCTGAATAAAGTCACAGTGAAGAATAAGTATCCTTTACCAAGGATAGATGATTTGTTTGATCAGCTTCAAGGAGCAAAATACTTCTCAAAGATTGATCTAAGGTCTGGATATCATCAGTTACGAATTAAGAGTGATGATATACCTAAGACTGCTTTTCGTACACGGTATGGACATTATGAGTTTCTTGTGATGTCTTTTGGGTTGACAAATGCACCAGCAGCATTTATGGATTTAATGAACAGAGTGTTCAAATCATTCCTTGATAAGTTTGTAATTGTATTTATTGATGATATTTTGGTATATTCAAAGAGTCATGAAGAACATACTGAACATTTGAGAATAGTGCTTCAGACCTTGAGAGAGCATCAGTTGTACGCAAAGCTCTCAAAATGTGAATTCTGGATGAGTCATGTAACGTTTTTGGGACATGTTATTTGCCAAGAAGGTATTCATGTAGATCCAAGTAAAATTGAAGCAGTAAAACAATGGCCTCGACCAACAACTGTGTCTGAAGTACGTAGTTTTCTTGGCTTAGCAGGGTATTACCGTCGCTTTGTCAAAGATTTCTCTAAGATGGCTCTCCCATTAAATAAGTTAACTCGAAAGAATGTTAAATACATTTGGGATGATTTATGTGAGCAAAGTTTCACCCAATTGAAAGAGTGTTTAACTTCTGCACCAGTCTTAATCCTACCATCAGGACCAGGGGGTTACTCTGTATTCTGTGATGCCTCAAAGATAGGCTTAGGATGTGTGTTGATGCAACATGGTAAAGTCATAGCTTATGGCTCACGTCAGCTTAAAAGGCATGAATTGAATTACCCCACTCATGATTTGGAAATGACAGCTGTAGTGTTTGCCCTAAAGATATGGAGACATTACTTGTATGGGGAAACTTGTAAAATTTTTACAGATCACAAAAGCCTTAAGTACATTTTTGAGCAGAGAGATCTCAATCTAAGGCAACGAAGGTGGATGGAACTTCTGAAAGATTATGATTGTACCATCCTTTACCATCCAGGTAAAGCAAATGTAGTGGCTGATGCTCTAAGTCGAAAGTCTATGGGAAGTTTAGCTCACATTGCCACTATAAGGAGGTCTCTAATACATGAACTACAAGAATTGGAAGCTGATGGAGTATTCTTCGAGATCACCGAGTCAGGTATATTTCTGGCTCATTTAACAGTTAGATCATCCCTTGTAGAAAAAGTAAAAGCAACTTTAGAAAATGACATTGATATGGTCAAAATAAGAGATAAGGCAAGGCAAGGTCTAGCACCAAGTTTCTTGGTAGATGAAGAAGGAGTCTTATGGTTTAATGGGAGACTCTGTGTCCCCAACATTGAATCTTTGAAACATGAAATCTTAATGGAAGCTCATGGTTCGCCCTACGTTGTACATCCTGGTGCTGTGAAAATGTATCAGGACTTGAAACAAGTTTACTGGTGGGAGGGCATGAAGCGAGACGTGACTGACTTTGTAGCTCGATGTTTGACTTGTCAGCAAGTTAAAGCTGAACATCGACGACCACCTGGTTTGATGCAAAAACTAGATATTCCCGAGTGGAAGTGGGAAAGGATCACTATGGATTTTGTGGTAGGTTTACCTCGGTCAACAAAAGGAAATGACTCAATATGGGTCATAGTGGATCGACTTACTAAGTCAGTACATTTTCTTCCTGTTCATACCACTTTCAGTGTAGCAAAACTTGCTCGACTTTATGTTAAAGAAATAGTGAAACTTCATGGTGTACCAATATCCATTATATCAGACCGAGGACCTCAGTTTACTTCTTGGTTCTGGAAAGTCTTTCAAGAGGCTTTGGGTACCAAAGTGAATCTTAGCACAGCATTCCATCCTCAGACTGATGGACAGTCCGAAAGGACAATTCAGACTTTAGAGGATATGCTAAGAGCTTGTGTGATGGATTTCAGTGGAAGTTGGGAAGATCATTTGTCTCTTATTGAATTTGCTTATAACAACAGTTACCAAGCCAGTATTCAGATGGCACCTTTTGAGGCTTTATATGGGAGACGGTGTCGATCTCCTATAGGTTGGTTTGAACTTGGTGAAACCAAAATATTTGGACCTGAGATGATATAGGAAGATATAAATAAAGTTAAACTGATCAGAGAAAAGTTGTTAACTGCTCAGAGTAGACAGAAGTCTTATGCGGACAACCGACAACGTGACCTTGAATTTGCAATAGGTGATATGGTTTTCTTACGAATCTCACCTATAAAAGGAGTAATGAGATTCGGGAAGAAAGGCAAGCTTAGTCCGAGGTATGTTGGCCCATATGAGGTTGTAGATAGAGTGGGTAATGTGGCATATCGCCTAGACCTACCTTCCAACCTAGAGGGAGTTCATCCAATATTTCATGTGTCCATGCTACGGAAGTATCTTCCTGATCCTTCTCATGTCATTCAACCCCAAGAAGTTCATTTTGATGAAACTCTCACCTACGAAGAGGTACCAGTAGCTATCCTTGATAGAAAAGTCAAAAAAATTGCGTACCAAAGAAATTCCTACTGTCAAGGTTCTTTGGAGAAATCATTCTCGCGAGGAAGCTACGTGGGAAGCAGAAGATGAGATGTGGAAAAACTATCCACATTTATTTGAAACTTGAGGTAAGATTTTAATTCGGAGGACCGAATTCTTTTAAGGGGGGTAGAATGTAATACCCGTTAATTTCAGAATATAATTCGCTTAAGAGTATTTTAGAATTCTACAACGTTACTTTAGTTATTTATTTTGGTCATTTTTAATTTTCATATTTAATTGTTCTCTTTGAATATTATTTATGAAAATTGAGTTAAATGACTGGACTAAATATTTGCACAATGAGGGATATATTCTAAGAATGGTGAAATTCATGGAAAAGTGGTTTCAGAATGGTCAATTAGTCCATTTATTGTAAATTGACTGGATGGGTTTGGATGTTGGGTTATGGATACCCATGGGTTATTGAATAACCCATTAGAAATATTTAATATAAAGTTTCAATAGTAACCCTCATTTTTTTCACTCAGCCGAAGGAAGCAGAAAAGATTTCTCTCTCAGTTCTTCATTCTCTTCTCAAATCCTTTCCTTGATCTTCAGAGTTTCGATTATTTATTCGGTTCAAAAGCTTTGTAAGGATCAAAGGTAAGCTTTAATCCGATTATTTTCCTTAAATTTCAGTTTATGTAGAAGATCAGAGGAGGTTTTGTTTTTGAAGATTTTGATGATAATTCATGAATCTCAGTTGTTTTAGAAGTTATATTTGAGTTATAATCGGTTAAAAGAGTTGAAATTCTGGTTTTGAAACAAGAAAGGGAAAGGATGAAATTGTTAGAAATTTCTACAAAAACCGAGTTACTGTAGCGACCAGGGATTTCGAAACAAAATCTGGAAAATTTTCTTCGGTTACTGTAGCAGTACTGTAGTGTCGGCAGTCAACGGTACTGTAGCAGTCAACGTTACTGTAGCGAACCGTTACTGTAGCGAACCGTACTGTAGCAACCCGTTACTGTAGCAGTCAGAAAATTTTACGTATTTTCGTGATTTTGTTTCCTTTCTTATGATTCCTTGTAATATATTTTACTAGGAAATTTTCCTACACAAATTCTAGTGTGGAACAAGGTAAACTTGGACAAACATCAAGGTGAGTGAATAACCTTGCTCAGCTAATTTGATATTACTAGTCAAAGTACAATATAAGTCCCATTTACAATATTATTTGGATAATAAGCAATTAATTTTCATATGGGAGTATATGATGATCAATAGAAATAAGAGTATGTAGAAATTATTTATTTCATGACAATTGTACTATGTGATGAATTCTCACTATCTTATTAATGAGTAAAGATCTACGGGATCTAATACACGAGTGTGAAAGGGTTAAAGTCCCATACTACTCGGTGTATATCTAAGAAATCTATACACGAGTTGAAAGGGTTAAAGTCCCATACTACTCGGTGTATATCTAAGAAATCTATACACGAGTTGAAAGGGTTAGAGTCCCATACTACTCGGTGTATACCTATGAGATCTTATTCACGAGTTTGAAAGGGTTAGAGTCCCATACTACTCGGTGTATATCTATGAAATCTTATTCATGAGTTTGAAAGGGTTAGAGTCTCATACTACTCGATGTATAAAACAATTAATTATATGAGTAAATGTGGTATTTGTACTTTTGATGTTTTATATAGTACAGTTATTTACTTACTGAGTTTTTAAATAAACTCACACTCCCTATGATTATTTTTTTTTTAGATACAGAAAATAAAGAACAAGAGTATCCGTTTGAAGATTAGAAGCCCCTTGGGATTATTCTCTACTTCGGTCTGGTGGGATACCAGTACCTATTAATGTGGATACTAGAAACGCTCTGTACTTTCTATAGGTCTCCTAGGCTTGCGATGAGATAGAAATATCAGACTATGTATGTCTATATTTGCTTATCAGATGAATATAATTCTGTAGTGTGGAATGAATGATTAAGGTTGAATGTAAAACCTTACAGAATATATGTATATAACGTATGTTTGAGAATTATATCAAATGAGTAATATCTTTTCACATGCTCAATTTTTGGGATGTGACAATAAAAAATTTTCTGATTTGAAATCTTTCTTGTATTGTTCTTGTGTTAAGAGTCGGATAGGAAGAGTTTTAATTATATATATGTGTGTTGTTCAACCTTATATTGTGAATATATGTGTATTGAGCATGAAATTATATTGTGAGCCATCAAAACTCAAGGAATGTGTGAGAGTAAGATTGAGGAAGTTTATTTGCATAATTAAGTAAGGAAATTTGAAATGTGTAGCTTTGGTAGTGGACGTAAGAGGCTGAGAAATAGTAGGGAAAGCAATGTGGAAGCCAAAAAAATTATACTATTTTGATTGGTTAGCCAAAATTAAGAAAATATGCAATGATAGGAATTATGGAGTTGAAATTGCTCATAAGTTTGTTGTCATTTTTGCTGTTATTGAAGTTTTGGCTTAATTGTACCAAATGAGCTCCATTAGATTTGAAATTTGGTATGCCTCTTGTTGTGACATCATAGAAAATGTTTGCAAAGGTTTATTAGAATTTAACTTCATTAGGCCTCCCATTTTCACTTGATTGTCCTTATTGTCCAAAATAAGTTTTTTTTTTCTGTTGTTATATTTTCTAAGGTAGAAATATACCCAAACCAAGTCCTTTTGGCTTAAAATTTTTACAAGGAATTCCTTCGCATGTGTAATTATGGACTGGACAGTTTCATAGTGTTTAGGAAGTAATTGCTAGGTCAAATGTTAGAGAAACCAAAACTTCCTTAGAATTCAGAGCAATCTGACCAGTTTTACCTAAAGCTATGTTGGACTAGCCAAATGATCAAGTTTTGCCTTGAAATTTTTATGGTAGGATTTAATAACACTAAAGTACATATTCACCAAATTTCATGAGTTTTGAAATTGAATTAGTGGGTTAAAAGCTGGCAAAATCGAGACCCTGAGACAGTAGAGATAGTCTAGATAGTAGTTGTGATATGGTGGTTTTGAAGTTGCAAATTAAATTATTTCTTTCTGAATTTTTTATGTAAGATTATAAACATATTATGGATGTTTCCTACCAAATTTCATGAATTTTAGAGTTGTGATGGCTGCCTAGAAAATTCCTCAAATACAGAGTCTGAATTTTAGTCTTAATCAGTGCATGGGTGGTTATGTGTAGAAATTTAATTGGTTTAAAGGGATTGGCTTCTAAGCTATGTAGTAAGAGGTATTTAACATATAAAATGAGTAGTCTCATAGGTGTTAACTCCTAAGAAGGTTCTGTCAAAGGTGTTTTAAGTGGACACTTTGAACCTAGTGAAGTAAGGAAGTAATTTTAATGAAAATACCCAAGGATTACAGAACCGGACCAAATCGGTGACCGGTCAGGGGGTTCGATCTGGTTCAATAAAAAAATTGTTTTAATACTGAATCGGTACAGAACAGATCGAACCGGTTGGCCGGTTCCTAAATTTTTTTTTCTTTGAGCAACCGGAGAAGAACTAAAGCAGAAGAAGGGAGAAGAAGATAAGAGCCGGAGAAGAAAAAGAATAAGAAGAATAAGAAGAAAGAATAGAGAGGAAGTCGAATTGTTAAAGTATATGTGGTGTTGTGCAGTCGGCGGTGGTTGCACGTTTGTCTCCGTTCGTTTTTGTGGTGCTGTGTTGTGCAGTCTCTATCTCAGCCGACGGTGGTTGTAGTGTGCATGGTGTTGTGCGGTTTGGAAAAGGAGGAAGGCAATGGTGTGTGATGCTGTGAAGACACGTAAAATACACTAAAGCAGCATAAAGTAGGTACATTGGGAAGGGAAAGGTAGGGAAGTGTAATGATGGTGGAAAGAAAACATTGGGAATGAGAGAAGTCTCTCTCTCTCTCTCTCTCTCTCTCTCTCTCTCTCTTTAATAATCATAAAAAAATTCTATATTTTAAAAATAAAAAATTGAAAGTATAATTTTAAAATATTATTTACTCAAAAATATATAAATATTTTTTTAACAAATGTTGTATTTTTTAATATTTTTGATTATATATTTTTATTTTTTAATATTTTTTAAGTATCACCATTTCGACTACAGTTGAACCGCGGTCTAACCATTGAATATTGAACCAGTACCTCCACCGATTCAATGACTAGTCCAATTTTTAAAACATTGAAAATACATTATCCTTTTTAATCTTGAAATGAATCTTTTACAATGCTTCAATGATCCATAGCCTTGGAAATGTACGGGAGTATGGGCATTGTTCTGGTGTGAATAAGAATAACTAGTTTAAATTTTGTATGTAATACACTCATTTTTAAGAGAACAATGACTAATTATACAAGGATATGTTGAAGTTATATTACTCTTATAGCGTGGTGGAAAATAATTATTTGAGACACTTATGTGACCTTTTTTTTTCTAAAATATACATACTCTCTCATGAATAGAGATGTGAAGGGTGAAATTCTAAATATGTGTGTATGAGTATATATATTCATATGTAAATTGAATTGTAAAGAAGCTTGAGAAGTGAGTATGTATATACACATTCTTTATCTCCTTATGTCATGTGTATTTTAATTGTTAAACATACACTTTTAATTCTTTAAATTTATTAGTTGAATGAATTCTATTGGTGATATTTTCATAGCGCTTTGTAGACCCTATATAACGAAGACCTTAGTGGTTGTGAAAATTGGAAGTGAATTATTTTACTTGATTTATATGTGAAACATGTGTGCAATGGATATATTGTATTTATTAATGATTGGAAAACATTTGTGTTTGTAAGAAACGTAATGGGAGCTTGTGTGACCCTTATAAATAAGATTACCCTGGTTGCTTGTGATAATGCACCGTGAGAAAATCTCAATTTATATTAATATGGGTAAGTGGTTGGTGATGGTGCCACTTGACCCTTTTATGAGAAAAATATTTGAAAAGCATGTAGGGCTAAATTGGTGCAAGTTACCTAAGATGTTGGAACGGTGCATCATTGAGTTGTTAGTAGAACGTTCAAGTAAGGAATCGCAATGTGGCTAAGCGACCTTACCCCTCAAGAATGCCACACTCAAGGATGCCACCTATGTGAAGAAAAGACTAGGGAATTATTACCTAATTAACATGAATAGTGTCTCGATGGCCCTCAAATATCCAAGTGGCAATATTATATACATGGTGAGCATGGTAAAAATTTATGATCTAATTTTGCTTGATGTTTGTGTACTAAATTTGTGTTATTGAGCCATGTGATAGAATTGACTTTGTAATCCACTTATGATGCATGACTTAATGGTGCTTGTGTGCATATGGTAGGATTTCTTTGCTTGACTATGCATGTTGTGTAGGATAAGACTTAGGTCTAGTGTTAGTGGATGTGATATCACTTTTGTGGCCCTTTCTTGTAAGTGGTACACGGTGGTAATTTTTATAGTTAAGTTTATTCCCATACTGAGTATTTTTGTACTTATCCATTCTTTTATGTACCTTTTTATAGGTTTTGTGTTAGCAGGCGAGTCTAAGGAGTAGCGGAGCCTCTAATTCCTTGACCCTTACTGGATTGAGTCAATAGTATGGTTAGAGGTTAAGATCGGAGTCAAGTCGCTCTGTAATTGAATAGAACACCTACGAGTTATATGATAGATATGATAGAAATTTTGTGTATTAATTCTGGCTTACTTGCATATTGAAGTACAAAATAATATTTTACTCGATTAAATCTTAAAACAGAAAGGGTGTTTCATGAATGCATAATAGAGGTTTTAACTTATTATGGAGTGAATACATATGATCTTTCTTATCTTTATATGTTGAATTGTGTATCATGTTAGGCTTATAATGGTGGTGAGGAAACCACCTCGTGCTGGTCATGTCCCTGAATTGGGGGTGTGATAGTACACCCCTTTATGGCGAGGTCAGTGAGGTGACTCGGGCGAGCCTTGACTCCCAATGGGCCCTTAATATGTGAGTGGTGGGAGGCGACCCTCATGGTAAGGTTGGGGAGGTGACTCGAGTGAGCTTGACTCCCAATAGGAGCCTTGACTTATAAGGTAAGATCACGTCATGGCATAGAGGTGGTCCGGGTAAGCTATGACTCCTGTTGGGCGCCTTGCCACTGGCAAGTACCTCTAGTTGGGTGATTTAGTGTTATCATGGCAGGGAGGTGGTCTGGGTGAGCTCTAACTCCCGATGAGCGCCTTTTCATTGACTTGTACCACTAATTGATGATATTCAATGTTGTATAACTGGTATGCTTCTAAACCTCTGATTTTGGTTTGAGATTATAGCTCAACGGACACTTTATATAATATTTGATTATTTGGGTTGTGTTGCAATACGGCCATATTATTCACTGAGTTTTATGACTCACGCTCAGTTTAACATTTTTTTTCAAATCTAGTTGTTGTCGAGGAGTGCCCATTAGAGGAGTAATGGGTTTTTGGGCGATCTTTCCATTACCGGATAGGCCCATCTGGTTTTACAACTTATGTATTAGAACCGCTCTAGAGTCATTTAGTACACCTAGGAGGGATTTTGAAGATGGCCATCTATTTTATTTTAATTTAATTTGTACCTTTTAAACCAAATATTGATATTTCATTATGGTATGTTGCGTTAGGAGCTACCTTAACGAGGTATTTCATATTTACTTGAGATTTAGTAGTTCGAATGCTTATTGGATGTGTGAAACTTCATATAATGCAATGGTTTGATTTTTTTTTCAGGACTATATTGTACTATGTTGGATTGCATACTTGTTTATGGCCCAAAACTTATATGTATATCATAGGTATACCTTGAATAATGATGTGTGAATGACGATAAGTCCGAAAGGGATATTTAATTGTAAATGGAAACGTTGGAAGTGATTCTTAACTTGAGAAACTATTTATGATGCTAAGGGTGAAAGCCTAGTGGTAATAATAATACATTTTGAAAGTTAAATTGTTGCATGATGTGTGTATATGTTTAATTGTTATAATGTTACGCACTATGGCATGGAGACCGAGTGTAATACCCGTGAAGAATAAAATATAAATGTATGTGTAATATCCCAAGAATTTATATGAATATTTAAAGTCTAATTTGAAGTTTAGTAAAAAATTTAATTACGTGGAAAATTTGCTTTTTGAATTAGTGAAGAAATTTGGGAATAGAAATTTCAAAATTTTAATTTGGGAAATTTTTACAAATTCTAAAGGACTAAAGTGAAAAGAAAAGAAAGTATAGAGGACTTTTGAGAAATGACCAAGTAGGAACCCGAGAAGAAGAATAGAGCTTATGGGAATGAATTATGAGTCCGGTACCAAAAAGATGATAGATTTGGGGTTAAAGTGGAGTTTGAGATATTGAGAGGGACTAAAGTGAAATAAGAAAATTTGTGGGGCACCGAGGATTTAGAAACACCTGAGGTGAGATTTTATGAATTTGCTTTTGCTAGTCTTGACTGAGGGTCAATTGCAGAGCAAGTGATAATTTCACCCCGGGCGAGTATATAGGTGGCCTCACCTATTTTTTATTCATTTTTCTCCTTTCCTCTCTCTCTCTTCACTTTCTCTCCTCTCCTTCTCTCTTCCTTCTCTCTAATTTCTCTCTCTACACTCCAACTCTACAACCGGGCTTTGGAGGGTGGATCTCGGGCTACGGGGCGAGCCTCTAGGAGCCAAGCAACATAGGGAAAGCAAGGAATCAAGGTAGAAATTTCTATTTCTTAAGTTTTTCTCTATTTTCTAGTTTTAAGAGTGTTTGAGGTAAAATCGAGATTCCGGCTTCGTTTCTCGATTAAAATTGGTGATTTTGGTGTCTAAATGCTCCTTAGACATTAAGGGTGAGATCCCATGGAAGAAATCATGAAAAACGGTGAAGATTTGGCCAGATTTGGGCCAAAACCGAGAGAAATCGCGAAGGGGTCGCGATCGTGGCGCCTAGGCGCCAAGGTGAGATGGGAAGAAGAAGGAATTGGCGCCCAGGCGCCAGGTGTACCGGGAAATTTTAGTTTATTTTTCAATCGGCCATAACTTTTTCATCCGAACTCCGTTTTGGGCAAACTTTATATCGTTGGAAAGCTCTTTAAGTCTAGTTTCCAATGGTATAAGTTTCATTTGAATATTCATTACCAGTTAGGAGTTATGATTCGAGAAGTAAGTGAAGGTCGAGAGTAGTGGTAGGAAATTTCTCTATTTCGTAACTCTGATGGTTTTTGTCTGGTTACAATAGGAATGGTCAAAGTGCAAAGTGGGAGTGCCGAGAGTGTGAAATCCAGGTGAGTGGGTTAATACTTGCTATGATTAAATATCTGTTATTGACTTTTTGCATCATAGTGGAAATATGTTGTATATCCAAGTTTGAAGAGGATGATGTGGAACGATGAGGCATAAACAAATGTGGAACGTGTCTGGTAATGTATATAATTATATTTTCTTATTTTCCCATGAATGGAGGTTATATGATGGATTGTGAATGGCATGTGAACCGAGTTGAATAATTGTTCTATATTATGGGTTTTGTTATATACATGCTATGTTGCTGGAACTACATTGATTATGTTGTGGCTTGAATTGTAAATGACTGAGTTGTGTATGTGGCTCAAGATTATGATTGAGGATGTTTTTATATGTGATTGTGATTGTGTTTGACTGGAAAGGAAAGGCATGGTGGTACACCCCATGGAGAAATCTATGTGAAGCTATAAGGGTGGAGAATATAAATGGAGCGATAAGGGTGGATGCGGCGGGGGCCGCGGGCAACGATCCAGAGGTATTCTGGACGACCCGGTTGGTACGGGAATTGTGTGTGAAATTGATTTCATCGATTGCTGTTGTGAATTTTGAATTTTGTTTAAATGCATTTGATTCACTTGGATATTGTTGTGAAGTATTATGAATAATATTATATCATATGATGATCGATCTACGTATGATTGCTGCATGTTATCATTATGATGCATGATTTTTATTTTGTCATAGTATTGTGTTATCTACTCACTGGGCACGTGGTTTGCTCATACCCCTCTTATTGATATTTTTTTTCAGAGTTGACAGCTGAAGGTAAATATCGGAACAATGAATTATGGATCCTTAGTCCATAATTACCTTTTCATTTGTTCAGGATAAAGGTATAATAGTTAAGTTTTATTCTAAGTTGTATAAATCTAGAAATCTCTGTAATCGGGTAGGTTCATTCAGTGATGTAATGTGAGTAATTGTAGTATGTATAGAGAACTCGTTTTGGTTGCATGAAAAAGAATTGTATGATTTTTAAAAGAAAGATAGGCTTACGGAGGTGAAATGAAATTCACTTTCCGTGCCGGTCACGTGCTCAAATTTTGGGACGTGACAGTATGTCTGCGAACTACAGTTACTATTATATTATACAGTACTATTCACCTGTATAATACTATTCACATATACGATACTGTTTACATATACAATTGAAATGTCGAATACTAGATGTGGTTTGGTCATAAGAGAAAACTAGAAAGAAGTTTGTAGGAAAAAATGATGTTTTATATGAGAAAATACCTTCAGGGACTAAAATGAAAGGACTGAATTGAAAAGAAACTTCAATATTTAAGGTGAAAGGATAGTTTTTCCTTTAAGTTTTCAATAGTAACCAATAATTCACCCGTCTTTTCGCGATTTGCACAATAAGCTAAATTATTACAGCGCGCAGTAAATTGAATTATTTTATTGAAATGTCATTTTTATAAATAGTAAATTGAATATTTTATTAACGCATAGTGTCAAATAGTACCCTTCACTTTTCCTATAGATAGGTCCTTCCATTTCACTTCTAAACTCATACCTTCAACTTCTCTTCTTCTCTCTCCTCAAGTTTCTCTTGCTCAGACACAAGTTCTATAAGATTTTGGACATTTTCTTTTTAGCTTATATCCGAGATGAGGATACTATGTCCTTTTTATGTCTTTCAAATTTTAGAAGTTATATTCTTAATTATGCTCTGTGTTTGCGGCTTTGGCTGATCCTCCATAACAGAAAAACTGTCCTTAACTGCCTATATATTATTTTGATTGTTTGATTACCAAAATAGAATGTAAACTGTTAAAAATACATGTTTAGAAAAGTTATGGTTAAAGAAAGACCTAATACTTAAGTGTGTCCATTGCGACTCTCCACTCTTTCCTGAGAACTTACCTGGCGTATTCTTTTATAGATTGTATTCATTATTTCTGGTATGAACAGTAACTATATATATAAATAGTACTTGTACGTATGAATAGTAACAATATGTATTAACAGTGATCGTATGGATGAATAGTAACTGTATATATGAACAGTATCTGTACGAAAATAATTTTAACTTATTTTCTTTAATTTTTCATGAAAATCTCCGTAGCAGAACACTGAAATTCACCTGTGTACTCTTATCTGTAATGACTTAGAGAAGTGATACTCGTACGAAATTCAAGTAAGTAAAACGACCCTATTTTAATAAGGTTTTAGTATCATTGGTGATAAAAAAAAAATATGTCATACGACACTCCCAAGACTCATAGGGGTAGATTGGTTCGAAGTGGTGAATCCAGGGAGGTAATTTAGACTAATCCAAAAGGATGGATAAGACAAAACAAGTATTTTAGGGTGATATAAAGTTTGAATATTTCCAAAGACAACTTAATTGTTATCTTGATTTGTGGTTTATAAACCTGTGATATAGTTATATACGATACGTGTCATATGAATGAATATTACATTGGACTTTTGATTATGATATGAAATATTGTACTATTGATTGTAATTGAGCGGGATAGTACCCCCTCTCACAGAAAGGCGAAAAACCTAATTTAAGGGGTGTCTTGACCAACGAGTATGGAGACAATGATTCCCTCGATAGGGATATCGCTCGAGTCGGTAACAGATTCATGAAGCGCTCTAGCTGAGAGGATGAGGTTGTACGTTATAGCGGAAATAAACAAATTTGGTGAGCCAGCCTATGTCCGTTCTCTGGGATATATTGTCATTGATGAGTACTAACATCGTTGGATGAATTGGATGACTTTATATCTTCTAGTATGTAAATTTTAACTATGTTTATTGGTTGAATTTAAGTTTTCGGGTATACTTACATGATTGGTGATGTATTGAATTTTATAAACACGAGGCCAATTCGCTTACTGAATTTTAAAGCTCACACTCTCTGTGAAATCTTTTTGTTTAGATCAGGTTGCCACAAAGAATATTTGCTAGAAGAGTAGATAACTTCATACCTTCCTACTATCAGATAGGCCCCTCTTTGTTGTAGATTATGTTGCTTTATAATAGTCTAGAATATCTAGGTCAGGGGTTTGACATATTTGGCTTGCATTTCAGTATAATAATTTATTTCATAATGAGCATATATTATTATATGCAAGTCATCTCTGTGTATTTCAAATAAGGAAATTTGATATGTTTTCTTCGTATTTATATGATAAGAAATAGTTATTTTGATAACACAGAGATAATTACTAATAATTTAACTTATGGGTAAAATTTATGGAAAAACTTACAGTGATGAAAAATTCATCATTATGTCAGTCATGTGCTCAGGTAACGAGTCATGACACCGAGTATGCACCTTCTTCCTCCTATTAATGTGTGTCGAGTGATCAATATGGCTTATGTGTATGATATGTACAATATGTAACATATGCATGCTATTAATGTTAAACATGATATGTGAAACATGGGATCTAGGTACGAACTTCCCTATTTTATTTGTGTGAATGATTTGACTGATAATGTGAGTAACTAGGTTTAAATTGCTTAATTTATTCCGCGTCCATGTATAAAAAAGGATAAATTTAACGATTTAAATAATGGGGTAGCTTAGGAAAGTTTTAGGCTTACAATAACACGAAGCATCATTATTGTGCTGGTTACATACTTAGGTAGCAGGTTGTGACAGAGGAAAAACTAAGAATGTTACATAAAATAATTAAATATTTCTTTTATACAATTGAACTATACCGTCAGGAAGAAAATTTCTAACATAAATTAAATAAGTCCCATCTGAACTCACATTCCTCCTTATTTTGGCCACATCCTTCTACATAGATTGACCATCATCTATGCCTGTGTTACACGACCTATAGGCTTATATCGTATCAACCCTTCATGCCTATGTCACACAACCTATAGGCTTATATCGTATCATGCCTATGTCATGTGACCTATAGGCTAATGTCGTATTTTCCAATTGAATCAACTCAATATCCCAACTCATCGGTTCCAATAACCCAACTGAACATACTTCACTCCTCACCACCATCACATATATCGTTCCTCATTCGGTCACATGTGACCTTCATATACAATATCCCAACTGAATGTATCACAACTAACATCATATCTCAACTGATAAAGTATCGCAATTCATATCATATCAAACTCATTTCATCTCCCAACTAACTCATTTTCCCTCAATCAACATCCATGTCCAAATTTTCACAAAATTTCATCATTTCAACACATTCAAGCAACGGAAGTCATGAAATAAATAAATATACAAACATACATACATACATATATATATATATATATATATATATATAACACATGATAAACACTTACATATATCTTACACTAGTTTCAAAGGACGCCAAATCAACATTCTCATATACATGATTCAAGCTAACAATCTCAATCAATTTCCATGATAACACCATGAAAGAAGTACCAAGGTACAACTATCTCTAAGTAATAAATACATTAATTCTAAGAAAGTGGAGATATTACTAAAACTGCATCCATGTTTCAAAACAATTGAATTAAACTAAAATAAAAAGAAACTTTGAATGTAATCAAGGTCTACAAATATACATTTCACAAACTCGAAAAAGATGATAGTAGATATCAATCTTTAAAACTACTTCAATCACATTAGATCAGAATCGAGGCTATACATTCAACATAAACAGAAGACCACCTAAATTTTTGCAGAAAAGTCAAATTAATATGCCATTACCCACATTCCCCAAAATAGTATTTCTACCATTTCTTTTCACTGACTACAGAAAAATTTAGCTCTTAACTTCAAAATTCAAACCTTAAATTATCTATTGAAATTCATTGAATTTTCAAGATTAAAATACCCAACAGCAACACACACACACACGCAAGCATGAAGGAGCAAGTTTTGATCTGAAATCTCTTACATTTTCACTTACTGACTACTCATCCCAGCTTCGTCGTTGGGAGTCGTCCTTGGTAGGCCACACCGAAAATTTAGAGCCTGTTTGATTTGGGTATTTTCTGTTTTCATTTTCACTGAAAACAGAAAATGAACTTGAAAATGCGTTTGGTTGAGTTAACTGAAAACGTTTTCTTGAAAACATTTCTTAAAATAAGCCTAAATCTGAAAACACCAAAAAGATATTTTCAGTATTTTAGGAAATGTATTTCAGGAAATGAAGATTGAAAATGAAAATAAAAAATGTTTTCACAAACCAAACAGATCCTTAATTTTTCACCTGCAGCCATGGAATTTGGTTATAGGAAAAAAGATAGGAGCTCAACGTGTACTTATATATATACACTTCCAAAGACTTTATGGTTGATAAAATAAAATATAGTCGTATTGTTTAATTTACTCGGGTCCCTTTAAAAAATTTGCAAAAATTACCATTCACCCTCATAACTATAAATCATGCTTAACTTCTCTCTTTTTACCTATCTTTTATATTGAATTCGAGAATCTTCACACATCTCCCAAAATTTCAATTTAAACCATGAAAGATTTATATTTCCCAAAGTAGTCCCCGTGAGCTCGTTGAAAAGTTCATAGAGGTCCTGGGGTATTATATAATGGTGACAAATTATTTTGAAATTTCAATACACCTGGCTCTAATTTCCTACTTCCTCGTGCAAGAATCAAAGTTTTTCAATTTAGTTCCAAAATTTCAATTTGGTCCAAGAATTCCGTAATTTCACCTTAAAGGTTCTCTATGGTTCCCTTGTAGTTCCTGGGTGTAGCAAGCATGGACAATCCGAAAATTTGTTAGGGAATAATAATGAGATTCTTGCCATGTGATGTTCACTGTTTTTAGTCCCATTTTAAATGCTTTAATTTTAAATATGATTATAGTAAAGTGGATTTATCTCTTCACTAAGTTTCATATTCACTCTTTTTTAAAAAAATCTTTTCAAATTCATCGATAGACAAGAAGTCTCTGCACGTTGACTAGCATATTATTATATAATTTATAACATTAAAGTATAATTGAAGTCTTACATCAAACATAAAAGAATATTTATAAAGGTATTTAAATGATGTTTCATTTATCGAATATAAATTAATTTATATATGACTTGTATTTGGACTTGGGCTTTGGGCCGAGCATTCATTTACAATTAAGCAAACATAACTGTTTAGATATATATATATATATATTCCTATTAAAAATTCTATAGAATGTGCATTTGGATAAAAAATATTTAGGCAAAGGTTGGAAAGGACTTTATTTATCTTGAAAATATCTATTTATGATTCTCAATACACATATATAAAACTTTTTAAAAATAATGATTACCATGCCTCAAAGCCAACTTTTTTATTTCTGTATGTCTAACAGAAGTCCAACACTCCTTTTGTATCTAGAGCCTTTTTTATGTAATTTTTGTTCTTTTGAAATTTTAGAGTAGCTCTATAGTCCCGGATAAGAAAGGATAATGAACATGCATGTGAATGTATGGATGATCCTTGATGTGTGGGCACAGCTCTCTTTTTAATTCTTTGGGCATTTTGTTTGAGGATATTCTAGTGAAATGATTCTCATGCTTTTGCACTAGAAAAGAACAACACTCTTTTTATACGTAGTTATTATGCTTGCATATAAATTGTTAGTGCAGTACATGTTTGTGTGGTATGATCCTAGTTACAAACACACTGTAATGAGGGCATCTCATTGTCAATGCCGGTCACGTGCCGTAGGTTAAGGCACAATGATAGATTTATAAATTTTGGTTAGTGGGAACAAAAAAAGTTTATAAATATTTTTATTAAAAAAATATTAGAAATATATATAAGTGATAAAAAATAATATAAAATACACAATATATAAATTTATGGGATGGTATTTTGATGGGATATATCTAATTTTTAAATTTAATTTTAAAAAAATCTTATTCAATGAGATATTGTTAATAAGACTAGTGGTCATAATTTATCATATGAAAATAATATTTAAATTTTTGTGAAAACAAAAAAAAATCACATATATTAATTTAAAAAATGTTTCTTTTGCTACCGTAAAGACCCAAAACTGCATTACCCAAAAATAATGACCCAAAACTGCACGCTGTTGCTGAGACGTTGATATATCATTTCTCTTCGTCTTTGTGTTTGTTTGTTTTATTTTTTGTTTTCTTTCTTATTTAAAATGTTTATCTTTGGCCTCATTTGTTTGCACATAACAAAGGCTTGAATCTAATTCATTCAGATTTTAAATTATTGTGTTTTTTTTTATTTTTTAAGTACTTAATAGTTCTAAATACATCTTAATAAATCAAATTTTGTGACAAATTTTAATACTATTAAGATATATTATTCGTTTTAGATAAAAATACATTTTACTCTCATAAATTTTGCCTTATGTACACTTTATCTCTCCTAAACTTTTAAACTTAATAAATAACTCTGTCAAACTTTACAATCTTTGCAAAACAATTCTTTCGTTAAATATTTCATTAACTATATTAACAATCAATGCTTATTTGTTAAGTTTTAAAATTTTTCATTCAATATATAATTCTATTTTTTTAATTTTTATTTCAACAATTTTTTATAATATGTTTTTAATTCTTAATTTATTTTAATATTATTTTTTACTAATAAATCATTTCTATGTGTTTAGATGTTAAAAAACAAACAGTCTTAATCATTTAACATTTATATTAAAGACAATATCTCAATATTCATATGTGTTTTTATTTTAATCTTAAAAAAAATGCTTCCTATGTTTTTCTAATAAATATTTCTTTTAACAAAAATTAAAAATAAAAATTCTTGTCATAACCAAAGGATAAAGTCATAGAAATCATCGCACTTAAATACATGGCATTTTTATGATTTCCATGGCAAGCCATATAGGCCGCCAACAGATTTGACTGTAAAATTTCCATAAGATAGACAAATCTATCAACATATGATCGTAAAATTGGACAATAAACAGAGATAAAAAGATTGAGAAAGAAAACTGAAGCTATCGCCAAATCAAAGGAAACTTGCATGGAAATCATGCAATAGGTCTATAACAGAACCAAAATCAAGAGGTGACTTTACCCAAAGCTATACCTTAAGAAAATGAACTTTCTTTAATTAGTTTAAATAAAGTCATCCAATTTGACATAATTTAACTTGTTTTGGCGCATACTTATCCATTCAGTCATCTCTATCCAATTAGTACTTGACTTGCTTCCACGTCTGTTTTTCTCAGTTTCAACGTCCTCACATCCGTGACGTTGCTAGCTTACTGATA
Organism: Biancaea sappan; assembly: GCA_037074585.1. Taxonomy (NCBI): domain Eukaryota; kingdom Viridiplantae; phylum Streptophyta; class Magnoliopsida; order Fabales; family Fabaceae; genus Biancaea; species Biancaea sappan. The sequence goes on from CM073500.1 coordinate 27,986,550, forward strand.
AATCATATTTTGTTCCATTTTAACTCACTTGAACCCAAATCTACTATTTGTTTGCCCAACCTTAAATCCTCAAGAATATTTCAAATGTCCCGTCCCCATCTGTTTAACAGGCAAATTATGTACTTTCCTAAAAACAAGATGCTTTCAACCCTATGATTAGTTATTCCGTAAGTTACTAACTAATTAGTAAAAGTATTGTGACACATTATAAAGAACTCACGTCTTGATTTTAACAAGTAATATATCTTTTCTTCAAGTAATCACTTTATATATGTATTTTATTTATCATTAAGTACTTCAGTATTCAATGTGTAAACGGGACACCTTCACACTTACTAGATTCCCGATTCAATTGTACAAGTAATCTTGAGCTCATCATTTGCACAAGTGTTTAAAGAAATAAGAGACATCGCTTTGTAGAAGATGATTTTTTTAACTATATATATATATATATATATGTATATATATGCTGTTGAATATGATAAGTTTGAGGAAAAGAAAGTAGAGAGAGGTAGCGAGTCCAGAATGAAAGGTCATCTAATACTGCTTTCGCAGTCCATAAGTTGTCACTGTCCCTCAAAACGATGTGATGGCAAAGCAGATATTTTGTTGGGACTCAGAGTGAGGCCAGAGCCATAACCATCAGCGCCAACGTATATTCATTATTCAAGAATCAATTCACAGCCATGAGTTATCTTCCTTCACAGTACGTAGCTTGTGTGCGACTACTTCCTCATCCATCCCTCAACCTCAAACGTCCACTTTCATATCTTTTATATTCACGCCACGCCTCTCTTGTTATTTCCACCTTGTTCCTATCATTTTATACCAATCTATCTTCCTATATTTTTCAAGTTTTTTACTTCATCGCTATATCCATATACACGCTTCAGAATACTTTTAACTCCTATATATTCTCAGGGCCAATGGTCCATGCTGAATTCAATAAAAACTCTTTTTTTATGTCCATATACATGCTCCAGAATACTTTAACTCCTATATATTCACAGGGACATTGGTCCTTGCTGAATTTTTTTAAAAAAAAAAGCTCTTTTTTTTGGATTGGGATATGTGATAACAATGTTTCATGATGAAGGATTATACGAGAGACTAAATCATTATTAAACTATAATGTATAGATGTATTTTATTATAGGTTAATGAAATAAAATTACACTTTAAGTAATAGTTTTAACTTTTAGTCTAGTAAGTAAACATTTGATCATTATAATTAAATATAGTATTAAAACCAAAATTACTCGCTAGTCCAATTTTCAATAAGGCACCTGTTAAGGAAAAGATTATTAAAATAAGGTGTGACAACTATTGTTTTATGATGATAACTCAAGTAAAGGGTCAAATTATAATTGAATCATAATACTTGGACATTTATTTTATTATCAAGGCAAAAGAATACTTTATGCCTCTAACATTGAAATCGATTTTTATTTATGTCACTAATTTTTTTTAAGTCAAATATGTTTCATATGTTTTATTTATTTATTGCAAATATGCCATGTTTTTTAATACCGTCAAAGAAACTAACGAAAAATGCTGATTGAGTTGCTACGTAACAAATATTATCTACCACTTGTCATATGGACCCATCACCTAAAACTACAAAAATGCCATTAATAATAATTAAAAAAGTCTCTCTCTCTCTCTCTCTCTATGTTTCTTCCTCTCTTGATTTTCTTTCTTCCTCTCAGTTTGCTCTCTTTGTTCTGTCGTCTCTCTCTCTTTTTTTCTCTCCTTCCTCCCTCTTGTGTGAGACAGAGAGAGAAAGCAGAGTGGCAGAGAGAGAGAGAGAATGCTTTTTTTCTTTTTTTAAATATTATTAAGGACATTTTTTCAATTTCAAATGATGATTCAAGTGACGTGACAAATAATATTTGTTACGTGATAGTCTAGTCAGCATTTTTTATTAATTTTTTTGACGATGTTTAAAAATATATATATTTGCAAAAAAAAATGTGAGATGTATTTAACAAAAAAAAATATAAACGTAAGTAAAAATATAAACACTAGTAACATAAAATATATTTTATCAATTATCAATTAAGAAAATAAAATTACACCCAACTAATGTTTAATGATAAATACTTAATACTAACATGACGCGCTTGTGTCTTAATTCCAGTGTCACTGTAGAGCACATTCGTCCATTCATTTATGTATTTGTCTCCTACTTGAATCACAACATCACTCTCAGGCCCAACTAGCAACCTGTGGCCCAAAAACTCTGTCTACATAATTTCCAATGGTTGATTGCAATCACGGGAAACTTCTAGACTTCCATCTATGGATATGTCATCGCTAATTCACAGACCGGTTGGAAATAAGAGGCTTGTTTGATTTAAGTATTTTTTGTTTTTTATTTTTATTAAAAATAAATATAAATTTAAAAATATGTTTAGTTGAATTAATTAAAAATATTTTTTTTAAAATATTTTTTAAAATATTCTTAAATTTAAAAATATTAAAAAGATATTTTTAATGTTTTATAAAATATATTTTAAAAAATAAAAATAAAAAATATTTTCATAAATCAAACACACATTTAATAGTTTAACTAAATTTTTATGGTTTTTGAGAGATAAAATCATATTTGATTGGTGCTTAAACCAAATGGGCCTGCACAAGAGCAGCGACAAAACCCCTTCAAGATACTAGAGGACGACGGGACACCAAGGAACTAAGATGGAATCTTAATTGTGTATTGAACGATAGCTTGGGGTGACACGTGCTGTCTAGCTTAGCTGGATTGGTTTACGGTGATCGCCAGAAACAACAAAACTAGATTTTTTTTTGTCAATAAGTGCTCTGAATTATTTGACTCACATATTAAAGATTCCAAGTTTCTCATTTTCAATTGGTAGCTCTAATTTTAAGGGAGTAGTGGATGAGAAAGTCAAGCAAGTGATAATCCAAGTCCAACATGTGTATTCTGCATCATTATGGACCGCGAAACTAAGCAAGTCTCATATTTTGGAGATATTTACTTTGAAGAAAACATTATTGTATATGGGTTTTATTACCAACAACTCGAGTTTTTAAAAAGTTTCATCTATCATTAATTTTTTTTTTTCATGAAAAAAATATATTTAATATTGTTGGATTTGATTGAAAATATAAAGGAGAAGTAGTTGTCAAACTTATATAAACAGTTTTAAATTCTTATTTTAAATTGTACCAAATAAAATCATTTTAAACTTGTATTTTAACTTTTTTTATTCTTCTTTTATTTTCTTGTTTTAAAATGGTGAGAGGTGTAAATTGAATATATATTCGGGAGAGTGTGAGGTGTGTTTGAAAGAAATTTTTATTGTAAAAGTTTTCACATAATTTTTTTTTTATTGTCTTTTGATAATGGTTTCGGATTTTTTTTTTAGTTTTAAAATTTTTTCACATTATTTCTTGTATTGTGTTAATTGTATTTTGTTTCATTTTATTTCTCAATTTTATTTAAGGCAAAAAATTGAAGTTTTGTCCAACAAATACTGATGGTGCAATTAATAGATATAAAGCGCAATTAGTTGTTGAAGGCTTCCATCAAACAAGGTTTTGATTTCATTGAAACCTTCTCTCCATTGTTAAACCAACCACAATAAGGATTGTTCAGTCACTAGTTGTTTCAAAAGGATGGATAGTATCTCAGTTAGATGTGAGTAATGCTTCTCTTAATTGAAAGGTTAAGGAAAATGTTTTATGGTCTAACCCTTTGGTTTTGAGTTTTCTAACAAATCATAAAGCTTTATATGGACTCAAACAAACTCTCAGGTCTTAGTTTGAGCAACTAGCAGGTTTGTTACACTCTTTTGGTTTCAAATCTAGTAAAAGTGATCCCTCATTGTTCATTACATCAAGAAAGCACCACATATATATTGGTCTATGTCGACGATACTCTGATCACATGATTTTCTCTCTCCTTCATTTTAGTTCTGAAGCAAAAACTTCACTCAGAGTTTGCCTTAAAGGACTTAGGTCCATTGCATTATTTTCTGGGAGTCGAGGTGTGTAAAAATAATGACGGTTCTTTGCATTTATCACAGCAGAATACATATAAGACTTATTGAAGAAGACTATGATAGATTTGGCAAAAGGAATTAATACTCCTATGGTTACTTCTCCTAAACCATTGGCGTTCTTTGATAATTTAAGTGCAGTTTCTATATCTCATAACTGCATTCTCGCACAAAGCATATGGAAATAGATTTATTTTTTGTTTGTGAAAAAATTATTGATTGATCATTTATATGTCTATTATATACCTCCAGAGAATCAAATTGCTGATGCACTCACTAAACCTATATATTTCTTATGTTTCAATCTTCTCAGAGACAAACTTACTGTGGGTAATGTTTACTCTACCAGAAACCACAAATAAGTTTGAAGGGGAATGATAAGGATATGAGAGTAATTTTGTACAGTATAAGGTGCCCTGTGATTCTGTTGTATAGCTGTAGGTATTGTGCATGAGGTGCCATGTGATTTTGTGGACAATTGTAGTTCTTTGGGAAAATTAATAATACATTCACTCAATTTATTTTCTGTTCTCTAAATCTATATTGCAAACTCTAAATAATCGTTATTAAATTTTGCAATAAATAAATATGAGGATTAAAACTATTTCTACAACTCCATAATATATAATTGATTATTTTAAAAAGTTATTTTACATCAACACTAAAAAAAAGAAGGTAGTAAAGTTTTTGGATTTATTTGTATTAATAAGTATCACGCTTTAGGATCAATTATTGGTTTCAAGAAAAAGAGAGACAAGTACGTCGTTTCATCTTTAAAAAGAAGACATCAGAAGACATTCATGACAAGTGGGTCATTTCATTTTGTTAGTCAAGCCAAGTGTTATTAGATTAGAATCAAGTACTTTGAATCTATAAGATTCTTTTACGTTGTGTATGACGCTGAGTAGTGATAAAATCAACTAAGGATTGATGATAATCTAGAATTTATTTGCTCTTAAAGAAAATTTCTCTTTTAATTTGAAAGAAAAAATAATGAGCAGAAGTAAAGCAAAACTTGAACGTAATGTATGAATAAGTGCGTGCGGGGCAGGGATGGTAAATTGGCATGGGGTGATTAGGTCTTTGACATTATCAATTATTTTAAAAAAAAACTAGTGGATGTCAAATATTAAATAAGGTGTGAATAGCAAGATTTGACATTCAATTAAACAATGGATGGATCTGGATTTAGCTTCCAGATACCTAGTATCCTCCAATACCAAGGAGTATTCATATTATATTTAATAATTAGGCTAATTAAATATAAATATACAAAAATATATTATATACACAAAATTTTATTTATTATCTATTTATTTCATAGATTAATGTCTTTTATATATTTTTAAAATATTTAATAATTGTAAAATTTTGAAAAAGAGTTTCAAATTATATATATATTTTTTAAAAAAGTACTAATTTGTTCACATATCTTGCTCCAACAAATGATATGACCAAAAACATTTATCACTAACCCAAAAATTTAAGCTGTTAACTAAGATGAAACTCTTAACATATATATTATGTATCTAAAGCGGATCATTTCCTATTTAAGTAATTGAGCGTGAATCATCCAATCAAACTAGATTCACAAAACTAATATGTCTTTATTCACTATCTTTGAACATATCATTAATATTATACAAAATCTTTTTTTGAATATTTTAAATGCCAATAAATTTTGACGATCAAACAAATATCAATTTTAAAAGTATCAAATATTGAATAATAAATATCAAATAATTTGTCTTTTCAGATACATCGGTTAAAATTCAAACAACATCGAAAATATTGATTAATTTTGAATATCAAATATCCCAAATACGAATATTAAAATCTTAAAATGTTATCAGATTTGACTAGAATTAGAGGTTTATTATATTATATGCTTAAAATTCAAATTTAGATATTGAAGAACCAAATAGCAAGCCATTTATTTATTTTTTTATAATAATAGCAAGCCATTAGAATTGGTGGGCAAACTGGCAATTTGAAAAAAGAGCGATGATAAGCGAAGTAGGCTAGAAATTAAAATGAGCGGCAAATTTTGAAGGGTATTTTGGTAAAAACACTGGGAAAATGGTGATAGAACAAGAATCAGGGATGCTCCTCCTATTTGGTATCATCATTCATCAGCATTGAGTAAAGAACGGCGCACACAAAAAAACACTGAAAATCCGAAATTGGTCCCTCTCTCTCTCTCTCTCTCTCACACATCACAGTTCCGTCTTCTCCAACGCAATCCCTTCTGGTTCTTCTTCTTCGAACTCTCCGTCTTCAATCCCATTATTCCCAACAAATCCAATCCAATTCCATCCACAGCCTTTGAACCTCGTTGTGGTTTCATAGGGCGGTGGAAGCTCCCATGTTTCCACAATGACCCGCACCCTATTGAGCCCGCAATCGGAGGGAGATAAAGATAGCAATACCATTCCATCGGCACGTCGTAGTGGCGGAGGCACGGCCATGAGAGTGATAGTCCCTTTACAGGGAGTTGTTCAAGGCAGAGGAGGACTCTTTTGGGGTTCTGTCATTCCTTGTGCCCTCTTCTACTTCCTTCAGCTCTACTTCAAGAAACGACATCGTTCTCACCCGCACTCCCCTCCTCCCTCTCCCTCGCCCGACACTAACTCTCCCGCACGTTCGCCTAATACATCTGCCGATAAGCTTTCCGAGCTCTCTGTTTTGCCTCGCTCGCTCTCCCGGATCCATCTCTCACCGAGGAGTGCATCCTCGGCGCCTTATGTGTCCACTCGGGCTAATTCCATTATTAAGGCTGCGGACTCTCCTTACTTCCTGGGTCTCCAGAAGGTCGCAGAGGATTCGTACCACCAGATTGATAATCCCAATGGTGTTATTCAGCTTGGTATCGCTGAAAACAAGGTGAGTGCCATTTGGTTTGTTTTGTCTTCATCAGTCGGTTCCTTTCATCTTTCCATGGTTTTGCTTACCTGCTATGACTAAAGAGCTCGCGGAGTTTATCGTTGGCTGTAGTTATCTCCGGACTTGGTTCAAGATTGGCTTGAGAAGAATGCGAGCAGCGCTATATTCGGGGGACAAGGAGATTGCGCAGAGTTGAATATTAGCGGGATTGCACCTTACCAACCGCATGATGGATTGTTGGAATTGAAAGCGGTAATTCAGACCGAATATTTCTTTTAGTTCCACTTAATATTTTTTTGCCTTTGGTCTGGTTTATTAGAAACATAATTATGATCCAATTGTGAATCTTGTAAGTGTACTGACTGCCCTACTTCATATCGTGCGGAATTGCTTAAATCCATAACAGAAGTATGAATAGAGTCAGTCTTTCTTTTTGCCTGAATCATTTTGAGCTATGGAATTAGTTAAATTTGAATATGGTCCCAGTACAGAAGGAAAATGGGCATCTTTCTTTTCAATAAAGGCTTATTTAACTTACCAAGTCCGGTGCTTCTAGACCTACAATTTGATTTTTTTTTTTTTCAAAGAAAGTCCCTCGTGAACTTGGATGAAGAATGTTCTGTGGTTGCTCTTATTGCTGCATTAATCCCTACCCGATGGTTTGCATCATTTAACATGTGGATCTAAATAATGGAGCATATAGAGAAGGCAGCATTAAATGCAGCAGGTACTTATTAGAATACTTGGGTCCGTGGAGAGAGCCACAAGTGTTTTGTTGAGCATTAGGCTAAGGGCACGATTGGTATGAAAAGTTAATTTTGAGGGAAAGGGAATCCAATAGCTCAAATGGAATGGAATCCCTTTCTATCCATTTTTGGATGAAAGAAATTGTAGCAATTGGATTCTAATCTTTATTCTTTTGCTTTCTAATTTTCTATACCAAACATGCATAAGAATAATATTCCATCTCCATTAATGAAATACCAAACATGCTTGAATTGTGGAATGGAAATGGGATCCCTCTCTTTAATGAATACTAAACAGGGTCTAAGCGATGTTATGATGAGTGTATCTGTGAGTCTATAATGTTACTCATGTTGCGAGTTTTAGATAACATGGACCTCAGCCTACTAATAGTAAAATTGTTTTAAAGCTTACTAAAATTGTTCCTTGATTTCGTAGGAAAAAAAAGCATCATGTCCTTATAATTTTCAAAATTTACATAGTTTTGGTGTGGAAAAAGATTTCTTCTTATATGTCTACCCAATGATACCCGATATTCAGCTTTCAGCTGTCTTCTTTCATCTTTGTCAATATTAAAGTGTCTGCAAAGAGTTCTATTCATTATGGATGCCTAGTCTGTTTTTGTGTCTGAGTGTTGTGGAGCTCTACCTCTTAAAACTACTATAAGTAGTTGTATGATCGTATCTTAATTCTCTAATCTTGCAGGCTGTCGCAGGTTTCATGTCTCAAGTTACGGAAAATTCAGTTTTGTTTGACCCCTCCCAAATGGTACTAACTGCTGGTGCTACCCCTGCAATTGAGATTCTTAGCTTCTGCCTAGCAGATAGTGGAAATGCATTTCTTGTTCCCACACCGCATAGCCCTGGGTAACTATTAATTTCCCAGCTCAGAACTCCTCATTTGTCACCTTCTTTCCTGCAAGAAAATGAATGCCTGATTGCATTATGCAGATTTGATGGGGACATAAAGTGGCGAACTGGTCTGGAGATAGTACATGTTCCCTGCCGCAGCACTGATAATTTTAATTTAAATATAACTGCACTTGATCGAGCCTTCAACCAGGCTAAGAAACGTGGTCAAAAAATTCGTGGAATTATTATAACAAATCCCTCAAACCCTGTTGGCAACCTGTTGAGCCGGGAAACATTGTATAGTCTTGTGGACTTTGCTAGGGAGAAGAACATCCACATAATCTCTAATGAAATATTTGCTGGGTCTACCTATGGAAATGAGAAGTTTGTGAGCATGGCAGAAATCATGGAAGAAGAATATCTTGACCGGGACAGAGTTCATATAGTATATGGTTTATCAAAAGACCTCTCAGTTACCGGTTTTAGGGTAGGTGTTATCTACTCCTATAATGAGAATGTCCTGGCCGCTTCAAGAAAATTGGCAAGATTCTGTTCCATCTCTGCCCCAACCCAGCAGTTGCTTATCTCCATGCTTTTAGATACAAGATTTGTTCAAAAGTTCATTGATATTAATAGATCGAGGCTTCAGAAAATGTACGAAACGTTTGTGGCAGGATTGAAGCAGTTAGGGATTGAGTGCTCTGGAGGCAGTGGTGGATTGTACTGCTGGGCCAACATGAGTAGCCTAATCCGCTCTTACAGTGAAAAGGGAGAGCTTGAGCTCTGGGATAGATTGTTGAATGTAGCTAAGATCAATGTAACCCCAGGATCTTCTTGTCACTGTATTGAACCTGGATGGTTTCGTTTTTGTTTTACTACATTGACTGAAACGGACATCCCTGTAGTTATGGAACGAATTCGGAGAATTTCCGAGGCTACAAAATCCCACAGTTGATATGGCGTCAATTATGTTCCGCAAATTTAGCTGGTTTTTGTATTCTTTATTCTTTTGGAGAAGTTCATAATTTTTTGGCACAACAATTAGCAATCCAGTGACAACTGTATGATCAAGAGCCATATTATGTGAAGTGAGCCATATTATGTGAAGTTGCCCCAGAATGATGGGTTGTAAATTGTATTTTTGATTCCTTTGCATTACAACTTATATAAAACTCAATACACGCAGACTTGTTGGACGCTTGCATGTTGAATGACACTTGTGTATTCCTACCGGAAGGACAATGTATCGGCTTACAGGAAAAGTCTGAAAAGAGAATAAATACTCCAAGGGAAAGCCATGTTTGGCTATGGCCTATAGGCATGAAAGCTACCTTTTTAGGCTATTATTGCGATGTCTAATAATGGCAGTAAACAATAAGGAAGTGGTCTCACAAGGAACTGAGATTTTCTTTTTAATGACATCTCTTTGTGGCGTAATTATTAAAATCTCCTAAGTAATTATTAAAATGTCTTAATCTAGAGTCTATCTTCGTCTTCTACTCGATTTAAGCTTGAGAGTGGACCATGATTATTAATTACCCACATGTGTATTAACATAGTTCCAACAATTTATGCAGAGTAAAAAGGGTAGACAACAAAGGGCGGGAAAGATTAGAGAAAGAAGCAAGCAACAGAGTACGTGCACCACAAGCTTTACCAAAATTTCCACATCTCACTCTGTTTCGTGTATTTGGACATTTTATGGAAACGAAAACGTATGAAACTCGTACATAATTTTGCTTAGTTTTCAATTTTCAAAAAAGAACGTGGTGCAAATGCAATAAACAAATGCTATTTATTTCAAATATTTCAACTTTCTAAATTAAATGGTAATCTAGAATCGAATGCAAAAGAATAATAATTTTGTTTCACTTTGACTTCCTTAGTAAAACACCCTTATCCCCCAAAGCTTGTATCCTCAGTTCACTCCCAAGTCCCTCCCATTTCTGCCATGTCTTCTTTCTGTCTGGTTAATGTTGTTCCAGACCATTTCTGATAGACTCAAGAACCTGAACAACCTCGGCCATACTTGGTCTCCTTGAAGGATCCTCTGAGGTACAAATAAGCCCCAATCTCATGACCTGAATTAATTCATTCTCTGCATAACCCAGCAACCTCGTATCAAAGCATTGTGAAGCTGAGCCTGTCTCCAACAACCCTCTCACATATTCACACAAAATCACAACCTCGTTTGCTGTTGGACTTTCCACAGGCTTCCTCCCCGTGACCAGCTCCAACAGAATCACCCCAAAACTATACACATCGCATTTCTCACTCTGCCTCATGCTCTGAGCCAACTCCGGTGCAATGTATCCAACAGCATTGTGGAATTTGGTCAGAACGTGATTCTCCAAAATGGGTAGTAACTTCCCCAACCCATAATCACATAACTTGGCTTCATACTTGTCATCTAAGAGTATGTTGGAGGACTTGATGTTGAGATGAAGAATTGGTGGACGACAGTCGTGGTGAAGGTATGCAAGGGCTTGTGCGGTTCCAACTGCAATTTGAAACCTTTTGGACCAATTCAATTCCCTGTTGCCACTGCTAGTGCTGGTTCCAGGATAACCAAACCCATGTAGATTATCATACAGATTCCCATTTGGGACAAACTCTGATAGAATCAACTGCATTGTTGAGGACCAATAGTAACCTTGAAAAGCAACTAAATTTGGGTGTTGAAGGTTGCTTATTCGCCCAATTTCCTGTTCGAATTCATCCTGGTTTCTGATTCTTCCCAGTGTCTCAAGCTTTTTCACTGCAATTGAGATCCCACCGTCAAAATCAGTTCTGTAGACTGTACCGATTGTTCCACGGCCTATGAGAGACTCTTTGTTGAGCAATGCTTTGGTTCCTGCCTCCCAGTCTTCATACTTTGATGGTAAGCTTTTGCTGAAGAGAACCAGCTTTCCTATTATGACATTTGACTCTGTAGATCCAAGAGGTGTGCTCTCAACAATCATCATCTGCTCATCTTTCTTTTGACTACGAGCCTTGAAATTCATGATGCTCACTACACAAACCCCAGCAAGAATTACTGCTGCAGCAACAATTGCTACAATTGTAGAGACACTAAGCACTTTAGGCTTCCTAGAAGCTGACGGTGGTGTAGTACCATTTCTGGTGCAAAGGGTACCCAATGGAGCACCACAAAGAAAAGGATTGTTGGAAAATGCAGATGGACCAAAACGTTGTAGGGTTGCAATAGGTGGAATGACACCAGAGAGATTATTAGATGAGAGATTAAAATGGGTCAAGTTTTTCAAATTCCCAAGGGAAGAAGGGATTGAACCAGAAAGCAAGTTATGTGACAAATCTAGGTATTGAAGCCTTGACAAGTTTCCTAGGTTTGATGGGATGGTTCCGTTGAGCTGATTTTGATGCAGATCAAAAGATTTCAGGTTTGTTAAGTTGTAAAGGTTCTGAGGAATCTCTCCTTCTAAGTTATTAGCAGAAACATCCCTGCAGCAACACAAACAATACATATACATTCAGATATCATTTAGAGTACTTAAGTTAATGTAAACAGTTTGAGGAAGTCATGAAACTCACAGCTCAAGAAGGAATTTGCAATTGCTTATATCTTCGGGAATTTCACCAACGAGGCTTAGATTCTGCAAATCCAGAACTTCAAGCAGCTCTATGTTGCCAAACCCCTTTGGAATTGTTCCACTTATTGAATTATCACCTAATTTAATAACTAATAGCCTTCTCAAATCTGAAATTCCTACTGGGATAATCCCCTTCAGCCTATTGAACTCCAGGTCCAATAGCTTGAGGTTCTTGCATCTTGTAATGCTTGAGGGAATCTCACCATCCAAATCATTCCCTGAAGCATCAAAAACTTCCAAACTCTCACTACAGGAATTCATCTCAGGAATTTGTCCACTAAGTCCATTATAAGATACATTGAAATAAGTGAGATTTTTCATTTCAAGAATGCTAAAAGGGGCTAAACCAGTGAATGTGTTAGTACCAAGATCTAAAAGTGTCAAACTTCGGCATGTCAGAATCTGCTCTCGCACTCTCCCTGATAAGGCATTGCTTCTCAATGACATATAAGACAACCTCGGAATATCACACAGTCCCAAAGGAATACCCCCACTTAGATTGTTGAAAGAGAAATCAAACCCTTCAAGGTTGGAGCAGTTCACCAATGACGCAGGAATTGAACCAGAAAGCTTGTTATGAGACAAAGAAACGAACTTGGTTTTGTAACAGTACCTAAACAAACCCGATGGTATCTCCCCAGTGAAGCCATTCTTTGACAAATCCAGAAAGCGGATGCTTTGTAAATCACCAATGAACTCAGGGATTGAACCAGATAACGCATTGGTGCTCAAATTGATCTTCCACAACGAGTGAATGTCAGCGTATTCTTCTGGAATGTTCCCAGAAAAACGATTCCCGAACAGTGTCAGACTCCTCAAGAATTTCAATCCCGACAGAGCCGGCGACAACTCTCCGGCCAGACTAGTGTTCCAAAGTATGATTCTTTCCACGAACCTTTCGGGGTTACAGTAAACTCCCCTGTAATCTTCACAGGGGTTTCCACTTAAAGCCCATGAACTCAAGCTGTTTCGAGGATCGTCTGTAATGTTACCCTTGAATTGGAGCAAAATCTCCTTTTCGGTTTCTGGTGAGACTGAGGTTGATGAAAGAAGACACAGAAGAGAGCACAAGAGAGCATGCGGGAGATGAAATTGACGATGCCTTCTCATGCTCGAAACAAAAGGCGTCGGTGGATGTCTTTACCCGTTAGGCATTATCGTAGTTTGACCCAATTGGGCTCGGATTTGGATTCTCTCAGCTACAATGCTCGAGGCAAAGCAAATGTTGATTCAATGAGAAACACAACATCACGATCATAACCAAATTGGAGAGCAGCATTCTCGTCAAGCTCCTCTCTTTTCCAGATGGGACTGAGAGAAATTAGAATTACTAAAGAACAATGATCTAAGAAACAGAAATCTCTCTCTGAAGTGACAATGGGAGTAAAAAGATTCGAGCTTAAGGTTAGAGAAGAAAAGAGAAGGAATGGGAAGGCAGGAAGGGATGGGAGGGAGAGTAAATGAAATGAGAATAGTGGGAATGGAGGGTGTAGCTTTGCTGGAAAGGAAGCAGGCGCGAGAGAGAGAGGGAGAGAGGGAATTTAATAAACTTCTTAGAATGGTTGTGTATAATTAATATAGCGGTTGCCACCAACTGAAGCTGAACCACGTGCATTAGTCTTTCTCTCTCTCTCTCTCTCTGCATAGACCTTCTCTGGCAATCATACGCTTTAACAATGGAAATTGGAAACCCAGAGTGTGTGTGTGTCTGAGTTTCTCCCTCTCCGCCACCACTACCACCACGTCTTCTGTTGTGTAGGCCCGTCTCTCTCTAACCCCCCATTTATTCTTGCCCACCAACCAAGTCAAGACCACCATCAACCCTCGGCATTTACTACGCAAAGGGAAAGAAACACCAAAGAAGAACACGAGAGAGAGAGAGAGAGAGAGAGAGAGATTGTTTGAAGGTAGTCTCTACTGTTTCCTGGGGGGCTTTGCCCAACGCATTCAACTTTTCCTGCGTCCGTTTTCGTTAATTGGGGACTCAGCATTTGATTAATTGATAAACAAATTTATAAAATTAGTTTCTTAAGTCTGAAAAGTAATTTAAAAAAATTAATTCCATTGCATAAATTAAAAGGAGTCACGTCAAAACACATATATTTATAATGCGTTTGATGGTTGACAGGTTGGATTTAATCTTCATAGCATTCAATTTAGATGTTTACATAAAGACTAACTTATTTAGTTGGTTTGTTTGTTGAAGAATTAACTATTTTAATTTATTTTTAAAAAACATTACATTTATTTTAATTTAATTTTTTATTTCTAACTTTTAAAATTTATCCTTGAAAATTTTTAAAATTTTTATTCTCAAAAATATTTTGATAAGTAGAAAAATATAATTGAAATAAATATAATTTTTTAAAAATTAAAATAATATATTTAATCTTTTAATAATGAAATTAAAACAATATAATTTTTTAAGAATTAAACTAGTATAGATTTGCTTGTCAAGACAAGGCTTAAAAATTCTTCTGACCTGGGAGGAGCCTTCTTAAGAAATTAACCTAAACTTCTTAGCTAATTATATTTTTATAGTGTTACTTATATTTTAATTTTTGTCTGTTTTCAATTTTTTTCCTCTTTTTTATCAAAAAAAAGTTCTTCACTGAAATCAATTTTACTCCAATTAATTATCACAGGGGTGACTAATTTGGATCCTAAAAATGGAGGCTCTATGAAACGTGATTGGTGAAGGGAGGCGATAAGCAGGGACAGCTCATGAATGGCACGTGGCATCTGTGGAGTTGCTTCTCTTTTGGGTTAGGTAATATTGGCCGTTAGATAAAGGAAAAATGAAGGATTTCCTTCTCTTATTCTGAAAGTGCTTCTGTTTAACGTTACATCCTTTTGTTCAAAATTTGTCTTTTTGTATTTGACCAGTAAACACGGCCAGAATCTGTTGGAAATCAGATCTGGTGTATTATATTCCTATTTATCTAATTTTAAATTTAATAGTTTAAATTTTAATATTTTTTTATTAAAATTATTATTTAAAATTTAAGCTGTTAAATCTAAAATTTAAAAATTTAGATAAAAATAAACATTATATTTATTTTTATAGGACAAACACAATATTCGTTTTAGAATTTATTTAGATTCGTAAACTTTTTTATTAAAATCAAGGTCACATGTCTTGACTCGTGAGTCATTTTTTTTTAAAAAAATAAAATTTATATTTAAATAATATAATTTTAAAATTTTTTAGTTAAAAATTTAATATTTTTTAATTAAAATATAATGTATACATGTAAAATATTATTTTTTAAATATTTTTAAATAACTAATAATTTTAATTTTTTATATTTTCTTTTAAAATTAATTATATTATATTTAAATTCAAATTTAAAAACTCTATATTGATTTTGAATATATTATAAAAGTTTTCATATTTAAATTTGTTTATTTATTGAATATAAAATTATAAAATATAAAAATATGATAAGTGATATTATTTATATTAAATAATACATTTTTTGTTAAAAACAAAATTTAAAAAAAAAAAAAATGAACCCACAGGTTAAATGGATCAATCTGTTTAGACATATTTTAAAAAAAAATTATTTTTTTGAATCCAAGATCACCTTTTGCAGATAATCTCGAGCTAGCCCAGAGACCATGAGAGTCAAAAATAAAGTTACAACATGCGTGTCAATTGTTACACCCACGACCACACAAGTAAAGTAAAGCTGACTACCATCTACGTAGAAATGAAATTTGGCTCGACTCCAGCACCTACACTATTCAAATCGTATTTCTTTTTTTAATTCCTGACAGTCTAGATTTTGACATGTGTCCTCTTTTTTTTTTTCTAATTGAAAAGCTACACTGCGTACAAATTATTGGAAAATTGATGCAGCTTGGAAATTTCAAATTTGTATACGCAGGAAATTTGTAGGTAATATATAAAAACAAAAAATTACAATAAGATTAAATTAAATATGGTATTTAATTTATTAAAATATAAAATCTCAAAAAATGTACAAATTAATTCATAAAAATATAAAATTACAATAAAATTAAAGAAACCATAGTATTTAATTTATAAAAATGTAAAATCTCAAAAAAAATATACAAATTAATTTAAAAAATATACTTCAATACACTCAAGAATCTCATCTCAAGATGAATAGAACACAATAGTAAAACTTTGAAATTATATTTTCAATTCAACTGCCTATTATAATCTCTATGTCTCTTTCCTCCAATATCTTATCAAATTATTTTGAATCAACCTAGTCATAAATCAAGAGAGGAAAAAAATATCAAATTAATATGAATACATGGAGACTTTTTCCAAGCCATAGTATATAACACTATTATCATTAGAGAGCATGAGGCAGCACTAACAAAAAGGTCCAAGTCAAGTAATAAGTGAATTTTTATATATAAATTCAACGCATGTCCAAGCCAAGAATAAATAAATAAATTATGAGGCGACTTTTATGAGGTATCCCATTTGATTACTTTGATGTAGATGTGAAAAATGTCTACTAAATTCTAATGACTCAAGTGATGGCATGTATTGGTCAATGGACGTTTACATTAAGATAGAATAAAAGTCAATAAATGAATAATAATTAGTTAAAAAACATTAATTTATATTATGTAAAAGAATTTTAACCATTAACAATTCGGTAAAACTCAAATTAGCAACATGTGTTTGGAGTGTTGAAGGTGTCAAGCATGATACTCTAATTTGTGTTTCATTCATTTGCAAATAACAAAGATGAATCATGTTAGACATATAGATACATTTTATTTAAATATATATAGAAGAACATTTTACTTACTCTAGACGGCAGTATTGGATAATTTTTAGCAACTATAGATCTTTTTTTTCTCCCTCTTTCCCTGACCCTCTAAACAACTCTTATTGCGTTTCTTAGAAGTCTTGTCAACTTTTTCCTTAAATCCAAATGGCTGTGGTGTACACTGAGTTATGGATTCGGCGATGACATCGACATGTCTATCCACAAAAGGCTTTTGCTCCCTTCGTAGTGAACGATGATCATTTATTCTTTTTCTACCTTCGAATAATACATCTAATATAATTGTATATTCTTCTTCACTGTTAGAAGCTTCAGCAAATAATCTTATTCCTTCTTGACTGAGATGTTTGAATCATTGTGTGCTTTGTAATTTAGAGTCTGCTTGTATCTCTTTCCCCTTAACATCAAGTATCACACCGATTCTTGCTTTTTTAGTCCACCAATGTAAAATATATTGTTCTAGGAGTATTTTGACATTATTCACATCAAATACTTTCAAAGCATGAGGATAATTAAATTAAATAGATATAGTTTATAAATATCTACAATAAAGTATATTTAAATAGTGTAATTTTCAATTAAATATTAAATTAAATTATATACCTTCAAAGCATGACAACATAGAAGATCAACGCTTTTAAACATCCGACAACTGCATGTAACTATCTAATGAGATGAGTCAAAAGATACGGTGAAATTGCCTAGCTTACCTACAACGCGAATCATGTTACATATTTTAAACATATAGAATTACATATAAAAGCATATTTTAATTACCTAAAAGGGAAACAACATATGTTCATATTTGCTCACTCTCATTTCTTTCTTTGATATATGCCCCCACCATGTCATCATATTATTGTTGGAATAATTCAAATACTGTACAAGCATAAATCTCATAAAGTTGTTTTAACATATGACAATTTAGCATTCTCAATCGCAGGAACTTTTTCTTAGAATCATAATCAAACTTCAGTTCATTGTACCACTTGTCCTTCACAATCCTCTCAAAGTACTTAAAGAATTGTACAAGAACCAAGTCCGGTCTCATCAAAACTTTCAAGTCAGTATTGAAATTCTCACTAAATTGTGTGCTTTGCATTCAAGGGTGAGAGTTAGCCTCATAAAACATACTGTCCATTTTTGCCTGATACTATAAAGTGATGTCAGCCATTGATTATTTTCAATACTGTGATCTGCCAATAATTTAATTCATGCCGCCTCAAACTGTTGTTTGTCCACAATGTTGTACATGTACCGTGAAAGATCAGTTAAAATATAAGAATCACCCCTATGCAGATGAGTCAAGTGTTTGGTGGCATTTTACATCAAATGCCAAGTGCACAGTCCATGTACGGTGTCAAGCATCATCTCACTCAATGCCTTTGCCATCGTTGTATCCTAGTCGATGAATATTGTAAAGGGTCTTTTTTGTCGATGAGCCACTAAAAATGTTTCAAATGTCACTTGAAAGAGTCAGCAGTTTCATCATATAATAGAACCGCTCCGAATATAACCAATCATCTATATTGATTAAACTCACAAAATATAGCAAGCGGTCTATTTTTTTTTATTAGTGCCAAACATTGTGTCAAGTGACACCACATTCTCAAAAAACTCATAATCAATTAGCATTCTTGGATCAACCCAAAAAATAGTTGTTATTTACCCTTCTGTTAGATGGAACGTTATTATTTTTATGCAGAATAATAATAATAGAGTAAATTACACTACCAATCCTTGTAAATTTTCAAAATTTCACATTCTTCCCGATTTCTTTTTAAAATATACACTCTTCTTCTTTTTTGTAATTATAAAATTATTATACTCTAATCCAATTTTATATTTTCTAATAAGAAAAGTCTATTACCTTCTATTTTCTGAAATTTGCAAACCTAATAACACATACTCTTTTTTTACTAAAATACTATTCATTAACATGTTGAGAGCCTTGTTTTACAAGAAATTAGAATACTTGTGACATCTAATTTTGGATTAACAACAAAAAAAGTTATCAAAAAATGTAAAAATTCATGTTTTTAGGCTAATATAAGGTATTTACTTAAAATATTTGTGGCATATAGATTATACTGAACATCAAAAAATATGTTATAATGAATTTCATTAGACAAAAAAAAAAATTGGATTGTACTTTATAGTCATCAAAGAGGAGAGTGAACATTTTTAAAATAGAGAAAAATGATGTATAATTTTTAAAATTTACGAGAGAAAAGAGTTTAATAATAATAATAATAATAATAATAATATTATTATTATTATTATTATTATTATTATTATTATTATTATTATTATTATTATTATTATTATTTGTCGTATGTAGTGAGAGGCACCTTAGTGGTGGTCCAGTGGTCCCCTACAAGTATGCCAGCACGGCCTAATTTGATCATCTTTTTGTTTTGTTTCCTTTTTGGTTACTTATGTGATAGTGAATCACATCTTTTCTTTCCACAAAAAAAAAAACCACATCTTTTTTTTTTAAGAAGATAAGTATTTTTTTTCTGATTATTAAATTTGTAATCTAATAATTATTAATTTTTTTATGTCTACTTAAGGACCTATTTAAAAATTTTTTTAGAGAAGTCCCGATTCCTCTTTTTTCCTTTTAGAAAGACTTAGTCCTCTTTCTCAATTCTCAGCCCCTTTAATCCCTCATCCACCGTTATTAGTTTTGTCGACTTCTCTGTCCTCCATCATCGTCAACTCCGTGCTCCATCCTATTCGGGGAGTTGCATCATCATTTTCATCATGATGTCCATTTGATCCTCCTTCGAAGAGGATGTCGATTTTAACAAGTCTGTACTGTTTATGACTTATATGGTTAATTTAATTAAACTGAGGTGGATAGGAGTTAGGAGAGAAGACAGGTAAAGTTAAAATGGGATCAGAAACAAAGTGAAGGAATTTAAGAGTATGGAGAAGTATTAGAAGATGGACAGAGAGTTGGAAATGATAGAAGTGAAGAGTGGTGGAATAGGAGTTTGTAGGAGAATGTGCAGTGTAACTGGGAAGGCTTAGACGAATGAGAGACGAGGAACAATAATACTGAAAGACGATGGAGACCAGAGATGCTGACAAAATTGACGACGGTGAATGAGGGGTTAGAAGTTAAGAGAGGGCTGTCTTTCTGAAAGAAAAAAAATGAGGGTTAGAACTTTTTTTAAATTTTTTTCTTCAAATAAGTTCTTAAAAGTAGTTACAAAGGAAAAAAATATTAATAGTCATTAGATCGTATATCTAACAACAGACAAGTAAAATGTTTATTTTTCTTAAAACAAAAAACAAAAAATCTAATTCTTGTGAGGGTGAAATAGGAAAGGATTTTATTTTGTACAAGGACAAAAAGATTTTGTTTCATCATACCAAGTTTGATAATCTACAATTAAATTTCAAGATTGATAATCTACAATTAAATTTTATTTTAAAAAAAATGAAAAATTTAAACCGTGAATCTTTACAATCTACAATCCTAATTAAATAAAGAGGACGAGGAGCATGAGTATCCTGTTACATATTTAACTTTTGATCATTAGTCCATTACCATCTTAAATCTGCAATTCTGCATCGGTGAAGGTCAAAGCTTCTTGAATTAAGTGAAACTAATGGGTTTGTTTTACTAATTAAGCAATCCCCATTCTTCCACGGTGCTGCTAAATTTTATGGGTAAATATACAAGTATTGAATAAGATATTTAATTAGAGAAAAGTCTATAAAAAAATAAATCTCTTAAGAGGTTAGGTATTTTTATCCTTGAATTATTTTAAAATTTGTGTGTATGATAATAATAATAAATTTATACAAATCTCAAATAATATAAGAACAAAAACATTAACTTTCTATAGAGTTATCTTTTAATTATGTTGTCAGTTTGGGTAATCTCTCAACTAGTAAGCAGGAACTCTAATGGTGTCAATTTCAAAAATCACTTTCAAATTCCCAGAAACAACAGTTTCACGGTTCACTCAGTTAATGTTGGTTACAAAAACGAAAAACATAATTGTCTTTCTGGAAAGCTGAACCGAATGAGTTTGATGTTAGTTTTGGCTTCGAAAGTGTCAATAAAGAAGTTGCAATAATAAGAAAACAAAAAGAGGGCCAACTGATGTAACACTTGATCCGCCATTATTTGATACCCCATTTGTAATGGCATTTAATTCGAATCTGTACAGCTGTGTTGTGTCCAGCTGCCAAAGAGAGCCTCAACTTCAGACAATCGTCTAAGGCATTAACCAACTTTAATTATATTCAGAGTGTTTTTAAAAAATAATTGAATAAATTTAAATTTGGACAACTTAATTTATGTGAATGTAATTTATGTTTAAAAAATAATTAGATAAATTTAAGCCTGAGCAGAAGCATACTATGAACGTTAAAATGAAATTTAATATGACATTCCTACAACCGGTCTGACATGAACGTCCTATATAATTTTTGAAACATGGGAAGCTAGTCTACAGTGTAGTATTATTAATGAATAAAGAATCAGAGCAAAGTTCTCATTCGCGAACGTTAAAGCAAACATTTGAGGGTACGATAGGAACAAAAGCGAAACGCCAAATACCATTGAAAACGTAATTTCATTTAATAGAGACCATCGTGGCTGTTTTAGGGACCCCACCCGTAGTTCATGATTAATGTACTATATTTTTTTCTATCCTTCTTCCATTGTCTCTCAGTTTAACTCTCAAAGCACTTATTCATCTAATCACCTTATTTAGTACAACATCTAGACCTAACCTAAAAGGCATTATTGTTAAATAGGTGGCCAATAGAGAATGTAGTTTGTTATTAGTCAAACAGAGTTAGGTATTATTTAGTTCAGGGAGAGATTTTAACTGAAGAGTGGGAGGAAAAGAGAGAAAATAAATTTTTTTTGTTTAGTTTAATTTGAACGGAGGAATGAGAGAAAAAATAAAATTAAATGATTGTTATAATTTTTTGATTATATGACTAACAAAATATAATAAATTTATTATCACTTATATTTTAATAGTAAAAAGAGATGACATAAATAGATTTAACATCATCCATCAAACACAAAGTACAAAAAAAAAATTTCAAAATATACACCTAAAAGAATATTTAAAAATAAATTTATAAAGTATATGTCAACTAGAACTTTGATAAATAGCTAAAAAATTTTAAATCATATTGAGAAAATATTTAAAAATAAATAGCTAGTAAAATTTATAAAGTACATACCAATTGGAATATTTAAAAATTCCAGAACATCTACATCGATTATGCAATTAGAACTTTGATGGCCAATTCTACTAATTATTTAAACTCCAAAACATCCATGTCAGTTTACATGTTTCAATGATAATAAAAAAAATTTAGATTCCTTTAAAAATAAAAGAAATTGATCTTTCTATATTTGTTTAATTTTTGTTATGTTTTTATTTTTGTTTCAAATATATGTTTCAGTTCTTGCAGAAAAACTTGAATATTAGAAGATGAGAGTTAAAAGAAAAACAGAGAAACTTCAATACTAAAAGACATGTTAAGATACACGAGGAGAAGAAGAAAGAAAAATTGTTGAAAATGCTTATATTTTTTTACATTGTTATAATTTTCCTTCTCTCCAGATTTTTCTACTTTCGAAGGGAAAGAAAATAAGAAGAAATAAAAAAATTTTCACTTTTATTTTCTCTCTATTCCCTTCCAACTAATTGAAACAAATAAGATTAATTTAAAAAAAAAGGCTAAAATGCATTTTACCCCTCTAAACTTTACTCTATGTGCAAAAAACCTCCCTAAACTTTCAAACTCAACAAAAAACTCCCCTCAACTTTCATTTTGTGCCAAAAACCCCATACAGTTAGTTGACCGTCAACTAAATGCCACTTCATCAGTATACTAGACACCTCAAGTGCTACGTCAGACATTTTTTTGTAGTTCACTTGTCATGTCAGCACTGTGAAATTGTCACTATCAGCATTTGAGGTGTAAAAACTGTTTGACGTGATATTTGAAGTATCTAATATACTGATGACGTGACATTAATTAACGGTCAACTGACGGTCAACTAACTGTATGGAGTTTTTGACACAAAACAAAAGTTAAGGGAAGTTTTTTGTTCAGTTTGAAAGTTTAAAAAGATTTTTTGCACATAGAACAAAGTTTAGTGGGGTAAAGTGCATTTTAACCCAAAAAAAGAAACTCTTCCCTCCCTTCTATCCAAAAAATACCTTAGCAAATGCAACAAAAAGAGAGACAATTATTAGTCAAACTCATCTGGCCAATAGCAAATAAGAAAAATTTCAGATCACTATTACTTGCTGCAGCAGATAAAGAAAGACAGCGTTCAAAGCCCTAAATCCGTTGACGATTCTATCCCTTTTGGTTACCGCACTTCTCGAGATTTGGTCCAAAGGATAATGCAAAATAAACAGCCAGAACTTGATGCGGATGAAGAAAACTAACAAATGGAATCGACAGTGACCATTGACGAATTAGTAGAGAGCTTTAAGAAAAGATGGTCAAGCAATTAAGGTCCATGGCAAGCCAAGAGCTTTGTTGAATTTGATTTACAGAAGAATCTTGCTGAGTTCAAACAATAGCAAAGTCGGAATTTCATTCATATACAATCAATATACATCAGATAGAAGCACGGAAAACAAAAAATCAATTTTCGTAAACAGAAAAGGAAAATAGGAATGTAAAATGCTGAACTAAAATAGGTGTCAGTCATGTTAGTCTATTTCCTCCCGCATCCTCGGTCACCCCCTGCCAGAAGCATTTGATGTTTGATTTTCCCATGGATGAAGCTGCTAAAATAAAACCTCACCCAACTGTGCACCACGTGCCAATATTAGCTGGTAACTAGTTCATGCAGTGAATGTCAATGAAATCCAAACAAACATTACTGGATTATTGCAACAAACTCTCGTCCTCCTTTCTTAATTCTTTCAGCCACTTTTTAGCATAGACTGTGAAGAAGATTGTTGTAGCCACAGTACAGCAGAAACCAAGAACATTAAAGAGAATTTGTGGGGCAGATAGAGAGTGTTTATCGTTTGAAGCATCAGCCAAAGTCATTATCAAAATCCCCCTGCAGTAAGAAAATGAGACCCATGAGTTTAAGAAGTCATATACATTTCATTTATTTATTTTATATAGAAAGAATTCATAATATATAACAAAATCAGATTATGGAAAAGTCACTATTGTCATTAGCTAAACGTTTACAAATATGAAATTAAGCAAAGAATTGACAGAGCAGATGGCATTGCTAATCATCAAGTTGAAAAAAAAGAAAAAGAAAAAAAACCTCCAGGGGGAAAAAGATGGAGGCAACTTAGAAGAGGAAGAACAAGAAGTCAGTCATTAAATTGACAGCAAAATTGTTAGTGCTCATTAATACCAAGTAAAGACCAAGTAAAGATGCGTTTTCTTTTCCCAGACACCAAAGAAAAAAAGAATGAGTAAGAGCATCTAAGTGACTCTCAATAACAATGCAACCATGCATGATGGATTGTTACTGAAATCCCTTTCTTCTGAGGGTGCCATGCTGATCCAGGCTAAAGCAGAGGTGATACTCAGAGTAAACAGTACAAGCGGAAAGAATCAGGTATTAAATTTTTGGCTGGGGAATGTGGCTGGGAACAGGACTTCCCGTGAGTGATCAGGCAGTCACTTCGACATTAGTCCTGACAATTTTATAGAAATCTTATTCATCCGATGGACCATATTAGGTTTGCAGGTGGTGGCATACACATTAGTGGACAAATTCCAGTAAACTGATTTATCTAAGAAGCAATTGCATGTCATGCAGAAAATTGGATCATTTTCTTACCTCTATACAAGTGACAGAATAGTCGGAAATACAAACCCAAGTAAGCATAATCCAAACTTAATATAAATAACAGAAACAATTATGAACAAAAGATGCAACTACAGCTCTGTAAAAATCATGTATCAGCCACCTCACCCGTATAAAACTAAAATGTACCTCTAAAAGCAATCTCACTTTTACCATAATTTTAAAGATTCATCAAACCACCAAAGCATTTCCACTTACATTCATGATGCCTGCTTAATAACTCATTTGTCATTGAAATACTAATGGTAATTTATAAATCTCAAAGTCAAGAAAGCAACATATTTCAACAAGGGGAACACCAAAAAAAATGGTAAAGCAATATGACTAAGTTGCAGAATTCTCAATTACCTCAAAGTACGAAACTAAAGCAGTTCTTTGACACAATAAATTGCTTTACCAAGGTGTATATAAACAAATGTCTTATATTAAATTTAACAATACGCTTATAACATCCAGCGTCAGGGTAATTATAGAATAGTATGGCATAGACATCCAAAATTGAGAGAGAGAGAGAGAGAGATCCTACGTGTAGATTGCAACAAATATTTCTGGCACAATTCCTACCAAAGACCCCATTATGTAAGGTCCGTACTTAACATTTGTTGCCACAGCACAATAATTGTAGATTATGTAAGGAAATGGAGAAACCCTGATTAAAGTAACAGCCCGAAATTGATGAAACCAACTTCCTTTACCAGCAGATCTTAATATAGAGGCTTCCTTTGGATATCTTTCTAACCAACCCTGCATGGAATATGAAACGTTGGATCCTAATTAGCAAAGGTGATGCAAAGACATGCAAATAGTGTTTTAGAAACACAAAACCAACTTGGATTGAAACAAGGATTGTACTTGAATTTTTTGATGGAAGATTGAACCAATCACAAAAGGAAGTGACACGCCCAGAAATGCTGCAGATATTATTAGCAAGAACCCAAAACCATAACCAAATGTCATCCCAGCCACCCACATAGAAGGTGTAGATGGTAAGAATAGGGTAGGGAATAATGCTATGGAAGCAAATAGCAGAACAGTTAACACTGGAGTACTGAATGTGTTTCTCTCCCAAATTAGTACTGGAATAATCTCCTGAAAAAGAAAATAATATTTTTAATCAGGTAGCTGATTAAAATAATAATATGCAGAAAAGGACAAAATAATACAATGAAATTTTCAATGCTACAATCGATTTCTGCAAGAACAGAAATCATATGTCAACATAAATTTCAATCCACCAAAGTTCCATATATGTCATGTTGGAGGCAACCAACAAGAATATAAGATATGTTAGTCATTAGCATTCTAAATAAGCATGTCCCAGTAAAAGGCAGGAAACAATCTCAACTGCACAGCAGCAGGCTCATTCATTTTAACAATTATTTAGACTGCCACAAAATAAAATTAAGCTGAAGATAATGCCTAGGTTCTTCCAGCCCACAGGCATCCAAATACTCAATACTATACAAACTGAAGCAGTGTCGTGCCTTCTACATATTAAAATATGTTTGTACGACAAACACACAAACATGATCGAACCAAATTGGTCATTCATATACTGAAGTTGATTGTGAAGCAGAGTACATTTACATTAATGATAATGGATTTCAGTACTTTAAAAAAAAAATTCTCTAAGGTGTTGATTGTTGCATGGGAAATTTAATTTCTCAAATATATGGAAACTTATTTCTAAAATGTTAGGAAATAACAAATATAAAAAAAATTCTAAAATTTATGTTTTGTAATATAGGGATGATATGTATGATATCTGTGCGTTCTGTATTAAGTTTATACTTTTGTAAATAGGTTTGCAAATATTTGGGAAACTAGTATACACGCCACCTAAGGTGTAAGGACCTAGGTTTTCCAGTCAGCCTGTATAATCAAATCTTACACAACACCCCAACAACAAAAACAAATATTTAAAGGGGGTTCTAGGGTGGAAATCAAGAATGACAGGTACTAAACTCACGGTTGCTAATCCGAATCCAAAAGTATTTCTTAATGCAAGATCATTCACCAAATTAACCAAGGTACTCTGTTGCTTCCCAAAATTTTGATAGGGAAGAAAAAGAGCCTCAGAATCCAAATCATGCGTGAATCCAAGACCAACCAAAGGGGTGAGGATTATAATACTAGGATTGACAGTGTACAAGTGCATCTAGGGTTATAATTGCAAGAATAAACACGCGTGATAAACAACAAACCTTATCCATGAAAAAGGGTCCGACCCACTTGAGGAAAACAGCAATCAAGATCCCTGAACATAATAAAAAAACTACCAATTTAACCCAATACCACAGAGACCGTCCTCTAGCCGGCGGAGAAGGCTCCGCTGCTCCACCTAACGTGGCTTCCGGTTCAGAATCTTCCGGGCCCGGTCTCAATTTCACGTAATCCCCATTGTTATCCTCGGTGCAGATCCTGATTGTGAGGTCCGGGACCACCTCGACTGTAGCATCATCATGTTCGGAATAAGTCATCGAACAAGCAAACCCTTAACAGGCCGGTGGCACAAAATCCGTCCCGTCCTTGTAACCACCGGTTGAAAAGCACCTTATCAATGAAGCATAATCGAAGAGTTTTGCAGAATCGTAGTGCTGTCCAATGATAAAATCGTGGAAATGGATGAAAAAGATAAGAGGAACAAAGACCGGTCGGTGCAGAGAGAACAAACACGAAGGCACTGCACCGTTTCAGGAATTTATGTGTTAATTGTTTATTCTTCTGATGATCAAGAAATCATTCCAATTGAACGCTGTCGTTTTTGTGCTTCAGCCCACGTGGCACACTATGATTAATGACATCGTTGTGGCTTTGCAGTGACGGGAATGGCAACGGCATGGATGATTTTGAGTGATGTATCGTAGCGTCATTGGTTCGTCGTGACTTCGCCGTTACTTCAATGTACGCCTCGCTCCTCCCTTCTTTTTTGTTGCTTTAAATTCTACTTCTCCGTCATGCAAACTTAAATTTTTATTAATTAAGTACTAATATTTATTATAGTACAACAGTTTTTATCACACTGAATTTTTATCAATATTAATTGTTGTTGTTATTATTATTATTTGCTAAGATTTAGAATGTGCGTGTATCAATAATTTTTTGTTAATCTTGTTGTATACAGGTTTAAATATAAGATATTTTATTAACTATTCACACTCTTCATCATCTACTAATGGCTTTCTATAATTTTTAATCAAAGCCTTAATTATTCAGCATTTAATATCACGAGTATTTTAGTTTTAAGTACTGTGGGATATATTTTTGAATGATTAGTTTTAGGAATTGGATGAGAATTCAAAGTGATGCGGATGCTTCGTTGTAGCCTAAAGATCTCATTCGAGGAAACTTCAGAGTTGAGAGCATCATATATATATATATATATATATATATGTTGTATGAATTTAAATTAATATACACGATAATCGAATTTTTCATAACAATATTCTTATCAGATTCCTTTAGTTTAAAAAAATTGGGGGATATCTAAAGTCTGTCCAATCTTATTACGAAACGTGTCTGACAGCTGACAACCACTTGGGTTGTGGACTAGAGAGTGGAGACAGCAAGCAACAGCTTCGCAGCTTCCATTGACTCAGAAGACCCTCCGGCCCAAGTCATATCTGTGGATAAATATCATAATAATCATTTTTTTAAAAAAAACATAATAATGTATAAAAAAATGTCTGTGAACAATATAACATAGTTTTGGTCCGAAATATACTTTTCGGATAGATGCAAGTAATCTTGTTAAAACTCAGTGGACTCGGCAATTCGAATAACCCGAGGTTAACTTAGATCTCTCTCTATTTTTTTTTAATTTAACTTATTGTTTATCATCTTTTTTTTTTGAAATAGTCTATTAATTTTTAAAATTAACCTAACTAATTTTGTAACAGACATATTTTTATATATTCACATAGGTACAAAAAAATTAAATTAAAATTATTTTCATAAAAAATAAAACTAAAGACAAATAAAAAAACTTTTTATAACACAATTTTCATAACAAAAGTTTCATAATCTAAGTTATTGAATGTGATTAAGAAATTCAAATCTACATTCTTGAGAAAAACTGATTTTCTACATCTTAGTCATATTATGTTTGAATGATATTATTTATAACTTTATAAATTATTATGAATATTTATGATTTTATGTTTAAATTATTATAAATATTTATGACTTTAAAATTTGAAATTTGTATATAAATTGTTTATTTTACTTATTTTTTAATTTATTTGTAAAGATATATAGGTGTATATATATAATTTTTAATTTTTTAATATATTTATCTAAGTCAGTTATTGATCCAGTGACCCGCCAGTTAAACCAATAAATCGGTGACTTATAGATTAATTTGAGTCAATAACTGCACCGATTTCAAAAACATTGCAACATAGTATAGCTTAAAACTTGATTTGTACAAAAAATTTAGATTCGTCTTAGATTCAATTTGTTTGGTATTTTCATTTTTGTACATTAGTTGATTGCACTGACTGTTTTTTTTTAACCATTTTTTATTTTAGATAAAATTATTATTTTTATATATCAATTTATGCTTATTTTGGTGGCGGGACAAATTCTTTTACACTTGTATCACTTTCATAAAAGTGCAACAAGTGCTCTCAAAAAAAAAATTCAAAAATACAACTGGAAATGGTTTTTGTATTTGTGCAAATATTTTTTACAAATTTTTATAACAATCAATTATATAATTACTCTTTTTTAAGGATTAACTCAATAGTAATATGTAATAAATTCATGATATTTAAAGACTGTATCATAAATATTAAAATTTTGAAGACTAAGCATTAACTCATATATCTTTTACTGACTAAATTTTAAATAAATAATGTTTAAATTTATATTTTAATTGACAGAAGATTAATTATGTAGGAGTCTAAGAGGAGAAACTTTAAAATAGATTTAATTTATTAAAATTATAATTCAAATTATATGTAAATAATTATAATCATATTGATTATAATATATTTATATGTCTAATCATGAAACTGATTTTTTTTTGTTTTGAATCATGAAACTGATTTAATTTAGAGTAAATTATATATATCTTTTTATAGTTTAGTTAAATTATACTTGATATATATCTAATTTCAAAAAATTACGTTGCACTTTATAAATTTATTCTAAATATAACTGTAAGAATAGTTAAGATGATGTTAGCTAATTATAATCGTATTAATTAATCTTTTTGTCAATTAATATGAAAATAAAAATATTATTATTCCCTTAAAAAAATAAAAATATTATTATAGTAACAATTTGATCATTGAAAATTATCATTGAAAATTAGACGAGTTGACTATTAGTCCCTAAAGTTTTAATATTATATGATATAGTTTTTAAATGTTATGTATTCCTTATGTACTGTGATTAAGCTATTTATTTTTTAAAAAAGAGTAAATATAAATACATAATTTGTTGTTGTAAAAATTTGCAAAAAAAAAAGAAAATAAATTCTTCTTCTTCTTTTAGTCTTCTTGTTAGTAGACTTTTTTTTCTTTGGCCCCGGATTTTTAATACCCTTTTTATAATTGAATGTATTCTTTATTTTTTTTAATTTTTAAAATTTATTTATTATTTGATGAATAAATTAATTATATATGAATTGATAACTAAAACCAGAATTAGGTGAATTGTCAAAAACTTTTCGAGAAAGATAATGCAGTTAAAATTCTTACCTCGTGGCAAAAATTTCAGATGAATATTATTAGCCATTTTTGTAATTTTTAAATTTTAAAAATGAAAATATTCCTGTACAACAAGGAAGAAAATGTGTCACATCCCAAAAATTGAACATGTAAAAATATACTACTCATTTGATAAAATTCTCAAACATAAGTTATTTATATATATTCTGTAAGGTTTTACATTCAACCTTAATCATTCATTCCACACGACAGAATTATATTCATATGATAAACATATATAGACATACATAATCTGATATTTTTATCTCATCGCAAGCCTAGGAGACCTATAGAAAGTACAGAGCTTTCCTAATATCTACATTAATAAGTACTGGTATCCCACCAGACAGAAATAGAGAATAATTCCAAGGGGCTTCTAATCTTCAAATAGATACTCTTCTTCCTTGTTTTCTGTATCTGAAAAGATAATCATAGGGAGTGTGAGTTTATTTAAAACTCAGTAAGTAAATAACTGTATTATATAAAATATCAAAAGTACAAATACCACATTTACTCATATGATTATTTGTCTTATATATCGAGTAGTATGGGACTCTAACCCCTTTTAAATTCGTGAATAAGATTTCATAGATATACATCGAGTAGTATGAGACTCTAACCCTTTCAAACTCGTATTTATAATTTCATCTATTTACACTGAGTAGTATGGGACTCTAACCCTTTCAAACTCGTATTTATAATTTCTTCTATTTACATCGAGTAGTATGAGACTCTAACCCTTTCAAACTCGTATTTATAATTTCATCTATTTACACCGAGTAGTATGAGACTCTAACCCCTTTCAAACTTGTGTATAGACTTTCATAGTTATGCATTGAGTAGTATGGGACTTTAACCCTTTCAAACTCATGTATTAGATCCCGTAGATCTTTATTCATTAATAAAATAGTGAGAATTTCTCACATAGTACAATTTCCATGAAATAAAATAATTTATACATACTCTTATTCCTTTGAATTTCTGTGAAAAAATAAACCAATCATCATATACTGTCATATGAAAAATTGATTGATTAATATCCAATAATATTGTAAATGGGACTTATATTGTACTTTGACTAGTAATATCAAATTAGCTTAGCAAGGTTATTTACTTACCTTGATGTTTGTCCAAGTTTACCTTGTTTCATACTAGAATTTGTGTAGGAAAATTTCCTAGTAAAATATATTACAAGGAAACATAAGAAAGGAAACAAAATCACGAAAATATGCAAAATTTCTGATTGCTACAGTAACGGTTTGCTACAGTACGTTTCGCTGTAGTGACGGTTCGCTACAGTGACGACTCGCTACAGTACCGTTGACTGCCGACACTACAGTAACTTGAAAAATTTTTTGAAATTTTCTGGTTGCTACAGTGAATTCGAGTTTGCAGACGCTTCCCAGAAAATTTTCATCCTTTCCTTTTTTTTGATTCAAAACCAGAATCTCAACTCTTTTAACCGATTATAACTCAATCCTAACTCAAATATAACCTCTAAAACAACTAAAATTCATGAATTATCATCAAAATCTTCAAGAACAAAACCTCCTCTAATCTTCCATATAAACTTAGATTTAAGGAAAATAATGAGATTAAAGCTTACTTTTGATCCTTACAAAGCTTTTGAACCGAACAATTAATCAAAATTCTGAAGATCAAGGAAAGGATTTGAGAAGAAGATGAAGAACTGAGAGAAAACGAAGTTACTGTTCCTTTCAGCCTTTTTGCTTCAGACGCGAAAATAAGGGGATACTATTGAAGTTTTATTTTAAATATTTCTAATGGGTTATTGAATAATCTATGGGTATCCATAACCCAACATCCAAACTCATCCAGTCAATTTACAATAAATGGACTAATTGACCATTCTTAAACCACTTTTCCATGAATTTCACCATTCTTAGAATATATCACACATGGTGCAAATATTCAGTCCAGTCATTTAACTCAATTTTCATAAATAATATTCAAAGAGAACAATTAAATATGAAAATAAAAAATGACCAAAATAAATAACTAAAGTAACGTTGTAAAATTTTAAAATACTCTTAGGCGAATTATATTCCGAAATTAACGGGTATTACAAAATGAAAAATGAGAGAGAAGAGAAAGAAATCTGAAAAAATGGAAGAGGTAAAATTATTAAATGAGGAGAACATTTGAAAGCATTGTCCGAGTAGTTAGAAAGGAAGTATTGTCGCTCAAGTGAACTGTATGAGATTAGAGAAATGAGTCAAGGAAAAAGTAATTTCGTCTTAAAAACACAAACAACTTTAATTAACATATATTATTAATCATTTTAATTTTTATTAAATAATAAAACATAATTTATAAATACAAAATTGTTAAATACTTTTTATTCTGAGCATATTTGTTTGCACGTTGCGTTTTTTTCCTGCGGTTATTGTTAAAGTTAACGTAGTTTTTAGGAATCTAAGATATTTGGGAGTACATTCATGCAACTCATGTTAGCCTGGAACCTAGTTTCACTGCTCTATAACCTTGGTAGATTCACAGCGAGAATTTCTTGCTTCTCCCACAACGTAATGTGGTTGGTGTGATTTATCTATCAGTATATTCAATTCTTCCCTTTGCTTTGCGTGTGTCTTTGGTGTGAAACAATGCTCTGTTATTTATGTAAAAAATTGAGAAATCTTTTACCTTTTTTGGAGTGTATTTGGAGGCGAAAACTAGCAAGGGAATACTCAAAATTTTTTGGACAATCGAGGAGTAATTTCTGTGAACCAAAAGAAGGAAGTCCTAGCCCCAAACAAGCCAAAATAGAGATACACACAATAAAACCAAAAAAAAAAAATCCTCAGCTCCAAACAATTGAGGAACAAGTTGTTTTCTTTCATGTCTTTCATTTTTTGGGTAGAATGAATTCCATACATAATAACTTAAAATTAAAGACTTAAAAGAGGATCAAAACAAAACTAAAAACCAGAAAAATGATAGAAATAAAGGCATATGGCGTAAAGTGAATACCTGAAACTCAAAAAATTTCAAAACTTGATTTTAATTCATTTTTTTTCCTTGCTATGGAATGGATCGACAATGACCCAAACACATCCTAGATGAAGTTCAATATTGATTTGGAAAGCAAAATCGAGAGTTAGACGTTTAACATGAAAAATAGGGACTAAATTGAAAAAATTAAAAAGTTTACGAGGTCGATTTAATTTTAAAATAAAATATATTCTTAATTGAGGGACTTAAATGAAGACAAATGTGATCTCATATAAAGCAAAAAATAAAAGGAACAATTTCACCTAAGGGCCTACATGAACAATAAAAAAGTATGAATATATATAAATCTGAATTGCATGCATATTCTTTTCTTTTATATATATATATATATATTT
Organism: Biancaea sappan; assembly: GCA_037074585.1. NCBI lineage: Eukaryota > Viridiplantae > Streptophyta > Magnoliopsida > Fabales > Fabaceae > Biancaea > Biancaea sappan. The sequence continues at coordinate 28,020,363 of CM073500.1, forward strand.
TGTATATTTGTTACGTAAATAGATATATGTGTGTGATTGTATGTATACATATATTATATTAAAAATCTTTAATTTATAGTGAGTAATTAGTGATTAATTAAATTTTTAATTAATAATTATAAAATAAAATTTTAGTTATTAATTAAAAAAGAGTCAATAGTAATTAATTTGTAATATGTGATAAATAAATAAAAAAATTAAATTTCTTTAAAATAAATATCAAAAAAATTGAATAAAAAAATCATAATAATTGCATATTTTGAATATATATTTACAAATCAATATTCAAATACCCTATTCTTCTCCAAATCAAATTTTAATAAGTCAAATTGTTCAAATTCTTTTTAAACATAAAATTCATTCACTTCAACTTAAATTTACTGGAACCATCCTAGTTTGGAAAACTACATTTTCCCATGTTCCCAAACACAGACTCTGTCGAGTTTTAACATAGTTCACTTGAAGCCTATCTTTAAGTTCTTTATATGCTAAAGGCAGCTTTATCTTCTTCCTCTCGAAAGTGAACAACGTCGACGTAAATCCTGTCCTCAACGTCAAGTTAACTTCGCTTGGATTTCGAGCTCTGAGCTCCGACCATGGCCGTAGTTGCTTCCTACTTACCAAAAACGTGCTGTACTCTGAAAATCCCTACGCCCACCCTTTCCTCTTGTCCTTCGAATTCCCATTCAAAATCCATTTCACCTGCAACTCCTCTGGCCGCAGCTGCAGCTGCATCTCCAAAACTTGTCATTTCTCATATAATTCGGAACTCCAATACCAAGGCGGCTCTGCTCGGAGTGGGTATGCTTCTATCCTTCACAGGATCTGCCTCATCTCTCGAACTCCCATTGCTGCCGCTGCAAGAACCCCCCAATGCTCTCTCTCTGCCCACATGGGCCATACACGTTTCCAGTGTCGTTGAATGGTGAGGTTTTTCTCTTATATATTTATAGGTTATTCAATCACTTTCGCTAAATTTTCCATGCATTTGCTTTCTTTCTCGCACTTGGGCTCTCCCTAATCGATTTAGCTTTATGTTGTTACTGATAAAAATATATTATATCGGTGCCTGAATCTTTAGTTTCCTGTGCTGAAAACTGAAAGTAGTCTTTTATGTAATTTCTTTATTTTCGGTAATTGGTTAAGCTACTGATTGTTGTTTTCTATTGAAAGGATTTCAGCCATGGCATTGGTGTGGCAGTACGGGGAGAGATCCGGATATGAATCTTGGAAGGGGCTTTCATGGGGTATGGTGAGTTTTATTCTTTGTTAATTATAATTAAAACTTTATTTATTATTTTTTTTTCCTAAATTTATTGCGTTTTACTCAAAGCTGTATGTTTGGATAAAGCTTTATGATGTTAAACTTCAACAACAGGTTAAGGGGAACTTCTTGACGTCTTCTATGAAATTGAGATTACATTCATTTTAAGGGATTAGTGACTGTTAATCTTATAATAGACACTGTATGAAGTACTTGTAGGATCATCTTTGAGAGTTTCCTGTGCTAGAGAGTGAGTGATACTTTTCGGTCACTGTTTTATACATCACAATCAATTAAGACTCGGTCGGTCCTTTACTGTTTTGCTATTGACTATTGAGTCAACAGAGACATTTGAGGTTAAGGACTCCTCGAATGCTAAGTTACTTGAGTTGTTATGAAAATTAAGCTTGTTTGTTAGAAGTGATCTCATGCAATACGCTATGACATAATCAAATGTCTCCTTCCCTCATTTTTTTCATCAGATCTATTGGATTTTAATATCTCTATTTTCATTTGGAAATGTCTTTATTCTTCACGAAGGTCGAAATAGTTCTTGAAATTTTGTCTGATTGTTTTAGGTACCCCTACTTGGTGGAGCACTTTGCGCATGCACATGGCATTTCTTTTATAACTCTGAGTCCCTGGAGGTAGGAAAGCTTTTATGTCTCTATACAAAAGGACTGTATTATGTATTCTAAAAATTTAAATTGATAGGATCATTGAAACTGAAGAAGATCTTTATGTATTCAGAATATAATTTGCATATAAATTTGGAACAATTAATGTCACTATAAATAAAAAAGGACCATGCCTTCCCCCATCAACGATTGGCTTAGTGGAATTGAACTGAGGCCTAGACAAGCTTTACCTGCAACTTCAGGGGTTTGAAACCTAGAGTCGCTAATTTGGGAAGAACTTTATCTTACCACTCCTGGTTTGGAATTGTGAGAGCAATTGCTCTCAAAAAAAAGACCATGCTTTTTGGCAACTCATTTGTGGCGGCCCTGGTCATTATACTCTGCTTCTAGACTTGATAATATTACAATATATCACACAAATTCTTCCTTCCAACTTACCTATTATGGAACTTCAGTTGAACTACTTAGTTGTATTGCGTTATTGTTATGACTCATAAAAGAACTATCTTGTTGCACAACAATTATACAGGCATGGTCCTTTCATCTTGTGCTAAATCTGATTAAATGAGACTTAGGTAGAAGTTGTAAAATAATTCAGGTTCTCTGATGAGTTGTAGGTATTGGTGGCTCTTCAAGCAGCACTTACTGTTATGGGTAATGCTACAATGTGCATAGCTGCATATCGGATATACAAATCTCGTGAAGGCTCCAAAGATTTCTGAGTTGTATGCACCTGGGCTTCTGGAAGTAGCATATAAGCCTGAGTGGATATCCTAGTTTCCTGCTACTAGGTAAACTACTCACCTTTATGGGTTTAGGGTTTCGCATATAAGCCTGAGAGAATCTACTGATTAACCAAAAAAGTGTCATCGATGGTGACTGGAAATCTTTCTTTTCCGTATGTGTTCCATTAATTCTCCTTTCATTGTCGTTGTTTTTATTGTTTTCTTGTATCAGGATAAACTTGCTGCCGGAAGATGCCCTTGCTTTACCTGAGACTAAGATCGTACTTATTTACAGTAGGTATTATTTCAGGAGTCTGAGCTCAACTCTTATTATCTATACTGAAGAATCTCCACTGCCTGACATGAATTCATCAAGTGCATAGATCCGAACTCCTAATTGTTCAGAATAGTGATAGCTCATAGTCATAAGGACACAAGGAGGGTGAAGTATCTACCATGTAATTTCTTTCTTTAATTCTTTCCAAATAATGGATAATAGCTTCATCGTTGACATAATGGATAGTGATTCTTATTTGAATGGATATACTCTGCTTTATTTAATTAAAGCCAATCATTTTGATAATTCTAAATTACATTTGATTTAGTGGGTCAAAAATGTATAAATTTGAAGGGGTTAGAGGACCACTAGTCGACTTTCTAATCAAATCAATTTAACGTCTATACTCTAATATATAGTTTGGTAACACTGGATTTAAGTACGCTAGATTTATTTATTTTTTGTTCCATCAAACTAGGGGAATATTACATCACCTCATAAACTTTATAAGCTCTCATTTAGGCACGCATCCTTTCACACATACAAATATAATCTAGTGTTTAACAGCCTAAGAGTCACAAATAGAGAGGGAGAGAGAATTATCAACTAGACTACTACTGTAATCAATATTTGTGCAGAACGTATTGTGTAGCAGAGATTGGTTCCAACCGAGGAAATCTCTTTTCAAGCTCAAACATCAGTGCTAGGTTCTCCTGGTGAAGACGATTAACTTCATTCCTCAACTTCTTGTTCTCTTCGCTGATAGTCTGGTTCTCCAGATACAGCTTCAGATTCTTTAGCTCCATATCTTTCCCTCCCATCCTTTCACTTCTTCTGTGTGTATGTATATATATATATGTATGTTCTTAGGTCTCCCATATATATATATATATATATATGAAAAAATAGGAAAAGAAATATAAATCTCTTAACAAGGCATAACTTACCTGGCAAGCTTGTGAATCTGAACTTTAGGTCGTTTGGATCGTCTCTTTCTTGCAAAAGAGTGAAGGAGACCTACCGAATCGCTTAGCGTGTTGCCAACACACATTTTCTTCTTGTTCCTGTATGTCCTTAGCAGAGAAAGCGAGAGGAGGATATGCAGAATTGGAGATAGCGATTGCTCCTATAAATACACAAAATTATGTTCCTTCTTCCTCTCTGCAATTATGCATAGGGATGGTGGCAAATAGATGACACAGAAGAAAGCCAAGATGGCATTTCTTTCCTTGTAATCATGGCCGGAAGACTCGTACTTAGGAATGACACAAACACCAAATAGCTGAAATGCTGAATCAATAAGTTAAGAGGAAAGGATCATCTTATCTTGAGGACAGGAAGGATCTCAGCCCTTGCTCTCTCTCCTGACATCTTTATCAGCATTATAGCATTTGAGTATCTATGTTGAATCTTGAGAGTCATGTCAGTTATGTTACTTCAAGGGTCTAAGAGTCTGCAAAGTTGTCTACTTGGGTGCTATTCATCCACTATGTACGTATAGTTAACCCCCTTATAAATTTCATCCTCAAAACTTAGCAGAATAGAAGAGACAAAATAGAGAGGCTAGTCATTAATAGTAGTCTTATAATGCTTTTTCTAGGCTTAGAGGCCCCAGCAAAATCTGAGCATCGCACATGCTGTGTAAATTGCGGGCTGTCTTTATACAATTGTGGCCCATTAAGAGAAGAGTGATTGACAATATTGTACTACCCTTTATTCCATCTCGTGCAGAGACAGACACCCACCCCTTGATCCAGTGTTCGGGTAAATGGATGATGGATTGGTGATGAATGAAGGTGCATGAATTTGAGGGTGGAGAAGGGATGTAGATATTTGTTTTTGTTGGTTTTGGGATGTAGATATTTGTTTTTGTTGGTTTTGGGATGTAGATATTTGTTTTTGTTGGTTTTGGATGCAGATATTTGTTAGATGAATCATATTTTGCCCAGTTCGATTGCTTAAACCCATATCTACTATGCACAAGCTCAGTATTTGGCTAAAAAAATATTTTAGATATTCTGACGACATCTTTTTAAAATGGCCAAAACGTCTACCCTCTTATAAACATGTGGCATCAACCAAACGTATCCAACTAAAATTGGTCGACTCGTAAGCCACTAACCCTCCAAATAATATCTACAATCAAGAACACAAATAACCTTCAAATATGGCTAATCCATCATATATAATCTATACCTTAATCTTAACAGGTACCTTACGATCTTTTCAAAACTATACTTTCTGTTTATACATTGAAAGGGCAAACAGGAAATTTTCTCTCTAGTTTGTCTTATTATTGATCCATTTTAACTTTTCATCTCCCTTATCTAATCATCCATGTAATCTTTTTTTTGATATATGATGAAGCAAGAGATTGAACCTATCACCACTTAGTAAAACTCCTCTCACGCCTTACCATCAGAACACTCAATTATTCTTCCAACTAATCTTCACCTCATCATTAGTGATCCAGCTTAAGATTCAAATTTGGAATTAAAATAATGAATCATTTGGAGTGGAGCAAGGTCCCAAATTTTACTTGTTTTGTATTTCACTATATTTGCTCTTGATATTGCGAGTTGGGACCGCCATACAATTGATATAGAGAGGGCGTAGTCAACGAAGGAATCGAAACTTGCCTGCTGCCTACTCCAATCATCACTGTGCTACTTGCACGCATCCAAATCAGCACCCCAATATTCAAGTTGATGACAAATAGACTATGCCCATTCATGCTTCCTCAACCTCATTGCATTGTAATTGATTTATCTTTGATTTTAGCATTCCCTATTCCTTATTATCATTCCCATCTTCAGTGTTTATGGGCCAGTGGGACATTCAAAACCACAGGTTTCATGTGCATCATATATTTACAGAATTTCAAATCTGGGGTTGATTTCAAGGTTAATAGTAACACTACTTTGAGGCCTTCTGTTCCCCAAAAATATGTTAACGAATGTATAACATAAAATTTAATTGAGAGTATAACAACTTGGACCAGTCATTAATCTAATGATGAGTTCGGGTCACCAAATTATCGGATTACTAGTTGAATTAGAAGAATATATATATACACACATATTCAAGCCATATGTTATATTAATTTTCAAAAAAAAAAAGGTGCCAAAGTTAGTATAAGAAAATTATAAGGATTATGCAAAATTATGGGTAATAAAGAATGCTAGCACTACTACAAAAAAAATATTTTTATCTATTATAATGCAAGTTATCATTAAAAAAAAGAATGCAATAAAATGTTAATTAGTTAAAGTTATCTTGTGAAGACTCAAGAAGTTAGGGTCAAACAAATGAAAAGTAAAAATCACCAAAAAATATTCGTGGAACAAAAAATTATAACAAGTTATATTCACAAATTATTCAACCTCACAATGCATCTCTTATAAACAAAAGCATTTATAAGTAATTTGCACAAATATAAACAAGCAAATTGAGAATTCTAAACTTGTAAAAACATATATGTATTTATGTATATAAGGAACACTGAAATTTCGAAATAAATCTATATTATCATTTAATTAATAATTCATTTTTATTAACATAATTTCTTATAATTTTATTTAACATTAATATTATTATTTATGAAATAAAAATTAAATAATTAAATAATAATAATAATAAACCAAGTCAACTTGAGTCATTTAGATTGACAAAAAACTATTTAGGTCAACTGGTCATGCTTGAGTTAACTGTAGTCTGTAGGTTGGCCCAAATGATCAAGTTGGATTGGTTTAACCTTCAAGTCACTGATCAGATCCAATTAGATCAATTTGAATTCCAAGTAGGAGATTAAAAAATGAAAAGTAATTTACTTCTCACTTATTTATTTATTATTTTAAGAATACAATGAAAATATTTTAATAATAAATTTAAAAAACTTTAATGCATTTTCAAAACACTTAGGGACTGTTTGGTTCAACGGAGGGGAGGGGAAGGGAGGGATTTTAATGGAGGGGAAGGGAAGGGAGGGGAGGGGAAGGGAAATAAAATTTCTCTGTTTAGTTTAGTTTGAGGGGAGGGGAAGGAAAATAAATCTTCTTTTAATTGGTTTGTAAGACGAGGAGAAAGAAAATAAAATAAAATGACTATTATAACCATTTGATTGTATGACGAACATGATAAATTTGTTATCACTTATATTCAAATAAGTTAACTCATTTGTTATGATAAAATAATATAACTTTTTAGTAGTTTTAATTTAATTCATCAAAAAAACATCTCAAATATATAATGTGTTTTAAAAATTATATAAAATTTTAATTTTATTCTTACCGTAATAATAAAATAAGCTAAATAATTTTATTGTTAGAAGAAACAAAAAAATAATTAAGTAAAATTTAATTAACTGATTAAAATCATATTTTGGTCCCTCACATATATCTTTTTTTTTAATCTGGTCATTCATAGCTTTTCATTCTCACTTTAGTCCCTTACAGATTGATATGTTATCAATTCAGTCTCTCAAAAAAAAATTATATTCTCAATTTGGTCTTTCATAGATTAATATATTATCAATTTAGTCCCTCACTTATTTTCATTCTCAGTTTTATCCCTAACTAAATGATATATTATCAATTTAGTTCTTTTTTTTGTTGGCCATAACTTTTGATGGTAACAACTTTTGATGAAGGGACTAAGTTGATAACATATAAATCTATGAGGGATCAAATTGAAAATAAAAATATATGAAGGACTAAATTAATAACATATCAACATATTGAGAATGAAAGTCTACGAGGGACTAAGTTGATAACATATCAATTTATAAGGGACCAAATTGATAATGAAAATTTGTAAGTGACTAACTTGAGAAAAAAGACATCTATGAGGGACCCAAATGATATTTTGGTCCTTATTAATTTATTCAGTTTATTATTATTATGATTTTTTTTGTTATCTTTTATTATTTAGTTATACATATAATATATTATTTACATATAATAATAATAATAATAATAATAATAATAATAATAATAATAATTTTATATAGTCAAAATATGTTAATAATATATTATTTAAGAAACAAAATAAAATAAGTTAGAAGACAATCTTGATATTAAAAAAAATTATTGATGACACTTATGTCCTTTACATTATTACAATTTTTCTTCCCTCTAAATCCCTCCACTTTTGGAGGGAAAGAAAACAAGAGGGGGAGAGAGAGATTTTTTACTTACATTTTCTTTTCCTTCCCCTTCAACTAATTAAAATAAACAAAGTCAAATTAAAAAAATTTCTCTAATTCCCTCTTCTCCATTCCCATCCAACTAAACAATACTTGAGTATAATCATCAATACATATAAAAGAAACATGTTTAAAAAAAGGGAGTTATTTAACGTAGTGAGCTTCGAAATTCCGAAGGGGATGTTTCAATGTAACTTATGAGGTACACGGCGTCACGGCCCAACTCGTGGGTTTGTTTGATACAAAGATTGGATGTAATATAATATATAATGAATAAAGGAATAAGAAATATGACAAGAAATTGTCTAAATTTTTATTCTAAAATACATTTTTTTTAAGTTAAATATGTTAGTAAAACACCTCATATTTTTCTCTTTTTTATTTCTTTCCCTTCTTGTGTAACAAGCATGCTCTTAGTTTAGCGAAAGACATTATTAATTTCATAATTTGGGTAAACTTTGTTTTATTAATTTATCTGAAAGAAAATAATTTCAACAAAATCAGAAATGGTCAAAGTCGTAAGGAATCTTTCTTTTATTTTTTAACAATTTAATTAAGGCAACAACTAACGCGGCGGGTAGTACCTGTGTTATCCGCAAATGACGACATCGTGAGAGTATTAGCCGGCTTATTCTAGAATTACAGTATTTTTTTTTTGTTTTTGTCAACAACAGAGGAGAAGAAGGATATGAAAGCATATTTTGTATAATATGAAGCCAAAGGGTTCAGAACTACAATAACTCAAATGGGAAAAAAAGAACTATAATTTTACTGTTTATTGATTTTTGATAAATAATAAGAATATAAAATAAAATTTATAAGAGCATACATTAATTTATCATAAACTTAAATAATGAATAAAATTAATAAGTTTTTTTAAGAAGATATGAGAAAATTCTCTCTAACATTTGATCTAATAGAAACACAAATGAACACACTATAACTTTACCAAATGAATGTTTTCTTATATAATCCAAGGAACAATTATTCATATTCATTAACTCATGAGTCGACTCATGAGTTGATCCATTTTATAATAACACATCATTATTATTATTTAAAGTCGGATATCTACACATATATTATTTTCACTAACATTCCAAATCAAAATAAATACATATCAAATAAGTCGCTGAACAAAAAATTAACGAAGATCTTATTTTGTACTTAATTAAAGATAACATTAATATATATGTTCCAAAATATATGTAGATATATATAATATTTAAAATGTCAACACATATATTTATCAGTATTAAAAGTTATTTATAAAATAAATAAATATAATATATATATATATTAACGCTAACGGCTAACAGGATAAGTATTCCTATTTTTATCTTTTTTTTTTGTTTTTTTAACAAGAACGGTAGTGAAAACTAAAGAACACTCAGTTCAAAGACAGTCGCGGAGGAGTCCGGATTTGCTGCTGTGCAAAGGGGTGTTTTTGGCTGCTTTTCACTTTTAGCAACGGTTTCTACCGTTGCTAAAAGTTATGGTGGCAAATGTTTTGTTGCCAAAACTTTCAGCAACGGTAAAAACCGTTGCTGAAAGTGAAAAGCAGCAAAAAGCACCATTTTGCACAGCAGCAAATCTGCGCGCGTCGCGGAGTGCGCGTGATCTTTATATACAGCATCAGATTTGTTGAATCAGTTTCTAGATTAAAGCTGTGAAATTTGATTTCAAATCAATATAAAAATAAGTCAAATATTTATTACAAAAAGTTAAATATTGTTTTGTACAAAAAAAATTAAGAAAAAAATATTTAATTTAAGAAGAGAGATAAATGTTGAAAATAAGTAATTAATTTTATGCGTTGTAAAATTTAAATAGATTTTTGAAGAATATAAACTGTAAACATACCACTAAAGGTGTTCGGTGTTCATGTACGGTTTCAGGCAAAAAAAAAAATCGTTCAATTTAATTTTATATGTAAAATTAAACTAAATTAAATCATAAAATGATCAGCAGTTTGATTTGGGTAGTTTAGAACTATATTTAGCTTTTTTGTTTTTGTTTTTGTTTTTGCCCAATAACTTATATATTACAAGGGGACATATCTATTGAGAGAATTGGATAACATGAAAAAATTATCATTTTTACAAATTACTAGTTTAAATTGATATAAAATATATTAATATAAATTAATAATATTTTTCTTAATTTTTTCATGAAATAATACTGCATTAATTTGTAATATAAAAATGATTGTATTATTCTCTCACTTTCACATTAAGACATTCCTCTAACTAGATATGTCTCCTATATCACAATACACTTATTCATTTAAATAGTACATAAAAATAGTATCAATGTAATTTTAAAATCAAACCACTATAATGGAAATAAAATAGAAACTAAGGTCTTGAGTAAACAGTTTATTTAAATATTCAAGAGTTTATGAAGATAAATTTTACATAAGATGTTTTTAACTTATTTTTATAAATTCTTATGGATAGCTTATGAAAATAAGTTGAAAACATCTTATAAACATACCATAAGCTATTTTTATAAATTTTTTTAAATATGTATATAAATACTTATACTATAAAATAAATTAAATAAATTTAAAATAAACTCACTCAAACGCAACTTAATTAATTAGTAGAAACATTGCCTACAGTAGTGTATTATTAGAACATTTTATCTATTTACAATATATATAAAAATATATAATGTTATATTAGAGTATTTCTTTATTTATAATATAAAACATAATATATATATATATATATATATATATAGATCAATTGCGCAGTTTAATTCAGTCTAACTATTTACCAAACATAATTGAATTAAACATTAATTGATTTTAATCAACTTTTGTTTAATTTAATATAACTTCATTTGATTAAATTGATTTGAATCGATTTTAAACACCTCGGTATTACCACCCAACTGAGTATTACATTTTGGTTTGTGTTGGGAGCTAGAATTAGGCTAAATAATTAGAATGGGAATGATAATTACCAGCATTCCTATATTCTCCTATATTTTGGTTGCTGGAATTTTTATTAATTGGCAATCTATGTTCCCCCAAACTCTGAGGGAATAGACTTTTTTGTGTTTCTAGTATAACAATTTAATTATTATATGTTTATTAAATTTTCAAAATTATACTCTTATGCTAATGATATAATAAACCTCATTCAATTGCCTAAAGTATTGGTAATGTTTACCTGCAGAGGAAATATTTATTTTAATTTGTATGTTTATTTTCTATTTTAATAAATTATCTTTTATTTATTTTTATGTACTATTTGAATAAAATAATTAGTTTACCATAATTCAATCTTTTTTACATCTTCGTATTAGATTGTTTTCTGTTATAATTTATATCACTTTTTTAGGATTTAAATCATTTTTAGTAAAGATAAATAAAGTTAAGAGTAAAGGATATTTTTATAAGAGTAGATAAAAAATGGTCAATAATTAATTGTAAAAATTAATAAGAATTTTGTTCCTTCAAAAAAGTTAAAAAAAAAATACACTCAAGTTATTAGAACATTTTTAAAACTTCAAGTATACATACAACTTACAAATTTTAGAGCTGAGACTAGCGAGTTGTGAGTAAATTAGTTAATCTTCATTATTCGCGATATCGTGAAAATATATTAAAAATTATCTCATATATTTTGTTATTAAAAATGTTAATGACTTGTTGATTATTAAATATAACTATAAATTAATTCTACAAATTTTACTTTTAATATGTCTTATATACAATATTTACCATATTTAATATGTTATTATATAATATTTAATATTACGAAATATATTAAAAAATTATATTTAATATATTTATTTAATTTATTTACTAGTGTTCTTTTAATATAGTATTTATATAACTTTTTACACTCATAGATTTTATAATTAAAAAAGAAAAATGAATGACTTTTAAATTTATTTTCATATCTAAGTAAACATAGTAATGAAAACAAAATTTTAATTCTCATTCCAACACTAATTCTTAATTTCTTATTACAATTAGTTCAATTCTCATAATAAAAAAATGTGACCTTCATGATGGGACCAGCCGACCTAGTGGTTCAATACATCCGGTCTGGAGAAACGGCAACCGAACCGGGTTTGCAGGGCTTGCCGCCTTGAGAAAAGCTGAAAAGACATGAGTTGGGTTATGTTGTACTTGTTACCGATTCCGAGATGCGTAAGGAGTTAGAAAGCGGAGCCGAGCTGACGGTCACTTTTATAAAAGCATGTCTATGTTTTAAAAATAATAAAAAGAAAATTGTTCTTGAAATGGGCCCACCAATTTCGTCACATCTTGGGTCGTGAGATGAGCGATGATGATCAAATGGAGGGTGGGATGAGAAGGGGAAAAGCACTGAAGTGGCAGAATTGGAGTGTTGAGGCAGCGAGTGGCTTCGAAAATCTGGGGGTGCCGTGGGAAATCAAATCAACTAAATTCTAAAATAATGCAAAACAGTGGGAATTGGTATCCCTCCAATTGCCCCTTATAATCCTCCTTCTATTAAACCGCCGATCCACTTCCCTCCACTTTCCGCTTCCTCCTTCTCTTCTAAATCTCCTTCTTCGCTTTCCGTTTCACCAAAAAGCGACTCAGACCTCCCTATCTCATTTCAATTAAAAGGTACGAAAATTTTATTCACCCCAGTGTTTGTGTTTGTGTGTGTGTGTGTGTGTGTGTGTGTGTGTGTGAATGAATCTGTTTTCACAGTTAATACTTTCCCTTTTCTTTCGCAATTTTGATTATCCTTCTGTTCTGGATGTTCATCGAGATCTTCGCCTCATCCTTTGACGGAATTTGTGAAAGGACGATAACACCCTTCTCTGAGGACTGGAATTGTAGGGTGAATGTTGAAAGTCGCAAAATTTTGGCAAAACTTGAATTCACAAATTAAAAAAAAAAAAAAATCTTCAACGGCTCGTGTTTATCTATCTATGTTGATTGATCTCTGATGTCTTTGATATATACTAATGCAAAGCGTAATGTTTTATAAAAATAAATAAAGATTGTAAATAGGTAGAGAATAAGATCTGACTATTCCTTTTTTTACTATATTTGCAGTTACCTATTTGATATAAAATATTATAATTTATTTTTAATTTAAAATATATATATCAAAATAAATTATGTACCAAGTCACTTATGGCTTTGATTTTGGAATTAGAATTGGAATTCACCCTTATCAGTATTACCGAGTTTCCTATTAATTTTAATCTAGCAACTTATATAAATAAGGTACGGTTCACTCAGAATTTCAAGTGTGATCTTTCCTGGCTTCTCAAGAATCAGTGTCTCTTTTCTTTGATCGCAGAAAAAAGATGGGTTCGCAACAGAACGATGGCACGAGCTACCAGCCCTCGGAGCCGAAGCCATGCGCCAACAACTGTGGCTTCTTTGGGACCGCTGGCACCATGAACCTCTGCTCTAAGTGTTACAGAGACTTCCAAATCAAGGAAGAGCAGGCCGCTTCCGCCAAGGCTGCCATGGAGAAATCCCTCAGTCACAGACCCCTCCCCTCCTCTAAGACGCTGAAATCTACCCCTTCAGCGGAATTCCTTTTCGGATCTTCCTTGTCTTCCTCGTCTTCTTCGGAATCGTTGCCCTCATCGTCGGCGATTTCCGGTGGCGACCAAGGGCAGCCCAAGGCGCCGAATCGGTGTTGGAGTTGTAAGAAGAAGGTGGGATTGACCGGATTCAATTGCAAGTGTGGGAGTACTTTCTGCGGGACCCATCGTTATCCGGAGAAGCACGACTGCACATATGATTTCAAGGGTGCTGGCCGTGATGCGATTGCCAAGGATAATCCTGTGGTAAAAGCCTCCAAACTGGAGAGGTTTTAGAAATCTTGTAGTTTCTGGATTGCCAATATTGCAACTTGTATTTTATTTGGTTAGCCCATGGGAAAAGCAGTCTCTTTTTTTTTTCCTTTTCTCTTTTTAGGGTCAGTGTTTAATTGGGAAAGACGGTTTTATAATAAATTGATAGCAGGATTGTTAGTCTATGAACATTTACAGTAGTTATCTGTCTTGTGTTTTTATCATCTATCAAGACTATGCTGCCATTCTATTATTTTTGCCTGTCTGTTGTCATCTTGATGAGTTATTAGGTCCTGTCACTCGTGTCAATGTTGAGTATCAGTGGATAATATATTGTGCAAAAGGGATTTCTCTGGTTGGTGTCATCTTGATGAATTATCATGTACTGTCACTTGTTTTCTTTGTGATTGAGAATTAGTGGATAATATATTATGCTAGAGGAGGTTATGTAAAGAATTCATCCTCTGCCTTTCACATGTTATTTTATTCCAAGGGTCCTCTCTTTTCACGATGAAGGGATATACTAAGGTATATGTCGTACATTTGAAGAAGTATAGGAAAAATATGAGTTTCTTTTCTCACAAAAAGCCAAGGACAGAATGCACTAGTCTAGTTTTTAAAGTAAAACCGTCTCTTGCGTGTTCCGGTAACGTTGTCCCAAACCCTTTCCTCTTCGTTGTCTGTATTTATTTCACTTAAAAAATGATAAGCCAATAACGTTTCAGAATTCATGTGAATTAATATCATATTTCGAAGGTCATGACTCGAGCGCTTTCTTTCCCTGCACTCTTGATGATGCCATCGTACAGAATTGACTCTATGCTTCTGCTTTGCCTGCTTTAGTATTTCTTTAGTTTTGCTTCTTACTGTCTAATGTCCCACGAATTATTTGCTTTGTAGAAGTTGGTACCTTGCACATTTTAGTTTGTGTTTAGCTCGACGTTGTCTCTGCAATTTAAAGTTCATTTCTGTATCTGAAAAGAAGGAAGGGATAAATATGTCTTTCCATTTTGGAAACAGAATTCAGAACTCATTCAGTGTGGCTTTCGGTCTGGATCATGAATCATGCTCCATGCTAGATCATGAAGATCAGTAAATCAAAACCAAGTATGATAACGGAGTAGTAATATATCAGAATTAGGGGAATTGGGGCTTAAGATTGACAGCTACACTGTAGCTGTAAGTCTGCGCCGTCCAAGTCTCTCGGACTAACCCATGTGTGATGATTTAGTTAAATTCTTTAGCAACAGAAAAGTTGCCTGTCAATGTAACGAAGTCTTAATCAAATAACCACAACGTGGCTTAAATTTAAACTCTCGTTTCTGGAGTAAATCAAGGAGAGCTCTCTTGTGGATAGTGGATACAGGCTTACGGATGCTGGATGATTCTCATGACATTGGGGACGTTACACGCTTGCTTCTTGAAAATTTGTTCTCTCAACTTTTAACTCATTGCATCTTCTCTGCTCCTGAAATTCACCAACATAAGTAATATACCTTAACGTTGTGGCCCATAATTTGAAGCGTGATTCTTGGCAAGTTGCTCTTTATTTTTGAGGGAAGTTGTTCCAATTTGTGTACTCTGCCTTTTATACGGTGAATGTATCCGTTCAAATAGAAGCTGAGGAAAGTAATCATATGATTCATGTAAAGCATGAATCGTCTTCAGCTTCCGTCAACACAAAGCGATTTTGCATTACCTCTAAACATCAAGTGTTCGTTTGTAGTTCCAAACCTTAATTCGGGGTCACCAGACTCCGAATCCACTATCTAAACATGTGATTTTATTTTAAGTCGTCTCACAAAAGATTTGAGGGGGAAATAACTTAGAAATTGGGAAGTAAATACATTTACTCAGTACTACAAAGATAACTACCATGTTATATTAGGCATTTGGTGGTTGAGAGTGGGTTCTTAAGGAACCCAGCTGCGACCTGTTTGGGAGTATAGCGTCGAGATTGGGTTGTTTGAAAAATACATACATTGTATATGTATATAAGAGAACAGGGCATGGTGCGGGGGAGTCTTAACATGTACACAACTGAAAGTTATGCAGAGAATTTGTGGTCATCTTACTGCTGCAACTAGGGCCGCCTCATTCTGCGCCATATCTAGGTTATTTTATTTTATCTGGGGAGGGTGGAAGCTCTGTTTTACAAAAGGGCAAAGCTGCTGAAGAAGTGATTAATCTGAAATATCAAGTGGTCTCTAAAATTTCTGTGCCTTCAGTCTAATATAATTTCCGATCAACATGGGCTTGTTTCAACTGTATGTTGTATGTGGATTAGTTTCATACAGATATGCGTCCGCTGCGAACAGGAGGACGGAAAGAATATTTTCCAATATTTGTTAAGTGGGATAATGTAGAACACTGTTCTTCCCAAAAGTGCAGCTGGGTAATTGTTTTTTTTTTTTGGCTTGAAAGGGAATTCATTAAAATAGAAAGTTGGGTCCCAGAAGCAAATTAATACAAGCCACAAAACACAATCAACGTAAAAGTTCGAAAACAAAGCAATAAACAACCAACAAAGACAAACTTTAAAAAACAACTCAAGAGTAACACGAACAGAGCTTCATTGAGCCGCATGGGACTGACATGCCCGCGGGAAAGGAACTCCTTTTGAGTCTGTGAATAAGATGGGGAGCACTTCAGCTAACGGATCCATGAAGAATGTCTCCTCTTCTTGTTGGTGAAAGGTTTATGTTGAAAATTGTTTATGTTTTTTACCAAAAAAAAAGAAAAGAAAATTGTTTATGTTTCTCCTCTTTCACATCGCCCAAAGGCAGTAAGTTGGCAAGAAGGGCATCTCCAAGCTTGCCTTTGGATTTGTGATGGTCCCTCGGAAGCAGATTGTCCGCTTTTATTAGAAGGACAAGCCATTCGGATCAGGATTTGTTGCTGATCATTTGGCTGCTTTTCACTTTTAACAACGGTTTTTACCGTTGCTAAAAGTTATGGCAGCAGTTTTTTTGTTGCCAAAACTTTCAGCAACGGTAAAAACCGTTGCTGAAAGTGAAAAGCAGAATCATCATCGGTTTTGATCAGCAGCAAATCCGGATCCACAAGCATTCTGCTCATCTTTCAAGGACCGTTGGATCTCTTTTTTTTTTAATGCATTTTTTCAAGAAAGAAAAAATTTCATAAAGCCCCACCTCTTTATTTTTTCTTTCAAAAAGACCATGTTCCCTTTTATTATGTACTGTCATGAGTCCACACCTTCACTGTTCCCTTTCCACGCTTATCGGAGTTAGACGTGCTCACCGAAGTTATCACAGAGGCATTGTCTTAAAGTTATCACCGCGCTTCACCACCTCATTCTCTCCTTGCGGACACAGAGGAGCGCGCAAGAGAGTGAACATAGAGATTGAGACTCGTAGAGAGAAAAAAGAGGGAGTGATGGTAGAAATCAGAGGGAGCAAGTCGACAAGCAGGGCATGACTTTGGGATTGAAAATCAGGGAGCGTGACGACGAGGCAAGAGCAAGAAAGAGAATGCAGCGACAAGACAAAAAACCAAAGAGATATGAGAGAGAAGGAGACAGTTTTGAGTAGAAGAGAATAGAGATTGAGAGTGTGACAGAAACATAGGGGATGATGGTGGAGAGATAGATGAAGAGAGTGAGGAGGTGAGGCGTGGCGATAACTCTAAGACAACGGCTCTCAATGACTCCGATGAGCGTGGGAAGGGAACGATGAAGGTATGAGCTCACAACAGTACATAATAAAAGGGAACATGGTCTTTTTGAAAGAGAAAATAAAGAGATGGGATTTTTATAATTTTTTTTTTCAAATAGGCAATCTGCTTCCTTCTTCATCCAATCCAAGAGGATTGTTGGATCAAATGGATGTTGATTATTTAATGATAACGAAAATTTTTTAAGAATAATTTTTTTTTTGTGACAAAAATATTTTAAGGCAAGAAAAGTCGACACTCTTGAAGAATCAAAAGCCAACAAACATGCTCCCTTTGATTTCTCATGAAGCTTGCCACTGACAACAATTTGGAAAGGAACAAACAGAAATTTGCAACTTACTTGGAGGAATGTCCAAAAACTTTTCAAAAAATTATGGGAAATACAAGATTCAAATTTTGAAGAGGCAACGGAAATATTTTGAGGATGTATAAAAGAGAAGAAGGCAAGAGAAGTCGACAAGAATGCTAGTGCATTGAAGAAAAAAAAAAATTGCATATTTTCTTCCATTCAATATTTAACATTTAAGCTTAGTGTTTGGTTTAAGTAGCTAAACTGAGAGCAAAAGAATTTGAGCTCGAGATTAATCTTTGTAAAGGTGAAAAATATTCACCTTTTGTTAAATCTTTTTTCAGGATAAGAAAGTGAGTTGTAGGCGAATTGAGTGAAAACTTTAAAGTTTGAAGGAGAGCCAGAAAAACATAAGTTAGTGATGAGCTTATAAAATTACTGTTGTAATTGAACTTGAAATAATGAAAATTTATTAAGATTTCAAAAGGACGAGATGTAGGACAATGGTTCAAAATCAGGATAAATTTTTGTGTGTTAAACTTTTTGCAAACTCTAACCACTTATTTTCGTGCAGTTATTAGTGCACTATTCCAATTCATAATACACTATTTACTATTTCTGAAATTGATATTTTCAAAATAATTTTAAAGTTTATATTTTCCCACTATACCCCACTCTAGGTGTATTTCAGGCCAATGGAATCTGAAGTTTTTTTTTTTAATAATTTTCTTCCCTCTGTTGTGACCATTTGATTTATAAATAAATTGCAATAAGATTCTGTAATTTTGGTGGGAACCGTAGAAAATCTAACTAGAGGGAGGATGGAAGCCCGATTCTAGAATCCAGACTTGTATGGTTTGGTCACAAAGGCAAAAAAAGTGGTCGATGGACGCGATGGTCTCCGAATGGACGTTAAATAGTGTGAGAGGGGTGATTGATGTTCCTTCGGTGGAAAAAAGTTTTTGTTGGAGGTACCTAATTGTGAATGAGCTATATAAATATTTTGATTCTGGATAATTCCTTATTTTGTTTGTAACATCCTACTTAACTTGTTTCCTTAAGCACTAGAGGTATAAACTTGAAATATAGTTTATTCGAGCCATTTTCTAAATGTTAAAAAGAATTAATTCGAAATTAGCTAATAATTTTCCTAATATGAAAATGAAATTACTATATATATATATATATACATATGTAGAAAGAATTAATTGGGTTCCAAGAATAAAAATAGACAAGTCTTAGGGTATTTTGGGTCTTGAGACCCAAGAGAAGCAAATTGGGCCCAAGACACATGAAGAATAGGCCCCCCAATATCTTCTTCTTACACCAAGTTGGACCTTGTATGTTTCAAGAAAGGCGCAAAATCCTCTTCTTTCCACCAAAACCCTTAAGATTTAAAAAAGTTTGTATTTTACTCCCTTAAACTTTTTTCTATGTACAAAAAATCCCCCTAAAGTTTCAAACTCAGCAAAAGACCCTCCTTAACTTTCATTTTATGTAAAAAAACCCCCCATTAGTTGACCGTCAATTCAACGTTGATGTGAACTACTATTACTTATGCCATGTCACCAATAAGTTTTACACCTCACATGTCATGTCGTTAGTTTTTTACACCTCATATATCACACTTCTGCCACGTCATCTCTCTTCTTCCTCATTCCAAACATGACAGAGTTCCAAATCATCCACATCCCCTACAATATACCTATCATCATCAACCTCCTTGAAGCCTCTAATGCCACCAAGAAATCCCCCATCTGGATCTACGTCCTCCACCTCGTCAAGCTCGAATGGAAGAAAAAAGCAGGGACATTAGAACTCCATAGAGTCACACCATCAAATGGTCAAATTAGAGATTCATATAAACTTGAAACCCATGGGACCCAAAAAACCAAAGTCTAGATCAAATATTCATATGAGAATATTGTATCAACGCTAAAATAAATAAAAAGAGTAAGAATAACAAACAAGGTGCAAAAACAGGGTTGAGAAAAGAAGGAAGATAGGCAGCTTGCCTCAGTTTTCTCTCAGATTTCTCTTTTTCCCTATTAGCTCTTCGTATGCTCTTGCTCAGGTCTTTGTATTATGTTCTCCATCTGTCTTTGTGCTATGTTATCTGTTTATCTCTCTTTTTTTGTCACTCTTTCAATGTCTTCTTTTATAATGCACCCAGTTGATGTCATAAAGTGCTGAAGGGGTCGAAGATAACTATCCCTTCCCAAATTCCCGACGTAACCCAACATTTGGTCCCTGTTGTGTTCTGGACTTTTGGTCTCTGTTGCATCTCCCCTAGACCATTTCAAGGATGTGTTCTGTGGGGCATAATATAATGCTAATTTTTCATTGTGAGCATGTGGATGAGGAGCGCTCAGATTCACTAATAACAAAATGTTTCTTCTTTCTTATCCCCATTCTTATTATGATTATCTCATCTTTTTGTTTCTATTATTAATTCTTATTTTCTTCCCTATAATTTTCTTGAGCCTTTCTTTTGTTTTCGGCTAGAAAATCTCCTTCAAATTTTTTTTTTCTTTTAACGGTTAATCTTTCTCCTCCATCGTGTTGATCATTCGACTCTACATTAGGGGTAATCGGTGATTTGATGGAGTTATCAGATTTAGCGATGATGGCATCGGTGCTGGTGCTATAGCAGTACATTGGATCGGGGTCATTGGGGGATCATGGGTTGGGGATGCTGCACAATACGATGCAGAGCAATGAAGGGAGTGGGGAGGGGTTAGGAAGAAGAGAGATAATGTGGTAGGAGAGTGACATGTAGGGTGTGAAAAATTGGTGACATGGCATGTGAGCTGTAAAATTTAATGGTGATATGACAAGGATACTAGTCTACATTAGCATTAACTTGACGATCAACTAACGAGAAGGGATTTTTTGCACGAAATAGAAGTTAAGGGGGGTCTTTCTTTTGTTGAGTTTGAAACTTCAAGGAGATTTTTTGCATATAAGAAAAAGTTTAGGGGGGTAAAGTGTAATTTTTCCTAAAATTTATTATGAAAATTTCCTCCTTGCCATTAGTAGCACCACTAGACAAACCAAAAGAATTGTTTCTTCATCACTTAGGCACAGTTGGATGTCCACCTATAGAGAGGAATAGTAAAGAACATGTGAAAGTGAAGAAGAGAGGAATAAGAAGAAGAAATTGAAGGGAACTTGGAAGAAAACCTAAGGTAAGTTTCTAATCTTCCTTTAGCATCATCTCCTACAATTAGAAATTCAATTTCTAGCCTCTTGATGGTAAGCATTTAGAGAGAAAAAGAGAAAGGAAGAGAAGCCTAGAGAACTCAAAGAAACTTGAGGAAGGCATAGAAATATATATTTCTACCTAGGAAATGTTCTCTAGTATCATATATATTCTACACTTAATAACCCAATTATCTCCATGTATGTCTAGGAAATTTTAGAACAAGGAAGATAGAATTTAAGAGAGGAAGTGTGGTGGAATTGTGAAGAAGAACTTGAAGGGAGCAAGAAAACAAGAAAAAGCTAAGAAAGGTAGCTATCTAAATTTATAGAAGTATGGTTTTGTATTATTTATATATCTTGTTTTTACATATTATATGATGATGAGAATTCCATAATTTTACTTGACTTGTATTTGACTGTATTTATATAAACATTTGGCATGCACGGAGTTTGATATTTATTCTCATGAAGCTTGGGAGTTCATCTCTTACGGTTTTGCATCACACTATAGCTTGGGGGATCTTCATCCATGGCTTGGAAGCTTGACGTTCATGGAATTGTGTATATTGATGAATGATACAAATTTAGCTTGGATTTGAGGTAATGCATGACTTCCTATCCATGATTATTGTGTGGCCACCAACTTATTTTAGAACCCTCATACAAGTCATGAATTGTTTGAGTAGCTTGCCAAATTGTTTTGAATAAAATGTACATAGCTTGTAAAATTGTGTTATGACTTGCCTTGCAATCACGAAGAAATTTTATGGTGATTACCATACTCATGCTAAAAATGGACCCTCTTTTACCTATGCTAGCTATTGAAATTTTATCTCATATTTTCCTCTTAGACTAACCATTTTTAGGAGGCCAAGGAGAAGAAAGAAAGAATGGAGGGAATTAGTTTCATTTTGTGCCATCTTGTGGATTATGTTGTAAATATGTAGTTAGTGCACGAAGAACTTCTCTTTTGGTTGATGTATGATAGGCAAGAACACATGTAACTATTGTATAATGTATGTGATGTTTAGATGGTAAATTTTGGTATTAAAGGTATTGAATAATTAATGTGTATTATATGAAAGGTTAGAATGATATTACATCCATAATGCAAATCTAGTCATATTTGTGTTTGAGATGGGTCAATGTAGTAAATAATCTCTTTTTGTTATAAAATTTGGTACATTTGTACTAATGCTATAGAAGGTGCTTACCAAAATTATGATAATCAAAGGTAATTTGGTACCTTAACCTCACTTAAAATAGCAACTACCTCTATAAGGATAACAAAAAATGGTAGTTTTGGTATGTATTGTGGTTTGGGGAATGGAAACATAATTAGATAAGAGTCCTTTTACTCTGAAATTTTTATGGCATACTCTTGAGATGTTGAGAGCATTAACTGGAAATTTCATGAGTTTTGGAATTGAAATAATGAGTCAGTGATCCTCAAATTTGTGACCCTGAAATTTTGTGACAAATTGTATAGTGGTCTAGAAAGTAGCTAATTTGAAAAACCAAACCATAGAATTTATTTTTAAAATTTTTATCCTAGATTCTACACATGCTAAGGATGTTGGCCACCAAGAGTCATAAATTTTGGAGCTGTAATTTCTGCCCAAAAAATTCTTAAAATTCAGGATCCAAAATTTGACTTTTAAACAGAACATGTTAGAACCAATTAAGAACTTAAACAATATATATTAAAGGAATTAACCTCCAAGTTAAGTAGGAAATAGAAATAACACATAAGAGAGCATTCATGTTCATTTTTAGTCTCAAATAAGTTTATTTAGTCATATTTCAATTTTGTCCAAAAATAAGTAACCACACCTAAATTTTTATGGAAACTCAAAGAATTAATTTTTGATGTAAACTTCAAAACTTTAAGTTTTGGATTCAAAAATCTAGAATACATGCATTTTTCAAATTCCATACTATTACACTGTTAATCCTACGTGATAACTTAAATGAATAATAAAGAAAACACATACGTGCCTCTAACTTACTGTTAATAATGTTAAGGTCGTAATCAACAATTTTTTTTAGGAAAAATGTACTTTATCCTCATCAACTTTTCCCAATCTATAGAAAACCCATATGAACTTTGAAACTTAACAAAAAAACCTATAAACTTTTCTTTTTGTGTGGTTTACCCCTTTCATTAAAAAAACTGTTAAGTCGACTAACGATCAACGCCACGTCAGCTCACATTTGCCACATTAGCCGCTAACATGACAAAAATAATGCTACGTCAGCTTTAACCCAAATTTATAACCTAAACCCACAACCCCTAACCCCTAACCCATGTCCCATGCCTTGCCTCTGTTTTACAGAGACTGAGATGAAGAGAAAGAAGCAGGATTTCAAATTCGTGAAGTACATGTTGCAGGCTTTGGTCTTCTTAAACGAGAAGACATGGAAGAGCTTGTTGTACGATCCAATAGCGTAGTCAAGGACGTTCCTGACAACCATGAAAAACGAGAAGAAGGTGTTGGCAGTTTACGTCTTGTGTTGGTCATCGAAGGCGAGATTGGCCAGGAAGGCATGGTAGAGGCCCTAGAGCATGTTGTTTGCGACGTCGAGGATCCCGAATCTGATGATGACGATCGTGATGGTGTACGGCTAGTGATAGAGAAAGTGCCAACTAGGATGAATGGCCGGTGCAGATCGAAGCGAGAGGTGCTGTGGTTGCTATGGTATCTAACGATCGACTGAAACAATATGCTGAAAATTAGGCCGTAGAGCCAGATGAAAAAGGCCCATTTATGAGGGATTCTTAGAAGCTGCACATATGGAGTGAGAAGGGATAGATGAAGAGCCTACTTGAACTGGATGTCGGCGGTAATGAAGGCTGAAAGAAATGGTTGGATCCCAAGAGGGGGGGTGAATTGGGTTTTATAAAAATTTTCACAAAACTTAATTGGAAGTTAAAATGATTTTCTGAAATTGGATAATGTTAAAGATAATAATTTAATTCAGAAAATCAAAATGTTTATCAAGATGAATAATTTTATAGTGCAAGGAATTAAGGAGCAAATATAAATCTACACAAATTAATTAATACTTGAGGTAGAAATTAAATATAAACGCAAAGCATTAATTAATTAACTTCAAATGTAAATAGAGTAGGGATAGAGAAAGCAAACTCGGAGATTTATACTGGTTCGGCTAATCCCAAGCCTACATCCAGTCCTCAAGAGACCACTTGAGTATTTCCACTATAATTGCAAGTTTAATCCGGGTACTTGCAAACCACTACAACATACTTTTCTCCCTCAAGGGTGTCTCTCCCCCTTACAACGTGTTTTCTCTCAAACACTAACTCAAGGAACCAATCCTTGAGAAACTAAATTTAAAGGTTTAAGGAAAATAATGGTAAACACTCTCAAAGTGTAGATAACGCAGAAATTAAGCTCAGAATATTTCTCTAGCAATTTAGAGAGAATGAACTCAAGAAAATATGAGAAATGAACAATTGAAGCTTGATTTAAATGGTGTTATGAAGTCCCCTTTATATAGTGAAACCTTGCTGCTACAGTGACTGTTTTAGTCAAAATTGCTACAGTAAGCTTCATCATCATTTTTCAACCTTTCTACAACAACCAAAAAACTTTATCAATCTTTTTCAACAATCAATATTCTTTTTCAAATTTGCTACAGTAAAAAGTATTCTTTTTCAAAGTTTATTGCAACAACCAATAAACTTTATCATACTTTTTCAACAATCAAAATTCTTTTTCAAAAGTGCTACAGTAAAAGATATTCTTTTTCAAATTATATTACAACACCCAATAAACTTTATCATACTTTTTCAACAATCAAATTTCTTTTTCAAAAGTGGTACAGTAAAAGATATTCTTTTTCAAATTATATTACAACACCCAATAAACTTTATCATGCTTTTTCAACAATCAAATTTCTTTTTCAAAAGTGCTACAGTAAAAAGCATTCTTTTTCAAATTATATTAAAACACCCAATAAACTTTATCAAAAATCAATTTATACTACTATATTTAAATATATAAAGCATTAAATATATTTGGGCCAAGAAAGATTGAATCATGTATTTGGATCAAGAAGATTAAATCATACATTTGGGCCAAGAAGATTAACTCATTCATTTGGGCCAAGAAGACTAAATCATTCATTTGGGCCAAGAAAATTAAATCATACTATTTGGGCTAAGAAAGATTAAATCATACATTGGGCCAAGAAGATTAAATCATTCCTACATATTTGTCATCATAAAAACTTATAGCATAATACATTAGGGCTAACAGAGGCAACAATGATGATCTTCCAGAGAGGATTAGGCTCCAAAGAAGAGGCAGACTCGACTTGAAGAGAAGGAGGACTTGCAATTACAAAACCCACATCTTAGTCTATGTTTCACACTCAATTGGGTTATAGATTTAGGTTAAAGCTTACATGGCATTAATTTTGCCATGTTAGCAGCTGATGTTACAAACTTGAGCTAACATGGCATTGACCGTTAGTCAACTTAATAGTTTTTTTAACGAAAGGGGTAAACTGCACTAAAGAAAAAGTTTATAGAAGTTTTTTTTTTGTTGAGTTTCAAAGTTCATAGGGTTTTTGTATACATTAGGAAAAGTTGATGGGAGAAATGTGTTTTTTTTTTTAAAAAAAAAGATGTAAATAATCTATCATAACCATATGCCATATCTATTTAAGAGACGGAAGAAATTGTAACTTCTTTGTGAAACTAATATTATTTTCTAAGTAAGGAATGCTTAGTGGTTTACATTTTACTTTGCAGTCAAATTAATTAATGTGATAGAAAATTGATTATTCAATTTAAAACTCGTATGTTACAGGTACAAAATTAATTAGTAATTGATCACCATATTTATAACTTTTTGATACTAATGGATTTGTGTATATATCTAAAAATAAAATGACCGATATTTCTTTAAAATATTAATAGATGTTGAGTAGATAAAAGAAACTAAGGCATTTATTCATAAATACATTTATCACATAGCAATTAGTCTCAACATATGCTTTATGCTCAAAAGGATTCCTAATCAGTATATCTTGTAAAAGGAGATTATATCTCTTGTTTAAGGAATTGATCTCTTTTCAAATTTGATGCTTCACATATTTGGAAAGAATTTTAAATTGAAAAATCATATTTAAAAAGGGTAATCAAAACAAAATCCATCAAGTCAAAAAAAGAAGGAGGAAAGTTTAGTAGAATCAAACACAAAATTCTAAGATTCAAGTATAAGAATTGTGAGGAGAAACTGTATTGAATATGAAAGCATAAAATGTTTGTATATTGAATGACACAGAGAGAGTATTTAAACTAACAATTACAATGGTTTAAAGCTAAACTAACTAACTAATATCAAAATACAGTCGTTTAACTTAAATATAAACTCAATCGTTTTGACTCTTAACAATCTCCCTAAAATACACTACTCCTAAAACAAAACTACTCCTTTTCTTTATCCTCCCTCAAACTCTAGTCAATGTTGTCAAGGACTTTGAGATTGCCACAAAACGTCTGAAACTTTGAACTAGATAATGGATTTGTTAGACCATCTACAATATGATGTTGAGAGCTAACATGTTGAACCATAGCCTCTTTTCTTTAAAGTTTCTCGTGAACAAAAATAGGTCCAGTTCAAGGTGTTTTGTTTGTGCATGAAGAACTGGATTTGCTGTGAGTAGAACAACATTAATATTATCGCAATATATCAGTGGTTTCTATATACTAGGAATTTTTAATTCATTCAATAGTGACTGAATCCAAGTAACTTCAGTAACTGTATTTGCCAATGATCTATACTCTACCTTAGCTATGGATCTAGAGACCGTAGTTTGTTTCTTCTAGCCCCAAGAGATTATATTTGGCCCCCAAAACACACAATAGCTAGAAATCTATCCTATGTCCTTTAGGTCCGATCCCCAATTAGCGTTACAAAATGCTGTGATAGAGAAGGTTGATAGAGACACTGGTTGTAATAATAAACCATACATGGTAGTGGAGTTCAAGTAGCGAAGAATACACTTCACACAAGTCTAGTGTTCATGTAAGGGATTATGCATGAACTGGTAAACTTTATGAATAGAGAAAGCCAATTCAGGATGCATTATTGTGACATATTGAAAAGCCCCTACTACTGACCTGTAGGCACTAGGATCAGAGAAGGGGCTACTACCATAGTTTTGTAGTTTTTGTCCTAATGTCATGGGGGAGTTTTCTCCTTTTGAAGTATGCATTTGTGCTTTGGTCAATATGTCCCTGATATACTTACTCTGGGATAAATAATGTAATATCCCAAGAATTTATATGAATATTTAAAATATATTTGAAGTTTATTGAGAATTTTAATTACATGAAAAAAATGTGCTTTTTGAATTAGTGAAGAAAATCTGGGAATAGAAATTTTAATTTTTAATTTAGGAAATTTTTACAAATTCTCAAGGACTAAAGTGAAAAGAAAAGAAAATATGGATTACTTTTGAGAAATGACCAAATAGGAACCTGAGAGGAAGAATAAAGCTTATGAGAATGAATTATGAGTCCGGTACCGAAAAGATGATGGATTCGAGGTTAAAGTGGTATTTGAGACATCGAGAGGGATTAAAATGAACAAATCTTATAAGCTAAGGTGGCTAAGAGCAATTTTAACCAAAAAAAAAGGAAAGTGATGTGTGTGAGTTGTGCGGAGGAGGATGAGGGAGAGAAAGACGCAAGGACAAAAAAAAAAAGAAGAAGAAGAAGTAGACAACACACACACCCACTTTTGTCTTCTCAATCATACACTACTATTGCCTTCTCTATCATTTCCGTCAAGTGTGTGTGGGAGAAATGATATTTACAAAGGAGAGTTTGAGAGAGAGAGAGAGAGAGAGAGAGAGAGAGAGAGAGAGAGAGAGAGAGAGAGAGAGAGAGAGAGAGAGCTAGGGAGAAGGAAGGAGAATTCTTGCTACAGAAATCATTCGTTCCTTTTCTGTCATGAAGTAAGGTTCATCTTCTTCTCCTCTTTTGTTTTTCAGCTTCCTCTGCTCTTCTCTGTTTTTCTATCATGAGCTAAGAACCCTAGAGATCAAATTGATGGAAACATGGTCATGGATGTAATTCTTACCATAAAAATAGAGCAAGGTAACAATAAGCTTGAATCCTTTGAATCCATGAGTTTAATTCATTTCCTTTTATTTAGTCTTTGGGTAGAGATGATTATATAAACTATTACAGATTAAAAATGAAGAAAACAAACATAAGACATGAATCAAGAAGCAAAAATCGAAACAAATGGTAAGGAGACAAAGAACAGAGCTGATTATGTGTCTGCAGAATTTTTCTTTACTGCTAAGAATTGTTTGGACTGTTTGAGGTATCAAACGAATTTCAATGGTCATGAAACTTGGTACACAACCAGAAATGGTGTCTAAGAGTATACCTAAATTATGTCAGAATTTTCTGGGTTGGTTTGGTATCCTTCATATACCTAAAACAGTTATTGATATTTGTAAAAGGCAGAACAAAACTGATTTGTCATGCTACTGGTTTTATACGTTTTGGAATGACCAAATTAATTCCAAAAATCACGAAATTTTTATGGGGAACTCTTAACATGTTATTGCTCTGATCTGGAAAATTTCATTTCATTTGGAAATGGTTAGCTAGGTCAAAAAAATCATGGAACAGCAACTTGTTGGAAATAAGACAGGTCTGACCTATGGTCACGAATAAGATCTTTAGAGGGTCCAAACGATAGAATTTTAATCTTAAAATTTTACCCTAGCTTGCTAACATATAAATATAGTTCTATGTCAAATTTCACGATTTTTGGAGCCACAGATTAATACCAGTAATTTTCTAAAAATTTAGACCCAAAAGTAACCTCAAAACAGAACGTGGTTGAGAATTTGGTAATCTTTGTTCTAATTTAGTGTTGTTTCTTGCTTTACTTGTTCTCTAGGCCTTCAATAAGATTTTTGGTGTCCTTCTCCGATTTGAAGTATAGAAACTTTGGCTCGGAGTTAAGGTGAGTGGGTTAATACTTGCTATGATTAAATATCTTTGTTATTGACTTTTTGCATCATAGTGAAAATATGTTGAATATCCAAGTTTGAAGAGAATGATGTGGGACGATGAGACATAAACAATTGTGGAACGTGCCAGGTGATGTATATAATTATATTTTCTTATTTTCTCATGAATGGAGGTTATATGATGGATTGTGAATGGCATGTGAACTGAGTTGAAATGTATCATACTCTGATTGTTGAATAATTGTTCTATATTATGGGTTATGTTGTATACATGCTATGTTGCTGGAACCATATTGATTATGTTGTGACTTGAATTGTAAATGACTGAGTTGTGTATGTGGCTCAAGATTATGACTGAGGATGTTTTTATATGTGATTGTGATTGTGTTTGACTAGAAAGGAAAGGCATGGTGGTGCACCCCATGGAGAAATCTACATGAAGCTATAAGGGTGGAGAATATACATGGAGCGATAAGGATGGATGCGGCGGGGGCCGCGGGCAACGATCCAGAGGTATTCTGGACGACCCGGTTGGTACGGGAAATGTGTGAAATTGATTTCACTGTTTGCTGTTGTGAATTATTTGAATTATGCTGAAATGTATTTGATTTACTTGGATATTGTTGTGAAGTATTATGAATTATATTATCATTATGATGCATGATATTTTTTTTGTCATAGTGTTGTATTGTCTGCTCACTGGGCATGTGGTTTGCTCATACCCCTCTTATTAATTTTTTTTTTCAGAATTGACAACTGAAGGTAAATATCGGTACAAGGAATTATGGATCCTTAGTCCATGATTACCTTTTCATTTGTTCAGGATAAAGGTATAATAATTAAGTCTTATTCTAAGTTGTATAAATCTAGAAATCTCTGTAATCGGGTAGGTTCATTCAGTGATGTAATGTGAATGATTGTAGTGCGTATAGAGAACTCGATTTGGTTGCATGAAAAAGAATGGTATGATGCTTAAGAGAAAAATAGGCTTACGGAGGTGAAATGAAATTCACTTTCCGTGCCGGTCACGTGCTCAGATTTTGGGACGTGACAAATAAAGACAGCCATTAGTGGTCTTTTAAATTCAACTCCCAGAAAGTAATTTATTTCACCAAAAATCTCAAATTAAAATTCCTTGTTTAAGGTAGAAATAAGAGTGGAAAGTAGTTGTAGTGAGCTCCTAGTGACAAGTATGTCATCGACATACAAAAGGATGAAGGTTTAATGGCCCATGCTGCAACGCACAAATAGAGAGCTATCGCATTTGCTTGTAGTAAAGCCAAGTCTCGTCAATGTTTATGTTAGCTTTTCAAACAGTGACGAGGGGCTTTTCTAATCCCATATAAAGCTTTATCTAATCAACACACAAGGGATTCATCATTGCATTCAAACCCAAGTGGTTGCTGCATGAATACTTCTTCATCAAGGGTGCCATTGAGAAAGGCATTATGCACATCTAATTGGTTGATGGACTAGTTGTAGGTGAGGGTGAGAATGAGGAAAATTTTGATTGTTATTGGTTTGACCACAAGGCTGAATGTTTCACCATAATCACAACCTTTCTGTTAACTAAAGCCAATGGCAACTAGATGGGCTTTGTACCTTTGTATGGAGCCATTTACATTTTCTTTCACTCGAAATATCCATTCACAACTATAGCTTTTCTGTTGGGTAGGAGATGAACTAGAGACCATGTGTTATTCTTTTGTAATGCTTCATATTCATCTAACATGGCCTATTTCTAATTTGGGTCATTAAGAGCCTCAATGATTGACTTGGGTTCAAAATGAGCTACAAAATTTTGAAAATCCCAGCTTTAGCTCGTTGGTCATAGGATGATGATTAGTGATAGGAATCTGAGGGAGTGCTAGAGGTGATGGTTCCATATGTTGACTGTTAGATATATCAAAGGCTGAGATATTTTGTGTTTGTGAGGCCATCCCTGGAGAATTCATAAATACAACATTATGATTAGCAGAGAATATATGATTAGAGGAGTCAAAATGAGCAGATGAACTAGTTACTAGTGTGATTGGTACATCAGTAAATTTAGAAGTATTTCTAATGTTGCTATCATGAATGGAAGTTGGCAACAATGGTGGTGTAGTAGATAAGGGGATAGAGTAATTCATTGGAGATATGCCTGTACTATAATCTTTAATTGCTGCAAAAGGAAAGGATTCCTCATTAAAAATCACGACGTGAAATAGAAATTCTATGTGGGGTCAAGGCATTTGTAGCCTTTATGATGTAAGCCGTAAGCAAAAAAAAATACATTCAGATGAGTGATAGGACATTTTATAAGCGTTAAAGGGACGTAATAAAGGGAAACACACACAACCAAATATTCTAAGAACGCTATAATCAAGTTTATTACCATACAACCTTTGAAAAGGAGAAATTCCTTCCAAAACATTAATGGGAAGTCTGTTTATCAAGAAAACAACAGTTTCAAAAGCCTCACTCCAATACTTTAAGGGCATGGATGAAGTATTAAGTAAGGTGGTCCCATCTCAGTGACATATATGTGCTTACACTCTATGATCCCATTTTGTTCATGGGTGAGAAAGCATATAATTCTATAAGAGATACCATGACGTTGCAGCAATGCAGTAAAAGACCTGTATTTTCCTTCCCAGTTTGATTGGACAGACTTCATTTTTGCTTCAAATTGCAATTCTACCATTGTTTTGAATTTCACAAAGGTTGATAGAGCTTTAGACTTTTTTTTTATAGCATGTATATCCATGTAAACCTTGAAAAGAGTCAACAAATGTCATATAATATGCATGGCCTCCAATAGCATGTGTGGGTACAGGACCACAGAGGTCAGTGTGAACTAATTCTAAAGCTTGGAATGAAGAGTTTTAGAGTCAGGAAAAGGTAGTTTATGTGACTAGCCAAAACAACAAGCATTACAAAATGAAATGGTTTTATTTGAAACAAGAATATTACAGGTTTTTAAAGCACAAGAAATTACTTTAGTATTAGGATGACCTAGCCTTTTGTGTCGAATGTCTAAAGTACAATTTTTTAAAGATACAAAGAAAGCTTCAAGGGAAATATCAGTTAATGCAGTGTTGTTTTGTGTAGAGGTTGGGTCTGAGTCAAGATTTGAGAGACTAAGAGGATCAAAAGTATACAATCCATCTTTAACAGTCCCTTCCAAGAGAATTTGCTTAGTGACCTGAGATTTAACAAGACAAAAGTTAGAATGAAACTAAAAAAAGACATAAATATCTCTGCAAAATTTTGATGCACTAATGATACTTTTTGTGATTTTAGGAACACGAAGAAGATCATGCAGAATAAGAGGATTGGAACTGGGGGTTTGAACAAATGATTGGCCAATGGAAGCAATTGGTAGACCAGCATCATTTCCCACGTGTACAACTTCTTATCTATTATATGTAGTCTTTGTCATGAGATTTTGTGATTTAGGGGTGATGTGGCTGGATGCCAATGAATCTACATGCCAGTTAGGATCACAAACCGATTATGGTGAGGCAAACATAGCTGAGATTTGGCTTTGATGTTTTTGATTGTTAGAATACTGATTTTGATTCTAGAAGGGTTGAAAATTATAGTCAAATTTGTGGTAGTAGGTCTCCACAGAATGCCCAAATTTTCCACACAGTTGACAAATTATAGAATGCTTTTATGTCTTTTGATTGAACTATGTTGGTTGAAACCCTTGAAAACCTTAAAAGTTTCTACCTCCATATTTGCCACTTCGATTGTTGAAGTTTCTTAGCCCTCTTCGTCAATTATTAGTAAAAAGATTCCACCAAATCCTCTATTGAGTTTCTGCCACCATCATCTTTGGTTTGCACGACATTCGCCATAATGTTGCCCTTGGGTCATTCTTGCTGGTGTCCAAGACCTGGACCTGTACTTTCTTCTCAAGCCTATTTTCACGGGTTAACAATAATGCTTTTATTTAATCAATGGTGTAAGAATTAGTTTTTGAGAGAATTGTTGTAATAACAGCCTCATATTCATCACGTAATCCATCAAAGATCGGGGTCCAGATCTACTCCTATGTGGAGGAGGATCCTATGCCACTTTTCTGTTTATTTTTTGAGTTTTAGTATTTTTTTTACTCACAAATAATTTGTTTTTTTATATTTAACAACCAAAACTTAAATTAAATATGATTGTAGACCTTAAACCCTAAAATCTAAATCCTAAATCCTAAATTAAATATCACCTTAAACCCTAAACCCTAAATTAAATATTACCCTAAAATCTAAACCATAAATTAAATATTACCTTAAATCCTAAACTCTAAATTAAATATTATTGTAAATCCTAAACCCTAAATTAAATATTATTGTAAACCTTAAACCCTAAATTTGATTTATTGGCTGTTGAATTAAAAAAAATAAATTATTTATGAGTAAAAAAATAGTAAAACTCATTTAAAAAAGAAGAAGAGTGGCATAGAATCCTCCTCTGCTAGGAGGAGATTCGTATGCTTGCTCCAATGTAATCGTTTATAGGAATGGGATTACCCACTGCAGTTAATTAAAGAACCAACTATACCTTTAATCTTTAACAAGTAATCATACATCTTGAGAAAACATTTTCTTGTAGTTCTCAATTATGTTTTAAATTGTTTGATCTTGGCTCTCATTTGAGATGAAAAATGTGTTTTGACCATATCCTATATTTTGAAAGTAAAATTGCAGCCTACCACTCTTGTGAGGACTCCTTCTGACATGGATGCTATAAGCTAGGACATGAGAAGTTGATCATGTCTTCTTCAATCTGAGAACTCTGGGTTAAGGCTTGATGTTACTTTATTTGCCTCGATCTTGAATATTGAGGGGATGTTCTGAAAGATGTTTTTCTAAATCATATCCATGAATTGTTGTGGCAATTTGGTGTTTCCATAATAGAAAATTGTTCTCGTTGAGTTTTACCGAAACATTGTGAGAGAAAGTGACAATGTTGCTGTTCTTGCTCGTAATTTTGAGCAAGGGTCCTACAATGATGGTTGTCTGATATTGCTTGCCCTCGTTCTGTATTCGATTAGCGTTATCAGATGATGAAGTATCCATTTTTCCAATCTTAAAAACCAATCCTCTGGGATGGCTTTGATACCATATAAGAATTGTGAAAAGAAATTGTATTGAATATGAAAAGCATAAAACATTTGTATATTGAATGATAGAGAGAGTATTTAAACTAACAATTACAACAATTTAAAGCTAAACTAACTAACTGATATCAACACGTAGTCGTTTAACATAAATATAGACTCAGTCATTTTGAATCTTAACATCAAGGGATCCAATCAAACTAATCAAACGCTCAAAGAAGGAAATAACTTATATGCTGAATGAAAAAGGAAAGATTACAATGCTCTGATTAAAGAAGGAAAAAAAAGGAAACAAATTAAAACCAAAAAACTTAATCATGATTGATGCTG
Organism: Biancaea sappan; assembly: GCA_037074585.1. Classification (NCBI taxonomy): domain Eukaryota; kingdom Viridiplantae; phylum Streptophyta; class Magnoliopsida; order Fabales; family Fabaceae; genus Biancaea; species Biancaea sappan. The sequence continues at coordinate 28,054,923 of CM073500.1, forward strand.
TCTGACGGTTTTATTTAGCCTAATGGCTAGGACTTAAAGTTACATATATTCTCGAGTGTTTAAAGTTAAGAACAGGCCAAGAGTTCTAAAAACAAACTAGAGAAAATCCATAGCATATTGAGAAATATTTTTTTGAGCTAATTGTCTTAGCATATTTTATTAGTGAGAGTATAAGAATCAATGAGTTGAAATTGGAACCCCTTTCTTGGTAAGGGTCACAACTTCTTTCTTTCTTTCGTAGTTGCGTGTGAGCTTAGAAAACTCTCACTACAAGAAAACCCAGGATTCGAGATAGAAATTAGGGACGGAATTTTTTTGTCTCTAATTTCATCTCTGAACCATCCTAAAATCCGTCTTCGGTTTGAATTATGATTGATAGGAATTTTACAAAAACAAAGACAAAATTTGGAACAAAAATATTCTATCACTGTATTATTTCAGTCTCTAATTTTAAGTATTTTTTTTGTTTTTTAATTTAATTATTGGAGATGGATATCTGAGACGAGTGTATCTGTCTCTAATTAATTTTTTCTAAACGACGTTGTATTTCATTTAGAGACGGATATGGCCATTTCAGAAATCCTTCTCTAAGGCCAACGACATCTTTTAGGCTTGACCTAAATCTCCCTCGACGCCAACACATCACATACATCCTCACTTTCGTTCTCTTCTCTCCTTCACGGCTCCTTATGCTCATGACAACCACCACCAACGGCTATTTGGAGTCACCAAATCCACTTATTTCGAGGTATGTTTTTTGTTTTGTAAATATCTTCAATTTATTCCTTAGTCTCGAACCCAATATCATTACGGTCATTTTTTTTTCACTGTGGAATCACATAGAAAAGGCTAAAGGGTCTTGTATCCACAGCCAAGCGTACAGAGAAAGTGCAAAGGAGGCGTGAAAAGCAGAGGTGAATTCAACTCTAAGGTCAGAATTTGAACCCATGAATAGTAGAGGAATTGTGTGCCCTAAAGCCCTACATTTATAATCTCCATGCTTCTATCTCGAATCTGTTTTTTTTTTTTTTTTTTCATTAATTCACTCCCATTTAATTAACTTGTTGCTTTGTGCCTCCTTTTCTTTCCACATTGCATTTCCCCATTTTTCTGGAAATTTTCGTTAGCCAGGAAATTCAACCTAAGGATTTGGTTTGTTCTCTTAAATTCAATCTAGATCATCAATTCAAGACAATAGATACATTTGTATGCAAGCATAGCTTTGTTCTCACAAATTCACACAATGTTATAGCTGGCTAGTTTTCAAAATCTTCTACCAGCTAAAAATATTTCAGAAGCACAGAAAAATACAGAGACAATCACTTGGATGCAAATATGGCTTCCAAATCTTTGTACAACCAACTTGGTCTTGACTTGAAATCAGAAATTATTATAGTTTCCTCATCACTTGGATGCATGCATTAGAAACTATGTTTCATATTCAGCAATTATCTTTATCACTAGTGTGTGTGTAGAGGATTCATGCATTAATTTTTGTATGCATTGAATTACTTGGTGCCAGTGTAACGAAACAAATATATTATACTTGATAAGGTAGACATTGTCGTGGAGTATAGGGATTGTATATTAGTATAAGCAATTTAGTGGTCAAATAGTTAAGAATAGGATACGATCTTGGTGTATCTAATTCCATCTTAGTGTGTGCTTCAATGTTCCGTTCCAAATTATCGTTTCTCAATGAATGAGTTTTAGCTTAGGATTTGTTTTCAGATATGCAGTTATTTTTTAGGAATTTTTAAATAATGAGTGCCAATACAGTAATTGATTATAGAAAACAACAATTCTTGTATGGCCAAATTCTGTCCCTCAATTTTTTAAATAAAATCTCTAATATTTTATGGAGTGAACATCGAAATTCTTCTCTTGAAGAATCAAAATGTTAAATTTGAAAGAACAATTCAGTCTCCCAAATTTCGTTATTTTATCCATTGCAATCCTTAATTGAAGACACATAACCCCTTTCCCTCCTCAGTCAATTTTTGGCCAAATCATTGAGTTTTTGCCAAGAACCATTGTAAATTTCAAAAATTAGAACTTTAGGTTTAGAATCTGAGATTCAAAGAGCATGTCATTAATTAAGAGCATTTGAAATTAAATGTAAGTATTGGCTTTTTTTTTTGTATAAGTTTTGTGAATATATACTCACATATTGACTTGATTTTGGTATCTATGATTGATTGTACACTTAAAAGAAAAATTAAGGATCAACTTTGTATAATTTGATGGGAAGTAAAAAGGAGAAATCTCGTGTTTACAAATAAAAATGTTAAATCTTAACTGGTAATTGTGCTTAGCATATAATAAAATGTTAAATTATTCTTTTAGTCCTTATAGTTTTCTTTTAATTTTCAATTTGATGTTTAAAATATTATATTGACTCTTTGTAGTTTTATAAATCTATAATTTAGTCCCTAGTCCTATTACTAATATAAAACTCAAATAATGTAATTGTTCTGCCCTTCGCTACATTGTATGTGTATATGTTCTATGAGTATTAGCAATGTTTTTAGTTAGATTGCCTCCACTAAAAAAGTTACTTCAAAAAGACTTTCAACAAAGATAAATATTGCTGCAAGTCACATTTAGAATTTTTCTAATTTGAAAATTTCCATTTGGCATTTTTAACAATTTGATATATGTTATAGAAACTTTATTTTCTCTCTTCTATATCAAATCAATCAATTTTATGAATGATCCAAAGCTTAGTGCCTTTAAATTTGGTGTTTTCAAAGTACTTGTAATCTACTTGAATAATCCAAAGCTTGCTTTTTTAAAATTATAGCATGGATTGTGCTGATCTGCGTTGTTTTCTATTATTCAATTATTAGTTTTATGTTTTCTGGTCAACATTTGTGTGTGTGCTGGAGTGTTGACCACTGGGTTGATAGCGTTTATTTTGTTTAGGGTTTAGTTTCCTTGATAATAGTAATATGGAGTCAAACATATGAAAGTAATGGTTGGAACCCAAGAGGGGGGTGAATTGGGTTTTATAAATTTTTCACAAGAATTAATTGGAAGTTAAAATGATTTTCTGTAAAAGTACAATGCTTAGGATAATAAATACAATACAGAAAATTAATGTGCTGTTAAGATAAATAATTATAAAGATCAAGGAATTAAAGAATAGATATCAATATGCACAAATTAAAGAGTAAGGGATAGAGAAAGCAAACTCGGAGATTTATACTGGTTCGGCTAATCCAAGCCTACATCCAGTCCTCAAGAGACCATTTGAGTATTTCCACTATAATTGCAAGTTTAATCCGGGTACTTGCAAACCACTACAACCACGCAAATTCGATTCGGGTATTTGCGAAACCACAATGAAGAATTTATGAATCCGGGCTCCTCCTCAACCCAAAGCAAGTTCTTCCAACACCGGTACTTGCGAACCTTAACTCAGAATAATATATGTGTTGATCAAAATCAACAATACAAAGAAACTCTCTCTAAAGAGTAGATGAAAACAAATGAAGCTCTAAGAACTCTAATGATAGAGAATATGCAAGATTTGGCTCAAGAATGCTTTCCTTTCTCTCAAAGATGATAGAAGAAGTTAATATCACATTGTAGGACTTTGTTCTTGCTCAAAATCGTGTATCTAAGGTCATATATATAAGATTTTACAAAACTAGCCGTTATATAGCCGTTATATAGCCGTTATAGTGCAGTCCAGATTTTGAGCTTTTTTAAAAATTCATAACTCCCTCATTTGAACTCCGTTTTAAACAAATAATATACCGTTGGAAAGCTCTTGGAGTCTAGTTTCAAATGAGCCAAGTTTTACTCAAAAATTATTTTTTTTTTTAAAAGATATAATCAAAATACTGACTATAGGTCAGAACAGAATAATTTTTTATTACAGTAAAATCAACTTTCAGTTTTTCAAACTATATTTTGAATAGTCATATATTTCTCATTTGGACTCCGTTTTCAATAAATAATATACCTTTGGAAAGATCTTTGAGTCTACTATCAAATGAGATTAAGATACTTGAAAAAATGATTTTTCGTTTATGAGATATGATATAAAGAGTGACCAAAGGTTAAAAACTAACTTTTGTAAAATTTCATATCTCACTATCTTTTTGTTCAAAATAATTGAGCCAATGTATGCAAATCTAAATCATTGAGTTGCACAAGTATACTAGCCTATATAAAATATACCTAATGTAAACACATAGGCTATCTTGATGCATCCAAGCTTCCAAGACTTCAAATCTTCTAATTCTTCATTTCTTGGAGCTTCATCCTTGCATGTTGTTTTCCTTGAGTGAAGCATGATATTGCTTTTCCTTGTTCTTCAATACAATGCTCACTCTTCTTCTTTTGAACCAACCTATAAAATATATCTTACTTGCAAACCCAATGGTTAGTTTAATAGCATGATTCAATATATGCAACATACATATTAAATAACATAATCATGCTTAAGTACTTGTAGCATATATATGATAATTAATCTTTATATATATTAATGCTACTATTCAAATACATTTGTCATCATCAAAACTTATGGCATATAGCCTTAGGGTCAACAACATATATTTGGACTAAATAAAAGACATAAATCCATCAGACATTAATATGCTAATTTATTAAATTTTTCGTAGTTAATCTTAGGGTTTGGTTTACATATGGATGTGCCACAAAACCGTTCGTGAATGTACAACAGGTGGATCCTAAAAGGATTGAGTTCACAGATGAGTTTTTGAAGAGGATAAAGATGTTTATTAGTCATGCCAAGAAGTTAAGGGTGTACTTGATGGAAGGGATGATAAGATGTCCATGTGTAAGGTGCAAGTGTAGGAATCTTTTACTACAATGTCGTCCAAGAGGTTGTTAAGTTGGTGTTCACAGGGTTACCGCCAAGACATCTGGTGCTATTTAGATATGAATGGTTTGGTCCAACTATCAGTTGTGGCACAAGAATGGACGGTTAATTGGGAATTGTTGAGGTTCACAAGTCTCGAAGGCCTACCACATATGACCCATTCATGTTTTCCCAACAAGCATTGCAAGTATGCTACTACATTTATCTTGCAAATTGCAATAAGGCCGACTAACTAACTCTGAGAAGACAGAGTCCGCAGAGGTCCCCTTGATTTTTCTTGTGTCAGTCAAGTGCAAGCAGATCCTTGGTAGCATACAATCCACAGTGCAGCTAGGTGGGACTGGTTCTGTTGATGGTCGACATTAGATACGACCAGTTGGAGATTTGTGAGTTCTGATTTGTGATTTGTAATTGTCTTTAAATAATCATTAATAATATGCTTATTGATTAATAATGTTTTCTGTATTCGAACTGCTTAGCTTCTAGTTGGTTGTAAGTGTGATTAGAGAGATTTCCCCCATCATACAGGGGAAATTCGAGGTCTCGACATTTACCTGTGGCAGCACTTTTGATGACTTGTGGGAGTTATGATTTGCAGAATAGGCAGTAAGTTCTTTTTGTGACTGACATAAATTTTTACCCCTAGACCCTAAATATTTCAAAGTATTATTCATTATTTTACTTATTGCAAAAATGCAACAAATGGTTGTCTGAACATATAACCCTTATCAAGAAGAACTGGATGTGAAGTAGGGTCAGGTCTTACGCCGCATGATGGGCCATGTCCACAAGCTATGGTTTGAAAAGCAAGAGAGGTAAAACAGGGCCTCACTACTAGAGGGACACTTCACACAGAAAAAAAAAATGTGCCGCTTGGTAAGTTTGTTCAACATCTTCTTTACATTTTTTTAAAATGCATGATCAGGTAATTGACAAATGTAAAATCTTCTTTTATTTCCAGGAGAGTGAGATTGGCTGGAAGCCTAGGCTGCTGGACTTATTTATGCGCACCAACAAAAAAAAAGAGCACATGAGATTTTATGGACCAGTGGTCATTGGAAGTCTTAGTGAGTATACTCAGACATTTTTTGCATTGACCAATTTTTTCAGTTTTGTATTTGGCTCACGTTGACTTATGACATTTAATGTATCTATATTTGATATGAGGAGTACACGTAGTTGAGATCCTCTCAGGTATCTGCGACGGGTGTAAGTGCTGAATTTGGGGATGATAGTGTTGGCGACTCCGCGTTGTGGCTACATGTGGTAGGGAGGGAAGAACAAGAAGGGCCGCATCTTTGGCACAGGGTCTAAGGCAGGTCAGATCGATTCATCGAGTCACTAGTCTATTGATTCATCTGGTCTCCATCCTGACTTTGAGGTGGAGCTGCAACGTCGCATAGAGCTTATAGTGCAGTAGCTGAAGACTCAGTAGGATCACCTTAGCAATACTGAGACAACACTTACCACAGTGAACCAGCTGTTGGAGGAGCAGTCTCAATTGATATAGAGTCAGGTATCCATGTTGGATGAGTTTCGGAGCATGATGGACTGCTATGTGTAGTCTATGGACAGACATATGGGTACTATGACTAATGACAATAAGACTCATCCCCCAGATCATCCTTTAGACTAGGGTTTTTATGTTTGTTATGTTTGGACATTTGATCATGTAGCTCTTCGATTGTAATTAGACTTTTTTCTTTATATGAGAGTACATTCAAATTGTTACACAACTTTTTTCTTTATATGAGTTTTGCTGGATTGCTGGATTGTTTGCTTGATGGCACATGTTTTCCAAAAGATTGCTAAATTAATGAGTTTTCAAAATTTTTAAAAAAATTATATGGAACTAAAGGAGAAAATCTAGGATAGAGTTAATTCGTCTCTAATTAGAGATGAATTTTTTCTGTCTCCAAATCCGTCCTAGATGTGGGATGGAACTTTCCATCTCTAAATTGAAATTGATTCAGGGACAAAATATTCTTGTGTAAAATTTGAGATGACAAGATAATTCGTCTCAGAGAATCTGAGATGGAAATATTCCGTTCCAAAAATTTAAGATGACCACGTCAAAGATGAAATCAAATCCGTCTTTGATTCCACCCCTGACATATGATGGACAAAATTTCCTTAAATCAAAGACAAAAAATTTTGTCTCTAATTTCTTTTTTTTTTGTAGTGTCCTTTACAGTTGAAGGTGAATTAGGAAATCTCGTGTGACTTGTTGATTTTGTAAAAACCTTCTATTATAACTTTGACTGTTTTATAGTGAAGAAAATCTCTTATTTTGCAAAGAGATTGGACATAGGCTAGAGGGATTGAACCAAGATGTATTGGTTATGTGTAGTCTTCTCTATCACTTTATATTTTTTGCACATATATATGTTTTGTCGTTTCTCTGTTTTAGTCAACTAGTTTCAATTACAGTTAAATGAATTTGAAAATTGAACTAATTTGCATAATTTGGCTAAAAATTTAATAAACACTTATTTATCCCCCTATGTGCATCTTTAGGTATGCTTTAAATAAACTGAGTTTTCAAAATATCAATTTAATATGTAGATATATAATATATAGTATTTAATCATTATTTTAGAGTCAATTATTGATTTGTTTTTCAAAAAATTGTAATTATTTCAATTTAGTCTAAAAAATTGTTTTGTCTCAATTTGATCTATTTATTTGTCAAATTAAATTTTATCCACAAAAATTTTAAAATTTAGTAATTGTAGATTTAGTAATTTAACAACGAAAGCGATGAAAATAAAAAAAATAAAATATATAATTCATAAAATATAATTTTAAACAATTGATTTTTAAAGACCAAATTAAAAGAGCTATAATCTTTTAAAAACTAAATTAATAATTAATTTACTCATTATTTAAGAAACAATCTTTAAAAAGGGAAAATGTTTTTCAATTGTTATTAGGTCGTCGTGTACGCATTCCATTTTGGCAATCGAGTAAAGTGAGAAGAGCTTAATGGAAAAGTTCAATCTAAGAAAACATTTTACCAGCGTGACCCTTAGAGTTTAATAACAGAGATTCAAAATCAATGAAGGACTGACCCATTAGTCTAGACAATAAGAACCTCTCCCAAATCCCCTAGAAAAGAGAAAAACGGAAGTCTCAGTTGAGGATCATTTGCCTCTATCCAGAAAATTAGTTTAATGGTGTTCCAATATTGGTTGGTGTTAATGCAAGATTCCTTGATGATAAGGTTTTTTATTAATGGAATCAATCTCGTAAGGACTTGCTGTGCAACAAATATAAAGAATCATGTAATAAGAAAAGAAATCAAAACAAGTTTGTGACATTAATTATTGCTTTGGTCAATATTAAATATGGAGGATTGAAAAAGGAAACAACTTGATTGAAAGAACCACAAATGAAAGGTGAAGAATAAAATGTAGTTTCAAGATGTTGATTCTAGTTAGACTATCTATGCAATAATAGTAAATATTTCAAATCAGACCAATGTTGCATGAAAAAGGAAAAATCTTCAATAGTATCTCTCCAAATTTATTGAGGGAACTTTTAAAGTAAAAAGACCATTTCGAAGGTATCAGAAATGGAAGGAACAGAAAAGGAAAAGCACCAGCATTCTAATTTAAAGAATCCAGTTATCAAAAGGAAATGATATGAAATTAATTTTGACAGAATAAATGAGGCACCTAATAAGGAAACTATTCATTTCAAAGGAATCAGATATGTAAGCAACAAAAAAGGAAAATATCACCAGCATGCTGAATTGATTATTTTCACAATTAAGAGAACTAAGTCAAACGAATCAGAAATATCTCACTCAAATCAACGAACCTTCTATTTTTAAAGTTACCAAAATCGCATACAAGGATCAAGCAATTAAAGGGCTGACCAATGTGCATTCAAGAAATTTAAAGAACTTAATAAGGACCCTCTTCTCCAACAACTATTTCTATAAACCTATAAAAAAGGCTCATTTGCTCATCCTCAAGATATGCTTCAGTGAAGGAAAAAATAGAAAGAAAAAGAGCTGAGCAAGATAGCATATTATCATTCTCATATTTTGAGAGATTGTTGTACACGGTTTGTATAGTGAGTGAAAGTCTCTATCTTGTTCTAAGTGAACTTTATTATTCTACCTTGTACTTATTGTTGGTGTCCTGTGTGGGGGAATGATTTGTTAGGAATTAGGTGTAATCCTTGTTGATTGTTGTTCCGTGTGTGGATAAGTTGCTATTAGGGGTCTGGTGTGATCCTTGATGTTTTGGTGTAAAAGCCAGTGGGCTAATCATTTTGGTTGAAGAGGTTGTAAAAGGTCTAAGGTGACTTATCAGATGGTAAGTTTGCTAAGGTCTTGTAAAAATTTAACGAGTTATTTTATGTAAAAGCAAGGTACTGATTCTTAGTTTGAGGCTATTGATTGTGGCAGTATAAAAGCAGTATGTTGATCCTTAGCGTGAGGTTGTTGATTGTGGCAGCATAAAATTAAGGTGTTGATCCTCAACAAGGTTGCTAATTGTGGTAACATGAAAGCAAGGTGCTGATCCACAGTAAGGTTGATGATTAATTGTACCATTTTCCTTTAATAAAATTATCTTACTATATGTTTGAGGGTTAAACGTAGAAATATTTTTTGAAATATCGAGCTACTAGATATTGTCTGTGTTTGCTCTTTATCTTTGTTACGTATCATTGTGACTATCAAGGAAACATGTGTTCTTTGAGAAAAATCATTTTAAGTCAGACTTACTCATGGCACTAATTTCAGAATATATAAGTTATATTTAAAGCAACCTACTTATTTTCTCATGTGTCTTTCAACAGAAAAATTGTCTGAGATTTTTCAAAATAATCAAATGCCCAATTCAACCGGAATGTTATAATTCCCTACTCCTTATGTTTCGAGACTGAGGCACTCTAAACTAGTACACATTTTCTCTGACATTAATTTTAAAACGAAGTTTAGACTTCAGACATAGCCTAAAAATTACAGCACAACAATTATTTCATTGTTTATTAAAATTAATTAAGGCGAGATTACATGGATGAAGGTAACTAGCATCAAATCATGCCTAAGTAGCTAGAGAGGGCCGGGATCAAAGCTGCAGCAAGATCGCAGATGTTTAAACTTTCATCCAGGACTTGTTGGTAAAAAACCTACCACTTTAATTTTGTTATAAGAGAACAAAATGAAATGCATGAGATTCTTGTTTTGTTGACTGAGGGATCCGATCCCTCATTTTAAGATCAGTTGACTCAGAACATATAGACTAGATAATAATTAGAGAAATGCAAATTAATAAATAGGGATAAGTTAATACATAGGGCTCTAGTTTGTTTTTGAGGAATGCAAGTTTTGGGTGGATAAAGGAGTTTTAATTTTAATGCATGGAATATTGTAATGGAATTTAGCTTTAACTTCTGGGATATTATTGCCTTGCAATCAAAATTTAGTATCTCTGATCAGATCAGACACTTGTGCATGTGTTAAGCAGTCGCCAAATTAATTAATATTCACATTCAAAACAAATATGTGGCACCGAAATTTGTGTCATATATATATATATATATATATAAAACATAAATTGAGGTGCAATGACGTTGCCTTCTGAATGTTGCGACTCAAAGCATTGTTATTTTATAGCTAATCAATTGGTGCAGAAACTGATATATCGATGATGCCATGATGAGTTTAGATGACGAGGAATATATAAAAATGAGAACATGAATTGAATGAAATATGAGCAGCTAGCTGTAGTGAACTAGTGAGTTTACAAACACTTTCTGAAGAGTGAAGAGGCAGAGTGAAGACACTACACTACAGCAGAGAAGAAGTAGGTTAGTCAGAACTCAGAAGCAACCCAGAAACTTGGGCTTTAACTTCGCTTCCTCAATTCCTCTTCTCCTTCTGTTAATATTACTAATTCACTTGCAACTCCTAGCGTCCTACGTACTTCTTTTATGTAGAACCAAATGCAGAAATAAAGCTCACCAACCAGCTATATATAATTATATATACATATATGGCCATTTGTACAGTCTCAAAGCCATATACATATATACATAAATATGATATATGATGATGTAATCTCGTTAAATTAAATGACACACAAATTCTAAAGAAGCATAATCGTAACCTGAATAGTAGGTTGGAGTTTTAACTTCGAACAAAAGCTAAGCAGCTAACCTTCGTAATAAGCTGGGATTGAGAGAGACTTAAATTTGGTGTGGAAGTGGAACTTATTATGAAGCTGATGAATGATCAATAGGGAGGACGAGCAGTGGCCCAGAAAGGCTCCGTCGGCATCTGTATAGAATTCAGAAGATTCGGAGGCAACCCATGCAGTAGTGGCGCCGTCGCATCCCCCATCAGCGGAGCCGCCTGATGCGGCTGCTGCTGTTGCTGACCAACTCCCCCGGGCGACCCAATCGCGCCTCCTTGCATCGCCATGGAAGTAGGGTCCTCCTCTTCCAAAGGCAGCCTCTCGTACGCCGCGTTGCTAAACGACGCCGCCATGATCACCACCGACCCCGCCGCCATGAGCGTGCCGACCACCGTCCCCCCGACCACCTGGCCCTGGCCGCCAGCCAAGTAAATAGTCAACGCGGAGGCGGCCGGTGGAGCCGGCGGGGGGAGGAAAGAGCCGGCGAGGGACAAGATCTCGAAGCGGCCGTGGAGAGTGAGGACGGCGCCAGAGGAAGCAGGTTGCCGGAGAGTGACATTGGTGACGGTGCCGGTGCCGCTCATAATGCAGACGCCACGCTGGCGACGCCTGGCGAAGTCGGACACGCTTTCCACGATGTCGCAACCGTCTCCAACCTCCATCACGTGGGTGCGCAAGGCATTGGCGCTGTCGCGGGTGATGATGATGGGGGGTTTGGGCTTGTTCTTGGAGCCGGAGGGCCTGCCCCTGGGTCTTCTCGTCATTTCTCCGCCTTCTCCGGACCCTATCTCACTCATATTATTATTCCCTTGATCGCTGCCGTTAACGTTGTTGGTGGCGGTGGTTTCTTCCCGTTCTCGCTTGAGGCCACTGGTGCTGCCGCTTTGCTCCTCTTCGGCGGTGTTTTGATGGAGGGACTGAAATTGGTGCTGTAGATGAAATGGTGGAGGAAGAGAATGGCCGTGTCCTGTCATTGGATCCATAATATTCTTTTTGTATATATCTTTCCCTAATTGATAATCTCAGCTTGATGGAGCAGCTTCAAACACCTGATCTTTCATATACACCAAATTAAATGAATCCTCCAATTCTAAACTTTAACACCTAGCTGGAGCTACCTGGAAACCAAACAAATAGTGGAATCAAATTATATGATACTCTTCTGTTTGATGAATATCCATCTTGGTAGCATAGCTATACTAAGAGCTAAAACGGAAAGGTGAGAAATGAGTAAAGACTGAATTCAGTTGGCTTCAGAGGAACTGCCAACAAATTCGCCACAGTAGTGAGTAGTGTGTATGGTGATGGAGGGAGTAAAAGAATGAAAAAAAGGGATCGTTGAAGGTTCTCTTATTTTGAGAACCAGTAGTGTTTGTTCCATTTAGGGTTAGATTCAGAGAAATAGATCCAAACTTGTGTTGGTTTGGGTAAGATGCTGCGTGCTTATGGGCGGTGGATGGGTCCCCTCTTCTCTCTTCTCTCTTCTCTCTCTCTCTCTCTCTCTATATATATATATATATAGATATATATGTATGTATGTATATATGTATATATACGTATTAATATTAATTTTATAAGAAGCAAGTATCAGATAAACTTTCAAGTTCTACAATTGCAATATGATTAGGAGGAGGCTTATATATATATTTTTATATTTTTGTTATAAAGTTTTTTAACAAAATAAAGAAAAAATTTTTTTAAAAAAAATTAATTATATTATGCTTTGTTATAAAAATATGTATAATTATTTTTAAAGAGTCATTTATCATTTTTTATTAGAGAATTATATTTTTTTATATCTTAATTAAAAAAATCTAACAACTCTTTATATATAATTTTTTTTCATATACATGTTTTTCTTTTAGAGACTCAATAAAATCATGATGTTGTCTTGTTGTTGAAAAACTTAATAGCAAATTAAGTATGCTTTAAAATAATATGTAAATTTTATACCTATTTTATATTCTTTTACTAGCTTCATGTAATTAATTGTATATGCCTCCTCAATAACAGCTTCCATATGGTAAATTGATATATACCATCAATCCTGCGTTCAATTGTTACAGAATATATATGGCTTGAAATGTATTTAGAAGCATGTCAAGAAAATCAGTTGTTTCCACATAAACATGAACACAAGTGGATGGATTAGGATGGATTATCTTTGTGACTGAATGTTATTAGAATCTTGATGAACCCAAAACAGAAAAGGAAAAAAAACTGGAACTCGGCTGACAATTAATATCAACTGCGCATGAGATAAGGAGTAGTTAGAACCTTTTAACTCAAAAGCGTTGCTGAATTTAGATTATTTAGTTGACGAAGCGAACATATTAATTGGAGAATTGACCTAACCTGATGTACTTGTTTTGGTAGTTTCTTAATTCATAATCACCCCCCCCCCCAAAAAAAAAACCCAAAAAAAAAAGAGAGAATCAGGGTGTGGTGTATGGGGAGAGAATATATAAATAAACGAATAGCTGGCACAATTAATACTGGACAGTCATGTAGGGTGGAGAGAGAGAGAGAGAGAGAGAGAGAGAGAGCTTCAATTTTCTATGAGGCACCACATGCACCACCTGGATCGCCTGCAAATTCCATCTATATAATCTGAAAGTCTAAGCTTTAACGTGTAGGTCCACCTGCTCAAAGCCTGACGCGTGGCTCTTCCCCGGCTTCTTTCGGGTCTCTATTCACTTCCCAGGATTCTACTCTGCTCTTGGTCCTAAGCCAAGCAGTATTATTTTGTGCTTACATAAGTTGGACATAAACCACCACCACCACCAAATACCAATTAAAACACGCATGCATATATAATAGCGTGTGTGGCTGGCATAGCTACATATATATAAAGTGAACACATATGATCAAGCTTGTGTGCCATACAAAGCAAAAGGATATATATTCGTATATATATATTCGTATATATATATATATATTCATTTGTGGGACATGATGATGTATTAGATAAAGTCATAAAGATATGTATGGGATGGTGAAGTTGGAGGAAAGAGGGTGTGACAGTGGGATGTGAGAAGGAGAAAAAGGAAAGGGAGGCACATGGAGGATACTTTGGGAGAACCGGCGGCTTAAAGCGTCAGGGATAGGGATAGGGATAGGAATGATAGGGGAGTGGGGACCCCATCATGTTTGACTTGAAACTAACTTCGAGTCTTTGATTTGAGAAATGACATGAACCGTTCTTTGTGTGTGGATTCCCAGTTATTGGTCACTAACACGCACTGCCACCAACGAGTCTTACGAAAAGATAATAGCAGGTGTGGAAGATGTTGCCACTTATGTCAAAACACTATAATGCATTTAATTTAAAGATATATATATATATATATATATATACTCGAGGACGCTGCCTCGCGTATAAATATATATATATATATATATGGTTCTTATGAAGTTGCTCACTTATAAATGCATTAACCTTATTGGATCATAGTGTATAATATATATAGATATTGTACATTTAGAAATATGAATTGAATATATATATATATATATATCATAATAAACAAAAGTAAATGAATGGTTCAATCTGCAAAGGGATATTGTAGGTACGGAAAGCGATTGAGGGCATGGTGAGGATTTGAATCTTTCTTAATTCTTTTTTTTAAAAAAAAAATTGATATGATGCAGTAAGAAATAAATAAAATGAAAGATTATGATTTATGAGATGTATAGACTATTTTTATGTGAATATGAAAATATATGATGTATAGTTCTATTTCTATCTCTGGTGCTACACCATGTATGTAGTGACTATAAAATGGATACTGAGATGGAGAGTGTAAAGGAAAGAGGAAAAGAAGCGTGGGATGCGCTGACAGGAGAGGGAGATATATAGAGACAATGGAAGAGCCCCGGAGAGTGAGCTGCAATAACTGAATACCTCTAATTAACAATTCACTATTCACATATCTATCCCCTCAAATCCATGCATTCAAAGATTCTCTCTGTCTCCCCTTCCTCTCTCTCTGTATACCATCTCCAGCTCATTTCATGGGGCAACCTAGGAAACAAGTTAGGATCCTCTTATGTAATGTTAAAGTACAATGAAACAAGAGTTGTTCAATCAAAATTTAGACAGCCATAATTGAAGATAAAAGTCTTTTAGTGTCGGCTTAAATGCTGAAACAAGCAAAAATTAATAAAGTACAAATTGATGTTATGTCAACAAATCCACGTAGCCGAGGACTCTTTTTCTTTTTCTTGTCATCTCATTTTTGGCATGTCAATATTTTAATTTCTTTAAATTACGAATAATTTATCCACACTAATTAATTCTAGTAGTTTGGCACTTTGTTTCTTTTAAAATTTAAACAATTATGATTGAAGATAAAAACCCTTTAGTCTCGGCATTAGAACTAAAATAAGCAAAAATGGATAAATTACACTATGATATTACATCAAAGGATCTGCACGTTCAGGGATCAGTACTTCTTCGTCCTTCCTTCTTTTTCCTTTTCCTATCATCTCATTTTTGGCATGTCAATATTTTAATTTCTTCAAATTACAAATAATTTACCATGCTAATTAGTTCTAGTAGTATGGTTTGACACTTATTTCTTTTAAGTAAAGTTTTGATTTGAATTTTGTGAATGAATAAAATTAATATTGGGAGAACTTTAATTTATACCTCAACTAACTGGAATCAAATTAATTGAAGTCCAATGTGTTTTTAGGAAAAAAAATTATAGATAATTTTAAAAATGTTTAAGCTTAACTCTCAGATATAATAAATCATCGACATTCTTGTATTATTTCAATCATATAAATAATCAACATATATAACATTGGCGGATCAGAGTAGTGACCTAGCTTAAAATAAAATTTCCAACCTTCCGGAATGTCTTCCACCGAATAATGCGGAATAGAACTCCAGGGGTGGGAACCTAAAACTCTGGTCCAGGCCACCTCCATACAGTTTAGTTTTCAACTCATTCATGCACGTAAATTACTAAATTCTCAACCTCTATTGATGCCCAAAACTAATTACTGTTCATTCTCTCTCTCTCTCTCTCTCTCTCTCTCTCTCTCTCTCTCTCTCTCTCTCTCTCTCTCTCTCTCTCTCTCTCTCTCTCTCTCTCTCTCTCTCTCTCTCTCTCTCTCTCTCTCTCTCTCTCTCTCGTGTGTGTGTGGGTGGGTGGCAGACCAACCACGTGAATTAATAAAACCCAAGTGATAACAAGATGAATATGAATAAGATTGTCATATTTTCCGTTATAGGTTTACTTATCTTATTTAAAGGAGGCCATTAGTGGTCCTATATACACGAGACATATAGAAACAAATGACGATGTCAAGTGGGGGTAGATGCGAATAAAATATACGAGTAATGATAAGAACAAGTTCAGTTATCCAATCCCAGAAGCAAGGTCCTAGAGAAGTTCCACGCAAGACAGACCTTAGAATCTATCACGAGCGGCCTTTTTTTTTTTCGGGTGATACCGACTCGTTTGCAATTATTATATATTGACTACATGTTTTTTTTTTTTATGTTGATTAAACTTGACTACATGTTGATTTTTCCATCTCCAGGAACACAGTTTTATCGTTGATGATCGATCATTTTTGATTGATGTGCTACCGAATGGTAAAGTTAAGTGGAGTTTTAGATGTTGCAGACCTATGTCATGTTGGGTAGCTAAGGGTAGTTGTTATTATTAAATAAGAGAAGTTTACGACTTTTCACGGAATAACATGTATAAGCTGGTTATGGACTAGAAAATATGTCCATTTAAAAAAGAAAATGTGAGTTCGAAAAAAGGTCCAGACTCAAACATTTTTAAACCTTTGTCTGAGCATGTATTAATTGTGTTATATATATATATATATATATATATATAGTATCCTGGTTCCTTCGATTATTTTTCATATGTTTGGTACCATCCAATAGAATTATTTTCTTTTCTTGAAATGTAAAGGAGAAATTTAGTATCAGTTTAATTCTAGGTAGAACAAATACTAAGATAAAAATCTGTATGGGACCTTTTTTAAAATTTTCTCTGCAACTTCTTTCATAATATAATATTGTGTGCTTCTCAACATATTATTTGTTGTTGGGATGTACGAACAAAGTCTCACATTGGCTAGAATTAAAGAGGATCATAGGTTTATAAGTATGGTTGATATCTCTATTAGTATGAGGTCTTTTGGATAATATCTAAAAACAAATCCATGAGGGATTAGGCCCAAATTGGATAATATATAATACTAATGTAGAGATATATATAAAGTTCATACTTACATAAGAAGTAATGGTATCATAGCCAAAAGCCTCAGATGGTGCCATGTGGGTGCGCACGAACTATGTGATAGATCTTTAGGTGTGTGCACAAGTGTGACTCTAGACTGGTACACCAAGTGGACAAAGGTGATGGGGGCTCCACGTTGCGATGATGTGATCTCATTGGAGCTTTATGGTAATGCGAGCCAGACGTAGATGGACAGTAGAGAACATCGCTTAAGAGGAGGCCTACGTGAAGAAATATGCACAACAAAGAAAATATCGCTAACCTTTTTTGTGATTATGTCTACCTCTGCTTCAAGCCAAGGTGGTTTATCCTCTGTGATATACTTCTGAAGTTTATGCCCTTTGGTTGCTGTTGACACTTGTTGTTCCCACAATAAGAAATTATCCTCTCCAAGTTTTACAGAGAGAACATAAGAAAAGGACACGATGCTACTTTTCTGTGTGGAGGGAATGGTGTTGTTCGTGCATGAAAACCCTCTCATTATGTTGTCATTCTCCATTTCAGATGATGGCTCTGATACCATGAAGAAATATGCACAACAAACAAAAATACAAAGGAGAAGGAATATGAATTCTGTATATGTAATCTTTCATTATTACTGAACTGAGGACCTACAAACTTATTTATAGACTGATGTTAACCAAGAATACAACAACTGCATCACACTACAACAAAACCAGCAATCAGAGACAAAAATTAGGGACAAAATATTTTCATCTCAAATTCTGTCTCTAAACCATCCTAGAATTTATCGCTGGTTTGAATTTTGATTGGCGGGAAGTTTACCAAATCATAGATAGAATTTGGGACTGAACAAGTCTGTCTCTGTATTATACCCGTCTCTAATTTTAAGTAAAATTTTTTTGTTTTTTAATTTAATTATTAGAGACAGATTTCTGAGATAGGTAAGTCTGTCTCTAATTAATTTTTTTTCTGCACGACATCGTATATCATTTAGAGATGGATTTTGCCGTCTTAGAAATCTGTCTCTAAACGAAATGACGTCGCATCTCCTTGACCTAAAACCCTCTTGACGCCAACACAGACAAACATCCTCAATTCCTCACTCTTATTCTCATGTCTCCTTCGCAGTGCATCCTACTTTGTCCACCATTGTTGATGATAACCTGACCACCGGTGGCCATTTTTTGTCACCTTTGCCACCGTATTTCGAGGTAGGTGCAGAACACATATCGTTCTCTACAATTTCTTTGTCCGTCTTGAACCCTAGCCCATCTTTTGCATTTGATTCTTTTTTTTTCATGGGGAAATCACATAGAAAGCTATAGAAATTGCCTGTGGGAGAGAAATCGACAATAAGCAGAGAAATCACAAAAGAAATTCCAAGGCAGAGCTAAAGTCAACGATAAGGTAAAATATGATTATGTTTTTAAATATATTGAGGTAGTTTTTAAATATTTAGTGCTTGCAATGTTTTCAAACTTGTCCATAAATCTACATAATCGAATGGAAACTTTAGCCATTGGTGTTCTTGCAATTAACTCATTTTACTTAGTCTTAAGTCAGTTGAAAACTTATTTGGGAGGTGAAAATCTAGTCTTAATTAAATTTTAGGCTCTGAACTAATGTTAGTGCAAAAGGTACTGTTCTTGGAAAGAAAATGGGACAAAATGGGTTTTGTTTTGAGATTTAATCTTGATTCTTGTTTTCAAGAAACTTTAAATGATAAAGGATGGTATGGAAACTAGAATTGTATGATAAAAAATCATATTAGAGTAAATGGGTATGGAAGAAAATGGGCAGGACAGTGAGAACATGGTAATTTTTTTTTTTCTGTAAAATGGTCCCTGGCTGCTACAGTGACCCTGTTGGCTGCTGCAACGATGTAAACCAGAGAGCAACACTCTCTAGCCGCTGCAACGATAGTAAGTGAGGTTTTAAAGTTAACATTTAACTTAATTGTGTTTAACTATGATTGCAAATTGATATGCAGGAGAATTAGTGGCCTGAACGGATATGAATATTCACCTTTTTCTTGACTCGAAAATTTGACAAAATTGAAGACATTGTAAGTTAAATTGTTTTGATAAGCATTTATCTTCTGTAGTTCACTTTGTGAAGCAATGTCTTGTTAAGGCTATTATATAGGGATAAAAAGTAGAAAGGAAGAGGTATTTGTTAGCCCTAATGTATTATGCTATAAGTTTTGATGATGACAAATATGTGAGAATTATAGTATGACTTAATCTTCTTGGCCCAAATGAATGATTTAACTTCTTAGCCCAAATGAATGATTTAATCTTCTTGGCCCAAATGAATGATTTAATCTTTTTGGCCCAAATGTATGATTTAATCTTATTGGCCCAAATGCATGATTCAATTTTTCTTGGCCCAAATATATTTAATGCTTTATTTATTTATATATAGTAATATAAATTGATTTTTGATAAAGTTTATTGGGTGTTGTAATATAATTTGAAAAAGAATATCTTTTACTGTAGCACTTTTGAAAAAGAAATTTGATTGTTGAAAAAGTATGATATAGTTTATTGGGTGTTGTAATATAATTTGAAAAAGAATATCTTTTACTGTACCACTTTTGAAAAATGAATTTGATTGTTGAAAAAGTATGATAAAGTTTATTGGTTAATGTAATAAACTTTGAAAAAGAATACTTTTTACTGTAGCAAATTTGAAAAAGATATTGATTGTTGAAAAAGGTTGATAAAGTTTTTTGGTTGTTGTAGAAAGGTTGAAAAATGATGATGAAGCTTACTGTAGCAATTTTGACTAAAGCAGTCACTGTAGCAGCAAGGTTTCACTATATAAAGGGGACTTCACAACACCATTTACATCAAGCTTCAATTGTTCATTTTTCATATTTTCTTGAGTTCATTCTCTCTAAATTGCTAGAGAAATATTCTGAGCTTAATTTCTGCGTTATCTACACTTTGAGAGTGTTTACCATTATTTTCCTTAAGCCTTTAAATTTAGTTTCTCAAGGATTGGTTCCTTGAGTTAGTGTTTGAGAGAAAACACGTTGTAAGGGGGAGAGACACCCTTGAGGGAGAAAAGTATGTTGTAGTGGTTTGCAAGTACCCGGATTAAACTTGCAATTATAGTGGAAATACTCAAGTGGTCTCTTGAGGACTGGATGTAGGCTTGGGATTAGCCGAACCAGTATAAATCTCCGAGTTTGCTTTCTCTATCCCTACTCTATTTACATTTGAAGTTAATTAATTAATGCTTTGCGTTTATATTTAATTTCTACCTCAAGTATTAATTAATTTGTGTAGATTTATATTTGCTCCTTAATTCCTTGCACTATAAAATTATTCATCTTGATAAACATTTTGATTTTCTGAATTGAATTATTATCTTTAACATTATCCAATTTCAGAAAATCATTTTAACTTCCAATTAAGTTTTGTGAAAATTTTTATAAAATCCAATTCACCCCCCCTCTTGGGATCCAACTATTTCTTTCAATTGGTATCAGAGCTTGGGCTCTTGATTTGAGACTTAACCGTCTAAGAGTAAACATGGTTGGATTTAGTGATTGGTTTATGTCTGAAAATTATTCTTTCACAGAACCTCCAGTTTTTGATGCTAATCATTTTCAATATTGGAAGTATGAAATGAAAATGTTTTTAATTTCAGTAGACCATAAACTCTGGGAAGTTATAGAAAATGGTTTTTATATGCCTGTCAAGGAAGAACAAGGAAAATGCATTCTAAAACCCAAGATTGAATGGAATGATACTGAAAGAAGTTTAATGCAACTCAATGCTAAGGCAAAATTGATTATTTCTTGTGCATTGAGTCAAGATGAATTTTTCAAAATCTCCAACTGTGCAACTGCAAAAGAAATGTGGGAAATTCTTGAAGTTGCACATGAGGAAGATCTTATTACTGAGGAATTAAGGTATAAAAGTTTCATTAATGAACTTGAAATTGCTCAAATGAACAATTGTAAAACCATTAATGAGATACAACTTGTGCTTAATCAATTGCAAGCTCTTGGTGTTGAACTTACAGAAAAATCTCAAATCACCAAGGAGATAGAAGAAAAAGAAAAAGGAGAAAAAGAGAAACCACAACCAAAAGTTGAATCATCAAAGAAAGCTTACCTATCTTCCATTTGGGGAAATAGCAATTCTGATGAGGAGAACACAAATGAAGAAGCCAACACTTGTCTTGTGGCCAGAAATAAAGATGAGGTAAATTCATTTGACTACTCTTTTGAAGAATTACAAGATGCCTTTGATGATTTACATAAAGAATCTCTAATACTTGCAAAGAAACTAAATGTTTCAAAACAGAAAAACTCTTCTCTTGAAAATGAGTTGGAAACATTGAAAAACGAATTTTCTATTTCCAAGGAAGAGAATTTTGTTTTTGAAAATCAAAACAAAACTTTGCAAGAAGAGAATTTGATTTTAAAAGCAAATATCTCTACCAACAAAAATTGCTTTTGTACCAAGTGTGATTCTTTGAAAAAGGAAAATAATAATCTTAAAAACACACTTGCAAAATTTTCTCAAGGTAGAGAAATTTTAAATACCTCAGTTTTGAAACAAAGAAGAATGTTTAACAAAGTTGGTCTTGTTTCTAAAAAGAAATCAAACCAAAAGCATTCTAAAAACTTCTTTGTTTCTGTAAAGATGTCAAATAGTCCAACTTGCACTTGTTTTTATTGTGGACTAAAAGGACACAAATCTTACTCATGCTTTTATAAGAAAAATCTTGTTCATGGAGTTAAAATGAAATGGGTTCAAAAAGGAACTCATGACCCAGGCGGACCCAAAGAAATTTGGGTACCAAAGACAAAGGATTAATTTGCAGATTGGCCTC
Source organism: Biancaea sappan (assembly GCA_037074585.1). Taxonomy (NCBI): domain Eukaryota; kingdom Viridiplantae; phylum Streptophyta; class Magnoliopsida; order Fabales; family Fabaceae; genus Biancaea; species Biancaea sappan. The sequence continues at coordinate 28,077,014 of CM073500.1, forward strand.
GAAGCAAGGAGCGGAAATGACTTTTCAATGGCTACATCATTCAAACTCCACTCTCTTGCATCAAAAGGAGGCAATGGATAAGTAAACATATAAGCTGGAATGTATTGTAAGAAATTTGATTGATATGTTTACTGTATCAAATGCTTATGTTTGTTTTCTAGCATGCCTTTCATCTATCCTTTTTACCGCATCATGAAAACTTGCTTCCATTACACACACATTTTTCTTGTCTTCACAACAATAAGATTCCTCCTACCTATAGTATTTATCCTTGCTGTAATCTTATTTAAATATTTTCAATGAAATCAAATATTTTGTAAAATTGCATTTCATGAAAGCATAGCACTTTTATTAATATGGCATATCTTGAACATAATGTTGCTCCTAGTACTTGAGATTTATTTGAACATTATTGATTTGAACATCAAAGTGCTCCACCAAAAGTGTTTTGCAGGAGTTAGTACTCAAATCTATCCTCTAAGCTCATTCCTAATTGTCGACCAATGCTTGACAGTTGTAATACCCATGAAAAATAAAATATAAATGCGTGTTTTCAAACTACTGTTACTATTTACGTATATGGTACTGTTCATTTATACAATCAAAATGTCAAATACTAGATGTGGTTTGGTCATAAGAGAAAAATAGAAAGAAGTTTGTAGGAGAAAATGACGTTTTATGTGTAAAAATACCCTCAGGGACTAAATTGAAAGGACTGAATTGAAAAGAAACTTAAAGGTTTAAGGTGAAAGGATAGTTTTCCCTTTAAAGTTTCTAATAGTAAATAAACGAAAATTTTCAATCGCGTAAGGTGCACAGTAACTGCATTATTAGAAATGTCGTTTTCATGAATAGTAAATTGAATATTTTATTAGTGTATAGTGTCAAATAGTACCCTTGACTTTTGCTATAAATAGGCCCTTCCATTTCACTTCTAAACTCACACCTTCAACTTCTCTTCTTCCCTCCTTAAGTTTCTCTTGCTCCGACGCTAGCTTCTGAGATTTTGGGCCTTTCCGTTTTTGCTTAGGTAAGGATACTATGCCCTTTCTATGTCTTTCAAATTTTAGAAGTTATTTTCTTAAGTATGCTCTGTGGTTGCGGCTTTGGCCGATCTTCCACATCAGAAAAACTGTCGTTAGCTGTTATTTTGATTCTCTGATTACCGAAATAGAATATAATCTGTGGAGAATACATGTCTAGGAAAGTTCTGGCTAAGGAAAGACCTGGTTTTTAAGTGTGTCCAGTGTGACCCTCCACTCTTTCCTGGGAACTTACCTGGTGTACTCTTTTACAGATTGTATTCTGTATTTCCGGTATGAATAGTATCCGTACGTATGAATAGTGACCGTATGAATAGTACCGTACGTATGAATAGTGACCGTATGAATAGTGACCGTATGAATAGTACCCGTACGTATGAACAGTATCTATACGAAAACGATCTTAATGTATTTTCTGTAATCTTTCATGAAAATCTCTGTAGCGGAACACTGAAATTCACCTGCGTACTCTTGTCCGTAACGATTTAGAGAAGTGATACTCGTACGGAATCCAGGTGAGTGAAACGACCCTGTTTTAATAGAGTTTTAGCATTACTGGTGATAAAAAGTATGTCGTAGGACACTCCCAAGATTCATAGAGGGAAATTGGATTCAGAATGACGAATATAATGAGATAATTAATCCAGAAGTATGGATAAGACAAAGCAAGTATCTCATGATGATATGAAATTTGAATCATATAGTTATATACTATACCTGTTATATGGATGAGTATTATATTGTGCTTTTGATTATGATATGAACTGTTGTACTATTGATTGTGATTGAGCGGTACAGTACCCCCTCTCACGGCAAGGCGGAAAACCCGGGTTAAAGGGTGTCTTGACCAATGAGTGTGGAGACAACAATTCCCTCAGTAGGGATATAGCCCGGATTGGTGATAAATCCGTGAGGCGCCCTAGCTAAGAGGATGAGGTTGTGCGTCATGGCGGAAAAATACAAAATTGGTGAGCCGGCCTGTGTGCGCTCTCCGGGATATATTGCCATTGACGAGTACTAGTATCGTTTGTTGAATTGGATGAATTTTTCTTGTATGTAATTTCTAACTATGTCTATTGGTTGAGCTTGAGCCTTCGGATATGCTTGCATGACTGGTGATGTATTTGAATTTTATTAACGCAAGGCCGATTTGCTCACTGAGTTTAAAAGCTCACACTGTTTGTACAAACTTTTTGTTCAGATCAGGTTGCCGCCGAAGTACATCCGCTAGAGGAGTAGATCACGTTGGACCTTCCCGCTGTCGGGTAGGCCCTTCTTTTGTTATACAGTATGTTGCTCTGTAACCGTCTAGGACATCTAGGTCAGGGGTTTGGTATTTGGCTTGTATTTCAGTATGATAATGTATTTCGTACTGAGGATCTATTATTAATTAAGAAAATCTGATGTATTTTCTTTGTATTTATTAAGGAATGGTATTTTGAGAATATAGAGATAATGACTAACGATTTTACTTGTGGGAAGAATTTATCGAAAGGCTTACAGTGATGAGATATTCATCATTGTTCCGGTCATGTGCCTAGAAAATGGGTCGTGACAAAGTTGGTATCAGAGCATAGGTTGTTAGGTCTCCTAGTGATTACAGAGCAAGGTGTCTTTAGTGGGCCTTCCCCTATTGTCGTGACTGCAGCACGACCATAGGATGAAGATCCACCAAAAGCCCTGTAGAGATTAAAATCCATTTCTTTCGTGTCTTTACTTGAAGCATAATAGTGACGATATATATCATTCTTAATTGTAGAATAAGTTTAGATGGCACCAAGAAAATCAAACGCTTCTGGAATCCGCACAAGATCTGGCAGGGCCTTGGTCCCTCCAGCTGCTCAGTCAGCAAATGCAAGACTGGAGATGCCTAATCGTGCAGAAGATAATCATGCACAAAACAGAGAAATATCCACTGAAAACCCTAGAAGAAATGCTGGAGAACCATCACAAATTGACGCGACTGTAGTGATGGAAGCATTAGCTGCAATGCAGAACGAGGTGAATGGGCTAAAGGAACTTTTGATGGGACAATCATCTGAAGATGGCTCACAGGCATCAGTACATGCTGCAAAAGTACAAGAGACAGACCAGATGCCACCTCCACCCCCTCCTCAGGATTGGGTAGGTACAGAGGTCAAAATCTCAGAATTTATGAAGCTGAATCCGCCAACCTTTGCAGGAGATGTTAATGAAGACCCACAACGTTTTCTAGATGACTGTGAGAAAATCCTTGACACGTTAGAATGCCCTGAACCTCGAAAAGTAACCCTTGTTACCTTTCAGTTAAGAGGTAAGGCCGACCGCTGGTGGCGAACATGGAAGAAGGGCATGGCCAGAAATGCCCCACCCATTAAATGGAATGACTTTAAAAGAATTTTTCGAGAACAATTTATTCCGGAGAGTATACGAGAAGCAAAGATGAATGAGTTTGAGGCACTCCGGCAAGGATCACGAACCGTCGATGAATACGACAATCTGTTTATAGAGTTGTCTGAATATGCTACTCACATGGTCCTAACTGAGAAAGAAAAGATCCGACGGTTTATAAAAGGCCTTCGAGAGTCTTTATTTGACAGGGTGGGATCGAAAATACGAGATTTTTCATTTTACACAGAAGCCGTCGACATCGCCCGTATGATGGAAGAAAGAGATATGCAAAAAGAAAAATGGAATAACAAAAGAAAGAGGAAACAAGATGAGAAATCACGCTACCACGGAGAGAGTTCTGGACGTGCAGCCTCTACCGCTAGTGCACCACAGCGTCAACAAAGTGGTACAGGGGGTCAACAAAGGCCCTGGTGCTCTAAATGTGAAAGAAATCACTTCAGAGCTTGTTTTGTCAACAACAACACTAGGGTCTGTTACCAATGTGGTCTACAGGGCCACATCAAAAGAGATTGCCCCCAACTCTACACGAGATCTGGCCAAGGGTCAGTACGCCCTAATCAATCAGAGGCTACTGTTGCCAACAGATCCCCTGTAACTGTAGGAGGCAATGGAATCAGAAGAGGTGCTGGCAGAGGACAAGGTGGTCGAGGGCAGGCTTCAGCAGGCCGAGGGAACGCTCGAGTATTCGCTTTAACCCGTCAAGATGCTCAGGCGTCTAATACTGTGGTAGCAGGTACTCTTCTGATTGAATCAAATTTTGCACATGTTTTGTTTGACTCTGGCTCTACGCATTCCTATGTGTCACCATTCTTTGCTAAGAACTTTAAGCAAAAAGTTGTTAGATTAGAATGTCCGTTTTTAGTAACTACGCCTACTGGAGGCACCTTACTAATAGAACGAGGCTATCGAGCTTGCAAGGTAAGAGTCGGAGAAATAAATACAACAGTAGACCTAATGCTGTTAGATATGACAGACTTTGATGTCATCTTGGGCATGGATTGGCTGGCATCTTGTCATGCCACCCTGGATTGCTATAATAAGATAGTTAAATTTAATATTCCGGGAGAGCCTTCTTTCGTATTTCATGGTGAACGGAGTGAAATTTCTGGGAATCTTATATCTTTAATGTATGCCCAACGTTTATTGCGAAAGGGCTGTAAAGGATACTTGGCATTCGTTAAAGATATTAAGAAAGAAGAACTAAAAGTAGAAGACGTTCCAGTAGTCCAGGAGTTTGTAGATGTCTTCCCAGATGATCTACCAGGTATACCCCCAGATCGAGAGATTGAGTTCCAGATAGAGTTAGCACCAGATACTCGCCCAATCTCCATACCCCCTTATAGAATGGCACCAACAGAATTAAAAGAGTTAAAAACTCAGTTACAGGACTTGCTAGACAAAGGCTTTATAAGGCCAAGTTATTCACCTTGGGGAGCTCCTGTTCTGTTCGTGAAAAAGAAGGACGGATCGATGAGACTATGCATAGATTACAGGCAACTGAATAAGGTAACTATCAAAAATAAATACCCGTTGCCTCGCATCGACGATCTTTTCGATCAACTTCAAGGAGCCAAGTGTTTTTCAAAGATTGACTTGAGGTCTGGTTATCACCAACTCAAGATCAAGGAGGAGGATGTGTCTAAAACAGCCTTCCGTACCAGATATGGGCACTACGAGTTCTTGGTGATGTCATTTGGATTAACAAATGCACCAGCTGCTTTCATGGATTTAATGAATAGGATTTTTAAATCCTTTTTAGACAAATTTGTCATTGTCTTCATAGACGACATTCTGGTGTACTCAAAGACTTCAGAAGAGCATGAACAACACCTTCGTGTTGTGTTGCAGACATTGAGGGATCATCAATTGTACGCCAAATTCTCTAAATGCGAGTTTTGGATTGATCGTGTAACTTTCTTGGGACATGTGATCTCCAAAGATGGCATCCAAGCAGACCCAAGCAAAGTAGAAGCGGTCAAAATGTGGCCTAGACCTACCTCCGTCACGGAGATTCGCAGCTTCTTGGGATTGGCAGGATATTATCGTCGTTTCATCCAAAATTTTTCCCAGTTAGCCGCCCCTCTCACACGACTGACTAGGAAAGGGGTAAAGTACCAATGGGATGACGCTTGTGAAGAAAGCTTCCAAGAACTCAAGAAAAGGTTAATCTCCGCACCTGTATTAGTCTTACCCTCAGGACCAGGAGATTTTACAGTATACTGCGATGCATCAAGAGTAGGGTTGGGATGTGTTCTCATGCAGCATGGCCAGGTAGTGGCATATGCATCGAGACAACTTAAGAAACATGAACAAAACTACCCCACCCACGATCTGGAAATGGCAGCAGTAGTTTTCGCTTTAAAGATATGGCGACATTATCTATACGGAGAAACTTGCGAAATCTACACTGACCATAAAAGTCTAAAATATATTTTCGACCAAAAGGACTTAAACTTGAGGCAGAGGAGATGGGTAGAATTACTAAAAGATTATGATTGCAATATTCTTTACCATCCAGGCAAAGCAAACGTGGTAGCAGATGCCTTGAGTCGAAAATCTATGGGTAGTCTGGCCCATATAGCAGTAACAAAAAGACCCTTGATCCAAGAACTACAAGAGATGAGAGCAAAAGGTGCTACTCTTGAGGTTACAAGGACAGGATCATTCTTAGCCCATATCAGGGCTAGATCTTCCCTTGTTGACCAGATACGGATATCTCAAATGGAGGATCCTGAGCTTGTCCAAATTATGGAAAAGGTGAAGATTGGTGAAGTGAATAGTTTCACACTCGACGATACAGGAGTCTTACATTTTGAACAACGGTTGTGTGTACCACATGTTGGAACTCTTAGACGAGACATCATGGAAGAAGGCCATCGTGCTGTATATGCTGTACATCCAGGAGCCACCAAGATGTATCAGGATCTGAAACAGATCTACTGGTGGAAAGGAATGAAACAAGACATAGCAGAATTTGTGTCTCGTTGTTTAACCTGTCAACAGGTTAAAGCTGAGCATCTAAAGCCAGGAGGCTCGTTACAACAATTAGAGATTCCTGAATGGAAATGGGAACGAGTGACGATGGACTTTGTTGTTGGTCTACCTCGTTCCACAGGAGGTTATGACTCAGTTTGGGTCATTGTTGACCGACTAACCAAATCAGCACACTTCATTCCAGTCAAAACCACTTATGGTGTAGTAACGTTGGCACAATTGTATATTAAAGAAATAGTAAAGTTGCATGGAGTACCTATATCTATCATTTCTGATAGAGGTCCTCAATTTACCTCTCGTTTCTGGAGAAGTTTTCAGGAGGCATTAGGTACTCGAGTGGACCTTAGTACCGCTTTTCACCCACAGACAGACGGACAGTCAGAGCGGACGATTCAGACGCTAGAGGATATGTTACGAGCTTGTATTCTAGATTTCAGTGGTAGCTGGGAAAAGCATTTGTATCTTGTAGAGTTCGCATATAACAACAGCTACCAGGCCACTATTGGGATGGCACCCTTTGAGGCCTTGTATGGGAGACGTTGCAGATCTCCGATCGGTTGGTTTGAGGTAGGTAAAGCGAAAGCATTAGGACCTGACTTGGCCCAGGATGCCCTAACCAAGGTTAAGACAATACAAGATAGGATGCGAGCAGCTCAAAGTAGACAAAAGGCATACGCTGACCACAGACGACGTGATTTGGAGTTCTCAGTCGGCGATATGGTATTCCTTAAGGTCTCTCCAATGAAAGGTGTGTTGAGATTTGGAAGAAAAGGAAAGTTGAGTCCTAGATACATCGGGCCTTATGAGATTCTAGAACGAGTGGGAAAAGTGGCTTATCGGCTTGCCCTACCTATGGATCTGGAAGGGATTCACCCTGTTTTTCACGTATCCATGTTAAGGAAGTACCTTCATGACCCTTCTCACATACTTCACCCTTCTCAGAATGATTCTATCCTAGTAGATGAAAACTTGTCATACGAGGAGATACCGGTGGCGATCCTCGATAGTCAAGTAAAGAAACTCCGATCTAAGGAGATTCCATCCGTCAAGGTTTTGTGGAGGAATCAAACTCACGAAGAAGCCACATGGGAAGCCGAGGCCGACATGCGTTCTAGATATCCGCATCTTTTTACGACTTGAGGTAATTTAAATTCGGAGGACCGAATTTCTTAAAGGGGGTGATAATGTAATACCCATGAAAAATAAAATATAAATGCGTGTTTTCAAACTACTGTTACTATTTACGTATATGGTACTGTTCATTTATACAATCAAAATGTCAAATACTAGATGTGGTTTGGTCATAAGAGAAAAATAGAAAGAAGTTTGTAGGAGAAAATGACGTTTTATGTGTAAAAATACCCTCAGGGACTAAATTGAAAGGACTGAATTGAAAAGAAACTTAAAGGTTTAAGGTGAAAGGATAGTTTTCCCTTTAAAGTTTCTAATAGTAAATAAACGAAAATTTTCAATCGTACGCGTAAGGTGCACAGTAACTGCATTATTAGAAATGTCGTTTTCATGAATAGTAAATTGAATATTTTATTAGTGTATAGTGTCAAATAGTACCCTTGACTTTTGCTATAAATAGGCCCTTCCATTTCACTTCTAAACTCACACCTTCAACTTCTCTTCTTCCCTCCTTAAGTTTCTCTTGCTCCGACGCTAGCTTCTGAGATTTTGGGCCTTTCCGTTTTTGCTTAGGTAAGGATACTATGCCCTTTCTATGTCTTTCAAATTTTAGAAGTTATTTTCTTAAGTATGCTCTGTGGTTGCGGCTTTGGCCGATCTTCCACATCAGAAAAACTGTCGTTAGCTGTTATTTTGATTCTCTGATTACCGAAATAGAATATAATCTGTGGAGAATACATGTCTAGGAAAGTTCTGGCTAAGGAAAGACCTGGTTTTTAAGTGTGTCCAGTGTGACCCTCCACTCTTTCCTGGGAACTTACCTGGTGTACTCTTTTACAGATTGTATTCTGTATTTCCGGTATGAATAGTATCCGTACGTATGAATAGTGACCGTATGAATAGTACCGTACGTATGAATAGTGACCGTATGAATAGTGACCGTATGAATAGTACCCGTACGTATGAACAGTATCTATACGAAAACGATCTTAATGTATTTTCTGTAATCTTTCATGAAAATCTCTGTAGCGGAACACTGAAATTCACCTGCGTACTCTTGTCCGTAACGATTTAGAGAAGTGATACTCGTACGGAATCCAGGTGAGTGAAACGACCCTGTTTTAATAGAGTTTTAGCATTACTGGTGATAAAAAGTATGTCGTAGGACACTCCCAAGATTCATAGAGGGAAATTGGATTCAGAATGACGAATATAATGAGATAATTAATCCAGAAGTATGGATAAGACAAAGCAAGTATCTCATGATGATATGAAATTTGAATCATATAGTTATATACTATACCTGTTATATGGATGAGTATTATATTGTGCTTTTGATTATGATATGAACTGTTGTACTATTGATTGTGATTGAGCGGTACAGTACCCCCTCTCACGGCAAGGCGGAAAACCCGGGTTAAAGGGTGTCTTGACCAATGAGTGTGGAGACAACAATTCCCTCAGTAGGGATATAGCCCGGATTGGTGATAAATCCGTGAGGCGCCCTAGCTAAGAGGATGAGGTTGTGCGTCATGGCGGAAAAATACAAAATTGGTGAGCCGGCCTGTGTGCGCTCTCCGGGATATATTGCCATTGACGAGTACTAGTATCGTTTGTTGAATTGGATGAATTTTTCTTGTATGTAATTTCTAACTATGTCTATTGGTTGAGCTTGAGCCTTCGGATATGCTTGCATGACTGGTGATGTATTTGAATTTTATTAACGCAAGGCCGATTTGCTCACTGAGTTTAAAAGCTCACACTGTTTGTACAAACTTTTTGTTCAGATCAGGTTGCCGCCGAAGTACATCCGCTAGAGGAGTAGATCACGTTGGACCTTCCCGCTGTCGGGTAGGCCCTTCTTTTGTTATACAGTATGTTGCTCTGTAACCGTCTAGGACATCTAGGTCAGGGGTTTGGTATTTGGCTTGTATTTCAGTATGATAATGTATTTCGTACTGAGGATCTATTATTAATTAAGAAAATCTGATGTATTTTCTTTGTATTTATTAAGGAATGGTATTTTGAGAATATAGAGATAATGACTAACGATTTTACTTGTGGGAAGAATTTATCGAAAGGCTTACAGTGATGAGATATTCATCATTGTTCCGGTCATGTGCCTAGAAAATGGGTCGTGACAACAGTGATCTTATAAGAGATTGTTTTCAAGAGGATCTTGCAAATAATCAATCAATTAAGTTTATTAAAATTGCAAGAAGATAGAATCAAAAGAAGAGCAATGAGCAAAACAAGGATATCAAAATCTTGAGGAGGAACTTCAAGAAGCAATAAGAGTTTGCCAAAATTGATGAGTATTTCTATTCTTTACCACTTTACTATTTAATTAAGTGATACTCCCTGATCATAATTGGCTATGTTGGTATTTTTTTTACTGACACACTTTCATTGCAATGATATATTGTTCTCTAATATCTTACATATTTGATCATATCATTGTATATAAAGATATTGTCTTTATACCATTCATCATGGTTTGAGCATTATACATGTCATATCCTTTGTATAAGATATAGCTTATGAACGATTGTTTATGGATTATAATTTATATCTGATTATATCTTATTAATCCATATTACCTCAATTATTGTACTACATACTCAGGTTATAATATGTTTTATCTTGATAAGTATGTAACTTGCTTTTGCTTTGAAATGATGATATATATATGTCCATGTCAGAAAATTCTTTCCATCTTTAAAATGGATATATATTTTTCAATATATATATATATACTATGCTGAATTTGTGTAGCTGATTTCTTTTATCTTTCTTTATTATTATTTTTTTGTATCGTCCAATAAAAGAAACCACTTGCATTAAAAAAACAAACTGAAGGATTACATTGCAAAAAAAAAAAAAAAGGAAAGTTTGCTCATGCATGAGCAATCTACAGGCGAGGTGGTCTTGGATTAGGAGGCCCGTATTGTATCATCACCCCTCGGCCATTCCTTGGAGCAAGAGACTGAGCAATGTCACGGAGGGTAGTGTAAATCCCATTCATACAATCAACACTTCTTTGTTGTTGATTGCAGAAGCATTGGGTAGACCAATAGAAGAACCTATCTATTTTTGAAGTCAGTGCCGCATTGTTGCGTTTAGCTAACTTCTCTTGGTCCTCTATCATCTTCTTGAGTTTCTTCACCTCCTGCTCCAGACAAGCAATTTTGTCTTCTGACGTATGGCCTGTACTAATCTCTTCAGCTTCTTCGATCTTCATCTTCTTCTTTCGATTCTCCTGAGATCCCTCCAAAGGCCTTTTACCCTTGTCCCTGCCTAGACTCAAGTTTAAGTCGAGCTCTTCCTCCCTGGCCTCTATTGTGAGATCAATGAACTTTCTTGCTGCCATGGTTTGGAATATTTAGAAATTTTTGTGGGAGTATGAAGAGAGAGGAATGTCAGAAAGTTGTAGGCTCAGAGATGAATACTCTTTGTGGTGTGGTAATTGAGAACTCTGGGGCAGTCTTTATAGAGAGAAAATTATGACTTAGAGCCAACGAAGATATCTCTTCGCCGCACCCCTACACGCTCATCCTACGGATTTTGCAAGCTGGAAGCCAGAACTCTAGGGTACGCATGCACACCAACAACACGTCGCATTAATGGCAAAACCACGAAAGTCAATTTTCGGTGGATTTGCGGCTGATTTAATTTGTTTTGATTAAAAATTTAAGGATTAATAAAATGGTCACAGAACCGTATTTCTCTGCTTTGTTGTGTTGTTCTTGAGAGCTTTCAGTATAATATACATGATTGATTGCATCATGCTATGATTACATATATCTAAGAACATATGTTGTGTATGCTATTCATGCATCATGAGCGAAGGCTATGGCTAAGAATAATATGTCATGATTCCACATGCACTCATAGAAAATGAGAAGTCAAAAAAAAAAAATTTTTAATAAAATGAAATGTGTAGAGGATAATACATCTTCATAGTTACACATACTTACATATAATACTTTTGTGGACAAATGGAAGGCAATGATTTCCTTGCATTATGATAATGCTTGATGCATGCGACCGTAAGCAGTTAATTTTGCTTTTAATCCCTTGATTTACATTACTAACTTAAGCATCGGAGTGGTTGTCAAATTTTTTGCAGGTGCTCATCCTCAAGATACATATATGAATACATCTTGAAAATTATATTTGTTTAATATGCATTGATTGAGGGGGAGCCTAATCTATACTTAAATCCTCTATATCTTTAAGCTCACTTTATCTGATATGCAATGTTTTCCTTAATTATATATTTTTGGCATATCAATGATAAGTTTTGATGAAATTTTTCCCCATGACGTCATATGATATTCTTGCTTAAAGAAGAAATACGCTTTAGCCTTTATATATTGCCTTCCTTATACCTTTTTGTTGATGTCAAATAGGGGGAGAAGAATATGGAAAGAAAAATATGTGTATATTGTATAATGATTATTACATTGTAACATATTTTTCTTTGGTGATTTGTCATCATCAAAAAGGGGGAGATTGTTAGCCCTAATGTATTATGCTATAAGTTTTGATGATGACAAATATGTGAGAATTATAGTATGACTTAATCTTCTTGGCCCAAATGAATGATTTAACTTCTTAGCCCAAATGAATGATTTAATCTTCTTGGCCCAAATGAATGATTTAATCTTTTTGGCCCAAATGTATGATTTAATCTTATTGGCCCAAATGCATGATTCAATTTTTCTTGGCCCAAATATATTTAATGCTTTATTTATTTATATATAGTAATATAAATTGATTTTTGATAAAGTTTATTGGGTGTTGTAATATAATTTGAAAAAGAATATCTTTTACTGTAGCACTTTTGAAAAAGAAATTTGATTGTTGAAAAAGTATGATATAGTTTATTGGGTGTTGTAATATAATTTGAAAAAGAATATCTTTTACTGTACCACTTTTGAAAAATGAATTTGATTGTTGAAAAAGTATGATAAAGTTTATTGGTTAATGTAATAAACTTTGAAAAAGAATACTTTTTACTGTAGCAAATTTGAAAAAGATATTGATTGTTGAAAAAGGTTGATAAAGTTTTTTGGTTGTTGTAGAAAGGTTGAAAAATGATGATGAAGCTTACTGTAGCAATTTTGACTAAAGCAGTCACTGTAGCAGCAAGGTTTCACTATATAAAGGGGACTTCACAACACCATTTACATCAAGCTTCAATTGTTCATTTTTCATATTTTCTTGAGTTCATTCTCTCTAAATTGCTAGAGAAATATTCTGAGCTTAATTTCTGCGTTATCTACACTTTGAGAGTGTTTACCATTATTTTCCTTAAGCCTTTAAATTTAGTTTCTCAAGGATTGGTTCCTTGAGTTAGTGTTTGAGAGAAAACACGTTGTAAGGGGGAGAGACACCCTTGAGGGAGAAAAGTATGTTGTAGTGGTTTGCAAGTACCCGGATTAAACTTGCAATTATAGTGGAAATACTCAAGTGGTCTCTTGAGGACTGGATGTAGGCTTGGGATTAGCCGAACCAGTATAAATCTCCGAGTTTGCTTTCTCTATCCCTACTCTATTTACATTTGAAGTTAATTAATTAATGCTTTGCGTTTATATTTAATTTCTACCTCAAGTATTAATTAATTTGTGTAGATTTATATTTGCTCCTTAATTCCTTGCACTATAAAATTATTCATCTTGATAAACATTTTGATTTTCTGAATTGAATTATTATCTTTAACATTATCCAATTTCAGAAAATCATTTTAACTTCCAATTAAGTTTTGTGAAAATTTTTATAAAATCCAATTCACCCCCCCTCTTGGGATCCAACTATTTCTTTCAGTATTGATGCCTTTTTGCTGCCAATTTGATTGTTTCACAGGACATTGAGGAATTGCAATATTAATGGAACACTACCTGATTATGTAGATTTATGGACAAGATATTGAGGAATTGCAATATTAATTTTATTTTTAAAATATTTAAAAATAAATGTGTAAGAAGTTACCTATCATTTAATAATTATATAATTTAAAAAAGAAAATAATGAGAAATTAAATAGCTCTCTGTCTCTTCTTACATCAATAACTATAACTCTTTTATATCCTACATTTAATATATATAGTTTTGGGACCAATAACCGCAAAACATTACAAGTCTTTTACCATGGGCCTTCTTGTTCATTTTGGCTTAAACCATAGTGACGTGCATATAGAGAAAATTTTTGTATATTCTTATCCACCATATAATGCATCATCTCATTTGTACAATAATCAATAAAATTAAGTTAAATAATTTAATTTTACACCTTATCGAAACTTTTATAAATACAATATAGCATTTACTACTTATTAACAACAATAGGTGAAGATTTTTCAACCTTTAACTACTTATTAATAATTAAATTAGATTCTTGAAATTTGGGTGTTTAAATTGTTTCTTATGTGTCTTTGAATGAGGTAGTCATAAACCAAATAGGTTGGGTTTATAGATGAGTTTTTGAAGAGGACAGAGACAATTATTAGTCATGCCGATAAATTAATAGTATACTTGATGGAAAGGACGATAAGGTGTTGATATGTAAGGTGCAAGTGTAGGAATCTTATAGAACCTGATGATGTTAGGTTGTACCTCTACTAGAAGGGTTTCCAGCCAGATTACTATTACTGAATATCCCATGGGGAACCACCACAAATGGGTGAATCATCATCGACGATGAATCCTTCCTTAGTTGACCAAACTTTCAACCTTAAGGGCAGTGATGGTATGTGATGCAGCTAGGCATATGATCAGTGTTGAGCTTGCCCAAACATTAGACGAGTCCCTCAACCCAATTGCCCAAGCCTTTTACGCTTTATTACAGTCTGCCCAAGCTCCTCTATGGGAAGGGTGCAATAGCCATTATGAGTTTGTCAACAGTTGTACGATTGTTGAGCATCAAGTTAGATTACAATATAGTTAAGGGGAACTTCAATGCTTTTATGCAATTCATGGGTGAGGCCATGCCATCTGGACATCGCCTACTCGATAACTTTCATCAGACAAAGAAATTGGTTGCCTGGCTGAGACTCGTGTACACGAAAATTAACTGTTGTGTGAGTGGTTGCATGCTTTACTACAAGGACGATGTAGACGCAACAAAGTGTAAGTTTTGTGGGAGCGCTAGGTATGCCACTAGAAAGAATCGCGATGGTACTAGAAAAAGAGTGACAAATAAGCATCTATGGTACCTTCCTCTGATACCAAAATTTCAAAGGTTGTTCACTTCCGAGGTTGTGGCAAAGGAAATGAGGTGATACCATGAAAATTGTCATGAGGCTAAAGTGTTATCCCACTCGTCTGACAGATTCGCTTGAAAAACGTTTGACCAGACACACCCAGAGTTTGCGTTGGATCCTTAAAATGTAAGGCTTGCGTTATGAGTCGATGGGTTCACGCCATTTGGACAATCTAGAAAAGTGCATTCATGTTGGCCTATCATTCTTACGCCGTATAATTTTCCTCCTGGAAGATGCATGGGACAAGAATATATGTTCTTGACATTGATCATTCTTGGGCCTAGCAATTTGAAAGCTAAGATAGATGTCTATTTGCATTCCCTAGTCAATAAGTTGAAGCGGTTATGAGAGGATGGTGTTTTGACATATAATGCTTCATTGAAGCATAATTTTAATATGCGTGTAGTGTTTATGTGAACCGTAGATGATTTTTCGGCTTATGGAATGCTGTCTAGATGGATGACAATTGGAAAGTTATTTTGCCTTGTTTGCTTGGAAAATTCATAGGCTTTTACATTGAACATGGTTGAAAAACATTATTCTTCGATTGTCACTGACAATTTCCGCTAATGGACCATCCATACCGAAGAAGCAAGATTGCCTTCTTAAGAAACTAGGAGGATAGATCATCACCTCTTCCTCGGTTAGATGGGGCAGTAGTCTGTAGCAGAGTATGTGATATTCTATGGTCTGTGAATGCAGTCAAGTAGTCTAGAAGACAAATCTTATACGACACAATTTGGATGTCATCCATATTGAGAAGAATGTATTTAGCAATATTTTCAATACAGTAATGGATGTCAAAGGCAAAATTAAAGACAATGCGAAGGCCAATATGGACATCAAAGAATATTGCCATAGTAAAGACTTGGAATTAGTGGACTGAGGTGGCAAGCTGTTAAAACTGAAGGCACACTACTCATTCACTCTAAAATAAAGCCATGTTATGTGTCAGTATGTTAAGAACCTCGACTTTCCTGATGGGTTTGCCTCCAATCTAGCACGATGTGTTGACTTGAAGGAATGTAGGCTCTATAGAATGAAAAGTCATGACTGCCACATCTTTTTGGAATGGTTACTTCCCATTGCATTCATAAATCTTCTAGAGGTTGTGTGGAGACCTCTATTAGACTTAGTCAGTCTTTAGGGACATTTGCTCCACCATATTGACAATGGAGAGGTTAACGCAATTGGAGGAAAA
Organism: Biancaea sappan; assembly: GCA_037074585.1. Taxonomy (NCBI): domain Eukaryota; kingdom Viridiplantae; phylum Streptophyta; class Magnoliopsida; order Fabales; family Fabaceae; genus Biancaea; species Biancaea sappan. The sequence goes on from CM073500.1 coordinate 28,093,038, forward strand.
TATTCCAGTGATATTATGCAAGTTGGAGAAGATATTTGCTTTTGGCTTCTTCGACTCCATGGAGCACCTTCCATATGAAGCAAAGGTTTGTGGGCCAGTACAATATTGTTGGATGTATCATTTTGAGAGGTAAACACTAATTAAGGCTCTTATTTTTTGCAACTAGCATTGTATCAATGAAATTTTTTATGTCTTATGCTTTGATCATGATCTTGACGTAGGTTCCTTCACACTTTAAAACAGAAAGTAAAGAATAAGGCTAGAGTAGAAGGCTCTATTTGTGAGGCATACATTACTGAAGAAACATCTATATTCTTTTTCCACTATTTTGAGCATAATGTTGTCATTAGAACAATTAGGGTTCCAAGAAATGACGATTAAGGGGAACCCTCTAACCGATACCCCATCTTTAATTATCTTGGCCGTACATATAGGAGGTGATTGCAGTACATGTTTCTTAACCGATCAAGAGGTCAAAGTTGCCAAAAAAGTACATTTTAATGAAATGTGATGAAGTGAAACCTTATCTTGAGTAAGTTCACTACCAAACATATTTTAAGCAAGTTTTTTATCAATGTTAACCTTTGTTGGTTTCTTATATAGTCTTACTACAATGCAGTTTGTTTGTTGAGAACCTCCAGGCCTATATGCCTAACATTTCTAGTGATGAGATTCATAAGTACATAGACTTACAATTTTTGCTCTGGTTCCGTGCATATGTAAGTATGCTAGTGCCTTCTAAAATATGATGTTTTCTTTCCTTCTGACTAGCATTGTCTTTGTGTCTTTTTTTCTGATAGGTGCTCGATTCAACTAACTCGGTTCAAGATCATATGATGAAAAGCATTGCTTAGGGCCCGATAAGAAAAGTCAAAACATGGCTTATGTACTTCATTAATGACTATAAGTTTCACAGTGAAACGTATGACCTGCATAAACACATATACAACTGTGGTGTATGCATCAATGGGTCTGACTATAAGGATGTCGAGTGTGACTACTACAGTGTACTCCAAGAGGTAGTTGAGTTAGCGTTCATAGGGTCACTATCAAAACATCTGGTACTATTTAGATACGAGTGGTTTGATCCAACCATCGGTCATGGCATAAGAATGGACACTTAACTTGGAATTGTTAAGGTTCACAAGTCTCATATGCTAATCATGTATGACCCATTCGTGTTTGCCCAATAAGCGTTGTAGGTATGCTACACCATTTATCCTACAAACCATAATAAGGCTAACTGGCTCGCAGTGATTAAGGTGAAGTTTAGGAGAATTATAGACATACAAAATACTTATGTCGATACCATTGCATTTCAAGAAAAAGATATGAGTTCGGTCATGTCTGCCATGGTGGAAAACAATCGTGACCTCCAAGTCTTACGCGATGATGAATAATATGAAGAGGTTGATGGGGACATGAATTATCAAATATTTTTTAATAAAGAAGAGGAAGATGACACAAAAGAGGCTAAAGGTGACACAATGTTTGAAGGGGAGAGTGAAGCGAATGTGAATGTGGAAGAAGAAGACTCCTTTAACTAATAATCACTTTATTTATATTGTGGTATTAATTAATTACTTGGAGAGTACACAATCATCTTCCTAACTTTTTTTTTTAATTATCTTGGTTGTAGACATGTATAAGGTTTCTTATTAGTTTAATAACTATTTGGTACAGATGTCAAGTGGTCGTACAAGTCGAGGTAGAGTGCTCAGAGAAGGCCATCTCACAATATGCCTACCTCGTCCCTTCTCCCTACCATCTACATAGGCACTACTTATCTCATCCCCTCCACTACTTTTCAGTTCGAGCATTGACTTTGAGCAGATATAGTCGGTTGAGGTCCCCTCAACTTTTCCTATGCTAGTCGAGTGCAACTAGACCCCTAGAAGTGTCCAGTCCATAGTGCAGCCCGGTGAGACTAACCCTATTGACAGAAGACTTTGGATACAATTGATTGGAGATTCATGAGTATTTTTTGTCATTTTGTTAGTTTTTAAATTCATAGTAATAATATGCTTTGTGATTACTAACGTTTTACATATTTGAACTGCTTAGTTTCTTTCTACTTGTTCATGCAATACAAGAGATTTCTCCTATCATACAAGGGAAATTCGAGGCCCCAGCACACAACCGTTCTAACACTCCTGATGACTGTGGGATTTAAGGTTTGAGAAATAGGCAGTATGTTATTTTGTGACTCATAACATTTCTTTTTGGTGCCTTACTATTTGAAAGAATTATCTTAAGTTTTCTTGTTGCAGAAACACAACAAGTGGTTGCTTGAACATATAACCCTTATAAAAAAGAATAAGGATATGAATTACAGCCAGGTCTTACGCTGCATGATAGGCTGTATCCACGATAAATGGTTTGAAAAACATAAGAGGCCCAAATGGATCAGCGAGGAATTAATACAATAGTTGACTACGATTTGGAACACTGAATAGTACAAGCAAAAGTGCAACGATGCATAGTAAAACAGGGCCTCCACTACTAAAGGGAGACTTCACACAGGAGGCAGTATTCTGACCTTTGAGCACATGCGCTGCCTCGTAAACCTAGATTCAACTGCTTCTTTTAATTTCATTTTTTTAATGCACGGTCAATTAGTTGAATTTATAATCTTCTTTTATATGCATGAGGGTCAAATTGGGTGGAAGTCGAAGCTGGTGGACTTGTTCTTACACACCCACAGAAAGAGGACCACATGAGACATTGTCGACGAGTAGTCGCGCGATGTCATCGTAGGTATACTGAGCTACTTTTCTTTTTAATGATCTTTTTTAGTTTTACATTAAACTCACTTTGACTTTGACAAGAGGAGTACACACGATTGAGGTCCTAGCATGCATTAGCGACCAGTACGGTTGTCAAAGTTGGGGATGACGACACCGCGTTGTGACTACAGGCAGTGGGAGGCAAGAACAATAAGAGCCGCATCTTCAACACGGGATCTGAGGCACGTCAGATCGAGCTGCCTCTCTATTGATCCATCTTATAGTAATGGCTAGCTCCCAAGAGGGGGATGAATTGGGTTAATGAAAATTTCTTGAAAGCTTGTTGGAAGTTTAAGAGATTTTGAAAACAAAGCCAAACAATTAATGACAGTAAAAAATAGAGCAATGCCAAGATGAAAGAAGAAGGAGCTCAAGTAATCAAAGATAAGATAATAAGCAATTAAAAGGATAATTAAAGAGAAGTTGACATAAGTGATTATACTAGTTCATCTTTAAAATAAGCCTACATCTAGTCCTCAAGACAACTTCTTAAGTTTTTCACTATCAACCATGAGTTTTTGAAAAAGGGCAATTGTGAGCCACTACAACAGAGAACTTTGTTACACAAGGGTGCTCTCCCCCTCACTTTATGATTACTCCAACCACAGTCTCAAGGAATCCTTTCTTGATTAATACAATTGAAAGATTGAGATAAATAAAAGCAACTCTCTAAAATATAATAGGTTTACAAATAATAAGCTCACTAAAAGTAATTGATTGGCAAGAGATTGATTTTACAAAATTCAGAGTCAAATGAAATATGTTCTGCGTGATTTGAGAACCTCTAAAGTCAATATATATAAGTCAAAGAGTTAAAAATTTGTTGGAAGAGGATTCAAGATGATATCAGCTAAAATCTTCAGAAAATAGTTGTTGGAACTGATGTCATCATGACAGTCAACTGATAGAGCCACGATAGTCGACTAATGTACTTGAATGAAGTGTCAGTCGACTAATGATTTTCTGTCTCGATTGTTGAAATTCTTCTAGAGTTGATTAGTCTATTAATTCAATTGGATCGATCGACTGATGGTTACTAGAGATCTTTTTGAATTTGAGATAGAGATTTGATTGTAATTAGTCAAATGATAGGATATTGATCTTTAGCTGAAATACAACCAGAAAGTGATCAGTCAATTATTACAGGTGCATCAGTCGATGATGGCTCCTAGTTATGATTTTTCAAAAGTTTTGCATCTTCTAAGGATCAATAACCTATTTCCAACTTAGTTAAAATGATTTACAGAAAGTTTCTCTTGCCATTCAAAAACTTTTACAAGGATTCTTAAGATAAAAAGATAAAAGTTTTCTCTTTGAGCTCTTACTATTTCTTTTTGCCTTGAGAGATATTCCTAAAAATATAGACATTAAAACATAGGAAAATATTATTTAAATTTGTTTGTTAATCATCAAAATTTTAAATACAGCTTTGAATGCAATGGAGTCAACACCATCTCCATCCTGACTTCGAGAAGGAGCTGCAGCATCGCATATAGCCCGTGTTTGAGTAGTTGAAGACTTAGTAGGATCACCTCAGCAATACTGAGGGAAGCATTTACCACAATGACCCAACGGTTAGAGGAGTAGTCTGCTCTGATACAGAGTTAGGCATCTATGCTGGACCAGTTTCGGTGCATAATGGACTGCTACGTAGAGTCCATAGACAAACACGTGGTGGGTGATGATGAGACCCAGCCCCTATATCACCCCTTAGACTAAGGTTTTATGTTTGTTAAACATTTCATCATTATGCATATTTATTATTTGCTACAGTACATTTCATGATTGTAATTAAATAGTACATTTTTTCTTTATATGAAATTATTTGTTGGATTGCTGGATGAGTTTCATATGTTTATTCACAAGTTTTGACTAGGGTTTTTCAAATAAATAAATAAAAGCTACTCAATAGAGGCAGAAAGTTTAGCACAGATTAATCCATCTCTAATTCGGGACAAAATTAATCTGTCTCTAAATTTCGTCTCTAATTACGAATGGAATTAGGAACAGACTTTCCGTTTCAAACTAGAGTTGGATAATCCATCCCAGATTCCATCCCAAATCAGAGATGGATTATCCTTCTCTGACTCTGTCCCAAAACTAAGACGGCACTCTCCGTCTCTGATTAGAAACAGATTCAGGGACAGAAAATTCTATGTCAAATTTGAGGCGAACATATATTCGTGTCAGACACCTAAATAATTGTTTGAGAAGGAATTCTTGGTCTAAGACGGAAATATTCCGTCCCAGAAATCTGAGATAGAATGTTTGGGCATCTCAAAAATTTGATACGACTGCCTTAGAGACGGAACTAATTTTGTCTCTGATTTCACCTCTGATATATCAGGGACGGAATTTCCTTAATTCAAAGATGGAAATTTCCATCTTTGGTACCTTTTTTTTCTTTTGTAGTGTCAGTTAGAATACTAACTACTAATTGTCTAACACTTAACCAATTCTATATACTGACACTATGGGCCATAAAAAGATGGTGCTACGGACTTCGTTCAAGGGGAAATTGTTAAGATGTGCAAACAAAGTCTCACATCCTCTAGAATTGGGGAGAATCATTAGTTTATAAGTATAGTTACATATATCTTCATAATAGTATGATATTATTTACTTTGGACCTTCATGGATATGCTTTTGGACATTGTACAAAAGGCCTCATACTAATGGAGATATCAACCATACTTACTAACACTTGTAAATCAGGCAAGGGATATAACCTTGATTCATATAAATAAATAAATAATATATATATATATATATATATATATATATATATATATATATATATATATATATATATATATATATCAATTTCGGGCTTGGGCTGGCCCATTTTAAAATGGACCTAGACTTTGAAGTTCAGACCCGCCTGTTCCTAGCCTGCGAGCCAGGCTACTTTTAAAAGCAAAAACTAATGCATGTAGCATGCCCTTTTAAATTCACTACTGCAGTAGTATGGATGTTTTAGACTTTTAGTCCTTGTTTTTGCATTTTCTAAAGCTTTGAAGTACTACTGCAATGTAAAAAAGAACAACGTTAATTAGTCCTTGTTGTTGCTCTAAGTTCACTACTGCAACATGGAGGTTTTCTTGCTTTGAATATAATTCCTCTTTTCAGTTTTCACCAAAACATATTGTCACGACCCATTTTCTAGGCACATGACCGGCACAATGATGAATATCCCATCACTGTAAGCCTTTCGATAAATTCTTCCCACAAGTAAAATCGTTAGTCATTATCTCTATATTCTCAAAATACCATTCCTTAATAAATACAAAGAAAATACATCAGATTTTCTTAATTAAAAATAATAGATCCTCAGTACGAAATACATTATCATACTGAAATTGTCACGACCCGTTTTCTGGGCACATGACCGGCACAATGATGAATCTCTCATCACTGTAAGCCTTCCGATAAATATATCAAATTTTCTTATCTGAAAATCATAGAGATGATTTGCATGTAGTTTGTAAACAAATATTTATATTTTATTTTTTCTTGGGTATTACAGAAATACAAGCCAAATACCAAACCCCTGACCTAGATGTCCTAGACGGTTACAGAGCAACATACTGTATAACAAAAGAAGGGCCTACCCGACAGCGGGAAGGTCCAACGTGATCTACTCCTCTAGCGAATGTACTTCGGCGGCAACCTGATCTGAACAAAAAGTTTGTACAAACAGTGTGAGCTTTTAAACTCAGTGAGCAAATCGGCCTCGCGTTAATAAAATTCAAATACATCACCAGTCATGCAAGCATATCCGAAGGCTCAAGCTCAACCAATAGATATAGTTAGAAATTACATACAAGAAAAATTCATCCAATTCAACAAACGATACTAGTACTCGTCAATGGCAATATATCCCGGAGAGCGCACACAGGCCGGCTCACCAATTTTGTATTTTTCCGCCATGACGCACAACCTCATCCTCTTAGCTAGGGCGCCTCACGGATTTATCACCAATCCGGGCTATATCCCTACTGAGGGAATCATTGTCTCCACACTCATTGGTCAAGACACCCTTTAACCCGGGTTTTCCGCCTTGCCGTGAGAGGGGATACTGTACCGCTCAATCACAATCAATAGTACAACAGTTCATATCATAATCAGAAGCACAATATAATACTCATCCATATAACAGGTATAGTATATAACTATATGATTCAAATTTCATATCATCATGAGATACTTGCTTTGTCTTATCCATACTTCTGGATTAATTATCTCATTATATTCATCATTCTGAATCCAATTTCTCCCTATGAATCTTGGGAGTGTCCTACGACATACTTTTTATCACCAGTAATGCTAAAACTCTATTAAAACAGGGTCGTTTCACTCACCTGGATTCCGTACGAGTATCACTTCTCTAAATCGTTACGGACAAGAGTACGCAGGTGAATTTCAGTGTTCCGCTACAGAGATTTTCATGAAAGATTACAGAAAGTACGTTAAGATCATTTTCGTACAGATACTGTTCATACGTATGGGTACTATTCATACGGTCACTATTCATACATATGGATACTATTCATACCAGAAATACAGAATACAATCTGTAAAAGAGTACACCAGGTAAGTTCCCAGGAAAGAGTGGAGGGTCACACTGGACACACTTAAAAACCAGGTCTTTCCTTAGCCAGAACTTTCCTAGACATGTATTCTCCACAGATTATATTCTATTTCGGTAATCAGAGAATCAAAATAACAGCTAACGACAGTTTTTCTGATGTGGAAGATCGGCCAAAGCCGCAACCACAGAGCATACTTAAGAAAATAACTTCTAAAATTTGAAAGACATAGAAAGGGCATAGTATCCTTACCTAAGCAAAAACGAAAAGGCCCAAAATCTCAGAAGCCTAGCGTCGGAGCAAGAGAAACTTAAGGAGGGAAGAAGAGAAGTTGAAGGTGTGAGTTTAGAAGTGAAATGGAAGGGCCTATTTATAGCAAAAGTCAAGGGTACTATTTGATACTATGCGCTAATAAAATATTCAATTTACTATTCATGAAAACGACATTTCTAATAATGCAGTTACTGTGTTAAAGGGAAAACTATCCTTTCACCTTAAACCTTTAAGTTTCTTTTCAATTCAGTCCTTTCAATTTAGTCCCTGAGGGTATTTTTACACATAAAACGTCATTTTCTCCTACAAACTTCTTTCTAGTTTTCTCTTATAACCAAACCACATCTAGTACTTGACATTTTGATTGTATAAATGAACAGTACCATATACATAAATAGTAACAGTAGTTTGAAAACACGCATTTTTATTTTATTTTTCATGGGTATTACATTATCACCCCCTTTAAGAAATTCGGTCCTCCGAATTTAAATTACCTCAAGTCGTAAAAAGATGCGGATATCTAGAACGCATGTCGGCCTCGGCTTCCCATGTGGCTTCTTCATGAGTTTGATTCCTCCACAAAACCTTGACGGATGGAATCTCCTTAGATCGGAGTTTCTTTACTTGACTATCGAGGATAGCTACCGGTATCTCCTCGTATGACAAGTTTTCATCTACTAGGATAGAATCATTCTGAGAAGGGTGAAGTATGTGAGAAGGGTCATGAAGGTACTTCCTTAACATGGATACGTGAAAAACAGGGTGAATCCCTTCCAGATCCATAGGTAGGGCAAGCCGATAAGCCACTTTTCCCACTCGTTCTAGAATCTCATAAGGCCCGATGTATCTAGGACTCAACTTTCCTTTCCTTCCAAATCTCAACACACCTTTCATTGGAGAGACCTTAAGGAATACCATATCGCCGACTGAGAACTCCAAATCACGTCGTCTGTGGTCAGTGTATGCCTTTTGTCTACTTTGAGCTGCTCGCATCCTATCTTGTATTGTCTTAACCTTGGTTAGGGCATCCTGGGCCAAGTCAGGTCCTAATGCTTTCGCTTCACCTACCTCGAACCAACCGATCGGAGATCTGCAACGTCTCTCATACAAGGCCTCAAAGGGTGCCATCCCAATAGTGGCCTGGTAGCTGTTGTTATATGCGAACTCTACAAGATACAAATGCTTTTCCCAGCTACCACTGAAATCTAGAATACAAGCTCGTAACATATCCTCTAGCGTCTGAATCGTCCGCTCTGACTGTCCGTCTGTCTGTGGGTGAAAAGCGGTACTAAGGTCCACTCGAGTACCTAATGCCTCCTGAAAACTTCTCCAGAAACGAGAGGTAAATTGAGGACCTCTATCAGAAATGATAGATATAGGTACTCCATGCAACTTTACTATTTCTTTAATATACAATTGTGCCAACGTTACTACACCATAAGTGGTTTTGACTGGAATGAAGTGTGCTGATTTGGTTAGTCGGTCGACAATGACCCAAACTGAGTCATAACCTCCTGTGGAACGAGGTAGACCAACAACAAAGTCCATCGTCACTCGTTCCCATTTCCATTCAGGAATCTTTAATTGTTGTAACGAGCCTCCTGGCTTTAGATGCTCAGCCTTAACCTGTTGACAGGTTAAACAACGAGATACAAATTCTGCTATGTCTTGTTTCATTCCTTTCCACCAGTAGATCTGTTTCAGATCCTGATACATCTTGGTGGCTCCTGGATGTACAGTATATGCAGCACGATGGCCTTCTTCCATGATGTCTCGTCTAAGAGTTCCAACATGTGGTACACACAACCGTTGTTCAAAATGTAAGACTCCTGTATCGTCGAGTGTGAAACTATTCACTTCACCAATCTTCACCTTTTTCATAATTTGGACAAGCTCAGGATCCTCCATTTGAGATATCCGTATCTGGTCAACAAGGGAAGATCTAGCCCTGATATGGGCTAAGAATGATCCTGTCCTTGTAACCTCAAGAGTAGCACCTTTTGCTCTCATCTCTTGTAGTTCTTGGATCAAGGGTCTTTTTGTTACTGCTATATGGGCCAGACTACCCATAGATTTTCGACTCAAGGCATCTGCTACCACGTTTGCTTTGCCTGGGTGGTAAAGAATATTGCAATCATAATCTTTTAGTAATTCTACCCATCTCCTCTGTCTCAAGTTTAAGTCCTTTTGGTCGAAAATATATTTTAGACTTTTATGGTCAGTGTAGATTTCGCAAGTTTCTCCGTATAGATAATGTCGCCATATCTTTAAAGCGAAAACTACTGCTGCCATTTCCAGATCGTGGGTGGGGTAGTTTTGTTCATGTTTCTTAAGTTGTCTCGATGCATATGCCACTACCTGGCCATGCTGCATGAGAACACATCTCAACCCTACTCTTGATGCATCGCAGTATACTGTAAAATCTCCTGGTCCTGAGGGTAAGACTAATACAGGTGCGGAGATTAACCTTTTCTTGAGTTCTTGGAAGCTTTCTTCACAAGCGTCATCCCATTGGTACTTTACCCCTTTCCTAGTCAGTCGTGTGAAAGGGGCGGCTAACTGGGAAAAATTTTGGATGAAACGACGATAATATTCTGCCAATCCCAAGAAGCTGCGAATCTCCATGACGGAGGTAGGTCTAGGCCACATTTTGACCGCTTCTACTTTGCTTGGGTCTGCTTGGATGCCATCTTTGGAGATCACATGTCCCAAGAAAGTTACACGATCAATCCAAAACTCGCATTTAGAGAATTTGGCGTACAATTGATGATCCCTCAATGTCTGCAACACAACACGAAGGTGTTGTTCGTGCTCTTCTGAAGTCTTTGAGTACACCAGAATGTCGTCTATGAAGACAATGACAAATTTGTCTAAAAAGGATTTAAAAATCCTATTCATTAAATCCATGAAAGCAGCTGGTGCATTTGTTAATCCAAATGACATCACCAAGAACTCGTAGTGCCCATATCTGGTACGGAAGGCTGTTTTAGACACATCCTCCTCCTTGATCTTGAGTTGGTGATAACCAGACCTCAAGTCAATCTTTGAAAAACACTTGGCTCCTTGAAGTTGATCGAAAAGGTCGTCGATGCGAGGCAACGGGTATTTATTTTTGATAGTTACCTTATTCAGTTGCCTGTAATCTATGCATAGTCTCATCGATCCGTCCTTCTTTTTCACGAACAGAACAGGAGCTCCCCAAGGTGAATAACTTGGCCTTATAAAGCCTTTGTCTAGCAAGTCCTGTAACTGAGTTTTTAACTCTTTTAATTCTGTTGGTGCCATTCTATAAGGGGGTATGGAGATTGGGCGAGTATCTGGTGCTAACTCTATCTGGAACTCAATCTCTCGATCTGGGGGTATACCTGGTAGATCATCTGGGAAGACATCTACAAACTCCTGGACTACTGGAACGTCTTCTACTTTTAGTTCTTCTTTCTTAATATCTTTAACGAATGCCAAGTATCCTTTACAGCCCTTTCGCAATAAACGTTGGGCACACATTAAAGATATAAGATTCCCAGAAATTTCACTCCGTTCACCATAAAATACGAAAGAAGGCTCCCCCGGAATATTAAATTTAACTATCTTATTATAGCAATCCAGGGTGGCATGACAAGATGCCAGCCAATCCATGCCCAAGATGACATCAAAGTCTGTCATATCTAACAGCATTAGGTCTACTGTTGTATTTATTTCTCCGACTCTTACCTTGCAAGCTCGATAGCCTCGTTCTATTAGTAAGGTGCCTCCAGTAGGCGTAGTTACTAAAAACGGACATTCTAATCTAATAACTTTTTGCTTAAAGTTCTTAGCAAAGAATGGTGACACATAGGAATGCGTAGAGCCAGAGTCAAACAAAACATGTGCAAAATTTGATTCAATCAGAAGAGTACCTGCTACCACCGTATTAGACGCCTGAGCATCTTGACGGGTTAAAGCGAATACTCGAGCGTTCCCTCGGCTTGCTGAAGCCTGCCCTCGACCACCTTGTCCTCTGCCAGCACCTCTTCCGATTCCATTGCCTCCTACAGTTACAGGGGATCTGTTGGCAACAGTAGCCTCTGATTGATTATGGCATACTGACCCTTGGCCAGATCTCGTGTAGAGTTGGGGGCAATCTCTTTTGATGTGGCCCTGTTGACCACATTGGTAACAGACCCTAGTGTTGTTGTTGACAAAACAAGCTCCGAAGTGATTTCTTTCACATTTAGAGCACCAGGGCCTTTGTTGACCCCCTGTACCACTTTGTTGACGCTGTGGTGCACTAGCAGTAGAGGCTGCACGTCCAGAACTCTCTCCTTGGTAGCGTGATTTCTCATCTTGTTTCCTCTTTCTTTTGTTATTCCATTTTTCTTTTTGCATATCTCTTTCTTCCATCATACGGGCGATGTCGACGGCTTCTGTGTAAAATAAAAAATCTCGTATTTTCGATCCCACCCTGTCAAATAAAGATTCTCGAAGGCCTTTAATAAATCGTCGGATCTTTTCTTTCTCAGTTAGGACCATGTGAGTAGCATATTCAGACAACTCTATAAACAGATTGTCGTATTCATCGACGGTTCGTGATCCTTGCCGGAGTGCCTCAAACTCATTCATCTTTGCTTCTCGTATACTCTCCGGAATAAATTGTTCTCGAAAAATTCTTTTAAAGTCATTCCATTTAATGGGTGGGGCATTTCTGGCCATGCCCTTCTTCCATGTTCGCCACCAGCGGTCGGCCTTACCTCTTAACTGAAAGGTAACAAGGGTTACTTTTCGAGGTTCAGGGCATTCTAACGTGTCAAGGATTTTCTCACAGTCATCTAGAAAACGTTGTGGGTCTTCATTAACATCTCCTGCAAAGGTTGGCGGATTCAGCTTCATAAATTCTGAGATTTTGACCTCTGTACCTACCCAATTCTGAGGAGGGGGTGGAGGTGGCATCTGGTCTGTCTCTTGTACTTTTGCAGCATGTACTGATGCCTGTGAGCCATCTTCAGATGATTGTCCTATCAAAAGTTCCTTTAGCCCATTCACCTCGTTCTGCATTGCAGCTAATGCTTCCATCACTACAGTCGCGTCAATTTGTGATGGTTCTCCAGCATTTCTTCCAGGGTTTTCAGTGGATATTTCTCTGTTTTGTGCATGGTTATCTTCTGCACGATTAGGCATCTCCAGTCTTGCATTTGCTGACTGAGCAGCTGGAGGGACCAAGGCCCTGCCAGATCTTGTGCGGATTCCAGAAGCGTTTGATTTTCTTGGTGCCATCTAAACTTATTCTACAATTAAGAATAATATATATCGTCACTATTATGCTTCAAGTAAAGACACGAAAGAAAGGGATTTTAAACTCTACAGGGCTTTTGGTGGATCTTCATCCTATGGTCGTGCTGCAGTCACGACAATAGAAGAAGGCCCACTAAAGACACCTTGCTCTGTAATCACTAGGAGACCTAACAACCTATGCTCTGATACCAACTTTGTCACGACCCATTTTCTAGGCACATGACCGGCACAATGATGAATATCCCATCACTGTAAGCCTTTCGATAAATTCTTCCCATAAGTAAAATCGTTAGTCATTATCTCTATATTCTCAAAATACCATTCCTTAATAAATACAAAGAAAATACATCAGATTTTCTTAATTAAAAATAATAGATCCTCAGTACGAAATACATTATCATACTGAAATACAAGCCAAATACCAAACCCCTAACCTAGATGTCCTAGACGGTTACAGAGCAACATACTGTATAACAAAAGAAGGGCCTACCCGACAGCGGGAAGGTCCAACGTGATCTACTCCTCTAGCGAATGTACTTCGGCAGCAACCTGATCTGAACAAAAAGTTTGTACAAACAGTGTGAGCTTTTAAACTCAGTGAGCAAATCGGCCTCGCGTTAATAAAATTCAAATACATCACCAGTCATGCAAGCATATCCGAAGGCTCAAGCTCAACCAATAGACATAGTTAGAAATTACATACAAGAAAAATTCATCCAATTCAACAAACGATACTAGTACTCGTCAATGGCAATATATCCCGGAGAGCGCACACAGGCCGGCTCACCAATTTTGTATTTTTCCGCCATGACGCACAACCTCATCCTCTTAGCTAGGGCGCCTCACGGATTTATCACCAATCCGGGCTATATCCCTACTGAGGGAATCATTGTCTCCACACTCATTGGTCAAGACACCCTTTAACCCGGGTTTTCCGCCTTGCCGTGAGAGGGGGTACTGTACCGCTCAATCACAATCAATAGTACAACAGTTCATATCATAATCAGAAGCACAATATAATACTCATCCATATAACAGGTATAGTATATAACTATATGATTCAAATTTCATATCATCATGAGATACTTGCTTTGTCTTATCCATACTTCTGGATTAATTATCTCATTATATTCATCATTCTGAATCCAATTTCTCCCTATGAATCTTGGGAGTGTCCTACGACATACTTTTTATCACCAGTAATGCTAAAACTCTATTAAAACAGGGTCGTTTCACTCACCTGGATTCCGTACGAGTATCACTTCTCTAAATCGTTACGGACAAGAGTACGCAGGTGAATTTCAGTGTTCCGCTACAGAGATTTTCATGAAAGATTACAGAAAGTACGTTAAGATCATTTTCGTACAGATATTGTTCATACGTATGGGTACTATTCATACAGATACTGTTCATACGTATGGGTACTATTCATACGGTCACTATTCATACGTATGGATACTATTCATACCGGAAATACAGAATACAATCTGTAAAAGAGTACACCAGGTAAGTTCCCAGGAAAGAGTGGAGGGTCACACTGGACACACTTAAAAACCAGGTCTTTCCTTAGCCAGAACTTTCCTAGACATGTATTCTCCACAAATTATATTCTATTTCGGTAATCAGAGAATCAAAATAACAGCTAACGACAGTTTTTCTGATGTGGAAGATCGGCCAAAGCCGCAACCACAGAGCATACTTAAGAAAATAACTTCTAAAATTTGAAAGACATAGAAAGGGCATAGTATCCTTACCTAAGCAAAAACGGAAAGGCCCAAAATCTCAGAAGCCTAGCGTCGGAGCAAGAGAAACTTAAGGAGGGAAGAAGAGAAGTTGAAGGTGTGAGTTTAGAAGTGAAATGGAATGTCCTATTTATAGCAAAAGTCAAGGGTACTATTTGATACTATGCGCTAATAAAATATTCAATTTACTATTTATGAAAACGACATTTCTAATAATGCAGTTACTGTGCACCTTACGAATTTTTCGTTTATTTACTATTGGAAACTTAAAGGGAAAACTATCCTTTCACCTTAAACCTTTAAGTTTCTTTTCAATTCAGTCCTTTCAATTTAGTCCCTGAGGGTATTTTTACACATAAAACGTCATTTTCTCCTACAAACTTCTTTCTAGTTTTCTCTTATAACCAAACCACATCTAGTACTTGACATTTTGATTGTATAAATGAACAGTACCATATACGTAAATAGTAACAGTAGTTTGAAAACACGCATTTTTATTTTATTTTTCATGGGTATTACACATATTCTACCTAATAAGAAATACTGCAATAGCTAATAAAAAAATACTAATTTTTTTAAATAATTTTATTTTTTATTTTTTAATAAATTCTATATTTGTTTTTAAAAAATTATAAAATTTTTGTATCCAAATTTATTATAATTATTGAATATAATGTTATAAAATATAAAAATATGGTAAAATAACTAATATAATTAATTTTTAAAATAAAAACGAGTAGAACCGTTTAAAAAACATGCCTATTTTCATATCTCCAAGCCTGTATTCCCAGTGCTAACCAAGCTCATCCAACAGTTGCCCTAGGTGCACTTGTCTCATGAGCTTCGGTGATAGTGCTAATGGCAACATTCAATTATTATTGTTATCAAAGGATGTCATCCAAAATTGAAGTAGAGATGAGGACTTAACCTCTAAGAGACTCATCATAAGCACTTCATTGGCCTCCTTGGTTGTTGGTTTCCTCGCTAGCAAAGCTAGCAATATGAGCTTCCCCTTGATGCTTGCATTGCAAAATCCATCAAATTACTTTTCCTCCTTATTGGAATAGCCAAAAATGTTTCGGGAACTGGAAGTTTGAAATTATGAGGTACAAAGCAATAGAAGGACTGATCTCAAGGAATTCCTGATAAAAGGAGAAATAACGCACACTAGGTAATCATTAAACAAGACAAAAGATCATATAACTTAAGAAAATAAAAAGTTGTCATTATGAGCTTAATATTTTCGAGAAGATAGTTTCAGAGTAAAGAGAATATCTCAAAGTTTCAAGAATACCAAAGTCTGTCTCTCCCCAATGAATGATTATAAGGGGTATTTATAGTAGAGGGTCTGACTGGTCAATTGAATGACATGACAGACATTATCTACAAACATGGCCATGACAATGAGTGGTTCCCTGAAATGTGGCTAAATTTATGGAAGTGGGGATATCATAGGTACAAAATGGCTTAAGGGAGGGAAAATGTAATCATGGGTATGGTAGTTTATTAGTGTGGTAAGATAAAATAATGAGCTCATTAAAATTAATAAATCTTGTTTTGTTAAGAAATAAACCCCTATCTAGCTTAGCTAGAGTGATTATACATGAAGGAAAGACCTTTTACTTTAATCCAACTAGGCCACTATTTGAGATCATTCTTGAGGATGAAGGACAAAGACTACTCCTTCACGGCATCTCCAAACCTTATCCAAATTAGGAATCACATATGACACTTAGCCTATGTGAAACCCACTATGAGAGCATTTCTTACTCGGAAGTCAGTGTGGCCTTAGCGTGGTGCTTCTCATATCAACACTACATTAACTCTGAGAGAGGGGGCATTCCCATCAAACTTTCCTTTACCTCAAGCTTCTTAGAAGGTGGAGAGTAAAGTATTTAATTTATTGTCAATGGATGAATTCACTAGGTATTCTGAAGTACTTTACTTAATAGAGTATGTCACTAGGGAAGGTCAAGTGTCAAGGTTGCCTTAGGGCCAAAACACTTGGTTTTAAGAAGACTTAACACACCTAGCACACTTACATTGAGCATATGACATTTGTGCATGTTTATTGTTCGGTAAATGGGTTCATTAGGTGTTCTTGAAGAGAGGAGACTCCTCCTCCTCCTTGGACGTCAAGAGTCACTCCTTTTATGTGAAGAAAATATGATGTATACTACTAAGCCAAAAGACTCTCGTTGAGATATGAACACTCTTCTTGTTGGGGAGGATCTCCTTATTTGATGAATAACTCAAGGTGTCCAATGACACCAATTTTATCAAGCGAGAAGAACTTCTTGATTCCTTCTTTAATAACTTGACTCATTGTATTAGAAGTTATATAGAAACACTTGTAAACTAGTGCTATATATGTAATATGTAATGTATCTTTAATTAATATACAGAGATGGATGTAGTTTTCGTCTGTTTTGACGCAAGCAGAGAAGCCAGCTTTTGTTTCAACATCCATATCTTTTATTATCAAATCCCTAGGCCCCAGCGACGTTCCCTTCACGGGCTCTAAACCAATCAAATCACCATATATAGCAATTATACGGAAACTAATTTAATTAATTAAGACCTTATAAATTCAGACACAAAAATACATTATAGTTGATGCCCAATAATAATAATAATAGCACCATGTTGTATTTGAACGCGTAACTATAATGTTGTGTCGTTTGATCATATATATACAATATACAATTTCAATTAATGTACACAAATCAATATTTATCTGTATTTTTAAAAAAAAACTTCAATGTGGACATGGTTTTATGTTTTATATTTATTAATTAAATTTGAAAGGAATTAGTACTGTCACCATGATAGTGGATACTACACTTGGTGTTGAAAAAAAAAAAATTAAACCCAATATACGTACAAATACATTGTCATAATGTTTCTTGACGTTGGAATGAATAATCGATCTATCTTTATATGTGGTTCAATTAGAATAATATATTTGGGGCTGTGAACAGAAGAAGATAACGCTGATGAAAGCTTGAAAACTAAAACCTTTGGTGCTAGCGACTTAATTATTATTTCAAGGTCCGTATAATATAATTAATTAGGTAAAATCATATGTGGATAATGGCCATAATGTCCAGCGCTCTCATGAGGGGAACCCAAAGGAGGGTAATTAGTTATCAAATAAAGTTGGCAGTGAAACGCACCTAGCACGCTGGTGTAGTGTCCCACATCACAGGTCAGTGGTCACTAGCCCTATAATAATTTTTCGGTCACAGTATTTAGAAATTTATTAAATTTTGATTAATTTAATTTGAGTAAAATAATATTACAAAGGTATAATATATTTTCAATGTTAGTTTTCTTCATTTGATAGACTCAACTTCCAGATCTTGTTTAAAGAAAATAAATAGCAAATAGTTTAAAACAATCAACATTGTTAAACCGATAATATATTTGAGGTTGAAGAATGAAGGCGTTTAATTAAGCAACACTTACCTAGCGCTATTAATTTAGCCTACAGCATTTGGGTCAACTTAAAAACAGTTTGTAAATAAGTGATCTTAAATTCAAAAAAATAGGATTGTATGGCTAGCAAGTTAAATAGGTTAAATTTGTAAGGTCCACGGGCTAACTTTTTTTTTTAAAATTTTTTTATTTGTTTACAAAAAATATTATTTAGTATAAATAATCTTAATTTATTATATTTTTATATTTTATAATATTATATTCAATAAATATAATAAACTTGATATAATATAGTTAATTTTTAAAAAATATAAAAAAATTAAAGTTATTAATTATTTAAAAATATTATAAAAAGTAATATTTTACATATATAAAATTTATTTTAATAAAAAATATTAAATATTTTTACTAACTAAATTTTAAAATTATATTAATTAAATATAAAAAAATAACTTGCAGGTCAAAATAGAGAATCTTAATCTTAATAAAAAAATTTACAAATTTAAACAGAACGTTTAACCCGTTACGGTGACTGACTGTTTGACAGGTTGCTACAGGTACCATGCAACCCAATTAATTTTCCCGAGGAAACGAAGACCTTTCACATGACCAAAAGCTGAGTGTGAACAATATTATTTGTCGTTTTATGCTTTTTCATGTCGAAGTCTACGTAAAAACGACAAAATTCATGTTCACTCATGACTCGTAAACAACGAGTATCGATCTGGGTCCTTTTTTGGCTGTATCGTTGACTAGGGTTCTTAAAATGGATCAAGTCCCATTTTTGAAATTGCATCCGACGTGAATTTGGTAAGACGTTTAGATCATTTTAGGGCCAATTAGGACTCAAATTATTAAAGTTAAATATTTTTATTAAATTAGAAATTGAACTACTATATTCTTTGATTTCATTAAAATTGCAAAATACAACTCTTGAATATATTTGGCGGTTGAATTTGGCAATAAAATATGGAAACCCGTTGGTTATGGTGAAGTATGAGTCGGAACGTCGAATATCTTGCCTGTATATTAATAAGTTTCATGCAAGTGCTAGGAGTCTTTTTTATTTTTTTTTTTAGGATTTATATGTTTAAATTTGAATACATAATTAATTATTAAAATATGATCTTTAAATTTGAATATTAAATGATACTTTTTATTTTTTTAACATTTAAATACATATAAGTAGTTTAAAAAAAAATTCTCCAGATAACGTCAGATACCAGGTGTCGAAGGGGTCTAGATTCCTTGGTTAGATTTTTTATGCTTAGAGTTTTAGCAACAATTTTAACTGCTGCTAAAACTTTCAACAATCAAAAAAATTATTACTAAAAGCTCTAGCAACAGTTAAAATCGTTGCTAAAACTTCAATCATATCTCTGCCTGTTTTCTTTCTAAGCAAAAGATCTACACCCGGCATCGAAGGCAATGAGGTGGGTGGAAGGTAATAAGGGTTTTCTCTTGTTTGCTTTTTCTTTTTTAATTTTTACCTAAAAATAATGATAATTTTAATTCATGAGTATTTTAATAAAATTACCCCATATATTTTTTTCCTTTCACTTAAAAAATATATATCAAATAAATTAATAGTTCTTTTTCCCTATTCATTTCTATCGCATACTAAAGAATTTTTTTTTCTCTTTTTTTCTTTTCCTTTTCCTTTTTCTTTTTCTTTTTCCTTTCTATCTTTTCCTTTTCCTAAAGGTTTTAAGGTCTAACAAACCCTTCATGGTTCCCCCTTCAATTATTCATTGGGCAATTTTATGTAGTTTAATTTTTTTCGAAGCCTATATTTTTATACCATTATTTTTTAGAAAAAAATATAAAATAAAACTGTTATTATATATACAAATCTTGAGATATTCAATATTTTAATGGTTGAAAGTCTTCACGTTAGAGCTTCATATTACACAACTTTTTATGGGATTTGACTAAAATATGTTTCATACCCCTCTAGTTTTAAATATCACTCTCTGTTCCTGACTTTGTGATACACATTCTAAAACCTTCCCTCAATTTGCTGTCAAAAAAGTGAACTGTTACAATATAAAGCTGTAATATTATTTTTAATATGATTGTAAATACAATTAAGTTCATATCAATCTCAAACATAAAATTATAATTTTATTCTTAATTGGACAACATATATTCTTAATTCAATTTATTTTTTAAAATAACACATTATTTTAAAAAAATCTACTTTAATTATAGAAAAAAAACTGAAAGTTGGTTAAATGTATTTTTGAATTAAAAAGCATCAGATATTATTAAAATACATTTTAAGATAAATATTTATATTTACTTGTTTACTTGTGTGTGTCTCCTGTTTTGCGCATATAAATTATACTTATATCAGTTGGGCTGATGTATGAAAATAATTAGGTTAAACTGGGCCTTCACGAGATAAGGTGTAGGTGTAGCCCAGCCCATATCAGTAGAAATTAACTATTTTATACGCATAGCTATAATTCATTAGTAAAACTGTAAAAGTATTTGACAAGGACTAAATTTATGGAGAGCCTATTAACTAAAATAAATTTTACAAAGAGTTTGTTCTAGGTTGAGTTTTTTATCACTAAATTATTTTAAAATGTATATAAAATATTTTTTTTATTATTATATATACAATTCTCAAAATAATTTGATAACAAAAAAATTCGAACGACCTCTTCTTAAACTTTTTCTATCTTATATTGTCAAGAACGTCACGAGGACTCTAACCCCACAGAATCATTCCGTCAATGATGTTTTAGGCTACATAATCTTTAGTATCCAAATTTAAAAAAAAAAAGCAACAAATAAAACTTTCTAGTTACAAAAATTCATGAACATTCTGCAACTCTTTTTTAGGATATATATCAAGTATATTCACTTCATCACATAATGGCCACATAAGCATTCTGATAGGTCATATTAATAACTTAATTAAATAATTGAAATTTAATAAATTGATTAGATAAAAATATATATTAGAGGACAAAATTTTTGGTCCAAAATTAATGAGACTTTCGCAAAAAGTGTAATTAAGTAAACTGTCATTTGTTGAGGCATGAGACTTGCTTTGAAATAAATATCTCAATTTGTCCAAAAAAAAGAAGAGAAATAAACATCTCAATGATTGGAGTTGGAATTTCAGTGGAAACTAAGTTACTGATTTTTGTTTTTAATTATTTAAATCAAGTTGCTAGTGCATTGTTTTAATCTCAGTTCCACGCCATATTGGCCTAATTATGAATCAGAAATCACGTTTTGACTAGTATAATATTTTATTTGGATTAACCTCATCCCACTAACGACTTTGGTAGCCATTGTAAAATTCATAGCCACACCGAGTAATTAATAAAATTACGTAAAAGAAAATATTATTATTTCGAAAAGATTGTATGTTATCTGATGTTGAGATTGAGATCATGCAAGCTATTTATAATGAATTAGCTATACTTAGAAGTTAGGCGTGATTAAATTTCTAGTGGTAGGCACTGTTTGGTTATAATTAGTGACTTGCAAACCAGTATCTACATTAGACATATAACATATTCAATTAAGGCTTCATATTTTCAAGAAAATGGACGTTTGACTATTTAAAGATATGTCAACAAAACATCTAGAATATTCTGTGAGCTAAGCATTGAGTTTCCGGAACATGATCACATAATTGGGTGTTAAATATATGATTCATCAATCTATCTATATATAATAGAGTAAAATAATTTTGCTCTAAGGCATTAATTACCGTAGGTTATTAAATTATTATAATAAAATAAATTTAAATGAATAAATTTGATAAATTAATCACATCACATTAAATAAATTTAAAAAAATTATGGTATATTGTTATATAATTGGTTTATAATTGATATAATTGCTATAAAAAATTATGATAAATTGCTAATAATTGGTATGTGATTGCTACAATTACTATATAATTGATAAATTAGGTAAATTTTTCAATTGAAAGATAATATGATGTTATTTGGTAAATTAGTATTTATTATATACAAATAATCAAATAATTAATTGCTATATAAAAATTAACCTACAAGTGTTCATATTATTTATTTCTCTTCTTAAATAATTATAATAAAATTTAAAATTACCTCCATAAGCTTAAACTATAATAAAAAAAAATTATCACTCATTTTTCTTTTCTTTTTTTTATACAAGCATGTTAGACTTCTTTATTACACCATCATCAATGGCCAATCTCCTATCTTCATATATAGATTTTTAAAAAGTGACCATAACTATTGGCCAATTTGGAGTTTTTTCATTTTTTCAAATTAAAATTTTAAAATTCAAAATTAATGTAGATATTTATATTTTCTTTCGAATATCTCATCCATATTTGCATATCTCTTTCTCTCACACAATTTCTCTTCTTTTTTCGCTTCGATTTTGCTTCTTCTTCCCTTACATTGATGAAGGACAATAATGACAATTTATCATCAAAGCTTTAAAGTGATATTTCTCTTACATCATTTGGTATCATAGCTCATTTTTCTTTTTATTTATTTTTTTTGTCTATACAGTTCACATACTGTTCAAGTTCACGATTACTATTTATTCGATTGTATTTTTGGTTTTCTATTTCTCTTTCGTTCCTATGTTTTTTTTTCTACTTTCTTTATTTCTGTATTTATTCTCCATTATTATTTTTCGTGTTTCTAGTTCATCTATGTTTCTGTTTTTGGTCTTTTGGTTTTTTATTCTTATCTATTGTATTTCATTTCTACATTGTTTTGTGATAAGTCCTAGTAAGTCACTAAATAATGCCATCATATGTGAGATTTTCAGTCCTCTTTTAGCCTTGTTGCTTTCCTTTTGCGCTTTTTATCTTTGTTTTCGTTTAGTTCTCTAGTGCTTCATAGTTTTCTTATTTTCTTGTTTTATTTCCCCTTTTCATTGCCTTTTTAATTTATTTTAGTTGTTGTCTTTTGCAGGCGCAATTTTGGGGAGAAAACAAGAGGAAGTTGAGACTCCAGTGAGCTGGCACCTAAGCGCCAGGCGTTTGAACCACAGAGAGCCCTCTGCCCAATTGGCGCCCAGGCGCCCAACCCCATGAACTAACAATAGAAGCTGCCAACCTTGGCGCCCAGGCGCCAAATCTCGAATCTGCAGCATAAATGCTTCTTTTGGGGCATTTTGCCCTAATTTTGGATTGGGAGATTTTTGGGGAGTTTGGAGGCAGCAAGGGAGCAACAACTTGAGCTGGTTAGGGGGGAAGAAGGCCTTCCCTCATGGGATTGGTCTTCCTTCCCCCATCTCTCCTCTTTTCTCTTCACTTTCTTCTATTTCCATGTTGTATTTTTCTTGTTTTATGTAGTGATAGGTAGTATGTAACTCAAGGGTTGTTATGAGCCCGATTTTAGATTAGGTTTTATATAATTTCTTGAACTCTTGTAATTATTGCTTGGTTAATACATGTTTATTTATTCCAATCTTAATGTTTTCCTTTAAATTGGCCACTTATTGGGATGATTTGGTGTTTTTACCAAACTTGGGAAAGGGAGGTAAAAACTAAACCCAAGGAATGAGTTGTATGAGTTCTTGAACCTTAAAGGAGAGGGGATTGATTTGCTAATGTCATAGGAATATAGATATTAGCCTCATATAGTCAAATTAGGGTTTGCTCATTTAATGAACTTGATTTTCACATAAGAAATTATGGAGAATTGGGTTTTATCTTAGTTGAGGTTTGGAAAAATCCTTCTAGGAATATTTGTGCCCTAGACTAGCATGTACAATTAATAAAAGCAAGAGTAAGAGGATGATAATGGAACCTATGAAAAATGATGGGTTTGGTGGTTGATGTAATTTAATTTCTTATGAGGTTTTGTTATTGAATGATTCTTCTTAATTGCATTTCGTATTTTGTTGGAGTGGATTTTACGGAATTGAATTGCTCTAAAAATGCTTGATCACTACTTTTATGAGTTTGGGGTTTTTATCTATGCTAGGGATAGCTAGATATTAACGAGCCCATTGTAACTTCCACCATAAATCGGATTAATCTAGGAATAGATAATCTTATTTATGTGGTTTTTTTGAGTTCCTAAACTTAATCACCTACTTGAATGATTGGATTAAGGAATTAAACAATCATTTGGGTTAGGTAGGTTTGTTTCTCCAAGGGATTGGGTTCAAACAATTTTGAGAGCTTAACCAACACCAAAAGGATTTGTAATTTGATTGAATCATTCTGTAGCAACTCAAAGACTCATTTGTCTATGAATTAGTCGGATTAAGAAGTAAATGAAGTCAATCTCATCAATCCTAGGTTATTGTCATTAGAAGTAGCTTAGTTTTAGGTTCTAGATAATAGTTTTAGTTTAATTTGTAGCGTTAGATTCATTTCTCTGTTTAATGATTCGTCTAGATAGCATTTAACTTTAGCTTCGCGGGTAGTTGGTACCTCAATCCTCGTGGGAACGATACTCTACTCACTCTGTATTACTTGTACGATTGGTACACTTGCTAAGTCGTCAACAAGTTTTTGGCGCCGTTGCCGGGGATTGATAGTTGTGCCAATATTCAATGAAGCCGAAATGGTGCTACTTTAGACACTTTTGTTGTACATTCTCTTGTGTCTTTGCAATTTCCATTTCTTCTGTTGTTTGTTTTATTTTTGTGGTCTTGTTCTTACGGTGTTCTTCTTTGTTTTGTGCATGAAATGTGGTTTATCTTCCTTAATGGAAAACATTGAGGATGAGAAAGGAGCATTAATGACCAAGGAAGGAGACATTATCTAGCGAAGGACACCGGTAAAGTCTGGCTAAGGACTATAAACGTAGCGCTCTTGGGAGGCACCCCAAGTTTCTTGACCTTTCCATCATATTAATTTGTTCTTGGTTTTGTTATGTAATTTTAATTCTGTGATTGTTGGTGTTTAATATGATTTTGTTTGATTGTTTTTGTGATTGATTGTTGTTTTAGTTGATTTTGTCGTTTGATTTTGTTTAATGTTGAATTTGAATGTTTTTACTGTGTGTATGTGTTGTTTGGGTGTGTTTTTATGGATCACAAACCTCAAATTCCGTGGGACATCTTCTTCTGAGGGCTGAATGTTGCTGCTTGTCACATCCCAAAACTTACATGTGATATAAACATAAAATACCTAGGGTGTACCTCCGTGGTACCCCATAATCTATGTGAACATTCTTAATATCCATAATTATGTGAATCATAAATATTCCAAGAAAGATATTTTGTATACATATTCAGAAAATGTTCAACCTTCAAACACTATACAACCTCCCAAGCCTAGGTGACCTACTAGATTACAGAGCGTTTCCTAATCCTTACCAATTGTTTACCAGACAAAAGAAGAGTATATCCTTAAAGGCTATAAATTCTTCTCCTCAACCACTGTATCTGAAAAGATAATCATAGAGAGTGTGAGTTTATCATAACTCAGTGAGTAAACAACTGTACATGAAAATATCATAAGCAAAAACACCACATTTACTAATACAATCAATCTATTATTTATTGTAAATAATTATAGTAATACACTTGTCTAAATTTTGCGTATGATTTCTTGGGTGATCAATCCCTCAATCACTTTGCATTATATGTCATAGATACTTGCACTGAGTGACTTGGGAATTTAACCCTCAAACTCTTGGTGCATAAGTTTTCACAGTTATACACTGAGTGGTATGGGACTTTAACCCTTTCAAACTCATGCATAGGTCTTCACATTTATACACTGAGTAGTATGGGACTCTAACCCTTTCAAACTCGTGCATAGGTTTTCACATTTATACACCGAGTAGTATGGGACTCTAACCCTTTCAAACTCGTGTATTAGATCTCGTAGATCTTTTGCTCGTCAATAAAATAGTGACAATTTATCACAATATAATTACTATGAAATAAATGAATTTACACATACTTTTATTCCCTTGAATGTCTATCATCAACCATAACAATCATCATATATTATCAACAGCGAGATTGATTATTTCTCACTTCAATAATGTTATAAACAAGACTTGTGTTGTACTTTATCTAATAAGATCACATTAGTTTAGTAAAGTTATTTACTTACAAAATGTTCCAATTTATTCAAGGAACAATCACATCTAGTTCTTTAGTCAACTAGAGAAATCAATTCTCAAAGGTAATAAAATACCTTCCAATGATATTGTACTTTTTCTCAACCTGAACACACACTGATAATCTTCTCAATTTCACAAATAACGCAAATGGGATTTATATTGTGCTTTGACTAATTTATTAAATTAATTTTGCAAGGTTGCCTACTCACCTGGATTCCACGCTCTCAGCGCTCCCACCTTGCGCCCCCAAAAATCCCTATTGTAACCAGGTAAAAACCATTAGGGTTACAAAATAGAGAAATTTCCTATCACTACTCTCGACCTTTACTCACATCTTAAGTCATAACTCCTAACCGGTAATGAATTTCTAAATGACATTTATACCATTGGAAACTAGACCCAAAGAGCTTTCCAACGATATAAAGTTTGCCCAAAACGGAGTCCGGATGAAGAAGTTATGACTGATTGAAAAATAAGCTAAGGTTTTTCAGCATACCTGGCGCTTGGGCGCCAACACAAGCCTGGCGCCTGGGCGCCACACCTGGCGCCTGGGCGCCAAGTCCCTTTCTTCCCAAAATTTTCTGAACCTTGGCGCCTGGGCGCCAGGATCGCGACCTTTCGCGATTCCTCTCGGTTTTGGCTCAGATCCGGCCAAATCTTCACCGTTTTCCATGATTTCTTCCATAGGATCTCACCCTTAATGTCTAAGGAGCATTTAGACACCAAAAACACCAATTTTAATCGAGAAACGAAGCCGGAATCTCGATTTTTACCCCAAACTTTCTGAAAACTATAAAATAGGAAAAAGCTTGAGAAATAGAAATTTCTACCTCAATTCCTTGCTTTCCCTACGTTGCTTGGCTCCTAGAGGCTCGCCCCGTAGCCCGAGATCTACCCTCCAAGCTCGGTTGTGGAGTTGGAGTGTAGAGAGAAAGAGAGGAGAGAAAGTGAAGAGAAAGAGAGGAAAGGAGAAAATGAAGAAAATTTAGGTGAGGCCGCCTATTTACTCGCCCGGGGTGAAATTATCACTTGCTCTTTAGTTGACCCTCAGTCAAGATTAGTAAAAACAAATTCATAAAATCTCACCTCGGGTGATTCTAAATCCTAATTGCCCCACAGTTTTCTTCTTTCACTTTAGTCCCTCTCAAAGTCTCAAATTCCACTTTAACCTCGAATCCGTCATCCTTTTGGTACCGGACTCATAATTCATTCCCATAAGCTCTATTCTTCTTCTCAGGTTCCTACTTGGTCATTTCTCAAAAGTACTCCATATTTTCTTTTCTTTTCGTTTTAGTCCTTGAGAATTTGTAAAATGTCCTAAATTAAAATTTTTGAAATTTCTATTTCCAAATTTCCTTCACTAATTCAAAAAGAACATTTCTCATGTAATTAAATTTTTCAATAAACTTCAAATAGACTTTAAATATTCATGAAAATTCTTGGGATATTACACTGCTGCTGGGAAAAATTCATTTCTGTCAAGATGGCGCCTAGGCGCCACACCTGGCGCCCAGGCGCCATGATGCAGAAGTTCATATGCTCTCTGTCTCGCTAGCGCCCAGGCGCCAGTAGTCAGTTATAGTTTTTTTGACTTGGCGCTCAGGCGCCAACGTCGAATTTAACCTTCTGCATAAAATTTTCTGCATTTCTTCACGCCTCCAAACCCTAGCAGCCGCGATTCTCCTCTTTTCTTCTCCTTCTCCGATGACCTTCCTCCCTTGGAACGCCATTGAAGCCGATTGGAAGCTTCTCTTCTCCCCAAACCTTCAAGTTTCCACATATCCTTCCATTTTCTTCTCCTTTTCTTCCCTTTCCATCAATTTCTTTCCACCTTTTCTTCCTTTCTTCATCTTCTTTGCGATTTGGGCTGGGTTTTCGAAGTTGGTGGTCCTCCTCCCCATTTTTCTGCAGGTTGTGGTAAGTTTCCTCTTCCCCACTCCATTTTCTTTGAATTTCAAAAAAAAAATTTCAGATTTCGAATTTTGGGGTATTTTCTTGCTTAAAATTGAATTTCTCAAATTTCTAAAATGATTGGAAATCACTTTTTAACCTTTAAGTATTTATTTTATTTTATTTTCTGAACTTTTGAGGAATTTTTAATTTTTGTTTTCTTCATTTTGAAAATTTTTGTTGAATAATCCAAATTTTAGAGTTTTTGAAATTAAATTTTTGCTTTTTGAATGTTTAGGATTATCCATTGCATACATTATGTCTCACAAACGTTCAAGAAAGCAAAAGGAAGCCGAATTCTCCTCTAGTAGAGACTTTGATGCCTCTAGGTTTAGGAATTTTGATTGTAAAATGAAATTTGATGAACTTGAACCTAGAGAGTTTATTAAAGAGAGAAGATTTTATCTGAGGGCTAATCAGTATCCTGAAATTCAGGATTGAATAAAAGAGTGGGGATGGGAAATACTTTGTAGGCCGGCTACGAGATACTGCCCCGAGGTTGTAAAAGAGTTCTACGCAAATGCATTTAGGGGGAGTAATGATAGTGTTGCGGACATAAATACTTCTTTTGTTAGGGAGAAAACAATTTATTTTACATCAAACAATATCAATAATCTGTTTGGTTTGAGATATGGTCCTGATGCTGATAATGAATATGCTGAATGGATGAGGTTTAGGCATATGAGATCAAATACACTTATTGACACTCTCTGTAAAGAGGGAGCAAGATGGGAGTTGGACGCTCAGGGGAAAGAAACAAATTTTAAAAAATCTGATATGAAACAAATCCCCAAAGCGTGGTGCACTTTCGTCCAATCCAATCTCCTCCCCACTTCGAACCGTTCTGAAGTAACAATAGAAAGAACGGTGGTCATCTATATGATTATTACAGGAAGTGTCTTTAATGTTGGATCTCTGTTATCCCAAAATCTAGATAAATTAATTCAAAAACAAGGAAAAAGATTGGGATATCCTTGCCTTATTACTAACCTCTGTCAAAAGGATGAGGTGCCTATGCTTAATGATATTTTTCGTAATCTCGAGGGCCCTATCATTGCACACGTGATAGATTCTATGGCACCACGTGATGGAGCCCCCGCGGATCACCATCAGGCACCCATTCTGATTCCTCAGGCACCATTCAGACCACGTGCTGCACCTGCACCTCCAGGACCTCATATGTCGCAGCGGATTATTGATATTGAAAACTCCCTAAATGATTTGAGAACGTCCCACAATGCTTTTGTTGCCTCCCATGATGCATTTGTAGGAACACAGAATGAACATAATAGGGGCGTAGCTCAAGCTCTGTATGCCATGGCTAGGCATTGGGGAGTGAGCACTGAGAGTTGGACTTTGCAGGATCCCTCTTACGATCCAACAGACGACATCAATTTCAATCCTGCAGTCAACAGTGGAGTAGCTGGCGAAGATGAAGAGATGGGCGAAGAAGACGACGCTGATGACACGGATTGAGGCGTTGTGATTCAGTGTTTTGTTGTTTTTATTTCTTTTGTTATTATTCATGTATTGTACTTCTTATTTCAGAACTTTATGTTATGTCACTTTTATGTATTTAGTGGAGTTTTTATTGTATTTTGTTGATGTTTTGTTTATTATGATGGAATGGTTAAGATTCTTGTTATTGTTCATTCTCTTTTTATTTTGGTTCTTGTTTTGTAATTTGTGTATTTTGATTTTGTATTGTTGTTGTTGATGGTTTGTTTTTAGCATTCATTGTGATTCCGCCCCCTTTGTGTTGATTGTCCCCCTTTGAATGCTCAAACTTTATTTTTGTGTTTGGTTTGACATTGAGGACAATGTCTAGTTTAGGTTTGGGGGAGTAGAGTAGTTGTTAAATAAGAATGCATTTCTTTTTGTTGAACCATCGCGTTTTAGGATTTTTCTTGATATTTTGGAAACTATTGAACAGGTTTTATGTTATGTCAACGTTGGCTGAATTTATGTCGTCATCTTATTTAAAATCGAGCTAAGTTATGGATTTTTAAAATTTATCGATTAAAATTGGAAATTTTCAAAAAAATTCTTAAATAAAAGTTGTAGGTATTTTTAATTTTCTTTATATACTCCTCAAATTTTTAAAACTTTTTATTCTTAGTTGTGATGTATATTTGCTCAATAAGGGAATTTTAAAAAAAAATAAATAATAATAATAATAATAAATAATAAAAAAATAAAATAAAATAAGTGTGATTTAAGTTGAGGAAGTGTAGTGTGGATTAGGTGCACAATACTTTCTCCAACCAATGAATCATATCTTAATAAATAAAGGCGACGGACAAGGCATTGTTGTGTGGATTAGGCGCACTGATAATTCTTTGCTTCCTTAGCCTATTAGCGGATATTGCCTTGATTGAGGGGAAGATGTGTGGTTAGGCGCACGGTCTTAACTTCGATCATAAATAAATTGGAATTCCCTTTGCTGAAATGCATTTTGATAGAGCTAAGAAAAATCCTCACAATAAGATAAATTCTTTTAAACTTTTGAGGGAGTATTTAGAGAAAATTGATGGCATCAATGATTTTAATTTTAAGATTAATGAAATTTTTCAATTTGTCTATGAATTCAAGAAATTCATTGCCTAGATTTGCTTTATTTAGATGAATGCATGAATCTAACTTACTTAGCCATAATCTTTCAAGTTGTTCAACACATCCTTTTTATCATGAAAGATCATTTTGTTATGTTCGTGTAGTGTGTTTAGTTGTGTTAGATAGTTGTTTGCTTGAGGACAAGCAAAGATCTAGGTTTGGGGGAGTTGATAAGTCCTAGTAAGTCACTAAATAATGCCATCATATGTAGGATTTTCAGTCCTCTTTTAGCCTTGTTGCTTTCCTTTTGCACATTTTATCTTTGTTTTCGTTTAGTTCTCTAGTGCTTCATAGTTTTCTTATTTTCTTGTTTTATTTCCCCTTTTTATTGCCTTTTTAATTTATTTTAGTTGTTGTCTTTTGCAGGCACAATTTTGGGGAGAAAACAAGAGGAAGTTGAGACTCTAGTGAGCTGGCGCCCAGGCGCCAGGCGTTTGAACCACAGAGAGCCCTCTGCCCAATTGGCGCCCAGGCACCACACGTGGTGCCCGAGCGCCCAACCCCATGAACTAACAATAGAAGCTGCCAACCTTGGCACTCAGGCGCCAGTACCGGCGCTCAGGCGCCAAGTCTCGAATCTGCAGCTTAAATGCTTCTTTTGGGGCATTTTGTCCTAATTTTGGATTGGGAGATTTTTGGGGAGTTTGGAGGCAGCAAGGGAGCAACAACTTGAGCTGGTTAGGGGAAAAAAAGGCCTTCCCTCATGGGATTGGTCTTCCTTCCCCCATCTCTTCTCTTTTCTCTTCACTTTCTTCTATTTCCATGTTGCATTTTTCTTGTTTTATGTAGTGATAGGTAGTATGTAACTCAAGGGTTGTTATGAGCCCGATTTTAGATTAGGTTTTGTGTAATTTCTTGAACTCTTGTAATTATTGCTTGGTTAATACATGTTTATTTATTGCAATCTTAATGCTTTCCTTTAAATTGGCCACTTATTGGGATGATTTGGTGTTTTTACCAAACTTGGGAAAGGGAGGTAAAAACTAGACCCAAGGAATGAGTTGTATGAGTTCTTGAACCTTAAAGGAGAGGGGATTGATTTGCTAATGTCATAGGAATATAGATATTAGCCTCATATAGTCAAATTAGGGTTTGCTCATTTAATGAACTTGATTTTCACATAAGGAATTATGGAGAATTAGGTTTTATCTTAGTTGAGATTTGGGAAAATCCTTCTAGGAATATTTGTGCCCTAGACTAGCATGTACAATTGATAAAAGCAAGAGTAAGAGGATGATAATGGAACTTATGAAAAATGATGGGTTTGGTGGTTGATGTAATTTAATTTCTTATGAGGTTTTGTTATTGAATGATTCTTCTTAATTGCATTTCGTATTTTGTTGGAGTGGATTTTACGGAATTGAATTGCTCTAAAAATGTTTGATTACTACTTTTATGAGTTTGGGGTTTTTATCTATGCTAGGGATAGCTAGATATTAACGAGCCCATTGTAACTTCCACCATAAATCGGATTAATCTAGGAATAGATAATCTTATTTATGTGGTTTTTTTGAGTTCCTAAACTTAATCACCTACTTGAATGATTGGATTAAGGAATTAAACAATCATTTGGGTTAGGTAGGTTTGTTTCTCCAAGGGATTGGGTTCAAACAATTTTGAGAGCTTAACCAACACCAAAAGGATTTGTAATTTGATTGAATCATTCTGTAGCAACTCAAAGACTCATTTGTCTATGAATTAGTCGGATTAACAAGTAAATGAAGTCAATCTCATCAATCCTAGGTTATTGTCATTAGGAGTAGCTTAGTTTTAGGTTGTAGATAATAGTTTTAGTTTAATTTGTAGCGTTAGATTCATTTCTCTGTTTAATGATTCATCTAGATAGCATTTAACTTTAGATTCGCGGGTAGTTGGTACCTCAATCCTCTTGGGAACGATACTCTACTCACTCTGTATTACTTGTACGATTGGTACGCTTGCCAAGTCGTCAACATTTTGGTTTTCTAATTTCAATTTTACTTTGCTATTTCTGTCATTACGTTTTCTTGAAGAAAGCAAATCATGAAAAAGATCAAAGCCTAAAAAAAATGATGCTATTGAGATAATTACTTGTGTTTGAATAATATAATTTAACTATTTTTAAATTAATTTTTTTGTGATTTTCTCATCTAATAGGATTAATGAATAATCCCTTTTAGGCTTACTGTGACCAAAGGGTAAAGCCCTCCCTATGAAGAGAAACTTCAAGCAATGTCGAGATTACATGTGTGCGAATTGATTGAATACTAATTTAGAATTTAAAGTATTAAATTTTAAAGTTGGAATGTGATTTATATTTCTCTCTTGATTATCTTCTTTTTGTTGTTTTAAGATTTTGTGGGTATGTAAGTTATGTTTTAAATTTCAATAAATCTATTGTTGCTAATCCAAATGTATATTTACAAAAATAGAAGAAACAGTCAAAGGAAAACAAGGATTTTAATCCTAGC
This sequence comes from Biancaea sappan, assembly GCA_037074585.1. NCBI lineage: Eukaryota > Viridiplantae > Streptophyta > Magnoliopsida > Fabales > Fabaceae > Biancaea > Biancaea sappan. The sequence goes on from CM073500.1 coordinate 28,126,207, forward strand.
AGACCTATTAGGTTAGTAACTTTTATTTCAACTCATTTTCATTATTAATTAATATATTTATCTAAATTAATTTATGTAATATCTTATTTTTTGTTCTTATTTTCATTTGACGTTATTCACATTCAATTTTCAAAGTATTTGTATCCAATGAATCATCTTATATGTGTCTTAACATGACTTAAATGTCTTATTATTTTTGTACATGTATTATTTTATATTTTTTAATTATTTTTATTTATTTGATAAACAAAAATTATAACATTTGTATTAATACATGCATTGGACGGGTCACAACACTAATTAATAGAAAAATAAGTAAAATACTAATGACTTTTTCTTTGGAAATTGAAGTTAACTAAAACCAAACAAACAATGACAGATCTAATTATTAAGCAGCAAACATCTGAATCTTTGATTTCTTATCTTGTCCAAACTGGCTACATATATACTGAAATAGTTAAGGTCTTGTGGGATGGTGAATCCACTCGATCCCACTAGGAAAAGATTCTTTGTATGGAAGTGAGATGATGATTGAAGGTTATTAAATTAGTGGGAATCGTTCTGTTGTGCACACCCTGCCCTAATTTGATTGCTCCATCATTTTTGTGTTACGCTCCATTTTTATTATAAAAGCTGTCTCCAAAAATCCCTCTTTATCATTTTTGACAAAGCAAAGAGGTACACCTCAATCTCCACTTGAACAATTTTTCTTTAATATTTGGACGAAATTGAAAGGTACTCCCACACAACTCTCCGTCTCTTGTTCTCAATTATTATCAACTTTCCACATTGTTTCTTTTGTTGATGTGTTTCTTCATCCCCTTTATTAACATCGCCTAATCATCTTTTCATCATCCATCAAACAAGCCGTATTGTTCCTTTTTCGTATTCATTTTTTTCTCTCCATTAAATCTTGTGGTTCTCGTTGTTCCCAGTGATTTCACTCTTTATTACTGAGTCCACGCGTGGATTTGGTGCATCCATTTGCATTTTAAGTTTTTAACTAGTAACTAGTTGGCCCGAGCTTGACCCACATCTATAGTTAACACAATGATCAAAGGCACCTGCGTGTCGTGTCTTGTTTGCATGCGTCTTGTTTGCATGTCATTGTAAAATCAGTCTGAATTCAACAGTTCATATTGACGTCGCATTGTAACCGTTAGATCTAAACTGACCTAATAGTGACCGTGAATAAGATGCGATAAAGATTCTGCCCAAAGAACTTTATAGATTTTTTTAAAATTATTAGTATTCAAAAATCTATTGATTAATCTGATTCTAGTTTATCAAAATACATACATGTAAAACTCTTCAACAATAATTTTTCTTATTTATAAGATTGAAATCTAAAAACTTGCTTAAAAGAAATAAGTGTTGAACTAATTGAATCAATTAACATTAAAAATATTTTGTAAATATGCTTCGTATTATAAAAAGATAGGTTTATAAAGAATTCAACTTTTTGAAAGAATAAGTTCTCTTATCATTAGATTATTTCAAAATGTATATTTTTTTATTATTATACAAACATGCACACAAATTTTAAAAAAAAAAAATTGAGCTCACAAAAGGTTTTCATTATGAAATGTTTATAATTCGAAAGCATAATATAAGATGACGAGGATATATACTTAGTGGGACAAGGAAGGCACAAGTTGTGAAGTTGGTGATTAGCTCAGCAGAAGCTTAGTTCTGGATGGACCAACCCACCTTAACTATCGCTTTATAGAGTGCCGTGAGTGTATGTTTAAATGAAAAGTGGTCTTAATAATTGGATCTGAAAAAATATATTTATAAGAAAAACTCACTTATAGGGCTGTTAAATAGGTCAAGTCATATTATCTCAGCCCAAGCTCTACAGGGCTAATAATAAGTATAGGTTGGGTCGGGTTAGGCCTTTATATAATTTATCGTTAAAAATTTCTAGCTCATCTCAACTCATCATAGGTTATAGACTTATTTATCTTATTTAAAAGAATGTTATTTTGATTATTTTAATGATAACAACTAAATATTAGAACAGTACAATTAAATTTTAAAAAATTAAATTAAACTACTAAAAAATATATTAAACATTAAAATAGCTAATTTTTTTTTAAAATGTAATTATAATTATTTTGAATAAAAAAATTAGGTATTGAAGCTATAAAATTTCAAAAAATAGAACTAAACTTATAAAAAAATAGACTAAAATTGAAAATATAATAAATAAATAAAAATAAAAAAATTCACAACGACCAACTCACTCCAATTCACTTAAACTCCAAGAGCTTAGATGGACCGAATTAAAAGTCTTTTTTCAAAATAAACTATTAAATTATTAGCTCACATAATATTATTTACAAAATTAGAATTAACCGACCCATTACGTCAAACTCATTTTGACATCTCTATCCACTTACCCACATTTCATAAAAGGATTTTGTAGGTCCCTCCCTCCCCATCTTTAGTAATGAGGGCTGATGAGGACTGCATCAAATCAAAGCCCTAGCTTGATTGGGTATTTCAACCTCATGTCGCTTAGTGTTTAATTTGTTAATTTGTATAGGTTGAGCTAATTTCTGTTAAAGTCGCACTAGGTGGAGATATATATATATATATATATATATATATATAATTTCCCAAGATTCCTTTGATTGTGGTTGTTGTTTCCAATAAATTTGAGTTCCTAGTTATAGCCTTTCCTTATAGTTCAACTTTCTTATCAACGCATGAAGCTTGCATCATTTTGCATGAAGAAAAAAGTCGCTTTGAGCCAAACTTGGTATATATCAACCAGTGGAACCAATAATCTTGTGTGGATTATGTAATTATATTCCTTTATATATCTTGTACCGGATCAAACTCTCACTCTCTCCCACACCCTATTCCATTTAATCACATAAATGATTAATCTACTCCCTGATACTAAAGATATACAGGACTTTTATTGATGAAAATTTTAATAATTTATTTACAAAAAATTACGAATTTCATATATACTATAGCCATCCCATCCATGATTGTCTTATTTTACTATGCATTAAATATTATTATGAACTTAATTTTCATTTTTTTATATTAGTGACATAAGTATTTTAAAATAGTTATTGGTTTATTTTCACATATATAACATAATTTCTTTTAATTGAAAAGGGGAGAGATCACGTATGACTATATATGAAGGAAATACGCAATATAATATAATATCCTCCTTACTCGTGGTTCATCATCCACGATAAATCAAAATCATAAATTTCCACCAGCAATCTCTTTGTTAAATTGAAGCAATTAAAGCCTACCATCAAGCTAATCTTTACTTAGAAAAACTCATGCACTCATGCACTCAACCCCATCCAATTAATTTCATGTAGAAGCACCACAAATCAATAACCATCCCAAAAACCCAGCTAACACATAACTCTTCATCTTTCACAACACTCCCAGGAACTAGCTCACCAAAAATGTCATCCACATCTATATTGGGAGACACTAACCTCTGCCACAAAACCACCCAACCCTCTTCACCATCACCATCATCTCAAGAACGCCTTCCCAATTATGTGAAGTTGGTGCTTTCAGAACTCAAAGTTCAACGAAGAATGGCCCTTCCGTTAATTGCCATGAACCTGGCTTGGTTTGCCAAGACAGCCATCACCACGGCCTTTCTCGGCCATCTTGGCGAGATCAACTTAGCCGGTGGCGCCCTCGGCTTAACTTTTGCTAACGTCACTGGCTTCTCCATCTTGAACGGCCTTTGTGGTGCCATGGAACCCGTCTGTGGACAAGCTTATGGTGCCAGGAACTTCAGACTTCTTCATAAGACCCTTCTCATGACAATCCTCTTGTTGCTATTCTTAACACTTCCCATCTCTTTCTTGTGGCTCAACATCGACAAAATCTTAGTTCAATTCGGCCAACGAAAAGATATTTCAGTTGTGGCCAGAACTTATGCTAAATATCTCATACCAGACTTGCTAGTCACCTCATTTCTCTGTCCCTTGAGGGCCTACTTGAGCTCTCAGAGCATAAATGTTCCCACCATGTTCAGTTCAGCCGTAGCTCTGGCTCTTCACATTCCCATAAACATAGTGCTCACAAAGTCCATGGGTCTCACAGGAGTTTCGATGGCAGTTTGGATCAGCGACCTGATAGTAGTGGTTCCGCTGGCCATCTACGTTGTGATTCTTGAAAACAGGAAGGAGAGCGGGTGGAGGGAAGGAGGGTGGTGGGATCAGAGCATTAAGGATTGGATAAAGCTGCTCAAGCTTTGTGGGCAATGCTGTCTCACCACCTGCCTCGAGTGGTGGTGCTATGAGATTCTGGTGTTGCTCACTGGCCACCTGGCTAATGCGAAGCAAGCAGTGGGAGTGTTAGCCATTGTGCTTAACTTCGACTATTTGCTATTCTCAGTGATGCTGTCGCTAGCCATATGTGTTTCCACTCGTGTGTCCAATGAACTTGGTGCAAACCAACCAGCTCATGCGTACCGATCAGCCTGTGTGTCTCTGGGAGGGGCTATTATATCTGGTTGTTTAGGGAGCTTGGTCATGGTAGGTGCGAGGGGAATATGGGGTCCATTATTTAGCAATGATGAGGGGATCACAAGGGGAGTGAAGAAGACCATGTTGCTGATGGCTCTGGTGGAACTGTTTAATTTTCCAGTGACGGTCTGTGGCGGCATAGTTCGGGGAACGGGTCAACCGTGGCTGGGGATGTATGCCAACCTCAGTGGGTTTTACCTGCTGGCTCTGCCTTTGGGGGTGGTTTTTGCCTTCAAGCTCCGTCTGGGGCTGAGTGGACTATTCATAGGATTAGTGATTGGAATTTCTACGTGCTTTATGCTGTTATTGGTATTCATTGCGAGGATTAATTGGGAGGAAGAGGCTAGCAAGGCACAGACACGAGCATGTGGCGTGCAGCAGCTGGAAGTTGCAAGATTTGACGCAAATCAACTAACTGAAAATGCCAAAGTATAACAACTATTTGGTGGAATTTAGGATTATATGCCACCCCGCATTCATATATATAGCTATCATTCAATGAATAAGCACGGCTCAACCATCCAGAGAGACTCGACGGGAGGCCATATGTCGTTATTTGTAAAAGTTAACAGTTTGAATTTTATGATTATTTTTTAAAAAGTATAAAATCATCATCATGAAATATAGACCATTGGCTGAGTTCATTGGACACAGAATTTTCAAAATCAAAGAGGAGATTCATGAGCCATACTTGTATAGAATTGTTGAGTTCCTTCTAAGAACTCCATATTTTAAGTGTTTCCGCGATCTACAAGTTTCCTGTAAAACACTCCAAATTAATTAACCCTGTCATTGGCTCTTTGTTTTACCCTTTTTTTTTCTTTTTTTTTTGGGGGGGGGGGATTATATTTAAAAATGAAAAAGTTAGCTACATTTTTTTTCCCGATAAACAGGTAGCTGCCATTTTTAAATCAATGCAATGGCCAGAATGGCCCATTCATCTATTATACAAACAAATGCACCAATAATTACCATGCATTCAAAGCAGTACTGTAGTGTATAAATATCAAAGCAAAACATCAGTCATCTATAAACCCAGGATTTGATATTAAAGCCTGTAGCTCTTTAGCTTTCTCAGTATTAAAGCCAAGGGTGAACAGTACTTTGTGACCAGGGGATTCTGCTTCAGACCAAATGCCGAGGAGTATATGTATTGTGGTAATTTCCCCGCCATCACCTGCAAAGTTACAGATGGAGTTAGAGAATGGATTTACATTTTAGATGTTAAGAATTCCCGGACTTCATTAAAGAAATAACTAAAAATTTTATTACTCAGACGGTAGATAAACAGAACAAGACTAAGCAAGATCAGCAGAGAAAAGGATAAACCAGAAACTAAGTCTCTTAAGAGTCACAAGACTCCCCCGAGCACAAGCTCCTACACACAACAAACTATCATTCTCCACCGCTAATCCTTTCTCCTCCTCCCTTCCTTTATAACAAACTCTATCCTATTGAAATTCCCTCTCTGCCCTCTAACAAACTAACAGAATCATTCGCAATGACAGAATCACTCACTCCCACTACATCCCTATCACTACCCACCCCTCAACATAAGCTGATTTTTTTTTTCTTTCTCCTATTTCAGCCTCCTTTTTTTTTTTTGAACTGCTAGCCAAGCTAGCTAAGCATATGATGGGCTAATAAACGGCCCAAGAGAAGACCAACAGATGACCAGACCAAAGATCCAACAAGACAAAGCATGGTATGTATGCTGGCAATTCAATTACATCTATTTCAGCCTATTCCAATCCTTCCCAGCAAAGAAGAACTGGATTGGTGCGCCTCGGCTGCCACTGCCACCATAGGATCTGTTCCCTCTAGCACCACCGCCGCCATAGATCAAAGACTGATGCACAAAGAGATCCTCACCACCATCATTAGGAGTTATGAACCCAAAGCCCTTTTGGTTATTGAACCACTTCACCTTTCCCGTCACCCTCTCACCCATCTCTCTCGTCGTCGAGATCAACTTCTTCGTCTTCCTCTTCCTCTTCATTGCCAACGACCCTCTGGTGATGTTCACTGATGACAGAGCTCCGGAGCCCATAATGTGCGTGGTCTGGTGTTGTCTGTTTTTCTCACCATTTCCTCTCCAATTTCCCTTAAACCACTTCGTCGACAGATTCTAAGTTGCTATTGCTGGTGTCAAGCTTCGGTTGGTACTTGTCGATGACAATATCAAACCCACACTTCCATTCTTGTGGTTTTGTGCGTCTAACAACCCAAGAAATGACCCATTAACAATGGTAAAATGGGTTTGCCCCATTTTCTTTTTATTATCGTCCCACTTCTGCTTTTCTAGGCCCAGCCCATTCTCTGAGAACCGACCCCCTCCAGAGGCCCAGGTTGTGACTCGATTAACTCCTCTCCCTTCTCCCTTAACTCTTCCTCCTTTTCCCTGCCTGAACTATGTCGTCATCTCAGCTTCAATGTCACGCGCCAGTTGCAAAGTATCCTCCGTTCTCCTTGGTTGTTCATTGCTTCCCGAAGATGGTCATGGTCCTCCTTCTCTCTCAGTACCAACAGCTTCATTCATCGGTTTCTCTCTCAACAATCGATTAAGGTCATCCATAATGGATTGTTTGAAATCTCTTAATCCTTCTCTCCATTCTTCCATGAAATCTTCCAAAAAATCAATTGTCTGACTTTTTTTTGGTAACATAGAAAAGATATTGGCTCCCCTCGAATAATTCGGCAAGTCGGACCAATTGTTAGGAACCCAGACTTGATTAAAGAAAGAACTAAAGACTTTATTACTCAGACAATGGAAAGACAGAACAAGACTAGCAAGATCAGTAACGAAAAGGATAAACCAGAGACTAAGTCTCTAGGAGTCACAAGACTTCCCCAGAGCACAAGCTCCTACACACAACAAACTATCATTCTCCACCATTAATCCTTTCTCCTCCTCCCCTTCCTTTATGACAAACTTTGTCCTATTGAAATTCCCTCTCAGCCCTCTAACAAACTAACAGAATCATTCACAATAACGGAATCACTCACTCCCACTACATACCTATCATTAGACTTGTGCACGGAACATCAGATATGAATCATACAACAACTCACTAATCATAATTTGTTACGTTTGAGATTAAGGTGTTACATATTGGAGATACCGTGGTAGAGGCATACATATTAGCATTGATACATATTATGGTTTTTTTTTGATAGAAAGCATTGATACATATTATGGTATTCTTTATTATTCTTAATAATAACAAAGGCCTGTCATTAAAGTAGATCTTCATAACAAACAGATATCATCTCACAGGTAACAGGAAACATAATCCAGAACATCGTCAATTTGTCAGTCCTCTAGGAAGCTCAAAATGGTTCTGTTTAGCAAGAGAATAAAGTGCCCTCAAACACCCATTATTTTCTTTCCCTGTTCCGTTTTCACATTGCTTCAGGACTTTATCTTGCAGTTCATAATTTAAGATTTATCAGAGATCATGACTTCCTAGAGCAGAACTGGAGTCTTATTTAATATCTAAATCTCAATGACAGTCACAACAAACAGACTAAGCCATCAACGACTTGAATATAGTTTGACTACTCTTATTGCAACAAAAAGAACTTGAGGAGGAAAAAGCAAGACATGAAAAGTATACCTGATTATTAAGGTACATAAAATCTACACTATTCTAATTTCATTCCAACATAAAAGTTACTTGAATGATGAACAATTAAAAGCTTCTCACCTAGGATAACTACAAAAGCAAAACCTTTTAAAGTAGATTTTAACCAGTTTTTTACTAGCAGGATAACATCCAAACATGCATATGATCATAAAGAAATAGAGAAACTGGAGAGAGAGTTAATAAAACATCAAAACAGAGAAAGTTTAAGTCACCTTGGCAAATTTACTGTCCAATACCAAAAACATTTAGTCAGAATATCAACATCGGTTATTCAAGAAGTTTTATGCACTACCATAAATGACAAAAATGATAAGAACCAACCTGATTTTATTTTTTCATCAACAGCCCAGTCAAGGGCCCTTTGAGCATCTTCAGTCAGTGGAGGATGCTCAGGACTGAAAAAATACAAATCAGCCTTTCCAAGTAACTTCATAATCTCATCAAGCACTTTTAAGAGAGTAATTCCGTTGGCTCGCAAAAATCTAGAAGCTGGATTAGTTCCTACAGCTCAAAGAAAGCTTCAACACTATGCATAAATTTACAGACTCAATCTGTACTCGAAAATGATTTGACAGCAAGGAAGGGGACAGAAGTAAATTAAATACAAGGATCTAAAACATTAAACATGTCATAATCTTACAACATACAAAGGAATTGCAGCATTTGGGTTGCATGATCTGTAAAATTAGTACCTACTGATGTTATGTATGCACTCATTTTCCCCGCAATTGTCTTTGAGGTTTTGATTCAAAGGAAGCAGGTAAACAAAATCAAACAGTCCCCAAAAGTTTCCCACATGAAATAACACTTCATTGTAGTACTAGTAAGCGTTTAAAATAGTACATCTAGTTTCTACAATATGCAAAACTTGAAAAGATATTTGCTTAAAATGAAAAGAATCTGCTTCAACTTTGAAAGAACTAAAAGCGAACATGCATGAGATTAATGCCCTGGGGCAGGAAGACCAGCTTTGCTTCTTGAGTTTACTTGGTCACCAATAGCTTCTAGGATAACAAATGTTCAAAGAACACCAAACTAATCTTGAAAAATGATAGTATAGGAGCTAATCTCTTTGCAATTTGGACAGGCTAGATAAGCCGTAACTATTCTTTTGAAATAAATGAAGCAAGTTATATAATTTACCTTCTCAACTATAAAAGTTAACAATACTACAATAGACCTCCAAAACTTTCATTATTTAACATAACCCCTTTATTAATTTTTCATCCAAAACCTCAGATATCAGATATCCATATAAGTTGAAAGAGGCCAAATTGAACAAAAAAATACATCTGACCAGTCATCTTTAATGGCAAACAATTTTTTTTTTGGTCATTTTCTTCTATATTTTTGCAACAACAAAAAGCTCCCTAGAATGATAGGTCAAATGTGCTTCTTGCCAATTTGACTTCTTTCAACCTATATGGACATGTGGTTTTAGGGTTTTAGAATAAAAAGTTAAAAAATGGTTCATGTTGTACACAATTAAGAGTTTCAGGGCACCCTTTGTCAACTTTGTAAAGCTGATAGGATAAATTGCACAACCCCTAAGTTGAAGTGGGTTCTTGCATTATAGCCAAAATATTTAACAGAATAGGTGGGAGTGGGACTCTGCATAAAGACTTCATCCAAAACTAAGACACCATTTCATGGACAGAATCTTCAGTAGCCACCGCTCTACTGTTATAATGGCAGCAACAAATGGTTCATGTTGTACACAATTAAGAGTTTCAGGGCACCCTTTGTCAACTTTGTAAAGCTGATAGGATAAATTGCACAACCCCTAAGTTGAAGTGGGTTCTTGCATTGTAGCCAAAATATTTAACAGAATAGGTGGGAGTGGGACTCTGCATAAAGACTTCATCCAAAACTAAGACACCATTTCATGGACAGAATCTTCAGTAGCCACCGCTCTATTGTTATAATGGCAGCAGTTTGAAAGGGGTGACAGTGAGTTGGCAGATAATGCCTTACTGAGTCTCATACTCTGGATAAGTAAAGCTGCATTCAGCATAGAAAGATGATGCACCTCAGAGTATCTCAAATATGAAGATGCAATGGATGAAAGACTTACCTTCAATAAGAACCCCCATGAGAAGAGCTTCAGTACCAGTGTTTGGATACTTAAGTTTTCTTGCCTCCAGTTCACCCATTACAAATGATTTTATAGCTTTCGAAGACCATCTGCTTCCACCAAAAATAATTGTCAACGGCTTAGAGAAAAGGCAATTGGAAAAAGAAATATGGTTATGCTTGGCAGGAAAGATGGAATATCTAGAGGGGAGACATAATAGAATGGAATGGAAATTTTTTTTCATTTTCACTCCTCCGTGCTTGGTAAAGAGCAGATAGTGGATAGAAAATAATTTTGAGCTAAGTTTCCCATAATAGAAAGAAAGGTGAACACTTCATAGTTCTAAGTCTAGAGTGAAGATGAGTTGTATTTTGTGCACCAAGGAGTATGAAGTAACTTGCATTCCAAATTATTCACCCATATATTTCAAAAACTTTCTTTCAACTCAAGTAATCAACCAAGCACACCTCCAACAATAAAAGTTACCAAACAAAGATTATGATAATCTTTCGGGTAAACTCACATGGGAACCTTCTGACCGGAGGAAACTCGCTCGGAATTTCTGCAAATAGGAAACAAGAAGAAATCTGAAACGCACAAAGTAGGAAAATATAATTTAGAGAAATCGATTAATCTGGGAATTAAGCTTACGCTGTGGGAAGGCTGAAGGAGATGGTGGCAACAAGGGGGCGGCGCTTGGATACGGGAGGTCTGAGACTGAAATGCTGAGGGTGAGGGTGAAGCAGAAGTTTTGTACCCAGCCATGATGAACCGTGAAGGATATGAGATGAGCGAAGATAAGGATCGAAAGACCTTCTGAAATCGGACTGCAATACCAGATTCGTTGTAGTAAGCTTGGATAAGAAGCTTGCAGCTGCCATTTTCACAAGAAATTGCAACGATTCAATTGGAGTTCGGTCTTCGGTTACTTGCCCATTCGAGGTTTTGTTTGCGATAGAACGTTAAATGTTGAAAGCGACGGAAGAAACATGCGGCGTCGACGCCTCGTCAGGTCCACTTGACTCATCTTCCAAGGTAATTTGGGCTAACCCTCTGAACCTACATCCGGGCCTTTTGTGGGCCTTTCTGTGGACATATGGTAGGCCCTCACACACAAGTATGAAGTATCTCTTGATTCGCCTAGCAAGCCCAATCCAATAGCAAGAACTGAGTCACTGAGCTTAAATTTGATCCAGATTACAAAACTGGGCTTACAATGTTGGGCTACACTTACTACCATTTGTAAAACTGGTATGCTCCCTCTATTTAGAATACAATAGAAGAAATTGATTTTATACAATGATACAACAAATTGCACCAGTATCTCCGCTTGAATTCAACTTAAATCATCATAAATGAATCATCCCAACATGTTTGAAGTCCTTTAATATAGTAAACAAAATATGGTGAGGGGAAAAAGAAAAGGCTAATTCATTGAGGTATATTTACCCGCTTTTTTTAAAAAAAAAATTTAGATATTAATTATTTAAATTATTTTTAATGTACAAACTTTTTATATAATTCGACTAATATTTTATTGAATTATCTGTGTAATTTGACTATGTCTTGATCGAATTTAATGTTATGAACTTAGACGAATTTGATATTCTGAATTTAGACAAAATTTCACCAATTGGTCAAATTTTATCTAAGTATAATTTGGCCAGTACTTCATCAAATTTTACTAAGTGAAAATAGGCACAAATTCGACAAAGCTCTAGTCGAATTTAGTCTAGGAAAATTCGATCAGTACTTGGTCGAATTCTCTTCTATATTTTTTTTTGTTATCCAAACATTTAAAAATATATAATTTTTATTAAATTAAAGTAATTATATTTCATGTAAATTAAATTAATATTTTTTATTTATTATTATTTATCCATTAATAATTTCATTAATTAATAGATATATTAATAAAAATATATAATTTTATTAAATTATTATAATAACGATATTTTTTATTTGTTGATGATTTATTTTTATTTGTTTTTATTTGTTTTCAAATGATTTAATTTTATTAATGTGTATAATTAATTATTATTTTAATAAATATATAAACTATTTTAAATGATTTTCATAATAGTTTTAATAAAATTTATTTAATATTTTTCAACAATTTAGATTAACGATAATAAATGTTTTTAATTTTTTAAAATTTTAAGAATATTCCTAATTTTTATTTTTTAAGTTTTAATGAATCAATAATTGTAACTATATTAATACTAAAAAATTTTTATTTTTTTATTTTTTCATTTTAATTATAGTTCTTAATTTTGTATACATTTATACATATATTTATACAAAATAAATGTATAAATATTTTAATTATAGTTTTTAATTATTAAATCATATTTTTTTAATATTGTTTTTCTCTAAGCCACATATAACAAAATAATATAATAACAATTTTGAAAGATAATTTTTGAAAAATCTTGTTAGATAATATAATCGTATGAATAAAATATTATTTAATTTAATTGTTCTGGTATGATAGGGCGAGATGGGCATGTTGATCGATTGTACCCAATTTGTTTGCAGATTCCACATCGTGAAGGTCCTCTACGTTATCTATAATCCATTGAACTATTTATACGCGTAAAGTTTAGACGTCCTTATTTCCAAACTATTTTAAGGTGAGGCTCCACTTTGTCTTTATTGTAGACTAGACAATCTTCATGGCTTCTAATAGGATAAAATTTCTCTTGATATGTTTTTAATATGGTTCTTCCACTTCAAATAACGATATCTATGGATCGAAATTAATCACTACAAATTTTTTTCCATATTTGCGATTTGTTTGCAAATCTTTCGTCACGATTTCTAAGAAGTCGGTGTTGTGAGCTAAAATCTGTGATTGTATGCTCGTGGCTGTAATATCTCAAGAATTTATATGAATATTTAAAGTCTAATTTGAAATTTAGTGAAAAATTTAATTACGTGAAAATGTGCTTTTTGAATTAGTGAAGAAAATCTGGGAATAGAAATTTTAATTTTTAATTTAGAAAATTTTTACAAATTCTCAAGGACTAAAGTGAAAAGAAAAGAAAGTATAGAGGACTTTTAAGAAATGACCAAATAGAAACCTGAGAGGAACAATAAAGCTTATGAGAATGAATTATGAGTCCGGTACCGAAAAGATGATGGATTCGAGGTTAAAGTGGTATTTGAGACATCGAGAGGGATTAAAGTGAACAAATCTTATAAGCTAAGGTGGCTATGAGCGATTTTATCGAAAAAGAAATTAGTGGGGCCCACACATACAATTATTAGTTTTTCTTCTCCTTCTTCCTCCCGAGGCTTCATGTTCTTCGTTCATTTCCATCTTCCCTTCTTCAATCATTTCTCAAATTTTCATCCGGCGATCTTGTATTTTCTAACCATACTTCCGATTCTCAGGAGTTCTAGAGGTAAAGAGGTAAGTTTTATCTACTCTATTTCTCTTTTTCTCCATTTTCGGACCTATGGAAGAAAATTAAGATTTTGAGTTTTAATGGATGAATTTAAGTGTGGATGTTAATGTAAAACATTCTTAGGTGGTTTATGATGTTATTAGAACAAGAAATTTCGTAGAATTTGGATATTTGAAAAAGTTAGTGTTCTTGATGAAAATTTGAGATTTGAGCTTGGATTATTGGTAGAAATTGGGGTTTTTGGTGTTAAAACACTCCTTAGACATTAAGGATGAAAACCCATGGAAGAAATCAAAAGAAATGTTGTTTTAGATATGATTTTAGGATTTTTGGATGAAGAACACGAAGAACATTGAAAATTTTCCCCAGAAATTTTCCCCAGATTTTCTCGTTACTGTAGCGTTGACTCGGTCAACGTTACTGTAGCGTTGACTCGGTCAACGTTACTGTAGATGCGTTGACCGTTGACTATTACTGTAGCATCAGTTTTTTTTTTAATATCGTTGAAAAGCTCTTTGAGTCTAGTTTCCAATGGTATAAGTGTCATTTAGAAATTCATTACCGGTTAGGAGTTATGACTTAAGATGTGAGTAAAGGTCGAGAGTAGTAATAGGAAATTTCTCTATTTTGTAACCCTAATGGTTTTTACCTGGTTACAATAGGGATGATTGGGGCGCAAGGTGGGAGCGCCGAGAGCGTGGAATCCAGGTGAGTAGGTAACCTTGCAAAATTAATTTAATAAATTAGTCAAAGCACAATATAAATCCCATTTGCGTTATTTGTGAAATTGAGAAGATTATCAGTGTGTGTTCAGGTTGAGAAAAAGTATAATATCATTGGAAGGTATTTTATTACCTTTGAGAATTGATTTCTCTAGTTGATTAAAGAACTAGATGTGATTGTTCCTTGAATAAATTGGAACATTTTGTAAGTGAATAACCTTACTAAACTAATGTGATCTTATTAGATAAGGTACAATACAAGTCTTGTTTATAACATTATTGAAGTGAGAAATAATCAATCTCGCTGTTGATAATATATGATGATTGTTATGGTTGATGATAGACATTCAAGGGAATAAAAATATGTGTAAATTCATTTATTTCATAGTAATTATATTGTGATAAATTCTCACTATTTTATTGATGAGCAAAAGATCTACGAGATCTAATACACGAGTTTGAAAGGGTTAGAGTCCCATACTACTCGGTGTATAAATGTGAAAATCTATGCACGAGTTTGAAAGGGTTAGAGTCCCATACTACTCGGTGTATAAATGTGAAAACCTATGCACGAGTTTGAAAGGGTTAGAGTCTCATACTACTCGGTGTATAACTGTGAAAATCAATACACGAGTTTGAAAGGGGTTAGAGTCCCATATCACTCAGTGTATAAATGTGAAAATCTATGCACGAGTTTGAAAGGGTTAGAGTCCCATACTACTCGGTGTATAAATGTGAAAACCTATGCACAAAGAGTTTGAGGGTTAAATTCCCAAGTCACTCAGTGCAAGTATTTATGGCATATAATACTATAATTATTTAAAATAAATGATAGATTGATTGTATTAGTAAATGTGGTGTTTGTGCTTATGATATTTTCATGTACAGTTGTTTACTCACTGAGTTATGATAAACTCACACTCTCCATGATTATCTTTTCAGATACAGTGGTTGAGGAGAAGAATTTATAGCCTTTAAGGATATACTCCACTTTTGTCTGGTAAACAATTGGTAAGGATTAGGAAACGCTCTGTAATCTAGTAGGTCACCTAGGCTTGGGAGGTTGTATAGTACTGTATAATGTTTGAAAGTTGAACATTTTCTGAATATGTATACAAAATATCTTTCTTGGAATATTTATGATTCACATAATTATGGATATTAAGAATGTTCACAGAGATTATGGGGTACCACGGAGGTACACCCTAGGTATTTTATGTTTATATCACATATAAGTTTTGGGATGTGACAGTGGCTCTTGTTGTGAAATATTATAACAATTTATACATCATTGTTTTTACCAATCTGAGCACAGACAGGTGTCGCATCCTTACGAAGAAGTCATTCATGCATTCGACGATATTTGTAGTCATTTGATCCCACCACTGAGCTTCTGTATCGTATACACGAGGCCATTATTCCAATGGTATATTTGTTTTATAGTTTGCGCCTCTCTCAAACCAAGTTCATATAATTGCTAGTTCTGCATTCACCATGCGACGCTCAAAATAGTATCTTGTCATCTATATATATAAGTTTAATCGAGAAACTAACTATATCATGAGTTACTAATCAGCATTGAGATTTAAAAAAAAAAACTCACTTATACTAATAAATTTTTCTGGTAAGTATTTATTGTTTGTTTCTCTTTTGACGTTGTCCCCTAAATGACGAATGTATAACTTCCAATGGGCATATGTGGTATATATATATATATATATATAGTTATGTGGTATAATATATATGTATCTGTTATTTGTTATTTATTTTAATAAATATTACTTTAGGAATAAAATTTGTTTATTGCATTATTTACAATGTATTATAGTGAGAGGAATGCGCTAAGTAGGCCTGCAGCAACCAACGGTTCCATCAGATTATGTGGTCATGAATTGTGACATGATCCTACACGCTGTTGGGGAACGCAGAGACTATGATACGGCTTACCCAGCTCCTCCTCTGACATAAGACTTATCGCAGTCACATATTCTCGTACAAAGGCTAACTTGAGGCAGGCGAGGGGCAAGGGTGTGGGGGAGACGTGGTGACCGATGTGTGACATCCGAAGCTTGCTCGAGCATTATGAAAGGGATGACGTAGGTCCAAGCTCGGCCTATTAGACCCCACCAATTTCACGACAATATCGTGAACCCAACATTTTCTGTAATTTTTTTTAATTTACTTTTAAAAAATTAGGAATATTCTAGAAACCTTCAAAAAAATAATAATAATATTCTTTTTAAATTGTTAAAAATTATTGTCTTTGCCAACATTTATTAAAACAATAATGACAAATTATTAACACATTAATACAAATTAAATCACATAAAAACAAATAAATAAATAAATAATCATCAACAAATAAAAAAATATCAACAGAGAATTATAAAAATAAATAAATAATATCATATCATACTCAAAAAAAAAATTATTTAGTAGGGAATTTGATCACGTACTGGCCAAATTCCCCTTTGGCCTATAATGAATTTGACCCATGCTTATAGTGGAGAGAAAAAATATTTTAAAAAACTAATATAAGCAAAGTTAAAAAGTATAATTAAAAAATTTATGCATAACCTTCTAAATGAAATTGATGTATTTTCATATTTTTTATTTATTTAAAAAATAAAAATTAAGAATATTCTAAAAATATTTAAAAAATAATAATAATTAATCTTTTAAATTGTTAAAATTATTATATTTGCCAATATATTTATTAAGACAATAATGAAAATCATTTAAACTAATTTATATATTTATTAAAACTAGTGTTTTCAAAACCGAACCGGTCATTAAACCGGTGAAGCCACCGAGTCAAGGTTCAATGGTCGGACCGTAGTCAAACATGTGGTAATTAAAAAATATTAAAAAATACATAATTTAAAATATTAAAAATATATATGATTTAAAATATTAAAATACTTAATATAATTGATAATTCATCACAACTCATAATATCTACAATTTTAAACTAAATCTTAGTTGTGAAAATAGTCTTGTAAAAGAGTGAGCAAGTCCTACATTGTTTAGAATAAGGAGGAGAAAAAACTTTTATATCCTAATATATGTTAATGAGCTTATAAAAAGTTAAAAGAAGTGGTGGGCTTGTTTTTTCTTCTTCCCTATTCTTTTTTTAAAATTTGTTTATCTGGACAACGACATATTTGCTAGTTGTAAAATTAAATTGGACCACCGTGTTTTTTTGCCTACCTCCTAAGCAACCAAAATAATAATAATAATAATAACCCATAAAAAAAAATCCAGACCGGTTCGATCACCTGACCGACCGGTTCTATCCAGTTTACCCTGTTCAGCATCGGTTCAGCCGGTTTGCTCCCGGTCAGACCTGTGACCAGTTTGAAGATATAACCGAATCGGCGCTCCCACCGGTTCCTGGTAGGACCAGCCGGTCTGATCTGGTTCTGCACACACTGATTAAAACGAATAGTCAATTAAGATTATTACTGAAAATCATTTAAAATAATTTATATATTTATTAAAAACACTAATCAATTATTAACATGATAATAAAATAAAATCATTTAAAATAAATGTAAAAATAAATAAAAAATAAAATCATTATTAAATAATAAAATATCATTATTATAATTTAATAATAAAATTATATGTTATAAATAATGAAATATATTAATTAATGAAACTATATAAATAAAAAATATCATTATCATACAGGAAAATCTAAAAGAAAATTGAAAACAATAAAAAATATTTAGAATGAATTTGACCAAGTGTTGGTTAAATTCAACCAATACATGTTAGGTAGAGTTCGATCAAGATTTGTCAAATTAATCATGTAATTCAGCTAAATGCTCATCGAATTTAGTAAAAGTTAATATATTAAAAATTAGTTTTGAAAAATTAGTATATAAAAAAATTTTGAAAAAAACTAAACGCCCATAAATGGTCCAGTGCATTGATGTATATAAGAAATAGTACTAAAAGTCTCATCATTGGTCTACACTTATTTACTGATCATTTATACTTCTGATTTTTACTGATTGGTCATTAACTCGTAATGCAACATACTACTTTGGTGATGATTTTGAGTAATGATTGTGAGCAACTGGAGGATAGAATAACGGAAACATAGAAAGTAAGATATTTGATGGGGTTGTGGAGTGAGAGAACATGAACGTGCGAGAGGATGTAAGAATTAATGTGGAGGGGAGACAGGGGAAGGGCATGCATGCATGCATTGACAGAAGAATAATAATGATGCTTAGGGATGATGGCATGAGAATTGCCGCGTTTGGGAGGGAAGCAATTAAAGTCATGGAGGGTTGACATTAGCTTGCCATTTGATTTGGGAACAGCTGGAAAACCTCATCAAGTGTTGAGGGACACAAATTATCTGTCATCTTTAATTAATTATTATCTGATATTTATCGTGTGTGTGGGCCAGGCTTCCATTACAGAAGTCAAAGTGGATTGGTGCAGATCTATTCAATCACAATCACTGATACGCAAACATTAGTTTGTTTAAATAGTTGGATTAAATCAAGTTTTGAATTAGAATTTGTTGAATAAAAAAAACAACCGAAAAAGAATTGTACTCTTTTATAGTAGAACTTTGGTGTTTATGAAGTTAATTTGATTTAGTTTTTAACCTTAATCAAATCAAATTGAGTTAATTAATTTTATAAAATTATAGGCCATTCGATTTTAATTTTTAAATAGTTTGATTAGATTTTAAGCGTTTTGTTACAATAATTTTTAATTTTTAATTTTAATGAAATATATATAAATATAAATAAAAGAAATCAAATTAATTAAAAGAAAAAGATTAAATTAATTAAAAAATATATAAAAATAATTTTGTTGAAATAAAAATATATAAATATTATATTATATATATACAAAGTTAGTTCAATTTGATTCTATTTTAATTGAACCAAACTAATTAAAATTTATATTTCAAAAGTGGAATTGGACCTCTTTTTTTATAAATTTCATAGATATTTTATTAATTTAGTTTAGTTTTAAACAATTCTAATATAAGCTATGTTCAACTAAGTTAGTTGAAAATAAATTTTATGTTATTGACAGGTTAAGAAAAATAGCATTGGTGGCATGTGAACGGTGAGAAATGAGAAGTAGGGAAATCTTCGCATGTGCACCCAACAACCGTATCTTGGGAGTTGGGACTCATACTTCTGGGTCATAATCACATGTATTTTACTTCTTTACCCACAGAAGTGTAAATTAATATTAAATATTTCCCTTCCAACTGCCACACACATTAGAAAGTTTGGTATCCTCTTTATATTGCCATACCTTCAAGTTTCAACTACTCAATTAGTTTGGTCTCTCTAATTCCCAGAAAGACAGAATGAAGGAAGGGTGAGGTATTTAATTAAGAAATTAAAGAAATGTGGGCCTAGCAGTCAATTGAAGTGGAGACTTCATGCAATCCTTAGCTGAGTCCCACACCAAAAAGGCAACAAATCTGATTCTGGATCCTCTTGCTTCCCAAGCAATCTATCTTTTCTAGCTTCATGCTGTCATGCATCGATCATGGATGAAACCACATCTTGAATCTGCTCATCTAGTTGACCAATATGATCACACCACGTCTTCACTTTTCGTTTTCATTTATTTACAACCACTAACTTGAATTATTCCAAAGGAACAAAATTATGAAAATACGACATACATATACACACACACGCCATTCATGAACTTTAATTTATATAAAAAAAAAAGATACATATACCATTCATGAACTTTAAAATAGAACTAAGACTTTAATCAGAGAACAACGTAGGATATATAGTGGTTTGATGAAATCAATAGCTTGCAGCTGCAAACAAGCACACGAGTTCTGTTTAATTCAAAATATTTGACATTGTTTAAAGTAGTAGTTAATGAAGAACGTAAAGCACAAGTAATAATTATAAAATACGATCTGGGACAGATATATATATAAACCTGATACTACTACTTGGATCTGGAACCTATGCTGATGCTCATGATTTCGATAGCCATATTAAGGATTTGGAGGACATAATATATATAGCCTTGGTGGACAAGTTTCAAACTTAATTATGGTAGTATTTGATTTGTCTAACTATTCTAATCCTTGCTTATATCACAATGGAAGTCCTTGAGCATGTGTCAACGTTAGATCCCAAACGTATAGGTACAGGGAGGAATTTTTAATCTTTTTTTAGACAAAAACCAATGATGTCGGAAGAAAAATTAGTGGAAGTAAAACTAATAAAGGGGTGGCAATTAAATTGCAATAAGACCGGCCAGGGAGTGACGATGAGTATGACGTAACGGAATGCGCAGTAGAAACTAGAAAAGGCAATTAAATAAGGAAGCTCCAAATGTGAGATTGTAAATTTTCAAGGCCCGTGTCTCCCCATAAGTATAAATCTTCTAATGTTTAAAAGTGTCAGCGGTTCTTATTTTAACATAAATTATTGAATATACCATATATAATAATTTATATTTTTTTGTATTTTTTTTTAAATTTTATTGATCATTTTTAATATAATTTAACAAATTAAAAAAAATAAAAAACATAAGAAAATCATAGATTATTATATGCATATCTAACTGTTCACTTTGAAGTAGGAGTTAAAGTAAGAGCCTTTTATACTTTTTAAACATAAAAAGGAATCATTTTCTGTCTGTCCTCTTTACAAGAATAGAATTAGCCAAGACATAAAATAAGATGACAACAACAAATTATCTACACTAATCAAAATTGATTTTGACCGAATTCAGCAAAAACGGATCAAAATTCATTAATGCTTGATTTAGATCGATTTGAGAATTACTTTTTCTAAAAAAAAGAAATTTGGTTTGATTTGTAATTTGATAAATGGTTAAACCGAATCAAATTATCAAATCGATCATATCGTATGTATATATATATATATATATATTATAAATAGTTAGGTGGTCTAATAATATATATATATATATATATATATATATATATAAATTATAAATAGTTAGGTGGTCTAATAATAAGTATGTTGTGATTTGAATTTGAGTGAGAAGTTATTGACAGTAAACAATTTTTAAAGTATATATGAGCCTAAACTAACCAATCCAAACAATAAAAATTGAACCAAAAAAATAAAAGTACATATATAGGCGATATTTTCTGTTTCCTACTCATGCACGAGTCATATCCTTGCTTTTCTATCAATCTCTAATTCTAATCTTCCTCTCCAATATGATATTATAGTGTTAGTATAGACCGAAATTTTGTTATGGTCTAATTTTGACCTATAATAAATATCGGGGTTTGCAATATTTGATTGATTACAATTCTATATATTTTATTTATTATAGAAGTTTCCAAAGAATTCATTAGAGAAATGTTTCCAATAAAAATAGAGAGAAAGGAGGGAGAAGCAGAAATTCTATATTGTCAGATCATCCAAAATTAAGCCTTATAGAGAATCCTTATAGGGAGCCAACATTGAAAAAATAAATAAATAAATACATATAATAAGTTTCAAAATGATATTAATTAACTAATATATAGTTCCTAATTGAAATATATAAGCTAATGATTTATAGGTGCATTTATTATGATAATAATTTTCAGGTAAACTAATTATTCTTATATTTTTAAAATTTTCTATTTCTTAGGGTATTTATTATACACATAATTAAATACCCATAACATTTTGTCAAACTAAAATCACCAATTTGTTTTGGTTTTATGTTGTGATGTGATCATGAAGGCTGTCCTTGAAGAACAAGAGGTTGAATCTATACATGGGCCAATAACACGTTCAAGGGCCAAGAAGCATCAAATGGGATTGACTTGGGTTTCTTTACTTGTGTGCAATGATGGGCTGGGCCAATTTAGAAGCTTGGACTTTGAAGATTAAAATAACTACAGATTTTTCTTATTGTTTTAATAATTTTCGTGCATGACTTTTTGGGATATAAAATCTGATGTAATTTAATGTTTTCAGAGTTGTTGTATTGTCTTTTAGCTTTCCAAGTGGTTGTAGTTGTTGTTGTTGCATTAATGAGGTGGTTATAGGGTGGCTGTAGTTGGTATAGGCTATGTGGCTGTATGTTGACTATAGTTGTAGGCTCATTAATGAGGTGGCTATAGGGAGGCTGTAGTTGTTGTAGAGGTGGCTATAGGTTGACTATAGTTGTTGTAGGCTCATTAATGAGGTGGCTTTGGTTGCATTAATGAGGCAGCTGGTTTTTGTTATCTATAAAAGGGAACTTGCCCCCTTGTGGCAAGATAATCATATTGGAGTGAATTATATTTCAGATTGCTTTGTGCATATCTATCTTCTCTTATCTAACAATTGTGTTAGTGTGGCGAGAAAATCTCAGAATTCTTATCACTCCCATTCCGTTCTCTAATCTGGGGTGTGGCGAATTCTACCCATCTTAGCTTGATTGTGGCGCCATAGGCTTATCAATTTAGTTGAGTTGGTTTTCTTCTCTTTATTTTCCTTGTGGTACAGATTGTGTCCTCTTTTAGGCACATCATATTGGTATCAAAGCAGTGGTTTCGTGTGGGAAAACTCTTGTAACTTGAGAGTAGAACACTTATAGAGAGAGATCATGTCTGGAGAAAACAGTTCTGAACCTCCAATTCCAATGGGGCTTACTTTAGAGCAAGCTCAAATTCTGAAGTTGGAAAGGTCTCACAGTCAAATGGAGAGATCTCAACAACAAATGATGGAGCAGTTGAATCGTTTGGTAGAACAAATGGAGAGGCTAAACCATCAACCAAGGCGTCTGCAGCGAAGAAATAGAAATGAAGAGCAATCGGACCAAGAAAGCAATACAGAAGATGAAAGGTCTCCAAGGCCAAGGAGGCAACAAAAAGAGCAAGAATTGAAGATTAAGATGAAGGTCCCTACTTTCAAGGGAAGTAGCTCTCCAGAGGAATTTTTGGAGTGGGTGCAGCGTGTAGAGAAGGTCTTTGAGTGCCATGAGTACTCGGAGGCAACCAAATGTCGTCTTGCAGCCCTTGAATTCACAGATTATGTCAATTTATGGTGGGAGAATTTGAAGAACCAACGAAGGAGAGATGGTGGGGAAGAAGTCAGAAATTGGAGGCTAATGAAGAGACTTATGCAAAGAAGATTTGTGCCAGAATATTACAAGCAAGAGCTCTTCTTCAAATTTCAATCTTTGAGACAAGGAGGTATGTGTGTAGAAGACTATGTGAAAGAGTTTGAGATGCTAATGATTCGATGTGAACTGAATGAACCTCAAGAGCAAACAATTGCAAGGTTCATTGGTGGTTTGCATAGGGAGATTGGTGATTTGGTGGAACTACAAAATTATGTAACCTTAGAGGATGTTATTAAACTTGCAGTCAAGGTGGAGAGACAAAGGAAGAGAGTTTCTAGTAAGCAAATATCACAACCAACAAGAAACAAAATCACAAATTTCTCTACAACACCATCATGGGTTGCATCTAAAGGAGAAGAAAGAAAGGTGGAGAAGAGGGAGTCTTCAAAACTTCCATCAAGTTCATCAAAAGGGAAAGAAAAGGGAGCTGATTCAGAAACTCCTAAAAGGAGTAGAGATGTAAAGTGCTTCAAATGTCTTGGTCATGGGCATTATGCATCTGAATGTCCAAACCGTAGGGTAATGATTATCCAAGACACGCATGGAGAAGTGGTAAGCGAAGATGAGGCAGCCATTGAAGGAGTTATGGAAGAATGTTCTGATAAGGAAAACATGGAGTATGCTGATGAGGGAGAACTCCTTGTCATAAGGCGTGCTCTAAATTTGCAAGCTAAGCCTAGTGATGAGCAGAGGGAGAACATTTTTCACACAAGGTGTACTGTTGAAAAGAAGGTTTGTGGTGTAATTATAGATGGAGGGAGCTGCACAAATGTGGCTTCTACTACGTTGGTGGAGAAGTTGAATTTAGCAACAACTGAACACCCTCATCCTTACAAATTGCAGTGGCTAAATGAAGATGGAGTTGTGAGAGTCACTAAACAGGTTGTTGTGCCATTTTCTATTGGGAAAAATTACAAAGATAAGGTACTATGTGATGTTGTTCCAATGAGTGCTAGTCATTTGCTCTTGGGAAGACCATGGCAGTATGATAGAAGAGTTTTGCATGATGGGTTTAAAAACACATATTCCTTTGAGAAAGATGGAAGGAAGATTGTGTTAGCACCATTGAGTCCTCAACAAGTGAAGACGCATCAACAGGAAGCTGAAAGGAAGGGTAATTTACTTGCCAACAAAGGAGACATTGAGAGAGCTTTATCCAGCTCTAATTTAGTTCTTTTATTGCATTTGAAGGAGATAGTACCAGAAATTGTGGGATCACTTCCACCACAAATTCAAAGGCTCTTGGAAGAATTTCGTGATGTATTTCCAGAAGAACTACCAAAGGAATTACCACCAATTCGTGGTATTGAGCACCAAATTGATCTTGTACCAGGAGCTGCCTTACCAAATAGGCCAGCTTATAGAATGAATCCGGAGGAGGCAAAGGAGTTGCAACGTCAAGTAAATGAGTTGCTGGAAAGAGGATATGTGCAGGAGTCCATGAGTCCTTGTTCAGTACCGGCCTTATTGGTGCCAAAGAAAGATGGGACCATGAGGATGTGTGTGGATAGCAGAGCAATTAACAAGATTACAGTCAAGTATCGTTATCCCATTCCAAGGTTAGATGACATGCTTGATGAATTACATGGCTCCAAAGTGTTTTCAAAGATAGACTTGAAGAGTGGTTATCACCAAATTCGTATGAAGGAAGGAGATGAATGGAAGACAGCCTTTAAGACAAAACATGGGCTGTATGAATGGAAGGTCATGTCATTTGGATTATCCAATGCCCCAAGCACCTTTATGAGGCTAATGAACCATGTGCTTCGGAAATTTATAGGTATGTTTGTTGTCGTTTATTTTGATGACATTTTGGTTTATAGTAAAAATTCTGAAGAGCATGAAGAGCATTTGTGGCAAGTATTTAAGTATTACGAGAACAAAAGCTATTTGGCAATTTCAAGAAGTGCCAATTCTGTCAAGACCAAGTTATTTTCCTTGGTTATGTTGTCTCTCAACATGGGGTGCACGTGGATGAGGAGAAAATAAAAGCAATCAAGGAGTGGCCAATTCCTAAAAGTATTTCTGAGGTACGAAGTTTTCATGGCCTTGCTTCTTTTTATAGACGATTTGTGAAGAATTTTAGCACTATTCTTGCACCATTAACTGCATGCATCAAGAAAAATTGTGAGTTTAAATGGACCGAAGCTACACAGAAGAGTTTTGACTTAATCAAGGAGAAATTGTGTTCAGCACCTATTCTAGCTCTTCCAGATTTTTCAAAGGTATTTGAGATTGAATGTGATGCATCTGGAGTAGGGATTGGAGCTGTCTTAATGCAAGATAAGTGTCCCATTGCTTATTTTAGTGAGAAGCTTGGTGGAGCAAGTCTAAATTACTCAATCTATGATAAAGAGTTCTTTGCACTAATTCGAGCTCTTGAGACATGGCAGCATTATTTATTACCAAAGGAGTTCATCATTCACACCGATCATGAGTCCCTAAAGCATTTGAAGGGGCAAGGGAAGCTGAATAGAAGAAATGCCAAATGGGTGGAGTATTTGGAAGCTTTCCCCTATGTAATCAAATACAAAAAGGGAGAGACGAATGTTGTGGCTGATGCATTATCTCGGAGGTATGCTTTGATTTCTCTTTTGAACACTAAACTATTGGGCTTTGAACTTATTAAGGAGCAATACTTGCTTGATCCTATGCTGGCTAAAATCTATTCAGCTTGTGAGAAAATGGCCATTAAAGGGTTTTATAGGCATGATGGTTATATGTTCAGATTTGGGAAACTTGTGATTCCTACTTGTTCTATTAGGGAATTGCTTGTTAGAGAATCACATGCAGGTGAGCTGGCTGGACATTTTGGTGAAAAGAAGACATTTGAAATGTTGAAAGAGCATTTCTATTGGCCAAATATGATGAAGGATGTGCATCGGATTGTAGAAAGATGTGTTGCTTGCAAGAAAGCAAAGAGCAATGAGGCTGCACATGGCTTGTACATGCCATTGACTGTTCCAGATCAACCATGGATGGATCTAAGCATGGATTTTGTGCTTGGATTACCGAGAACAAAAAGGGGAAAAGATTCAGTTATGGTGGTTGTTGATAGATTCTCAAAAATGTCTCATTTTATTTCATGTCACAAAACTGATGATGCTTCTCATATTGCTGATTTATTCTTCAAAGAAGTTGTGAGATTGCATGGCATTCCAAAGAGTATTGTTTCTGATCGTGATGCCAAATTCTTGAGCTATTTTTGGAAGACATTATGGATGAAGCTTGGAACAAAGCTGCTATTTAGCACAACCTGTCATCCTCAAACTGATGGGCAAACTGAAGTGGTAAATAGATCTCTTTCCTCTTTGCTTAGAAGTGTTATCAGTAAAAACTTGAAGATTTGGGATGAGTACTTGCCGCATGTTGAATTTGCTTATAATCGGAGTGTTCATAGTACTACAAAGAAATCTCCATTTGAGGTTGTGTATGGATTTAATCCTAATACACCAGCAGATTTGGCACCTCTTCCAATTAATGAAAAATTTAGCTTGGATGGCAAAAGTAAAGCTGAATTCATGAAGAAAATGCATGAGGCAGTAAAGAAGCAAATTGAGAAGAAGAATGCTGCCTATAAAAAGTCAGTAGACAAGAAGAGAAAGCATGTTCAATTTAGCCCAGGAGATCTTGTTTGGATTCACCTACGCAAGGAGAGATTTCCAAACAAAAGGAAGTCTAAACTTATGCCACGAGCTGATGGTCCTTTTCGAGTACTAGCAAAGGTAAATGACAATGCGTATAAAATTGATCTCCCAGGAGATTATGGTGTTTCAGCAACATTCAATGTAAGGGACATAACCCCTTATTTGGAAGATAACATGGAGCTGGATTTGAGGGCAAATCCTTGTCAACCAGGGGAAGATGATGTGATCATGAAGGCTGTCCTTGAAGAACAAGAGGTTGAATCTATACATGGGCCAATAACACGTTCAAGGGCCAAGAAGCATCAAATGGGATTGACTTGGGTTTCTTTACTTGTGTGCAATGATGGGCTGGGCCAATTTAGAAGCTTGGACTTTGAAGATTAAAATAACTACAGATTTTTCTTATTGTTTTAATAATTTTCGTGCATGACTTTTTGGGATATAAAATCTGATGTAATTTAATGTTTTCAGAGTTGTTGTATTGTCTTTTAGCTTTCCAAGTGGTTGTAGTTGTTGTTGTTGCATTAATGAGGTGGTTATAGGGTGGCTGTAGTTGGTATAGGCTAGGTGGCTGTATGTTGACTATAGTTGTAGGCTCATTAATGAGGTGGCTATAGGGAGGCTGTAGTTGTTGTAGAGGTGGCTATAGGTTGACTATAGTTGTTGTAGGCTCATTAATGAGGTGGCTTTGGTTGCATTAATGAGGCAGCTGGTTTTTGTTATCTATAAAAGGGAACTTGCCCCCTTGTGGCAAGATAATCATATTGGAGTGAATTATATTTCAGATTGCTTTGTGCATATCTATCTTCTCTTATCTAACAATTGTGTTAGTGTGGCGAGAAAATCTCAGAATTCTTATCACTCCCATTCCGTTCTCTAATCTGGGGTGTGGCGAATTCTACCCATCTTAGCTTGATTGTGGCGCCATAGGCTTATCAATTTAGTTGAGTTGGTTTTCTTCTCTTTATTTTCCTTGTGGTACAGATTGTGTCCTCTTTTAGGCACATCATGTTGAAACTACTCAAACCAATTATTGAACAGCTTTAAAATTATCGATGCAGATTGATTCACATAATTTAACATTTCTCTTTTTTTTTCTTTTAAAGCAAGGTCTCTAGTTTAAATTTTATAAATAGATAAAATTAGTGCTAAAAGCATTTTACACATTTGTGATATAACTTCACTTGAATTAGATGAGCTAGAAGTAATAATTTTTCAGACTATAATAATTCAATAAAAAAAAAGTATGGCATATCATTGTTAATTAATTCAAGTGGTTCACATATCATAAATAGAAAAAAACTAATGCAAGATGAGATTTACACTTTTGTAATTTGATTTAAGTTAAATCATAGTAATCAAAATTCAATAAACTTCAATTAGTATAGGTTTAATAGTCAATGCTTCGTGCTGGGGCTTCCAATTCCAAAGCACAATTAACAGTAAATGAATAATCCACAGATCAGCAGAGAGGTTGAATTAAATGTGTTAGCTTTGTTGGATTCAAGTTCACTTTTCAAGGCAAACAAACAGAGTGTTGAGTATGTAAGGAAAACTTGAAGTTGCAAATATTTAGTAAGGCATGAGATTTTTGGTAAAAGTCAAATAAAATGTTTAACTTATCTGAATTGTTGATTTTTATAATTAACGATTTAGATTTTAAAATTTTTTTAATATTTTTAAAAATAACATCATAAAATTTGAACCGTTAATTATAAAAATTAACAATTTA
Source organism: Biancaea sappan (assembly GCA_037074585.1). Taxonomy (NCBI): domain Eukaryota; kingdom Viridiplantae; phylum Streptophyta; class Magnoliopsida; order Fabales; family Fabaceae; genus Biancaea; species Biancaea sappan. The sequence goes on from CM073500.1 coordinate 28,155,058, forward strand.
AATAGACTGAAGACAAAGAGAATCTCTTTTCAGATAAACAAGAAAAAAGGAGACATGTTGTAATCAATCTATAAATATGGCAGAATCATAGGCTTGACAAATGTGGTCGTTTTGATTTTGCCGTGCCGTCCCAAGGAAAGCCTAAAGGGCCAACACTGTGGTGTGTGGAGGCGGGGAGAATTGAAGATGGAGCCCCCTCTCACCATCTTTAAAATTCGCTTCAACATCAAAAATTCGCCTTCTGCCTTTTACTTTTTCCCCACCATTTTATTTTATAATTCCTACCTATCTTAATTTAAATCATCCATGATCCAACTGCCATTCTCGTTTCCACTTTCAAACTTTTATATACATTCTTCTTTTGCCGTTTTTTCTTCTTAACTTCTACTTTTACAGATCCACCCACCGTCTCATCGTATTCAAAAAATATATATTTGATTTTCATGTTTTAAGAAATTCAGAAAACAGACGTGCATGTGCTGAAAAAAACAATGATACAATTAACAAATTAAGATAATTACATATATGAAATCATATAGGAAATCTATGCTTTTATGAATGAACATTACAAAGTTGTTGTTATTATGTGAATAAATTGTTGATTCGTATTTAAAAATTATATTTATCTTAATTTAATTATTAAAATATTAATATTTAAATTTAATTTTTGAAAAATTTAATTATTATTCGTGACTAAAATGTTAAATTTATTTTTGTTAAAAATTAGTTTGATAGATCGATGAATAAACAAAATTGAAATACATATAATTTGAGATGTTTAATTTTTTTTAGGAGCTAAATTAAAATAATTATATTTTTTAAAAATAAATAAATAAATTATTCTTAATATATTGCCATTTTGGATGTGTGGAAGAAGAGGAGAAATTAGCATGGCATAAGGTGAAGGTGCGAAGATGCAAAATGTACTATTTGCAATAAATGTAAAATATAATTCATCAATTACTCTTAGTGTCTGTATTTGCTGAGGTTGTAATATTTTTTTATCTTTTAACTTCAATTTTAAATCAGCCAATTCAAAATAAACAATTACTGCACTTTACAAGTTTACAACTGTTGCAAAAGATCCAGACTGCTCGCTTTCTGTATGCGTTTTCCTGGACTTGCATTGTCGGTTTGGTTCTTTGCGTTTTCTAGCTCATTGGTCCCGTCGCTGACTATCCATGCCGCCATCCTTAAGAATATTCGGATCATCGCCACATTATAATTCCCAATTTGTATTAAATAATATAATTGCCAGTTTGTATTAAATAATATTGTCCCGCCCAGTTTATACTTTATACTCAATAATTCAAATTTGTCAAACGATATTGTGACCCACTCCTTTCTATAATATATCAAATATTAATATTTTAAAAAATAAAAATGATGTTAAATATATATAATATATTTGACTAGCTTATAAGAACATGTTCAATAGTAAATCTCACTTGAATTTTTATCGTGGGTGTTAGATGTGTTAATAATAATCGTCATAATATTTTATTATCTTCAGTTTAGTTAGTTAGTCACTATTACACTCTATTTTATATAAGGACCCATTGTATATTCATTTACATCATATAATACAATTCATTTTATAATCATTACATGGTATCAGAGCTCGTATAAACACAATCCACGATCAAGAAAATGGCAAACACCAATTCATCTTCGCCTTCTGACAATAGTGGTGATCATAATGGAGGACCTCTTCTTGAAATCAATGCAAGAAACAACAACATCATTTCTTTTATGCATAACATCTCGATCAAATTTGACCAGAATAATTTTCTTCTTTGAAAACAACAAGTGCTTGCAGCAATTCATGGCTATGGTCTTGAGAAGCATCTGGGAGTAGAAGAACAAATACCTTTGATGTTCAAAAGTACTCAAGATGAAGCAACAAATACATTGAACCCTGAGTTTACTGATTGGAGGAGACAAGATCAACTCTTGGTCTCTTGGCTTCTTGCCTTTATGACAGAAGGCATTCTAACAAAGGTAGTTGGCTGCGACTTCGCGTGTGAAATCTGGGAGAGAATCAGAGTGCACTTTGCTTCTCAAACCAGAGCAAAGGTGAAGCAATTTAAAACTCAATTGCGGTATGTAAGGAAAAATTCTTTAAAAATGAATGAATATTTGTTGAAGGTAAAAGGTATTGTGGATTTGTTAGTGGTTGTTGGAAACCCAATCTCTGTCAATGATTATGTTGAAGCTATCTTTGATGGCTTACCAGATGAATATGAGTCTGTTATTACAACTATCATCTCTAAGATAGATTCTTATACAATTGATGAAATTGAAGCTTTATTGCTAGCACAAGAAAGCAGGTTAGAAAAAAAGGTTCAGCTACAATTAGCTGACAATGTCAAATCAGACCTCATGGCCAATGTGGTTTAGAGGAAGAACACAGGAGGTAGAAACTCTAATGGAGCATTCGTGAATAATCGAGGAAAAGGTTAAAGGGGATTTGCTGGTAGAGGAGGAAGAAACTTCCAGTTCTTTAATCAAAACCCCGTGAATTCACAAAGACAATAAATAATGTGCTAGTTATGTAGCAAAGGAGGACATACCGTGTGGAATTGTTACCACAAGTTCGATTACAACTTTTTTCCTTCTCAATACAATAATCAAAATACTAACAACAATATGAGTTTGAATTACAAAGGACAGGGGTCAGATTTTAGCTATGGTAGCATCCCCTCAAACTCTGTGTGACCCCAATTTGTATGTGGATTCTAGTGCCTCAAGCTGTATACTCCAGAATCACAAAATCTGATGAACAAGAATGACTATAATGGTCAAGACTTGGTCCATGTGGGTAATGGTGCAGGTCTGTCAATCTCCTCTGTAGGTCATTCTTTTATTCAAACACCTTATTTCAAACCTCTCATTCTTGACAATCTTTTACATTTTCCTAAAATGACCAAGAGCCTTGTTAGTGTTTCTAAGTTTTGCAAAGACAACTCTGTATATTTTGAATTTCACCGAAGTTTTTGTTGTGTTAAATCACAAGACTCCAAGAAAATTCTTTTGGAAGGGAAGGTTAAAGGTGGCCTTTACACTCTTAATAGCTTGAAACTTGCCCATTGTATTCCTGGGTCAAGAATTGAAAATAAGATCAATGTGTTTTCTGCTAATTTGAATTCTCAGTATACCTTAGATATATGGCACCAAAGGCTAGGCCACCCAAGTTCAAAAATTGTACTTTCCATTTTACAAAATTGTAATCTCAAAACTTCAAATAAAAATCTTTCTTTCTGTAATGCCTACTATCATGGCAAAGCTCATAAGCTACCTTTTTCAAATTTTGTTTTTGTTTACTCCGAACCCCTTGAATCAGTACACACTGACCTATGGGGGCCTGCACCTACCCATTCCATGCATGGACACATTTATTATATTACCTTTGTTGACTCATTTTCCAGGTTTATTTTGCTCTATATGTTAATGAAAAAGTCTGAAGTACTGGGTGATTTTATGCAATTTAAATCAATGGTAGAATTACAACTTGGCAGAAAAATAAAAGCTATTTAGTCTGACTGGGGAGTTGAGTACAAGGCATTCTCAAATTTTTTAAGCCAATGTGGTATATTCACAGGGTGATTTGTCCCCATACACATGAGCAAAATGGACTCATAGAACGTAAACATAGGCACATCACGAAAACAGTTCTCACACTGCTTGCTAATTCTTCCATACCATTAAAATACTGGTTTGATGCATTTGAAGCAGCTATCTTTTTAATTAATAAAATCCCTACAGTAGTACTAAATGGATCTTTGCCTTTAGAAAAGCTGTTTAGATCAAAACTAGATTATGAGGCCATGAGGGTGTTTGGTTGTGCATGCTTCCCTTTCTTGAGGCCTTACAATACACATAAACTTTCCTATCGGTCTATAGAATGTGTCTTTATGGGATATGGTTTGAAGCATAAGGGGTACAAATGTTTGGATCTTGCTACTAACAGACTGTATATTTCACACCACATAGTATTCAATGAGACACATTTTCCTTTCTCAATAACAAATTCTTCTTTTGTTTCAATGGCATCTCCTGTGTCTCACACGTCAGTACCAGCAAAGCCTTTTTTAACTCCTACTAATTAGTTGTAGTCAAAGTTAGCTGTTTCTTCTAATACTTTACCATTTGTTCAGCCTTCTCCACTTATTGGTGTCTCAACCCTATCATCATCTCCAATACAGTTACAGTCTCTTGATGGTGTTCATCACTCACTAACCTCAGGTCTTAGTGGCACTAATTTTTCTGCAAATCCTATCAATTCCAAGAGCCATGATAGCTCTTCTCTCTATACTAATTTAGTAAACTCAACACATTCTATTCCATCTGGTCTTCCTAAGGTTCATACACAATTAAATCCCATCAATTCTCATAGCATGGTTGCTAGAGCAAAAGCTGATATTTTCAAACCCAAAGCCTTTCTTGCTAAAGATGAACACACCTCTGTGACAGATGCATTTGCTGACAAAAATTGAAGGCAAGCCATGGTTGAAGAGATCCAAGCTCTTTACAAGAATAGGACATGGACCCTTGTTTCATTACCACCCAATATGAAAGCTATAGGGTATAAATGGGTTTTCCGGATTAAGTCTATATGGATGGTTCCATTCAAAAGTATAAGGCAAGGCTAGTTACCAAAGGCTTCAGCCAACAATAGGGTTTTGACTACCATGAAACTTTCAGTCCTGTTGTAAAACACACCTCTATTAGAACAGTTTTAACTCTTATTTATAGGTGGCCAATTCATCAGCTAGATGTCCATAATGCTTTTCTTAATGGCATATTAGAGGAGGAATTTTTATGAAACAACCCCCAAGATTTGAACAAATGGACAAGTCTCTTGTTTACAGATTAGACAACACAATTTATGGCCTTAAGCAGGCACCTAAGGCTTGGTTTGAGCACCTGAACTTAGTACTGAGAAGGTTGGGTTTCATCTCCAGCAAGTGTGACAATTCCCTTTTCATTCGGATAAATCAGCATTAGAAGATCTTCATCCTAGTATATGTTGATGATATACTAGTGGCTAGTAGTTCCCCAGAGGCAATTTCTTCACTTATGACTGCCCTTAACCTTGAGTTTGCTTTAAAAGATATTGGTCAAGTTAATTACTTCCTTGGTGTTGACGTAAAACGTACAAGTGATGAATGGTTGCACTTGTCTTAGACAAAATACATCGAAGACCTTCTTCTTGGGGCAAAGATGCACTTAGCAAAGGGAGTAAGTTCACCTATTGGGCCATGCTAGGATAAAACACTCGGAGCTTGATTTATTTTTTGTCAGAGAAAATGTACATAAGAAGGAAATCTTTGTTCAACATATTGGGCCAAAATTTTAGTTAGCTGATGGATTAACAAAGTCATTATCAGGTCCTAAATTTCAACATCTCAGGTCCAAACTCAAAGTCATCAGTCCAGATGAGTTGAGTTTGAAAGAGGATCATAAGAAGACCTGGATTCTTTTGAGGGAGGATGTTGGATGAATTAAATAATAACCGTTGTAATATTTCGTTATCTTCAGTTTAGTTAGTAAGTCACTATTGCACTTTGTTTTATATAAGCCCATTGTAAATTCATTTACATCATATAATACAATTTATTCTATAATAATTACAGTGGATCCCACAATGTCATATCAGCTTAAGTAATTTCTCATTACTTTAAGTAACTCTTCACTGTAATAGTGAATCTCTTAAGAATTCATAAATGAGTTCCATGAATTTAGAGAGTCTCCTTCACTGCCATCAAATGGCTGTGGAGAGCCAAATAGCCTCCTTGGCTTTGAGGTTAAGAAGGCTTCCCAAATTCGAGTCCCACAAGTAAGTTTTCACTATTTTAATATTTATTACTCTCCATTAACATTTACTATAAGTTGATTATTTTATTATTATTATTTATATAAGAACCAGTTCTTATATAAGAATCATTTTTACGCGTGGCAGCCAGCTTGACAAACTCTAGTGGTAAACTAAAATAAGAACCGGTTCTTAAATTTAAGAACCACTATTAAAGATGCTCTAAGCTTGTTTGACTAAATTAAAAGTGTAATATTCCAAGAATTTTTATGAATATTTAAAGTCTGATTTGAAGTTTAGTGAAAAATTTAATTATGTGGAAAATTTTCTTTTTGAATTAGTGAAGAAAATGTGGAAATAGAAATTTTTATTTTTAATTTAGGAAATTTTTACAAATTCTCAAGGACTAAAGTGAAAAGAAAAGAAAGTATAGAGGACTTTTGAGAAATGACCAAGTAGGAACCCGAGAAGAAGAATAGAGCTTATGGGAATGAATTATGAGTCCGGTACCGAAAAGATGATGGATTCGAGGTTAAAGTGGAGTTTGAGATATTGAGAGGGACTAAAGTGAATAAGAAAATTTGTGGGGCACCGAGGATTTAGAAACACCTGAGGTGAGATTTTATGAATTTGCTTTTGCTAGTCTTGACTGAGGGTCAATTGCAGAGCAAGTGATAATTTCACCCCGGGCGAGTATATAGGTGGCCTCACCTATTTTTTATTCATTTTTCTCCTTTCCTCTCTCTCTCTTCATTTTCTCTCCTTTCCTTCTCTCTTTCTTCTCTCTAATTTCTCTCTCTACACTCCAACTCTACAACCGGGCTTTGAAGGGCGGATCTCGGGCTACGGGGCGAGCCTCTAGGAGCCAAGCAACGTAGGGAAAGCAAGGAATCGAGGTAGAAATTTCTATTTCTTAAGTTTTTCCCTATTTTCTAGTTTTAAGAGTGTTTGAGGAAAAATCGAGATTTCGGCTTCGTTTCTCGATTAAAATTGGTGATTTTGGTGTCTAAATGCTCCTTAGACATTAAGGGTGAGATCCTATGGAAGAAATCATGAAAAACGGTGAAGATTTGGCCAGATTCGGGCCAAAACCGAGAGAAAGTCGCGATCGTGGCGCCCAGGCGCCATGTGTGGCGCCTAGGCGCCAAGGACATGTGGGGAAGAGAAAGGCATGGCGCCCAGGCGCCACGTGGGGCGCCTAGGCGCCGGGCATGGGTGGCGCCCAGGCGCCATAGGTGGCGCCCAGGCGCCAGGTGTGCCGGAAAACCTTAGCTCATTTTCAATCGGCCATAACTTTTTCATCAGGACTTCGTTTTGGGCAAACTTTATATCGTTGGAAAGCTCTTTGAGTCTAGTTTCCAATGGTATAAGTTTCATTTAGATATTCATTACCGATTAGGAGTTATAACTTAAGATGTGAGTAAAGGTCGAGAGTAGTGGTAGGAAATTTCTCTATTTTGTAACCCTGATGGTTTTTGTCTGGTTACAATAGGAATGGTCAAGGTGCAAAGTGGGAGTGCCGAGAGCGTGAAATCCAGGTGAGTGGGTTAACACTTGCTATGATTAAATATCTGTTATTGACTTTTTGCATCATAGTGGAAATATGTTGTATATCCAAGTTTGAAGAGGATGATGTGGAACGATGAGGCATAAACAATTGTGGAACGTGTCTGATAATGTATATAATTATATTTTCTTATTTTCCCATGAATGGAGGTTATATAATGGATTGTGAATGGCATGTGAACTGAGTTGAATAATTGTTCTATATTATGGGTTATGTTGTATACATGCTATGTTGTTGGAACCACATTGATTATGTTGTGGCTTGAATTGTAAATGACTGAGTTGTGTATGTGGCTCAAGATTATGATTGAGGATGTTTTTATATATGATTGTGATTGTGTTTGACTGGAAAGGAAAGGCATGGTGGTGCACCCCATGGAGAAATTTATGTGAAGTTATAAGGGTGGAGATTATAAATGGAGCGATAAGGGTGGATGCGGCAGGGGCCGCGGGCAACGATCCAGAGGTATTCTGGACGACCCGGTTGGTACGGGAAATTTGTGTGAAATTGATTTCACCGATTGTTGTTGTGAACTTTTGAATTATGTTGAAATATATTTGATTTATTTGGATATTGTCGTGAAGTACTACGAATAATATCATATCATATGATGATCGATTTACGTATGATTGCTGCATGTTATCATTATGATGTATGATATTTTTTTGTCATAGTGTTGTGTTATCTACTCACTGGGCACGTGGTTTGCTCATACCCCTTTTATTGATATTTTTTTTCAGAGTTGACAGCTGAAGGTAAATATCGGAACAAGGAATTATGGATCCTTAGTTCATGATTACCTTTTCATTTGTTCAGGATAAAGGTATAATAGTTAAGTTTTATTCTAAGTTGTATAAATCTAGAAATCTCTGTAATCGGGTAGGTTCATTCAGTGATTTAATGTGAGTAATTGTAGTATGTATAGAGAACTCGTTTTGGTTGCATGAAAAAGAATTGTATGATTTTTAAGAGAAAGATAGGCTTACGGAGGTGAAATGAAATTCACTTTCCGTGCCGGTCACGTGCTCAAATTTTGGGACGTGACAAAAAGTGTTTGAAACACAAACTTATTTGAGTAGCTTATAGCTTATAAGTGATAGTTTGTATATTTTTCTTCCTCTTTTATCCTTATTATTTTATTAAAATTTCAACATTATCCTACTCACAACTCGTAACACAATTTCTTATTCTCTAAGTTTTTTTTGCACACCCATAACACAATATTGCTAATCTATTGTAGGACGCTAGATGATATGTTATTTTGTATTATTTTGGAGTCTTAAATATTTATTTTAATTATTACACAATTTACACAATTTATTTTAATTTTTAATAAAAAAATTTATATTTAAACAAAATATTATAATAGTTCAAATTAACTAAAATATCTCAAATTATAATTGTCTAAAAATATATTTTTGTCTAAAATATTTTATAAATATATTTTTTTATGTCACTTTACATTTATCAACTAATTTAATAACTAATTTTATTAAATACTTTTGATTCAATAAATTAACTTAATAACTTTTAACATTTAACTTTAAAAACTAACTTAGAGCATCTACAGTGGTAATTCTTAAATTTTAGAACCGTTTCTTATTTTAGTTCATCACGTTAGTTGTCACGCGTAATAATGGTTCTTATACAAAAAATAATAATAAAATAATTAAATCACAATAAATATTAGTGAAGTTAATAAAGAGTAATAAATACTAAAATAATAAAGAATTAATTGTAAAACCTATTTATAAATTTTTAAAATGTTCACCACTATAATAAAATATTATTTAAAATAATAAAAAATTATTTAAATTAATGTGACATTATTAAACTCACAATAAAAATTTAATTAAAATTTACTATTATAGATATTCTTATTAACTATTTTTAACAAACATGACAGTGTGAAGCTAAAAGAAACAGATTAACGGAATTTACTCCAATAAATAGAGTAGTTCAATGTGGCATAGGAGAAAACGAGAAACATGCCTCGAGTGTCACACGGAAACAGCCGTAGCAGCTTTGTAGAGAACTCCCGCCCATTCTTGAATCCCACCCCAACATTACCAAGTAGTCTTAACGGTCAAAAGTACCGGAAAGACCGAAGAAGAAGGCGGGATTTACGAAAATATAAATGGTATGAAAGAGAAAAAGGGGGAAAAAAGTTGAGTCTTAACTCTCAACAATTCTCGTGTGAGCTGTCACGAGGGTGGCACCACCACTTCCTCCTACTCCTACTACATTGCTCTTTGTTAATTACTAGAGCGGAAACTTGGCATGTAGCCTGTAGGTCGTGGCTAGCTTCGCATATCAATGTGGCTATATTCCACCCACTGCCAGCGGGTTTAATTACTTGGTTATTTATTTCTTTTAACTACACCGAGTTAATTTTATACTTCTGCGATCTAAAATGAAATTATTTAAATTCATAAAAAATTCAATAATTTTAAAATACTGAGAGTTTCAATAAAAAAATCGATATATTCCATGATGACGTGATGTCGTGGTCCCACCACCGTCCGTTTGGCGGGAATGACGTCTCTTTTTAGTTCCCGCCCCTCCTTCAAACACGTCTCAAGTCAACCAACCACACCAACAAACTTCCGTTTTTAAGCCGTCCTTCCCACTAGCTCGTGCAGCATAACGCCGGACCGTTACTGTAGAAACGGATCTTGGTGAATGGCGATGCCACGTAAGACAGTTGACGGCAAAGACAATAGCCAATTAGGGGTAACGTGTTTTCTGGCACCCTTGGATGTGGCATTAGACAGTGAGCCCGTACTGTGGGTCCCATCTCGGGGCTTTTTCGGACAATGCGGGGCAGACTTTAATCTGCTGTCCGACACGTGTCGATAGGTTCGCAATGGTAAGCATCAGAGAGAGGAAATGCGGAAGGCGTGATTCCCACCAATGCGATATAACTTGCGGGCCGTGCTTGTGTAAATAACTAAATATGCCTTCCTCCCAACCAATTAAACCACGCCTTTTCAATTTTGAGCAATTTCCGGCAAAATTGAATCTCTTTCAAGTCATGAAATGGGAACAGAATAAGAATTTTTTTTACTTGTTGAAATAGCAAGTCAATTAATTTATTTTTAACTATCTGCACTTATTATTGTTAAATCATACTTAGTGGCAAGAGATCCTTCTTTTCTGTTAACAAAATTTGTAATTTTTCTAAGTAAACAAAAATAATGTAAACTGAAAATTATGACAAATTTTAGCCGTGTAGGTGTCACTCACAATTAGGAAAAGTGGATTATAACTAACAAAGTAAAGTCGGTGTAATTTATAACTAATTATAAAATTAGTTAGGAAGTCATTTTTCTTTGTAAAAATGTGGACGATAGCATACCTTTATTTCATTAATAGTTAATATTATTATTCATGGATATTTAAGAGGGAAAATGAGATCATTCAATGAACTCCATCTTTGTGTGTTGGTGTCTACAGTATTTTAGAGATTCCAGCAACCATAATGAGATATTTTTTCTTCCAGTGGAATCCGATAGAACAAAGTTAGTGGAATATCAAGTATCTCTGAAGTAACCAAAAAAAAAATGAAGATGGAGAATGAATTCGAAGGAGAAAGAGAAAGGACAGATTAGATTAAAGCAAAGCATTTTGATGAATTGGCAAAAAGAAAGATCAAATTTAAAGATACAAAGATAAACGGCCCAAACAAGAGACAAGTAAAAGCCGATGCGAGCGGTGTTGTCACGTGCGGACGTCATAATATGGGTCGGCAAATCTCACCTTCATAGCCACGTTAACTTGGGCCCAGTTGCCACGTGGATACATTTTTACCATTTGCTTTTCGAAATTGAGTTCAAGGCACGCAAAGCAACAGCAACAGATCTAATGACCCCCCCAAAAAAAAAAAGGTATCTGACGTGTCGTCCGAGGTGGATCCGAAGCACTCTGATTGGAGGGAGGGTGACACGTATTGTCACTGATGGTTGACATGGTGTCCAACCGTAAAACAGAGAGGTTGGGCAGTCTCCAGGGCAGGCGAGAGTCACGCCATGTGACAATGCTCCATAATAAAATAAGGAATAAAAGAATAATAATAAAATAATAATAATAAAAGTCGTATATATAGATAAGCGGTGTAAGAGGCAGAGTTAAGAAGAAGGCGTGCTTTGCGCTAGGAAAGAAAGTGAAGAGAGAGAGGGTGGTCTCTTCCGCACCTGGCAACGCACAGAGGAGGTGAGAGTTTGGTAAGGGTGGTTTATGGCGATTTGATAGAAGAGGTGGAGCACTAAAAGCTAGAGTTTGAGATTGTGAGGCATTCGTATTTGTTTGCCAAGATACACGAGGACGAAGCTGGGCTTTCTGTTCTGTGCCGCTCTGCTTCTCCCTGTTACTCGTCGTTTCAGGAGGCCTTCTTGAAACGGCTTTTCTGGTCGCTCAGGTTCCTATTTTCACTTGCTTTTTCAAACTAGGAGGGAAATATGTTGACAAGCACCACCGAGATGGATTGGTCTGCCTGTACGGATGAATACGAAAAACTCGTTATACGCATGGGCAATCCCAGGTCTGTCTATTATCCTTCTTCTTTCTCTGATTTTACTTCGTTTTTTTTCATCAATATAGGTTCATTAGGTTGTAAGTTTGCGGGTCTTCCGAAGATCTGGCTTCTGTTTGGATTATTAGTCTTCCAATTTCATCCAATTTTTTTTGTTTGGCGTTGTTTTTCATGGTCTATACTCTATAGACTTCTTCACTGATATTCTTGGCCAATTTGTTAATTCTGCTATTAAAATTTTTCTGTTCTGATCCGTAGTGGAGATGTTCAAAACATATGTTAAAAAAAGTTCTCTACAATGATTTTGGGCCAGAGATTTCGTTTTCGATAACCTTCGTTTATTGAATCTGTAACGATTCAATTTTGTTTCCTCAAATAGTGTCAAAACATGAACAAGTTTAGAGTGGAAAATTCTATGATCGCCATGACTTTAAAATCGATTAGTCAGAATACCATTTTTTTAAATTTACATTTTCTTGACTTTTTCTACCTTGTCTGACCCCTTCCAGAATGTCGTTCTGCCTTTCAGACTTTTCATTATTTTCGTCATCATATATTCTTGTTCGAATTTTGAGTTTCAATTTCAAACTTGAAATCCGGCACAAAGTTATTTTACTGACTTTGACCTATCATTATGAAAACAGGGTTGTCATCGACAATGCCGTTTGCTCCACATCAACTCTAGTCAAGGTAACTTCCACGAAATCCTTTTCCAACACGGAATCAATTTCTTCCACAAACTGGAAGGCTGGGTTTGAGATAAATCCAAATATTGAGCTGGTATCTGGTATGATTATGCACAGATTGATAGCGCTAGAAGACATGGCATTCTCTTGGACGCGGTACAAATTCTTACCGATCTGAATCTTTCAATTCAGAAGGCCTACATTTCCTCTGATGGCAAGTGGTTCATGGATGGTAAGTATTTTTTATTTCCTTTTTCCGTAATATTTTTCCCATCTCAAATGCGTTTTAGCTTTGGGATTCCTGGTTATGCTTTAGTAACTAATATTTGGCTATTAACTGGACAGTTTTTCACGTCACTGATCAAAACGGAAGCAAGTTAACAGATGAGAGCGTTTTAAGATATATTGAACAGGTATTTATTACCTAAATAATTACATGTTATTTGTCAGACGTTACGACCAAGGCGCATTTATTTTCGTTGATTGATTTTCACACTCAGTAACTTGTTTTTGTGTGTTATTACTGCAGTCTCTTGGTGGCATTCAGAATGGGAGAACCAACCGCTCCAATGGTCTTACTGCACTGGAATTAACCGGAACAGACCGCGTTGGTCTTCTTTCAGAGGTGTTTGCTGTACTGGCTGATCTGCAATGCGATGTGGTAGAGTCTAAGGTTTGGACTCACAATGGCCGGATTGCGGCCCTAATCTATGTAAGAGACTGCAATTCTGGATCCACTATCGAGGACTCTCAGAAAATTAATAGAATTGAAGCACGGTTAAGAAATGTTTTGAAGGGTGACAATGACATTAGAAGTGCGAAAACTTCTGTCTCTATGGCTGTCATGCACACTGAAAGAAGGCTGCATCAGATGATGTTTGCTGATAGAGATTACGAAAGGACTCCCATATTCAATTTTAGTTTTGATACCCCTGTAGTGACCGTCCAGAATTGGGCAGAAAGGGGTTATTCGGTTGTGAATGTTCAGTGCAAGGATCGAATAAAGCTCCTATTCGACGTTGTTTGCAATCTGACAGACATGGAATATGTTGTGTTTCATGCAACTATCTACACAACTAGAGACCAAGCATATCTGGTAAATATCCTTCAATTATATTATTTTTCTATTTCTACGTTAGTTTGGTCTATGTAGCTAACATGGTCTGAATCGTCACTTCAGGAATTTTACATTAGACATAGGGATGGCACCCCAATTAGTTCAGAAGCAGAGCGTCAACGTGTAATCCAGTGCTTACAGGCTGCTGTGGAAAGAAGGGCATCTGAGGTATAGCTTCCACTTCTCAGTTTTATTTGTCAGGTCTTTATTCCCATGCGATATAATTTCACCGAGATTAATTGGTAATTGTTTGATTGTAGGGTGTTAGACTAGAGTTATGCACAGAAGACAGGCAGGGTCTCCTAGCAGAGGTCATGAGAACATTCCGAGAAAATGGGCTGAATGTGACTAGGGCTGAGATATCCACCCTCAGTGACATGGCTAAAAATGTTTTCTATGTAACGGATGTGGTTGGAAACCCAGCCGACCCCAAAATCATTGAATCTGTTAGGCAGAAAATTGGGTTGAGTAGTTTAAAAGTGAAGGAATTGCCATTGATAAGTCATCAGAAGGCAGATAGGGAAGATCAAGCAGTCGGAGTGGGTGGGACAGTGCTATTATCTCTTGGGAGCCTCGTGAGAAGGAATCTATACAATTTGGGGCTAATCAAATCTTGTTCTTAAAAGCACAAAGGGGGTGTGGAAGATTTGCAGCATAATATTCTTTGCGTCAGGTTTGAGCTACGTGTATATAGAAAAGTAAAGGTGGAATTTAGTTACAGTAGTAATTGTTATAGTTAGTTGGGTTGGGTTGGTGGAAATAGATAGGTGTAACACACAGCTGGATGGGATGTGGTCGCCCCACCATTTTAAATGCTTTGAGTGAGGATGTGATATTTGAAACACGAGAGAATTGTACACGAGATTGTGATATAGGAGCACAACAATTCGGGTCTATTCGGCACACAACTCACTTGTACATGACAACTTTTCGAGTATTAATTTTAGTGGTTGACCTCATTTTTTAATTCAATTCGCGTCTCTACTCTGGCATTTTAATTTTCAAGCATTTGTTTTGGGGCTCCACTTAGTGCTATCACCGTTCGGTCCCACCGAAAGATTGCTTGAGACAATTCCAAACGGGACGACGTATGGCCTGCAGTCTAATTTAAGATATAATCTGTAGTTCAGAATTAATATGTTGTGTACGGATTCATTTACTGATTCAAAATATGCTATAAGGCTTTAAAGGAAGAAAAAAAAAAGAGTAAAAGTAAGAGAGTGATTGCTCATTAGTTGGCTTTTATTCTTGTTATTACTTCTTGGTTGGAACTTCTCTTTCTTAGAGGACATTTTGTATGTTCAGGAAGTAAAGAACTTTCCGTTTATTCTATATCCAGGTTGTTTATAAAAAATTGTTGTGGGTAATTACTACCCCAATCAAATGATTTTATAGCAAGTTGGGCACGGGGGGAATCCAAAGGAGATTGGTTGTTTTTGCTTGTTATTTGTTAAGACTAAAAAACAACCTTAAGATTTCTGTGTAAATTTATTTGTTTAGTTTTCCCGCTTGAGATGTTTACTTTTTAGTTTTTAGTCGAGATCTTTATATAAGAAGGAAAGAAAAGGATATGAGGTGTGACACAGAAAGCAACAAAAAGTTGAAGAAGGGTATCATTCTAATTAATAACGATCGAAGGTCAGTCAGGCCGAAAAATGACAAATAATTACGAAAATGTCGAGTTAAGATCATCATACCCAGTGCAGGTTAATTTAATATATACCAGATTGGGGTGTTATTTAGAGATAATTATTTATATTTGCCTTTACTAAAATTAAAAATGGAAGACTGTGATAAACAATAAACATATAGAAGGGAAATATGAGGGATGAGGGTAACGAGGACAAAAGTGGTCAAAGAGAGTAAGCTAGAAAAGACGAAAATTAAGGTGTATGTTGTTTGAACAGGACACACAGTTGGAGAAAGGAAGAGGCCGACGGCGAGTTGTCTTGAGCGTCATTTTTATCAGTCCAAGGAAGATTCCAAGACCTTGGACGTACACCCAATCCTAATGTAATTACATATATTATAATACCAAAAAGTAGTTTGCTAGCTGTTTGTTGTCTTGGATTTTCGTATGTTTGCAGCTCTTTGTTGTATTCCGTTATACAAGTAAAAGAAGAGAGCCAAGTACTGAGTTCTCCAACATCCTATTTCTTGGTTGTTATTTGAGCATCTTGGATCCATCGAATGTGACCTTATTGAATCTTGAAAGGCCACTTTGAAACTAGGAAACAGATGCCACTGCCACATATGTTGGAGTTGATAATAAACCCAGTTGTAAAGCCAAGCATGCCCCTACCTATACACATGCTACAACCAGAACTTCCATTAACCTTTTACTTCGTCAAGACTGAAATGTATCAGATGCCACATCTCACTTCTTCACTAAGTTTTTTATCAACAAGGACACAAGTGGATTTTCTTGATATATATATATATATATATACACACACACAAAGGGCAGTTGTTTGTACTTTCATTCATTTAAATTTTACATTATTAGATTTAAACTATTAAATGTGTTTATTTTTTATTTTTATTAAGATCTTAATACATCTGAATGGATTATCTGATTCAAAATAATTCAATGATTTTTTGAACATCAGTACTTCTAACCAAAAAAGACAAATGAGTCATATTAATTGCATATATGTGTCAAGATACGTAAAGCAAAAAATTAATTAGAATGAGATTATTGATTTGAACTATAAGAGCTTTTGTTTTGATCTCTTAGTGTTGACCTTGATTTAAATTTTAATATGGTTTCAGATCATTGAACGTATCGGTCTCTTCTTATTCTCACTAGGGTAACAAGACATAAATGTAGACAAAACTACACAGAGCAGATGTGCCATTTTTGAGTTGGTGATTAAATAAACAGCCAGTGACATGCCAGCTACCTTCCAAGTAATGACAGAACAAATGCCAAAAGATAGCTTTTTTGCATAACAAAGCTAATAAGTCGGTATTCATTTGCTTTCTTTCTTTCTAGTTATTCTTATTCCCTACTAATACTTATGGTTAGAGAATCAGACAAAATGGGGCATCCCAATGAGACTTGTTTCTACAATTTACACAACTGTTGTTTGTTTTTAAATTGAGTTACTCGTCATGTATAACTTTTTAGAATCAAGTCATGATTTATTTTTAAAAGATCGCATTCTTTGTAATTAGGTTTTCCAAACATTTTTAAAAGAAACTCAATTAAGTGCAGTAGTGTCTCGAAATGTGTGTTTAAAAAATAATTGAAAAAATTTAAATTGAGACAAATAATAGTTTACAAAATTAGTTTTGAAAAAAATTAAATTTGGACAAAAATAATTTATATAAATAACAACTTGAGATTTTTATTAAAATCATAGTTTGAAAATAAAATCACATTAATACAAAAACTCAAACATACTATTTTGTGCTAAAATCGTAATAAACACCGTGCAAAACCAAATTCAGGCAAAGTTGGTGTCGTTTCTACATTGGTAATGTGAGTAAATTGTTGTACTTTCTCTTGGTGTAGTCGCATTAGATACCCTCCAACTAGTCAGGAATGAGATTTAAGACTAAAATAAACCATCTCCAGATATTTGAATACTTTAACGAATTCGAGCTTATATTTTTCCCCCCCAACCTACCGCCTTTAATATATATATATATATATTCACACAATTTTTCTTATATATAAGAATAGTTGGAAACATCTCATATGATGGCAGATAATAGGGGGGAAAAGGGATATATAGATATAAGACACGAAAGAGTTAAGGAGACGTTTCT
This sequence comes from Biancaea sappan, assembly GCA_037074585.1. Taxonomy (NCBI): domain Eukaryota; kingdom Viridiplantae; phylum Streptophyta; class Magnoliopsida; order Fabales; family Fabaceae; genus Biancaea; species Biancaea sappan. Next base: position 28,172,548 of record CM073500.1, read on the forward strand.
TTGAATTAAATTAAATTAGGATGGGAATAGTTGGAGTGAATTGAAAATAGATTCTTGTCCACTAAAGACAATGAGGCGGCCGTGGAATTAATTTGGGAAAAAAAAAAAAGAAAACAAAATCTATTTTAAGTTTGCTTAGATAAATAATTTATTTATATTATATAAGCGTATATATATATAAATTATTTTTATAATTAAAAAATTTATAACGATGAATTTTGTATAAATTATTTTTAATTTATTTTTATAAGATATTTAAAATAATTTATAAACATATTATGAATTATTTTTATAAATTATACTGTATACAAATATTTATGTTGTGAAAAAAATTAAATAAATTTAAAATAAACATTTTCAAACCATTTATTTTTTTCGATATTATATTAACTATAGAGGATGTGACTTACTCTATTAATTAGCCTAAATGGAACCGTCAAATTAATATATAATATTTCAAATTCTGGCAATTCAACATGGAATTTATTAAGTGTGTGTTTGGAAATTTGTTGGGTAAACCTAAGTTTGAGTACAATTGATTTTACATGAACGTGATTTATGTTTGAAAAATGTTATCAGAAAAGTAATTTTGGAAAATAAATTTCGTTTAGATATTGGTTAGCAGAATCACTTTTGAATGTGTAATTACCAGAAAAGGTATAAATTTTATATTGTTTTATTTCATTTGACTATTGGCACTAAAATATTAAAGATCACTCTTGGATCACTCTTGGAATTAAACAAAATAAGATCATCAAACTCACATAAAAAATAATTCAGGTAAGCAACTAATGTAATAAAATGAATTTATTTATATCTAAATTATTTACTATTATTTAATTTCTCTCTGATCAACTAATGTAATAATAATTAAAAATTATATAAAATTAAAAAAAAATTCAGATCATTAACTGAATTAATAAGTAGTTATCAATTTTATTATTAATTCAAATTAATTTCAACAATTAATTGACATACTAATTGTTTTATCTTTTTATATTGACATGGATGAGCCTAAGACTTGGCTTCATAGGAGAGGCAGTGCGTGAATTAACCAGAAGGGATGCCCCTATTCCCAATGCCCATAATGCCTCTGAAATCAACACCACGTTGAGTAGATGTCCATAGAGAGAGAGAGAGGGTTGTGATTGTGAATGTGTATATGTTAGATAACTTACTGACGCCGGTGAGTTTGTGTTCTGAAACCCAGGAACCAATTTCGTTCTTCTATCTATAAGCTTCACTTTGTTTCATTCTGTTTCCTGTACCAAAAAATAGAGGAGCATTCAGTTGCTTCTTTATCGTGAGAGGAAAAAAAATACCAAAGAAGTAATAGAGAAAAATACATAATAAATTAAGTGAAATCAATTCTCATTAATTTGAAAAGCTAAAAATATTGGCGTTGAGACAAACGTAAGTTTAAGTTACAAATCGATTCTTATTCTTTCGCATATCTAAACAATAATATTTTTATCTAAAACCAAAGTTTACAGCAATAAACGTGCGTTGAGAGTTCTCCACCGCGTATCCAATCATGTACTAATTGCAGTCACTTGCAACGTACGTTTTTATAATTATGATACTTAGATGCAGATATAGAACTCCAAAAGCATTGGAGTTGGCTCCCTCCAAAAGTAAAAGGACAAGGTAGGCCACGTCATGCTAGAAACTAGAAAATGATAGAAGCTATTCATTTCATTGAGAGGAGTGAAAACTCCATGCATGTGCTAGAGCGTTATTATTGAAGATGTTTGGAGAATTCTCGAAAATAATATTGATTTTTATATTTCCCACATCTATAAAAAAGTTAATTAGTATATTTATATCTTAGTTAAGATAGGTTCATGTCTCGTATAGTAATATCTATTTATATATTTGGGAGGATCTGCCTTACAAAATTAGACTCCCTCTCATACTGAGTTCTTTTTTATAATGTTTGTTAGAGAATAATTTCATTTCTTTTAATTTTTATTCCTCTTATTTACCAGAAAGAAAAAAAAGGCAAGGTTGCAATCACCTTCACTATTTGTAAGGGGGAAGAAGTTGAACAAATTTTTCTATTTAATCTATTAGTATACAATTTTTTTTGAATTAGACTAATTTAATTCTAATTATGTTAGATTATAAATATATAAAACTCTTTCATCATTAATAATTATTTATAAGACTTGAATTAAAAAAATTATTTGTTTATTTTTTCAAAAAACGCATCGAATTGCTTGATCCCACTGAATAATTGAAATATGTATATCCTGTTATAAATTGGAATTTTGGTGTGGGATCAAAGATGTGAAGCCAGCAAATTGACGTTTGTCAGGGGGTCCGGTGTGGAAAACGACGTCACCGTTTGAGGGTCGAGAGAGCAAACGTCGTTTTCCTAATAATCTAACGTTAATTAGTAAACAGGCCTTCGCCGTTTCGGCTTTCTTCAGAAAATGTCATGTGTTACAAACCAAGTAGCTCTTTGTCTTTCCAAAAGAAACGACACTGATGCATTCAAACACTTGCTCAAGAAGATTTGACCAATTCTCTCCATTTTAGCCATAAAAATTGCCAGTTTATTATTACTCCTGCAACACACATATTTTTTGGGTCAAACTAAGTGTTGGGCTTCTATGTAAACATCCGCAAGTTAGGCTTTTTTGGATTCTTTTAAGTTCGAAGATGAAAGGTGGGCTCAATCATGTAAACTGTAAATGGACAATCCTTTCATAGTTTTTGTTGGGCCTAACTTCGGCTGACATTTATTGGGCCTTGTATGAGCTTACTGCTATTTCTATTACTTAAACCTTGGGGCCTTAAACCGATAAAATATAGATTTGATTCATTCTCTGAGTCTTAACTATATCAAACAACTGGAAAAAGGAAATTGCAGCCAGACGGATTCAGTGTTTTTCCATTTTAAAATTGTATTCAAAATATCATATTCGAGAGGAATGTTAATTGCTGCTTCTTTGAAAGATTTTTTTTTTAAAAGTAGGTATATGGACTAAATGCCTAAGAATAATCTCATTAAATTGATGGATTTAAAATTATGGATGTAGTTGTATGTGTATCATTTGCATGTCGTAGGAGTATGAAAAAGGAAAAAGAAAAATGTAAAAGGCAAAGAACCTTCTGAAAACATGCAGAGAGGTCGAACAATTAAGAATGCAAAATTTGACTGAAGTGGAAACTACCAACCCCATGAATCTGAAAGCCTCCCTCTTTGACGGATTTAGAGGCTTCAAATATAAGTAGACGCAAAAGTGAAGATGAGCTTGACCGTGTTAAGAGTCAAATTAGAAATTAAAGAATAAATTATTTAAGTGATTTGATATTTTTTTAATTAAAATCTCGAATTTTAATTTTGTGAATAAAAAATTATTATTAAAATAATTTTACACCATAATATTATTTAATTCAAATCAAATTAATCAAAATCTTGTCAATTTTTGAATATTAGAGATTTAAAAAAAAGGAAACTTAAGATTATGTTTGGCAAAAATGACTAATAAACTAGCTGAAAGTTAAAAGTTATTAAGTTAGCTTATTGAATTAAAAGTATTTAGTAAAAGTAGCTATTGAATTAACTGATAGATATAAAATGAAATAAAATGACGTATTTGTATGATATTTTATAATCTCAAAATAATATAAAAATAAACATATCAATTTTTAATTAAATTAATTTAAATTATTATACATATAATTAATTAAATATATATTATATATTATATTATATTATATTATATTATATTATATTTTACATTTATAAAAAATAAGGATAGAATAGAAATTTTAATAAAATATAAGGATAAAAAGAGAAAAAAAAATAAAAGCTATAAACTACTCAAAGTAATGTTTCAAAATAATCTATAAGTTAATCAAATAAATTTATTTACCAAACACTCATAATAAATTTATAAACTAGTTAAATAAGTTATAAGTTAGTCAAATAAATTAATAAATTTTTTTTGGGCATAACAAATCTACCTACTACTAGTGTTAGATGATGGGAAGATGCTAAGCCTTTTGAATTCTGGGAAGCCATTTTATCACCAAATACTAATTTATTTCACAAACTATAATTATTATTTACCTTTAAATTAAAAAAATAAAGGCCACTCCTTAAGATTCCACAGTCATCATCTGTCTGACAAAGACCTCCACTATATTAATTAATAATCAAAACTCATCTGCTTCGTTGCCTATAAATTGAATTTTGAAACCATACTACCATTTTTTAATACCCATCTTTCGCTTTTTATAAGTTAGGCCTGCTTATCAATCTATATTTAAAAATTAATAAAAACCCACCCAACAAGTTGAAACTTGAGGGCATATGCATAATAATATACCCAATAAAAACAGCAGGCCAAACAAAGATCAATACATAAAATAACGTATACTTGTGGAAACCTAGTTCGCCATCAATATTAAATTCTCGTCACCCCTTTTGCTTTTTTCTATAAAACCCCACCAAATTTAATTAAACTAATCACTCTCTTCTTATCTAATCCTTGTTTCTTCAACACACTTTTTTTCTTCCTTGGTAGGTTGACTAAAACTAATTACCACATAACTTAGGTAACTTAACTATCTATGTTTTTAAAATGCGTTGTTAAGTAAAACATTAATTTTCTGCAGCTTTAGCAAATATTACAAAGTTAAGTATTTAAAACTAAACCACCCATTTTAGATCGACAATCCAGATAAAAGAAAAAAAAATAGTCAAATCTCGTGAGGTATGTTTTTTTCTTTGACATAAATTGTTCAATTTTAAATTGATGGTCCAAATTTGAAGACTAAATTTTGTAGATCCCGTTAAAATTGCTGAAAATATAGATCATTGTTTGAGAATTGACAGGTTTTTTTTTTAAGTTTACGATTTAAGGTTTTTTTTTTAAGTTTACGATTTAAGGTTTTTTTTTTTGAGTTTAGAACCACTAATAATGAATTTCAATTAATTTAGTTCAAGTTAAATAGAATTATAAATTTATAAAATTTTTATAGTACTTGTTTTCTCTAGTCATTAAACTTAATTTAAAATTTAGTTTAAACAAATTTCGAATCATTTAAACTAAAGAAAAATGTGAGTTAAAATAAAGAATGATCTTATATATAAGAAAAGAAGCATAGGTTAAGTAGGAGTGATAGGAGGGTGATGAAGATGTTTGTGTTGGTGTTGGCAAAGAATTATTGTTTGATCCGAAGAATGGTGTCAAAATCCAACTGTTTGCTCTTTTTTTTTTTTTTTCTTTCTTCTCATAGATTTGAGATTCAAACAGGGGATGATCCCCACCATGAATCACTGTGTGCATTAGAAATAAAGAAACAATATTGTTGGGGAAGAAGGATGAGGACAAAAGCAATGGGAAAGAACGCACTGAGTTCAACATGTGCAGCCCCGAACCACCACTGGTCATCTGAGCACATGATCTTCATAGTCCTCTCTTGGATTTTCACAATTTTTATTACATCATTTCAAAACACCATATCCTCATCATCATCATCATCTACCTACATACACACTCCAACTAGCATCCCTTTTATTTTACTAATATACATTATGAGCTACGCATATATGATCATTACTTTATTTCTTTTTTTTTTTCTGAAATTTTTTTTATTATCTCAATAAAATAATATTGTATTTATAGTGGTTAAGGTGTAGTATCAGTTGTCTCATAATGGAAGGTCGAATAAAAAGTTAAAATATAATTAAATCATGACACCTGAGTATTTTTTTTACCATATATGAGCCAAAGAATTAGAGTTGGATTTTAACTAATGACTAAAACTTTTTAACCTAGTGGCAAGATTTTTATTTTAACAACTTATGCTATGAATCAGTGGCAAGACACGACCACGGTGAAGGGAAAGCTACACAGCAGCAATAACACAAAACACACACAAATGAGCTTTAGGCACAGAAAATGTGGGGGACTGTACAACCAACAATAGGAGACAACACACAATGAGATCTGGTAAAATGCAATGGGAAAAAAATTAATTACCAGGAACAAATGCAATGGGAAGGGTAGCATAAGAATCTGGTGGTCGAACATGGTTTATCAGCGCCAAAGAAGCTTCACAGACCTTCATTTGTTTAAAACACAATTTGAAAATTGAAATGTAATTATCGGTCCACGCAAAACAAATCCAAACAATCCAAATTTCATAAAAAATATGGTTTAACGTGTTGAACGTTGAACGTGATGCGACCAACGCATAACCAAACGAGCAATAAGCTATTGGAATATCAAATTATTTTGAAATAAAAATAATATTGGATGGTCAAAATTCTCATAATTCATGCATGTTGGTATCTCGATTTGTTTATTAAGAAATTAAATATTTGAATTTAATTTCTAAAAAATTATTTGATTTAATTTGACGGTTTCGTTGCCAAATTTTAAAATTTATCATTGTTAAATCTAAAAATTTTTATTATCAAAAATTATTTTAATAAACATATAGACAAAATTGAGAATATAAAAAAACTAAATAAAGACACTAATATTTTAAGAATAAAATTAAGATAAATATAATATTTTAGATCAATGACATACTCTTATATAAATTATTAAAGAAAAAATACTTTATGTGAACGTTAAAGGTGAAAACAGTATTTTTTTAATTATAAAAAAGGAATAAAAAGAAAGGGGCATTAATGAATTGAAGAGTTAGAAAAGATAAGGGCCTGTTTGGTTTGAGCATTTCCTGTTTTCATTTTCACTGAAAACAGAAAATGAACTTGAAAATGCGTTTGGTTGAGTTAACTGAAAACGTTTTCTTGAAAACATTTCTTAAAATAAACCTAAATCTGAAAACACAAAAAAGATGTTTTCAGTGTTTCAGGAAATGCATTTCAGGAAATGAAGATTGAAAATGAAAACAGGAAATATTTTCACAGACCAAACAGACCCTAAGAGGCGTGAAAGGAAATGAAGGCGTTTGGTAGAAGCAAAAGATGAAGAGCTTGGTTTAGAGTAATAATAACATCAATATATCTACTGTGAAAGAAATTAACTCAGCTTTGAAAGTTGGGGGGAGAATTTAATTTATGAATGCCTTGCTTTGTAATTTATTCCAAATCATAAAACAAAAGATAGTTGTTTAAGCGTGCAAAAAGCGAAAGTGCGGGTCGCAGTTCCTTTTCAAATTTCATTTTTATTTTACATTTTTGCCTTTTTTTTAAAAATATTTATATATTTAAATATGGTTGCACCACTGGATTCTTGCCATGCCTTGGGGCTTTTCCCTTTGCTAAATAGTTGCTTTATGTGTTCCTTGGCAAACCTAATTTACTTTTTGATTCACCGAAACCATATGGTAACATGTGTGGTTATATATTCTTTTTTACTTTTTCCTATTATTCTTACAAAAATTAAAAGGTACAAGAGGAAGGAAGGTCCTCTCAACAACTTTAATATTGTTTATTATTATTTCTCCACCGGATTCCAACCAAAACTATATTATTATTTTCATTAAATATCATTACTATAATATTTATTAATCCCGGGTATTCAGTATATCTCCTTTTCCGTTTAATTTTTTTAATCTCAATTTGGACAGTCTAAGGAAAGTTAGGAACCCAATTACTCGCCAAAAACAAGGATTCATTTTATCTCACCATTTTCTGTCCAAATCTCAAAATTCAAATATCACACAGCCAAATTTCAGTCTTCTTTCCCAATTTTTTTTTATAATATTTTCTCAAAACTCGAATATTATTTTTTCCGGAAAAATTTCAGATCATATTCATCTTTCCTCTGTTTCATCTAGCTCTGCTAATTTTTTTTTAATGACAAAAATTAAGCAAATGGTCGAGAGTTGAAAAGTGCAGACCTCCTTCTTGCAGTTTGATTCCCAGCTTCTCTGGTTTTTAATTTCAGATTCATCTTGATTTTTGTGTGTCAGTATTTTTTTTCTCTTAAAAAAATATCTGGCAAATCAGTGGTGATTTTGGGCGAGTTGAGTTTTTCAGGAGAAATGAGATGTTGAAGTGTGTTCTTCTGTGCATGAGTTTGTGAGGTTTTAAATATGGATGCAAGGGATGGAGTTAGTAGTGCGGTTACGGTGGTGGGATCAGATGCTCCGTCGGACTACCATGTAGCTCCGAGGACTGAAAATCCACCGCCCACTGGCGGATCAACAACGCCGACACCTTCGCCGGCGCCGGCGACTGTTCCTGCTCCAGCGGCTCAAGGGAGTGTTCCTCCGCCGCAGCCGGCAGCGGTGGGAGCGGCGCCGCCTGGCATGACGATGCCGGTGAAGAAGAAGAGGGGTCGTCCAAGAAAGTATGGACCGGACGGGTCGGTGGCTGTGGCTCTGTCTCCCAAGCCGATATCTTCTTCGGCTCCACCCCATGTTATCGATTTCTCCGCAGATAAGCGCGGGAAAGTGCGTCCAGCTAGTTCGGTGAGCAAAGCCAAATTTGAGGTCGAGAATTTAGGTAATGAAAAACATCCCTGCTTCTTTTTTATGTACATATTTGAGTGTAGGTGTACGAGTATATTTATGGTACTCGTTGTCAACCATACATGTATTTTTTTTTTTTTCCTTTGGTTCTATTCGAGAAATGGAAGACTTTGTAACTGATATAGAGTGTGGTGGTGGAATCAACCTTATAGCAATTGAATTGTGAGAGGGTGCATTGAGGATGTGGGGCCTGTGATTGGATGCCCTTATTGAGGTCCTTGGTATGTGCGGTAGTCCTGAAAAGTAAGTTAGCTTTGTGGGTGGGTATGATATGGTGGAATCTTCTTGTTACGGCTGTCATTTGGTAGTTCAAAGTTCAAAGAAAGAAAATGGTGATAGGTACTAAGTTGGGTACTACCTGCTGATATCTGTAACTGTAGCTGAACATATTTGGATTAACATGTCTTCAATCTGCGCGTTGATTGACAGCGCAAAGCAAAAAGCTGATTGTTTTTTCCCCCACTTTTGTAGTTATTTGGTCGTGTATGGTATTTTGTTGTTGTTTTCTTGGAATTAGCTGTTTTGACGAAGGACCCTAATATTTATTAAGCCCTGCGTTCTGTTATTTTCTGTCAAGATGTCCGAAGTCCAAGCTGACATCAGCTTCTCTTTTTGGTCTTCTCACATCATCTCAACCTAATACTTGTAGTTAACTCATGCAGTTACTGTTGGTTCTTTCTCATACTGTTAACTGGATACTAAGGCTCATACAAATTATTAGAATACTCATCATTGCTTGCAAACGTATAGATATCTAGTTCTACCTTTTCATTCCTGAGATTTTGTGACTAATTTTGTGACTGAAACTATTGTCTGAAATCAAAAGCATAAAAAGCTCAATCCGAAGTCTACTTTCTAATCCAATAGGCATGAATAGTCAGGTGGAAAATTCATTAGTTTAATTATCATAATGCACTTCGTGTATGTAACATATATTTAGGTACTTGATGCAGAATGTTTTGATGACATAAATTTCTCTCAACTATTATTCCTTTTCGCTGAACATTTTTTTAAAAGAAAAATCCCAGGTTTTTTGTTTTTGTTTTTGTTTTTGTTTTTGTTTTTCTGCATAATTTCTACTTCTGATAAGCTGCTGTGTAGGTCAAGCTATAGAGCAAATTTGCAAACCTTGGTTGTAGATATATGCTAACATACATCAGTCTGAATTTCTTTGAATAACTCTTGGTTTAAATCCTGGAAGGTATTCTACTTAGTAGAGTTTTATTTGTGTGTCCATAATCTCCAATCTGTATTGCACCAGAAAAAGTGATAACATGGACTGACTGAACTCAAGCATGATTTACAATTTGTTTGACACATATGATGCCATCTTTTAAAACACCTTTTTTCTTTTCTCAAAACACTGAAAAGAAATCGAGGTACTGTAGCAGAGTTTTTTTTTAAGGTGATTTATTTTGACAACCTCTACCTGTTATAATAGGTCTACTTTCTTAATTTATTGCTGTGCAAGCTGTCTTATACCAAAACAAAACATGTATATAGATTTTTTAGATTAATGATGGATTATGAATAGTAATCACTCTAGTCCTGCCTTGAAAGTAGTTTCATATTATTAGCTATGTATGTTTGGCACATGTATCAGTATAAAACATAATTACAAATGTTAGTTCAACTCTTATAGATGGTCTCTACAGTCTTAGTGTTCACATTCTCTATGTGACATAAATGAGGGATGTCTTATAATAGAAACTTTGTGATGGTGTGATGGTTTATCATTTCCATTTTGATAGGGAACATTTTCATTATGATTAATTATTTATAAGTCTTACCTTTTCTTATAGGTGAATGGGTTGCATGCTCAGTTGGTGCTAATTTTACACCCCATATAATCACCGTTGATTCTGGGGAGGTAAGTGGCAGACATATCATGTGCTTATAATGAGCTTCTATTCTGCAATGCAAAGATTTTTTTTTTAAAAAAAATATATTCATTTTGGTTTACATAACTATGGTTTTGTAAATTCAAGGATAGATAATTGCCAAAACATTCTTGGCATATATTGTCTAAATATTTTCAGTTAGAAGAACAATTTTAACTATAATTAACCAAGTTACATTTGACAGTATCTACCCCCCTCAAATCTTTCCTCAGTTGCCACTTTTACAACTTCTTCATTTCTTGAGGCGACTAGTTCTATGTTAAGAAAGTTTCTTTAATCATATAATGTGATAGTTATAATATGATGATATATGGGAGCTAATTACAAAAGAATATAAATGAGAGAGAGAAAAATTATTAAATTTAGTGTGGATAATTATATTCTATTGCCTTCTGTATCTGGAAAAAAGTTTATAGTGACAACTAGTCTTCTTTTGGTTGTCTTAGGACGTTACTATGAAGATAATATCATTTTCCCAGCAAGGACCTCGAGCTATATGTATCCTTTCAGCAAATGGCATCATATCAAGTGTCACACTTCGTCAGCCTGATTCCTCTGGGGGCACACTGACATATGAGGTATAGTATTGATTTTTAAATGTGTTCTAATAGAAACTTCTCGAATTCAATGAAGAACTACGGGAGTTATTGGTGAATGGTGATTATTGTATAACTATAATATTGTTTAGAGTATTATGTATGTTGTTGCCATTATGCCATATATACATGTTTCATAGATGAAGTTCCAGTCACTGCCTTTTCTCATAATGATAAATTTGAATATTTATAATTCATGAGAACTCTTGCTAGGGTTGACGACCTATAATGTATCTTTTATTATCACAATGTGTCCTGATTCTGGTAGTTACTTTTGCTTAAATTTTAATATCACTGGAGTTATTAATAAATGTTTGACTGTAGATAATATATCTTATAATGGGGTGACAGAGTTTACTTACCGATGTTTTATTTTCCCTCTTTTATATTATTATTTTTTTCTCTTTTCTCATTCTTTCCATGATGGGTCCCGTGATTTATGTTATAATTTGGTGATATAATTATGTTCAGCACACTCTGCTTCTTAGCCTTGACTTTTTTTTTTTTTTTCAATTGTCTTGGAAATCTTTGGTTTATTGTTGCTTTAGCATATTCTAAAAGCTAAAAGATAACTAGCCATAAAATTAATGTTCAACGAACTTTTGGCTGTTGTATAATATGTATATCGAGTCTGAAGTTTTTGAACTACATGCTGGACAAGGATTCAAATTGAAATATGTAAAAACTAGAAGGAAACTTAGTATTTAGTGGAGATTACTATTTGATGCTGTCATAAAACAGATGATGGAAGAAGAGAACTCTCTTATTATTCCTCGGTGGATTATAATTCTGCATGAATCATTTTAACCTTGCTGTGAGTTGCATTGTATTGCCATCGGTCACTGCTGCTGCTAGTTACCCTACAATCAGTTTTGTTGAACCTGGTCAAAACTGCATCTTGATTCTTGACTCTTGACCTGTGGTTTTCTTTCATTCTGTAATAATGTATTATTGTCTTCTCTTCAGCCTTCTAAACCAGTGCTGTCTTTGTCTCTGCAGGGACGGTTTGAAATTCTGTCATTATCAGGGTCATTCATGCCAAGTGAAAGTGGGGGAACACGGAGCAGATCCGGTGGCATGAGCGTTTCTTTAGCAAGTCCAGATGGTCGTGTTGTAGGTGGTGGAGTGGCTGGTCTTTTGGTAGCTGCAAGTCCTGTGCAGGTATTATGTTTATGTCATTATATTGGAGGGTAAATGATGATTCAGTGAGTAAAAACGTGCTCGTTAGTAATTAGGTATTTGATGACAAGCTTAGTGATTTATTTTTCCAATTGATTGATATGCTATCAGGTAGTGGTAGGGAGTTTTCTGGCGGGAAACCAACATGAGCAAAAGCCGAAGAAGCAGAAACCCGAGGTGATAATGAGTGCCACACCAACTGCTGCTGTTCCCATGTCTAGTGTTGCTGATCCAGTGCCTCTTCTCACCTCTTCATCTTCCTTCCGTGGAGACAGTTGGTCTGCAATCCCAGCTGATACGAGGAATAACAATAAGCCAAACTGATATTAATTTGTCACTGTCTGGAGGGTGACTTCATCTACTTGTTGCTGACGACATGTAATGGAATTCCTAATCGATGGGTCGTTTTCCCTTTGTTTTATTGCGTCTGTGAGCTCATTGACAGTATCTTAGGACCAGCACGTTATTTTCTGACACTTATCGGCTTCCTTTCCATGTACAATTTTAGTTAGGTGATTAGATACGCCTTCGCTGCCAATGTTGTGCCATTTAGAATGTTTTGATGTAATAGTTAATCCTCTCCTCATATCCACCTTTCTTCAGAGTGATAGATTGTGACATCCCAGCTATTCATTTATTTGGATGCGTTTCTTCGTGCTTGTAACATCAATCTGAATTTTACTGATTCCATATTTCAAACCGATCTCAATCGTTTGATGTGGATTTGATATAATAATATTGAGAGTTGGTAAATTTGTTTCCAAGTTGCCTTGGCGTCAGCCACTAGTAGATTATTTACATTGAAGTTGGCACGAAATCCTCACGCATATAATGAATAAGACCTAACGTCTTTGGCGCACTCCGGTAAGTGGAAGCAATTAACGTCTTTGGCGCACTCTGGTGTTCAAAAGTTTGGTTAGGTTTGGTCTTGTGCTAAAATTAAACTCAACTGAATTAATTGGCTTTGAAAAAATATACCTATTTCATTTTTTTTGGACTTTGATTCAATTTTGGATAGATGATTTTGAAAAAAAAAATCATAAAGTTCTTGTGTAATATTTAAGACATTTCATTATTATATTTAGAAGAATTGTTTTGTAATATATTGTTTTATGAACCCAATGAATACCTAATTTTAATTTTTTCATAACTTCATACTTCTCCCTTTATATCACTATTAATAATTCAAATCATAACTCAATGCATAATTGTTAGTATATAAATTTGTAACAATATATTTCAATTAACATTCAATGATAATAAAGAAATAAATTGGTGCATTAGTGTATAAAATTTTTTAATATATTATGTATAATATAATATAATATTAAAATAATGTAATGTAATGTAATATAATATATATAAGGTTCGGTTCAATTTGGTTTTACAAATCGACAAGCAAACCGAAAACTTAGTTTTCATATCTTAAAAATCGATTTGGACCTACCCCCAAAGGGTTGGCCTAATGGTAAGGGGTTGTGTTGCAAAGCATACAATCTTGGGTTTGATCCCCCTAGTGCCAAGGGAGTACGAGAGTTTTTCTTGGTTATGCCTTCGGGCCTCGTGGACTAGTCGATTGGGCCTCGCAAATAAGGGGAATGCCATCTGGATACCACGGTTATAAAAAAATTGATTTAGACCTTTTTTTTTTTTTAATTTTAGTCGATTTTTGTCCGATTTAATTTGGTTTGAGTCGATTTGGTTTAATTTTGAGCACCCCTAGTTATAAATATGACCATAGAATTGGACATCACACTGATCCCTGTAAATTGATGCATAACATCATCAACTCCTGTAAATTGATGCATAACATCATCAACTCCTTTTATAGTGTTTTCAGTGATAATTACAATTGTCGCTTCAAGGACATCGAATAAAACCCGATAAATTAAAAGTGAAATGATAGAGTAATTGATAAAATTGGATCAATAAAGTGGTAATTTGTTGGGCTTGTAGTCCTTAGGTAGTAGAGGAGAAGGGATGGGCCCGTGGTAACTAACTGTTGAGCTGGACAGAGGGATTAAATATATGGGAGGGAGTGAGAGAAGGTATGGAAAACACTGGAGTTGGATTGGGAGAGCTCTAGAGCTCTCGAATGTCTAGAAGGGTCACTGGGAGTGTGTGTTTGTTGTTTCCTTACTTACTGCATTTTAATTGCTATTTGTGTGTTGTTTTGGATCTGAGGCTCTAGTTTTTGTTATTTGTTTCTTCTATAATTTCCACCATTACCCCATTAGTATCAGTGCTTCTTCTTAATTCAATAATATTAGCATTATTTAGTATTTTTCAGTGTTAATCAACATTTGTGGTCTGTTAGAATTAGTGGGCTCTATCAAATTGGTATCAAAGGCAGGTTTCGATCAGGGAATGGTAACAACAAGAACAAAGTAAATAAATGCAAGGTTCCAAAGTGAGGTTCAGGAGATGACAGCAGCTAGAAGGGAAGAAATAGATGTAATATTCAAAGAGATGTTTGCTGAGATTAAAAGGGAGAAATACAGAAAGGACATGGACGAGATTAAGATGATGATGAAAGAAATTCTGACGAGTTTAAGGAGGATGGAAGCTAAATCAAGAGGTGAAGAGTGTAAGAAGGTGGAGAAGGAACCAACCAAAAGTCGACCATTGGAGCTTTTTCCATTTTCTGATGTTTCAGTCAAGTTAGAAGCCAAGAAGGAACCATGTTTTCAGATGAACTTGATCCAAGAGCAAGAGGAACTAGATGAATAGAGTTTTGTCAAAGAGGGGAAACAAAAAAACAATACCACTCTACTGTTTAGCACCGAAAGAGCAAAAATGAAGGAATGGGAGTATCTCTTCCATGAAGAAGAGAAGACGGAAGCCATTCGAGTGGGGATGAGTTCGTTGCTGGAGGAAGTAGAGGATGACGTGCTCTCTGAGGAGGATGTTGCCCATAATGATTTCAAAAAGGAGGAAAGAGCACTAAAAGTGCAAGTAGGATGGAAGGAGAGTGCTTCTTCCATGGCGAAGGAAAGTTTAAAGAACGTAAGAAGATTCTTACCCCTGGTAGTAGCTGAAGATGACAGCAAGAAGGCAAGTAGTTAGATCTTGGAGCTGGTTAGGGTTGCTCAGTGGGCAAGAAGCCCAGAAATGAATTGGGATGGTAATTTTAGTAGGCTTTTTAATTCATATGCTCAAGTGGCCCAAAACATTCACTTAACCATTCTCATTGCGTAAAAACACTATTTAGATTTGACCCACAAAGAAAATAAAAGTCTAACTTTAAAATGGGCCTAGAATAATGGTTTTCACATGGACCCAAAAAGATTGGAGTTTACTAGTTTTGTTACAACAGTGGCCCATAAAAAGAAAGAAAGGAATCTGTTTTTTAAAAGGGTGCAGGAAAATGGTTTAGACAAGGGCCCAAAAGGATTAAGGTTTACTAAAACCCTAGTTTTTCACTTAGAAAAGTAACCTAAACAGTGAGTTCCACTGGGGATGCTGCTTCCTGCAGGGGATAAATGGACTACAACCACTACAAACATACTGGAAGAGAATCATAGCCTGTCTAATGCTGACAGAGCAAGAAGGGAGCTGGAGTTTAGTGTCAGTTCTGCAGTGTCTTTTGGAGCGAGCTATAGGAGCAAAAATAGCCTTCTTCAATAGAGAGAAGATAAGTTTATCCATAGCTACAATAGCAAAGGAAATGAATGCCACTCCTCTCCTATCAGACACCGAGATTAGCAATAGTAGAATGCTGGCTTTTTATTTCTGCCATACTGAGGGGTTTGGGACAATCTATAGGTGTAAGAACCTGCAACTGCAATTATTAATGGCAATAGAAGAAAGTAATTGGGTTTGGGACCCAGTAGAAGCCAAAAAAAAACATGAACCAAGTAAGGCAACCCCAACACACTTAAATCTCTCTTTCACAAAATCAAATGGGGATGTTTATGAGTTATTCCAGAAGCAGAGGCAAGTTGGTTGTTGTTGGGCAGAATTCAGTGATGAAGGCTGGGACTTTTTGTTAGAGCCTCAAGTTTTTGGACCACTGGGTACAACAATCAAATGATGTACTAGTAAATGGGAGACCAGAGCAATTGGTTCAGATAGATAGGATTGTCTCTCATAATTTCATTAACTTGAAGATTATTAATGTATTATCACTCCCATTTGATGAAACTAAGAAAATTGGAGGTAAAATGGAGCTGCAAGTTCAGGGTGAGGCAATGGGGCAAAGCATACTTTTTGTGAATAAAGAAGTGTGTACATGGCAAAGGCTATTGAAGTTTAATAAAACTTGGGAGAAAGGTGGCAATACTATACTCCACATTGCTTGGTTGGGCTCTATGGAAAAGCAAGAAGAAGGTCCAATTGAAAAGAAGTCATTGGTCTCAGCTTCAAATTCTCACCATGAGGGCAAGGTGAAACTTCGAAGGCGGAGTAATGTTGGGCCTGTAGTCCTTAAGCAGTATAAGAGAAGGGATGGACTCATGGTAACTAATTGTTGAGCTGGACAAAGGAATTAAATAGATGGGAGGCAATGAGAGAAAATATGGAAAACATTGGAGTTGGATTGGGAGAGCTCTAGATCTTTCGAATGTCTAGAAGGGTCACTGGAGAGAGTATGTTTGCTGTTTCCTTACTGCATTTTAATTGTTGTTTTGGATCTGAGGCTGTATTTTCTGTTTTCTGTTTCTTTTGTAATTTTCACCATTACCCCACTAGTATCAGTGCTTCTTCTTAATTCAATAATATCAGCATTATTCAGTATTTTTCAGTGTTAATCAACATTTGTGGTCTGCTAGAATTAGTGGGCTCTATCATAATTACAGTTATTGTGGGCATTTTTCCGCCCTCGATATTTGAAGGGGCCGGGTGGAAGATAAAGAAGATGGTATTCTAGAAGATGCAACGGGCTGTGGCAGAGAAGATGGTAAACTATTTTATATGAAAAAGATGAAAGTCTTGGGAATGTTGAGAAGAAATTCCGATGAAAATCTAGGGAGAAGAATTGGGCCAATCTCAACAAACGGATGGATGGATGGAAGAAAGTCGAGCAGATAATTCTGATGTGTGGGTAGGAAGTGAATAACCAGTGCACCTTCTAACTCCCTCGATGTAATCTGCTTTTGTATGCTAAATAGCTAATCAAATTATATAGATTAAGAAGCAAATCCAACATAGACGGTTTGCTTGCTGGCTTACAAAGCACAAGTCTAACTAGCAAATCGGCTAAGCTAAATGAATAGATGATTAAGTGAGAAACAACAATTCAACAAACTAAACAATATTGCGGAGCTATTTGATGTGGAGATGGCAACGCTAGGAGGCTAATGCACAGAAGGGAGCAGATAGAAAATCTGAGAGTTGACATTTGCAGCGGAAAGAACACACTATTACTATTGACATTCGCTTCAAAGCCCAACTGATCTAAATAAGAAAGCATCCAACACTCTAGAAATTGAATTAAATATCCACAGACATTTTGAGCCCACCAAACCAAGTATCCCCATAGCCAAATACTATACGGCAAGTTTGATATACTTGAGTGACAAAAAAGAGAAAAGAATGCCTTTGTCTAATTATCCAGATTGCTATCCTAAAAAATACTCGTAATGAGTGCTTTTTTTTTTTTAAGAAAAAAACTAAGTTGAAGTATTTCGATAGAGTTACATTAAGAGACTACTTAGTTTAGACATTTTTTATTTTTATTTTTATCAAAAATAAAAAATAAATTTAAAAATATGTTTGATTAAGTTTAATGAAAACATTTTAAAAATAGATCTAAATTTAAAAACATAAAAAAAAAATTTCAATGTTTTAAAAAATAAAGACTAAATAAAAATAAAAAATATTTTCATAAACCAAATATACCCTAAAATATCTTATTTCCTTTTTCTTCCTTTCTCCCTTTCTACGTGCCAAACGTAACCCAATACATTTTACTACTCCCTGATATCTCATTTAAGAAACATTTGTTTCTTTTTCTTTTTCTTTAATACCGAGATGATTCGGGAGGGGTTTCAAATAAGAGTTAATTCAAATAATTTGCAAGAACCGCAGAGAAAAAAAAGGGGAAGGGGGGCCATCAAACACGTGGTTCAGCAACAACTTCACATAACTTGCGAAACAAGATCTAACTAAAGAGATTATACATATTCCCAAAAAAAAAAATGAGGAAAGAAATCTTTGAAACATTGTGATTCTGCAAAATTACTCGGTAGTCTAATTAATAAACAAAGCCACAGAATCCTAACCAAGACCTGCTCCTGCATCCTTGCGAGGCGCATCAGCCTTAATGCGGGGTGGTCTGACAATGCGATCAACAAGCCCATATTCAAGAGCCTCCTGTGCACTGAAGCGTTTCATCCTGCTCAGGTCTTTGTTTATCTGAGTAGATGCATTAACATTAGCTTGCAAGCCAAAAAATCCTATATTCTCAGATGTAGGAACTAGGAACAATCAAATCGATAACCATAACTTTTTTTTGGTCAGGATACAATCCTTAACAATTAGTAAAAGAGACATAAAGACCCAATTGAGATAGATAAAGTATGCCCTAGTTAAAGCAGTGTGTAAAGATGAATATGACTCTCCCCGAAAGAAAAGCTAAAGCTCTTCTATTTTTGTTCTGTGCGTAAGTTGGTCAAATAAATACACAGCCATGAATTACGGCAGAAAGAGGCAATTCTGATCATAACCCAAGCTACAAAAATACATTTATCTCCATATGTTTCATCATTGAGTGAACTGACCTTCTCAACAGGCTGACCTGTTTTATTAGCCAACTCATTGAAAAGGTAATCCCTGACTCTAAGAAGCTCATTTGCTTCATTTTGAATGTCATCAGCCTGACAAAATTTTCAAATGATGTTAGCATCAAAAGGAACCCCATCCATAGATTAGAAAAGTTTAAGCTAACAGTAATCTCAGACTAAAGACACTCTGACCTGACCACGTGCAGATCCTGCTGGAGACTGGAGAGCGATTCTTGAAAGAGGCATTGCAAAACGATTGCCCTTAATACAACACAACATTATGAAAGGATTAGTAGATCTTCAGTTGACTTTTAAAACCACAGGTCAAAAGGCTAAATATATTGAGCATAGTATTAAAAAATAAAATGAGAGATGAAAGTGGCAACACAAAGGAATTGGGGCAGAAAGGTGGAAGCGCAGGAGTCAAAATTATGCAGATATTAATGAACTGGAAAGTAACTCAGTATATCACAATCATATTTCTATTTGTTGGGGTGGAAGATGTGAACAAGGGTCCTGCAGAAGGGAAAACACTAATATTTCCACTATCCCCATTCAACATTGTATTACACTAGAAATAGCACTTTTTAAATAGGTGTCAAGTATTCACACATAGCCATGGGAGAAGGAGAATTCTTTCTTCTTTTTTGGTTATATACTGAATGACTAATGCCTCGGTCAAAGGATTGGTGCAGTTACAAATTTATGATATAGATAATAATTTTCCTGCAGAGGAGTCCAACCACGTAGGTCTTGTTTAATTAAGCGGGGATTTGAATCTCCATCCATATGACCCCTTGTTATGACAGACAGCTTTAAAAAGTTGTATTTATAGGTCAAACATATTAATTTAGTACCTTCTCCCCAGCTGCAAGAAGAAAAGCTGCTAAATTATAGGCATAGCCAACACAATGGGTGGCAACAGGACTTTGCAAGCTCTGCATGGTGTCATATATAGCCATGCTTGGTGTAAGCTGCAAAAAGTTGCAAAGTTCAGCTGACGTAACAATAAAAGAAGAAGAAGAAGAAGAAGAAGAAGAAGAAGAAGAAGAAGAACAACAACAACAACAACAACAAAAAAATGAAGGATTGAGCACAGAACAATTGAATCATAAAAGACTCACATCGCCACCAGGACCATTAATGTACATATAGAGATTCTTGGCATTGTCTATACTGTCAAGATACAGCATTGTTGCCAGTATTTGGTTGCTAAACTCTTCATCTATCTCTTGTCCAATGAAGATAACACGTTCTCGATACTGCATCCAAGAAAATACTGGTTTTCTTTGAAAAATTAACTCTACAAAGGTGAAGTAAATCTAAAGGAAACTAGATGTTCACATTAATGACTTACAAGGGCATTCCACAAATCAACCCACTGCCAGGTTCCCTCACCAGGCGTTCTGTAGGGGACTCTAGGTGTCCCTATGGGCATCATCTGAATTTGTGCCCTTGCTGCTTTTTTACCAGACCTGAAAACGTGAACACTTATACTGCTTGCATCACTCTATCTATATACCATTCATGACAAAAACTCTTCTGCAAGGAAAACTAAGAAGGATCAAAAGCATTGTGTATTCAAATAGAAGAATACAGTAGGGTTACCAGCCAACCACATTAAAGCCAGCTTACTATGACATGGTTGCTTCCCACAAGGATCACGACACAAAAGAAGACAAATAAAGCTAAAAATATTTGTTCCTTCTATCAAAAAGTGTCATTTGTAACTTTTAACTACTTACCATCAATTGCTTGCTTGCTGGTAAGTGGTAATGAATAGAGGAGAGAGTAGCAATTTAAATCTATATAATAATTAGGTTACCCATTATTTTGCAAGGTTTAGCCTAGCAAAAAGGGGCGTCAAATGTAATTTTTTGAAGTATACTTTAAAATGAAGACATCATTTTTTCCCCTTTCAAGAACACTACTGATATGTACTAAATCTGTAACAAGGTATTATAGTCTTGTGATTGATAGGAATATGTTAGTTACTTAGTTCGTTGGTTAGTGGATGATTCTCTATAAAAAGCAAAAGGGTGAGTGCATGAAGAGACTTGTGAAATGGATTGAACTTCTCTCTTGTCTTCCTCCTTGTCTCTTTGATCTTTTTATGTTCTTCCGTATATTTCTTATTCTTTATCTATTCTACCCTTTCTATCTTTTCAGTTCCAATCACAATCAAATAGAGAAGGGAGGAAGGGAGAGCTCGGACTTCAGGATTACCGGCACTCTAGACTCTTGTGAACTTTTCCGTAAAACTCAGCTGTCAAGTTAGGTTTACCAGCTCCAAAAGGACCTAGAATTGATTAAATAAGAAAACGAGGTAAAATAAGCTTAGCAACCACACAAGAATCGAAAGCAACAAGGATAACGCAACGGAAGTGGGCTGCCACCATACTTGCGGACTGAAGCTTTAATCCCGAATAGAGCTTTGTCCCACAACTGCTACAGAAAAACACAATCAACACTAATTAACTACCAATTTAATTGCCACATACCACCACGGATAGAAAGACAGAGAGTAACCTAAGAGTAGGATAAATGCGCTGTGTAGTAGTAGTTGTACAGGGTGCAATCGCCATTTTCGAATAAATAAACGGGAGCGACGAACGAAGTCCGAAACGGGGATGAAGGAAAAGGAGCAGAGGATATAGGGAGGTCACTCAACCCCAAACTGGACAATGTCGCCGTCGTTCTAACCCATGTTGTATGACCCGGTACCCGCTACTTAGGTGGGGACCGGGTCGACGGTCTGGAAGTGACCCAATCAATGCGGTCAGGTTAATACCAATCCAGACTTTTTTCTTTTAGTTTTTAAATTTGTATGAAAAAAATAAAAAATATATATACTTTTTAATTTATATAAGTAAAATATTATACATATAAGGTACTAAAATTATTCTAACCTAAAAATTAAAATATTTATGTGGTAAGATGATAAAAACTATAATAAAAAGGATATTTAATTTAACAAAAAATAAATATATTATTACTAATTAATTAGGAGATAATAAAAAATAATTATATTTATATAATTATTTGATATAAGAAAATTAAATCAAGAAAAATTGAAGACCATAAACAAAAAATTTTATATAATTATCTAATAAAAAAATAACAATCAAATTTTTTAAAAAAATTATTTATAATTTTAGGACTAATAACATTATTTATGGATGTTTATATTTTAATTATTTATTACCAATGACAATAATTTTAAAATTTTAAAGTGTGAAATTTATATATTATTATTATTTTTATTATTTATTTTACTTATTTTTAAATTTATTTATACAAAATATATATATATATATATATATAATTTTTAATTTTTTAATTTATTTATCCAGATCAATAATTGGCTCAATAATCCGAATACCTACCCATATTAATGACCAAACCGAATCTAATATTAAGCCACATATTACCCTATTGAGCGTGCATGTCGTTTGGGTATTAAGAGTCTTACATTAATTTTGGTAAATTATAGGATGGGTACTAGTACTACTTTGAATTGAATAGAAATGAAGAAAAGAAAAGTAAACTTACATTGGAATAAAAAAGTAAATTGTATTTTTTTAAAAAAAATAATTTGAGTATGTTGAGAAAAATTTAAATTATGTTAATTGTTTGTTTGAATAACATTAACGATTGATAAATTCTTTTTGTTCTTGTTATATATATAAATATATTGATTATTTTATAAAATTTTATAAATTCAATTTATTATAAATTAAAAGTTGACTATTTTTATATTGATAAAATGCACATTTAATACTTACTATATTATATGAATAAAAAATATAACAGTAGTGTAGTCAAAATGTGTAGTATAATATCTTTTAATTTTAATAAAATATAGAGTAATATTTTACAACACAAAAGATAAATACACAGCTTAAAAACATTTTTTCCAATATAAGTTTACTTTCTTTTCTTCTCCCGTTTTTTTTTCATTTACAAGGAAAAACTTCATTTCTGCATCTCTCATTTCATAATTCATATGATACCATTAACAATTAGTCGGGAGGTCAACACGAGGAATATCTAAACACGTAATTATCTTTTCTTGTTTTAATTACAATATTTGCGTTTGAAAAGAGCATTATTTTATTCAGCTCTTATTTAATACATTAAATATCCCATATAACAAGTTGAATCTTCCACGTCAACACCACATGATCTAGAATACATAAGTTGAAACATTATAAGGGCAATAATGTTGAATTAAAATTTGGGGATCAAATCATAACTTTTTCAACACCAGCATGGATAGAAGTGCAATTAAGCGTGAATCTTTCACATGAATCCCACCACCATCTGTGGAGCCTGCATATTGGATGTTATATTTGAACTTGTCCCTAGAAAAATAAAACAATTCTGCAAAGAAAAAAGATACTTAACATAAAAAAAAAAAAAAAAAAAGCTCGAACCATGGACTTACCCTTGTCCTAAAGCAGTTTTTCAATTAATGAGAACTACAGAATGGCTGTTGGAGATGATGGAAAATTCGGCATAGCAAGTATAGTCCTATCCTAAATCTTTAAGAGATATCAACAATCCAATGCATGCACCAATCTATAACTGGATACATAACGAAAATACAGACCATGATATTATTTCTGCAATCAAAACAATACCGCAACTCCTCAAATATTACAAGTTAGGGAAATAATTAATTGCTCTATACCACACAGGTGTGCAACGTTTGCTGCACTGGCTACTTCAAGAAAGCCCTCCACAAAACTCGCAATCATTTCCAATTATTCATTTTCTTCCAAAGACGTGTAGATCATCCTGCAGCAACATGTTCATTGGGAATTAGAACATCCTCTTTAATGCAAGCCTTAAAATTTATATAGACAATCAGACGCCTTTTTTCTAGCCACCGTACCAAAATATGGACAGGAAGAGGACGAAAATCAGATAGAATAGTTTGACAAGCCGTTGCTTCTTTTCCCAAGATAGAGAATTAAATATCTCAGTAACATCCACGAGATGCTCTCTTCGTCTGTACCTGATGAATGGATTCAAATATGCAATTAGCAGGATGACAGGAGCATATAAAGCAAATTCCAGTATATTAAGATATCAAGCTTGATTATTGTGAAAAATAGGCAGCTTCAAGCAAAAGAATAATTATTCATCTCTTTTGTTCCTACAACTAATGCGCATCCAACAGGTAATCAACAATCAGTAACAACTGTAATGCCATACAGGGCAGCCCAAACATATATCTACAACTGTGTTAGTAAACCGCTAGTGTACCAACGGTCTACACATTAGGAAATATAGGAGGGAGTAGCAGTGGGAGTGTGGTTTCAATTGTTGCTGAATTGCTGTTCTGCCTTGCTGTTATTTATTTTTAGTTGTTGGTTACATCTCAGACTTATTTATGTGTAGCGTGTCACGTGGGCGTCTTATGATGTTTATGTTGTCATTATTATTTTGTTTTCTTATGTTTAAATAGTGGAAGACACTTATATGGTCGCTAGCTATGTGTATGTGGCATTATGTACCTTGTGATTGAATGAGAAGTTATTAGAACATTTTCATCAAACCTTCTAGTGGAATTCTAAGAGATCAGCAGGTTCTCTTTAGGTCGTAAATGCTTTTTTCTTTTTTTTGATAGAAAAAGAAATGTTATTAATGAGAAGAGGTACACACAAGGAAAAGGAAAAAAATACAGCAAAAGAAGGACAAGAGATCCTTCTAAGATAGAACTAAAAAGGGTGAAAGCTAAATCCAAAAGACACCCCACAAGGCCCCTAAAAAAGATTAGTACAACAAAGCCCTACAATCCCTATAAACATCAGAAAGGGGCACCCCCTTAAATAAACCATTGCCCGAAACCCACAAGGAAGAGAGTAAATTCTTCTTCCCATTCCCTTTCTGATTTCCCTGTTGTTAGACCTATAACCAAATCCTATAGGGGAGAATCTAACAAAATTGTGTTTTAGTCCTTGTTCTCATCCTCAATCAGAGGGGCAAACAAAAATTGCAACAAGAACAGTGGAAACGTGCCTGCTGTGCTTTACTAGTGTACTCATCCCTCAGAATGGATGGATTGGCTTGCATGGGTGATATATTCTTACAATACTAGCTTCCATTCCGCTCTTCAATCTACTCCTTTGGAAGTAGTGTATAAAAGGCCACCACCTCATTTATTAGCCTACTGTCCTGAAATTTCCAAGTTAGACACTATTGATGTTGCTCTGAAATCCCGGGATGAGATTCTTCACACTCTTATGCAGCACCTTCAGCATGCTTAGCAGAAAATGAAAACTTATTATGATGCCATAGGCAATTAGAGTTTCAAGTGGGAGATAAAGCTCTACTTAAATTACAGCCCTATCGACAACTCTCTAGCTAGGAGGAAGCATCACAAGCTGCTGCCACGTTACTATGGTCCATTTAAGGTGCTGCAACATATAGGTTCTATGGCCTCTAATTAGAACTTCCTCCTACTACCTGCTTACATCTAGTTTTTCACATTTCTTGCCTCAAGCCATTCCATGAAGGCAATATTACTGCCATCCCAGCAATGCCAGAGGTGTTTAAAGTAGATTCCCTTCCTCAAGTGGAGGCTATTTCGGACTCTCGAATCCAAGGCAAGACTCAAGAATTTCTGGTTCATTGGCAGCATACATCTCCGGCAGAGGCAACTTGGGAATCTATTTATTATCTTAAGCGGAATTACCCCGATAGTGTCAATTCGAGGGGGTAGTAATGTTAGTAAACCGCTAGTGTGCCAATGGTTTACGTATGGGAAATATAGGAGGGAGTAGCAGTGGGAGTGTGGTTTCAATTGTTGCTGAATTGCTGTTCTGCCTTGATGTTGTTATTTTTTTTTTTTAAATGTTGGTTATATGTCAGACTTGTGGTGTGTCACGTGGGTGTCTTATGATGTCTATGTTGTCATTATTATTTTGTTTTCTTATGTTTAAGCAGTGGAAGATAGTTATATGGTAGTTGGCTATGCGTATGTGGTATTATGTACCAAGTGATTGAATGAGAAGTTATCAAAACAATTTTATCAAACTTTCCAGTGGAATTCTAAGAGATCTGCTGGTCCTCTCTTTAATCGAGCCAGTATCATAGGTCGTAAGAAGAGATCAGATTCTTCTTCCCATTCCCTTTCTGATTTCCCTGTTGTTAGACCTATAACCAGATCCTATGGGGGAGAATCTAACAAACTGTTACTACAAAATACATTGACAATAATATATTCACTACGAACTTTTCACTGCAAACTCCCACTTTCATCGGAAAACAACAAATGGGAAATGGCCAAGCTGTTCAAACAATGCCACATTAGTTGCAGCAACAATAGGTCAGTTTGAACTTCAACTGTTTTAAGAGCTGTAGTTACCCATTCAGACATCAAATCTCTCCCTCAAATAACATGGTTAAAAGCCATAGAAAACATGAAAGAGGAAGCATGCTTAGAATCTCTAAATACATGAACCATAACATTGTAGTGATCAGGTTGGTAATACACTGTTAACAAGTTATTGTTGATGCTAGGCAGCCGCATTCACATTCCATCACAAAGCTAAAGAAAGCAAAGACCCAAAATTCAAAAACTCTCCCCCTCTTTAACCAGTGATCATGCATGATTGCTGATTCTTTCATTTTTTCCATCACTATCATTAGGAAACAATAAACTTGCCTTGTTAATTTGTGATATAGGGGAAAACTTACAATCTCACATTGTAGTATAGGTACGGAGCACAGAAAAGTGACATAACCCAATGTCCTGTTACAAGGTAGAACAAGCAGAGGAAACCTTGTACGATAAACTCGGGCAATACAACTTTGTTTATTCGAGATGAGGAGTCATAAGGATTTATATAATCAAATTCTAGGTCAGCCAAACACATCAGCTGCAAGAAACGTTGAACCATGTTAGCATACATCAGATAAGACCAAGTGCAACAGTCAAAACATCATTTGGCAAATTACTGTGAAAGACTAACAATCCTCAGAAGGCTCTACAGTACAAACAGAGAAGTAACAAAATATGGTCATAAAGACACATGAATCTCCTCAAGTATGACTTTCAGCATAGGAACTTATAAGCATATGAAACAGATTCTTCCTACAATATTTTTTCCCTCATATTTTTCAAATCTCATTAGTTCTTCCTCAACAACAACAACAACAGCCTTATCCCACTAGGTGGGGTCGGCTACATAGATCGTCCGACGCCATTGAGCTCTATCAATGACTAACTCTTTAGGAATCTCATTTACCAGAAGATTCCTCTCAATAACCTCTTTTAAGTGTCCTTCTCATCAGTTCTTCCTCACCTATCAAATTCCAGTGTACAGAACTCTACCCAAACAAGTAGAAACAATGTCTTATGCATCTTAATTCTGTTCATATGCAATAACTCTTACCAAAACCCAAACTTTTATATACATTAAGGTGTTTGTTTATTAAGTAAATATCCCATATCCATTAAAGTGCTGCACAAAGCAACAAACAGCCTCCAAATGCGTCTCTATCATCCAGTTATAGAAGTATAAAGTTCTTCCCACTAGTTCATTGTCAAATTTATATCTGTAAGTATTATTTTTCACGGTCTTTGATCCTCATTTTATATAGCATTTTTGTTGAGCTTGGATTCAGGTTCATCTTAAAGAGTCCCAAAGTCAAGGAAGGAAGCCCAGCCCATGATCAGCTCTAAGCTAGATATATCCCAGCAAAAAGATTTGGATAACTAAGCATGGGTTGCAATAATAATTTACAACATTTCAACGTTACCTGATATAGAACTGTAGATTCTGTTCCTATAGTTATCCAAAAAAAAAAGGATGACAACGGTCAATATAAAATATCACGTTGATTAGCAAAATCGATTATAAGGCCAAGAATGATTATTTGTACCGTTAATATTCTTGGTGAAGATTCAAGTTACTATTCACCTATAGCCGTACTATCGAGCGGCGTTGTTGCTTATAGCTGATGCCAAATCTTAGTCCTCATTCAAGCCAAAGACTACATTTTCCAAGGAAATACTCAAAGGGAGCTTCTTTCCCCTGATTTTATATTTTTATTTAAAAAAATAATTGGAAGATGAGGTGCATCAAATTATGACATAAATCTTTCATCCCCATTAGCCGGAAATAGCAACAAGAAATATAAGCCAGTTGAAAAGAGACACATAATCAAGATAATGCGCACTCGAACGACGTACTAAATAGCTTCAGAGTTGAAAGACAGAGGAACACAAAGGACTGAAACACATAGCTAGGGTTTCGAGAGGATTGACCTGGTAGGTGACGAGGATAAGTAAGGCAATAAGGAGAAAGAAGGAGATGAGCCACGCAATTAGATCAGCCATGCTCCTCCCTCTCCTCCTTCTCTAACTCGCTCCCTCTTGTCTCCCTCCGATTGCAATTCCAGCCGAACGCGTCGGTATCATACGATGAGATGTGCGCACGTTATCACCGGCCCGCACGGCCTGCGATTTCAATTATGAACGACGTTAACTACAAAATATGATAATACATGCCCGAGACAACTTAGGTCCCTCAAAATATAATCGAATCCCAGCTCGTCGGTGAAGCTAACAGATACCTATCCATACCAGGCGAGCCACCTTTGCCTGCTCCTCCTCTTTTGCTCTTTGAAAGTTTAACACAAATAGTAAAAAATATATAAGCACAGTATTTTTAATTAATCAATATTATTTAATTGATATTTTATTATTAAAATGTTTTGATAATTTTTCAAAATTGAAATTATGTGATGAGTTACGGCTTACGATCGAGCTAGCACGTAGCGATTAATTGATGAATTAAAATGAGTGTCGTTTGAGAAGCGTGGGGAGTTGCTGCTGATCAATATGCTTTTCACTTTTATCAACAGTTTTTATCGTTGTTGAAAGTTTTAACAACTAAAAAACTGCTGCCATAAATATATGAAATATATTTTTTAAATATATATATATATATATATATATATTATTTAAAGCAAGGTTAAGAGAACCGGACCGGTCATTGAACCGGTCGAGGCACCGGTTCAAGGGTCAGTGGTCGGACCGGAATTGAACCGCGGTCGAACCGGTGATAATTAAAATATATTAAAATATTAAAATATATAATTAACATATATAAAAAATCATAAATAATTAAATATCCCATAAATATAAATATAGAAATTCAATTAAATACTTAATATCTCAACATAAAACAACATCAATCAAGTAAAAGTTTACAATATCATCAAATACACATAGTTAAATTTATTAAATAAAAACTAACAAACTAGCAAAGATATATAATATCATGAATCATGATCAATATAATAATCATTCATATCAAATCCTGGTATGTTAGCATCCCCACCAAGATTGCCACTCTCATCTTCACTAACACTAACGTTAGGTCCAATCTCATTAAAGGATTCCAATAATAGCTGTTCTAAGATGTTAAATTCATCATTACCTTTTTTTTTTTTTCCTTTTGGTCCAAAACTTTCACCTAGGGGTGTTTTTAGTTTCAACTGCTCGAATATTGCTGAGAAAAGGAGTGGGATTAAGTATAAGCAAGGCAAATTTTGGACCAAAATGCAAAAAAAAAAAAAAATCAAAAACCGGCTTGAACCGTGACCCGGCCGGTTTTGACCGGTTCTCCTGGTTTGATACCGGTTCGTTCGGTTTTCAACCGGTTTTTAAGCTCTCCGGTTCAATGGTTATTCCGGACCGGAACCACGACCGGTTCACCGGTTTTCCGGTCCGACCGGCCGGTTCGGTCCGGTTCTCAGAACCTGGATTTAAAGTACCTAAAGTGGTGAACTTTACTTGGGTTCTTATTATGGGTCCCACAGCATTACATTAACTTAAGTAACTCCCTACTATTTTAAGCAACTGTCCACGGTAGTGGTGAACCTCTTCATAACTCATAAATAGGTCCCACAATTAATTCTCTACTATTTTAGTATTTACTCTCCACTAACATTTAACTGTAAATTGATTATTTTATTATTACTTTTTGTATAAGAACCAGTTCTTATATAAGAATCGTTCTTACGCGTGGCAGCCAACATGACAAACTACAGTGATAAACTAAAATAAGAACTGATTTTTAAATTTAAGAAACTTTTAAGAACTACCACTGTATATGCTCTTATAACTCAATAGTACATGATTCATTTTTTTTTAAACAAAAATTTACACATAATTTAATTTAATGAAGAAGACATTATAAGTTTTGTCTTTTAAAAAATTGGGTACAAACTACAAACTTTTTTTTTGGCTATTGTCTATGCGTGTACCTTTTAGTTTTCAATTTATTTGCATCGCCATCTATGTAATTGACAATTCAAAGTAATCGACATAAATATGTTTTTTTTTCTGTCTCTGATTTT
The DNA here is from genome assembly GCA_037074585.1 of Biancaea sappan. NCBI lineage: Eukaryota > Viridiplantae > Streptophyta > Magnoliopsida > Fabales > Fabaceae > Biancaea > Biancaea sappan. Next base: position 28,202,791 of record CM073500.1, read on the forward strand.
TCTTAATTGTTTATTCTTAGATAATTAATCAATTCAAAGCAATATTAGTCACGTGATGCATAGTTTATAATAATTATTTTTTTTTGTTCATATCAAAAAATGACATGCTTAAAATTCTTTTTCTTGTAAATTTGTTCATAGAAAAATAATGAGAGGAGAAATCTTATAATGTCAAGTAAGTGTGAGCAAAGGTCGAGTCGGGTTTCAATATTTCAGGGACGAATTTGAACCGATCCTAATGAGTTAGTTTGGGTCGAGTTAGATTTCCCCCTCCGCCTCTCTTCTTCTTTCTCTTCCTCTTCTTCCTTTGCCAATCTAATTTTCTCAGCAACCAAATAGAAAATAAGGGGAAAAAATTACTTGTGTTTGAGATTGAAGGCGTTGAGAGTGGAGAAAGTGAAGTCTTAATGGAGTGTGAAGTGCAAAGATAAGATGAAGGCTTCAAATCTGAGAGACTAAGGTTCGGAGAGAAGTGAAATGTGAGATGGAGATTGGAGAGAACAGAGAAGTGCAATGGAGAATGGAGATCTAGAGGGAAGTGGAGAGAATCAATCTGAAGAGAAGAGGATCAGGAGATTTGGAGATGGATATTAGAATTGGAGAAAAGTATCATGTGAAATGCGAGGACGAGAGAGAGACGAGACGAACAATGGCAGCACAGGGTCAACGAAGATGAGACGAACTAATAAATTGTGTGCGATGAAGATGAGATGACCAAACGAGACAAAGATGAGATGACTAGATGCGCTGAGGAGCTAAGGTTGTGAGTTGATATATATATATATATATATATATATATATATATATATATACATATAGGAAAAGTGGTCGAGTTAGCAGTTTAGATTGAGAAATTCTCAATTTGTCACCCGAATCGTCAGTGATCAGGTTGAGATTTGTTGACTCAACTCAATTCGCTAATCCAACTCAATATGCAATTTGGATCGGGTTAGAAAGACCCACTGCTCACCCTTAAATTGTCAAGTTACTACAAGCTCACAATAATATTCTAATGTTATTTTTTAAAAAATAATGGTACTTGCTTTAGACTCAATGGATGTTGTGTACCATATAAGTAAACAATTATTATAATAAATTATATTTTAAAAATTTAATTAAATTATCTTTAATATTTTTATTGTATAAAAAATTAATTATATTTAAAATTTACACATTTAAATGTATTTCGAGTTCAATTTTATAAATAAAAAAGTTACACTTTTATAATTTAATCTAAGACGGACCAAATTAATTGTTATTACCGGTGGCCACTACAAGAAAAATGGGATTTAGCGTCGATTTTATAACATCGATTTATATAACCAATGTTAGATTCAACACTTAAAATTTAGCATGAATTGTTAAAACCAGCGTTAGAAGCCGCTAAAATTGACGCTATCTTGATTTTAAAAATTAAAAAAAAAACTCCAAAGTTGAATTTTAGTGAAACTCATTCTCTCTTTCTGTGAAATCCAAAGTCTCAAAACCTTCAGTAACGTAATCTCTCCTTCTGTCACACCACGTCACTGAAGCACTAAGGAGCACCATTGTAGTGCTACTGTCACACCATCAAAGCACCACTGTTGCACCACCACTAGCCATCTTCCTATGTTTTATGTGGTTTTCCTCTTAAACTTTGTTCTCTTTCTCAAATTTGAGGTTGATATTTCAATGTTTTTTGGGTATTATCTTGAAATTATTGGTGCATTTTGAAACTAGAGTATGTAAGTAGAGTATTTCATAAGTTTTGTTTAATGTTTGATTAGGGTATTTTGAAATTAGAATTTATGATTAGAATATTTCAATTATGTAAATCGAAACGACATACTCATGATTTGTACGTGAAGGAACAAGAAAATCGATGAGTAATGGAAGATCTAGAGCTTAAATTAATGGTATACTAGTTGCATAAGGAATTTTACAACATAGTTTATGGAAAAGCTTATTAGGAGTTTCTTGATAACATTGTAGAAAAATGTTACAATATTCTTCATTAGGAAATTTCTTAGAAAAGTTTTGCAACTGTTCTCTCTTAGACTAGTCTTGAAACTGTCCGTCTTCTTTCCTCTTTAAGAAATAGTATAGTAGGCAGAAAGAAAAAGTAAGACTGAAACAACTACAGATTAGATATAGACCGAAACCAACGCTAGAAGTTTGTTTTGAGCCACGCTAAATGTTAATTTTTTTTGTAGTGGTTAATTTACAACTTCATATACATATTGACACACACAAGTGGCCTTCTTCACACCTCGTGCTGCTGTGTCATCTTCATGTTTTATTGCCACGTTCTCTCTGCACATTTTAGGAAGCTACTACTCCAATTAAACCTGCTCTTGCAAAAATATTTTCCGTATTTTCTTGTTCTTTCTCTTCCGCTTGCTCTTTCTTTCTCAAAAAAAAAAAAGATGAAAACAGCAAAATGTACCCAAATTCAATATATTCAAAGATAGCCATCTACTGATTCAAGGCCTAATATGCCAATTAATGTACATAAGCAAATAGAAGCATATATGGATTATAATTTACCACAACATTTACAGACAATTCCCATATATACACACACTCAAGGGCAACAAATTGGACAGGAGATGCCTCTGGATACAAGGGCTAAGCAAATTGGGATATTGATCTATAGTAGGAGATGGACGAAGAGCATGAAAGGAATTGCAGAATCCTCAGTCAAGTTCGCCTCCTCGGAACAAGAAGAGGTGCCGGAGGGCCTTGAACACAGGAAAAAATTCCTTGACTCCAAGTTCCTTAACTTGTCATTAGGCTTCAAGCCTGCAGCACCTCACAAACAACCACATTATCTAACGGTGAATATTGAAGCTACCGCAGGAAGTTTCAGTTGAAAATATACATAAATCAATATAGACAAAAGAGTATTTCATGTCCCTAATGTTTACCTTGATTTTCATTTATGTCCCTCAAGTTTTTTTTTTGATCAATTATGTCTCTTATATTTTATTTTTTTAATTATATATGCCTCAAAATGACAAAAATATCCTTCATCACTCTCTCTTCTCTCTTTGTCCTTTTTCTCTACTTATTAAAACTTTTTTGTTTATTCTTCCTAGGTCCCTAGCTAAGATTTTTTCTTTTGTTTTTTGCATGATTTAATATTATATTTAACTTCATCTAGGTCTCTCATTCCTCTATTTATTTATCTAGGTCCCTAGCTAAGATTTTTTTCTTTTGTCTTTTGCATGATTTAAAATCATATTTAACTTTATCTAGGTCTCTCATTCCAGAATATATTTTGTTTTAAATTTAAATCGATCCCTGTAAACTTTTAATTTTATTCAATTTAGTCCCTGTCATGTATGTATCACGGCCACCTCTTAGTTTTACTTTCCCAACCAGTCCAAAACTTTATCCTAGATGTTTTTAGGACATTTTCGACTGTTTCCATCCCAGAGAAAGGCCAACAATGAATAAAAACTGAGTTTTGAAAATTTTCAAGCTATCAAAAACAGAGTTCATTCCATTGCATTCCCATAAACCAATAGCATAGACTTTATTTTAAGTCATCAAAAACAGAGCACCACCAGCCAAGAGAGAGAGAGAGAAATACGGCCTTGTTTTTCCATGTGAAAACAGGGAGAGTGTTTTATTCCTTGGAGTGCAGCCGAGAGGAAGAATTAGCAATGAGGGTGCTCGAAACTTTCAAGGCATTTGAGGAGCAATTTTTATGGTTGAAAGGATGAAGTTTCAGTTGGATTCTAGCTTAAACAAAGGAAGAGGAAGGTGACCCCAAAAAACATAGCAAACACCAAACATAAGTTCCTCTTCATGCCTTCATTTTTTTTATGGGTAGAAATCACTGATATGTTATAATCAAAGTTAATTCAAAGCTTGGGGCTAAGTAGAAAACCAAACCAAGAGGAAAACCAGAAAAAAAAAAAATGAAGAACAGGGGGCAAAATGATGTGATATATATGAAATATTTTCAAAACTCAATTTTGATTCATTGTTGCCCTTACTTTGGGATGGAAATTATCGAAAATGTCCTAAAAACATCTAGAATGAAGTTTTGGACTGGTTTGGAAAGCAAAACCAAGAGGTGGACGTGATACATGCATGATAGGGACTAAACTGAATAAACTTAAAAATTTACAGGGATTAATTTAAAATTCAAAACAAAATATATTATGAAACTAGAGATCTAGATGAAGTGAAATATAATCTTAAATTATACAAAAGACAAAAGCAAAAATAAACCAAAAATTGAGTGAGCAGAGAAAGGACAGAGAGAGAAGAGGGAGAGATAAAGGGCATTTTGATTATTTTGGGGCATATATGATAAAAAATAAAATATAAAAATATAATTGATCAAAAAAAATTTAAAGGCCTAAATAAAGATCGAAGTAAATGTTAAGTACATGAAGCAACAATCTACATTAATATATAAAAATAAATAAGTTGAAATTAAGATAGGGGAAAAGAGTATCACTCTCGAGGCAGAAGGGGGAGTAGTGAAGGGCGTAGCGATTTGGATCCTTGATTTTCAAGAAAGGCCTCCTCTTCTCTGAGTCGTAAATGAGCAGCGCAGCCTTAACCAAATCGGAGACGGTGTGGTCAGGGGACATGAGCACCGGCACTGGACCCAAGCTGCTCTCGATGGTGACGTTGAAGAGGAGTTTCGTGACACGGAGGGAATCAGCGTTTAGGGAGGGCGGCGGCGGAAGCGTGAGAGTTCGGGGGAATCCGCGGGTTGTTAGGCGAAGGAGGTGAGCAGGAGGAGCAGGCTCGCCGGAGACCTTACGCCGGTGACGCGGGAATGGAAAAGACATGTTGAGAAGGATGAGTATTTTGGCTTTGGTCTGAGAATAGGTGAGTGCGTTTTGGATTTCAGTTAAGGGCGTGAAAGCTGTTGTTAGCAGTTTGAAAGAGAGAGAGAGGCGTGGCTTTAAGCCTTAAACCGCCAAGGAAACTTCTGCGAAGGTGGGTGCAGATTAGAATCTCAGATGTGGGAACGCACATAACGCTAAATAACACGGCACGTTGATATACATCCCAGGCTTTTGGTCGGTCCCTTCGAAAGCTAGCATTCGCAATGGCCCATTCGGTTGGTGGCATCTTCACTCAACTGAGATAGCAATAAATTGTCCTTAATACCAATTGCTATGACACATACACATACACTCACCGCAGTATATAATTCAATATATCTTTTGGTATTTTTGTGGATATATACACACACTGAGAATTTTTTTTTTTAAAAAAAAGTCTCTTCTTTAATAACAGATAATATTTGTGTTTAATATATAAACGTGAGAGGAAATGGGTTAAGTATACTAGGCTTCTTATATCTCCTGTTTTTGCTCATCTTGTAGCAGTGTTAAGTTTCTGGTGACTTATATTATCTTGCAAACGCTAATGGTTGAGTGAGGGGAGAGTATCCTACTTTTTATACATCAAACTTATTTTTATAAAGTATATATTTTATAGTTTATACAAATGTTCTATGTATTTCCGATCCTTCAGAAAATATATTTTTATTTATTTTCACCAAATCGTTGTGTTTAATCATTCTAGTTCCATATGATGAAACTAACCAAAGGAGGATCTAAAATTTTATTTCGAAAATAGTTGAGGAAATTTAAGTTTTAGGCAAACCAAGGTTTAAGTGAAAGTAAGTTGAAAAATTGCTTCATGGCAAATCAATATTTCGGTAGAATCAATTGTGCAAACTCTTAATTTTAAACTTCAAATCAAATATTGTTTAGTTGTGGCAAAATCTTAGTTTTGAAACTTCTCACTGATTTTTCAAAAATGTCAAGAATCTTCTTAGAGAGTTGGCTCATGACTTGCTAATTGTACATGTGTATACGTGTGCCAATTAATATATGTAAGTGGGTGCACATGTGTATACAGATTTGAAATATAAAAGCAAAACAAAAATCCGAATCAAGTGGTAGGTGAGTGCCCATGAATATTCGGATGACAATTAGAACCCAAACTCAATTGATATAGTTTGCTCTGCCCCTGGTTCGGGTCATGTAATTCAACCTTTGAGCGAGTAATGAGACGGATTTGAAAAATCTTCGAACTCACCCCCGAATAATATATATGTACATATATATATATAAGTATAATATATGTACATAAATAAATAAATATTATGAAATATTAAATAAAATGGAGATTAGAGAATACAAATAGGAGTCGTTGAGCAGCCGAGAAAGGAGGTATAAAACATTCTAATCTCTATTTCACTTTTTCTCCCGCCATGTGTGACATATGAGCTCTTTAAGTTTTGAGGTAAGGGGGTTAATTTTGAAATTTAGAAAAGAAATGTTGTGGTAATTTAAAAAAAAAAGTGGTGAAAAAGGTGGCTTATGAATAAGAAAACTTTATTTTTGGGGCTATAAATTAAATTTTCTTACTATGCTCCGGACTTGAATGAGATTATATGTCTAAGAAGGGTGTTTTAATGAATTTTTAGCCATGGCAACATTAAGTTGGCACATTTGGAGTTGGCCACATGTACTTTATTTTTTCTGTTCTTTTGCTCAGCCATAAGAGCATCTCTAATGGAAGTTCTTATAAATAAGAATCGGTTCTTATTAAGTTTTATTATTGGAGTTCGCTAGCGTTACTGTCATGCTAAGAACCATTCTTATATAAAAATCGGTATAAGAATGGTTCTTAACAAAAAAAGTAATAAAAGAGTAAATATTAAATAAATCATATTAAATATTTATGGAATTCATTTGTGAGTTCTTAAATAATTACAATATTAGAGTAGAGAGTTGTTTAAAGCCAAAAGTGGTTATGTGATATTGTGGAATCCACAATAAGCAACTCATTAGAATTGCACCATTTAAAGTCCTATTTGTACGGGAGAAAACTGGAAAATTCCATTAATTCTTTGCCATCAACGTATCTCTCCTTCTCCATCTTCACCAGTGAAAAATCGAGAGCCCCTTTCTCTGAAATCTGGGTTTTTAAGTAAGTTCACGGCGGTATTCTTGTCAGAGGTAGGACTCAGGTATGACACAATGTTGAGTGGACCTAATTTTTGCTCCTTATGGGTTGTATGTTAGCTGAATGAATTTTTGTACTTCACTACAAGGAAAACCAAAATCAGAGACGAAATTTGTTTCGTCTTTCGTCTCCAATTCCATTTCAGAAGTATTGGAAATCTATCTCTAATCTAAAACTATAATTAGGGATGAAAATCTAGGACAAAACATTTCCATTTCTAAAAGTCCGCGTCTGAATTTTGTCCTTGATTTGAATATATAATTAGGGAGAGAAACTTTTTGTATTTGAAGTTCTGTGTCTGATTCCATCCCTGATTACTAATTTAATAAATGAAATATTTTTATCTTTAAAACTCTGTGTTTGATTTTCGTCCCTAATTTAAATCTATAATCAGAGATGAAAATCATGACCAAAATGTTTTCTGTCTCAAATTCTATCCCTAAACAAAATGAATTTCTATAAGAAGTTTTTAAATAAATTAATTTTTTTTATTATTTTAAAATAAGAGACGGATATTGACGTTGCAAATTCATCCCTAGTATTAGAAACGAAATTTTTCCATGTTAAATTTTCATTCCTAAGTTACTAATTGCCTAACGACGTCGTATCCTTTTTAAAGATAGAATTTTTCCTTTTAGAATTTTGAAAATTAATTTTTTTTATTATTTTAAAACAAAAGATGGAAACTTACGTTGCAAATTTGTCCCCAACATCAGAGATGGAATTTGTCTGTGTTAAATTTTCATTCCTAAGTTACTAATTGCCTAACGACTGTCGTATCTTTTTTAGAGATGGAATTCTCTCTTTCTCTCTAATATGTCCCTAATATTAGAGATGAAATTTGTCTGTGTTAAATTTTCATTCCTAAGTTACTAATTGCTTAACAACATCGTATCCTAAACCCTAAACCCTCCCAAGTAATTTTCGACTTCGAAGGTTAGTGAATTATCCACTTTTTTTTCCAATTTTTTTTCATTTCTGGTTCTGGCCTATGTTTTTTTTTTCATTTTGTTTTTAGTGGATTGTTTCTTTTTTGTCGTTTCATTGCTGCTTGTGGTTTCTTTTTTTTTTTTTTTGGGTTTCGTTTTCGTCTCCGGTTCTGGCTTTTGTGTAGGGGAATGTGTGTGTTAATTGTGTGAATGTGTGTCAACAAGCATAAAGCAATCAGTTTTAGTAGTTTAGTGGGTGTTGGAAATCTGCGTTTCAATTATTATGTATATATCTAATGCTTAATCTGATGCTACCTTGAAATCTGGGTTTCAATTATCATGGATTGCACTCTTGCATCATTAGATCTGGTTATTATAAGTTGGATTGCAATTTCCAAGTCTAATTTTTTGTTTAGTTTAAAGTTTTTTGAAGTTGAAAACTTTTGTGTTAGAATAGAAGTCAAAACTCAACCTACCATTCTTGGTTTGAACGTGCAATCTGCAAATCCTACCAGTATGAAGGGAGGAAAAAGACCGAGATCAAATAGTATTTAGACATTTTAAAGCTTAAACAGTTTTGCTTAGTCCAAACTCTAAGATCTGAGTCATTGATTTTTTAGATCAATAGTCCAAAATAACTTAATACTATGTATAAACTATAAAGCCTAGCAAAAAATAATTCGTTTTCCAGCCCAACATATGTTGGTTGGTTTGTTTCAAGTTTTTTTGATCCATTTTCTCTACTTTCTAGTTTGAGTAACTCATAATCAATTAAAACTGGTTGGTTTCAGTGATTTGATATTATTTATTAAACAAGATTTTGAATTCAATTTTTTTTAATAGAGAAAAATATTGTTATGAAAATTTTACATTTTTATAGTCTAATCCAATTCAAACTAAATTAGTCATAGTCTAGTAAATCTCTAAAACCCTGTAGTTTTAAACCAAAAAAATTCATAATTAGTTTTTTCACATTTAATTAAATTATATTTATTTTAAAAAAATATTCGCCTCTCATTTAATTACTTACTTTTTATTATTAATTATTTTTCAGTACTATCATATCAAGGATACAATTATAGTTTCATATTGTTAAAAAAAGTTAATTTGATTGACATAAAGTAACTTATAAAAGAAATTTTTACAAAAATGTAATAAAATATTAAGAGTCTAATATAATACCTACAACAACAAAAATATAAGTATAATTTAACTAAAGAGACATTAAAGTTTCACAGTAAAGCATATTCTTTGGCGGCTGTTAAGCCTGTTCTCAATAAAGGCTCCAACACATGGGCCGGGTTAAACTAAGAAAGATTACTCCATGATTTTTATTATTTATTTATTGTGCGATTCCAAGAATTTGTGTTGTATTACTTTGTTTCCCAATTTGTGCAAGTTGACTGAAGCTGAAGTTAAACGGTTTTGCTTCCTTTTCTTCACTTTGCTCTACAAAATTTGGTTAAGATGTTAGTTATGGTTCACAATTTTTTAGTTTCTCAAGTGTAACTTTGCACTCTTTGGAGTAATAGTTAATATTTGTATATGTTAGACTGGTTTATTTAGTAAAAAAATAAAAATAAAAATTTCCCTAAATTAATAGTAATATAAACATAAGTTACCTCATTATTTTTCTGATAAAAAAAATATATGCTTCCATGTCATGCCTTTACATTTATAACATAACAGGAGATGATATTACATCCAGAAATTATAAATCTAAAATAATAATTAAGAAAATCAAAGCTAATGTTCATAACTACCACAATCTTAATAGCAACCAAAGATGAAAATAAAAAGTGAGTGGGATTTAAGGGTGGAATTTCTCATTCCTCTTGAGCCTACTTCCAGTACAAATGCATATATCAATAGATTTCTAATTTATAGCCAATTTGATCATAATTTAATATTAGCCAATATTATATATTTTATACACGAGGGGATTTTTAGTGGTGGGTTATAGGGATCGATATTTTTGTGGATAGAAGGGGGTAACCGTCTCCCAAAAAAAATTTTAACTGATTTTTTATAAAAATATTTATCAATTTAATTTTCTTTTATTAGCCCCCTCAAAAAAAATAAAAAAAATGTTTAATTCCTTCAATAATTATGTTTAAGATCCATTCCTAGTGGGTTAGATTCACTTTAGTTATAAAAACAGATAATAAGTTGGATTGTAATTTTTATGATTTTTAACAACTCAAACCCACCTAGACTAGAGACAACGTTAAAGGAATCCTAATATTCTTGAACTTTAACAACTCAAACCCCAAATTCTTAAATTATCAAACATTAGAAAAAGACTACAATAGACTCTCTGAAAGTGTAAAATATATGTAACATTGATAGACTAAGGCATAACGGATTTTAAAATTATAGAGATGGGAATGTGTAATTTTAAGATATTTATTCTTGACTTATTTGAATTACTAAACTAGTACTATTATTGTACTAGAATGCTACTTGTGATGAACTACACTAGCATGCCTTGCTTTTTTCTCCTAGTATGGATTGTTCTATTCTACGTTTTTTTCCTACTATTAAGTTCTTTATTTTATTTGTTTAGATTGAATTTTATTGAAGATGTCATAGAGGATAATAAGTTATCCATTGAGGAGATAGTCACAACAAATAATCCAGCAGATATGTTAACAAAGGTTTTACCTTTAAAGTGAAAGTAATGGTTGGAACCCAAGAGAGGGGGTGAATTGAGTTTTATAAATTTTTCACAAGAATTAATTGGAAGTTAAAATGATTTTCTGTAAAAGTACAATGCTTAGGATAATAAATGCAATACAGAAAATCAATGTGCTGTCAAGATAAATAATTATAAATATCAAGGAATTAAAGAATAGATATCAATATGCACAAATTAAAGAGTAAGGGATAGAGAAAGCAAACTCGGAGATTTATACTGGTTCGGCTAATCCAAGCCTACATCCAGTCCTCAAGAGACCACTTGAGTATTTCCACTATAATTGCAAGTTTAATCCGGGTACTTGCAAACCACTACAACCACACAAATTCGATCCGGGTATTTGCGAAACCACAATGAAGAATTTATGAATCCGGGCTCCTCCTCAACCCAAAGCAAGTTCTTCCAACACCGGTACTTGCGAACCTCAACTCATAATAATATATGTGTTGATCAAAATCAACAATACAAAGAAACTCTCTCTAAAGAGTAGATGAAAACAAATGAAGCTCTAATAACTCTAATGATAGAGAATATGCAAGATTTGGCTCAAGAATGCTTTCCTTTCTCTCAAAGATGATAGAAGAAGTTAATATCACATTGTAGGACTTTGTTCTTGCTCAAAATCGTGTATCTAAGGTCATATATATAAGATTTTACAAAACTAGCCGTTATATAGCCGTTATATAGCCGTTACAGCACTTATAGTGCAGTCCAGATTTTGAGCTTTCTTTAAAAATTCATAACTCCCTCATTTGAACTCCGTTTTAAACAAATAATATACCGTTGGAAAGCTCTTGGAGTCTAGTTTCAAATGAGCCAAGTTTTACTCAAAAATTATTTTTATTTTAAAAGATATAATCAAAATACTGACTATAGGTCAGAACAGAATAATCAACTTTCAGTTTTTCAAACTATATTTTAAATAGTCATATATTTCTCATTTGGACTCCGTTTTCAATAAATAATATACCTTTGGAAAGATTTTTGAGTCTACTATCAAATGAGATTAAGATACTTGAAAAAATGATTTTTTGTTTATGAGATATGATATAAAGAGTGACCAAAGGTCAAAAACTAACTTTTGTAAAATTTCATATCTCACTATCTTTTTGTTCAAAATAATTGAGCCAATGTATGCAAATCTAAATCATTGAGTTGCACAAGTATACTAGCCTATATAAAATATACCTAATGTAAACACATAGGCTATCTTGATGCATCCAAGCTTCCAAGACTTCAAATCTTCTAATTCTTCATTTCTTAGAGCTTCATCCTTGCATGTTGTTTTCCTTGAGTGAAGCATGATGTTGCTTTTCCTTGTTCTTCAATACAATGCTCACTCTTCTTGTTTTGAACCAACCTATAAAATATATCTTACTTGTAAACCCAATGGTTAGTTTAATAACATGATTCAATATATGTAACATACATATTAAATAACATAATCATGCTTAAGTACTTGTAGCATATATATGATAATTAATCTTTATATATATCAATGCTACTATTCAAATACATTTGTTATCATCAAAACTTATGGCATATAGCCTTAGGGTCAACAATCTCCCCCTTTTTGATGATGACAAATCACCACAGAAAAATATGTATCACAAGATAATGAATGCAATGTTATAAGCACGTATACATATTTTTCTATTGTTTCTTCTCCCCCTATTTGACATCAACAAAAAGGTGTAAGGAACACAATATATAGAAGTTAAAGCACATACCTTCATTAAGTCAGGATGTCAGAAGATGTTAATATAGTATGGGGTAAGGATACATCAAAACTTATCATTGATTTCATTGACATGTAAAAAGAAAATTTTAGAAAAATTTTTCTCATGTCAAATGAAATGAGCCAAAAGATAAAACTTGAAAGAGTTTTAGGTTCCCCCTTAAACCTTGCATAATTTGAAAAAGAATAATGAATAATGAATATCCAATTTTTTAAGATATATTCTTTTTCAAAAAAAATACATTCAAGTAAGACAAAGCTCCCCCTGAATTTCATAACATTTTTCCTTTGAAAAAGATTGTCCAAATCATTATAAAGGAAATTTAGTTTTTGATTACAGAATTTTGAAGTAAGATTTTTGAAGAAATTTCTGCAATATTTTCATTGAAAATGATTTCTGCTTGTTTATGAAGAGGCATTTTTAGTAAATAACAGAAAAATTAAACTCTTTGAAAAAAAAAATCATTTGCTGTCATATGATAGAAATATTTACAGCACACAGCAGAAGTATGATATATGGATTAGCAAAGCATGATATAAACAAGAATATTAATCATAATCCATAAATCGAATAATAATATTTTTCAAGATTTCTAAAAAACAATTTCTGCATATATGCATAAAATTATTTCAACATATAGCAAAAGTGATTTAAAATAAGGATACTCAAATCCTTTTCTTTTCAAAACAGATAATGCTTCAATATGGTAAAGCAATTTCAGCATTGTGGAAGCAATTCAAGAGATTCACGATATTTTTCAAAAACATTTTGCTTCGAAGGAATTTAGAAACGTTTCATCTAAGGAAGCAATATATATGGATTAGTGTAATAAGATATATTCAAGCATATAGTTCATAATCCATATATGAAACATCAATATTTTTCATCCCTTTTGTTATCTACAACAAAAGAGATCTTTAAAATCTTTTCTTTTTCAAAAAGAATGTTGCTTCATATGATAAAACATATTAACATAACAGAAGCATTTTTAAAGTCCTTTTTCAAAATAAATTTGTTTCATAAAGGATAAGATAAATTTCATCACAAAGGAAGCAATTTATATACCCATTCAAAATGAATTTATATATGTATCTTGAGGATGAGTACATGTAAAAATTTTGACAGCTCATTTTGTATGAGTGCATGTGGAATCATGAAATATTATTCTTAGCCATAGCCTTCGCTCATGATGCATGAATTGCATACACAACATATGTTCTTAGATACATGTGATCAGAGCATGATGTAATCAATCATGTATATTATACTGAAAGCTCTCAAGAACAACACAACGAAGCAAAAAAATACGGTTCTGAATATCACCATTTTATTAATCCTTAAAATTTCTAATCAAAACAAATTAAATCAGCCGCAAATCCACCGAAAATTGACTTTCGTGGTTTTGCCATTAATGTGACGCGTTATCGGTGTGCATGCGTACCCTAGACTTCTGGCTTCCAGCTTGCAAAATCCATAGGATGAGCGTGTAGGGGTGCGGCGAAGAGATATCTTCGTTGGCTCTAAGTCATAATTTTCTCTCTATAAAGACTGCCCCAGAGTTCTCAATTACCACACCACAAAGAGTATTCATCTCTGAGCCTATAACTTTCTGACATTCCTCTCTCTTCATACTCCTACAAAAATTTTTGAATTTTCCAAACCATGGCAGCAAGAAAGTTCATTGATCTCACAGTAGAGGCAAGGGAGGAAGAGCTCGACTTAAACTTGAGTCTAGGCAAGGACAAAGGCAAAAGACCTTTGGAGGAATCTCAAGAGAACCAAAAGAAGAAGATGAAGATCGAAGAAGCTGAGGAGATTAGTACAGGCCATACGTCAGAAGACAAAATTGCTTGTCTGGAGCAGGAGGTGAAGAAACTCAAGAAGATGATAGAGGACCAGGAGAAGTTAGCTAAACGCAACAATGCGGCACTGACTTCAAGAATAGATAGGTTCTTCTATTGGTCTACCCAATGCTTCTGCAATCAACAACAAAGAAGTGTTGATTATATGAATGGGATTTACACTACCCTCCGTGACATTGCTCAGTCTCTTGCTCCAAGGAATGGCCGAGGGGTGATGATTCAATACAACCCACCTAATCCGAGACCACCTCGCCTGTAGATTGCTCATGCATGAGCAAACTTTCCCTTTTTTTTTTAATTATGCAATGTAATCCTTCGATTTTTTTTAATGCAAGTGGTTTCTTTTATTTGACGGTACAAAAAAAATAATAATAAAGAAAGATAAAAGAAATCAGCTACACAAATTCAGCACAGTATATATATATTGAAAAATATATATCCATTTTAAAGATGGAAAGAATTTTCTAACATGGACATATATATCATCATTTCAAAGCAAGTTACATACTTATCAAGATAAAACATATTATAATTTGAGTATGTAGTACAATAATTGAGGTAATATGGATTAATAAGATATAATCAGATATAAACTAGAATCCATAAACAATCGTTCATAAGCTATATCTTATACAAAGGATATGACATGTATAATGCTCAAATCATGATGAATGGTATAAAGACAATATCTTTATATACAATGATATGATCAAATATGTAAGATATTAGAGAACAATATATCATTATAATGAAAGTATGTCAGAAAAAAAATTGCCAACATAGCCAATTATGATCAGGGAGTATCACTCAATTAAATATTAAAGTGGTAAAGAATATAGATACTCATCAATTTTGGCAAACTCTTATTGCTTCTTGAAGTTCCTCCTCAAGATTTTGATATTCTTGTTTTGCTCATTGCTCTTCTTTTGATTCTATCTCCTTGCAATTTTAATGAACTTAATTGATTGATTATTTGCAAGATCCTCTTGAAAACAATCTCTCATAAGATCACTGTCAAGCATTGGTCGATCATTACGAATGAGCTTAGAGGATAGATTTGAGGACTAACTCCTGCAAAACACTTTTGGTGGAGCACTTTGATGTTCAAATCAGTAATGTTCAAATAAATCTCGAGTACTAGGAGCAACATTATGTTCAAGATATGCCATATTAATAAAAGTGCTATGCTTTCATGAAATGCAATTTTGCAAAATATTTGATTTCATTGAAAATATTTAAATAAGATTACAGCAAGGATAAATACTATAGGTAGCAGGAATCTTATTGTTGTGAAGACAAGAAAAATGTGCGTGTAATGGAAGCAAGTTTTCATGATGCGGTAAAAAGGATAGTTTGAGCAAAATTTGGAAGAAAGATTTTAGATCAAAACAAAATTCGAATCTATAATCTGCACACCTAACAATTGTTTTCAGATATAGAATGCATGAATATCAAGGATAGATGTAAGGCATATTAGATAACAGACAAAAGCATTAGAGAGCAGTAAACATATCAGTCAAATTTCTTACAATGCATTCCAGCTTATATGTTTACTTATCCATTGCCTCCTTTTGATGCAAGGAAGTGGAGTTTAAATGATGTAGCCATTAAAATGTCATTTCCGCTTCTTACTTCGAGGTGAATCTGCAAATTAATCTTTTGTTTTTGGTACCCAAATTTCTTTGGGTTTGCCTGGGTCATGAGTTCCTTTTTGAACCCATTTCATTTTTACTCCATGAACAAGATTTTTCTTATAAAAATAGGAGTAAGATTTGTGTCCTTTCAGTCCACAATAGAAACAAGTGCAAGTTGGACTATTGGACATCTTTGCAGAAACAAAGAAGTTTTTAAACTGCTTTTGGTTTGATTTCTTTTTAGAAACAAGACCAACTTTGTTAATTCTTCTTTGTTTCAAAACTGAGGTATTTAAAATTTCTCTACCTTGAGAGAGTTTTGCAAGTGTGTTTTTAAGATTATCATTTTCCTTTTTCAAAGAATCACACTTGGTACAAAAGCAATTTTTGTTGGTAGAGATATTTGTTTTTAAAATCAAATTCTCTTCTTGCAAAATTTTGTTTTGATTTTCAAAAACAAAATTCTCTTCCTTGGAAATAAAAAATTCATTTTTCAATGTTTCCAACTCATTTTTAAGAGAAGAGTTTTTCTGTTTTGAAACATTTAGTTTCTTTGCAAGTATAAGAGATTCTTCATGTAAATCATCAAAGGCATCTTGTAATTCTTCAAAAGAGTAGTCAAATGAATTTACCTCATCTTTATCTCTGGCCACAAGACAAGTGTTGGCTTCTTCATTTGTGTTCTGCTTATTAGAATTGCTATTTCCCCAAATGGAAGATAGGTAAGCTTTCTTTGATGATTCACCTTTTGGTTGTGGTTTCTCTTTTTCTCTTTTTTCTTCTTCGTCTGCCACCTTGGTGATTTGAGATTTTCCTGTAAGTTCAACACCAAGAGCTTGCAATTGATTAAGCACAAGTTGTATCTCATTAATGGTTTTACAATTGTTCATTTGAGTAATTTCAAGTTCATTAATGAAACTTATATACCTTAATTCCTCAGTAATAAGATCTTCCTCATGTGCAACTTCAAGAATTTCCCATATTTCTTTTGCAGTTGCACAGTTGGAGATTTTGAAAAATTTATCTTGACTCAATGCACAAGAAATAATCAATTTTTCCTTAGCATTGAGTTGCATTAAACTTCTTTCAGTATCATTCCATTCACTCTTAAGTTTTGGAATTCATTTTCCTTGTTCGTCCTTGACAGGCATACAAGAACCATTTTCTATAACATCCCAGAGTTTATGGTCTACTGAAATTAAAAACATTTTCATTTCATACTTCCAATATTGAAAATGATTAGCATAAAAAATTGGAGGTTCTGTGAAAGAACAATTTTTAGAAATAAACCAATCACTATATCCAACCATGCTAACTCTTAGACGGTTAAGTCTTTAAACAAGAGCCCAAGCTTTGATACCAATTGAAAGTAATGGTTGGAACCCAAAAGGGGGGTGAATTGGGTTTTATAAATTTTTCACAAGAATTAATTGGAAGTTAAAATGATTTTCTATAAAAGTACAATGCTTAGGATAATAAATGCAATACAGAAAATCAATGTGCTGTCAAGATAAATAATTATAAAGATCAAGGAATTAAAGAATAGATATCAATATGCACAAATTAAAGAGTAAGGGATAGAGAAAGCAAACTCGGAGATTTATACTGGTTCGGCTAATCCAAGCCTACATCCAGTTCTCAAGAGACCACTTGAGTATTTTCACTATAATTGCAAGTTTAATCCGGGTACTTGCAAACCACTACAACCACACAAATTCGATCCGGGTATTTGCGAAACTACAATGAAGAATTTATGAATCCGGGCTCCTCCTCAACCCAAAGCAAGTTCTTCCAACACCGGTACTTGCGAACCTCAACTCAGAATAATATATGTGTTGATCAAAATCAACAATACAAAGAAACTCTCTCTAAAGAGTAGATGAAAACAAATGAAGCTCTAATAACTCTAATGATAGAGAATATGCAAGATTTGGCTCAAGAATGCTTTCCTTTCTCTCAAAGATGATAGAAGAAGTTAATATCACATTGTAGGACTTTGTTCTTGCTCAAAATCGTGTATCTAAGGTCATATATATAAGATTTTACAAAACTAGCCGTTATATAGCCGTTATATAGCCGTTACAGCACTTATAGTGCAGTCCAGATTTTGAGCTTTCTTTAAAAATTCATAACTCCCTCATTTGAACTCCGTTTTAAACAAATAATATACCGTTGGAAAGCTCTTGGAGTCTAGTTTCAAATGAGCCAAGTTTTACTCAAAAATTATTTTTATTTTAAAAGATATAATCAAAATACTGACTATAGGTCAGAACAGAATAATCAACTTTCAGTTTTTCAAACTATATTTTAAATAGTCATATATTTCTCATTTGGACTCCGTTTTCAATAAATAATATACCTTTGGAAAGATCTTTGAGTCTACTATCAAATGAGATTAAGATACTTGAAAAAATGATTTTTCGTTTATGAGATATGATATAAAGAGTGACCAAAGGTCAAAAACTAACTTTTGTAAAATTTCATATCTCACTATCTTTTTGTTCAAAATAATTGAGCCAATGTATGCAAATCTAAATCATTGAGTTGCACAAGTATACTAGCCTATATAAAATATACCTAATGTAAACACATAGGCTATCTTGATGCATCCAAGCTTCCAAGACTTCAAATCTTCTAATTCTTCATTTCTTAGAGCTTCATCCTTGCATGTTGTTTTCCTTGAGTGAAGCATGATATTGCTTTTCCTTGTTCTTCAATACAATGCTCACACTTCTTGTTTTGAACCAACCTATAAAATATATCTTACTTGCAAACCCAATGGTTAGTTTAATAGCATGATTCAATATATGTAACAATAAATAACATAATCATGCTTAAGTACTTGTAGCATATATATGATAATTAATCTTTATATATATCAATGCTACTATTCAAATACATTTGTCATCATCAAAACTTATGGCATATAGCCTTAGGGTCAACATAAAGAAGTTCAAGTATAGTTTAGATTTGGTGAATGTTTGCATAGCATAAGGCCCTACGTGTAATATCTTGATATTACAATATAGTTAAAAGTACATATATTCATGAGAGAGAAATTTTTTTTCTTTTTCTTTTTTTTTTTTGCTAATTTAGGAGTTTTGATTAGGGAAATAAAGGACTCTAAAGTTTATTAAGACTAAGATTTGCACTTGGTCAGGTAAGATTTCATCAAGAAAAGGAAATATGTGTGGTGAGTGTAAAAAGTACATTCAAGGACTAAAATGAAAAGAAAATAAAATATAGAGTATTCTTAATAAAAGACCGAATAGAAACTCTTGAGCAAGAATAGATCTTATGAGATTGAATTATGAGTCAGATGTAGAAAGGATGATGGATTCGAAGTTAAAGTGGAATCTAGAACACCGAGAGGGACTAAAGTGAATAAATGTAAAATTTTGATATTTTAATAAAAAATAGGATGTGATGGTGTGTATTTTATGGAAGTGTATTTAGATGCCTTATGTATGATCAAGTTTTTCTAATTCCCTTGCAAGGTTCTAATTTTACCAAAGGGACCAAATTGAAAGGAAAATCACTTGGACCCGCACATACTTACAAACACTCATCCTTCTCTTTTATTTATTTTTCACTTCTCCTCCCCCGTAGCTCCCTCACTCTCTTTCGACTATGCATCCCAAGGCAACTTCTTTATCATGCATTCATGCCACCTTTTTGCTTGGGGAAGGAAGCCATGGAAGTTAAGAAGATTGGTAAGTTGATGTTCTTCTTATTCTTCCTCTTACGAGACCAAATCATAGGTTATCAATTTGGAAAATTTTTGTAGAATGTATCTATGGATGAATTTAAGTATAGGTGTTAATCTAAAACATTCCTAGGTGGTTTATGATGTTATTGGAACAAGAAATTTAGAAAAAACTAGGAGAATTTCATAGAATTTGGATATTTGAAAAAAGTTAGGGTTCTTGATGAAAATTTGATATTGGAGCTTGGATTGTTGGTAAAAATTAGGGGTTTTGGTGTCAAAACACTCCTTAGACATTAAGAAAGAAAACCCATGGAAGAAATCAAGAGAAATGATGATGATTTGACCTCAAAATCATGAAAACCTAAGAGGAAAATCACAAATTTACTGTAACCGTACTGTAGCATTCATAAAATTTCCAGATTCGAGTTATTGTAGCAAACCAGTACTGTAGCAAACCTATATTATAGCATCAATTTTAAAATGGCTATATCTCTTTCACCCGGACTCTGTTTTTAGTAAATAATGTATCGTTGGAAAGCTCTTCGAGTCTATCTTCAAATGAAATAAGTTTTATTTGAAAATTTCTTACTATTTGAGAGTTATGTCTAGAAAGGTAATTAAAAGTCAGAATTGTAGTAGGAAATTTTCCTATTTTGTGACCTTGACATATTTTTGCATGATTATCTTATAGGGATAGATTATTTGATGCATCTTTCACATCTTTTAAGATGTTGTAACTAGGTTGGAATAAAAGAAATTACCTTCTATCATCTTACACATCTTCGAGTAAGGTTCAAAGTAAAATTGGGTAATGTCAATGTGAGTGAATAATCTTGCAAAACTAATTTAGTATTATTAGACAAAGTATAATATAAGTCTCATTTACAATATTATTGAAATACTAAACAATCAACATTTCAGTTGATAATATATGATGATTGATATAATTGTTGATAGAAATTTAAAAGAATACAAGTATATATAAATTAAGCTATTTACGGTAGTTATAATGCATAATAAATTTTCACTATCTTATTGGTGAACAAACTTCTACGGTTATCTATGCACAAAGAGTTTGAGGATTAAATTCTCATGTCACTCGGTGCAAGAATCTATGAAAAAATTACAAAGTGATTGAGGGTTTGATCACCTAAGAAATCATACGCAAATTACGGCACAATTGCAAAGTGATTGAGGGTTTGATCACCCAAGAAATCATATGTAAATCTACGGCACAATTGCAAAGTGATTGAGGGTTTGATCACCTAAGAAATCATACGTAAATCTACGGCATAAATGCAAAGTGATTGAGGTTTGATCACCTAAGAAATTATACGCAAATATAAACAAATGTAATACTATGGTCGTGTGAAATGAATGATAGATTGACTATGTTAGTCAATGTGGTATTTGTACTTGTGACGCATTAAAGTTGCACAGTCATTTTCTCATTGAGTTTTGATGAATTCACACTCGCTATGATTATTTTTTTTTTCAAATATAGTGGTTGAGGAGGACGATTAGTACCCCTTCGTGGTAATAGTCCACTTTTGTTTGGTGGGCTTTTGGATGTAATTTTTGGTAAAGAGTTAGGACATGCTTTGTAATCTAGTAAGTCACCTAGGCTTGCGAGGTTGTATAGTACTGTATAATGTACGATTATTGAACATTTTCTGAATATGTATACAAAATATCTTTCTTGAAAAATTTATGATTCGCATAGTTATGGATATTAAGAATGTTCATAGAGATTAATAGGTACTATAGAGGTATACCCTAGGCATTTTATGTTTATCTCACGTGTAAATTTTGGGATGTGACACTACAGGACATGAATGGTAGAGATGAAGTTGTTCTTGGTTCTGGTTATTTAAGAGAATTCAAGTCAAGGAGGGAAATTGTTGAGTGATTTGAATATGGTGACCTGGATTATGATCCGACCGAATTTTTTAGAAACATGACCTGAAAGGAGAAAAATTTAGAGGTCTGTAGGGTGAGCAGAGCGAGGGCCGAGATCTGTGCAGCTATGTAATTGTAATATATGCTATGTATTTAGTTTTTCATGTACTCAACAATTTTTTGCCAGTGTAACAATAGAAATTCTCTCTACCTGTGAATGTAGTCACATTGATCAAACTATATTAAATCTGTGTGTTCTTTATTATTTTCACACTGTTTATCTTATCTGTTATAATGTGAATTTCACTAACATATCATATGTTGTTCGATATGAAACTTCAATTCTACTTTAATATTACAAGTTATATAACACTTTGGACAACAATTACATTCTTATTATTCAACAATACTTCATTTTGTCCATTATTTGCAAGATAGCTAAGAGGAGAGTAGGTAGAAGAAGAGAGCATATCAAGTAAAAAAGAAAAGAATGAAACGAAGGAATTAAGGAGAGTTTCCCATCTTTGGTCTTTTTCTTCTACAACTAACACCTCCGACCTCTCATCCTTCCCTTTTGCTACCATAAGACCAATTAATCAGTGGGAAAAATAGAGGAAGTAGAGTGAAAAGGAAGATGTAGAAGAAGGAAAAGAAGAATAGTGAAATTGAAGGTAAGTTTTCTACTACTAATGATCATTAAGCACCATAATTCCTTCTCTTAGCTTGGATATTGTTTTCTGGATAATTGAAGTTGAATTTATGTTAAAATAGAAGGGGAAATTCTACTCTTGCTTTAGTTCATCCAAGCTGGCATAAATTAAATAAGAAAAGACAAGCAAGTTCTATGCACAAGAAACAAAGAGGAGACGCCACCTTCACCTTCTTCATTGTACGTCTGATAGAGAAATAAGAAAAGAAACACCTTCCCAAGAAAAACAAAAATGGAGGTATTGCATAAGGTCATTAGTCTACTATTTTTGTAATATCAGAAGTTTTGCAGAGGAAAGTACCTGTTAAAGACCAACGGATACATATGCGTCAAAATGCTATATAAAGTGGCCACCCCCTTCAAAATCGGTGGTAGAGAAATCATTCATAGCTGAAAAGAATTTAAGAGTTCCTTTGAAAGAATACTTGAGCTGAGGCGCTTACTTACTAATATCTGAAGTTCTTAGAAAGATTTGATATTATGTTTACATCCTTCTCTGTGAAGTTGTTTTGTCTTTCTTACTTAATCTGATTAAGCATCTTTTCTTTTACTCCTTTATTGTAATAGAGTCCTGGTAAGAAGAGCCATTAGATTCTTATATTAGAATAATCTAAGTTATTGTTGGTGTAAAAGCTTTAGGCTAATCCTCTTGGTGATAAGAAGTTGTAAAACGTCAAAGCAAGATCCTACGATTCTGTGGACAAAAATTGATCCCCATCCTACTCAGGATCGATTTTGTAACAACATTGTGCATGATCTAGATCCTGCAAAAGCAGAATCTAGATCTTGCACGTAGAATTGATCTTGAAATTTTTTTTCCAATTAGATTCTTGGTCAAAATTTTCTTTTTGTCCAATTTTGATATAAATAAATCTTCTACTTCATCTAGATTTCTAGTTTAAGAATATATTGTTTTATTTGTCAAAATCATCTCTTACAAACTTTTCAGTTTGTTCACTTTAATCCATGTTCTTCACTTTCATGCTTTTTTTCCCACGATTTGGTCCTCCAAATTAGTACATAATTTCATTTTTAGGCATGACATGATTAAATCTATCATTTATACCTAAAAACAATAGAATAAATGAATTAAAATTCAAGTTTTAAAGCTTACCTTTTATTCACTTAGGTCCTTGATTAAAATTTTCCTTTTGAGTTTTGTCCAATTTTTGATATAAACTAGTATTCTACTTCTTCTAGGTCCCTAGTTAAGAATGTGTTATTTTATTTGTCAAAACTATCTCTTGCAAAATTTTCTGTTTATTCTTTTTAGTCCATATTCTTCACTTTTATGTTTTTTTTTCATGGTTTGATCATCCAAATCAGTCCATAATTTCATTTTTATAATATGATGGTTTTGTATTATATACAAAATTTATGTTATTATATATATATATATATTTTGAACAATATTTTGATGAAATCTTACGATTTTTGATTCGATCCTACGATCAATATTTCTTATACTCTCTTACAATCCTGCATAAGATCTCGATCTTGACAACATTGCGTCAAAGAAGTGACCTACTAGTCTAGTTTCATAAAAGCAAGGTGCTGATCCTCAGGATTGAGGTTGCTGGTTTGTGTTTGTAATTTCTCTTGTTAAAAAAGAAAAATCCCATATTATGTGTTTAAGGAGTAGATGTAGGATTCTCTATTGAGAGTATCTAAACCATTATATATCTAGTGTTAAATCTTCTACTCTCTATCTCACTTTCTCTTAAGAACAAAGTTAAAATTATTCTGTGAACTCCTATTTTTGAAACTGTGTTTTATGATTAATCTTTCACTTCAAAAAGGAAATTCGACATAGACCAGCTTCTTTTTTTAAAAGATCAATTATTAGCTTACATCCAATTCAACCCCCCTTCTTAGGTTTATTCCTGAACTAACACTTGGCTATGTCATGATTTGGCATGGGAAATCTTGAGACTTATCTCTAGGAAATTTGCATGTAGATCTTCGAAGTTATCTTCCTAGGTATACTTGAGTCATTTTCCTATGTGATGTAAATCTTGTTGTATGGCCATCAACTAGTGTCTCCCTTACAAGAGTTAGTTTACTTTGGGAGAACATGTCAAAATCAAGTTCAAGAATATGATTTAGATCATGAGGGACTTGGTGCATACCCTATGTAATTCTGATTGCTATGAGAATGCAATAATTTGCCTTGCCATTCCATGAAATTTGTATGAGACATAACTCGTGCATTTATGCTTGAAATGGAACTCTTTGTATGTGCTAGCTAATGAGATGTATATCTCACTCGTTCTTTGTAATTAATTCTTCAGTACATTCTACGAAAGGTTTCATCAATTGCATTGCGCAATCATGTATTTTCACTTAGATTCACCTCGTCGCCAAAAAAAAAAGTTTAATTTGGTTAAAAAATATATGCCCATGAGGAAACGAAGTTCTGACAGTAAGTACTGGCTTTCATGTGCTAAAATATATAAATGTTGACCAGGAAAATGAAGCATGATTGAATGATAGTAGCTAGCCAGTGGTCAAAAAAGCACATTATATTGTTTGAAAGTGAGTGGGGGGTGAAAATGTTGAAACCAAGTCAAAAAGAGATCAATGACAGTACATGCAAAGAAATAAACAACAAGACCCACCTTGTAGTTCATAATGAATGAATCGGCCTTCGTTTAAAGCTGCTTTTGTGAAAGCCGGCATGACCATGAACAGTCAGTCACCAACATTGCTCCCTGCACTCTGCATTAATGGATTGCTTTTCGCAGACACTCGATGCTCATTGAACTCCGCATGCAAATCAGTTATTTGTCAAGCTATTAACTTCATACTTCATCGATCTCTCACAGAAACGACACCCACAAAACGAAAGTCGAAGACTTTTTTATCACAGTGGTGATTTATAGTCCACCCACCAAATCATTTGAGCCTATCACATCATCATCACCACTCATCACTGTGGGGCTGCGCACCCTTCACCCAATTATCATGTATGATCAGGATCTAGTCCATAAAGTTTCCCATCTCATCATTTTGTTTCCACATTTATACGTATCCATCTTTATAAGTACAGGCCTGCATCTTCAGATGTACTACTGTATTTGGTAATATTGGCGTGATCCTGTCTTGTTTTGCTTGTATTTAGCCTTAAATCTGAATAAGTTCATACTTCTAAACCGGTGAATTCCACGGTTCAGTTGGAACTGGAAGAAAGAAATCTACAAATGGGTCTTGTAAAACAACTGGGGTTCAAAGGAAATCTACAAATGGGTCTTGTAAAACAACTGGGGTTCAAATCTGAAAGCTTGCATTGCAATCATCAGTCCTGGGAAAGATGACGTTGCTATCACAGTTTAACTTCTAGTTTGATGGTGTTTGTCGGAAGAAAGAAGATGATTAATGAGGGAAAAAATGATGGAAAACAGAACAGATAGAGAAATACGTCCTATATAAATGGGAGAAGATGGAAGATGTATAATATATATGAATTATTATGATGCATAAATAATAGTTGTGGGATTTTATAGATAAGTAACCAACTATAGCAATATCTATTGCAGTGATTAGAGTGAATAAAATGGGAGTATAATACGCTCATAATGAGGAGAAGCAGAGGGAGAGGGGATAAGTCAAATGAACAATATTAAATGAGGCATGAAAAGATTCCACTTCCAGCGGTGTGTAAATTAATGTGAATGTCATGCAGAGATTGAGAATAAGCAAGGCGTGAAGGGATAAAATGATTAAAAGAGAGGGTTGATCAAAGGGAAGATGCTTGGTAATTGATAATTATGGTTGCTAAGTCATGCTTCCCCTGTTTGGTCAAATGGTCTTCCATGCATTAGCCACTAGCTTCTCCCTTTTTCCATGACACCGACGTCCATCACATCCCTCATTTCTCAAACATTTTTTGAATCTCACCTTTAGGCTTAGCAAGCTGCCAAATATGGCGCAATAAATTTGCTTAAGATTTTAGAGTTTTTTGAGCGGATTCTGATTATTTATTGATAGTTTATCTAAGCTGCACAATGAACCTTGATAGATAGTTAAAATTTACTTGAGAGGCTTCAATATTAGAACAGATTTAGTCTTCCAAAGTGAGAGGCGAAAAGAGAAATTTTTTGGTAGGGGCCAAAATCATATAGTATAATATTTAATATTATTTTTTAAATTATTATGATTTCTTCAAATTATTTAGACCATATAAGAAAAATTATCTTGCTCTATTAAAATTAAAGAAATTAATTGTTGCTATGACATGTATTGTTATAATTACTTGTATAATCTTATGACATAAAACATACAAAAATAATTGTACAATTTTTGAACGACATGATTTATTTGATCATTAGTTAACTTTTTATGGCTTTCATGTCTAATTCTAAGTTCCAAAAAAATAGATCCATTATAATTTGATAACAATAGTAAAGTAAAATAATTTATCAAACCTATTGGTAATAAAATATTAGAGAGTTTCAAAGATAAGAAAAATGTAATGATAAATTGAAAAAAAAAATTAAACAACAAAAGAAAAGAAACTTTTTTTAGAAAAATTAAAAAAAATTGAAAATTGGATGATAATAACAATCCTCATTCTTTAAAGAAAAAAAAAAGTAAAGAATTAGCATACTAACATAGAATTTTAAGGACAAGATATTGTCTTAGAAGTTTTTGTATTTTATAGAATTTTAAAGACTTAAAATTATTAAAATAAATTGTTTTTCAATTAATAATATTTTATCATTTAGAGATTGACAAAATATATTATTATATTTCTTAAATTTATATAAACTTTGCTTTTTGAAAAAAAATTCTATATATATATATATATATATAAAAGATTGGGAGGGGGGCCTCCCTAGTCCCCCCTTACTCCATCATTGAATATGGTTGATAACTAATCTCACCATTTTAGGATTTAACTTTTCTCCTTACACTTCTTTTAAACTATTCAAACAAACAATTAGGGTAAGTAATGGTTCCTTTAAGTATTTCAGCATATACTATTTTTAAATAAAGCTTTGCGTTTGCTTCTTATAAATAGATAAATTAGTATTAAGAAAATTTTATATATTTATAACTTAACCTAACCTATCTTAAACAATTTTAGTTGAAATTTAATGGATTTTTCATAGAGAGATGGTCCTTAAAAAACAACCAAACGGTTACCGTTGAACCTTCGTCATTTTTGCATCCTCACTGATGTGCCTTGTCAGGTTGTTTATTGAATTTTTGTATGGAACAACATATATAATCCCAAATGTTGAAAATTAGATAATTAATAAATAGGTCATGCAGTGATATATGGCTATTACATAGTCGCTTAATATACAAATTGTCTGATCAAATAGAAGCTAGAGGTCCTATTGGAGCAATTAATTGCGTTAATAATTTTCTGCCAACAGTAGAGGAAAAAAATCATTACCTTGTAACATATGTACTCAAGTGGCCAACGTCATGTTAGAATATTAATCACTTTATATGCTTTAGTAAGAAGGAAAAATCCAGCAGATTACAGTAAGCAAGGCGGTAGTGGGGCATGATTAATTAGAATTAACTGTTACATCTCGAATGCGGTGAGGGTGAATGTGACGGAGGTTGCATGTATATAAAGGAGTGTTAGGCATTTGAAAATTCCCGCAAATAAGCATCTGTCAAGCAAATTTATCGCTTTCTCCTACATCCACGTTCATTTTTGCCTCAACGTCTCCAGAAATCGCTCCCCGCCACTGATTCTGTTTGCCGGCATCATGATACCCTACCACTCTTTGCAGGAAGCCGAGATGGCTCTCCGTCGGAACCTCACCTTCGCTGAGACCCTCTGGTTTAATTACTCCGCTCAGAAGTCCGATTACTTCCTTTATTGCCATAACATACTCTTCCTCTCCCTCATTTTCTCCGTGGTTCCTCTCCCTTTCGTCTTCCTGGAGATTAAGCGCTTGGCCTGCTTCGACAAGTTCAAGATTCAGCCCAAGGTTCGGTTGTCATTGGATGAAATGCTTAGGTGCTATAAGGATGTCATGCGCATGTTCTTTCTCATTGTTGGACCCTTGCAACTCGTCTCGTATCCTTCCGTCAAGGTAATTTTCTGCCGAATCGCTAAATTGTCCGATTGTAGTTGATTTAGTTAAAATCTTTATGAATCTGATTCCTTGCGCATCCATCGATTGGTATTTGGGATGTGATTCGCTTTCACATTTCTTTTTCTCCTATGTTTCTTGATTGTATTATGCTGTGATTCACTTGTCATTTGGAATTTTGCGAGATCTGTGCGGTCTGTTGTATGATATTATCCACAATTACGTCCGGTTATATCAGTTTAGGGCCGGCCCATTTGAATTGCTTTCGAGTTCTGAAGATATAGCCTGAATCTTATATTGGGATGTTGTACATGTTTTCACTTAAATTAGGTATTACATTACGGGAGGTATGAGGATTCTGACCTGAATTACCTATTTCAATTTATTGTCAGATTATTGGAATTCGGACGGGGTTGCCATTGCCGTCAGGATGGGAGATTCTAGCACAACTGGCAGTGTATTTCCTGATTGAGGATTATACCAATTACTGGATACACAGGTTTCTGCATGGTAAGTGGGGGTATGAGAAGATTCATCGAGTCCACCATGAATACACAGCTCCCATTGGATTTGCGGCACCTTACGCGCATTGGGCGGAGATATTGATCCTTGGAATTCCATCTTTTCTTGGACCAGCCATGGTTCCTGGGCACATGATTACATTTTGGTTGTGGATAGCATTACGGCAGATTGAAGCTATTGATACGCACAGCGGGTAATGCATGATATCCCCCTTCATTCTCATTCACTTTTTTGTTGTCCATTTTTACTTTAGTTGACGATTTGCTCCAAATGATGCCGACTTTAGAATTCCTTTCATCCCTTTCTATTCCTAAATAAAATTCTATGCAAAGCATTTACCCAAAAAACATTATAAGGAAGGCACTTTATGCTTCAGCCCCCCCCCCCTTCTCTCTCCTCCTCCTCCTCCTCCTCTTTCCTCCTCTCCCCCTTTAAAAAGAAGACTGACATAAACCACGATATAATTTTTTTCTAAAAAATTTCTACAAGTGCCAGACGATTTTTAAATTTCAAAATTTTAAGTCACTAAATATTTGGATACTCTTTAAATGGTTCTCTAGTAGCGTTTTGCTGACATAGATTGGTTCCCTTTCTCATCTTCACTACTTGTATGGTGTATTTTAGCTCCATATCGTCCTCAAGAATAGTTAATAGTGGTCCTCAGAGTTGTATTAGCAAAGATGCGATTGTAATCACAATACCATAGCAATTTTCTCGTGAATTTCCACTTTCACCAATATAGAATTCCAGTGAGAATTGTTGAGGAGAAATTCTTCATCTGGCATCGTGTTGATTTTCGGTTAGTAATCATTTCCTGTGGAATCTCTGCCATCAGCAGAAGTAAAGATTATTTGGAAAGGAGGCTATTAGGAGGATAATTCACAGTCAAATTTTTTAATGGAAGGAAACCACCTATGCTGCATTCCCATTTTATCTGGGACAAATATTCAGTAGCTTTTGTTCCAATATATATGATGATTTTAACTGGCTTGGGAAATGAAGTCTTGTCAGAAGAAAGATATATGCCAAGTTTAGTTTTAATTCTTTAGGAATAAGTGAGGTCTTTGTGTTTCAGCCATTTATTGGTATAAGGCCCAATTTCGAGTATGAGGATTTGTCTGCGAGCAGCTGCTCCCCCTTTAGCAACGGTAAAAACCGTTGCTAAAGGTTATGGCAACAGAAAAAACTGTTGTCATAACCTTTAGCAACGGTTACAGTGCTCCGTGACGCAACAAATCCCGACTCCAATTTCGATGCTATAAATGGTAAGTTTTGCTGCGTTATAGAAAGGAATTTGTTGGCTAAACATGTGGCGTTTTCAACTTGGACATCTAAACATATATTTTCTTGACTTGTCTGTAGCATTTTATCAGTGATACTGATGACATTTTCCTTGTCATTAATAAACAGCAGAATTTCTTTTCCTCACTTTTGGCCTTTTGGGTCATTTTATTCATTAATCTTCTTTAGTCTATGCAGTGCTTGACCGTTCTATGCTGTTATTTTCTATCAGGTATGACATCCCCTGGAGTCTTACAAAGTATATTCCATTTTATGGTGGCGCTGAGTATCATGATTACCATCATTATGTCGGAGGACAATGCCAAAGCAATTTCGCTTCAGTTTTCACTTTCTGTGATTACATCTATGGAACTGACAAGGTCGCGTCACGCTTCTGGATTTTTTTTTTTTTTGCGACATAAATAACTTCAGTGTTGTTTTAATAAGTAAAATCATTTTGAGATTATTCTCTTTTTCTGTCACAGGGTTATAGACATCATAAGAAGATCCTTGAGAAGGTGAAATTCTAAATTTGTAGAATATTAATTGCATGAGGTGGCTTTAAGTACTACACACTTGTTTTGATTGTAGTCATTATTTAATTAGGCTTGCAAGTAGTGATATTTTGCAGTGATTAACTTTTTGTTCCCTTCTTGCTGCTTGGCAACGTGATTAGTTGAAGGAGGAGTTGACAAATGGCGTTGAACAGAATGGAGGGTCCTACAAGAACCAAAACGATAAGTCTGATTAAGTGCGAGACGCCAGCAGCAGCAGCAGCTTAGGTGGGTTTCCACTTTTGAATCTCGGATTTGGTGTGGACATATCCATGTTAGTGGGTAAAATAGATGTCTTCAGTAGCTTGAGGAGTTCGTGCGAGGTGGAAAATACTAAATGTGATTTCGTGCGAGTTATAGGGGAGGGTTTCTTCTGTAGTCAAGTTATAGAATTCTGACTTGGGTTTTTTGCGTCGTGTTTATATCAGTCTCACTTGTGGGTTGTTAATTCCGAAATACGAAGAGGATTTTGCTCCTCCAGAATATAATTGAGAAATCATTAGGTGTTATCACCTTTACTACTTTGACATGCGTCTATGAACAAGTAGTCGCCGGTTTATCATCGGCCGCCACTATGTGGGAAGTCGAAGTTTTGGTTAATTGTGGATGATTGTTTTGGTTAATTGCGGATGGTGAGATGACTCTGACTTAAGGGTGTGATAAAAGATCTTATTCAAACTTTTTCTATGTGCTTACATAAATTTTATTATTGGTGAGAACAATTCACATTTATTTCTCGTGTTTACAAGAATGTAGATAAGAAAACACGAATATTTAGGTGATTTTTGTTTTATATTTTTTCAAAAGCTATTTACAATGCATATACGATCAAGATCAAAACACCCATTTTAAAATATTTTTTCTATCATCCACAGCAACAAAACTATTTTTGAAAGCATAAATTAAACATTTATCTTATTCATAAATATACTTATTGAATATTGTAATCCTGGTTTAATAAAATATTGATAAGATTTGTTTCTTTTATTAAATAGTAGCCGCTATTTGAGTTCACCGACTATTTATCATATTATCTCGTATGAAAAAAACAAAACCCTTGCTTATCTGTGCCCGTCTAGCTCAGTGACAAGAATGTTGCTATTGATCTGAAGTATCGGATATTTTACAAATGAAGGAAATGCGTATCTGTGCCCGTCTAGCTCAGTCGGTAGAGCGCAATGCTCTTAACCTTGTGGTCGTGCGTT
Organism: Biancaea sappan; assembly: GCA_037074585.1. NCBI lineage: Eukaryota > Viridiplantae > Streptophyta > Magnoliopsida > Fabales > Fabaceae > Biancaea > Biancaea sappan. The sequence continues at coordinate 28,234,578 of CM073500.1, forward strand.
CGAGCCCCACAGTGGGCGCTTTTTGTACTTTTGTCCATTCAAAACTTTTTTTCCTCCCTTCTCAAACCCAAATGGGCCTCATATCTATATAAGCAAAACAAGGAGGGTCGAATAATCCTTGGGCCCTAATGGACAATTATTGGGCCGAATGGGAAAAATAGTTTAGAGATTTGGGGTATTGAACAATGAGGCACATAGGTGGAGGAGGCCCAGGAGTGAGCTCCAATGTGAACTCACAGTGGAAAACGCAGAATGAAAGTTGCCACAATTGGGGCCGACAATCATGTGGGTCATGGTCAGTCCAGCTGTTCCTAATCTCCCAATTGCATTCCATTCTCTGTTATGTTGTTCCCACTTTTTAATAAAGTCAGACAATTTTTGCAAACCATCTTTCTCTCCCTTTATGCCTTCTTCTCCCTCTCTCCCCTCCACCTCCTCACTCTTCTCCTTCATTTTTGGCACTCACATCAAATCCATCACATACCAGCTAATAAAAAATAGATTGTCTTAGTCTGTAAGAAAGATACTCTGTTTCACAACCTAGTTCGTCTCTTGGCATTTTAGACTCACGTCATAATATCTCATGCATACATACAATTGACAATAAAAATTAAAGGAAAAAATTTTAAAAAAAATAAAGGACAGCCGATCTAAATCACAAACTGCGGTTTCACAATCGGTCCAAATCACAAATTACAATCTCTTTTCACATGCTAAAAAAAAGACAAGTCAATTTGCAACTTAACATTTAGCACATTGTACCATGTGTTAATAATACCATGTAACCCATTACTTTTTTTTTTAAAAAAAAGTGTTGATTATGTTATTAAGCCATACAAGTATATTATTCATCTCTCTCTCACACACACACATTTAGGGTTTTTAGAATTAACTGTTTTCTGTACAAATTCTCTAGGTGATTTGCCATATTGATGATAACATACGTGGAATATTGAGACAGTTGAAAATAATAGAGGAACCTCATTCTAACTCCTTGATGGGTGTAAGTGATTTTTCGGGAGGGTTATCCTAACATCCATGTGGAACGATAAAAATTACACAAACTTAGGCACCGCATCAAACTTTTACTTTCTAAAGATTTAAAGTTTTGATTGGAAACAAAGACAAAAATTCTATTACTTTTATTCTCTTACAAGTTTAATCACCCAATAAGATAGAATCTAAGCTCTATTTACTCTTTATGAACTGAAGTTTGAAAACTCATAAAGACTAACAGCAAAATGTTTTCTTTTTAAATCGTGAGTTACAAGACTGATAAGATAAATCTGTCATATATATATATATATATATATATTTATTTATTTATTAATATTCCATTCGAAATTCAATGAATCTGAAAAAATGATAATGAAGTTAACAGCCCAAACCAAATCAAAGTTTCATTTGACATTCTTGCATAGAAAACTTAATGGCATTGAACCGAGTTGTCTTTTTAAACTTGCTTTGAACTTTCAAGAGTTCTTATTCTTCGTTTAAAATAGTGGAAAATAAAATATATTCCAAGTATATATGTTTAGAGAACACTAGTTTTCAAATTACTCATATTTATAGAAAAGTGAATCACTATACTGATGTTTTTACTAAATTGAACTCTGACAAAATAAAACTTTCTCTTTTTGCTCGCTCGTAGTAATATTGAAATTTTACAAAACGTGAAGATGGTGAGAATTAGTATTTTGGCACCAAACAGTGTCTCACCATATTATTAACTCATTATTTGCAGCTTTAAAGGACTGGGTTTGGCAATTATGCTGATGGAGGTCGTGTGTGTGTGTATAGATATATATATATATATATATATATATATATATACACTCTCTTCTTTATCTGGATTTACGGGTATTGTCATTTTTGTGAGAGGCTTCTAAGAGAATGCAACTTTAGACATTGACTTTAAAATATATCAAGAAAAAGAGTGTAATATCCTATCATCCTTATGGCCCAAATATTGCCTCACTTTTTCGTACTGGGATTCGTCATTCTTCGATAGTGTATTCGTCATTCTTCGATTGTGTATGAAGTGTATGTTGTTTTCAATGTTTAAAAATTGAATGGGTCAATATAAATAATTTATGATTTAATAGTCTATCTTTGATTAAATTATGGTTCAACCAGTTAAATTAAAATATTATAAAAAATATTATTAAATATATTTTATATATTTATAACATAATATTTTTAATAATTAAGTTAAAAAATTTCAAAGATAAAAATATAAACAATTTATTTTTAAACAATTGATAATTTTTTAATTATATATGATATTATACTATTTATTGCTAATCTTTTTTAATATTTATATTATTTAAAATTATTTTACACTAAATAATAATGCAATGTATTTACTCAAAGACCATTTGGGATGTTATATTTAAAAAATTTTGATATATATTGTTTAATGAGTATGGTGGCACACACAGCAAGCAACATTTTCAACTTCCTCCGCGGTGCAAGTTTGAATCTCAATATTCTCCATTTTGTTAAAAATGTTTCACGTTATTAAAAGTGATCGAACTCCAAACCAATCTTTATTTTGTATGAAATAATTGATCAATTCTTGAACTATTGATTCTGAGTGTCTTTTAGACCAGACTATGATATAATTTTTTAGTCTAATTAATTGAACCGATCGATTTAATTCAGTCTAATTATGAAAACAAAAATTTCTCTATTCCTTTTTCTTTACCTTGTATCCGGGGGAAAAAAAGAAAAAGAAAAAAAATAAAGACGTGTGTGAGATCTGAGGTGTCTCCTCTAGTATTGGAAAGTCGTATTTCCATGATGAGAATTCATCATTCCATTTCTTTTTTTTTTTTAAGATTTTAATATTTTTTTAAAAAAATTACAGACCATCGATTTTCACCATTGATGGTTGAAAATAAAATTGAACGTTTTTGTTCCTGTACAAAACAAGAGCAAGTACGAGTATGGTGGTAAATTTGTCGTGTATGAATGTTAAAGTTCACTACATGTGTATACGGATACAAAAATTTGTATGTCCTTGATCTGCCTACAAAAATAGTGTGCCATTGGAAAATTCCAGAAGTCTTCACTTGTTTCCACAGCTTGGAGAGTGGAGCTGTCAACTTCACCCACAAGTTGGTAATGATAAATATTTATTATATTTTTATAGTATCAATATTTTAATTAAATAAACAACATTCATTTCTAGACTAAAGTATGTTTTTCGTTCCTAATATTTATATGAATTTTAATTTTATCTCAAAGTTTATTTGGTTTATTTGTCATTGATGTCTCAATTTTGTTTTTTTACCTAACAATGTTAAAATGTTAGATGAAAAATGTAGATAATATAGTTCACATGTATTTTCACATCAAATTAGTTATCCACATAAATTGTCACGTTATATTAAAATTTGACGTAGCAATACAAGTGAATAATATTGTCAGTATTTTTCATCCAGCACTTTAGTGTCGTTAGTCAAAAGAACAAAAATAAAATATCAAGGAGAAAATCAAATAAAAAAAATATTTAGAGCAAAATTGAAGTCTCATATAAATATTAGGAACAAAAAAAGTACTTATGTCTTATTTCTGTTCAAACTCATTTATAATCTTAAACAGAATTATGTAATTTTTTATAGAAAAAAATTAAAACCAATTAAAAATCAATTTTTTTAAAAAATAAATCAATTAATCTGGTTTTGCAATAAATATATGAATTAAAAAAATGAAAATTGGTTGACTTGAGTCTGTTACTTCATGTGCTGAGAAGAGAGCAACAGAAGTCCCAAGAACAGGGAGATAACGAAGAGAGCAACAAAGTGTGTGTATATAACTATATATGAAAATATGCATTCTAACCTTCGGAAATAGAAAATTTACGAAGAGCTCAATTTATTGAGAAGTTGGTTTTTTTTTTTATTAGATCAAAATAAATTATTTTGATATTTATATGTATTAAAATTAAAAATTATTTTATACAAATTTTAAGATAATTTAATAATAAAAAATTTAATTTTTAAGAGATTGGATTTTCTATACACGTCCTTGAAAAAATTAGAAGCGAAAGAGCACGTGGCCGTGCTAGAACCAACCGAGCCACCTCGTTGATCGTCAAAAACCCTCTGGTTTGTGCGTTACAGATCACATGGTGTTCATTAATTTTCAGCTTTCAAAGCGTTGTGTCACCAGAACTACACATAAAACTAGGCATAATTTTGGACTTCAATTAATACACTTTTGAATTTGTTATTACATTGCCCGATTAATAGCCCTGGGGACGATTTCGTCTTTTTGCATTCAACAAATAATAAAACCTTTGCTTACATTGGAAGGCGAGTCACATTTGTTGCATCTGCTAATTGACTTCTGGTGCTATTCACCATTGCATCTCCAAATAATTATTCGCTTCTCACTGTTTTAATCAAAGAAAGCGGAGAATTTGTATAAAGTTTCTCATATTTTTGTTGTTAGTTTTTTTAATAGAAATATGATATATGCAAAAAAAATATTATAACAACAATAACAACAACCTTATCCCACTAGTTAGGCTTGGTTACATGGATCGTCCGACGTCATTGAACTCTATCAATGACTAACTCTTTAGGGATATATATAAAAAATATATATATTTTAAAAAATTAATTATATAATAATAAATTTATAAAAAATAAAAAATTATTTTTTAAAAAAGTATACACTTTTAATATTTTGATAAGAGAATTAGTCATATTTTTATTAGAGATATTGATAGTAAATAATATTAAAAAAAAAGTGCACATAAGTTGTTTCTTTTTCTTAAACAAACCTGTTTGGCACTTTAGTTAATTCACGCTCCTTTTGTTGTTTTCCACCATCAAATAAAACAAGTAACGAAAATTGAAAGCAAACAAGAAATGTTTCTAAAATGTTTCGTCTTTCGTAAAGAATATCAAGTGAAAGACTTATATCAACGTAGGGTAAATTACATTTAATATGAAATTATGTTTAGGGTAAAAAATTGCATATAATTTTTTTTAATGTTTTGATATATGTTACAGAGATATTTTTTAAAGTTTATTTTTTTGTGAAATCAATTAACTTTTAATACAACTTGATACAATAATTTTTTTAAAAATAACAGTAAAAATAATTAAGTTAATATTACCATTTAATATGAAATTATGATTTATTTTTAATATGATATTAAAAATGTTGAGTAATTTTATTACTAAAAGGAACACATACTGTGTAAAAAGTTAATTTTAATAACAAATAATAAATTAAAGGATAATTGAATGTAATATTCAAAATTGGAGAAATACATAAATATTGTTGACTCGGCAAGTGTACCGATCATTCAAGTAATACAGAGTAAGTCCATATATCTATTAATTTCTTAATTTTACTAAATTATGACTCTTTTTGCTAATTAATTTATGATCCCCTGATTGCATCTCGGTTGCCTTTTTTGTAAATTTGACTTTGTTTTCTTTAATTGTTGTTTTATTTTGATTTCTAGATATTTATTATGTTTGACTTATTTTTCTAGCTTGTAATAGTTTTTTTGTGTATTTTTGTAGGGTTGAGCTTGAGAGAAAAAAAGGGCTTCAGAGTGGAGTAAAAAATACAATTTCTGTGGTAAATAGAAAATTTTATTGTAGAGTTTTTTTTGGCTAAAAGTGATGTTTAAAACCAGAAAAAATAAAAAACAAAGGTACAATAACGTTTTTCTCTCCAAAACTTGGTTTTAGTCCACTATTTGCATTGATTTGAGATGGAAATGACCGAAAATATTCTAAAAAAATCTAAGATGAAGTTCTTGACTACTTTGGAAAGAAAAACCAAAAGATAGAGAGAAAAATGTGCATGACATGGACTAAACTAAATAAACTCAAAAGTTTACATAGGTTGATTTAATTATATAATAAGATATATTCACAATCTATACATCTATATGAAGCTAAATATGATGTTAAATCATCCAAAAGACCAAAAGAAAAATATTAACTAAGGACCTAGGTGAATAAACAGAAAAGTTTAGTGAGAAGAGAGAGAGGACAGGGAGAAAAGAGGGAGGATGGATGATATTTTGGTTATTTGGAGGCATATATGATAAAAAATGAAACATAAGGGACTTATTTGAGAAAAAAAAATTTTAAAGACATAAATAAAAATTAAAATATATGTTAAGGGTATAAAGTACTTTTTTACCTTAAAATATGGGTTAAAGTTTATGGGCATGAATAATATTTCTTTTGTGTCTATTAGGACTAACTTTATTTCTTTGAATCCTCTTATACATCCGAAAAAAAAAAGGCAAGATAAGTGTGATTTTACTAAATTTCAAGAGACTAGTGTAATTAGCCCATAAATTTTCGAACAACTGTAATCTTCTTCACAGACCTTAAGTTTACTTGTTTCTGGTCCTGGAAAAAAAAGTTAAAATTACATAATATTTTCTGTCCATTATTTTTTTTTATGGATTTATATACATTATTTTTAAGATACGTAAATAAATCATTCTTAGATTTACTTGTAACATCATGATACTTCACTATCCAATATATAATTATAATGGGCAAAAATATTATTTGTACTTCTGAACTTTGACCCATATTTTAATTATAACCCTCAATTTTATTTTGTGTTAATTATAATTTATATGTTTCTAATTAGTTTTAATTATTCCTTGAGTCTCGCTTCGTCCAAAGATTTAACGCTAACATTGATATGATATCCAATTTTGCACACGTTAGTGTCAAATCATTCACCCTATATGTATCAGACATCATATGTCAATTTAAAATGAAGAAAATGTAATGTAATTTTATTTAAATTCAAAATATGTTTTTGAAAGCTACATTTTATTTTGATCATTTTAATGTGTATCTGACATCTGGTACATCTAAGATAAAATGTCATATCATGTCTGGTGTTATATTTTTAGACAATGTCAAGCTTAGAGACATAATATAAATTAATTAGAAATGCTAAGATTATAATTCACACAAAATAAAGTTGACAATAATATACTTCGTGTTTCTAACATTTACATCGATTTTCACTCATACTCTTAACGTCTATTTTTGGTCAAATATGTCCCACATGTTTTTTTTGTTAGATATGCCTTTTTTTTATGTTGTCAAATAAACTAACAGAAAATGCTAACTGGGTGATCCACATAACACATATCACCCACCACGTCATGTGTCATGTGGACCCATACCCCAAATTGCAAAAAAGTGTCATCTCTCTCTCTCTCTCTCTCTCTCTCTCTCTCTCTCTCTCTCTCTCACGTTCCAAAATTTGATCACGTGACCGGCACGGAAAGTGAATTTCATTTCACCTCCGTAAGCCTATCTTTCTCTTAAAAATCATACAATTCTTTTTCATGCAACCAAAACGAGTTCTCTATACATACTACCATTACTCACATTACATCACTGAATGAACCTACCCGATTACAGAGATTTCTAGATTTATACAACTTAGAATAAAACTTAACTATTATACCTTTATGCTGAACAAATGAAAAGGTAATTATGGACTAAGTATCCATAATTCCTTGTTGCGATATTTACCTTCAGCTGTCAACTATGAAAAAAAAATATCAATAAGAGGGGTATGAGCAAACCACGTGCCCAGTGAGTAGATAACACAATACTATGACAAAATAAAAATCATGCATCATAATGATAACATGCAGCAATCATACTTAGATCGATTATCATATGATATAATATTATTCATAATACTTCACAACAATATCCAAGTGAATCAAATGCATTTCAACAAAATTCAAAATTCACAACAGCAATCGATGAAATCAATTTCACACACAATTCCCATACCAACCGGGTCGTCCAGAATACCTCTGGATCGTTGCCGGCGGCCCCCGCCGCATCCACCCTTATCGCTCCATTTATATTCTCCACCCTTATAGCTTCACATAGATTTCTCCATAGGGTGCACCACCATGCCTTTCCTTTCCAGTCAAACACAATCACAATCACACATAAAAACATCCTCAATCATAATCTTGAGCCACATACACAACTCAGTCATTTACAATTCAAGCCACAACATAATTAATGTGGTTCCAGCAACATAGCATGTATATAACATAACCCATAATATAGAACAATTATTCAACTCGGTTCACATGCCATTCACAATCCATCATATAACCTCCATTCATGGGAAAATAAGAAAATATAATTATATACATTACCAGACACGTTCCACATTTGTTTATGCCTCATTGTTCCACATCATCCTATTCAAACTTGGATATACAACATATTTTCACTATGATGCAAAAAGTCAATAACAAATATTTAATCATAGCAAGTATTAACCCACTCACCTGGATTTCACGCTCTCGGCACTCCCACTTTGCACTTTGACCATTCCTATTGTAACCAGACAAAAACCATCAGAGTTACGAAATAGAGAAATTTCCTACCACTACTCTCGACCTTCACTTACTTCTTGAATCATAACTCCTAACTGGTAATGAATATACAAATGAAATTTATACCATTGGAAATTAGACTTAAAGAGCTTTCCAACGATATAAAGTTTGCCCAAAACGGAGTTCGGATGAAGAAGTTATCGCCGATTGAAAAATAAACTAAAATTTTCCATTACACCTGGCGCCTGGGCGCCACCCATGCCTAGCGCTTGGGCACCAATTCCTTCTTCTTCCCATCTCACCTTGGCGCCTAGGCGCCACACATGGCGCCTGGGCGCCACGATCGCGACCCCTTCGCGATTTTTCTTGATTTTGGCCCAAATCTGGCCAAATCTTCACCGTTTTTCATGATTTCTTCCATGGGATCTCACCCTTAATGTCTAAGGAGCATTTAGACACCAAAATCACCAATTTTAATCGAGAAACGAAGCCGGAATCTCGATTTTACCTCAAACACTCTTAAAACTAGAAAATAGAGAAAAGCTTAAGAAATAGAAATTTCTACCTCGATTCCTTGCTTTCCCTATGTTGCTTGACTCCTAGAGGCTCGCCCCGTAGCTCGAGATCCAGCCTCCAAAGCCCGGTTGTAGAGTTGGAGTGTAGAGAGAGAAATTAGAGAGAAGGAGAGGAGAGAAAGTGAAGAGAGAGAGAGGAAAGGAGAAAAATGAATAAAAAAAAATAGGTGAGGCCACCTATATACTCGCCCGGGGTGAAATTATCACTTGCTCTGCAATTGACCCTCAGTCAAGACTAGCAAAAGCAAATTCATAAAATCTCACCTCAGGTGTTTCTAAATCCTCGGTGCCCCACAAATTTTCTTATTCACTTTAGTCCCTCTCAATATCTCAAACTCCACTTTAACCTCGAATCCTTCATCTTTTCGGTACCGGACTCATAATTCATTCCCATAAGCTCTATTCTTCTTCTCGGGTTCCTACTTGGTCATTCCTCAAAAGTCCTCTACACTTTCTTTTCTTTTCACTTTAGTCCTTGAGAATTTGTAAAAATTTCCTAAATTAAAAATAAAAATTTCTATTCCCACATTTTCTTCACTAATTCAAAAAGAAAATTTTCCACATAATTAAATTTTTCACTAAACTTCAAATCAGACTTTAAATATTCATAAAAATTCTTGGGATATTACACACACACACACACTCTCTCTCTCTCTCTCATATTTATGAATTCTGACTCTGAAGAAGAGAACCCGTAGCCAGAGCTGGAATTAGAGGAGCTCGAGATGGACAACGTCAAGAAGGAATTGGGGTTTGAAATTGAAATCAAATTGCTTCGTGTTCTTCTCTGTTAAGGAATTCCAACGAAGGTTGGGCTTTTTGGTTTCTCTGATAATGTCGTCATAGTCGCTAAGGAAGCTGTTTTTCTTTTGCTTGCTCATGGGTTTCTCTCTATAAAAAATGAGGGTAGAGAGTTCAAAGAACAATAGAGAAGGAGAGAGGTGAGCACAAAGTAGAGTGAGCAGCTGAGCAAGGAGACGATATAGAGGTGCAATTGAGAGTGGAAGAGAGTGACGATATCAATAGAGAAATTAGTAAAGGAATCGAGATTGGAGTGACAGAGCAGAGAGAGATTTTAGAGTAGAATAGAGAGGATTTTCAAGAAAGATGAACAAAGAGAGGAGAGAGATAGAATGAGAGAGAGGGGAGAGAGAGAGAAAGGAACAAATAGATAGAGGAGAGAGACAAAGAGAGAGAGAGAGAGATATATATATATATATATATAGGGCATTTTTGGTATTTTGGGGTATGGGTCAATGTGACACATGACGTGGCAGGTATTGTGTGCTGCGTGGACATCTAGTCAGTATTTTTTATTAGTATAATTGACGGTGTTAAAAAAATAGAATATCTAACAATAATTAAAAATATGGGACATATTTAACAAAAAAAATAAACGTTAGTAACATAAATAAAAATCGATATAAACGTTAGGGACCAAAATATTTTTTTGCCAATAAAGTTGAAGGTTATAATAGAAACACAAATCAGAATTTAGCAACATTCATTATAATATTGACTAGAACTCCATTTTGGTCCCACACATGTGCATCTTTTATCAAAATTGTCCTTCATAGATGGTTTTTTTTTTCTCCAAATAGTCTATCACATATTAGTTCATTATCAATATAGTCTCTCTCGCCTGGTTGTTGTTTAATATTTTAACAGAAGTGATGACATATACTGTTAAATAATGAGTTTGACTGTTACATGTCATATGTAATTTTTTTTCCTCTCCTCCTCCATGCCTCATCATCAAAAAGACTTAGGAGGGCTTAGAATTTTGAGCGCGTAGGGAAGATTAAACCCAAATGGAAGACTTAAACGCCATGGTTTTTTTTTTTTGATGATGTGGCAACTTGATGGAGGGACCATATTGACATTAAACACACAGGAAAAACTTAGGATGTGTCACATCATCATTTAACTGTACACATGATCACTTTTGTTAAAATATTAAACTATAACTAGATGAAGGGACTATATTGATAATGAATTGATTTGTGAGGGATTATTTTTTAAAAAAATCTTTGTGAGAGATCATTTGGATAAAAGACACATTTGTGAAGGGCCAAAATAAGGTTTTAGTCTTATAATATTTATATGCTTAGTTTGCTATTTCGGTTATGGAAAGCGTTATGATGAGCATTGAAGCTAAAACGACGGTGATAGTTGAGGGTCAAATGAGGTCCTAAATTGAGTTGAAAAAAAAAAAATGCATTCCATAATCTCACCCAATATTGTTTGCATAAAATCAGCATAATAAATTTTGAGTGTAGCAGTGGCTATTGTATTAAAAAAGAAAAAAGAAAAAAAAAAGAATAAGTAGCAATTGCTATGTGCTGTCGTGATCAAATATTAAGTTACCAACGAATTCTAGTGGAATGACAATAAGATATTTTGAAAATAATTAACAATGAAATAAAAGTTCCAAATGACATCAAAATTGAAAATAAGAGTCACTATAATTAGTTAATTGCCACGTTTTCGCGAAAATTAAACGGACCATTAATACAGATTATATTTACAATAAGACCAATTATTTAAAATCAAGATTCCTACGTATGATATTTCTCATGTATGATACAAAATAGTAGTTAATGATTCCCTATAAGTGCTTTGAGTTCAGGGGCCTACTCTAGTTTTGGTGTGATGACCAACGCCTGATTCATCTAAACTTTTGAAAGAAAAAAAGAGTTAAATAACTTTTTTTTTTTCAAATAACACTCAGCTTTTTTACAAAAATATTAAAAAATGTTTTGAAATAACTATTTTTCAATTGACACATATAACGGATTTTTTTTTTTCTTTACAAAGAGAAGTTATGTTGTTCAATATATTTTGAAATTTAATTATAAATTTAAAATTGAACTACTTTTTACAGTAAACACTATTACCTCCTGGTCTTAAATATTTTTTTTTTGGGTTGGAATTATCGGTATTCAAACTAGATTGTAATTTATGTAATTGGAATCAAATTAATTTAGAAAGATTTAAAATATTTGTATTAACAGAATTCAAAATAAAATGCTTATTTAAAAGAATAAATAACAAATTATTAACACCAACCACTTCGATTTCTTATCTCTCAGGTGGGAGTGTTGATATCAGGAATAAAAATGGGACAAGGGAGACTTTGCAAGGGCATGTTGTCCAGTCAACACTGTCCCATAGTCACAGGAACTGGTTTAGAATTCATTAAATACCTAGGTTACCCTCTAATGTCGACATATTCAATATGTCACATGAACAACAAGTCACAAAAGGAAGCCAAAAAAGAATTATATTTTAGAAATGTCTAGTAATTCAAATAACATATACAAAAAACAAACAGATAAAAAAAGAAACAGACAAAGTGAGGCTCCCCCACAGAGCCCCACAATCAGACCCAAAAAGAAAAGGGGAAAACAATATTAACGCTGAAATTTCAAAAACTATTTATATCGCGAAGCGGCTCTATTGGCGCGTGCTTTCCACTCCCAATCAACGTGAACTGACGACAATCATCAATGTCTTTGGTTTCGTACGTGGGACTGTGGTTCCAGCCTTACCTCGTTGTACCAGTTCCCATCAACATCCTGGCCAATGTTTCCCACGCGCACGTAGTCTCCGCGTGAAAGCGCGTTAACTTGCTCAGAGTACTGTCAACAGTGTTTTCCAGGTTCTCTCATAGTCTCGTTTTGCCTAGCTATTATTTCTCAATTCTCGCTACTCCATTCTTCTTTCTCCTCTCTCTCTCTCTCTCTCTAAAATTTTCTCAGCAATGGGCACATCATTGAATCGAGTTTAAGCCCCGTAAAGTTCTAATTACCTACAGCTCTAGTCAGATCGCCGGTCTCTGGCATGGTAAACCATCGGAAGTTCAAATTCCGACCGCCACCCCCTGTTCTCCCCGGCTAAATGCACCGAATACGATGCCGTTTCATCGCGACTCTTGAATCCCAGAGCGATAACGATGAGGAGGACGAAGATTATGTGATCAAACCGGTCCTTGCTGAAATCAGAATTCTCATCCATTTGGGTCCTTGCAGGTTGCAGCAATGGCGGCCACTAACACCATCATACCGTCCGTGGACTCTGCTTCCGCCGACGAGCTCGCCGCGAAAGCTGTGCAGAAGCGCTATGAAGGTCTGGTCATGGTCCGAAACAAAGCTATTAAGGGCAAAGGGGCTTGGTACTGGGCGCACCTGGAGCCCATGCTGCTTCACAACACTGACACCGGGCTTCCCAAAGCCGTGAAGCTCAGGTGCTCCTTATGCGACGCCGTTTTCTCCGCTTCCAATCCCTCTCGCACCGCTTCTGAGCATTTAAAGCGCGGAACTTGCCCCAATTTCAACTCTGCTCCTAAACCCATTTCCTCTGTTTCCCCCACCTCCGCTTCTGCTATTGCCTCGTCGTCCCCTTCGTCTTCCGTGCAACACAACCACCGAAAGAGAAGTTCGTCTTCCGCTCCTGCTGCACCGGCCCCCGTTTCCTCGTACCAAGCTTCGCAGCTTGCCATAGTGGATCCGTCGCGGTTCTTCGGGGAGCTCACCTACACGACGTCGTCAGCATCGGGGACACCCACGACTGTTGTGACGGCGAGCGCTGGAGGTTTGCTGACACAGCAGCCGCATTTGATGTTGTCCGGGGGAAAGGAGGATTTGGGTGCGTTGGCTATGTTGGAGGACAGTGTGAAGAAGCTCAAGAGTCCTAAAACTTCACCGGGTCCTACTCTCAGCAAGATTCAAATCGATAGTGCGCTTGAGTATCTGGCTGACTGGGTGTACGAATCTTGCGGGTCGGTGTCCTTCTCCAGTTTGGAGCATCCAAAATTCAGAGCTTTCCTTAACCAGGTGGGTTTGCCAGCAGTTTCTCGCAGGGAATTCACGGGTGCTAGATTGGACGCCAGATTCGAGGAAGCCAAGGCAGAATCGGAGGCGCGAATTAGAGACGCCATGTTCTTTCAAATCGCTTCTGATGGGTGGAAGCCCAAGAATCATGGGGCTTATGGCGACGAGAATTTGGTGAATTTGAGTGTGAATCTGCCTAATGGGACCAGTTTGTACAGAAGGGCGGTGTTCGTGACTGGTTCTGCGCCTTCTAAGTATGCGGAGGAGGTGTTGTGGGAGACAATCACTGGCATTTGTGGGAATGTTGCGCAACAGTGTGTTGGGATAGTCGCGGACAAGTTCAAGGCCAAGGCTTTGAAAAACTTGGAGACTCAGAATCATTGGATGGTAAATCTTTCTTGTCAGTTCCAAGGCTTTAATAGTTTAATCAAGGACTTCAGCAAGGAGCTTCAGTTGTTTAACTCCGTCACCGAGAATTGTCTCAAGCTCGCTAATTTCGTCAATTACAAGTCTCAGGTTCGAAATAGCTTCCAAAAGTACCAGCTCCAAGAGTACGGCCACGCCTGGTTACTCCGAGTTCCATCGCGAGAGACTGAAAATTTCAACTTCCCACCTTTATTCATAATGATGGAAGACATATTGAGTTCGGCTAGCGCCTTGCACTTAATTCTGCTAGATGAATCCTTCAAAGTGGTATGCATCGAAGACACAACAGCGAGAGAAGTAGGAGACATGATTCGAGACGTGAACTTCTGGAATGAGTTAGAGGCAGTGCATTCATTAGTTAAACTAGTGAAGGACATGGCTCAGGAGATTGAAACAGAGAGACCTCTTATAGGCCAATGCCTTCCTCTGTGGGACGGACTAAGAGCAAAAGTAAAAGAATGGTGCTCCAAGTTCCATGTTGCAGAATCATCAGTGGAGAAGGTGATCGAAAGAAGGTTCAAGAAGAATTACCACCCTGCTTGGGCTGCTGCCTATATTCTCGACCCACTTTATCTAATCAGAGACACAAGCGGGAAGTACCTTCCACCCTTTAAATGCTTAACCCCAGAGCAAGAGAAGGACGTAGACAGGCTCATAACGAGGCTTGTGTCGAGGGACGAAGCTCATATAGCTCTAATGGAGCTCATGAAATGGAGAACAGAAGGGCTTGACCCTGTGTACGCTCGAGCCGTACAGATGAAGGAGAGGGATCCCGTGACAGGGAAGATGAGAATTGCGAATCCACAGAGCAGTAGGCTTGTGTGGGAGACTCATCTCACGGAGTTCAAGTCGTTGAGAAACGTTGCAGTGAGGCTGATATTCCTTCACGCAACGTCTTGTGGGTTCAAGTGCAATGTGTCTCTGTTGAGATGGGTGTGTGGCCATGGCCACTCCAGGACGGCTCTGGACAGGGCTCACAAGTTGATATTCATTGCAGCTCATTCCAAAATGGAAAGACGGGATTTTTCCAGTGACGATGATAAGGACGCAGAGCTGTTTACTTTGGCAAATGGCGAGGATGATGTGCTGAACGAGGTTCTTGTTGATACATCCTCAGTCTAGCATTTTTTTTTTCTTTTTTTTTTTTTAGGATTTTTAATTTTTAGAATTTATTAAATTCTTTGGTCCTTTTCCGTTTTTCCTCCCTTTATATTTGTTCACTTAATTAGTCACGGTATTTTGGGGAGAGAAAGAGGAACGTTGGTGGGAGAAAGATTCTTGTATCACTACTTCCACTGCCCAGGCTCATGATTTTGAATATCTTCTTGTTTGTAAAGCTAGAAAAAGCAGCATGAAGAACAGAGTTACAGAACAGGAAGCATGCGGTAGAAATTTTGTTCCTCTAGTAATTTGAGATCAATGATATTTGTAAAGGGGAAGGTTTTATCAATTCTCCTTTGGTTTTAATCTCCAATCCCTACTCACTTCATCACCTGCTTTGGAAACTATGAATTTAAAATAGTCTTAATCTTGTAAAATCATGTAGCAATGCGTGGTCATTGATTGTAATTTTCCTTCTGTCGCCAAAGCAGCGATCACTACTTCTGCCTCCATACAAAGTAGAAACTCTCTCAGTGGGATGTGAAAGGCGTGCATCCACTACATTTGTAAAAATTGCGATTGTAACTTGGTTTTCAAATTATAAAATTATAACTGTTTGTTTTGAATTGAATAATTATGACTGAAGAAATAAGTGATTGCATGCTGTCTACTTAATTATTTTTCTTTCTTTTAATCGTGATTGTTCGATTTAAAATGAATGATTACAATCACACAACGAGATTATCAATTTTTGCGCCAGCTGTAAATAATTTGAATTAGTCATTTTGAAGCACTCCGCTATCAACATGGATTGATGAAATAGTCTTCCTCTCCAAATCCAATTCCCTTTTCTGTGAATAAAGTCAATTGTGGCCTATAAAATATAAATCCATTTAATCATTTTGACGTTCATCACAGAGGGTCTCTGTTAGCTATTGTTATTGTGGGGGCTCACTTGGCTGCCAAAAGTATCGATCGTCATCAACCTGGAGATGCAATTTTAGTAGTTAGCCAAAAAAAAAATGTTTCAGATAGTGCTGTACTTGTTGAAGACTTATCTCTTTTAGAGGTTAAAGACACGGATCACAGGTACTATTTGGAACTGACGTTTTAGGTGGCATGAGCAGACAAAGATATGGTTGAACTGGTGAGTGAGCCATGAAATGGTTGGTTGTTGGTCGAACTTTGTGGACCATTTGTAAGTAGAGATTTGACAAAAGTATCCGTTAAAAAAAAAAACATAAAAACACGAATTTCTGGCTCTCAGATTTCTTCCTGGTAAGAAAAACCTCGAACTTGAGAGCAATGGAAATCATGGAGATCTGGGGGAGGGGTGGAACCCCACCATGGAGGTTGAGAATAAAGTGGAAGTCGTTTTCTTAGTGAATTGTGAGGGATTGATAGAGATCACAAATATGTTCAATCAAATCAACTTGGTTCAATATTTGATCTTTTTAAAAAAGCCTTCAAGTTTAAGTTTTATGATTACTGAAAGAATTTTATATTTTTTATAGCCGATCAAATTAGTTTTAAATTGATTTAACTGGTTTGATATTTATTATTTAAAAAAAAAATTCTCAAGTTGAACTTTAATTTCTTAATTTGACTCCGAGTCGAATAAATTTCAAATACTTATAGTTGAAATTTTTAAAAAAATATCAAACTTGGAGTAACTTCTTTGTAAACGTTCCAAAGCTTGTGATGTTCGTGGAGACTCATTGGATGATGCTCCCCATGATTGCGAGAAAGTTCTTTTTAGGATCAAAACCAAAGAAATACTGTCGGCATGAAGCGCCACAGAAGATGCTTCACGCCTATTTCTATTCTTCAACAACGAATTTTAACTGATTTCATCCTCCTTAAAAAAAAAAAAATTAATTTGCTCTTCTTAAAGCTTTTTCCCACTCTACGAATGCTCGTGGAAGTTCTTCATGATTTTTTTTTTGTTGAAAGAAAAAATGATATTAGGTGAAGGTACTGCTGGGCTATCCTCCTCATTTCTATTCTTCCAAACTGATTCTCCCGTTATTTTATGTCATGCATGTTACACACTTACACTCGCTTTCTTTGCTACGAAAAGCTGTTCGAAAGAGAAATCACAACTAACTCTGCTAAAACCACGACGTTTTTATTGTTCCATGTCATTATCTAGCAATTAATTTCCCATTCAAGTTATGTACGAATATGGGTTTAGCAGCAGAGTTAAGCTAAACCATTTGTATTTCAACATAGAAAAATCTCATTCATATCTTCGTACAATTAGAAGATGAAGCATGGAAGTCTTGGTAACTGCAGTATGACATGAAACAGTAAAAGAGTTAAATGTTACTAAAGATATATATATATATGTAATTTAAACATATTTTAAAAGAGGTTGCAGTAAAATTTTGTGTGAATGATAGAAATGAAATTAGCACAGAAAGTGTAAGCCAACAATTAAAAATATGCAGTTCTTGGCATTTCACAATAGTTAAGGAGAAAATAATAGTATTTCATCAAATTAAATTGATTTATTTGAAAAGTTCTGTATCCATATATGCTTTGAGAACAGTTTTTTATTTTTTATTTTGGAGGCTAGAGCTTTTGACCATTGACCAATGATCGTTAACTACTTAGGTTGCATGAAATATAAACGTAGCAGAAGCGGGACAATTCTTTAAATTTCAGGTTGATGGAATTGTTAGCTTACCAGTTATGTCTTCCATAGGACCCATTCGAAATCTTTTTTTTTTTTAAATAAGAATATTGATGCTGATTATTAGATTTCTGCACCACATTGTAAAAGATTGATTGATTGAAAGTTTTCAGTGGCTTTATAGTGCCATGAAACAATATTCTTTTGATTGGAAGCATTCCGTATTAAAAAATTTATTAAACTTCAGTTAATTTTATTTAAGTTGGGTTAAATTATAAAAAAAATATATATTTTTTCATTATTTGATAAATTTAGCTTCACAATGATAGGAAGAGTCTCCATTCACAAGATCAGGCCGAACTTCAACTCTTTATTTTGTAAAATTCAAACTTCAAACTTTATTTAATGAAAATAAATGTCAAATTACTTGAATTATCAATATTAAGATTATGGAACATTATTTTAAAACATATCAATTGTAAGGAATTTATAAAATCCATCAAAAAATTAATGCGGATTGGTTCAAATGATATGACATTTGTTTGTCTTAAATAAGTATCAGGATTCGCTACAAATACTTGGAGGTTCTAGTTTTTTGTTAGTTACAGTTTTATTTATTTAGCTAC
Source organism: Biancaea sappan (assembly GCA_037074585.1). Taxonomy (NCBI): domain Eukaryota; kingdom Viridiplantae; phylum Streptophyta; class Magnoliopsida; order Fabales; family Fabaceae; genus Biancaea; species Biancaea sappan. The sequence goes on from CM073500.1 coordinate 28,253,153, forward strand.
GGTTAAAACTGTGGCTAAATATAAATTTTAGTCACGGTTAAAATTGTGACTAACAAAAAATTAGAGCTTCTAAATCCTGTAGCTGATGCGCTTCCCTTAAATAAAGACTAAGTTTGAATTTTAAAAATATTAAAAAAAATTAACGCGGTAAAAACTTCACACTATTGGTGTTTAACTGGATTTGTTTCAAATTAATAAAGTCCAATAAATTTTCAGATTCTAAAAAAAATCCGTAAAAAAGAATGCAATTAGTTATGATTATTTAAGTGGCTATTGGTACCTGGTAAGATGGGATGGATCGTGTTTATTTATTCTTCTCCAATTCTAGGAGAGCATGATATAGATAACAATGTCATCATCATCATCCTTGCCTTGGAAATACGAATCTCTCTTTTGGTTGATGGGTTTCACCCTGCCTCACGCACCCACCACAGCAAACAGTAAAAAGGTGGTGAAAGATTAATTAAGTGGGTCTTTTAGGCTTTAACTTTTGGTGAAGGAAGTGAGTAGAAACCCAGAAAAAGTAGGGTGAAGAATAGTATTACCCCCCCACCCTTGTTTGGGTATTCTGTAATTACCCAATTTAGTGGACAGACAGACATAAATCATTGTCGGCAAGCCTTCCCAAAGCTGACTGCTCACCAACTATAACCATAAAATAAAGATAATAAAAGAAAAAGCTAATTCTCTCACTTTCTGTGTGTTCACCTGTATGCAATGCAATGTACCTCTCTACGTTTTGGGGTGGAAGTGGAAGGGTAAAGCGAAGAGGATACAATGATTAGTACAGGACGACACGACCCAGTGTTTTATACGAAAGAATCTTCTTCTGTTCCAATGCTCGATCTCCTTATAATCTGACCTTTCTGGTCTTTTTGGTTTCCCCTGTTGGGATTAATTATTGTTGGTTTTACTTAAATGGCGAACTTTATTTGTATGTCCTTGTCTCCCCGCAAACACCACATTCAGGCTTTGATGCTTGACAGAAAGCAGAAGGAATGCTGTAATGTTGTTGTGACTTGTGCTACATCATCTTCCTCTCCTTCTTCATGCTTTACCCATCCCTTCCTACTCTATCTTCATCATCATTAATCCACCACATGTTAGCTTGTTTTCACCGTACCATTCAAATATTTCAATCTCTCTCTCTCTCTCTCTCTCTCTCTCCCTCCCCTTTTTTGCTTTTTACTTCCACCTCTTCAAATTATGGGTCCTTTTCTGGTCATTGCTTGCTCGAAATTTTGGAGCGTTGCACGTATTAAGCATCCTGCACTTACTTTTTATATACTTGAGTCAGCAGGAATGGCGAAAATGCATGATGCTAGTGAACAAGGACATGTCGATCGATTTTTTAGTTAAGGAAAAGTATACTAACACTAATTGGATCGGGTGATTTAATACTCTTTTTTTTTAATAACAAAATCCTTTGAGTCTTTTGAAAAAAAAAATCAATGTTTATATTTTTGTAGGTTAACCTAAGTTTAAACTAAATTAGTTGAAATCCAACAAGACTGTAATTTTAACTTCAAAAAAATTTTAAAAAATAGAAGTTAAGACCTGTTGATATTCTTGAATAAATAACGTACCGTGTGAAGTTCACAAGTTCATAAGGAGGAAATTATGTGTTGATACATTATATGCCAAACAAGTGAATTGGGTGGCACTATTAAAATGTAAAGTTTTTTAACATTAATTCTTTTTATTAACAAAATTCAAATAAAATACTTTCAAATTGGATTCTTTGCAATTAGTGTCCTATAGTCTATCCTCTATTCATAATTTTTTTTACCTTATAAAGTATTTTTTTTACTTTCAATCATAACCGTTTAACTCAAAACGGACGACCACAATAAAAATGAATATGCACTCTGTAATTTTAGAACTAATCATAAATGATTTAGATTCAAAGACTTTTGCTCAAAAAAAATAAAAATTAAATCACTTAAATTAACTAATATTAGTGAACAACTTTTTTCATCAGCTGCATGGTAACTATGGTTAAAAGATTTAAAGAATATGGTTTCATTCTTTTAATGTTAATTTTTTTTATTCACAAAATTCAAATTGAATTTTTTGCAGTTGGTGCCAAAATTCTATAATCTAATATCCTTTGGTCATGTTATTGTGTTTTTACCTCATAAGGTATTTTTTTACTTTTAATCATAACCGTTCAATTCAAAATAAACGATCATGATAAAAAAATAATACTATAGTTTTAATACTAACTATAAAGGATCTAGATTCAAAAACTTTGCTAAAGAAAAAGAAATATTAAATCACTTAAATTAAGTTATATTAGTGAACAACTTCTTTTTCCTTCAGGTGGTCTCTATCAACTATGGTTAAAAGGTTAAGAAAAAAAAATAATTTGAATGTAGTATGGTTTCCATGAATGCGTACCGCACAAATATTTTATGTTGAAAGTCTATAGACAGCTTTAAAAGTATGATGTCCTGAATGAAAATTGGGAGTCCTATGAATTGAAAATACGTCCTTTCTCTTCAATACCAATACAGTCCATGGGGAAGGGATGGGCCACCATTGAGTTTACCTTTTCAATGAGTGCCTTTCTTTTTCAAAACTGGGCAGTATTCAATTAAAAACGCTTGCCTTTTAAAAAGAAAGATACGCTGTAAACTACTTGATATATTTAGATATTTCACTGTTGTTTCACATGGTACACTATTCTATTATGAATCCCTTCTCTGATCTGCCCAGAAATTTAATTCCCTCTTAAGGATGCAGCCAAAAAGTCTTCGCTCTTTATGTATTTGTCACCAACCCCATCTTGGATTTCTTAATTTACACCTCCTTTCCTTCTTAATCTAATATATATCTCATGTACAAGTACGACACATTAATACAATTTTTTCCCCAAAAAAATTTTGTTCTTATTTAGATCCAGCAAAAATTTTCAGGTTCACATGACACGAGTATGGATATTTGTTTGTCGATACTCTATAACCAGATTTAGTTCTTTCCACATTTTTTTTTTGAAATTCCAATCAAAATAATCTTTTTCTAAACGTATTTGTTGACTCTACAATGAAAAAAGAATTAACATCGTTATAGAAGTTAAAAACACCTAAACAAAGGGACCGCTTCTTTTTGACTACTCGGAATTTTTATTTTTGTCGAACAAAAGAACTATATTGATTGAAAAAAAATGTTTGAGGGACCAAAAGGAGATACTCTAACTTAATGATTTTTTTTTTAGAGAGATGAATAATCTTCTTTCGTTATTTTTGTTTATTTGTGCCACTTTTAATGTGACTCCTTAATATTAAAATTAGTTAATTCCAATGGTAGCAAATTTTTAGACTTTTGAGAATTCAAATTATGAATATGTTAATTTGAGGAGGACCCTACTAATTTGCATTTTTTTCATAAATTTAATTTGAGGAGGACCCTACTAATTTGCATTTTTTCATAAATTTGAACAAGATTAAATTTCGGTCGCAGAAATATACTTTCAATGAAATAAAAAATAATAATAATTCCTATGAAACCTAACAATCCAATTTCATCCTAGAGTAATTAAAGCAACTTAACTAGCTTTAAGCAAAATATTCAAATGCAGTTGAGGGCTAAGAAACAGGTATAACAAAACAAATTAGATGCTTCAACAATTAATATGGTTGGGTAATATAGTTTAGCTAAGATGAGTAGAACGAATTTAGTGAAATTAATGTCATAATCGTGAATGTTGTGGCTCCAGGATAATAATTGGGGTTTTAGTTTGTTGCATATGAAGACATAATGGTGGTTGTTATTTGAAGGAGTTTGGGGTACAGCTATGGATGGAGGCACGTGTCACAATCATGGGGGTAGCGCTATAATGGCCGTAGGATGGGGCCCTATATAGGAGAGAGACTTTTATCGAGTACGTGATTCCAGTGGGATCTTCATCCATCACACGAGGCCTACACTACACAGTACACAACATGAATGAATGAATGAATGAATGAAAGAGCATCATCGTGATGATTGGAGAGTATACGAGGACATTGCTACATGGGAGTGGGACCCACTCCCAGGGCATTCGCCAATTACATCAATCACATTGACCCTCTGGTCAACACTTTTGACTTTTTTAATCTTCACACACCGAGGCGGGGACCCCTCTACGCCATAACAGTGACTGCCCCACTTCGCTTTAATCACGTGTAGTCCGCTCCACTGAACCAGTATGCGTTAACACACGTGTCCTCATGGAAATACGGATTTGGATTCCTTCAAAAAATATTAAAAAAAAATTATGTCGAAGATCAAATTTATATCTTAAATAATATCATTTAATAATTTAGATGAATTTTATATTTTTTTTATATTTTTTAAAAAAATTATATAATTAATTTTTAAAAATTATTAATATGATCTTGTTTTTTTATTTTTAAAAATTAATTATATAATTTTTTAAAAAATTAAAATAAAATTAATTTAAATAGTTAAATAATTTTATCTAACAAATTTAATTTTTAAAAAAACTTCTCCCAAATACTTTTGAAAGAATCCAAATCCTCGAAATACCACCTGTACGTTCCACATGGACATTTCACAATAACGTTACTGTATACGTCTTTATCCCAACCTTTATTTTTCAATTTTACTTGTTATCTCTTAAATTCACGTTTTATATAATTCCGAATTTTTTAGAAATTAAATTCATAATTTATTGGTTACCATATGATATGGTGTAGGAAAACAAATGGTAACAAACAATCAAGATTTCCGGAACATGGGAGGAGTATGTCACATCACTAATTCAGTAATTATCTGGTCACAAGTGTAACTGAGCCTATGGCTGCACTACAAATAAATGATATTGTGGCCAGTGGTCACTCCAAACTAAATTATTTATTTTACTTAAAATTAAATTTTAGAGTTCGGGTTATATAAATACATAATAACTAATAAAAAATTATATTTTTGTAGTTAATCTCGCTTGAAACCAAATTAAGTAACCTTAAATAAATTTAGATATTAGAGTATCTCTAACAATATAATTCTAATAAGTTATTTATTGTGAGTTTTATTATATGTCATATCATCACTTTTAATTTTAAGTAAATATTCATATATAACTTTTAATAATTTATAAATTTTAATTAATATAAATATATTTAATATTTATTTTTTAAATTTTTTATTAATTTTTTTGTTAAGAACTAGTTCTTATATAAAAATAATTCTTACATATTGCATCAAAACTAACAAACTCTAATGATAAAATTAATAAAAATTAATTTTTATTTTTAAAATTTTTTTAAAAATTCCATTAAAGATGCTTTTAATAGTTCTTAACAGAGAGAGAGAGAGAGAGAGAGAGAGAGAGAGAGAGAGAGAGAGAGAGAGAGAGAGAGAGAGAGAGAGAGAGAGAGAGAGAGAGAGAGAGAGAGAGAGAGAGAGAGAGAGAGAGAGAGAAAAAAACTTTTAACTGCGTTGTCCTCTCGCCAAAACACTGACCTCTCTAACTCCATGCAAAAGCTACGTAGAGCTTGACTTTTAGGGTCTTCAAATTTTTAAAATAATTATTTATTTAAGACGAAAATTTAAAATGAAAAAAATTTATATAAACTTTTTTATATTTTTGTTATCAAGTTTTTCATTAAAAATAAAATATTTGTGAAAAATGTCTTATAGAATTATTCATTTAATGTTGAGTTGTGAAAAAAAAATATTATTTATTATATTTTAATTAAAAAATTATATACTTATTATGTTTTAATTAAAAAAATTAATAATAAATATATAAAAAACTGCATGTAGTTAATTAAGTTTTTTTCCTTTAAATATAGAAATGGAAATTGTATAAATTTGGAAATTTTCGTAGAGAGGAAGCGTTAATTGATTATAATTAGTGGGAATTGAAAGAGCTGGTGTGAAGGTAAAGTCAAAGTTTGGTTGCTTAAAAGGGAGGGAGAAGCGTTGTAATAGATATTGTTGCAGGCACTAGAAGTAGCAGTTTCCTCATGGCATCTCAGTGACATTCAACATTCCAATTACATTATCATTTTTTAATATAAAAAATTATAATAATTCATTTATCGTAAAAGTAAAAAAATAGTGGGTACTAAAAAATTTTTTCTTTTTAAATTGTAATTTATATTTTATTTTATGTAGATAGTAATATATGATTTTGGGACAACTGATAAAATATTAAAAAAAAAAAGTTATACATTAATAAGGTTATTTTACTCAGCCTAATTTTGATTAAAATCAGGTCCATTATGAAAAAAAGTAAAGAAAAGCTAATATTAAACCCCTACGAATATCTCAGAGGTTCCATCGATATTTTCCAGATAGGCAATCGCCTACTCTCCTAAAAGCACAGAGCTTTGACTACACATGCTCAATATAGACTGACTGGTTCAATTCACAAGCCACACTAATGATTAATTAGGCACTCGCGATATATTATAAATAGCATACATCGTTAACTTACTAACCTTGACAAGTAACATATCTCCAGGCAATCACTCTTTTGACATATTTTGTTTATCACTAACTTAAGTATTAAAAGTGCAAATCAGAGATCGTATCCCTTATCTAGGTTTCATTGATTAGCCTTGGTAACCTTGTTATATTCGATCGATATATAATCTGACTTCTGTTGGCCATAATCGTAAGTAGTAGATAATATATGTTTATTTCTGTTTCGAATTATACATAATGATGTCTTTGTCTTTTTCTCTCCGAAATGAAAAATAGCAACCATGGTTCAATGAAAAACATTGATATTACAACTGTTAGATTGAGTGGACTAAAACACTGCTAAAAACCCCAAGTAATTAGAGGTAATTCATGCAAGATCATGTTATCGCCATGTCTATCTAATAGTTTATCTATTATAAGCTAAATTTCCCAAGAAGGCTCGGACCAGCCACTTGTTTTCTCTTACATAATTTGGAACACGTGGACACTGATCTGATGGTTACCCAATACCCATTATAAGCCAAAGATATGGAGCTTGGATGGATGATTCACCTATTTCATGAAGTTTGTTAGCTATCATCATATTCTTTAGTAATAATAGTCCTACTCTCTCATAATTACAATACAGAATGGCGCATTATATATAGTAACTTTATATTCATTTGTCTCTTATGCCTTGTCTCAATCTAATGAAAAATAAATGCATATATCATGTGCATGTCTTTATTACTCATAAAATTAAATATGAGTGAATCTATGCAATTATATTGTTAGATTATGGATTAATCATTTCAATTAATACCAATTATTGATCTAAAAATTAAACTAATGTCTCTATTTATTACGCATATGTGACTCTTTGCTTGCTTAATTATTATTTTATGATCTCGTGACTAGTCTTATTTTAAAAATACATAATTTTCCTATATTGCGTAAATAGTCAATTATTAATTAATGAAAATTTAAATAGAAATTGTTGATCTCTTTAGACTATTTCATTATATGTACTATTACATAGATATATGGTCACTTGGTAAAATTCCGGTCATTGGCTTCAAAGTCGTATGTTAGTAGATCGATAAATTAAATTATTATATACGAAAAAGTGAAAAATTAAAGACTTCTCACTACATCTTTTTATTAATTATTTTAAAATATTATAAGACTCACCATAATTTTTTTGTGTATTTAATTTTTTTTTAAATTAGAGACAAAATTAACATGCACATTAATTCATATCAAGTCGTTAGCATCCTTTTCCTAAGTTTTGAAAGTATTGATTATGTATTGTTTTATCTAGTAATGCACTAAAAACAAAAGAATAAATTATATAAACAACATAAATGAATGTAATAATGCTCATATATCCATCATTTTCCAAATAAAAAAGGGCACATTATACTAAATGTGTTGATTGGTTCTACATGTGGGCCGTGAGGCAATAACTAAAGCAATTTAAAGTCATATTCCACGTATAGTTTAGATGCTCCTTCACCAAAAAACGAGGGGGCAAAAAAGTTTTGATGCTCCTCATCATAAGCTACACATACATGTAGCTATTCATTCGATTTTTTGAATGCAAACATAATTTAGGGTTTTAAGTGATTGAATTTGGTAGTATGAGTTGAGTCTTATGATTAAATTGGGTCAGCGGCTACATCAAATCTTACACATTGTTAGAAGGGAGTTGAATTGTGTGTTAAAAAATTTTGTTCTTTTTTTTCTGAAAAGGAATTACTGTTTCGAGGAATATTTAAATAAAATTATATATAAAAAAGTAAATTGAATTATAAAAACAGAAGAGAGAGAGTGTAACACAGAGGTCTAGATCTAATAACTCAAACCTTATATCCTCTCCTTAAATACAAAACAAAAGAGTTATATATTAACTTGGGTAAGAAATTAGAGATCTACAAGAATATCTCTCAGGAACAAGTTTTTTAGACTTTTACTACTTAATCTCACTAAATCTTAACTCAAAATCAGATCACAAAAGGAAAATTACAACCTTTAAAAAAAGGCTCAACTTACAAAGCTTTTACAACCCTTTTTAAACAAGACAACCTACCTTTTAAAGATGAAGATATGAAGAAAATGAATGAAAAAGCTTTTATAGAACACCAATCCTCTTAAACTCACACATAGCACATAAATGTAGAAATAACAATCAAATTTGGTGAGAATATTCTCTTTACAATAACTCTCTCAATATTTTCATTGAAAACTAGACAGAACCACTTCAAAGCTTTAAATACGTGAGAATGAGACGATAGTTGTTACTGTTGGGAAAAAACACCTTTCTCCTTGAAAAATACCTTGACACAAATAAAACAGAGAAATAACAGGAAACAATACTGACAATCACAACACAAGAAAATAACGTGAAAATTCCAAAATCGGAGAAAAAACCACGATCGTTGTCAAAGACAACCAGAGAAAACACTATATGTAAATTTTTACAACACACAGAAACTTCTCTTAAATACCCGGTATCCAATACTAGATACCAACTGATACCCAAATACAGCCACACACTCTCAAGCATGTATTTAACTTACATCTCTCATCACTCTAGAACAAGAGTATAAAGAAAGAAAAAATTAAATACAAGCTAATGTGTCTTGTATTGGTACAAATATTACAAAGAGGCAAGACTTCTATATATAACCTTCATTCCTCTTCTCATTTGGTGTCTTGGGCGATGTGAGACTTCAATCAAACCTTCTTCACATTGCAAATTTTCTTCTTGTGGGTCCCACCACTTTCAACAAATCTCCACCTTGATTGAAAGTAACCACATCTACTGATTCATTGTCTATACCGACAATCATAGTTCCAAGAACTACCATACTCCACCATAAAAGAGTATATCCACCTATAATTAACCAATTCTAGGAATTTCACCTCGGCACATGTCGAAAAATTCCTGCCGAAAAAATTTATGGTGCAACTTCCAATGTTGTCTCTCCTTGGAAGTTCTTCAGCCATCGACATCATCCCACTACACATCTTGCATCAATGCCAACCAATGCCCATGTGCAATTGTGGACCCGCTAGTAGCAACTCATCCTCTTCCATGGCAACGCGGACATGCCATGAGGATACAAACTTCTCACTTTTCAGAGAAATTCCTCCCCCGCAATGAGAGAGACAGAGTTTGCATCTTCCTTGGAGTCTTTTGCAGAACCTGCTCTACCTGGACAATTTCTCTTTACATGCCCATACTGTCCACATTTCCAGCAAGTCACGTTCTTACCCATATTTTTCTTCCCTTTACTCCCACTTCTAGCTACGGCCATTGAGTCTGACGAAGGTATAGAGCGACCCTCACATTTTAACCTTCTTTTCTCAGAAATAATTTTACTGGCAACTTCTTCGAAGTTTAGAGTCTCCTTCCCATACATCAAAATGTGTTTCATGTTCTCGTAGGAAGACGGAAGAGACCATATGAGCCTTAACGCTTTATCTTCATCATCAACTTTGACTCCGACAGCCTCTAGTTCAGATACGATACCATTGAGAGCACTGAGATGATCTGATATTTTTGTACCTTCTTCCATACGAAGCGTATGAAATTGCTCCTTCAGTAACAATCGATTTGAGATACCCTTCGCCTGATACAACCCTTCGAGCTTCTCCCAGAGTTCTTTGGCTGTTGATATTCCTTGCACATTTGAAAGAACATTCTTGGCCAGGCACAGACGAATTGCACTTGCCGCTCTCAAATCTAGTTCCTCCCAATCTTCATCGCTCATACTAGATCCGCTCTTTTCAGAATCCTTACTGGAAACCTTCTCCTTCAACGCCCTGTATAACCCAGATTGTATCAGCACTGTAATACCCATGAAAAATAAAATATAAATGCGTGTTTTTAAACTACTGTTACTATTTACGTATATAGTACTGTTCATTTATACAATCAAAATGTCAAATACTAGATGTGGTTTGGTCATAAGAGAAAACTAGAAAGAAGTTTGTAGTAGAAAATGACGTTTTATGTGTAAAAATACCCTCAGGGACTAAATTGAAAGGACTGAATTGAAAAGAAACTTAAAGGTTTCAGGTGAAAGGATAGTTTTCCCTTTAAGTTTCCAATAGTAAATAAACGAAAAATTTTCCGCGTAAGGTGCACAGTAACTGCATTATTAGAAATGTCATTTTCATAAATAGTAAATTGAATATTTTATTAGCGCATAGTATCAAATAGTACCCTTGACTTTTACTATAAATAGGCCCTTCCATTTCACTTCTAAACTCACACCTTCAACTTCTCTTCTTCCCTCCTTAAGTTTCTCTTGCTCCGACGCTAGGCTTCTGAGATTTTGGGCCTTTCCGTTTTTGCTTAGGTAAGGATACTATGCCCTTTCTATGTCTTTCAAATTTTAGAAGTTATTTTCTTAAGTATGCTCTGTGGTTGCGGCTTTGGCCGATCTTCCACATCAGAAAAACTGTCGTTAGCTGTTATTTTGATTCTCTGATTACCGAAATAGAATATAATCTGTGGAGAATACATGTCTAGGAAAGTTCTGGCTAAGGAAAGACCTGGTTTTTAAGTGTGTCCAGTGTGACCCTCCACTCTTTCCTGGGAACTTACCTGGTGTACTCTTTTACAGATTGTATTCTGTATTTTCGGTATGAATAGTACCCGTACGTATGAATAGTGACCATATGAATAGTACCGTACGTATGAATAGTGACCGTATGAATAGTATTAAGGCTGAGCATCTAAAGCCAGGAGGCTCGTTACAACGATTAGAGATTCCTGAATGGAAATGGGAACGAGTGACGATGGACTTTGTTGTTGGTCTACCTCGTTCCACAGGAGGTTATGACTTAGTTTGGGTCATTGTTGACCGACTAACCAAATCAGCACACTTCATTCCAGTCAAAACCACTTATGATGTAGTAACGTTGGCACAATTGTATATTAAAGAAATAGTAAAGTTGCATGGAGTACCTATATCTATCATTTCTGATAGAGGTCCTCAATTTACCTCTCGTTTCTGGAGAAGTTTTCAAGAGGCATTAGGTACTCGAGTGGACCTTAGTACCGCTTTCCACCCACAGACAGACGGACAGTCAGAGCGGACGATTCAGACGCTAGAGGATATGTTACGAGCTTGTATTCTAGATTTCAGTGGTAGCTGGGAAAAGCATTTGTATCTTGTAGAGTTCGCATATAACAACAGCTACCAGGCCACTATTGGGATGGCACCCTTTGAGGCCTTGTATGGGAGACGTTGCAGATCTCCGATCGGTTGGTTCGAGGTAGGTGAAGCGAAAGCATTAGGACCTGACTTGGCCCAGGATGCCCTAACCAAGGTTAAGACAATACAAGATAGGATGCGAGCAGCTCAAAGTAGACAAAAGGCATACGCTGACCACAGACGACGTGATTTGGAGTTCTCAGTCGGCGATATGGTATTCCTTAAGGTCTCTCCAATGAAAGGTGTGTTGAGATTTGGAAGGAAAGGAAAGTTGAGTCCTAGATACATCGGGCCTTATGAGATTCTAGAACGAGTGGGAAAAGTGGCTTATCGGCTTGCCCTACCTATGGATCTGGAAGGGATTCACCCTGTTTTTCACGTATCCATGTTAAGGAAGTACCTTCATGACCCTTCTCACATACTTCACCATTCTCAGAATGATTCTATCATAGTAGATGAAAACTTGTCATACGAGGAGATACCGGTGGCTATCCTCGATAGTCAAGTAAAGAAACTCCGATCTAAGGAGATTCCATCCGTCAAGGTTTTGTGGTGGAATCAAACTCACGAAGAAGCCACATGGGAAGCCGAGGCCGACATGCGTTCTAGATATCCGCATCTTTTTACGACTTGAGGTAATTTAAATTCGGAGGACCGAATTTCTTAAAGGGGGTGATAATGTAATACCCATGAAAAATAAAATATAAATGCGTGTTTTTAAACTACTGTTACTATTTACGTATATGGTACTGTTCATTTATACAATCAAAATGTCAAATACTAGATGTGGTTTGGTCATAAGAGAAAACTAGAAAGAAGTTTGTAGTAGAAAATGACGTTTTATGTGTAAAAATACCCTCAGGGACTAAATTGAAAGGACTGAATTGAAAAGAAACTTAAAGGTTTCAGGTGAAAGGATAGTTTTCCCTTTAAGTTTCCAATAGTAAATAAATGAAAAATTTTCCATCGTGCGCGTAAGGTGCACAGTAACTGTATTATTAGAAATGTCATTTTCATGAATAGTAAATTGAATATTTTATTAGCGCATAGTATCAAATAGTACCCTTGACTTTTACTCTAAATAGGCCCTTCCATTTCACTTCTAAACTCACACCTTCAACTTCTCTTCTTCCCTCCTTAAGTTTCTCTTGCTCCAACGCTAGGCTTCTGAGATTTTGGGCCTTTCCGTTTTTGCTTAGGTAAGGATACTATGCCCTTTCTATGTCTTTCAAATTTTAGAAGTTATTTTCTTAAGTATGCTCTGTGGTTGCGGCTTTGGCCGATCTTCCACATCAGAAAAACTGTCGTTAGCTGTTATTTTGATTCTCTGATTACCGAAATAGAATATAATCTGTGGAGAATACATGTCTAGGAAAGTTCTGGCTAAGGAAAGACCTGGTTTTTAAGTGTGTCCAGTGTGACCCTCCACTCTTTCCTGGGAACTTACCTGGTGTACTCTTTTACAGATTGTATTCTGTATTTTCGGTATGAATAGTATCCGTACGTATGAATAGTGACTGTATGAATAGTATTCGTACGTATGAATAGTGACCGTATGAATAGTACCGTACGTATGAATAGTGACCGTATGAATAGTACCGTACGTATGAATAGTGACCGTATGAATAGTACCCGTACGTATGAACAGTATCTGTACGAAAACGATCTTAACGTATTTTCTGTAATCTTTCATGAAAATCTCTGTAGCGGAACACTGAAATTCACCTGCGTACTCTTGTCCGTAACGATTTAGAGAAGTGATACTCGTACGGAATCCAGGTGAGTGAAACGACCCTGTTTTAATAGAGTTTTAGCATTACTGGTGATAAAAAGTATGTCGTAGGACACTCCCAAGATTCATAGGGGGAAATTGGATTCAGAATGACGAATATAATGAGATAATTAATCCAGAAGTATGGATAAGACAAAGCAAGTATCTCATGATGATATGAAATTTGAATCATATAGTTATATACTATACCTGTTATATGGATGAGTATTATATTGTGCTTCTGATTATGATATGAACTGTTGTACTATTGATTGTGATTGAGCGGTACAGTACCCCCCCTCACGGCAAGGCGGAAAACCCGGGTTAAAGGGTGTCTTGACCAATGAGTGTGGAGACAACGATTCCCTCAGTAGGGATATAGCCCGGATTGGTGATAAATCCGTGAGGCGCCCTAGCTAAGAGGATGAGGTTGTGCGTCATGGCGGAAAAATACAAAATTGGTGAGCCGGCCTGTGTGCGCTCTCCGGGATATATTGCCATTGACGAGTACTAGTATCGTTTGTTGAATTGGATGAATTTTTCTTGTATGTAATTTCTAACTATGTCTATTGGTTGAGCTTGAGCCTTCGGATATGCTTGCATGACTGGTGATGTATTTGAATTTTATTAACGCGAGGCCGATTTGCTCACTGAGTTTAAAAGCTCACACTGTTTGTACAAACTTTTTGTTCAGATCAGGTTGCCGCCGAAGTACATCCGCTAGAGGAGTAGGTCACGTTGGACCTTCCCGCTGTCGGGTAGGCCCTTCTTTTGTTATACAGTATGTTGCTCTGTAACCGTCTAGGACATCTAGGTCAGGGGTTTGGTATTTGGCTTGTATTTCAGTATGATAATGTGTTTTGTACTGAGGGATCTATTATTAATTAAGAAAATCTGATGTATTTTCTTTGTATTTATTAAGGAATGGTATTTTGAGAATATAGAGATAATGACTAACAATTTTACTTGTGGGAAGAATTTATCGAAAGGCTTACAGTGATGGGATATTCATCATTGTGCCGGTCATGTGCCTAGAAAATGGGTCGTGACAAAGTTGGTATCAGAGCATAGGTTGTTAGGTCTCCTAGTGATTACAGAGCAAGGTGTCTTTAGTGGGCCTTCCCCTATTGTCGTGACTGCAGCACGACCATAGGATGAAGATCCACCAAAAACCCTGTAGAGATTAAAATCCCTTTCTTTCGTGTCTTTACTTAAAGCATAATAGTGACGATATATATTATTCTTAATTGTAGAATAAGTTTAGATGGCACCAAGAAAATCAAACGCTTCTGGAATCCGCACAAGATCTGGCAAGGCCTTGGTCCCTCCAGCTGCTCAGTCAGCAAATGCAAGACTGGAGATGCCTAACCGTGCAGAAGATAACCATGCACAAAACAGAGAAATATCCACTGAAAATCCTGGAAGAAATGCTGGAGAACCATCACAAATCGACGCGACTGTAGTGATGGAAGCATTAGCTGCAATGCAAAACGAGGTGAATGGGCTAAAGGAACTTCTGATGGGACAATCATCTGAAGATGGCTCACAGGCATCAGTACATGCTGCAAAAGTACAAGAGACAGACCAGATGCCACCTCCACCCCCTCCTCAGGATTGGGTAGGTACAGAGGTCAAAATCTCAGAATTTATGAAGCTGAATCCGCCAACCTTTGCAGGAGATGTTAATGAAGACCCACAACGTTTTCTAGATGACTGTGAGAAAATCCTTGACACGCTAGAATGCCCTGAACCTCGAAAAGTAACCCTTGTTACCTTTCAGTTAAGAGGTAAGGCCGACCGCTGGTGGCGAACATGGAAGAAGGGCATGGCCAGAAATGCCCCACCCATTAAATGGAATGACTTTAAAAGAATTTTTCGTGAACAATTTATTCCGGAGAGTATACGAGAAGCAAAGATGAATGAGTTTGAGGCACTCCGGCAAGGATCACAAACCGTCGATGAATACGACAATCTGTTTATAGAGTTGTCTGAATATGCTACTCACATGGTCCTAACTGAGAAAGAAAAGATCCGACGGTTTATTAAAGGCCTTCGAGAGTCTTTATTTGACAGGGTGGGATCGAAAATACGAGATTTTTCATTTTACACAGAAGCCGTCGACATCGCCCGTATGATGGAAGAAAGAGATATGCAAAAAGAAAAATGGAATAACAAAAGAAAGAGGAAACAAGATGAGAAATCACGCTACCACGGAGAGAGTTCTGGACGTGCAGCCTCTACCGCTAGTGCACCACAGCGTCAACAAAGTGGTACAGGGGGTCAACAAAGGCCCTGGTGCTCTAAATGTGAAAGAAATCACTTTGGAGCTTGTTTTGTCAACAACAACACTAGGGTCTGTTACCAATGTGGTCAACAGGGCCACATCAAAAGAGATTGCCCCCAACTCTACACGAGATCTGGCCAAGGGTCAGTACGCCCTAATCAATCAGAGGCTACTGTTGCCAATAGGTCCCCTGTAACTGTAGGAGGCAATGGAATCGGAAGAGGTGCTGGCAGAGGACAAGGTGGTCGAGGGCAGGCTTCAGCAGGCCGAGGGAACGCTCGAGTATTCGCTTTAACCCGTCAAGATGCTCAGGCGTCTAATACGGTAGTAGCAGGTACTCTTCTGATTGAATCAAATTTTGCACATGTTTTGTTTGACTCTGGCTCTACGCATTCCTATGTGTCACCATTCTTTGCTAAGAACTTTAAGCAAAAATTTGTTAGATTAGAATGTCCGTTTTTAGTAACTACGCCTACTGGAGGCACCTTACTAATAGAATGAGGCTATCGAGCTTGCAAGGTAAGAGTCGGAGAAATAAATACAACAGTAGACCTAATGCTGTTAGATATGACAGACTTTGATGTCATCTTGGGCATGGATTGGCTGGCATCTTGTCATGCCACCCTGGATTGCTATAATAAGATAGTTAAGTTCAATATTCCGGGGGAGCCTTCTTTCGTATTTCATGGTGAACGGAGTGAAATTTCTGGGAATCTTATATCTTTAATGTGTGCCCAACGTTTATTGCGAAAGGGCTGTCAAGGATACTTGGCATTCGTTAAAGATATTAAGAAAGAAGAACTAAAAGTAGAAGACGTTCCAGTAGTCCAGGAGTTTGTAGATGTCTTCCCAGATGATCTACCAGGTATACCCCCAGATCGAGAGATTGAGTTCCAGATAGAGTTAGCACCAGATACTCGCCCAATCTCCATACCCCCTTATAGAATGGCACCAACAGAATTAAAAGAGTTAAAAACTCAGTTACAGGACTTGCTAGACAAAGGCTTTATAAGGCCAAGTTATTCACCTTGGGGAGCTCCTGTTCTGTTCGTGAAAAAGAAGGATGGATCGATGAGACTATGCATAGATTACAGGCAACTGAATAAGGTAACTATCAAAAATAAATACCCGTTGCCTCGCATCGACGACCTTTTTGATCAACTTCAAGGAGCCAAGTGTTTTTCAAAGATTGACTTGAGGTCTGGTTATCACCAACTCAAGATCAAGGAGGAGGATGTGTCTAAAACAGCCTTCCGTACCAGATATGGGCACTACGAGTTCTTGGTGATGTCATTTGGATTAACGAATGCACCAGCTGCTTTCATGGATTTAATGAATAGGATTTTTAAATCCTTTTTAGACAAATTTGTCATTGTCTTCATAGACGACATTCTGGTGTACTCAAAGACTTCAGAAGAGCACGAACAACACCTTCGTGTTGTGTTGCAGACATTGAGGGATCATCAATTGTACGCCAAATTCTCTAAATGCGAGTTTTGGATTGATCGTGTAACTTTTTTGGGACATGTGATCTCCAAAGATGGCATCCAAGCAGACCCAAGCAAAGTAGAAGCGGTCAAAATGTGGCCTAGACCTACCTCCGTCACGGAGATTCGCAGCTTCTTGGGATTGGCAGGATATTATCGTCGTTTCATCCAAAATTTTTCTCAGTTAGCCGCTCCTCTCACACGACTGACTAGGAAAGGAGTAAAGTACCAATGGGATGACGCTTGTGAAGAAAGCTTCCAAGAACTCAAGAAAAGGTTAATCTCCGCACCTGTATTGGTCTTACCCTCAGGACCAGGAGGTTTTACAGTATACTGCGATGCATCAAGAGTAGGGTTGGGATGTGTTCTCATGCAGCATGGCCAGGTAGTGGCATATGCATCAAGACAACTTAAGAAACATGAACAAAACTACCCCACCCACGATCTGGAAATGGCAGCAATAGTTTTCGCTTTAAAGATATGGCGACATTATCTATACGGAGAAACTTGCGAAATCTACACTGACCATAAAAGTCTAAAATATATTTTCGACCAAAAGGACTTAAACTTGAGGCAGAGGAGATGGGTAGAATTACTAAAAGATTATGATTGCAATATTCTTTACCACCCAGGTAAAGCGAACGTGGTAGCAGATGCCTTGAGTCGAAAATCTATGGGTAGTCTGGCCCATATAGCAGTAACAAAAAGACCCTTGATCCAAGAACTACAAGAGCTGAGAGCAAAAGGTGCTACTCTTGAGGTTACAAAGACAGGATCATTCTTAGCCCATATCAGGGCTAGATCTTCCCTTGTTGACCAGATACGGATATCTCAAATGGAGGATCCTGAGCTTGTCCAAATTATGGAAAAGGTGAAGATTGGTGAAGTGAATAGTTTCACACTCGACGATACAGGAGTCTTACATTTTGAACAACGGTTGTGTGTACCACATGTTGGAACTCTTAGACGAGACATCATGGAAGAAGGCCATCGTGCTGCATATGCTGTACATCCAGGAGCCACCAAGATGTATCAGGATCTGAAACAGATCTACTGGTGGAAAGGAATGAAACAAGACATAGCAGAATTTGTGTCTCGTTGTTTAACCTGTCAACAGGTTAAGGCTGAGCATCTAAAGCCAGGAGGCTCGTTACAACGATTAGAGATTCCTGAATGGAAATGGGAACGAGTGACGATGGACTTTGTTGTTGGTCTACCTCGTTCCACAGGAGGTTATGACTCAGTTTGGGTCATTGTTGACCGACTAACCAAATCAGCACACTTCATTCCAGTCAAAACCACTTATGATGTAGTAACGTTGGCACAATTGTATATTAAAGAAATAGTAAAGTTGCATGGAGTACCTATATCTATCATTTCTGATAGAGGTCCTCAATTTACCTCTCGTTTCTGGAGAAGTTTTCAAGAGGCATTAGGTACTCGAGTGGACCTTAGTACCGCTTTCCACCCACAGACAGACGGACAGTCAGAGCGGACGATTCAGACGCTAGAGGATATGTTACGAGCTTGTATTCTAGATTTCAGTGGTAGCTGGGAAAAGCATTTGTATCTTGTAGAGTTCGCATATAACAACAGCTACCATGCCACTATTGGGATGGCACCCTTTGAGGCCTTGTATGGGAGACGTTGCAGATCTCCGATCGGTTGGTTCGAGGTAGGTGAAGCGAAAGCATTAGGACCTGACTTGGCCCAGGATGCCCTAACCAAGGTTAAGACAATACAAGATAGGATGCGAGCAGCTCAAAGTAGACAAAAGGCATACGCTGACCACAGACGACGTGATTTGGAGTTCTCAGTCGGCGATATGGTATTCCTTAAGGTCTCTCCAATGAAAGGTGTGTTGAGATTTGGAAGGAAAGGAAAGTTGAGTCCTAGATACATCGGGCCTTATGAGATTCTAGAACGAGTGGGAAAAGTGGCTTATCGGCTTGCCCTACCTATGGATCTGGAAGGGATTCACCCTGTTTTTCACGTATCCATGTTAAGGAAGTACCTTCATGACCCTTCTCACATACTTCACCATTCTCAGAATGATTCTATCATAGTAGATGAAAACTTGTCATACGAGGAGATACCGGTGGCTATCCTCGATAGTCAAGTAAAGAAACTCCGATCTAAGGAGATTCCATCCGTCAAGGTTTTGTGGTGGAATCAAACTCACGAAGAAGCCACATGGGAAGCCGAGGCCGACATGCGTTCTAGATATCCGCATCTTTTTACGACTTGAGGTAATTTAAATTCGGAGGACCGAATTTCTTAAAGGGGGTGATAATGTAATACCCATGAAAAATAAAATATAAATGCGTGTTTTTAAACTACTGTTACTATTTACGTATATGGTACTGTTCATTTATACAATCAAAATGTCAAATACTAGATGTGGTTTGGTCATAAGAGAAAACTAGAAAGAAGTTTGTAGTAGAAAATGACGTTTTATGTGTAAAAATACCCTCAGGGACTAAATTGAAAGGACTGAATTGAAAAGAAACTTAAAGGTTTCAGGTGAAAGGATAGTTTTCCCTTTAAGTTTCCAATAGTAAATAAATGAAAAATTTTCCATCGTGCGCGTAAGGTGCACAGTAACTGTATTATTAGAAATGTCATTTTCATGAATAGTAAATTGAATATTTTATTAGCGCATAGTATCAAATAGTACCCTTGACTTTTACTCTAAATAGGCCCTTCCATTTCACTTCTAAACTCACACCTTCAACTTCTCTTCTTCCCTCCTTAAGTTTCTCTTGCTCCAACGCTAGGCTTCTGAGATTTTGGGCCTTTCCGTTTTTGCTTAGGTAAGGATACTATGCCCTTTCTATGTCTTTCAAATTTTAGAAGTTATTTTCTTAAGTATGCTCTGTGGTTGCGGCTTTGGCCGATCTTCCACATCAGAAAAACTGTCGTTAGCTGTTATTTTGATTCTCTGATTACCGAAATAGAATATAATCTGTGGAGAATACATGTCTAGGAAAGTTCTGGCTAAGGAAAGACCTGGTTTTTAAGTGTGTCCAGTGTGACCCTCCACTCTTTCCTGGGAACTTACCTGGTGTACTCTTTTACAGATTGTATTCTGTATTTTCGGTATGAATAGTATCCGTACGTATGAATAGTGACTGTATGAATAGTACCGTACGTATGAATAGTGACCGTATGAATAGTACCGTACGTATGAATAGTGATCGTATGAATAGTACCCGTACGTATGAACAGTATCTGTACGAAAACGATCTTAACGTATTTTCTGTAATCTTTCATGAAAATCTCTGTAGCGGAACACTGAAATTCACCTGCGTACTCTTGTCCGTAACGATTTAGAGAAGTGATACTCGTACGGAATCCAGGTGAGTGAAACGACCCTGTTTTAATAGAGTTTTAGCATTACTGGTGATAAAAAGTATGTCGTAGGACACTCCCAAGATTCATAGGGGGAAATTGGATTCAGAATGACGAATATAATGAGATAATTAATCCAGAAGTATGGATAAGACAAAGCAAGTATCTCATGATGATATGAAATTTGAATCATATAGTTATATACTATACCTGTTATATGGATGAGTATTATATTGTGCTTCTGATTATGATATGAACTGTTGTACTATTGATTGTGATTGAGCGGTACAGTACCCCCCCTCACGGCAAGGCGGAAAACCCGGGTTAAAGGGTGTCTTGACCAATGAGTGTGGAGACAACGATTCCCTCAGTAGGGATATAGCCCGGATTGGTGATAAATCCGTGAGGCGCCCTAGCTAAGAGGATGAGGTTGTGCGTCATGGCGGAAAAATACAAAATTGGTGAGCCGGCCTGTGTGCGCTCTCCGGGATATATTGCCATTGACGAGTACTAGTATCGTTTGTTGAATTGGATGAATTTTTCTTGTATGTAATTTCTAACTATGTCTATTGGTTGAGCTTGAGCCTTCGGATATGCTTGCATGACTGGTGATGTATTTGAATTTTATTAACGCGAGGCCGATTTGCTCACTGAGTTTAAAAGCTCACACTGTTTGTACAAACTTTTTGTTCAGATCAGGTTGCCGCCGAAGTACATCCGCTAGAGGAGTAGATCACGTTGGACCTTCCCGCTGTCGGGTAGGCCCTTCTTTTGTTATACAGTATGTTGCTCTGTAACCGTCTAGGACATCTAGGTCAGGGGTTTGGTATTTGGCTTGTATTTCAGTATGATAATGTGTTTTGTACTGAGGGGTCTATTATTAATTAAGAAAATCTGATGTATTTTCTTTGTATTTATTAAGGAATGGTATTTTGAGAATATAGAGATAATGACTAACAATTTTACTTGTGGGAAGAATTTATCGAAAGGCTTACAGTGATGGGATATTCATTGTGCCGGTCATGTGCCTAGAAAATGGGTCGTGACAAGCACGTCCTTGACTTGTACTTGCCACAAGCCAAAATTGATCCTCCCATCAAATTTCTCTATGTCAAATCTCATCGCGCTGGAAAAATTTGACATTGCAACTGTATACTGGAATAGTGAACACAACTGTAAATAGTACACCAGGTAAGTTCCCAGGAAAGAGAGGTTGGTCACAATGGACACCCTTAAGTACCTAGTCTTTCCTTAGCCAGAACTTTCCTAGACATGCACTTTCACAATACCACACTTCGTTCCAATAACCCAACAACCAAGAACAATCTTCAAGCAACCGGGAACAATTCTTTTCTGATTGTGGAAGATCAGACAAAGCTGCAACCACAAGAGCATACTAAGAATTTAACATCCCACCGAACCAGGCTCTGATACCACTTGTTGGGAGAAAAATACCTTTCCCCTTGAAAAATACCTTGGCACAAATAAAATAAAGAAATAACAGGAAACAATACTGACAATCACAACACAAGAAAATAACGTGGAAACTCCAAAATCGGAGAAAAAAACCACGACCGTTGTCAAAGACAACCAGAGAAAACACTATGTGTAAATTTTTACAACACACAGAAACTTCTCTTAAATACCCGGTATCCAATACTAGATACCAACTGATACCCAAATACAGCCACACACTCTCAAGCATGTATTTAACTTACATCTCTCATCACTCTAGAACAAGAGTATAAAGAAAGAAAAAATTAAATACAAGCTAATGTGTCTTGTATTGGTACAAATATTACAAAGAGGCAAGGCTTCTATATATAACCTTCATTCCTCTTCTCATTTGGTGTCTTGGGCGATGTGGGACTTCAATCAAACCTTCTTCACATTGTAAATTTTCTTCTTGTGAGTCCCACCACTTTCAACAGTTACCCACTATTGTCTTTCAACAGATATAGCCATTAATGTGATGATCATTATCTTCTTTCTTTCATAAATACTCCACTCGAATAATGAGAAAATAGAATCAGTGTGAAGAGAAAAAATGTGTTCTATAAGAATAGGCGAAGCAATCTAAGACTTGACATACTCCTTTTTTGTCTCATTATCCATTGACCTGCGAATAATTCAGTGGACTTTATCATAATTCCTTAAAAGCATAGAAACACAATTAAGAAGTCAGATAAAATACATTTGTTCACGGTATTAAGAGATTATAATGAAATGGGCTAAAAGAATGTTTTGGATTGATTAGATTTGGACCCAACTAGTAAATTAGTGATATTATCAAAACTCTTTGGGTTTGGAATATGTTTGCTAGCTTCAACACACATGCTAAAGAAATGAAAACACATACATTTCTTTTGAAGGTTGACTATGTCGAGAAAAAGAAAGGCATATCTATCTTTTGTTTATTTTTCTAATCTTAGATTTCTTTTGCACACCAAATATATAATTTGTCCTTGATATATGATACATGAGCTTATCTTCCAATGAGCCGGATTTATGAACATTCAATGACCCCTTAAAGAACAAGAAAGCAAATACGAGAAGCGCTTAATCTTAAGTAAATGATTGTGGGGTTTCTTATTTATGGAATGCGTTATGTTTGGGTTTGCTTTTGGTCGATTTGTGGGACAAATTACAGCATAATTTATCATGGCCCCTTGTTTTACCTACTTTCTCTGAAACCACTCTTTTTTTTCTAAAAAAAAAAAAATCAAGAGTATCTTCTCTCCCAACAAAGTAGAAGATTAATTCCTATCGAATTAATTAAATGCAAATGATAAAATCTTCCTTAAATTGATATGTTCAGAAATCAAATATTTATTGTTTTTAAAATTTAAATAGTTGCTATTTCTGTAAAGAATCAATGTTTTTGGTAGTCTAGATATTATTATACTAGTGCAATTTCTTCAAGTGTTTGAAATTTGAGTCCATGACGTGGACACCTAGGATACAATGAGGTTGATGAACTGACACAAATATGAAATACCCTTCCATACACTTGAGAATCGGATACAAATGGCAGGGTGATAATTTTTGTTTCTGGTATGCCTCACTGTACAGAATCTGAAAAGGAGTAGGGTGGGTGTAAGCATTGGCATTTAATTGGATTGCTTGGCCCAAAAGAAAGAATTGGTTGGATTAGTTAACTATTTTCATATGATATGATGGCTAAGCAATTCTTAATTCTAAGCGCAGTGCAATGCAACGCCCCAGTAGGAGTCGCATCCACCAATCCCTAGAAGCCATTAAGGAGTATTTGTTTATATCAAGAATCTGATTCGTTTAAATTTTAAATTATTAATTAAGTATATTTGTTTTTTATTAAGATGTTTGAATAGATCTTAATAAATCAAATCTTAGAACAAATTTAAAAACTATTCAGAGTCTTGAATCCATGTTGTTTTATTTCTATATTAGAAAAAGCTTTTGAAAAGATTCTAAATGTAGGAGATTACTTCAACTAAATAAACTAAATCCTATTATTATTATTATTATTATTATTATTATTATTATTATTATTATTATTATTATATAAGGGTGAAATTTTATAGATAATATAACAAATGTAAATCATATTATTATTTGTATAAAATGATTTTAAATTATTAAAAGAATAAAA
Organism: Biancaea sappan; assembly: GCA_037074585.1. Taxonomy (NCBI): domain Eukaryota; kingdom Viridiplantae; phylum Streptophyta; class Magnoliopsida; order Fabales; family Fabaceae; genus Biancaea; species Biancaea sappan. The sequence goes on from CM073500.1 coordinate 28,277,319, forward strand.
AACATTACAATAAATTTTAGAATATCATATAATAATAAAAAATAATTAACAAAAATGTTTAATTACTAATTTATTTGAAAATATTTTGAATATAATTTTTTTATAAGTGTTCATATGTTTAAAAAATAAACAGCCTTATAATTCTGTATTAAAATTTAAAAATAATATTTTAATAATTAAATATGTATACAGATTCAGACATCTTCATCTTAAAAAAGATAAATGACCCCTAAATAACAATTAGTGGACTTAATTAACCACTTTTGTACTAAATTAATAATGCATGTCAATCATATTGTTTGTGTTGCCAGTTGTCATGGTGGAACATTTTTGCAAACCAAACCAAAGAATGAAAGCTTGGGGGTTACGAGGCCAGAATCTACAAGTTGCACTACAATATCCATATTTCTGGTGTGGGTCTGTGAGAGCTTGAGGATTGACCCAGCCCAGCCCAGTTCCCTTAATTATGGGCCAATGCTTGGTCCAAATCCTTGGGGGAGACAAGGCCACAATCTACATGTCGCACTATACGATCCAAATTTCTCATGTGGCTCTGTGAGAGCTTAAGAAATGACCCAGCCCAACCTAATTTATTTAATTATTGGGCCGATGTTCTGTCCAAATCCATGAATTGAAGATAACACGTGTCGAGCATTGAATGGAGGCGCGTACGTCCTTTTCAAACCACGAGTTTCACCGTCCCGGTTCCCTCCAAGTCACAGCTTTTTCATGTCGGGTAGTGTTGTGAGCGACGATCCTTCTCTTCCCTCCAATCCTTCTCTACAATCTGAGTTAGTAATAGAATTGTGGCTCACTTGTTACGTACTTACATTACCTCCGAAATTTCTCTTTCCCTACGTACGTACAAGGCGATTCTTGGCGAATGCGTAACCCTTCGTTTTGGCTTAGCTAGGTTAGCGATCACGCCCATGGCTTCCTTAACGTCACCAATGGCAGTCCAGTCGGGTAGAATCAGGGTCTTGAAAGAAGGATCCAGGAAGTTGGAGGGGGAGGTAGGGCCCGTTGTGTACTGGATGTTCAGAGATCAAAGGGTGAGAGACAATTGGGCTCTCATCCACGCCGTTCATCAGGCTAACAAAGCTGACGTCCCCGTGGCTATTGTTTTCAATCTTTTCGACCAGTTTTTGGGTGCAAAAGCCCGCCATTTAGGGTTTATGTTGAGAGGCCTGCGCCAATTGTCGCAGGATATTCAACACACTCTTCATGTCCCCTTTTTCTTGGTTCGGGTAATATGATCCGCTGGTGCCACGTAGGATTTTATTAAGACTCTAGCCGTTTAATTAGCTGCGTTTTCTTTCTAATGAAATCAGAAAAATCACCTTTTTGAGATTTCAGTTTCTTAGTTAAGCTGCATTTTGGTGGACATATGTAATAAAGGGACTTTTTTTGTGGGTTTCTTTTGTCTGTAGGGAGATGCAGGGGAGACCATACCAAATTTCCTCAGGGAATGTGGAGCTTCGCTATTGGTGACAGACTTCTCACCTTTAAGGGAGGTCCGGAGGTGCAAATCGGATATTTGCAAGAGGGTAAGTGATTTGGTTACCATACATGAAGTTGATGCTCACAACGTAGTACCCCTTTGGGAAGCGTCGGAGAAGTTGGAGTACAGTGCTCGGACTATTAGAGGAAAGATAACCAAAAGGCTTTCTGAGTATTTGATTGATTTTCCTACCATTGAACCACCTGCCAGGAGATGGGTCACTAAGAATCAGTTGATCGATTGGGATGACCTCATTGCTGATGTATTGAGGTTAGACGCTGCTACTCCTGTCCTGTGATTGATATCATGTGAAATATCGTATGCCATTGTGTTGATATAATTATTTTCTACACTCAGGAGAGGAGCAGAGGTTCCCGAATTACATTGGTGTGAGCCAGGGGAAATTGCTGCGCTGGAAGTATTGATGGGAAAGAAAAATGGATTCTTGACTAAAAGGTTGAAAAATTATTCTGTAGACCGGAATGATCCATGCAAACCCAGTGGCCTTTCTGGTCTATCTCCCTATTTGCATTTTGGACAAATATCTGCTCAACGTTGTGCCCTTGAGACACGCAAGCTGCGAAGCTCATATCCTCAGGTTTGTAAAATTTAATGATGCTAGTTCTTTCGCTTTTTCTTCGTTTCAGTAGAACAGCTATTGATCAAACTTGTCCTGCTAGAAATAGCTGCAGTTTACAGTCAACTTACTTTGTCTCCTTTGTTGTTTGTTTTTCTTCCCAAAATGATCATAATGTCTTTTGTTTGACATAACCATATCTGAAGGCAGTTGATGCTTTCTTGGAGGAGTTGATTGTGCGGAGAGAACTTGCTGATAACTTTTGCTTCTATCAGCCACATTATGATTCATTGCAGGGAGCAGGGGAATGGGCTCGTAAAAGCTTACTGGACCATGCCAATGATAAACGAGAACATATTTACTCGTGAGTCACATTTTGTTTTTATCGCTTCTTGATTGCTTGCAAGCTCATCTAGCTTTTCCATCTCCAGGAGGGAGGTATTGGAGAAAGCACAAACTGCAGATCCTGTAAGTCAATCTTTCATGTATCTTTTCTAAAATGATTGACCTTAGACTTGCAAGGCTTTCTGATTGTCATTTATCATTCGTCAGTCCTGAATTTTGAATTTCCTCAAGGTATATCCTATAATAAATGCATTATTATACTACAGCTCTTTCCAACCCATATTGGGTTATCTGCTGCATCATTTGCGTTAATAATCAGTACATACTTTTGTTTGTATCAGCTTTGGAATGCTTCTCAGATGGAGATGGTTTATCATGGGAAAATGCATGGTTATATGCGGCAAGTAACTTCTGATTATTTTTTTATCCTGTTTGTTGCTTGCTGATTAATATTGTAGATTTCTTTAATTTTATAACTTATGTCATCACATAATCATAGGTAACAATCAATATTTAATTGAAATGTTTCTCTTGTGAAAGCCTTTCTGGGAGGAGGGAGTTGGCAGTCTGAGTATCTCAAATATATTAAAAAGTGTAAGAAAGATAACTGTGATTCTGTTACAATACCATAGACCAGAATGATCTATGCAAACGCAGTGGCCTTTTTGGTCCATCTCCCTATTTGCATCTGGGGAAAGAAAATATGAAACTGTTTGATATATGACTGAACTGTGTTTCAGTGACAACTATTATTGGTTTAGACTATATATATATATATATATATTTTGAAGGTGTAGTCTGCCCGTCGTTTAAAATTTTCAGTCCTTATTTACTGATACCCTTGCCAAATAGCACCTTGAAATTTTCATGCTATATTTTTTAGTTTGACCCACGTTCATAATTTAATTATATGCAAACCTTCTTGTTTGGATTTTCGAAGTGGTGTGAGGAGTTAATTTACTTGTAAAACAAGGATTGTGGTCCTCTTGTCTCAGCAGCTTCGTGGGTGATGATATATGTGCTGGCATAGGTTTTAAGTTGTGAGAGAGAGCTAAGAGATGAAACTGGCTATGGCTTTTACCGAGGATATTTCGAGTTAAAAGGAAGTTGAGCTTTGGGTATCTTGCATATACTTTAGTAATTCGTTGTGATTTATAGTGGATAATGGAATTTTCTTCCCCTCCATTGATATGGTAACCTGCACAAAGGTCAACCAATTTTATGTGTCTTCTTCTGTTGGTCATTTTACTTTCCTTGGTAAATATCCCAACATAATTTATTTACTTCAGCGAGAATCTTTTAATGATGTTGCCGTCAGCATATAGAAGGATTCACATATTTTAAATTGTGCTTTTAAATAATGCTGGCTAGTTTCTTCTGATTAATTACTTTTCCTTGATAATGCCTTTTCGCTCTTGCATAGTGCGTTCCTTCAATTAGAAAAACTTTATTTACAGAATGTATTGGGCAAAGAAGATACTCGAGTGGACAAGAGGACCTGAAGAAGCCCTTGAGATATCCATATATTTAAATGATAAGGTAATTTAATTACCTTGGAAATACAGAGTAGTATAATTGGTTGTACGTTTTTTAAGGGGTAATGCCATGAAGAGTTCTGAGCTCTCCCTCTGTTATTTATTTATTTGTTTTCTTGAAATCTATGTAAAATATATATATTGTTTTACTATACACAAATTTCAAAATAATTTAACGAAATAAGAGCTCGAGCTCTCCACATGTTCTCCATTTTCTAGGGTTATTGCCAGTTTGAAGAAGTGAGATTTCACCTAACGGTTTTTGATGCAGTACGAAATAGATGGGAGGGATCCAAATGGTTATGTTGGCTGCATGTGGTCAATATGTGGGGTCCATGATCAGGTCTGGCTGCATTCTCCTTATATCTTTTAGTGTGATTTGAACGTTGAAAACAGAAAGTGGTTCTATAAAGATCAAGTAGAATTTTAGATTATCTTATAGACTTTCAGGTTTGGCATCAATGTTCCTATCTGGCATTTCAGGGTTGGCGAGAACGACCAATTTTTGGGAAAATTCGATACATGAACTATGCAGGCTGCAAAAGAAAATTTGACGTCGATAGATACATAGCATATGTTAATAATTTAGTTAGTGAACTAAGGAAACGAAAGGCTGAAAGCATGCTATCTGAAAAGGGAAAATTGCCTCATCGCTAGTATGATCCTGTGCATCCTGAAGATTGTAGAAGCATAGAAGCATCTAGGTTGCTAGGAATCGTTAAAGTGTCTAGGTTGGATTCCCTATTTATATGCTGTTGTTTTACTGAAATTGTGTAAGAATATATCTTCTGTTTTTTCTTTTTCAAAATTTTCAAATGACACCAGGGGGATTGGGGGATATGGGGTTCAACAGAAGTTTTTTAACTGATCGGATCTTCAATGATTGAATTTTGAAACATTTTGCTCTGGTTGCAGTAGGAGTTCCATTTTTTTCACTTGGTAGGTTTAATTGTAATTTAATTAAAAATAATCTTTCCGAAAAAAAGGCGATTTGTCTCTTATTATGTACGAAAAGGTTTTATCTCTAATTATTCAATTTAAATAACTAAATGTTACAAATTAGATAGTAAGACTTAGTTAATAATAAACCAATTTTAAATTTTTCTTCAAATGAGATTTAAAATTCAGTTAACTGTAATTTTCAAATTTAGAGGTGAAAATTATCTTAAATGAGACACTATAAATTAGAAGGACAATGATATTCTAATTAAACCTAAAAAACAATATTACTTGTATAAACTAAGGATTAAATTTAATTAGATCAATTTATCATTATTTGCTGGAACATTCGACACTTGATGTAGAGTTAAAACCAAGGATTTCTGCTTACCATTGGCTTCTTTCCATATGAGCATGACAAATATTTGGATCAGCGTATATCTTTACTAAGTGTTTATTTTAAATTTATTTAATTTATCTTATGGCATAAGTATATTTATATACGTGTTTAAAAGAATTTATAAAAATAATTTATAACATGTTAATAAATTATTTTCATCTTATTTTCGTAAATTCTCTAAAATAATTTATAAAAATAAACTAAAAATAATATATGTAAAATTTATCTTTATAAACTCTTTAATTATAAAAATAATTTATATATAAACGTTTATATAATAAATACTTATTTTATATACACTTAAATAAATTGTTTATCCAAACACGAATAAATTCTACATTAAAAATATAACTTGCAGAATCAAGCGACGCTGACTCATAAAGACATTTATATTTTTTTAAGTTATATACTTGTATTCTATTTTAAAAAGGGGCTAAAATATAAAAACTATAAATTTTCTCTAAATATTTCCCCCCATTTGGCGCAAAACCGAAGAACTGTCGTTTTCCATTTTTTTTCTTTTTTGGTTTGGTACAAATACAGATATGGTTACATCAGTCTTGAATTTTACCCAAGAAAGAAGAAAAAAAATTAGAAGAATGGGGTCCCTATCCAATGAAAAATCTCTAGCAATATACAGTCTCTGATTTAGTGGTTTGTCCGAACCACAACACGCTAAATGTATGTTAAAAAGAATTTGCTATATGACATCATACAAATATATTTAACACACTCATGTTCGAATGTCCAAGCCTGCAACATCATATCTCAAGATCATCCAATGATAGTTCTTGACCTGTTGCCATCATCTTCAGTTTCTGCAAAAACAGAAAAATAGTAAGGATAATTATGACAAATTGCAATTCCTAGTTAATTGGACCCAGTCGGCCTTAAAGAAAAGTGAAAATTTTAATACCGTAATAAATTGTGCAGGATCATCAAGACTTGACGAACCCAAGATAACTTCCCTCTTCAGCTTACCAGTAAGCTTGTGGCAAGCCCTTAGCTGAGGATTAAAACAATGTCAACGTGTCGGATAAGACAAGCCCCAAAAACAAGAGTCGATATCGTAAGCTAGTTCAATAAAACATTGGTCAAACAAACCTCAGATCTAGTAGCTCCACCGACAATAAAAATAAAAATGCGTTGCCCCATCTTCTTAAAATCACTGGATGCATGTCTAAGTACTGAATCACTACATGCCAGCCAAAAAAAATGAAAATAAGTGAGAATTGCAAATTTGCAGATCCTACCAACAGATGCTTGGCAATCTCCTACAAAATATATATTAAGCAAGGCCGTGCAAATCTACATAACTTACATGTAAAGGGCGGGGAGACAATAAAGAAATATAAACTGATCTCATAAGAAGTAATTTGCAGATTACTTTGACTTGCTAAAGGGACAAACGAGAATAGAACCTTGAATATCCATCGTCAGAGCCTCGAGGACGAGCCCATGTTGGAGTGCGTCTTGATCTCATAGAATGAGCAGGTGGATTATGGTTAATTGACCCGACAAAAGGTGAACTATGGAAACTTGGACTTGGGTCATTCAAACATGGATATTCTTCCTTTGACAAATCATTTTTGCTGAGTTTTTCAATGAGTTCCTGAGGGATGGGATGGATCACCCACTCATCACATATGAGGCTCAAAAGGTAACAAGATATAAAAAAGCAACCAAGGGGATCATCAAGAAGATATTATTATAAAATAAAATTTATATATATCAAACAATATTGTGAAAAGTGCTTCTTTATTTTCTTTCCAATATAACAGTGTTAAAAAATATTTCTATTGTCCAAGAATAGGCTTACTCTTTCCTAACTTGCAGAGTTACAACATCAACTACGATTAGAATCTACAGTCAAAAAGGAAAAAAAAAAAAAAAAAAAAGCAAACGACCATTGGTCATTCAAAGTACCACAGCCACCAATTTAGTCCTTAATTACTATTACACTAGTTTTAATGAAGTACATCAACTAGATCATGATGTTAAATCTGGTAACATTAATTCTGTTATTTAAATGTTAACAGAGTTGCCTACGTGGCCCAATGTCTGGTCACTTAGAATGTTAGTGGCTAGCTTGGCAATCCATGTGGTATTTTTTTCCCAACAAATTGAATACACTCCGTATATCATCACTGCTAAAAGCCAAATCCTTACAAGCTACCTTTGAAATGGCAACAATCTCAATAGTGATAAGCTGGATCCTTTTTCATGTGGGATAAACTGTAAGATGGGTTGTGAAATCAATTACTAATGCTCCAAATGGGTAGATATTGGGCCACATTGGGAACTCGCTTATAATTTTTTTTAATAAGAGTTGATGTCATGATTTATTTGACGAAGTTTATAAAACATTAGGACTAATATGATGGTAATTACCGTTGAGGATTCAATAGATGATAGTGATATCTTTGAGAGACTAATATGACAGTTTACTCAAAAAATAAAGAAAAAAACACTACACTGCTTCACCAGGTCTATATTATGTTAGGAAGGATCTCGTTATAGGGTTTGGATTATGGTTCATTGTTAGGAAGAGAGAACCTTAGGTTCTTTGGGAAGAGAGAACCAAAATCTCTTGACTGCAAAACTTAAGTTTTTTATAACTTTTCTCTTAACACTTTCATTAATAATCAGAACAATTTAAATACAACTCAAGAGGGAATAACTTTCCCTTGAATTTAGGATAACTTCTCATTGTGGCAGAAAACTAACCTAATCCACTCCTAATAACTGCCATTTAAAACAAAAACATATTACAAATATAATTAAAACATAGTAACAGCATAATTAAACAAAGTCTGAAATTAGAAATTATAAAACTGAAAAACAAGGAAATAACTAATGCCAACTGCAACAATTAAGAATGATTCTATTCTATTGTTGTTTTTTTTTCGAAATCTTTTTATATTTTCCATAAGTATATTGTCAGTAAACGTAAGGACGCTAACATATTAGCACTCAAGTAAATGACTCTAGAAACCATACACAAATATTTTAAGGTTCAGACACAACAATTTGCATGCCAAGTGCAAACCATGAGGTCCTCTATCAAGCAAGATCCACAACCAGGTAAGAAAAAAACATCGGTATATTGTTCTATAACCAAATAAGAAAATATTAAAATACTTTTCAACAAAGAAGGTCATCATTCATGCAAGATGAATAACTAACTAGTCTATCCTCCCTTTTAAATTTCCATGACCAGCACATATTTTTTGTTGGGAACTTTGCCAGCAATTCAACATAACATGTACCTCCATAATGGGATAGAAGCGTGATAACTGCCATGTCTCTTCTACACCAGAACGGTCTTTTCTTGCCGCACGCTTCCTCTGACAACTTAAACAAATACTTTTCAGGCATAATGTAACAATGAAAAATCATGTACTTGAAGTAGAAATTTCTTTTACCTTGTTTATATCAAACTTGAGAGCAAATGCACCTGTCAAACTTTTTTTGGTATCTGGTTGTCCCCCTAGCATTCTCAAATTATGCACAGCTTTCATATCCTCATCTGTCAACCTTGCAACCTGAACGACATTTGAAAGAAAAAAATTGCATTAAGATCATTAAAAGTATCAGGAAAGATATCAGGGAGAGAATCTATTTTTTTATTTATAATGATCAGGAAGTGGCAATTTAGAGGGCTGACATTAATAAAGAAGCCACACCTTCATCAAATTATTACCCTTTTCTCCCTCCAATTTCTCAGGGTAGATGGCTGCAAGAATCATCAACAACCGCAACTTATTTTCACGAGTTATATCCTGCATAAAAAAGGTGATTATATCTCATTTCAAGTGTAGAAAAGGTGCCAAAGCTATATTTCCAATTCAAATTATGCTCCACAAAGCTTTTCAATTTCACATATGCATTGACAAATTACATCCTTTTCTTCCCCCAACCCCCCCCCCCCCTTTTTTTAGAAATTCTTACTTCTTTGGCAGTCAAAAATTTGATCACATCTTTCATTCCTGCATCTCCGAAAACAAGATCTTGCTCCAGCTGTCCAAGTTCCCGAAGTCCTAGCTCCCTAATAGTTCTGTTAATTTTCCCTGCAATCTGGAGCAAAAAAGCCCTTTACTGCAGCTGTCATCATAATCTATGCAAATTTTTATAAATCATAGACCTACTATCAAACCATCATGTTAATCAAATGCTTAGGAAAGAACCAACTTACAAAAATATTTATTAACCTTAAGCACAAAAATTTAACTTTTCAGTTATCCATCAGCAAGAATCATGATGGAAACAAAAGATGTAATCAATTTTTGGAAACCATATCATACAACAATTATTAAAAATTTTTTGCATAATTTCACCAGAAACAACTAACCTCTACATGGAGGGAAAGCTTGTCGATTTGTTCACTATATTGTGGAAGTGCTTGGACCATCTTTTGTAAGTCCCTTGTTGACATTTCACCACTATCTCTATAAATGGAAAAGCAATTTAAGTTGTGAAGTACATAAGAATACTGAGAGTAACTTGATAAAATTTCCATCAATTCCAAACCCAGGATTATTTAATTGAGAAAAGGCCAATTCATTGTAACAAGAAACATGCAAGCTACTGATTTTATCAATCACGGACTTGGTCATTTCACACTTCAATAATGATTATAAAATATCCATAACAACTGTGAATATACATACTGAATACTCCCAGTGGCTTTGAGCTAATCACAGGTGGTAAGTGGAGCAGTAGTGAAATAGTTAATTGAAGAAATGAAGAGCGCCACTGACACATAATAATAATAATAATAATAATAATAATAATAAATCTCAATCATTGAAAAAAAAAATCTATTTCCACAGTGACTCAGATTCGTAGGTTAAAAGAAGGTAGAAATTCCAAAGTAAAAAATTTCTATGACTTGGAGACAATGTTGGAATTTTAAGTCACAAAGCTTCTAAGAAAATTTTAAATGAAATTGGTAAAAGTGTATATTGACTAAACAATTGGCATCAAGATTCTTCTCATATTTTGATGTCAGTGATGAAAAAAATGATAACAAATTTCAGAAAATTGCCACTCACCTTGAACCATGTTGAATTTGCGCAGCTTTATTCTTCGAAACGAAGCTGGTCATCTTCTCATGCAACCGCTCGCTAGCCTGTCAAGGTCATCAACATAAGAAGGTATTCGTGTTGTTTAATTGATAAAAGTATAACTGTAAAAGCAGGACCTACATCTGCAATATGTGCATGGCGAAGCTCGAGCCATATAGGATCATGCTCCTCCAAAAGAACCTCTTTTTTCTCAGGTTGACCACCAGACTTGCCAGCAACCTTATAAGTACAATAGATTTATTTATATTCAAAAGAGAACAAACACAAAAATTCAGAAAAAGTTGAAATAAAATGAAATTGAAGCAGTTACCTCATGGACATACTTGTTTCCCTCCAAATTCAGCAAATCATGGCACATGGCATCATACGTCCATTCATGTATTACAGGAGCAATCTACAGATCAAGGATAGTGCCTTAATTGTAAAAAATATGACACAGTCTGTTGAAATAATAATTCAACTCCATGGCAATTGGCAAAGCCCATGAAGGCTAAGAAAAACCTGATCAACAGATCTGTCAAGGATGAGCAGCTCGCATGTCTCCGTCTGAGGAAAGTTGGGTATAGTTTTTTTATATTTCATAAGACAGTCCCATACTCCAGCAGCAAGCTTTGTAGGAATAAGATCACGGAAAGTAGTCATTGTGGTAGCATCAAGGGACCTGGCAGCACGATAGCGAACAAGAGGAAATTCCTAAAAAAAATATATATATATTTGCATGCTTCAGAAGACTCCTCAGTCATGTGTTTGAACAATTACAGAGCATTGACTACATTCTAATTTGTTGGCATAAGAAGTATTGAATTCATACTCTTAATGAAGCAAAAACAGTAGCAATCCGAGTAGCCATCACATTCAAACATGCAACACCTTTGCGATTATTTTCCTCATCCCCAAATAACTCCTCTAAAGCTCTCTCATTGTTTGTAATGAAACCCTGCATTAAGATGACAAAGTCACATACCAGAACATCAAATAAGGGGATCATAATGAAACTGAAACTACTAAGTATTTAGAGTGAGCATATGTCAAAACTGAAAAATATTCCTCAAAAAAGCATCTGAATGAGGAGGCTTCATGAATTAGAAGTTTGATGTGGGTGTTCACGTAGGATCTAGTCAAGGGACAACTCAAGGGGAAATCCTCTTTTCCCTTACTTAAATTTCTTCCCTTCTTGGGCCCTATTGTGACTAGTTGAGAGAAAACTCTCTAATTTTTCTGATTGAAATTCCTGATGATTCTCTCATTCATTCTTAGTCTCTTAAATAGGCAAAATACAGAGTAATTTAGGAAACAAATAAAAGAGGGATCAGCTATTGATTCCCTTGCCAAACATAATCTTTCCTTAAGTAAAAACCTTCCTAAAATGTAAAACTTGAAAGTCAAACAATTACCAAAAATAAAAACTTGCCAATCAAAGATGATTCTCCTAATTAGGGCATTATTCAAATCTGGAATTAAGAATTTCCTATTCAGCCCTTCCATCTTTCTCCCTTATTCCCTTTCTCGTATAGTGCTTGCCTATGAAAGCATCAAAGTTCTAAAAACGTGGCTCTACTTGCTGCTATTTGTCTGTATTATACTGAAAAGAGCAATATACATGAATGATTAAAATTTCCAGCTTGCGCAGTTGTAGGATCTCAAGATCCACAGATTCATGGTTGTTCCATTTTTAACTTGGAATATGCTTCAATTCAGTCCTCACCAGCATATTTTATTTAGTTTGAGGAATTTGAGGCATAACCTTTACTCAGTGTATCAGCAAATAGATTCAAGTTTGTTTAACTAGATAAAGATCCTGTTTCATCTATAGGCTTTCTTTCATGGCTATGTGGAACTAGATGAACTTAAATTGTACCTCTACATGATTTATGTTTAAAATAATGAAATGTACTAACAACATGATTACAATATATATGTCTTCAAGTAAAATATAGTACAATCACCTACCTGACTGTCTATGGCAAAATACTCCAAATTCATCTGCATTGAGAAAAGAATCGTCTTATGCAAAATTTGAAATTTTTATCACAAAATTACCAAGCTAAGCTCAATACATAAACAAATAATTTCAACCTCACTCAGTGCACCTATGCGATGTATAACTTTCTCATTCTTCTTAATTTCCATAACCAATTCTTTAGATACAGATGAACTGAAGAAAACAAATGCCCTGCATAAACACGAAATAAAACATGCTTGGAAACCAATAAATGGAAGACAAATGAAATTTCACCAAAAAGAAGAGAATAAAACATGCTTGGAAACCAATAAATGGAAGACAAATGAAATTTCACCAAAAAGAAGAGATTATAAGGTCATTGCATACTTCCTGTATAAGGGTGTCCTTCCTGACATGTCTGACAAAAACATAATAACACTGCCAACAGAAATGGAAAGAGAGAATCACTATAAAAGCACCAATTTAATTAAATGTGACAGTTCAATTAAAGTGACTTCTTTTCATTAAAATTAAATGAAACTGTCCTACAGCCACAAGAATTCATCTTTCTTTTTTTTCCTTTAAAAAAAAAAGTCCTTCTCCACGACAGAGGAAATATAGAAAAAGGGAAAAGGATAAGATATCCTCAAAAATAAGGAAACCAAAATACTAATAGCATAAGAGGCTAAAAAGAATCACATGATATATGTTTAATAATTTGAAGGAAAGAAAAAGAGAAACGAAGTGAGAGAATAACAATACAAAAGTAATTTATCATAGTGCTTCTTGCATCAAATAGAAGAGAAATACCAAAGTTAACCAACTAAAAATTTTTTTTTTAAAAAAAAAAGAAGCAAATTTATAATTAGTTTTTGCAGTTAACATAAGGGGAAAAAACTATTAAAAAATTCAAATACATAAAAACAATTAACAGGGAAGAGGAAGAAAGTTGTTACTTCTCTCTGGTTGGCTGGATAAAGTATATGGCATCCATAGTGGGCAATGGCTGCCTTCGCTTGTATATGTCTTCAACCACTGCAGAAGAACACCAAAATTACATCTCATAGCAAGCAAGAGAAACAGCTTATTGTGCAAAGCTTACAACAGGACATGTGATCAAAACACAGCAATGTCAAATTTGAAAATATATAAACAAGTACACTTGAATTTCTAAAGGCACAAACTAGCATCAACATCTTAATATAAGCAGTTCAATGTTAATTTCATTACCAGTCCTAGTTATGAGAATCTGTCTACTGGTAAAAAACTTCTAAGCTACAAATATTAATATTGGCAGCAGTTTCCCAGCTAACAGTCAGGGTTCCTGGAGATCAGAGGTCTCATATCAAAGGTTCACAGTATGAATTTGAATGGATAAATATATATATATATATATTGATAAGAAAAGAAGAATTTTATTAGAGAAGAAGAGAGATACAACAAAACAAAAACCAAAAAAAAAAAAAAAAAAGGGGAGGACAAAAGATCCTCCAAAAAGAAAAAAAAAATACAACAAGGAGAAAACCAAACAAATCTAGCTTTTATAGCTTCTTTTTCTCACAGCTGGTAGTAGAGTTTGACGTGCACCAAAGTCCAAATATAGGATCAGATCCCAAGAATAAAGGCTTCCAGCAATCCAGTGTTTAATCTACTTCTCTTTATCTACTGACTGCTTCTCCACCTATTCATCTCTTACTACACTCAGTGTGTTTGAAAGAGCTTATTTTAAACTTATTGGGCCTATCTTTTAGCATAAGTGTTTATGCACGTGTTTGGAAGAACTTATAGAAATAACTTATGGTATACATTCATAAGCTATTTTCAGTTTATTTTTATAACCTCTCCAGAATAGCTTATAGAAACAGCTTATATATAGCTTATATGAAATTTGTCCTCATAAGCTCTTCAATTGTAGAAAAAACTTATATATAAGCGCTTAATTAAGCTGTTTACCAAATACACCCTCAGTCTATTGCCAAAGCTACTTTCTCTTCCAATGATAGTTTAAATACTTTAACCTGCATCATGCCAGAAAAGAAGCAATTTTTTTTTAATATCCTTTTTTTTTCGTTTATCTTCTTTTAACATTAAGTAGCTACTTTCTCTTCCAATGATAGTTTAAATACTTTAACCTGCATCATGCCAGAAAAGAAGCAATTTTTTTTTAATATCCTTTTTTTTTCGTTTATCTTCTTTTAACATTAAGTAGCAGTTAGCATTGAGGGTAAGGCAAAATGAGGCTAAGAGACTTATATCTAGCACTCTTTCAACCATTTAAGATGCAATAAATGAACACATAGAAAAAGATCCATGCTCAGCAGACTTAGTATCTAGGTTACCCTACATGAAAACCACAAAAATCGAAGACATCTATGGCGATAAGTTAATTGGCTGGGGTTAGAAAGAAAGATACAACAACAACAACAACAAGAAGCCTTATCCCACTAGGTGGGGTTAGCTACTTAGATTGCACGGCGCTATTGAGTTCTATCAATAACCAACTCTTTAGGTATTCCATTAGAAAGAAAGATAACTTATCAAAAATCTATCTGGAGATTCTTACATGAAACACCTTCATCTGTGATATCAGCCATCTTGCATGAGTGAGACATTATCTTGACAGTAAGTTTGTCCATTATTAGTACCTGCAAGCAAGAAACTCATGAACCAATATAAGATGGTAATTGAAAACTTGAACATTAAATTACCTTCAACACTTCAGTCAGACTATATTTATACTCAGCTGCATGTTCGAATACTTGTATGAATATCAATTGTAAAGTAAACTAATTCAATTTGCTATACATTTATCTTGCCTTATGCCTAAGCAATACCACCGTTGGCATGATGAAATTACCACACATATACCAGCACATAGTGAAAATGTGCTCTCCTTAGTAACAAAAAAAATAATAATAATAATAAGATTATATTCTTTTACAAGCTTAAACAAGTAAACCACTATCTATACTCTTTCTGAATTTTAAAACTTTTTGTTAAGGTTAATTCTTCAGTTATATCCTTAGCCGAATGTGACATGTTTCAATATTGTAAAATTCTGACGCCTTTCATTATCAGCTTCACATTAGTTTCCTCAAGCCTTCATCACTTATTCCTCATTCAAGAACACTAATCTGCAAACTCTAATGTCAGAATCAACAACTTAGAGTCTGGCTTAGTATTACTATAGGTAACTCAAGATATGATAGAAAGCTCATAATATTTAAAATCCCATTCAGAACTAAAGCTAGCTCTCTGTCACATGCAGTAGAAAGCAGTAGATCTATTGAACAAACACATGAATAAGATAGTAGAATATTCGTACAAGAAGAAGGATACAAATTGAAAATCGAGTCTACCTCATGACAATCATCAATATCATGAAACTTAAAATATATGCAAATATTCCTGGAATGGAACTTCAAATTAAAGCTAAAACAGATAGAAAAGCGTGTCTTTCTGCATCCTGAGTAAATTAGGTACTTCAAGGCAGAATTTATTGAAGTAGCTAAGGGCATACATACCTTCCAAGTTGATTTTGAATCCCCTTTTTTTGCTGACCTAAGCATTTCATGTAATAATCCTGGAGGCAATTTCAGTTCACATAGAGACATTATATAAGAAGAGCAGATGCAAAAGCATCCGGTCATGGCTAATGTATTGTTGCAAATAAACAATTTACTTTTAAAATGTTATAAGAAAAAACAAACAATAGGACGTGATACTTGCAAAAGCTGGCATAAACATCTTTCTAAAATTAGCGCTTCAATTATTCAAGACTTAATTGAATTGGTATATTTCATAACGGAATGCACAAAACAGTGTTGCATCAAATTCAGTTAAGATACTAAAACTAAAGAAGTACACAAGGAACAACATATGAAGTTGCTTTGGAGTGATTTCATTCTATTCCACTTTTTCTTCCGGAAAATTGTCAGAGCAGAAATCTTATAGTTTCAAGGATATACTAGAAATATAGCAAGGTAGGCCATCCTTGTATACTGTAGTCTAATCCTTAAACAAATCCATTGCAACAGCATCTCACTGTGTGCTACTTCCTTCTGTATGGCAGAACATCATATCTAATAAACTTGCATTTGCCTTATACTTATGCTTGGGTAAAGGGAAGTGTTATTGATGAATGAAGCATACAACATATATTGATGGACTAAATTTTAATCTTCCTATCACCTAAAATTCTCTATAATTTCTGGAAAAGAGTAATTGAATCTGTTTTATTAGCAAAACCATCATCAGAAGAGAAAAAAAATCTAGCGGCTACAGCTGCCACTGCCACCGCCACTGAGTTACACATTTCGATGCACTAGATAACTTGCCCTCACATACTAGTCATTTAGCTAATACAAGCAGCAAATAAAGAACATGCGCGAATAATAAACGTTTTGACTACTGTGGTAAACCAATGTCACCCTCAGGAAATGGATGATACAAGAACAAACCGAAGTAAAGTGAGAAATTGGAAACCATGGTGAAATGCTTCACTGACTGAAGAATAATTAATTTATTGCAACATCGGTAGCAAGTGCAAGTGTAACTCCAAAAGCATAAGTGACGAAACAATAAATTAAAAAAAAGGTACAGGAGTTTGAACTAGAGAACTAGATACTTTAGGGAGTCATTACAAAACAGCAAGCAGACCAAATTGGAACTGTACAGCTTAGTGAGTTGACAACTCTCAAATAATCAATCAGACAAATGAATCGGAGAATTTGATTCAACTGAATTAGAATGAAATGAAGAGAGAAGTGGTTTATCGAAGGGAAAGGAACTTACTCTCACGGCTAATTTGTTTGAAATTCTTGTACTCAGCGCCATAAGATGAGGAATCGGAATCGGAAATAGACATGGTGCTGCCCTCTGCCTCGGTCTGCCCACCACAACCCCTTGATCGCTCGGAGACGAGAAGCGGAGGGAGATCGTGGATTAACCGGAAGACCGGTTATGTGAGGAAATTCGTATCGGAACGAGGAGAGAGAGAGAGAGAGAGAGAAAGAGAGAGAAGAAGCGAGAATGGTTGCTTTAATTATAAGTTAAATTGATGATGATTATTTTCGGGGGAAAAAAAGAGAAATGAGTTCTATATTTATGGGTTGGGTCGTGTTCGGGGGCGGATGGCGTGTTGAATTGTCCACAAGACCAAAGGCAAAGATTGAAGTCCTTATGGGAATGAATAGGAGAAGGGCTCAGGTCAGAAAAAGAAAAGTCCCAGGACCAGAAGTGCCAGAGAACGTTGGAGGTCTTAACCCTTAAGCCCGAAGCTACCGAACCAATGGTGGACCCCACCGCCCACTCTTAATTCATTCCGATATTCACCCTCAAGGTGTGAAACTAACACAATTTCACTTCATTGCATTGCATCACCAGAGAAGAAAACAAATGAAACCTCCACAGCTCTGGAAATTTTTGCGTCTTGGTGCTTTCGACGGTTATAGTTACTGGTTTTTTTATCATCATTTAATAGGAATTTAATCGATTAGATTTTATGCATAGTAATGACTTAACACGTTTTATACATATATTTATTGAAAACATTGCAATGTTAAATCTTTAATTATGTGGCGTTATGTGAAGCCTAAGCAATATAAATCTTTAGCGAAATATTTCAAAATGACTGGCCCATCTATTCAAATTCTTGATCTTCCCCCCACACTTCGGTGAATAAAAAATATCAACCCGAGTTCTATATTCCAGATTAAATATGAAAATTTTATTAGATACAACGAAAACATTTTTTTAAAAGGTTACACATTAGAATCTCACAAATTAAAATCCAAGCCTTACAATTTTTTCCTTTGGCCAGCGAAGTTCTTCAAACCATTTCATATCATGGTGGATAATTCGTCCAAACATACTGGTCACCACAGGTCATTTGCAGACTTATACAAAGATTTGTTTCAACAACTATATTGGCATCATTTTTATACGCAAAGCACGAGTCAAAAGAGTTACATTATTCGTGAGTTCTTTCAGTTTCCAATTTCGTCGAGTTCTTCTTTTTTTCTTTTAAAAAAATATATCAAAGTACCCCCATATTATAAAGAGGATGAATGAAATGCATAAGCGAAACAAACAATGTATGCAACTATGCATATGATTCCCAGTAGAAAAAAATATATTTTACTCCCATAAACTTTTATCAATATACAGAAAACTCCCATGAACTTTAAAACTAAACAAATAATCCTTATGAACTTTTCAATTTGTGCGGTTTACCCCTGCAGTTAAAAAATTGTTATTCAAACTAACGGTTAATGCCACGTCAGCCACTGATATGGCAAAAATAATGCCATGTACCCATAGCCCAATGTGCAGCACCCACAACCTGACACCCATAACCTGAAGCACACATTCTTTTTCAGATTCAAATAGTAACTAGAGTACTCGACACCCACAGCCCAACGCATAGATTCATACAGTGACTGAGATTTATTTATGTGATATTCTACCAAATTCGTAATTCTTCCTTACAATCAAAATGTCATTTTTGCACCTTGCAAGCTCAGTTTTTCTGCCTTCTTTTCTCCCTCTTCCTTCGTTTCCTTCTTTACTCCTCCTTCTCATTTCTTTTCTCCCCCTTTCTCTCTCTTTCTCCCTCTGATGTTGCTATATGTGGCTAGAGATGGCGGGTGCTCTATTTGCATAACCTGAAAATAGGGACTGTTGTGAGGTACGAAACTGTGAGGGAAGAGAAAAGGAAAGGCAGTGTGGGTGTTGGGTGTGGATCACCTAGATGATGTGATGGAGTGGGTCTAGTCTCAAATCTAGAGAGGGAAGCTGAGAGGTAGGTGTGTGCGGTGTCTAGTCCGTGAAATGCTGTGTTTTAGGGATGTGGATGAAAAGCTGATGAAGGCTGAGAGTGATGAAAAGTAGAGAGTGGGTGCTCTGCTTCAACCACCCAAGAATAGAGATAGAGGTGACAGAGGGCTGATGATTGTAGCAGCGAAAAGGGTATGAATGAGTAGAGGCCAAGAGGGAGATGAAATGTGCTCTCTCTCTCTCTCTCTTTATCTCTCTTTATTTCGTCGTGCTCTGTTTTTTGTTAAGCAAAACAAGGGTGTATGTTTTTGAGAGGATTATCTCCTTGTCCTTGGCCCTCTTTGGCTCCTCACAGTTATTCATGAGCTTTAGGGAGCTCTGTGGAACCCACAGCTATCCAAGGGTTGTAAAGAGCCAAGAAGAAGGGAGCTAAGGAGAGAACTCTCACCTTGTATTTTTGACATGAAAGTGAGAAAAACAAAGTGGAAGATTCTCTGTGTGTGATGCCCGAGAATGAAGAAGGGAATGGTGTAAGCATTTTAAAGAGGGAGAAGAGTTAGTTGTGTGTGGATGGATGCTTGATGGTAGAATATCACGTAAATAAAACTCAATCACTGTATGAATCTATGTTTTGGGTTGTGGGTGTTGGGTTGTGGGTGCTCCACATTGGGTTATGGATTTGGCTTATGGCAAGTTTTGGTTGACGTGGCATTGACCATTAGTTTAACTAATGATTTTTTTAACGAAAGGAGTAAACCACACAAATTGAAAAGTTCGTAAAGGTTATTTGTTCAGTTTCAAAATTTATGGAAGTTTTCTGCACATTAATGAAAGTTCATAGGATAAAGTACATTTTTCACATCCCATAAGCGTAAATTGGTCTCATACAGTTAGGTGCAATATAAAATTCCCAATGGCATGGAATTCTAAGCCGACATACATACCTTATACGGTCTCGGCATCTATTAAGACGAGTGATAATCAAAGTAAGCATAAGATTCGAAGTTCTTTAACAAGATGAGAGTCCTGGGTCCATGGTCACAGGCATTCTCTTTTCCATATTTTTACTCTAGCTTTTACATCTCTTCATTCACAATTAATCCATATGCTTAGGCCCACAAGAATCTCGATCCACTTGTGTTTAAGATCTTCATATTTTAAAATTTCCAGGTATCAATGAAACAAACTCAAGAAAATCCAAGAAAGACTAGACAAAAAAAATGACACGACTACACAAGGAAAAAGCAAAAAATGCCAAATTGTTTGCTTTGACCTAAAAGCATTGCCTTTTACACAACATCATCCATTTCACAAAGAAAAGAAAGCCAACCTATTTACTTCCCCAATATTGTAATATAACAACAGACAAAAGTAGCCATAAAAACCTTTCCAGCAGTTTCTTTCTTAAGTTTTCAAATCACGAATTAAGGTTAAAATCTTAAGGCGATGTGGCAGAACCTTTATCTTTGTTGTTACTACAATAATAGTTGTTGTTGCTCAAGTATCTGTAGAGAACCTTGCATTTCACTACATTGTCGTTGACATAAAAAACAAGTGACACCATTATCCAAACCATGTTAGGGACTAATGTGGCAGCCTTGTCACTGCTCATATCCTCCATGTAAATCGAATCAAACCTCACCCCTTTGTCCACTCTAAAGATTGGCAAGCTTGGGTACACCGAGGTGGCCAACAGGTGCACCAACTAGACATTCTTGGAGGCACCGAAGAAAGCTTGCAACAGAGGCTCTAGCCAAGCCTTGTTCCAACCCAACATAGCCACTATCTCGCTCATTTTCCTATCACAGAATCTGCTAAAGTCTTCACTGAAGTGCCTCGTCCCCTTATTGAGAACTTCTTTCCATGTCAACCCACAAAGCATGTTAAATGACACAAAATTTGCCTCGCAATGTTCTCCTGGGTTTAGTATGTAATTTGATGCGTTCTTTTGGAAACCAAACATTTCAAAGTCCTCATTAAAAACTTTGTTTAGCACGGCTTCTAGGTACAAAAGCAAACTCCTAGGGTTGTTAGAGAACGAGACTTTAATGTCGTAAGTAGCACTGGGAATACGGGCTTTGGCCTGCGGGCCAAACCCCGCCTACCCACATTTAGGTAGGCCTAAACACCAAAAACATGTTTGTTTTAAAACGGGCCTAAACGGGCAGACCCATTTGTACAGCGAGCCAACTCGCATCATATATATATATATATATATATATATTTTATTTTTTATTTTTTTCAATACTACATTAGTGCTTTATTGATTTACTACTGAATGTTGATGCCTTAGCCCTAAGTCTCCCCACTCTAGTAGTCCATGCATGCAATCACACAGAGATAAAGATAGAGTAGTCTTCAATCTCCAAATCCAATGTCTTGTTAAAATACTCTTTGCCTCGGTCAATAATTCAACCACTGTACAATTCATTTCAAATGAAGCAGATGTGTGCCTATGGGTGAGTACTTGCTTTGCAAAATTAGTACTTACTTCTTTGTCTTTTTCATTTCCTCATAATTTGTAGAA
This sequence comes from Biancaea sappan, assembly GCA_037074585.1. NCBI lineage: Eukaryota > Viridiplantae > Streptophyta > Magnoliopsida > Fabales > Fabaceae > Biancaea > Biancaea sappan. The sequence goes on from CM073500.1 coordinate 28,298,949, forward strand.
GCATGAATTCCTTATGCCTTTATAATTGAAGGATTTGTTTTCTTTTGGTCAAGTTTGGCTTGGAGTAACAACAAAACTATTTATTGCCTTTGTTCAAATTCTGTAATGGTAGTTTTTTTTAATTTGAAAATAGCCTGGCTCGTGAGCCCATGGGCCAGATACAAGCAGACTTAGACTAGGAAGTTCAGGCCTATTTTAAAACGGGCCAGCCCACACCCAGCCCGATTTTAGGCAGCCCATCCCGAGCCAATTCGGGCCTGCTTGTATTCCCAGTACTAGTCGTTAATGTAATACCCACCAATTTTAGAATCACGTGATTAGCAGTATTACTGTTTTTATAATAAAAATTTTCATTATTTTTAATGAAAATATTTGGTCATTTTTAATTTTTCATATTTAATTTATTTTTTTTGAATATTATTTATGAAAATGGAGATAAATAATTGGATCAGGTATTTTATTGCAGATTGTATTTTTGAGAGTTGAGGAAAGACTAAAGGGAAAGAAAATTTCATGGAAACAGTATTGAGGGATAGGGGACAGAGAGAGAGTAATCATGAGATATAGAGGAGGTCAAGTACCTATGGGGTGCAGAGAGGGACTAAAGTGAAATGAGGAATTAGAGTGATACCTAGAGTGAAAGAAATACCTGAATTGGAGAAATTACATATTTGCTGCTATTAAGGTTAACTGAGAATTTTCTAGGGGTAAAGTAATAATTTTACCATAAGCAAGTATATATAGGCAACCCTACGCCTTTTTCCTCATTTTTCTCATTTTTCTCTCTCTCTTCACTATCTCTTATCTCTTTCTTTCTTCCTTCTCTTTGCCCCTTTCTACCCAAAGCCACAACCGAACTCTGGTGAGCCTTTCTCTGATGGTAGGCCAAGTCATTAGTGGCTAATCAACCTAGGAAAAGCAAGGAATCGAGGTAGGAATTTTGATTTCTTGAACTTTTTTCTATTTTTTAGTTTTAAGGCTATTTGAGGTAAAATTGAGTTTGTGGCTTCTTTTGTCGGTTAAAATTGAGGGTTTTAGTGTCTAAATGTTCCTTAGATATCAAGGATGAGAACCCGCAGAAGAAATTATGAAAAACGGTAAAAATTTGGCCACATCTGACCTAAAATCGAGGCTAAATCGCGAGGTCAGAATTGTGGCACCCCAGACGCCACACTTTAGAGGGAAAAGTAATGGCACCCCGGGCGCCAAGTGTGTGTGTGGTGCCTAGGCAGCAGGCATGGCACCCAGGTAGCAGGCGTGGCACCCAGGCAGTAGGCGTGGCACTCAGGCGCCAGCCATACTGAGGTTTTTGGTCTATTTTTCAAATGGTCATAACTTCTTCATCTGAACTCCGTTTTTAACAAACTTTATATCGTTGGAAAGCTCTTTGAGTGTAATTTCCAATGGTATAGATTTGTTTAAAAAATCCTTACCAATTAAGAGTTATGACTAAATAAATGACCAAAGGTTAGAGTTAGTGGTAAAGATTTTCTTTATTTTATTTATTTATTGATTTGAGTTGATTCTAAGTGACTTGAGAGCTTCATTAACTTTGTCTCCTAGCATTTCTTATACGGTAAACCTTGTTGGCATCGAGATGAGTGGGTGACCTTGCCATTTATGTTTTTATTAAAAATTGGTCAAGTTCAATATAAACTCCATTCACACCATAGTTATAAATAAATCAAGAAAATTCCCTAGTTAGTGAAAATAACTAGATTAAAGAATTTCTTTGATTGATTGTGGGATTTATTTTATGGGATTGGTAGTTTAATGTTTATTTGAATTTAAGTGATGAATTGGTGTGATATATGTTGTGAGGTGTTTGTGCAAATGCATTTGATGTTTGTTTGAATGCATTGCATATTATTATTTACATATTTATACTATGATAGGGAACCGGCTAGTTACCCAAGGATGTGATTATTCCTTGGAAGAACGTCGAGGAGTGAAAACAGAAGAGTGGACCTCTGAAATAAACCCATTGAGGGGTGGTCTTTAATGTAGTAAGTGCAGGAAGATGTGAGAAATACAGAGCATATGTTTGTTGCATAATGTATTTCGGTGTGGATGTTTACTTACATTTTTATGTTTAAGAATTGTTTTACGAATTGTTTTGTGAGAATGTAGACTCACATTAAGACCGCGAGTTATGATGGTATCGTACGATACGTTATATATATATATATATATATATTATGTGCTAGTGGTATTTACTCTAATTATGGTAGTGAGGTTGGTATTTGTACTTGTGCTTTTGTTTTATTGCACAATTATTTGCTGATTGAGTTTTCATAAACTCACACTCTTTATTGTTATTTTTAGATTTAGCAGCTGAGTAGGTTGAGAAAATCGCTGAAGATTAGCGGCTTATGGAGATAAACTCTATTTTTGTTTGAGGGTTTGTGGAACCAATTTTTGGGCTATATACCTTGTAGAATGCTCTGTAATATCATAGGCCACCTAGGTCTTGCTATGCATTAGAGGTTTAATGATTTGGCTATAATTTGCTTTTCCATTCAATTGTATATATATATTTCCCGATGTTGTGGGAAATAAGAGAAAGTAATATGTAAATTTATGCTTTCTTAGTTATAGATATTAGGGCTATTCAAGGAAATTATGGACTACCACTGAGGTACACCTCATGTTAAATCACATGCCTATTTTTTGGGGCATTATAGTAAGGTTGGAGAAGGAGGGATACTCTCTCATACACTTTGCCTCCCATGTGCCTTAGTTGCATAGTGAGAGAACAGTTAAGGAGCCTTATCAAAGACCAGGCTTCTGAGAATGAGACCATAAAGTGTACGACGACGGCATTTTGATGGAAATTTTGGGTCTTAACCATTCTATACGATGAATTATTGCTGCATTATTTGAGCCCTGATTTCAATTTGTGGCAATACGTCTTTAGTTTGATAAGTTTCTCTTCTCTAATTCAGCCATTGAGTACTTAAGCCTCGAAGCTTCTAAAATCACCTTGTCTCTCTTCTTAGTAGCTTGAATCAACTTATGTGAAAGCTCTACCACCACAATTTTCCACTGCTCTTTTCTCTCTTTTGATAAAGCCTCTATGGTCTTCAGGCTCTTGCGCGTCAACGAGGAGAAAATGGGCTTGAAAATCCCATTTGGGCTAGCCAATAAAGGCGAATGCTTGTTTGGTCCATTGTTATCCAAAGGAATGACGGTGATTTTCTCACAAGCATGTAGGCAGCACTTGGTGCATGAGATGGAGCCATCTTCTTCGTCCATAGACCCATCAAATTAATACCGTTTCTTGTGATTACATTTGTAATTCTTATCGGTCTGATGGAGTAGAGTTAGAGGATGGTGCTTCGAAGTGAAACATTTATCCGTGTAGATACTTGGGGTTGCTCTGCTCTAGCCTCTGGCCTCACTGTACTCATCCTCCTCCTGTTCTTGAATCTGCATTAAATGGAAAAACTCAATCAGGCAAAACAAACCAGAGATGAAAGCATACAATGTATTTCAAATAAGGGATGGTAAGAGGGAAGTTTATTACACTCACGATAGAGAATAGTGGGGACTGGTGAGAATGGGGAGGATGTGATGAAGGAGATTTGGAAGAAGAAGGAGAAGAAGACAACGGAGTCATTTCATTATACTATTGTATTTTGGATTAGCTAATTTATAAGTGATAGGTAGGGGTTTGATGAAAAGAGAAACATAGGCTTTTCAACTTGTGATTATGTGCACAAGGGTTGTGCTTTTGTCTGTTTTTGTTGTCTTTCATTTTCTACATTGTAATTTCGTCAGCATGTAATCATGATCCCGAATAACTGACAAATGGGCGGGTGCTCCCACGTGCTGCAAATGAGATGATTTAATTTTTTTCCATTGCGAATCTTTAGGAATATTTCTAAGCTATGTTTTCATCCCTTTTCGAAAACTTCATTAGCTTCGGATTAAGCAACTAATTTATGTCATCAACTAATTATCTCATCTTAACATTTGACTTGCAAGTCGAAATAGTAAGTGCTATGCTTTTAATATCAATATAAGTATTAAACATTTTTGACCAAGCAAGCTATAGTGAAAGAGGTAGTGAAGCAGAGAAATGGTAGACCAGAGATTGAGGCTACAACTACCTACATTTATTCCAAATAGGATGGATCATTAATCCAAATACATCCCTATTGGCTTGGTTGGGCGATGCTAATATTGTTGCAATGTATGCCCTTGAGGTCTTGGATTAGGATTAATGGCATCATGTGAAGTTAATAAATAAGAGTGAATAGTGGCGATGAGGTTGAGTGGTCCATGGCAAATAGCGAAAGCCATATAGTGCCATGCCGATCCTACCAGCTAATTTAGCTACTAACTCGGGTCACAAAAATGTATCTTCCTGTAGGAATCATGTGCACGTGTCCCCATCTCCTTCTCTCACAGAGACAGATATGGCTGCTACTTTTTTTGCAGCTCCGATATGTTATGTAGTGTTGCCACTTGCCGGCCCGAATTCCATTCCAACAAGCCAGGCGCACCCGCCATATGATAGCCACTAATCTCCAAACACTTTCATGCACCCAACGATATCCGCACATGAGAGTAGAAAAGAGATGTAGGAGCAATTCATCAAAACCCTTATATTTATATTTAGAAAAAGTGCCACTTGAATTATAACTCTTTTCATATGTTTTTGTTAAACAATTTGACAAGTGCATCAATCGCTCAAGTAATATAGTGATTTGAGAGTAAAAGTATCATTTCTACAAGGACTAAGTGACTAATTACCCAAGAAAATTAAATGAATTAGTTAGACAAAAGTAATTGAATTGAAGACAGCTCTAATGAAGAATTGACAATAAAAGCAGGCATGTGGCAATAAATTTTTATAAATTTTCTTTTAATGACAGCAGACAAAGACTCAAGATGACGAAATTATGAAATTAAAAGCCTAGGGTTACTAATCCTTTTTCTCTGTCCTAAAAATTGTAAGACCCTCTCACGCATTCACAACTTAATCAACTAAATAATTTAATCATAGATTATTCTAATAACTTAAAAGAATTCTCCCTAATCTCAGTTAAGATACTTAACGCCTACTCAATTCCTTAAGTAGGTTAAGTCTTTACTAACAAACCTAGCTTTAACTAAACGAGATTAACTAATATCCCTATTAGCTAACAAGTGAAAATACTAAGATTAAGGTTCACACACTCGTCTTCCCTACTCAGTGTTCTACTCTTACCTCCCTCTCCTGAGATTGATAACAGCAACAAGCATATAAATAGACTGATCAATTCCAACATATGCAGTAGTAAAATGAATAAGAAAACATATATTGATTGAATCAGAGTTGCAACTACATAAGAGGAAACAAAATCTATTCTAGGGTTGAGTTTATAGTAACTCTAGATGGAAAAATTAGCTACTCATGAAAATAAAGAAGAACAATCAGAAATAAAGGTGAAGAAAGTCATGAATCTGATTTCAGATAAATGATTTGAGCCCCCAAAGCCTTCAAAGTTGAGTTTCCCCTTCTATGCTTAGCAAAAATGGTGCTCACTCTTCCTTTCCGGATCAGAATACCTTAAAGAAAATTCCCTTCCAGCTATTTAAACAAAGTCTGAAGTGGCAAGAAAATAGCTTTGTCGCTGCTGCAGTGGTACGTCCTCACCGCTGTAGCAGTGGAACACAGAAAATGAGGGGCAACAAAAATTGCAGCGTAACGCTATATAGAGCAGCGAAGGCACTCCCGTTGTAGCAGTAGGTCATAAAAAATGCCCTGCAAAATTTTCACTCCAGCCCCGAACGTTGGGTGGCTGGTGCTGGGCATTTTCTGCGCTACAGCGGTAAATGAATGGAGCTACAGCGGGAGAAGGCAGATTTACTTCAGATGCTGGTTTGCTGCTTCATATTTCCTTACTCCCAAAGTGGATTCTTTTGTACCCTGAAATGCAAGATCAAATGTCACTTACTAGCATAAAATTGAAGATGAAAATATAGAAAATTGCAAATGCTTAGGAAAATCAAAATCAAAGCATCTTAAGGCCAGAAGGTCATAATTTAGTACAAATCAAGCAATCATGAGGTTCAGTTGCCAAGAAAAAGGCATATAAATCATGTTAATTTGGCAATTAACAGCTTTCCATGTTTAAACACACTTTCCTTCCACCTAATAATACATATTACACTAAAAGTGTTAATATCACTGTGAAGAAAAATATGACATTTTAAAAATAATGAATTATAATTCACATGTCCCAATTCTACAACTCAACGCTCTCAACAAGTGGTTCTATAACTCAACATGCACAACTTCTGAGTCAAATGGAATATTTTAGATACCAAGCATTATCTTCTTCCAATGGTAACATCTCACTCTCAGGAGGACCAATTTTTAACTGAGCATGAAGACTATAACCACACTAACTTATAAATTTGTTTGACTAAAAAAACTTATTGATGACACGACAAGTATACCAGTAATACAAGTAATAAAATGATGAGTTTAAGTATCATCTCCATAGGGACTGAATTACCAATTACTCAGAAAACTAGAATATACTATTTAGACCAAACAATTGAGTGAATGAAGTTTAAATAATAAAATAAGACTCAAAGAACAGTTAACGTGAAAAAACGAAATAACAAAAGTGTTAAGGAAATTCACTAATTAAAAAGGCTTAGAGTTACTAATCTCCTTCGTTCTTCCTAAGAATTGTTGTTCTACTCCACTCTTGCTCTCACCGACATACAAAGGAATCTAAGGCATACCATTGCCTGGAAGGATTCTCTTAAACCTCAACTAAGTTAACTTAATTCCTCTATAATTTCTTATGAGCATTAGATTCAAATTTAAACTGAGCCTATGATTGATTATATGAGGCTATCGATTATATGTCTATATCGTTAGCAAATTAATTTTCCTAAACATCTAAGGTTCATGACTCATACTTTTCATTCATTGGTCTAATTTCACTTTCTCTCTCAAGACAAGCAAAATCACAAATCAATGCACAATTTGATCAAGATTATGGAAAGCATTAATCATTGAATGAAAACAATTGTAAAATAAGTCAATGTTCACAAGAGTAGAGAGAAACAACAAATCTTAATCGAAACTACAATTCATAGCAATCCTAGAATGGAAAATTAGCTACTCATGGTGACAACAGAACAAAAATCAACAATAAAAAGAGAATGATCCTTGAATTTGAGGTAGAAGGTAGAGAAATTAGCTCCAATGATGCTCCAAAGACAAACTTCCTTGCTCCTAGGTCAAAAGTGGTGCCTCCTTCTTTTTTCCAAACTTAGAATTCCTTTCAAAATTTCAAAAGAAACTATTTAAACTCCCAATTTCGAATTGCACTGTTCATCCTGACTAACAGCGGAGAAAACTTCGCTTTTAATAGAAAACTCTACAGAAATTCTTTCCTTTTTACAATAGGATCTCCTTTTTTATTTCACCTCATCAACCCATCAATTACTGAAAGTCAACCCTACAAAGACATTAGAAAATTAGAACAAAGCTAGAAAATCAAAATCAAAATGATAAGAATTTAGAAATCTAAATGAAGCAACAAGAAAGGAAACAAATAAGTTGTTTTTACTAAAAAGGTAATATAAATACAATTAAGGGATTATAAATTAATGAGAAAAATGAATCCTAATTTATTAAAATTAGGAAATTAACACTCTCCCAAACTTGAGACTTTGATTGCCCTCAAGCAAAACAACTCCGACTCACAAGAAAAAAAAACTACAAAACTCACTCAAATAAACATGCAATTTCTTCTGTAAAATAATAATATCAAAAGATAGAACTGAAGATTAGAAAGCATCTTAAATATACACAACCAAAACTAGCTTTATAAAATTATACCAAGATAGCATTTTTACAAGATAGTAATTGAGTGCAAAAATGGTAACAAGAAAGTTTTAATAAATTCAATTTTAACATTTTGCTAATCTTCTCTTGTCCTAAAGCATTCCTTAATAATTTGAATTGCAAATCCTTCATAATGCTTTTTGTTCTCAAGGGTTTACTTCCAAACAAATTGGTTAAAAAAGCCATTAAAATTATTGATAATGCAAGACATAGCTGGTAAGAAGTGGAGCCCGTGCGCCAAACCACACAACTCCCCCTCTTCCTTCATATCCAGCTGGAAAACTATAGGATGTGCAAAGTGTCCGTGCGCCTAACCATACAACACCCCTTTTATTCTTTCAGTCTCCCTTATTGGATGGACAAACATGATCCATCAGTTGAAGAGATATCGTGCGCCCAATCCACACAATAACGTCTCAACATAAACCATACTTTCTTTATTTAATTCACAATTTTCTTTTTCTTTTTCTTTTTTTAAGGAATATAAACCCTTTATTGAACTTTATTTTTTAATATTTGCATGACAGATTGCAACTTTAAACAATTAAAGATTACACAAAGACACAAAAAGATTCTCACTTTGTTAAAATTGGATTTATAGAAAAAATTAATGTTACCACTTTACGACAAAATTATCGTCTAATTAAAAATACCATTCAGAAATAAAATTATAAAGTTGTTTTGGTCTTTTACACAATTTGTTCTCCTTTCTTCAAGCTCTAAATTTAAATTCATTTTGAGAAAAAAATGAAGAAAATTGCATGCTTATAATAGTGTGTACTACCTCTGTATAAGAACTCTCCCAGCTTTATCATACATGAATGACTATAAAAAGCACCAACATATTGCATAAATTAACATCAACACAACACAAGTATCTACAAAACATCTTCCTCCCCCAAACTTAACATACACAATGTCCCTAATGTGACAAAGATATCCAGAAATAAGGGAACAACATTCATAAAATGAATCATAATAAAAACATTATAGGAGAGTAAAAGAAAGACACAAGTGTGCATTGTACAATTATACTGTAGAGTTAATATAGTCATAAATGTTAAACTAAAAGTTGACTGGCATAGACAACATAATCAACATAGAGATTGTAGGACAAAGAAACTGACAAACTAAAATAGGACAAAAAATAAAAACAAAAAAATTTTTTTTTTGAAACCCCAACTCTGCTTTTAGCGCAAAACTCATCGCTATTAGCAAGGCATCCTCTTAAAACTGGATGCACTAAAAAAAAGGAGGGGAATTAGGGTTCAATTTGTTTAAAAAAAAAGCAAATAATTAGGGTTGAAGTAATTTGAATTAAAAAAAATCAATTAGGAATGAACCAATTTTAATTAGGCAATCAATTAGAGATGAATTGAATTCAATTAGGAAGGAAGAAATTTAAATTCAATTGAAATCAATTCGGAAGGAATTAAAATTCAATTGAATCAATCAAGAAAGAATCCTAACATTAATCAATCATGAAGGCACTTTATTACTCTCTTTTTTTTTGGTGTTTCTCGCTAAAAGCAAGTAATTCCCCGCTAACAGTGAGGTGTTTTCCATCAGATTGATGATACTTGCGTTCTTCGCTATAAGTGAGAAACTTTCCACTGAAAAAAATTGTCCTTCATGCAAGCTCAAATTTTCGTGTTCCCCGCTAATAGTGAGGAACTTTTCACTGAAAAAAAATCGTACTCCTTCAGCCATCCAAAATCTGCATTCCCCACTGAAAGCAGAGAATTCCCACTTTTTGCGGAAAACTACATAATTCAAAAATCACCTCTAAAAGCTAAATAAAGCCAATGTAAAAGCAAAATAACACTCTAAAACATTAAACCAACATCAAAACTCAACCCATAACTTAGAAAATAACATTAAAATAACAAACAAACATCAAAATCAAAATCACACAAATTATAATCTAATAAAACCACATCACAAAAAATTCAAAGACATCACACAACAGCAGCAAACCATGAAATACACTAAATAATTCTACCACTCAATTTTGAAAACAAGAACAAAAATAAAATAAAAGTGTAGGGTTGAGAAAAAACTTGGATTGCCTTCCAAGAACGTTAAGTTTATAGTCTTTAGTCAGACTTTACTGGTGTTTATTCATGGTGGATCTTTCAATGTTGGCCGCTTTCTAAATGCCTTTGATTGAGGAACAACCATGTTTACAATGTCGGGAGGCTTGAATTTATGAGGCCCAACATGAATCTCAAAATGATCAACTGAAACTTCAAGAATTTCTTTTACTCTTTTTTATTTGTCAACATCAACATTTATTCCCGAATTTTTCAACTTTTCAAGCTTGCCCTTCTCCATTAGAACCACAAGAAAACATTCCTCTCTCTTTTCTTGGGATTTTTTTGACTCTAAAATATTGAAGGTTATTACTTAATCATCAATTCTCATACTTAATTGACCCTAAAATACATCAATTACCGTTCTCCCTGTAGCCAAGAATGGCCTTCCCAAGATTATGGGAATTTCTTTATCTTCTCTGCAATCTACCACCACAAAGTCTGATGGGAATATCAACTTGTCTACTTTAACCAGAACGTCCTCAATAATCCCAACAGGATAGCACAAGGAGCTATCAACTAGTTGCAATGTGACAGTGGTAGGTCTAGCTTCCTCTAATCCTAGGCTTTTGAAAATTGATAGGGGTATTAAATTCACACTTGCCCCTAAATCACATAAAGCCTGTCCTGAAAATTTTTTTTCTAATTTCACAAGGAATTGTGAATTTTTATGGGTCTTGCATCTTCAATGGGAGCTTTCTTTGCAAAATTGCAGAGCATTCTTCAGTTAGTGTCACTGTTTCGAACTCTCTAAACCTCTTTTTTCCTTAACAACACATCCTTCATAAACTTGGCATATCTCAGCATTTGTTCCAATGTCTCTGCAAATGGTGTATTGATGTGAAGTTGTTTAAATATCTCCAAGAACTTTTGATATTGTGCATCCGAATCCTGCTTCCTAAATCTTTGCGGGAAAGGGAGTAGTGGAATAATTCTTGGAGGCATATCTTTCTTTAGCCTTTCTTGAGCCTTCACTTCAACTTTTCTAGATGTATTTTGAGATTCATCATTTTCTTTCACCTCATCCTGTAAAGAGGTCTCTTCGCCAACCATTTCATCTTCTTTATTTACCATCTCTTTATGAACATTAAAACTTAAGGTTTCAAGGAGTTGCTTACCGCTCCTCAAGGTAATAGCCATACAATATTCTTTCCCTTCCCTCTTAGGATTAAGCTCAATGTTACTTGGAAGCGTACCTTGAGGTCGATTGCTCAATGCACTAGCAAGTTGACCCACTTGGGTCTCCAAGTTCCAAACTGATGCTCTTGCCTCTGAATTAAATTATTCTAACTTTGCATCATGGAATATGTCTTTGACATAAACTAACTAAACAACTCTTCAAAAGATGGCTTTTTCTCTACTGGAGGTTGTGGAGGTTTGTTGTACTGAGTGGCATTCTGATGATTAAAACTTAGTGGATTAAACAGCTTACCAGCTGAACAAACACCTGTCCCCTGATTTTTCCATGAGAAGTTTGGATGGTTAAGCTAACCCGGATTATATGTATTTGAGAATGGGTTATTCTGTGAACGTGGTGCATTACCCATGTAATTTACCTGCTCAGTTAGATTAGACTCATCACATGCCCTGTTGGCATGGCATCCTCCACAAAAATCACAAATAAGTGGCGATGATGAAAGTGCACCAACTTGCACTTGACCCATTTGCTTGGTAAATGAAGTTACCTATTGAGATAAAACTTTTTTCTGAGCCAGAATTGTGTTCAAAGTATCGAGTTCTAACACGCATTTTCTACTTGAACCCGGGTCATTAGAAGAAGAAAAATAATTATTCGCAGCCATTGTTTCTATAAGGTCCATGGCTTCCTTCGGAGGTTTTGTATTAAGAGAACCTCTAGCTGAGGCATCAATCATTGCTCTAGTAGAAAGTTTTAAACCATTATAAAAGGTTTGAACTTGTAACCAATTAGGAATTGCATGATGAGGACATCTTCATAAAAGATCCTTGAAAAGCTCCTAAGCATCATACAATGACTCCCCATCTTGCTGAGAAAATGAAGTAATTTCACTCCTCATCTTGGCTGACTTAGATGGAGGGAAATATTTGGCCAAGAATTTCTTAAGGAGATTATCCCATGTTGTGATGCTTCCTTGTGGTTGTGTCAACAACCAAATCTTAGCCTTGTCCCTTAAAGAAAAGGGAAATAACTGCAAACGAATAGCATCATTCATAACTCCATTCACCTTCATGGTATCACATAGTTAGATAAAATTCGCAATATGAGTTTTGGGATCTTCAATGGAGCTTCCACCAAACTGTTCTTGCTGCACTAAATGAAGTAATGCAGGCTTGAGTTCAAAATGGTTTGCTTGTATTGGTGGTTGCACTATGCTTGGAGTACAACCATTTGCATTCGCATATGCATAATCTCCAAGAGTCCTTCGAATTACATGTTGTGGATTCTTATTGTTGTTATTCCCATTATTCAAGTCAACTTCGTCCATTGTGTCTTCCTGCGAAGTATGAATTAATAATTCTCTTTTTCTCAACTGTGCTTCTTTCCTTGTTCTCCTTGCTAGCTTCTCAATTTCAGGTTCAAAAAGAAGTGAAGAAGGATCAGTGGTACCTCGCATACCCAGAAAAGAAAACACTAAAGAGAGAAATGACAACAAAATTAGTACATAAAGCAACAAATAAAATAACTAAAAATAAACAAAAAATGCAATAAGAAAATAATAACAGAAAAATGTCTAATCTAGCACTTCCTAGATTTTATGAATATTAGCAAAAATTTCAGTCCCCGGTAACGGCCCCAAAAACTTGTTGATGACACAGCAAGCATACCAGTCGTACAAATAATAAAATGATGAGTTTGAATATCGTCTCCACAGGGGCTGAATTATCAATTACTCATGAAACTAGAATATACTATTTAGACCAAGCAATTGAGTGAATGAAGTTTAAATAATAAAATAAGACTCAAAGAACAGTTAACGTGAAAAAAGCAATAACAAAAATGTTAAGAAAATTTACTAATTAAAAAGACCTAGAGTTGCTAATCCCCTTTAGCAACCCCAGAATGGAATATTAGTCACTCATGGTGACAACAGAACAAAAATCAATAATAAAAAGAGAATGATCCATAAATCTGAGGTAGAAGGTAGAGAAATTGGCTCTAATGATGCTCCAAAGACAAGCTTCTTTTCTCTTAGATCAAGAGTGGTGTCTCCTTCTTTTTTCCAAACTCAGAATTCCTTTCAAATTTTCAAAAGAAATTATGTAAACTCCTTTTCGAATTGCATTGTTCATCCTCGCTAACAGCGGAGAAAACTTCCCTTTCAGCAGAAAACTCTACAGAAATTCTTTCCTTTTTGCAATAGGACCTCTTTTTTTATTTCACATCATCAGCCTATCAATTACTAAAAGTCAACCCTATGAAGACATTAGAAAATTAGAACAAAGCTAGAAAATCAAAATCAAAATCAAAATGGTAAGAATTTAGAAATCTAAATGAAGCAACAAAAAAGGAAACAAATAAGTTGTTTTTACTAAAAAGGCAATACAAATATGGGATTATAAAATTAATGAGCAAAATTAATCCTAATTTATTAAAATTAGGAAATTAACATAAAATAAATGTCTTTGATAAATAAATGTATTTGAGTAGCTTATAGCTTTTATATTTTTTTTCTTTTATCCTTATTATTTTATTAAAATTCATATCCTACCCTTATATGTCATATACATAATTTCTGTTGGTCGTTCCCACGTTCGTCTCTACCCATCGGTCATATTCTTTATTGTCTGTCATCTTCGAATCATAGGTCCATCATCCTCACAACATCTTCAGCCTCATCTCTTTGATTCCCTTCTTTTATATATATACATACATACATACATATATATATATATATATATATATATATATATATATATATATATATATATATATATATATATATATAATTTAATTGAAAAATAATATTTTTATTTTGTATTATTTTGGAATTACAAAACATCATATAAATATATCTTTTTATGTCATTTTACATCTATCAGCTAATTCAATAGCTATTTTTACCAAACACTGCTAATTCAATAAGTTAGTTTAATAGCTTTTAGCTTTTAGTTAAAAAATTAGTTTTAAAACTTTCAGCTAGCATATCAGCTATCTTTGCCAAACAGAGCCATATTTCAACACTAGCTTTTAAGCTTTCGGTTAATTTATTAGCTATTTTTGCCAAACATAACCTAAATGGACTAGATACACAATTCCAATATTGGAAGTTGGAGTCTTACATTAATGTTTAATTGTCGATTGAGTTGCAATTGGCTTAAGAGCATCCCTAGTAGCATTGTCAAAACTAGCCCACCTGCATTTGGGTGAGCTTGAATATCTAAATTTAGACCTATTTAAAAACGGACCTCAAAGAACTAGCTCGTTTAGCCCACGAGCCAAACTTACAGAGCCCGCGGGCCGACCTTTTTTTAAAATTTTTTAATTTTTTATATAATTATATTATATTATATTATTTAGTATATAAATAATCTAACTTTATCACATTTTTATATTTTATAACATTATATTCAATAATTATACTAAATTTGGATATAAAAACTTTTATAATTTTTTTAAAAAAAATACAGAATTTTAAATTTAAATATAATATAGTTAATTTACAAAGAAAATATAAAAATTAAAGTTATTAATTATTTAAAAATATTAAAAAAGTAATATTTTACATGTATAATTTGTATTTCAATATAAAATTATTGAATTTTTTTACTAAAATAATTTTAAAATTATATTATTTAAATATTAAAAATTTATTTAAAAAAAAAAAGCTTTGCCCGCGGGCTAGCACGGAGGGCTTGGACATTAGATTTCAGGCCCCGAGCTGGTCCATTTTGACAGTGCTAATCTCCAATAGTACAACTTTAATGAGTTGTTTATTGTGAGTCTCACAATGTCACATCATTACTTTATATTTTAAACAACATTCCACTACTTTAAGTAACTCTCAACTTCAATAGTACAACTCTTAAAAACTCACAAATGCCGCAAGCAACTTTCCACTATTTTAACATTTAATGAGTTGCTTATTTAATGTTTAATTTTTGATTTTTTTATTTTTTTGTTAAGAACCGATTCTTATATTAAAACGGTTCTTACATAAGGAAGTCATGTGATAAACTCTAACGATGAAACTCAATAACAATTAATTTTTATTTTTAAGAATTCCCATTAAAAAATACTCTTAAATGATTCAAGTTCTCATAGAAAGAGATGCATTTGAGGACTTTAAAAATATGAACATTAATTAATTTAAGTAGTTTGATATTTATTTCTTTTAAATAAGATTTTATATTTAAGTTTTATAAACAAAAAAAGTTAACGTTAAAATTTTTTTACATGTTTATAATCCCCCTTGACTTGACTCAAACTATATTATTTAGAGCTTAATGAATTTTTTGAATTTTGGGAGTTCAAACTAACAAACAAGAGACCTTGACAGTTGAAACCTACAAACATATTTCATAAAATAATATGTTAAATTCATTATGGCGTGCATTGGTTAACTCAATCATCAAGCCTTATTTGACCCTGGCATAGCTATACCCATAGAATGATATAACTGGATTTGAATCATAACAGTATATTTAACCACACATGTCATGTATTCGATTTTATCACTAAATTAACTACTCTTTATCGATCCAAAAAACAAAAATTTACTCTTACAAATTTGACTCGTACTGTTAATTGAATCTATTATGCTTCGTTCATTTTCTTTATAATTGGGGTATACTTTGAGGTATCTATTGGGAGTATTTGACATGTAAGAATACGTAGTTATATTATTTAAAATTTAACTGATTTAAATGGAGGATGAAACAGAAAATTCATGAAAATTCCACTTTTAAGGTCACGTTTGGTTACTAAAATTGAGGCATGGAAATTAGAATAGGAATTGGAATGAGAATGGGAATTAGAATCTAATTCTTATTTTCATATTTGGTTAGGCATGAAAAGAAATAAAA
Source organism: Biancaea sappan (assembly GCA_037074585.1). Classification (NCBI taxonomy): domain Eukaryota; kingdom Viridiplantae; phylum Streptophyta; class Magnoliopsida; order Fabales; family Fabaceae; genus Biancaea; species Biancaea sappan. The sequence continues at coordinate 28,314,903 of CM073500.1, forward strand.
AAATAATTCATTTCTCATGTTTGGTTATAAGAATCTATGTTAGAATGGAAAGGAATTGAGAAAAAATTACAATAATATCCATGAATGCAAAAGGTTATATAAAAATTATATAAAAGAACACTAGTAAATAAACTCAACAAATAAATTGAATATAATTACTTTTAATATATTATACAATATTAAATATTACATAATAACATAGTAAATATATTAAATAATAACATTGAATATATTAAAATTATATATAACACATATTGAAAGCCAAATTTGTAGAGTAAATTCATATTTATATATAATTAATAATCAACATGTCACTAACATTTTTAATAACATTTAAATATGTTACAAAATACATGAAATATTTTTTAATAAATTTTAACTATACCTCAGAAAGTGACCCGTGATCGTGTTTCCAGTACTTTCAAGTATGTCAACATAAATGTTACATATATTCAAAGGTAACTAAATCAGATTAATTATAAATTAGAATAAGAGTATAATTTTAAAAATTTTATAAGAATATAATAGTCAAATTATTCTATTAGAAGCGTGAGAAAGTGTATTCCATCACTTGAACTTGAAAGTTCACATTCTCTCACCTAAGGTAATGTAGATTCTCAAGGGAATGAGAATTATAACAACCAAACATGACAATGTTGGCAAATCTCATTCAAATTCCAATTCCTTAGCTCAATTCCAGCAACTAAACGTAACCTAAGTTTGTGAGTATTTCCTGTGGTAGAGTAATTGAGGGAAACAAAGATCGAATAGAAAGGTTTTGCTCGAAAAATTTGAATAATGGACCTTTTTGGTTCTTTTTTTTTTTAATTTCAAAATTTTAAATTACATTTTATTCATAGATTATTGATCTTCAAGACCAATGGTTCATATGGAACAAGACCTTTTAGTTTCATACAAGAACAATAGAAGTTCTATGTTGAGGAAGAAAATAAGTTGTTGATACCAAAAAAGTAACATTGCCAAATAGATGAGATTAGCAAATTAGTTTGTTTAATTTGTAATATGGCTCATTTAATTTAAAATATAAATATAAGAATAAATTTTAGTTGCAATTTTTATATTTTTACTATCAAATTAACAATCAAAATACAATAAGTATATGATCTTTACATATAACTTTTGGTTTTTACTATACTTGTCAAAACAGGCTCGGGCCACTCTGAGTGACAACAAGCCCATATAAGGTTGGACCTAACTTGCCCGACCCGAGTAACCCGCGGGGTTACTCTATAACCCGTGAACAATATTTGTTTTAAATTTATATATCATATAACTAATTATACACAATTACACATCAGACTCCTAAATCCCCCAATCTTTAGATTTGTCGTCGGCTTCGAAGCTAAAATCTGATAGGTACTCTGTTGATCTTCCTCTGTCGTGACTGTGAATCGTCCTCCTTTGTCAATTGGCATTTGGCAAATATTGTAAAGAGCAATATTGAATGGAAAGAGCAAGAATTCAAAAAAAAATTGCAGGAATGGATTTGTCACATCCCAAAAATTGAACATGTGAAAAGATACTACTCATTAAATAAAATTCTCAAACATACGTCATTTACATATATTCTGTAAGGTTTTACATTCAACCTTAATCATTCATTCCACACTACAGAATTATATTCATCTGATAAGCAAATATAGACATACATAGTCTGATATTTCTATCTCATCGCAAGCCTAGGAGACCTATAGAAAGTACAGAGCGTTTCTAGTATCCACATTAATAAGTACTGGTATCCCACCAGACAGAAATAGAGAATAATCCCAAGCGGCTTCTAATCTTCAAACATATTCTCTTCTTCTTTGTTTTCTGTATCTGAAAAAAAATAATTATAGGGAGTGTGAGTTTATTTAAAAACTCAGTAAGTAAATAACTGTACTATATAAAATATCAAAAGTACAAATACCACATTTACTCATATAATTAATTATCTTATACATCGAATAGTATGAGACTCTAACCCTTTCAAACTCATGAATAAGATTTCATAGATATACATCGAGTAGTATGAGACTCTAACCCTTTCAAACTCGTGAATAAGATTTCTTAGATATACGCCGAGTAGTATGGGACTCTAACCCTTTCAACTCGGGTATAGGTTTCATAGATATACACTGAGTAGTATGGGACTTTAACCCTTTCAAACTCATGTATTAAATCCCGTAGATCTTTACTCATTAATAAGATAGAGAGAATTTATCACATAGTACAATTGCCATGAAATAAAATAATTTCTACATACTCTTATTTCTACCGATCATCTTATACTCCCATATGAAAAATTGATTGCTTATTATCCCAATCATATTGTAAATGAGACTTATATTGTACTTTGACTAGTAATATCAAATTAGCTTAGCAAGGTTATTTAGCAAGGTTATTCACTCACTTTGATATTTGTCCAAGTTTACTTTGTTCCACACTAGAATTTGTGTAGGAAAATTTCCTAGTAAAATATATTACAAGGAAACATAAGAAAGGAAACAAAATCACGAAAATACGTAAAATTTTCTGATTGCTACAGTACGGTTTGCTACAGTAACGGTTTGCTACAGTGTCGGTTCGCTACAGTAACGTTGACTGCTGACACTACAGTAACTGCTACAGTAACTCGAAGAAAATTTTCCAGAATTTTTCCGAAATCTCTGGTCGCTACAGTAACTCGAATTTTTGCAGAAAAATCTTTCAAAAATTCATCCTGTCCTTTCTTGTTTCAAAACCAGAATTTCAACTCTTTTAACCGATTATAACTCAAATATAACTTCTAAAACAACTGAGATTCATGAATTATCATCAAAATCTTCAAGAACAAAACCTCCTCTGATCTTCTACATAAACTGAAATTTAAGGAAAATAATGAGATTAAAGCTTACCTTCGATCCTTACAAAGCCTTTGAACCGAACAAATAATCAAAGCTCTGAAGATCAATGAAAGGATTTGAGAAGAGAATGAAGAAAGGAGAGAAAACTTCCTCAGGCTTCGGTTGCGTGAGAAAAAAAATGATGGGGTACTATTGAAACTTTATATTAAATATTTCTAATGGGTTATTCAATAACCCATGGGTATCCATAACCCAACATCCAAACCCATCCAGTCAATTTACAATAAATGGACTAATTGACCATTCTGAAACCACTTTTCCATGAATTTCACCATTCTTAGAATATATCCCACATTGTGCAAATATTTAGTCCAGTCATTTAACTCAATTTTCATAAATAATATTCAAAAAGAACAATTAAAATATGAAAATTAAATATGACCAAAATAAATAACTAAAGTAACGTTATAAAATTCTAAAATACTCTTAAGCGAATTATATTCCGAAATTAACGGGTATTACAGGATTGTGAGTTCAAAAAACAAATTTTAAAAAATGGCTGCGGGCTGGTGAAATGGCTCGTTTAGCCAGTTAGCCTGCACATTGGTGAGTCGGGATATTCATTTTTTAGCTTGCATAAAAACAGGCTAGCCTGGCCCGACTTGTTTTTTGTGCAGCCCGAAGTGAGCTTTTGATCAGTCTAGTTTTTACAACTCAATATTGCATGATTGGTTCTTTTAACAAACTTGTTTTGCATATCTATGTTTTTCTAAGTAAAAACATTGATAACAAAAAATAGAAAACTAATAAGTCTAGTTCTAAATTTAACTATGTTTAACTGTTTAAGTGAGTCAGCTCGTGAGCCAATTCACACAAGAAATAATTTAAGAAAGAAGAAGAAGAAGAAACTAAATGATGAACAAATGGGTCTGTTTGGTTTGGGCATTTCCTGTTTTTATTTTCACTGAAAACAGAAAATGAACTTGAAAATGTGTTTGGTTGAGTTAGCTAAAAATGTTTTCTTGAGAACATTTATTAAAATATGTCTAAATCTGAAAACACTAAAAAGATATTTTTAGTGTTTCAGGAAATACATTTCAGAAAATGAATACTGAAAATGAAAATAGGAAATGTTTTCATAAACCAAACAGATCAAATTGAGGCTTCATGGTTTTTTTTTTGTTTTGGGACAACATTCTCTATATACTAAGTGAAAAAAAAATATTGATGAATTAAAAACTTAATACAAATTAGTTTAAAATATAGATAATGCTAACTTTATAAAATAAAAAGACTAACTTAATAACCATGTCATTTTTATCCCAATAAACTCGATTACCTTTTATTTTTTGATAAGTGAAAAACAAAAATGATTAATATTATTTTTTTGAAAATTAATTTTCTAAAAGCTTAAAAGATCATCAGCAATAAAATTCATTTAATCCACAAATTAAAATGAATGGTTATAAAATTAATGATTTAAAATTGTTTACTATACAGGCCAATTGGGAAAGAAAGTCCTCGAAGTGGGGCCTAATGAAAGGGGCAAATAAATTAAGCTTTTTATTTTGTTTCAGTGATACAAGAATTAAAGGAATTTCATGTGTTAATCTACACAACTATTATTAGATTCCAATAAAAAAAATTTGCACCAAGCTTTACAGACTTTTTTGAAATTTTATAGTCTTAGCTAACCCATAATTTTTTAAAGAATCTTAAATATTCCTCATTTACGTGATGAAAATAAATGATTAACTGTTGATGTCTCGTACTAAAAAGAAGAAAATGATAAAGGGCTAAAGGCTTTTTCTTATATATATATAAGACAGGGCATATTTTGCTTCTTAAGTTAATTGTTTGGGTGAGTTAAATTTAAATATAATTCTTAATATAATATTAGAGCAGACTAATCTCGTAACAGTAAGCTTCTGATGTTAAACTATTCATTATTATTCATGTAGTTTCACGCTCTGGTTGTTCTAGTCTTGAATGTAGGGAGAGTGTTTTGAAATCCTACATAAAATAAAAGAAAGTATTAAAAAAATTTTATATGAATTTGGATATTCCTTACCATTAGAAATATTGAAAAATAATAATGGCTTTGAGACGTGAAATATCACTTTCTTTAAAGAGTTTATGTTTATGTATTTATAGGTAAACCCTTCCAAGATAAAACAAAGCGCTCTTAGAACCAAGATACACACTATATAATTTTAATAGGATATATATATAGTTTGAATAATTGTGTTTGTTTAATTTTAATAGGTGTGTCTGTTCAATGTTAACAAATGTGTCTATTCTATTTTCAATAATCATGACTATTCTATTTTCAATAGTCATATCCATTCATTTTTCAATAGACATGTCTATTCTATTTTGAATAGATGTGTCTATTCAATTTATGTCTTATTGAATTTTAAAATAAATTTAAAATTTAATTTTCTAATAAAAAGTACATCCTTTCAAATAAAAAAACATATCTCTTTAATCAAGAGACACATCTTTTCAAATAAGAAGACACATCTTTTTAAAATAAAAAGACACATCTTTTTAAATAAAAGATACATCCTTTCAAATAAAAGATATATCCTTTCAAATTAAAATATACATCTTTTCAAATAAAAGACACATCATTTTAAATTAAAAGATACATCTTTTCAAATAAAAATACATATTTTTAAATAAAAGGAACAACAATTAAATTTTTTTATAAAATCTTATTATGTCTAACAAACTATATAACACTTACATTCTGAACTAGCCTTTATAATGGATTAGGCTTAAATACCAATCTATCAAAGTCAAAGTCTTAAATACCCTTAAAGGCTTAACTAACCTTTTAGAATGGATTAGGCTTAAATGCCATTCTGTCAAAATCAAAGTCACATCCTGCAATGGAAAGACATTGTGCTATTTTATTGGACCAACCAAAATGAATGCTACATAACATTTAAGATAGCTATCGTTGTTTATGCTTTACTTCAAAGTTCAAACGCCAACGCTTACATTGTGTAGTTTACTAACTTCAGAGACACGAAAAAATTGTTCTCTTAGAAATACAATTTGAAAAGTAATGAACGTTTTGTTATTGTCATAAAATAATTTAACATATTTAAATGCATCCATTATTTTTTTTATTTCAATAAAAATAAATAACATCAAGGGTTTAGTTAAGAGGTCGCGATCTTGATTGTTTATTTTTTTCGAGATTTGTGTTGTATTTTTTTTAAATTTTTATGTATTATTTTAGTTTTAAAAATCACTTTACATGAAATGATGCTAAGATACAATTACTTTTTATTTAATTTCACTCCACCAAACCAACGTTGCTGGGACTCTCTCAACTCCAGCTTTCCAATGACTTTTCGGCCACGAAGTTGATGTTGGAGTTAGCAACCAAAAAATAAAAAAATATATATAGCAAAATTAATCCGTTGGAGACGTGAAAATTACCTTAAAGAAAGACGAGACACTCGGACTTCAGCCAAGTATCACACATATTTTTCTACTAACATTTGTTCTTATTTAAGGTAATTTTCAAGTTATAATGAAAGTTGGAACCGAAAATAAAAATGGCATAGGTGATATCAATAAGCCTTTTCGTTTCAAGGGTGTTCATTTCAAAAGATGGATAGGAAAAATTTTGTTTTATCTTAATCTTTTGAAGGTGTCATATGTGCTCACAATGAAAATTACCTTAAATTTGTTGGAGCTAGCAACCAAAAAATAAGAACATATATATAGCTGCAAAATAAGAACAAATGTTAGTAGAAAAATATGCGTGATACTTGGCTGAGGTCCGAGTGCCTCGTCTTTTTTTAAGGTAATTTTCACGTTTTCCATGGGTTAATTTTGCTATATTACCCGGTGCATGAGTATTCAGACCTGTTACCTCCAAGATATACCAGGTCAAGTACTCGCCTTTTTATTTACTACCTCTGCACGTAGGTAGTAAATCGAACTCATTTTCTCCCACACCTTTCTTTACCCAAAGCACAATAGTATGATCAAGATTCTTTTTCACACACAAAAACTTTTATCTTTCATATATATTTTTTCCTTCGTACCTCAATATAACCCAATCAAATCAAGAAACTATATATAATGAAGAAGTCCGTAGCACATGATTTATTAGTGAGTAAAGAATATTAAACTACACTCAATGTGCATAAAGGTACATAAAAGCTATAATCTAACGTATTGTTAAAATAATTATGGTGCTTTTGTACACTTTTAAGCCTAAAATCATGAGCCTTTATTAACCAATAAAGCTACGGTTTCCGAGATATAGATAAGCAATTAAGGAATAGGTTTAAAAATTAATTTTAGTTATTATTTTATAATAATATTACAATAGTTGACGCTGGCCATGAATAGTCATCGATCCTCAGGTTAGTTCCATCTCTCATTTTCCCATTCGTTTCTTGTCACGACCCGTTTTCTGGGCACATGACCGGCACAATGATGAATCTCTCATCACTGTAAGCCTTCCGATAAATATATCAAATTTTCTTATATGAAAATCATAGATTATCAATTTAAAATACATTATTATACTGACATACAAGCCAAATGTCGAACCCCTGAACTAGATGTCCTAGACGATTACAGAGCAACATAATCTATAACAGAAGAGAGGTCTACCCGACAACGGGAAGGTCCAAAGTGATCTACTCCTCTAGCAGATATTCTTCGATGGCAACCTGATCTGAACAAAAAGGTTGTACAAACAATGTGAGCTTTTAAACTCAATGAGCGAATCGGCCTCGCATTAATAAAATTCAAATACATTACCAGTCATGCAAGCATATCCAAAGGCTCATACTCAACCAATAAACAGAAGATAAAAATTTATCCAATTCAACAAACGTTACTAGTACTCGTCAATGGCAATATATCCCGGAGAGCGCACACAGGCCGGCTCACCAATTATGTATATTTCTGCCATGACGCACAACATCATCCTCTTACATACAAGATAAAAATTCATCCAATTCAACAAACGTTACTAGTACTCGTCAATGGCAATATATCCCGGAGAGCGCACACAGGCCGGCTCACCAATTATGTATATTTCCGCCATGACGCACAACCTCATCCTCTTAGCTAGGGCGCCTCACGGATTTATCACCAATCCGGGCTATATCCCTACTGAGGGAATCGTTGTCTCCACACTCATTGGTCAAGACACCCTGTCAACCGGGTTTTCCGCCTTGCCGTGAGAGGGGGTACTGTCCCGCTCAATCACAATCAATAGCATTTCATATCATAATCAGAAGCTCAATATAATATTCATCCATATAACAGGTATAGTATATAACTATATTATGGATTTATAAACCACATCAAGATAACAATTAATCCATTTTTGAAAACATTCAAACTTCACATCATCATAAGATACTTATTTCATTTTATCCATACTTATGGATTAATTATCTCATTTAGATTCGTCATTCTGAATCCAATTTCCCCCTATGAATTTTGGGAGTGTCCTACGACATACTTTTTATCACCAGTAATGCTAAAACTCTATTAAAACGGGGTCGTTTCACTCACCTGGATTCCGTACGAACATCGCTTCTCTAAGTCATTACAGACAAGAGTTCTCAGGTGAATTTCGGTGTTCTGCTACGGAGATTTTCATGAAAGATTAGAGAAAATACGTCAGGATTGTTTTCGTACAGATACTGTTCATATATACGGTTACTATTCATACGGTCACTATTCATACGTACGGTCACTATTCATATATACGGTCACTATTCATACGTACGGTTACTATTCATACGTACGGATACTATTCATACCAGAAATAGAGAATACAATCTGTAAAAGAGTACACCAGGTAAGTTCCCAGGAAAGAGTGGAGGGTCACACTGGACACACTTAAAAACCAGGTCTTTCCTTAGCCAGAACTTTCCTAGACATGTATTCTTCACAGTTTACATTCTATTTCGGTAATCAGAGAATCAAAATAACATATAAACAGCTAAGGACAGTTTTTCTGATGTAGAAGATCAGCCAAGGCCGCAACCACAGAGCATACTTAAGAAATTAACTTCTAAAATTTGAAAGACATAGAAAGGGCATACTATCCTTACCTAAGCTGAAAAGGAAAGGCCCAAAATCTCAGACGCCTAGCTTTGGAGTAAGAGAAACTTAAGGAGAGAAGAAGAGAAGTTGAAGGTGTGAGTTTAGAAGTGAAATGGAAGGGCCTATTTATAGCAAAAGTCAAGGGTACTATTTGATACTATGCGCTAATAAAATATTCAATTTACTATTCATGAAAATGACATTTCTAATAATACAGTTACTGTGCACCTCACGCGTACGATCGAAAATTTTTTCTGTTATTACTATTGAAAACTTAAAGGGAAAACTATCCTTTCACCTTAAACCTTTAAGTTTCTTTTCAAATCAGTCCTTTCACTTTAGTCCCTGATGGTATTTTCACCCATAAAACGTCATTTTCTCCTACGAATTTCTTTCTAGTTTTCTCTTATGACCAAACAACATCTAGTACTTGACATTTCGATTGTATAAATGAACAGTATCATATACGTAAATAGTATTATACTGGTAAATAGTACCGTATACTGAAATAGTAACAGTAGTTTGTAAACAAATATTTATATTTTATTTTTCTTGGATATTACATTTCTTGACTCCTGTCTCCTATTTTTTCATCTTGTCTCTCGAAAATGTTTTGATATTTGGAGGAAAAGGAAGAGAGAGATTGATAATGAAAACCAGAAAAAAGTGTGGTTTGGAGCTAAATGAGACCCATTGGTATGATAGAACTTGATTAATATGTTGTCTCATTCACCGCAGCTTGTTGGCTTAAACAACTTGGTATTATAAAACTTTAATTTGACTAACATTTCATTACATGATAAAACACTAACATCATCTTTTTTTTTTTTACTTTTAAAACTCTATTTGTTTCACTTTTTACTTTAATCTTAACATAACATACCAGAATCCTAATATGTTTGTATAAATGGACCAATTGATTTGATTAACATTCAATATAGAAATGTTATGATGATGAATTAGTCAATATAAAATTATTTGTCATTGTAGGTGGCACAGAAATGGATGAAGATAGTAGTTTGAATTACAAATCTTTTGAAAACAAAGAATGTGAAGAGAATAGAAATGAAAATGGTGAAGGCTTTCATGAAGAGATAAATAGGTAAAGAAAAAAAATGATGTTACATGTCAATATGTTGGTATGGAATTTGAATCTCATGAAGATGCATATAATTATTATAACTTTTATGCTAGAAGTTTGAGATTTGGGATAAAAAGGTATTCAACTGCAATTCTCAACAAACTGGAGATATCATTGGAACAAATTTTTTTTGTATATTTCAAGGAATGCAAAATTCTAAAAGGAAGTATGAAGAGGTTCAAAGAATCCATTGTAAAGCAATGATAGCAATAAAAAAAAGGAAGAATGGAAATTGAATAGTGTCTCATGTGGTTGAAGAGCACAATCACGCTTTAGTAACTTAAAGCAAAATTCAATCACATAGAAATACAAGTGATGGTCATGCTGAAGTGATAAAAAATATGCACTTTGCTGGAATTTGAACAAATCTTATGATGAGTTTTCTATTATTTGAAACTGGAGGCTCAAAAAATCTTGGGCTCTAAAAATATAGAGTGTAATACATTTTTTTGTATGAATAGTCACTGTGAAGTATTTTTGAGACCAAAAAAGGACAGGGATATAAGCTATGGATTATTGCAACCACAGCGTCAGAGTGAACATATATATATATATATATATATATATATATATAAAGGTTTCTGGTGTGGCACGAGGAATATATATATACTGCCCAATGATACTGATGAAAACATATATATAAGAATTGTTTAGACTTAGTGGAAGTGTTAGTTGGCCCCAATGATACTGGTGAAAGCACACATATATATATATATATATATATATAGGAATTGTTTAAACTTAGTAGAAGTGTGTGTTGGCCGAGAATTTCAGCAGCCACAATACAAAGAGAAAAATCATCCCACCACAACTACACTTTTATATTGTAATTAATGGGGTTTCACAGTGCATGCTTTGCCAACTACAATTGGTCGTCATTCACTATTTTTTTCTGGCTTTATCGTTGTCAAGTATCACCTCCATTACTAACACATCATTTTTCTCACTACTTCATTACTGATTTCTTCATTTGCTACAAGCAGTTCAATATCTTTTACAGAACAGAGCAATCCTCTAAAAAACAGAGCATAGGAAGTGAATGAAGTTTCGCCGACAGTGAGAATGCAGATCGAGAGACAGTACGTCGTCGGTGTGGGTCGACGGGATTTCCAGAATGGTCAGAACCTCTAGATGGTCCAGTCGAGGCAATCCGTCGGCGGTGACAGCGTTGCAACGGGTATGGGTCGGCGGTGAGTGGCAGTTGACTTGAGAATGCAGATTGAAAGACAGGAGTCAGAAATGAAAGGGAAAAGGAGAGATGGAAAGCTTCATGGCCCCAGCAGGTATGGGTCGATGGATGTTTAGGGTCGGCGTCAGCTTCGTGGCCGGAAAGACGTCGGACAGCTTCAATCGAGAGTCTTAGCCACATGTGAGTTTGGAGAAATGAAAACAGACCAAAAAGTAACTTATTTTGAACCGTTTCATCGACAAAATTAAAATAATTTTTAACATACAGTTTAAAGAAAAAATGACACAAATCTCAAAAAAAATCAACGGTCAAGATTTCGACTTCCAAAGTGACTGAACTCTTTATAGCTAAACCCTAACATCAATTGGCCACAGATAAATAAATAATATCAAATAATATGCCGAGAGTCAAAGGCGAGTGTTGTTTTGTGTTTAATGGCTATCCCAATGATACCAAAAATATGAGGCCACACTAAAATAAACCAGAAACATAAGAGAACGTGAGCGTCTGGTCAGAATTGAGCGGAGCAAGTCGCTTTGTCTCTGAAATTAGCTTTGATCCCACAAAAGATGGAAATCCATAACCCCAGCAGAGGCGTAAACTGAAAAAGTATAGCCGCCACCATAGATGGACCAATACCGAGGAGCCGTCATGGCGTGGAACGTTTTCAGGTTCTGTACGGTGCTGCGAGCCCTTGGTTCCGTCATGATCGTGTTTGTCGTTGGCCTTGTCAGCTTTACATATTACGCCGTCGCCTTGGCTAATTACGGACCTGATCTATTCAATGGTGGCTCGGATTCCTTTATTGCTTTTGTTGTCTTGGTTCCTTTCCATGCTCTGGTACTTCTTCTTCAACCACATTTGAAACATCGTGATGAGTAGGAGGGAATTACCTTCTTCTTAAGTGGTATTTGCATGTTACTTTAATTTCTATCGTCTTCGATGTTTAGAAGTATTAAGCGGTGACTACATAATAAACTTCGGTTATCTTAGCTCCACACAATTGCTAAAATGTCATCTATAACTAAGTAATCAAAAACTGTTCGTGTTGCTCTATGCTTTTAGAAACTTAATCTATTAAAATTATAGTCACTATCTCCCCTTTTTTTTTAATCTATTAAAATTATAGTCACTATCCCCCTCCCCCCCCCCCCCCCCCCCTTTTTTTTTTTTAGCATTTTCATCATAATAAATATCAGCATAGATGAGAGCCTAGATCCTTGCTGGACATGCTTAAAATTTTCATTATTCTCCATACTTGTGTGCTATCAATTGGGTTTTGTGGAAGTAGTGTTAAGCCACATTGCGCCCCTCAAGAGAATGGGGTAATGCTAGACAAATGATGAATTTATTAAAAGCTGTGACAATTAGTTTCAATGAGTTTATTGCCTATATGTAGCTGGTGATGTTATTATGGAGCTATTTTGCTGTTGTTCTAACGGATCCTGGGGGTGTGCCGCCAAATTGGAGGCCAGAAATTGACGAGGAGAGAGGTGATGCTGATCCAGTGGAGTCAATACATAATGTCCCAGCTTTAGCTTCAAATGAATTCAGTGTGATTGGTGAATCAGCAAACCTAAGAGAACGGTACTGTCGAAAGTGCAACCAGTTTAAACCTCCTCGTAGCCATCATTGTTCTGTTTGTGAGTTCTTTCCTATGAAATTTACACTTCTGGTCATATTTCTGGGTGAACATTAACAAAGGCTTGATTTTAGGTCGGAGGTGTATTCTGAAAATGGACCACCACTGCATTTGGGTTGTAAATTGTGTGGGAGCATTGAACTACAAGTATTTTCTTCTTTTCTTGGTACGTAACCACATACTAACAAGTGAACTTACCTATCTGAAGCTTTTTTCATATACTATTATGGGTGCATGGATAGATTCTGTCTAGCATAAGTATTTTCTTATTATTTGATCATGTCAATAGGTGTATTTTCAATGTTTAATTTTTCATTGCTTGGGTAGAAAGTATATAGAAGATCAAGGAAATTGAAGAATTGAGCAGTATGATATGCTAGTTGCAGACAAGTAATCTTGTTCCCTCGTTGAGTATTTAATTCATATTTCTTTGCTTCTCTGTATTTAAATTGGGGGAGCATAGAATTGATGTTATAGTAAGTGGTTTCAAACTTCCCAAGAAATAACAAATAATGCTGGAGATAACCCACCTAAAAGCAATGAAAGTAATGCTGTCATGAAATCATCCAAAGTCATGGTAACCTGACCTTTGAGGGTTCTGAGAAAGATGAGAAAAAGAAATCAAAGAATTATAATTTCAGTGAGAATGCAAAAGACTTTTTTTCTTTTAAGTAGAAAATATAAGATGGCCAAAGGTGATAGAAAAGGAAGTATTGACTCATTTATCATTTCCTTAAGAAATGCATTGTCACTAATTTGTGTCCTAGATATTTGTGGCCTCTTGCTGGAAGAGTTTATCTTGCATCTCACCTTATTAGAGGCACCTGATCTCACAGGCACAAAGGAATAATTTTTTTCTTTTTCCTTTTTAGCTGAAACTAAAGCAAAGCTTCCTATCCAAGGATAGGTTGCCAACACTTCCGCATTTAATTAATAAGTCACAGTGCTTGTCTCATCTTATTGCTGTACCAGTCTAATTACCAGGGAAATTGGTTATAATAGTGAAGTAGATTAAAACTATAATAACATCTTTGCCATGCATTTTTCCTGCAGTTTTACACATTTCTTGAGACAACTCTTGTCACTTTATCATTATTGCCATATTTTATGGCATTCTTTTCTGATGCTGACCTTTCTGGATCACCAGCAACCCTTGCGGCCTCATTTATTGCATTTGGTGAGTTCTTGATAGGTGATTTTCTAATGAATGTATTGCTATTATTCTTATCTTATTCATAAACTTTTTTGTTCTATGCATTATATTGCTGGCAGTTTTGAACTTGGCTTTTGCAATAAGTATTATGGGCTTTACAATTTTGCACCTGTCACTTGTGGCATCTAATACTACCACCATAGAGGTGACTTTTCCCATCATTCACATTTTCTTTTTTCATTTAGTAAACTATGCCTTTGAACTTCTGTTTCACTAGTATGATTCTTTTTTTCTTTTTTCCTTTTCTTTTCTCTATCAGGCATTTGAGAAGAAAACCAGTTCCAAATGGTATTATGACGTCGGCTGCAAGAAAAATTATGAGCAGGTGACATTAATTTTACCCTGTATAATGTTTTCCATGTTAGCCTTTCATTGCCAATATGTTGCTAACTTTCTATTTATTTGTATTTATTTAGCAAGTAAACGTTTGGAAAGTTGGCTGAGCAAAAATAAGATCACAGAAAAATAATGCACCAGATGTTGATAAAGCCGTATCAAAATTCATTTTGTTGATTTCATATACCCATAAACCCTTGTGTCAAAATGATGTTTAAAACTCCATATATTAATCATACAATAGCTCTATTACCATAATGGGAGCATGATTGAGCTGGTCAACTTCACCAGTTTTAATGTTAAATTAGGTAGCTTGGGTGTATGATAGCAAATCCAGGCTTGCTATGTACTATGATGGCAGATGATGTGCTGCTCCTGTTTAACACTTTCGGTAGAACTAGACACTACTGGACCCAAGGGCTCAGCTCCAATGTCGTGCAACCTATCAGTGGTAGGTAGCTGTCCCAGGTTGCAAGGCTGATCCTACCCTCCTCATTACTTGTTCCATGTGGTGAAAAAAGACTGACACTCATTGCTAATCATCAGCTCATGACTGATAAACTCTACAGCGACATGATGCATTAGTAAATTTGTCCCATGTCACTGTCCTTAATCAGATCGAAATTAACTGGTCGGTAATTGGAACACTGATTTTCTTTGCATTTTTTGTTTACTTGGATACTAATACCCAATTATATAATTCTGTATTTAATATGTTCTTGTTTAGCAATATGATTGAAAGTTTTCAAGGAAATGATACAACAGGTATTTTATAAAAATTAGTAGAGCTAAAACTTCTCAAATATGTGAAATCCCTATGTTGTTTGGATGCCTATGAAATATCACCTAAAATAGTCGCATTCTATGGCTCTGGGCATCTTGTATGCTAATGTATTGAGCGCGGTACATCTTATATTTTGATATCCAATATAAATGATGAAGATGATGGTATATATCAAATGATACCTCAACAGTTAACATAATACCCTCAGGTGTTGCTCTTGGTCTTATTACTTTCAGATATAACTTGTTCCACAATTCTATTTCTTGTTGGCATTGTTAATGCAATTTTGTTTTTATTATTACTTTAAAATCATTAAATTTCCTACTCATTACCAATCCTTTAGTAATTATAATGTTGTGAAATACATGGATGTGGAACAATGCAATAGTAGACATGAGCGTACTAGAATGTAGTCAGAAATCTAGTTTGTCATGATGACGACGTCTGTATTTTTCTCAGGTATTTGGCACCGATAAAAGGTACTGGTTGATCCCGGCATATTCAAATGAAGATTTAAGACTAATGCCAGTGTTACAGGGTCTTGAGTTTCCAACAGAACCTGATGTAGAAGCTCTCCGGCAGTTATAAAAACAATGGACTAATGTTGGCGGAACTTCCACTAACAGACCCGAAGCTTTCAACTTGGTAATTTATGCTATATGTGCACGTTAGCATGGGACAAGGTTTACGCGGTGGATATTGGTCCTACGTTATCCTTTAATGGTAGGATAAACGGATGGAGGTCATTACAATGAACTGGAGCGACTTCATCAAGGTGATCGATCGAGTGGTCATCTCACCATTTCAATTCTGCCATGCGTCATCTGGCTCTCCTGTTGTATATAATTTTTTCATTTTTCTTTTAGCTTATATTATTGACTTCTCAGTCCAGAATTTTTGTATGATAAAACATGAGGGGTGGTAGTTCTAAGGTCTCTCCAATAGGGTATTGCAAATTATTTTTCTTGGCAAGCTAACCCAATGGAACGACGTGTTCAGCCGGCCTTGATTTGTACAGTTTAATTTCTAGGTATGGATTTTGAGAACTGCCAGGATCCTAGAAATTGTTGTGGCTGATGTTCTAGATTTTGTGGGAAGTTATAAAAGGATTTATCGGAACTCGAAAGTATTAATTAGCGATATGTTTCGTTAAATTTTTGTATCGTTATGCATCTCAAGATAGGAAGTTTTGTCGTCAAATCTCTGTACGTAACGGATATAAGACTTAATTCAGATTTCTTCAACCCTGATAACCAATAGACAACAGAAATTAGATTACATAAAAAGATAATAGCAACAAATCTAACTAGAATTACAACTATAACGAATGAATAACAATTCAAGATTTCTAAGAAGAGATATTATACCGCTAATCTTCTTTTGAGAATTTTGTCTTATTGAAAGACTTTCTTTCTGTATGTATACAACAACAACAACAACATAGTCTTATCTCACTAAGTGGGGTCGGTTACATGGATCGCACGATGCCATTGAGCTCTATCAATGACCAACTCTTTAGATATTTTATTTACTAAAAGGTCCCGTTTAATAATTTCTCTAAGTGTCCTTTTTGGTCTTCCTCGACCTTTTTTCACAGGATTCCAAACCATTTGCTCAACTCTCCTAACTGGCACTTTCTTTCTGTATGTATAATTAAATAAAAATTTAAAACTTGAAATCAAAAAGTTTAATGAATAATTAAAATTATTTATTTATTTGAACAATATTTATTTCAAAATCACTATATATATATATATATATATATATATATCATGTTTGAAAGAATAGCTAAACACAATAATATTCATTTATTTCAAACAATAATTACTTTTTTTTAATTATAGGTCATTTTGTGATATTCATTTAAAAAATAATTTTTTTAAAAAAATGAATAAAAATCCAACACAAGGCCAAACAGTCAATCTGGCCACTGTGGTAATTCGAATGCCATGGGGTGTGTAAGGTTGGCAATCTAGCATTGAGTCTTGACTCATTATACTATAGAGCTTGACCCTACAGAATGATATTGATAAAATCATGTTTTATCGTTAACTAAGTTCAAGGTCTAAATCCGCCCAACATCCACTTAGTAGAAATATTCTAGATGCCATTTGATATCTTTTATCAACTGTAAACTCTCATCATAAAGAGAAAATTGGATCATCAACTAAACCTGGAAAATAATCATCTCCAATTTTCTTTAGCATATCTGTCACCATTGCATGGTCAACCTAATGGCTTATAATGCCCCCATTGCCAAAATTGTCTAACCCAAGTAGGCTTATCCCTTAGAAATCATTTCTGGTCGAAATTAGATACATAATCTAATCATATTATTACCCACTTGTTCACTCTGTTCTCAAACTAATTTAAGTATGGGATACACAAAAAAGAGACCTTTTTTCCTTGTTTGCTTTGTTTACAAATCTCCTTGCTTAAGTCCTCATAGAACTCTTCTACAGAGATCGGTTGTTCAACTATTTTTCAATCATCATTTATCATATATATATATATATATATATATAGAACATAGAGTTTGAACTTAAAAAAAAAAAAGATCAAACTAGACTATTTTAAATTCCTTTATAACTACAAATAGGCCCTAGTTTATGTAATTTTAATTTTTTAAAAGATTTTTATGTAAACTTTTGACATTATAACTTAATTATAATTGTACTAATTTAATTATATTATATTCCAATAAAAGATTATTCGCACTTCTCCCTAATTTTGTAAGCGTTTTCATTAATGTGATTGTTACCATTAATCTTGATGCGGGACCCAAAGAAATATCTCTCCACGCATCTCTAACTGACCCATTTTGTCATTTGTCTAGTTTGGGCAACTGATTGTCATCCGGCCAACCGGGTATTTCAATGAGCACGAAGTAGTTTTCGACGTGATCAGTGGTCGTCTCTATACTCCCTGCCAGGTATTCCTCTCTCCAGAGCTATTTTCTGGGTTTGATTTAACATGGCTTTAGCATTTTGATGTTATGGGAAAGATCGATTTCCAATTATCCATTTTAATTTCTTTCTGATATTTGAACGGTAATTTTGCGGCTATCTCCTATGCTCGATTTCATCGTTTTTAGTGTTTTAACTCAATGTTACCCTGCAGTCCGAGGGATATATATATATATATATATATATATATATTGGTTGCCAATATAATGTTTCATTAATATACTCATTTCCATTTGTGAGAGTTTTTGTTGTTTCTTCTGATTTTGAACATAGCGTTGACAATTACAGTGTTATTCGTGGAAGTGATCCTTGTCAGAAAGTCGTTAGTTGGTGCTTCTGAGTGTGTTTGAGAGCGTTTTGTTCGGAATATCTTGGGGTATTTTTAACCTTTGGACAATATTGCTTCCTCCTGCGCTTTGAAACTATTTTTACAGAACTCGGTCTGAATTAGACCTTGCTTGAAAGTCCACATATAAAGCAATCACTTGCTTCCGTCCTTTTTAGCATTTGGCGGAAGATTTAGTTGTAACAGACTTCTTAATATGTATGATATATATAGTGTATGTTATTGGTAGCACATTCAGATGTGATCCTGGAAGCAACCAAAAGAGATATTTTATTTTTTTATGCTATTTATATATTACTTACATGTTCATTATCCTGCATACATTGAGACCAAGTTTTGAAGGAATTAACAGGATTAATTTTCTAATCCTAGATCGGTGTAGGTACAATCTAAAGCATATTAATTAACAGAACATAAAAGGGATGAACAGAACATGTACCTGGCATAATAACGCTGTCCATCTCGAACAGTAGAACAGAAAAAATTTTTCTTAGGGTTGTGTGAGAGTGGTACTACTCTCTGTCTGATAAGTTCTGTCTAGGGTTAGACTGATTAATGGGATGTCAGTCTATTTAATATCAGACGAGAGCAGGGACTTCTCAACAGGCTATGTGATTGGCCCAACCCATCACGGGCCACTCACAATATAAAAGCCCAATTATGATATTCATATATTAAATGCTATATATTAGAATAATATAGTTAATATAATAATGATATTTAATAATTGATTAATGCTAATCCAAAATAGGATATATATTATATTAAATTTCAACAATTCTCCCACTTGGATAGCAATAGTCAATTATTAAAATACAATAATCATTAAGGCTAAAATACCAACTATATTTATAGCACATGTCAAGAAACATGAGCTTTAACGATGCAGAAATAGTATCCGATAGGGAAGTAAATCATACAAAGTAAAAGCCCATATTTCATATAAAGAATAATGAATATGGATAAGCATAATTAATTAAAAGAAATATGCAATCCAAGAATAGTACAAGCATCTGAAAATGCTAAAAGAGATATGATAACAAAAGTGATGTCATCTCATACATATCTCATAAGAATAACAATTGAGTAAATGTAAAATTTCAGACTCCCACTAACCCAAAACATCAAAAGACTTAACTAATCCCATATGGGTTACATGATTCTGAAAAGCTTTAACAGTTAAGCCTTTAGTTAGTGGATCCGCCAACATGTATTCTGTAGCGAGATGTTCAATACGAGTCTGAAACTCCAGAATTTTCTCTCTAACAAACAGATATTTGATATCAAAGTGCTTTGATCGAGAAGAGCTTCTGTTGTTTTGAGAGAAATGAACAGCAGTAGTGTTGTCGCAGTATATCACAAGTGGCCTAGAAATGCTTTCAACAATGTGAAAACCAGAGATTAAGTTTTTCAGCCACACGGCTTGAGAAGTAGCCTCATAGCAAGCGACATACTCTGCCTCCATGGTAGAAGTAGCTGTAAGAGTCTGTTTAACACTCTTCCAAGAAATAGCTCCTTCTGCCATCATAAAAATAGAGCCAGAAGTAGACTTACGGTCGTCAGGGCAACCTGCAAAATCAGAATCAGAATAACCGATGACCTGAAGTTGATCAGACTTCTTGTAGGTCAACATGTAATCCTTGGTTCCCTGCAAATATCACATGACCTTCTTCACGGCTTTCCAATGACCCAAACCTGGGTTGCTCAAGTATCTCCCTAAAGCATTAACTGCAAAAGCGATATCGGGACGAGTACAAACTTGAGCATACATTAAACTGCCAACAGCGGAAGCATATGGGACCTTTCTCATTTCAGATATCTCTGAATCATTTTGAGGACATTGAGATTTAGATAGTTTGTCACCTTTCTGAACAGGTGCAGCACATGGGGAGCAAGAATGCATGTTAAACTGCTTGAGGATCTTTTCAATATATCCTCTCTGAGACAATCCAAGAATGCCACGTGACCTATCACGGTAAATCTGGATGCCTAGAACAACTGAAGCATCACCAAGGTCCTTCATATCAAAGTGGCTATTTAACATCAATTTTGTCTCAGTCAAAAGGTTAACACAACTGCTTGCAAGCAGAATATCGTCGACATATAAAACAAGAATTATAAAATTGCTCCCACTAGTCTTCAAATAAATGCACTGATCTGAAGCATTTTCCTTGAAGCCAAAAGAAGTGACAACACGATCAAATTTCAAGTACCATTGCCTAAATGCCTGCTTTAGTCCATAAATGGACTTTTTAAGTTTGCAAACCAAATGCTCTTTACCTGGCTCAATGAAACCATCAGCCTGAACCATGTAGACATCCTCGGCTAGATCTCCATTCAGAAAGGATGTCTTTACGTCCATCTGGTGAAGTTCTAAATCAAAGTGAGCTACTAAAGCCATAACAACCCGAAAAGCATCTTTCGTAGAAACTGGTGAGAATGTCTCCTTATAATTGATGCCGTCCTTTTGACTATAGCCTTTTGCTACTAGTCTAGCTTTATACCTCTCAACTTTTCCATCTGGACTACGCTTGGTCTTAAAGACCCATTTGCACCCAATCGGTTTGCAACCATCTGGCAATTCTACAAGAGCCCAAACACCATTATGAGACATGGAAGCTAATTCATCATGCATGGCATTCAGCCAATCAGAAGCATGAGAACTAGAGATAGCCTCCTGGAAAGTGATAGGATCGTCATCATTATGGAGATCAAACTCATGCTCCTGAAGATACACCACATAATCAACTGGTATAGAAGGCTTGCGTACTCTCTGAGATCTTCTTAATAGAGGTGCTTCTGCAATGTCATTTGGCGGTGCCACTGCATCTTGCGGTGCAATTACGCCTGTTTCAGTAGTATCATCAATTTCCTGTTCAATAACAGGTGGTACAACTACATCATATCCTCCTTGAAGTGTCTGATCATCATCATGAGCGACTGGAACCACAATATTCATGGGAAGTAAAACAGGCGACGCTGGAGCTATGGTCCGATCTTCTTTGAGAGTGATTGGTCGTGGTGTATGACTCCCACTATCTAAATCATCCTCAAAGAATATCGCTCTGTCAGACTCAATAACTCGCGTAGAATGAGAAGGGCAATAAAATCTGCAACCTCTAGAGCCTACGCAGTAGCCGATGAAGAAACCACTAATAGTTTTAAGATCAAGCTTCTTCAATTGAGGATTATAGGGTCTAACCTCTGCTTTACAACCCCACACGTGAAAGTGTTTTAAACTCGGCTTCCTTCCACTCATCAGTTCGTAGGGAGTTTTCGGCACAGATTTGCTAGGTACCTGATTAAGGATGTACACAGCTGTCTTTAAGGCATCTCCCCAAAGAAAAACTGGTAATGATGTATGACTCATCATGCATCTTACCATATCCATGAGTGTTCGATTACGTCTCTCTGCAACTCCATTCTGCTCAGGAGTACCAGGCATAGTGTATTGAGCTTCAATCCCACATTCATCGAGAAATTTGGCGAATGGTCCTGGATTTCTTCCAGTCTCACTGTATCTGCCATAATACTCACCTCCTCTGTCGGACCTCACGCATTTAATCTTCTTTCCAGTCTTTAATTCAATAGCAGCCTTGAAAGATCTGAAGGCATCTAAGGAACTGGATTTTTCTTGGAGGAGATCTATCCAACCAAATCTCGAGAAGTCATCTATGAAGGTAATGAAATACCTATATCCACCCATAGCAGTGGGTGTAATAGGTCCACATATGTCTGTGTGAATCAACTGCAACACATCATCACACCTATTTGCTCCTTTCTTCCTAGTCTTGGCAGTGAGCTTGCCTTTAATGCAGTCGATGCAAGCGTCAAAATCAGAGAAATTGAGATCATGAAGAATGCCTTCCTTAATCAGTCTTTCAATCCGGGGTCTAGAAATGTGCCCTAAGCGTCTATGCCACAGCATAGAAGAACTTTCATCAGTCCTATTACGCTTATTTCCAACAACAGAGTTAACAGACATATTGTTCAAATTCAGCATGTAAAGCCCATCACATAATACTCCTGAACCGACAGTAACAGAATTAAAACGAATAAAAACTTTTCCATTACTGAATTCAAAAGTGTAGCCATATTTATCCAAAGATGAAATTGAAATCAAATTCCTTCTCATAGAAGGTACATAAACAGCGTCTTTTAACAATAAAGTATGTCCAGAAGGTAAAAGCAATGTAACTACTCCTATTTCTTCCACCGACACTCTAGCTCCATCTCCCACAATGATATTGGATTCAGCATCACTTGGCTTCCTCAGACTTGTGAACCCCTGTAAAGAATTCACAACATGAATGGTTGCACCTGAGTCAAACCACCAAGTATTGGGAGCAACATCAATCATATTTGATTCATAACAAGCCAAAGCTAGGAGTGTACCTTGCTTGTCAAGTTTCCTCTTTAGAGTATAACAATCATCCACCTTATGGCCATACTTCTTGCAATACTTGCAGTTTCCTTTGAAAAAATTCTTCTTTGGCTCTAAGTGTTGAGAAACCCTATCGGCATTCAAAATTTAGATAATGATATAAGGTCTAAAGTATTGTATTATTATATTTCTTGTTTATTTTGGTCCGGGACCCTTAGGCGGGACCAGGTAGACAAGAAATTCTCTCTAACAGGCTTGATTGGCTGTGCACATAGAAACATTTAATTCTCTTATAGCATAATGACATTATGCATATTAAATGTTTTCTTTTTGTTGTTTTAACGCCAGCCTCCCTGCCTATGCAATTAACTTCTGTCAAAACACTAAATGGGACCAATTTTGAGGACTGGAAAGAATCTCTGGATTTGTATTTGGCCATCACTAATATGGACTTGGCCTTGAGAGAGGAAGAGCCCCCAGCTCTTACTGCTGAGTCCACTGTTGCTGAAAGGGCTTCTCGTGAAAAATGGGAGCACTCCAACAGGGTGTGTCTCATGGTGATGAAATACACCATGGAGAAGTCTATTAGACAGAGCATTCCAGAGAACAAGAATGCTAAGGATTTTCTGAAGTCCGTTGGTGAGAAATTCACCACTTTTGATAAAGCTCAGAAAGGCCAGTATCTCTCTCTGATTGAGAAGACTAAATATGATGGTATTAGTGGAGTTCGTGAGCACATCATGAAGTTAGTCCACTATTTTAATAAACTGAAGTCTCTCAAGGTTGATCTTGGTGAGAGCTATCTAATCTGGCAAGTACTGGAGTCACTCCCTTCTCAGTTTGACGTTCTGAAACCTCCTACAATACTCAGAAAACTGAATGGACGATTGATGAAATGATTGCCATTATCTCTCAAGAAGAGGATTCCATAAAGAAAGGAAAAGCACACAGTGTTCAGTTTGCTGCTGCTTCTTCTTCTGGTGCTAAGTCTGAGAAAAGGAGAGGTCACAAAGGAAAGTTTCAACGTGACAAGAAGAAAGGGGGAAAAGTTTCTCAACACTTAGAGCCAAAGAAGAATTTTTTCAAAGGAAACTGCAAGTATTGCAAGAAGTATGGCCATAAGGTGGATGATTGTTATACTCTAAAGAGGAAACTTGACAAGCAAGGTACACTCCTAGCTTTGGCTTGTTATGAATCAAATATGATTGATGTTGCTCCCAATACTTGGTGGTTTGACTCAGGTGCAACCATTCATGTTGTGAATTCTTTACAGGGGTTCACAAGCCTGAGGAAGCCAAGTGATGCTGAATCCAATATCATTGTGGGAGATGGAGCTAGAGTGTCTGTCACATCCCAAAAATTGAGCATGTGAAAAGATACTACTCATTTGATATAATTCTCAAACATACGTTATATACATATATTCTGTAAGGTTTTACATTCAACCTTAATCATTCATTCCACACTACAGAATTATATTCATCTGATAAGCAAATATAGACATACATAGTCTGATATTTCTATCTCATCGCAAGCCTAGGAGACCTATAGAAAGTACAGAGCGTTTCTAATATCCACATTAATAAGTACTGGTGTCCCACCAGACAGAAATAGAGAGTAATCCCAAGGGCTTCTAATCTTACAACGGATACTCTTCTTCTTTGTTTTCTGTATCTGAAAAAAATAATCATAGGGAGTGTGAGTTTATTTAAAAACTCAGTAAGTAAATAACTGTACTATATAAAATATCAAAAGTACAAATACCACATTTATTCATATAATTAATTGTCTTATACATCGAGTAGTATGGGACTCTAACCCTTTCAAACTCATGAATAAGATTTCATAGATATACACCGAGTAGTATGGGACTCTAACCCTTTCAAACTCGTGAATAAGATCTCATAAGTATACGCCGAGTAGTATGGGACTTTAACCCTTTCAACTCGTGTATAGGTTTCATAGATATGCACTGAGTAGTATGGGACTTTAACCCTTTCAAACTCGTGTATAAGATTTCTTAGATATACACCGAGTAGTATGAGACTTTAACCCTTTCACACTCGTGTATTAGATCCTGTAGATCTTTACTCATTAATAAAATAGTGAGAATTCATCACATAGTACAATTGTCATGAAATAAATAATTTCTTCATACTCTTATTTCTACTGATCATCATATACTCCCATATGAAAAATTAATTGCTTATTATCCAAATAATATTGTAAATGGGACTTATATTGTACTTTGACTAGTAATATCAAATTAGCTGAGCAAGGTTATTCACTCACCTTGATGTTTGTCCAAGTTTACCTTGTTCCACACTAGAATTTGTGTAGGAAAATTTCCTAGTAAAATATATTACAAGGAATCATAAGAAAGGAAACAAAATCACGAAAATACGTAAAATTTTCTGACTGCTACAGTAACGGGTTGCTACAGTACGGTTTGCTACAGTAACGGTTCGCTACAGTGTCGGTTCGCTACAGTAACGTTGACTGCTACAGTACCGTTGACTGCCGACACTACAGTACTGCTACAGTAACCCGAAGAAAATTTTTCAGATTTTGTTTCGAAATTTCTGGTCGCTACAGTAACCCGTTTTTTGCAGAAGTTTTTGCAGAAATTTCTAACAAATTCATCCTTTCTTTTCTTGTTTCAAAACCAGAATTTCAACTCTTTTAACCGATTATAACTCAAATATAACTTCTAAAACAACTGAGATTCACGAATTATCATCAAAATCTTCAAGAACAAAACCTCCTCTAATCTTCCATATAAACTTAGATTTAAGGAAAATAACGAGATTAAAGCTTACCTTTGATCCTTACAAAGCTTTTGAACCGAACAAATAATCGAACTTCTGAAGATCAAGGAAAGGATTTGAGAAGAAAATGAAGAACTGAGAGAGAAATGCTTTTCTGCCTTCCTTCGGCTGAGTGAAAAATGAGGGGTACTATTGAAACTTTATATTAAATATTTCTAATGGGTTATTCAATAACCCATGGGTATCCATAACCCAACATCCAAACCTATCCAGTCAATTTACAATAAATGGATTAATTGACCATTCTGAAACCACTTTTCCATGAATTTCACCATTCTTAGAATATATCCCTCATTGTGTAAATATTTAGTCCAGTCATTTAACTCAATTTTCATAAATAATATTCAAAGAGAACAATTAAATATGAAAATTAAAAATGACCAAAATAAATAACTAAAGTAACGTTGTTGTAATACCCATGAAAAATAAAATATAAATATTTGTTTACAAACTACTGTTACTATTTCAGTATACGGTACTATTCACCCGTATAATACTATTTATGTATATGGTACTGTTCATTTATACAATCGAAATGTCAAGTACTAGATGTGGTTTGGTCATAAGAGAAAACTAGAAAGAAGTTCGTGGGAGAAAATGACGTTTTATGTGTAAAAATACCCTCAGGGACTAAAGTGAAAGGACTGAATTGAAAAGAAACTTAAAGGTTTAAGGTGAAATGATAGTTTTTCCCTTAAGTTTTTCAATAGTAAGCCGCCTGCGACTTTTCCGAAATTTGCACAGTAACCGTAAATGATTAATGTGGATTATTTTATTAGAAATGTCATTTTCATGAATAGTAAATTGAATATTTTATTAGTGCATAGTGATAAATAGTACCGTTGACTTTTCTTATAAATAGGCTCTTCCATTTCACTTCTAAACTCACACCTTCAACTTCTCTTCTTCTCTCCTTAAGTTTTTCTTACTCAAATGCTAGGCCTCTGAGATTTTGGGCCTTTCCTTTTCAGCTTAGCGGTATACTGAAATTTATTTGTGTACTCTTGTCCGTAACGACTTAGAGAAGTGATACTCGTATGGAATCGAGGTGAGAGATCCTACCTTACCTTGTTTGCTTATTTAATGTATATATTAAAAGTATACTCTATACATATATGTGACATGAAATTCATGCATTCATGTTATACATTGAAATGTGTAAATATGATTCTGTTGTGAACTTTTCCTGAAATGAGATGCATATGGTTGCCTATGATTGTGTAATGTGGTTGTGTTTGATCTTGATAGAAACGGAAATAAAGTTTATGGGATCCCATAGGATGAAATAAGGGTGGAATGAAATCACTATAGCCACGTGATATTGAATATGATATTAGTCCTTTTAAGGACGGGGTGAAATAAGGTTAGACTACAGATTTGTCCCTTTGAGGACAGGGGTGAAATAAGGGAGGATACGGCAGGGGCCGTGGGGCAACGACCACTTATTGTGGACGGGACCCGAAAAATGTCTGGGAACTTGATTTAGAATTGTATGAATTGTTTGAATTGTTTGAAATGTGATTTGGTTTGATCTTAAATATGTTGTTAATTGCGAGGTCGATTTGCTCACTGAGTTTAAAAGCTCACATTGTTTGTACAACCTTTTTGTTTAGATCAGGTTGCCAGTGAAGAATATTCGCTAGAAGAGTAAATCACTTTGGACCCTCCCGCTATCGGGTAGGCCCCTCTATTGTTGTAGATTATGTTGCTCTGTAATCATCTAGGACATCTAGATCAGGGGTTTGGCATTTGGTTTGTATGTCAGCATAATAATATATTTTAGAATCTATTATTATGTGCAAATCATCTCTATGAATTTCAAATAAGAAAATTTGATATATTTTCTTCAGGAATGGTTATTTTGATAATGACTAAACTCATGGGTAGAATTTATCGAAAGGCTTACAGTGATGGGATATTCATCATTGTGCCGGTCATGTGCCCAGAAAACGGGTCGTGACAAAGTTGGTATCAGAGCAATGGTTGTTAGGTCTCCTAGTGATTACAGAGCAAGGTAACCTTAGTGGGACCTCCTCTATCGTTGTGAACCCGGGCACAACTATAGAGAGACGGCTCTACTGAAGGTCCTGTAGGATGTTTTCATTTCCTTTCCCTCCGAGACTTATCTCTTCTTAGGAATTATGTTCTCAGTTTTAGTTTTAGACAGATGTGGCTACACTTTTGAACTTAGTCAAGGAAAAGTTGTTATTTGTTTTGATTCCGTTGTTGTTGGATCAAATTTTTATATGGTGGATTTTATAAGCTGAATTCATGATTGATTTTGTGTAGCTATATTATTTTAGGGTACCAGCCAATAAAAGAAACCACTTGCATTAAAAAAAAAACTGAAGGATTACATTGCAAAAAAAGAAGAAGTTTACTCATGTATGAGTAATCTAAAAGCGAGGTGGTCTTGGATTAGGAGGGTTGTATTGTATCATTACCCCTCGACCATTCCTTGGAGCAAGAGACATAGTAATGTCGCGGAGGGTAGTGTAAATTCCATTCATACAATCAACACTTCTTTGCTGTTGATTGCAGAAGCACTGGGTGGACCAATAGAAGAACCTATCTATTCTCGAAGTCATTGCCGCGTTATTGCGTTTGGTTAACTTCTCCAGATCTTCTATCATCTTCTTGAGGTTTTTCACCTCCTGCTCTAAACAGGCGATTTTGTCCTCCGAGCTATGGCTTGTGCTAATCTCCTCAGCTTCCTCATTCTTCTTCATCTTCTTCTCCTTTTGATTCTCTTGAGGTCCCTCGAGAGGTCTTTTGCCCTTGTCCCTGCATAAACTTAAGTTTAAGTCAAGTTCTTCTTCCTTAGCCTCTACTGTGAGATCAATGTACTTCCTTGAGGCCATGATTTGGAAAAATTTAGAAATTTTTGTAAGAGTATGAGGCGAGAGGAATACTGGGGGATTGTAGGCTCAGAGATTATTACTCTTTGTGGTGTGGTAACTGAGAACGCTGAGAAGGTTTTTATAGAGAAAAATTTGGACTAAGAGACAAAGAATATATCTCTTCACCGCACCCCTACACGATCAACCTATGGATTTCTGCAAGTTGGAAGCCAGAAGTCTAGGGTAGGCGTGCACACCGATAGCGCGTTGCATTAATGCCAAAACCACGAAAGTCAGTATTCGGTGGATTTGCAGCCGATTTTACTTGGTTTTCCCATTTCTCCCGTTGGCATTTTTCGAAATTCAAAGAAGTTGACGATATAGCCATTAAAGATTGCCTTGGATGCTTTTATGATGAACTGAAATGCATTTCTCCGTTTTATTGTGTTGTTCTTAAGAGCCTTCAGTTGAGTATAATATACATAATTGATTGAATCATGTTATAATTACATTTATGTATGTTATTCATGCATAATGAGTGAAGGCTACGATCAAGGAGAATATGTGATGATCCTACATATACTCATAGAGAATGAGAAATTAAAATGACTTGGATAGAATGAAATGTGTAGAGGATAATACATCTTCATGGTTACACATACTTACATATAATGCTCTCGTGGGCAAATGAAAGGCAATGTTTCCTTGCATCATGATAATACTTGATACATGTGTCGTAAGCAGTTAACTTTGTTTTAAAATATATATATTTACATATATATTATGTGTAAGTCCAGAGTAAAGACACCGATTAGAATCTAAGATACGGCCAATATGAGACTACCCGATCATAGAGTGATATCGTGATCTGAGATTACACTATAAGACAAGTATAGAGTGAGGAAATCATAGATTGAAACGGCGATTAGTCGAAAATTTTGAGAAAGGTCAAGATTAGCTGAAAATTTTTTTGAGGAAATCTTTGACTTATGTTAATTGCATTTACTATTTATCTGCATGTCCGACATTAATTGCTGGCATTGCGACGTATATGATCTGTAAACCTTATAGCGAGCGGCGTGTAGGTTGTGGTGGCTTTAGCTCCAGGGGCTTCGGGTTGTCTATAAATCTTGTATGCCCGTTACCCTACTCATTACACCAAGCGAACTTCTTTCATTACATACCTATTTCTCAATCTCCATTCCTTTCTCATTCAAAGTTATTTCTGATATCCCTAGAGCAATGGCCGATAATAAGTCTTTCAACTTGAATTTTGAGGCTGGCAATGTAGAACTTGATTTAAATCTAAGTCTCGGAGACAACAAAGGGAAGAGACCTGTAGACAGGTCACCAGAAATTAAGAAAAGAAAGAGGGATGTAATAAAGTTGCAGGAGGACAGTACTGCAACATCCTCAGAAAATAAGCTTGCGTTCCTAGAGCGTAAGATCGAAAACCTGGAGCATAAGATAGAGAGCCTGGAATATAAGACAGAGGACCAGAAGCGACTAATAAATCGTCTCTTTGAAAACCAAGAGAAACTGATAAACCGTCGTTTCGGGGAACTAGCTAATCGAGTTGATAGACATTCAATGTTTGCAACTCAAAATTTTCGTGACCAACAAGCAAGGTGTATTGACTGTATGAACGGAGTAACTTCTGCTCTTCGCCAAATTTCTCAGGCGCTTCCTCCAGAAACCCTTTCTAGGCTACAACGATTAGCTTCCTCCTTAAGGTCTGAAGCACCTTCCTCTTCTAGACCTGGAGCACCTTTTACATTTCAAAAGCCTCCTCGTCCTTAATTTATTTTTCTTTTGTTTGTACCTAAAGCTACATTTGGTGTAAGCTTCACGTATTAAAATTATCTATGTACTAGAAATAAAATTTAAGTTAGTATCTAGATCTTCTTTGTTGAAGTGATTCATTTTACTGAAAGAACTTGAGGAATGAGAAGATATTGGACTTGTTATATTTCATACTTGATTCTAAAGCATAGTATAGTAATATCTTTTTGACTGAGCAGAGTTACTAAAATGATATTTCATTGCACTTCTGAGCTATAGAGGAATGTTGAATAAGTATTTTATGAACCTATATATAGAGAACTATGGGTTTGCCCTAAGCATTGAAGGGATACGACTCTATATGAGTCATTGAGGTGAGAGGAATTTCTATATATATTTATTTTATAATTATGCATGAGGAGTATGTTATTTACTTAACTCATTTTCTGGGATTGTTCTTCCTAGAGAATTATGTAATAATTTTACGTGATTTTTCCTTTTATATGACGCCATCAGCTGAGAGTGTCGCCTTAAGGTAGAAGGATCGCCTTTGGGCAAGAGTATTACCTATGGCCAAAATGATGCCTTCAGGTGGAGTACTTGTATTCGTAAAAGTTATAAGTTATGTGTGTGATAACTTGTGTCCTGATATTCAGTATAAACTGAAAAGACCACGTGTCACTTTTGATAAGACACCTATTTGAGGTTTTACATAGAGACAGAGTTCGTCTCTGATCAGATGGTTTAAGTTTGGTAAAGGTTACGAGGATTAGACACTTTATGATACAAAAGGTTGTGGAGAAGATCAAACTGATGAAGAAGAGATTACTTGCTGTTTAGAAAAGGCAAAAGTCTTATGAAAATTATTGATAATGCGGTTTAGAGTTCATAGTCAATGGTATAATGTTCTTGTAAATCTCACCAAGGGTGTGATGATGTTTTGGAAGAAAGAGATGCAAAGGATGAGATATAGACGAAGTAATCACACTTATTTCAGTCTTGAGATGAGTTTTGAATTCGGGGGACCGAATTCTCTTAAGGGGGTGATAATGTAATACCCATGAAAAATAAAATATAAATATTTGTTTACAAACTACTGTTACTATTTCAGTATACGGTACTATTCACCCGTATAATACTATTTATGTATATGGTACTGTTCATTTATACAATCGAAATGTCAAGTACTAGATGTGGTTTGGTCATAAGAGAAAACTAGAAAGAAGTTCGTGGGAGAAAATGACGTTTTATGTGTAAAAATACCCTCAGGGACTAAAGTGAAAGGACTGAATTGAAAAGAAACTTAAAGGTTTAAGGTGAAATGATAGTTTTTCCCTTAAGTTTTTCAATAGTAAGCCGCCTGCGACTTTTCCGAAATTTGCACAGTAACCGTAAATGATTAATGTGGATTATTTTATTAGAAATGTCATTTTCATAAATAGTAAATTGAATATTTTATTAGTGCATAGTGATAAATAGTACCGTTGACTTTTCTTATAAATAGGCTCTTCCATTTCACTTCTAAACTCACACCTTCAACTTCTCTTCTTCTCTCCTTAAGTTTTTCTTACTCAAATGCTAGGCCTCTGAGATTTTGGGCCTTTCCTTTTCAGCTTAGCGGTATACTGAAATTTATTTGTGTACTCTTGTCCGTAACGACTTAGAGAAGTGATACTCGTATGGAATCGAGGTGAGAGATCCTACCTTACCTTGTTTGCTTATTTAATGTATATATTAAAAGTATACTCTATACATATATGTGACATGAAATTCATGCATTCATGTTATACATTGAAATGTGTAAATATGATTCTGTTGTGAACTTTTCCTGAAATGAGATGCATATGGTTGCCTATGATTGTGTAATGTGGTTGTGTTTGATCTTGATAGAAACGGAAATAAAGTTTATGGGATCCCATAGGATGAAATAAGGGTGGAATGAAATCACTATAGCCACGTGATATTGAATATGATATTAGTCCTTTTAAGGACGGGGTGAAATAAGGTTAGACTACAGATTTGTCCCTTTGAGGACAGGGGTGAAATAAGGGAGGATACGGCAGGGGCCGTGGGGCAACGACCACTTATTGTGGACGGGACCCGAAAAATGTCTGGGAACTTGATTTAGAATTGTATGAATTGTTTGAATTGTTTGAAATGTGATTTGGTTTGATCTTAAATATGTTGTTAATTGCGAGGTCGATTTGCTCACTGAGTTTAAAAGCTCACATTGTTTGTACAACCTTTTTGTTTAGATCAGGTTGCCAGTGAAGAATATTCGCTAGAAGAGTAAATCACTTTGGACCCTCCCGCTATCGGGTAGGCCCCTCTATTGTTGTAGATTATGTTGCTCTGTAATCATCTAGGACATCTAGATCAGGGGTTTGGCATTTGGTTTGTATGTCAGCATAATAATATATTTTAGAATCTATTATTATGTGCAAATCATCTCTATGAATTTCAAATAAGAAAATTTGATATATTTTCTTCAGGAATGGTTATTTTGATAATGACTAAACTCATGGGTAGAATTTATCGAAAGGCTTACAGTGATGGGATATTCATCATTGTGCCGGTCATGTGCCCAGAAAACGGGTCGTGACAGTTGTAGAATTCTAAAATACTCTTAAGCGAATTATATTCTGAAATTAACGGGTATTACATTCTATCCCCCTTAAAAGAATTCGGTCCTCCGAATTAAAATCTTACCTCAAGTTTCAAATAGATGTGGATAGTTTTTCCACATCTCATCTTCTGCCTCCCACGTAGCTTCCTCGCGAGAATGATTTCTCCAAAGAACCTTGACAGTAGGAATTCTTTAGTACGCAATTTCTTGACTTTTCTATCAAGGATAGCTACTGGTACCTCTTCGTAGGTGAGAGTTTCATCCAAATGAACTTCTTGGGGTTGAATGACATGAGAAGGATCAGGAAGATACTTCCGTAGCATGGACACATGAAATATTGGATGAACTCCCTCTAGGTTGGAAGGTAGGTCTAGGCGATATGCCACATTACCCACTCTGTCTACAACCTCATATGGGCCAACATACCTCGGACTAAGCTTGCCTTTCTTCCCGAATCTCATTACTCCCTTCATAGGTGAGATTCGTAAGAAAACCATATCACCTATTGCAAATTCAAGGTCACGTCGTCGGTTGTCCGCATAAGACTTCTGTCTACTCTGAGCAGTTAACAACTTCTCTCTGATCAGTTTAACTTTATTTATATCTTCCTGTATCATCTCAGGTCCAAATATTTTGGTTTCACCAAGTTCAAACCAACCTATAGGAGATCGACACCGTCTCCCATATAAAGCCTCAAAAGGTGCCATCTGAATACTGGCTTGGTAACTGTTGTTATAAGCAAATTTAATAAGAGACAAATGATCTTCCCAACTTCCACTGAAATCCATCACACAAGCTCTTAGCATATCCTCTAAAGTCTGAATTGTCCTTTCGGACTGTCCATCAGTCTGAGGATGGAATGCTGTGCTAAGATTCACTTTGGTACCCAAAGCCTCTTGAAAGACTTTCCAGAACCGAGAAGTAAACTGAGGTCCTCGGTCTGATATAATGGATATTGGTACACCATGAAGTTTCACTATTTCTTTAACATAAAGTCGAGCAAGTTTTGCTACACTGAAAGTGGTATGAACAGGAAGAAAATGTGCTGACTTAGTAAGTCGATCCACTATGACCCATATTGAGTCATTTCCTTTTGTTGACCGAGGTAAACCTACCACAAAATCCATAGTGATCCTTTCCCACTTCCACTCGGGAATATCTAGTTTTTGCATCAAACCAGGTGGTCGTCGATGTTCAGCTTTAACTTGCTGACAAGTCAAACATCGAGCTACAAAGTCAGTCACGTCTCGCTTCATGCCCTCCCACCAGTAAACTTGTTTCAAGTCCTGATACATTTTCACAGCACCAGGATGTACAACGTAGGGTGAACCATGAGCTTTCATTAAGATTTCATGTTTCAAAGATTCAATGTTGGGGACACAGAGTCTCCCATTAAACCATAAGACTCCTTCTTCATCTACCAAGAAACTTGGTGCTAGACCTTGCCTTGCCTTATCTCTGACTTTGACCATATCAATGTCACCTTCTAAAGTTGCTTTTACTTTTTCAACAAGGGATGATCTAATTGTTAAATGAGCCAGAAATGTACCTGACTCAGTGATCTCGAAGAATACTCCATCAGCTTCCAATTCTTGTAGTTCATGTATTAGAGACCTCCTTATAGTGGCAATGTGAGCTAAACTTCCCATAGACTTTCGACTTAGAGCATCAGCCACTACATTTGCTTTACCTGGATGGTAAAGGATGGTACAATCATAATCTTTCAGAAGTTCCATCCACCTTCGTTGCCTTAGATTGAGATCTCTTTGCTCAAAAATGTACTTAAGGCTTTTGTGATCTGTAAAAATTTTACAAGTTTCCCCATACAAGTAATGTCTCCATATCTTTAGGGCAAACACTACAGCTGCCATTTCCAAATCATGAGTGGGGTAATTCAATTCATGCTTTTTAAGCTGACGTGAGCCATAAGCTATGACTTTACCATGTTGCATCAATACACACCCTAAGCCTATCCTTGAGGCATCACAGAATACAGAGTAACCCCCTGGTCCTGATGGTAGGGTTAAGACTGGTGCAGAAGTTAAACACTCTTTCAATTGGGTGAAACTTTGTTCACATGAATCATCCCAAATGTATTTAACATTCTTTCAGGTTAACTTATTTAATGGGAGAGCCGTCTTAGAGAAATCTTTGACAAAGCGACGGTAATACCCTGCTAAGCCAAGAAAACTACGTACTTCAGACACAGTTGTTAGTCTAGGCCATTGTTTTACTGCTTCAATTTTACTTGGATCTACATGAATACCTTCTTGGAAAATAACATGTCCCAAAAATGTTACATGACTCATCCAGAATTCACATTTTGAGAGCTTTGTGTACAACTGATGCTCTCTCAAAGTCTGAAGCACTATTCTCAAATGCTCAGTATGTTCTTTATGACTCTTTGAATACACCAAAATATCATCAATAAATACAATTACAAACTTATCAAGGAAGGATTTAAACACTCTGTTCATTAAATCCATAAATACTGCTGGTGCATTTGTCAACCCAAAAGACATCACAAGAAACTCATAATGTCCATACCGTGTACGAAAAGCAGTCTTAGGTATATCATCATTCTTAATTCGTAACTGATGATATCCAGACCTTAGATCAATCTTTGAGAAGTATTTTGCTCCTTGAAGCTGATCAAACAAATCATCTATCCTTGGTAAAGGATACTTATTCTTCACTGTGACTTTATTCAGCTGACGATAATCTATACATAATCTCATAGAACCATCTTTCTTTTTCACAAAAAGAACAGGAGCACCCCAAGGTGAAAAACTTGGGCGAATGAACCCTTTGTTTAACAAATCTTCCAATTGTTCTTTGAGTTCTTTTAGCTCAACAGGAGCCATACGATAAGGTGGAATAGAAATTGGTCTTGTGTCTGGGACCAAATCAATACTGAACTCAATATCTCTTTCTGGCGGTAATCCAGGTAAATCTTCTGGGAACACATCTGGGAATTCATTAACCACATGAATGTCTTCTAACTTCTGTTCTTTCTTTTCTAAATCTTTGATAAAAGCTAGAAATCCCTGACATCCCTTTCGCAACATACGCTGGGCACTTAACATAGATATCATGTTGCAAGGTACATCACTTCGATCTCCTTGAAACACAAAATTACTCCTCCCCGGTATATTAAAGGAAATAACTTTGTCACGACAATTTATAGTAGCATGACAAGAAGATAGCCAGTCCATCCCTAGAATCACATCAAAATCTAACATATTGAGAACCATAAGATCTATCTCAGTTTTTATGCCCCCAACAATTATTTTACAAGAACGATAACATGTTTTAACCATCAAAGTCTCTCTCATCGGTGTGGAAACCAAGAATGGTTCTTTAAGAGTAATCGAATCAAATGCAAATCTCTTGGCAAATAGGGGTGACACATATGAGTGAGTAGAACCGGGGTCAAACAAAATACGTGCAGCAAAAGTATTAACAGATAATATACCTGTAACTACAGCATTGGATGTTTGAGCATCCTGTCGGGTTAGAGCATATACTCTTGCATTTCCTCTGCCAGCAGCTTGTTTTTCACGGTCACCTTGGCCTCTTCCAGAACCTCTTCCCATACTACCCCCTATTGAAGGGGTTGGTGTTTGAGTAATAGATTGTGGTCGAGGTGGCAAAGTAGACCCTTGACCTGGTCTTGTCATGAGCTGAGGGCACTCCCTTATAAAATGTCCTTTTTGTCCACAGTTAAAACAACCTGTACCAACAATGTTTAACCTGCATTCTCCGAAGTGAAACTTTCCACATTCAGGACATTGAGGTTTTTCCCTTCTACCTTGAGTACCTCCTCTACTAGAAGAGCTAAAACCACCCCTGCTCTCTGAACGAGGCTTAGCCACACTGGCTGTAGAATAAGTTGACTTAGTAGGAGTGGCTGGAGCATTTTGTGATGCAGTAAAGGGTTTCAAAGTCCCTGAGTCTTCCCCTTGATCAAAAGATCTTCTATATCTAGCTTTCTTCTTTTGACGATATTCTTCTTTATTCTTTGACCTCTTTTCCATTCTTCGGGCCACATCAACAGCCTCTGAGTACGAAGAGTAATCGTTCATATTAGAACCCACTTGATCATATAAGGCATCACGAAGCCCTTCCACAAACTTTTCTATTTTCTTCCTTTCAGAAGGAATGATTTCAGGGGCATATTTAGATAATTTAACAAACTGAGCTGAATATTCATCAACAGTCATGGTTCCCTGTCGTAGATACAGAAAATCTCTGGCCCTGGATGATCGTTCACTTGCCGGAAGAAATTCATCCATAACCAATCTGTAAAATTCTGTCCACATAACTGGCGGTGCGCCTTGAATTCTGGCTTTCTTCCAGTTCCTCCACCATTTACCAGCCCTACCTTTTAACTGAAAGGAAGTGAATTCTACCTTTTGAGTAGGAGAACACCCTATA
The DNA here is from genome assembly GCA_037074585.1 of Biancaea sappan. NCBI lineage: Eukaryota > Viridiplantae > Streptophyta > Magnoliopsida > Fabales > Fabaceae > Biancaea > Biancaea sappan. The sequence continues at coordinate 28,352,359 of CM073500.1, forward strand.
GCATCACAGATTGCTTCACAATCTTCAAGGAAACATTGTGGGTCCTCTTTGGGATCTTCCCCTGAAAAAGTAGGAGGCCTCATTTTCTGGAATTCAGACATTCTTACCTCCCTTACGTTATCTCCTCCAGCTAACTGAGCTGGTGGTACAATTTCAGCTTCAACAATAGGAGGATCCACTGGCAGGTTAGCTTGTGCAGCTCGACCTCTCATTTCAGCCTCAAATCGGTCAAATCGTTCATTCATCAAATTAATCACATGTGCAATAGTTGCATTGCCAACGTGAGCATCAGGTTCGACTCTCCTTGCTTGCTCACTAGTTGCACCCTCAGTACTTTGAGCATGTAAACTATCACTACGGTTAGGATCATCTTGCACATGTACTGGTGGATTTATGGCCCTCCTTGGACCCATATGCTCATTATTATTAGAAGATCCTTCTGACATTGTACTGTCACAGATCTACACACATAACAAACAATTTTCAGACATAAACAAAATATCACTTACTAGCCCCACTGAGAAGTTATCCATAAAATGACGTTATACTCTACAAGGTCTTTTATGGAAACTAATCCTATGGTCATGTCGCGGCTCATGACAATAGGGAAGGGCCCACAAAGATCACTTTGCTCTGTACTCTATAGGGGACCTATAAAACCTTTCCTCTGATACCAAATTGTCACATCCCAAAAATTGAGCATGTGAAAAGATACTACTCATTTGATATAATTCTCAAACATACGTTATATACATATATTCTGTAAGGTTTTACATTCAACCTTAATCATTCATTCCACACTACAGAATTATATTCATCTGATAAGCAAATATAGACATACATAGTCTGATATTTCTATCTCATCGCAAGCCTAGGAGACCTATAGAAAGTACAGAGCGTTTCTAATATCCACATTAATAAGTACTGGTGTCCCACCAGACAGAAATAGAGAGTAATCCCAAGGGCTTCTAATCTTACAACAGATACTCTTCTTCTTTGTTTTCTGTATCTGAAAAAAATAATCATAGGGAGTGTGAGTTTATTTAAAAACTCAGTAAGTAAATAACTGTACTATATAAAATATCAAAAGTACAAATACCACATTTACTCATATAATTAATTGTCTTATACATCGAGTAGTATGAGACTCTAACCCTTTCAAACTCATGAATAAGATTTCATAGATATACACCGAGTAGTATGGGACTCTAACCCTTTCAAACTCGTGAATAAGATCTCATAAGTATACGCCGAGTAGTATGGGACTTTAACCCTTTCAACTCGTGTATATGTTTCATAGATATGCACTGAGTAGTATGGGACTTTAACCCTTTCAAACTCGTGTATAAGATTTCTTAGATATACACCGAGTAGTATGGGACTTTAACCCTTTCACACTCGTGTATTAGATCCCGTAGATCTTTACTCATTAATAAAATAGTGAGAATTCATCACATAGTACAATTGTCATGAAATAAATAATTTCTTCATATTCTTATTTCTACTGATCATCATATACTCCCATATGAAAAATTAATTGTTTATTATCCAAATAATATTGTAAATGAGACTTATATTGTACTTTGACTAGTAATATCAAATTAGCTGAGCAAGGTTATTCACTCACCTTGATGTTTGTCCAAGTTTACCTTGTTCCACACTAGAATTTGTGTAGGAAAATTTCCTAGTAAAATATATTACAAGGAATCATAAGAAAGGAAACAAAATCACGAAAATACGTAAAATTTTCTGACTGCTACAGTAACGGGTTGCTACAGTACGGTTTGCTACAGTAACGGTTCGCTACAGTGTCGGTTCACTACAGTAACGTTGACTGCTACAGTACTGCTACAGTAACCCGAAGAAAATTTTTCAGATTTTGTTTCGAAATTTCTGGTCGCTACAGTAACCCGTTTTTTGCAGAAGTTTTTGCAGAAATTTCTAACAAATTCATCCTTTCCTTTCTTGTTTCAAAACCAGAATTTCAACTCTTTTAACCGATTATAACTCAAATATAACTTCTAAAACAACTGAGATTCACGAATTATCATCAAAATCTTCAAGAACAAAACCTCCTATAATCTTCCATATAAACTTAGATTTAAGGAAAATAACGAGATTAAAGCTTACCTTTGATCCTTACAAAGCTTTTGAACCGAACAAATAATCGAACTTCTGAAGATCAAGGAAAGGATTTGAGAAGAAAATGAAGAACTGAGAGAGAAATGCTTTTCTGCCTTCCTTCGGCTGAGTGAAAAATGAGGGGTACTATTGAAACTTTATATTAAATATTTCTAATGGGTTATTCAATAACCCATGGGTATCCATAACCCAATATCCAAACCCATCCAGTCAATTTACAATAAATGGATTAATTGACCTTTCTGAAACCACTTTTCCATGAATTTCACCATTCTTAGAATATATCCCTCATTGTGCAAATATTTAGTCCAGTCATTTAACTCAATTTTCATAAATAATATTCAAAGAGAACAATTAAATATGAAAATTAAAAATGATCAAAATAAATAACTAAAGTAACGTTGTAGAATTCTAAAATACTCTTAAGCGAATTATATTCTGAAATTAACGGGTATTACAGTGTCGGTGGAAGAAATAGGAGTAGTTACATTGCTTTTACCTTCTGGACATACTTTATTGTTAAAAGACGATGTTTATGTACCTTCTATGAGAAGGAATTTGATTTCAATTTCAGCTTTGGATAAATATGGCTACACTTTTGAATTCAGTAATGGAAAAGTTTTTATTCGTTTTAATTCTGTTACTGTCGGTTCAGGAGTATTATGTGATGGGCTTTACATGCTGAATTTGAACAATATGTCTGTTAACTCTGTTGTTGGAAATAAGCGTAATAGGACTGATGAAAGTTCTTCTATGTTGTGGCATAGACGCTTAGGGCACATTTCTAGACCCCGGATTGAAAGACTGATTAAGGAAGGCATTCTTCATGATCTCAATTTCTCTGATTTTCACTTATATGATTCGTATGAATGGTTTGAATCAAAACCCTAAAACAATTTTGAGATTAACCTACTAAATTAGGGCAAACGAAATTTGTTTTAAAATTTGGATTTTAGGGAATTGCGAAAATCAGAAAAAATTGTTAATTAATAGCCATAGAATGTACTACAAACCAGGCTCTGATACCATTGAAGGAATTAACAGGATTAATTTTCTAATCCTAGATCGGTGTAGGTACAATCTAAAGCATATTAATTAACAGAACATAAAAGGAATGAACAGAACATGTACCTAGCATAATAGCGCTGTCCATCTCGAACAGTAGAACAGAGGGAATTTTTCTTAGGGTTGTGTGAGAGTGGTACTACTCTCTGTCTGATAAGTTCTGTCTAGGGTTAGACTGATTAATGGGATGTCAGTCTATTTAATATCAGACGAGAGCAGGAACTTCTCAACAGGCTATGTGATTGGCCCAACCCATCACAGGCCACTCACAATATAAAAGCCCAATTATAATATTCATATATTAAATGCTATATATTAGAATAATATAGTTAATATAATAATGATATTTAATAATTGATTAATGCTAATCTAAAATAGGATATATATTATATTAAATTTCAACAAGTTTTTGATAGTCTTTGTTCCTACAGGGATCACTGCACCTTAATAATGCAGCGACGCGGTGGTGTTGGGTATCCTTTCTTTGACTTTGGTAGCTTTGGACCTTCAACGAGTCTGTTGTCAAACTTTTTTGGGGGAAGGGATCCGTTTGATGACCCTTTCTTCACTCGCCCTTTTGGAGGAATGCTCGAGTCCAGTCTATTTGCTCCAAGGGGATTTAGCTTCCCAGATGTGCGTCCATCTGGATTTCTTGAAGATTATACTCCAGGGACCAGGAAATCTAGGGGGCCTATTATTGAGGGATTAAATTCTGATGACGAAAAGGAGGATGCGAAGGACAAAAAAGAAAATCCAAGAAAGCGTGGAAGGTCAAACAGTGATCCCTACATGGAAGATTTGGCTGATGAAGTCGAACGTAAAGTGTCTTTTGCAGTAAGCATTAAGTGACATAGTGTTTCTGCTATCTTTCTGTTAAATTTTTAGGTTGATGTTGCAGAGAAAAAGAGCAAACGTTTGCAGTATGAAAATGAGTTTAACAGATTCAATGAGCTTGAGTCTCAGCCTCAAGCTCATAGCTTCTGCTTCCAGAGCTCTATTGTCTCCTATGGTGGCAGAAATGGAACTTATTATACTTCATCCAGGACAAGGAGGACTGGAAGTGATGGAGTAAGCATTCATATTTAAGAATACTGTTAACTAGCTAGGATGTGTCTTGATTTGTGTAAATACGGTTTCTCATTCCATCTTTATACTGGAATAGGTCACCTTTGAAGAGAGCAAGGACGCTGATAGTGCTACAGGGCAGGCTACTCACAGGGTTTCTCGAGGCCTTTATAATAAAGTATTTATTTAGTGTTCTCTTTGGCCATGATTTTATTTAGTCGCTTCTGCTTCTTGTTGTCTTTTACTGTTCAGTTATTTGGGGGTTCAACATTGTTCCTTACTAATCTTATGTAATTTATCTAATATTTCTTGAAATTTTAATGTTCTTACATATTAATATACTTTATAGGGACATTCCTTCACAAGAAACCTTTATTCAGATGGTATGGTGGATACAATGCAGACCTTGCACAATCTAAATGAAGGTATATCATGTACCTGTAATTCACGCATAACTGATGTCTATAGTTGTACATACTCTTGTATGTGAGTATTGCTAAAAGTTTTGGGTTCTGATATTGTAGGTGAGCTTGCTGACTTTGAAGGAGCTTGGAAAGGATATGCTCAAAAGTATTTGCCTGGCTGGACTGGGAGTGTTGGTGAGTATGTGCATTGTACTGTTCAATGATGTGAATAACTAATGTCTACTAAGAGAATTTGGCTCATGCAGGGGCATTCCAATATATGTCGTTGGCTCATCACGTTTTTGGGGGGTTGTTGCTTGTGTAATCTTTCTGGTAGTGTTTTATAAAAACAAAAAAAGAGGTATATAGAATTAAGTAATGACATTTCTAGTAGGTAAATTATATTTGTGAGGTGAGGGTGGCAGAAATGCATAAAGCACTCAATTGTGTGGAGATTGGGGTAACCGTAATTTGTCTGTTTACGCTACAATGTCACAAGTGAACCAGATATATGTTAAGGTAAACTTAGACAAGTTAAAAGAGTGTAAATATTTGTGATCGTTGTGGAATAGATTGACTAGTGTGTTATGAAAAGGAGGGGAAGTCATGTACTACAAATTTTCCATATGTTCCAGTTTATGTAATGCTAAATTGTCAACTGTTCTTTCAAGTTACCGGTAAGCTCACTACTTAAAGAATAATAATAGAAAAAGTAAACTAAGATTCCAAAGGACGGGAGGAAGTCAGAATAGTATTACCATAATATAAAATCAATTTTGGACCTAGTCTTGATGCTCAAAATCTTTCATATTATTGTTTTGTTTTTGAAAGGAGAATGCTTTTTGAGTATATCCGTATGTGGGATCTTTAAAATCTGTTTGTGTTTTAGGAGGTAGCAGTAGACGACAAGCAGAGCGAGACAGACAGGAAAGATGGGCTCTCCCTTTCGCCCATGTCATTGGAACAATACCTGAAGCTGGAGATAAAGTAGGCCCTTCCTCCTCTTCGTGCACTCAGAAGAGAACAAGGACGAATACTGATAATAGGAATGAACACGAACATCCACGAAGGAGGGGCTAAAATTAAGGCACCAACGTCGAGTTGGTAAATTTTTCTTTTTTTCTTTTCTCTCTTAATTCCTATTCTCTGCCTGGCTACCTCTTTCGTATAGGTTTTAGTCCTCAGTAATATGGGGCATGGATGAGGAGCCTAAACCTTTGTTGTTATCAAATCTATTAATATGATTATGATATAGTGAAGAACTATTTTTAAGATATAAATAGTTTTGTCTTGGTTATTGCTGATCTCTTTTGACCTGATAGTATAATATAATAGTAACTGCTATTCTTGCCTCGGTGAGGGTATGTTTGGTTTGCAACATAGAGGATGAATGGAAAGAAAAAGAATGGAAAGGAGAAAAGGAAAATAAAAAAAAATTGTTAAATATTTTACTATATATTTTTCAATGGGGTAATTTTACTAAATTACCCCTATTTATATTTTTATTACAAAAGAAAAATAAAAAGCACATCTGTTTCTCTCTCTCTCTCTCTCTCTCTCGCACAATTCAGTTTGCGTCGTCTTTTCTCCTAGCTTCTCTGTTCGTCTTTCTCTTTAGTTGGGCAGGCTCAATAAACAAAATCGACATACTTAATCAACCGGAGCTCATAAAAGACGAAGAGGAAACCAAAAACCGTATTCCATTCAGCCTTCCCAACTCACAGAGGACGAAGAGGGGTAAGCAACCGAAGTTTGGGCCATTTGTCCATTTGGGACTTCTAGACGATTTTTTCTAATGATCAAAAAAGAGACCCAAGGAGGAGAGCTCAGAGAAGATTATCCAATCGAGTACGGCAACGGCGTATGCAACAGAGATCGCTGGAGAGCTGTGACAATGGTGGAGCTTTGGCTGGAAGTTTGCGATAGATAGAGAAACGACAGGAAGAAGAAGGAACAATCGATCCAGACGACGACAATGAAATATTTTGTCAATTGAGAAGAGAAGCCTCCCAGCACTTCTCTAGTTGATGGCAATGACCGTGGCGTTGATAATGTTGAAGATTTTGTGGAGGATTTGTATTTTTATAAGAATGTTTACAATTTAATCCCCAAATCTCTAGGTGGTTTTGAATGGTTGAGGACGCTGAAGTTCTTTGGAAACGAGATTAATTTGTTTGCCACTGAGTTTGGGAACTTAACAAGGTTGGAGTGCTTGCAAATGAAGATATTGTCACCCGGAATTGGTGGGTTGACGTTGCATAAGTTGAAGGGTAATCTCGTTACTGCAGGCACACCTCCATCCAAAAAGGCGAAAATCCAACGGGATTGGAGAGGAGAAATATGTAAGATTAATGAAGGAAAACAGTGACACACGGAATGGAGAACTTCTTGGTAGGAGGATGAAGCAAACAAGAGAATATGATACTGTAGACGAAATTCTGTGTTTCTTTTCGCTCATGAATGCCAACTAAACTTGACCTAATTTCTTTGTTTTACTACCCCGCCTTTTGTGAATTGTCAGAGATATTTTGAACAAAGTTGTTGGACTTGCTATTCTATATAGACGCGGGAAAGATGTGATAAATTCATAACGTAACATGTAAAGTAGAATTGTAAGAGTCAACAATTAATAAAATAAATAAATAAAATACTATATATAATAACTTCATAACATAATGTTCAATAGAGTACCTAACATATTCTATAAAATCCATGCAGGTATAAGTTCATAACGTTAAATTTAACAAAATAACATGTCAATGACATAAAATTCCATACAAGTTTATAACATGTAACAAAATATGTTATTTTGTGGATTGTTGCTAGTCTAGACAAATGGTAATGTTTAGAAAAAAGTGAGAGAGTAAGAGAGGAATAATATGCTTCTAAAATCTAGCAACTTAGTAAATAAGTTATTTAAAATCATACAACAAATAGGTTGTTGGGCTTAAGAAAAATGAGTCAAAACCTTTTTAAAAAAAAGGTTGAAACACTTAAATCGGTCTAGATATCTAATTTTACCTTATTCTATTCAATTTTACATGATTTTGAGGCGATCTCGGTTTTAGATATATTCAAACTAGAATTTTGATGGTAAAATCATAAATTTGTTTTTATGAGTAAGCTCGTAATTTTAACTACTCGATTATACACGATTTTAAAGCGATTTTGATTCTTAGACTAATATTTTGATAGTAGAAATGTAATTTGTGCTTACTAGTTAATTTATGATTTTGCTTACAAGTTAACTTATGATTTTGACAACCATAATTTTGAGGACTATAACATTCAAGTGCAGTTTTTAAGTATTTATTATTAAAACTTATAATAAAATATAATAAGTGATTGTTTTAAATAATTTGGTACTATATGATTAATTAATTATATTAAGAAATTGATCATACATACTTGAACCTTGCTCACATCGTTCTTGACGGCAGATTTGGTCTTCATATAAACCGAACCTGTTTTTTTTTTCCTTCAATTTTTTGTTGAATTCATCTAAAATGGACTAGTGAAAAAGTAAATTTTAAAATATATAAAAAAAGATTCAGTGCATGTTTGGATATGCGTCACTTTGCATTTAACGTGAGATGATTGGCTCATTCGCACTTTTGGACGAAAATGAGTGTGTTTGGTTTTGCGATTCTTGATTTAGCTAAAATTGATTTTACTCCCTAATCCACGTTTGAAGCAAAGCTTTCCAGTGTAGCTTCTGCCTATAATCGATAGTGGTTGGTCCTCTATGCTTCATTTCCTTGTATACCCTTCAGTTCTCTTTCTTTTTTTGCTTTCATCCCTTTGAAATTTCCGGCCCTCCTCTACCGGTAGGTTGCAGCTTGCTTCCTTTGTTCTGAATCATTCTCCTCTGTTTTACTTGATTCCTCTATGTTAGGTGTTTATTTCTGTGTCTTCCTTGCTCGCTTGTACAAGAGTTGGGGTTTTTCAATTCCTTTGCATTCTTCATAATCATAGCTGAGAGATCTGATTCTTGGTAAGCAAAGCAAGAGTAAGGGTAAGGGATCATAGGAGTGCTTTTGAATATCTTCTTGGAGGCATGCCTACATCTATGCACATCACAGTCACCCCTCTCCTCTGCGTTATTCTCTTGCTTTTTATTTTACTCAGCTCCGGCAATGCAAGCATGAGAGAGAGAGAGAGAGAGAGAGAGAGAGAGAGAGAGAGAGAGAGAGAGAGAGAGAGAGAGATGAAGAAATTAGGAGGAGCAGAGAAGTGTTCCTCTTTTTTCCCCTTAGTGCGGCTAAGTGAGAGGGTTCGAAGTGTAAGGGTCTAGTGAGAGTCAAAGAGTGAGACTGATGAGAGGGGTGTGAGTAAATGATGAGAGGGCTTTGTTGATGAAATGATTTAGCCTTAGCTACTACAGCAATAGCAAGTAAAGGGGCTATGTGTGAATTGAATATAAATTTTTTTAATTTCATTTGATTTGTTTAGACTTTTTTGTTTGTGAAAATGAAATTTGAAAATTTGATATTTGATTTGGTTTGGTTGAATTTTTAATTTGGAAATTGAGAATTTGAAATTAATTGGGGAAAACAATTGAAACAAAAAATGAAAAAAAATTATCATTATTACCAATAGTTAAAAAATTATCATTAAAATATTAATGTAACTTATTTTTAGTATATTTTGATATGAGAGATATTAAATAAAAATAAATAAATTAAAAATATAAAATTTATACCTATAATTATACGGTCAAAAATATTTTTACTAACTCGTATTAAAATAAAATTTATTTTTTAAAATTACATTTCTTATAACAATTTTAAATATAAATCATATTTATATAAAATTAATTATACTTATAATAAATTATAAAAAATAATTATGTTTAAATTTAAATTTATCCAATAAATTTTCAAAACATACACTCAACGATAGAAGTCTAATTTTAGTGGTTAAAAGTGCACTTTAACAATTTTGGGATGCTAGGATCGGAGTCTGGAGATCACAAACTCCAGATGATAGCTTTTGGTCGCAGTCGTGTGTTGCGTTATTTCAAAATGGTGGCGCGTCAGGCTGACGTGAAGTCACTGGATCCAAACTGGGCCTATATAATGAGAACGGATTCTCTACCATTGAAACCCCATGCCATTCCTGCCATTAATTTTAGACCGTTGGATCTTTCAGGATGGACGGCATCCCAAAGTCCACGTGTCCCATTAATATTACGCCACTTGGCTTTTTTTCTCCTCTTTTTGATGAGTAACTCATCCTGTCGACAACTCCTCTTCACACGCTTACATTCAAACCAAAGAACGGATCCGGCCTTCATCGAGAGCAGACGAAAGGGCGAGAACGGCGAGATCATAAGATTCCGGTGAGAGGACGACGGCGGGATCAGGTAAGAGAGGTTTTGACTCCTTTCCTGTTTCTTCTTCTTCTTTCCGCTCAACACTGTTTCTTCTTCTTCTTTCCGCTCAACACTGTTTCTTCTTCTTCTTTAATTATCTGACACTACAATTCTTCTTCTTTACTCAACTCTCTTTTGACTCCTTTACGACTCTGGAACCTCTGATTGAGAGAGAGATTTAGCCTCTCGGTCGCACACGAACACGCATGGGAAGAGAAGGGAAATTTTCCTTTACTCGCACTCACTTGACGTGTTCCACCGCCAATAACCAAGAACCACCATGCGCCACCGCAAGCCACCATCTCGAAGTGGAATCCAACACATGCAGAAAGACCTCTTCGAGATGACAGACCCAGGATTTCAGCCTCTTGGTGATGTTTGAGAATTTGATTTTTCTTTTTTTCTCATGGAAAATTGACTGAGGGACTTGAATTTTTGGTATTTTCGTCTCTAATTGATGAGTAAGTGGGTTGAGTGATTGTCTTCTTGGATGCCATGTTTATTGCAGTACCTACTTATAATGCCATTGGTTAAGATTCAAAGTTCTGGGTGAAGGAGTTTTTACGGTTTTTTTTTCCTTTCATGTGTTCTTAATTTTGTGTTAGGCATTTCTATCATGTCTTCTTGGCTTGCTAGATTAATTTTGTTCATTGATTGCTATGTTATGTAGTTCAGTGAATTGCTTTTTCTTCCTTTAGATTAATTTTTGCTATTTTTTTTGCACTTAGGGAAAATTGGGAAAATGTACTTTTAAAAGTTTATCCATGTTATCTGCTCACTTAGTGGATTTAGATACATCTTGTTGTTTTTATATGCAATAATGACATTAAATATTGTACGTGATGCATGGTGGGGCTTTGATTCTAGAATTGAACAACATGATAAGCTACTTTATTTTCTTATGGCTTTCATTTTGGAAAATATTTTGGTTGCTACTGATATATTCTGGACCTATTGAATTGCTACTGTTTTGGATTTGTAGGTTGCTACTGAACTGTTTTGGAAAATACAAGCCTACTGAACTGCTGGTTGCTGGTTGCTGGTTGCTGGTTGTTGTTTGCTGTTTGCTGGTTGCTGGTTGCTGGTTTCTGTTTGCTGGTTGCTGTTTGCTGTTTGCTGTTTACTGTTTGCTGTTTGCTGGTTGCTGTTTGCTTTTTGCTATTTGCTGTTTGCTGTTTTGGACACACTGCATTGCTGTTTTGGACTTGGTTGTTCTAGTCTTTTTTTTTTTTACTGGAAGTCTTACTGTATCTGGAGAGGGCTGTGTATATAGTATAGGATATAATGTGACATTGTAATCATCAAGTTGTAAAATTTGTTACTGTGATTCATATTAGAAAGTTACCTTTCTATTGTCTATGTAAAATTGTAAATTTGCATAATTGCTTAATGAATACAAAAGTGACCATTCTCATTCTCATTTTGCCATTGCTGCATCTTGATCAGTAAATAATGTCAATGGCTTTTTTTTGTTTATGTGCCTCCAAAAAAGTTTCAAAAAGCCATTTAAACGAGTCAGATGTCTCATCATATAACAATGCAGCTCCAAATACCACCATGCCTCTGAAGTGATTAAACCCACAAAATATTGCAAGCGGTCTGTTCTCTTTGTTAGTACAATGGGTAGTATCAAGTGATACCACATCACCAAAATATCCATAATCCATCAACATCCGCGCATCAGCCCAAAATACATTTGTAATCTGTTCCTCCGAATCCATTTGATAAGCATGAAAAAATGAAGGGTTTTCCACTAATTGTTTCTGAAAGTATTGAAATAAAGCCCCTGCATCCCCGTATTGCATATTCCTTTGTCTTCTTTTCTTCAGATAATTTTTTACGTCCAACCGAGTATATCCAAGATTTTCTCTCCCCCCCAGTGCATACTCTTCAGATAATTTTTCACGTCCAACCGAGTATATCCAAGATTTTCTCTCCCCCCCACGTGCATACTCATAAGGTCAAATGATGTTTTCTGTCGAACACCAGAATCCTCTGCCAACTCAAGCTCATAACTTTGAACCTCAGATATTCTTCGTTGTGACGCGAGGAAGTAGCTAGTTTCTTGGGTGTGGAGTTCATGATTGTGTTGCTCCACAAAATCATGCACCTTATATTTTTCATTCATAAGTTGCAATCCAATTCTTGCCATGCAATTGGTTCTCGTTTCAAGACGAGGCTTTTTAGTTTGCACATCTCTTTTATCCGGTTGTCGAACACCCTCTTTGGAACAAACAAAACGTGCCGACATCTTCACTCCTGGACCTACTGGATTGCAAAACCGTTTCCTCACTCCAAATCCAATTCTCCTACCGTATTCTCGCCAAAAGTTCCATGCTTCTTCTAGATTATCAAACATCATACCAATTTTAGGCTTCCAAGTGTTTTCACGTTCCATTGCCTACAAGGAAAAAATATTTTTAAAAAATAAGAATTAAAATATTCAACCAACAATAAACAATTTACACAATAAACAATTTTTTTGTGTGAAAATAACAATGTTCTTACTTGAAACTCCATATGAAATAAATCAAAATTAATTCCTTATAAAAATATTAAAGGGACCCCAATGCAATGAAGCAAAAATTTTCAACTGCAAGGAAAAAATATTTTAACAAAATAAGAATAAAAATATTGAATCAACAATAAACAAATTTACTCAATAACCAATTTTTTTTGTGAAAATAACAATGTTCTTAGTTGAAGCTCCATATGAAACAAATCAAAATTTTCTCCTTATAAAAATGTTAGAAGGACCCCAATGCAATGAAGAAAAATTTTTTAGCTACAAGGAAAAAATATTTTAACAAAATGACATAAAAATATTCAATCAACAATACAACAAGTTTTTCTCCATTTTTTCCTTCTTTCTTTTCCTGTAAATTAAACACTATCACTATGAAAAAAAAAAAAAAAAGAGTAGCAGCAATTCAACAAAAAATAAGCAGATTCAGGCACAAAAAAAAAGACTCAGATTATATATTCAGATTGTTCTTACTCAGATTACCGGATACTAAATGAGGATGTATGAAGATGAAGATAAGTGAGAGAATACTTGCTTTTCTTCTTGTTCGATTATAGATTACATATTCGAAATTGCCCTCGCGTTTTAGCACTGACTCTTAGTTTCCCCCGCCATCTTTGCTCTTTTTTTAAGTAGTCTCATTTAGCACTGCCATGTGTCAATTTTTTATTGGGTAGAGTTTGAAAAAGAAAAAAAAAAGGGAAGACAAGAGGCGCTGGACATGTGCATGAGAGGTGAGGCGTTCGAATCTATGGGAATACTTGAATCTAGTTTGTATTATAATACTTGGACATGTGGCACATGGCTATTGGCCAATGGTAGGAATGGCATGGAGCTTCTAATGGTAGAGAATCTGATCGCCTATATAATGCCATCTGGAACAGGCCTTGAAGACAAAACCCTGATCGTGATATAGCAATTCCAAAGCGAGTAAGCGATCACAAAAAATTGTAAGAAAAATATAGCATAAAGTAAAAGAAGGGAACACGTAATTTATATTTGTCAGTCAGACTCAAGATAAAATGGCCACAGGATAAATGGATGAAATATTCTTATGGGACATTTCATAAATAATATTTTAATCTTTTAAGTGTTTAAAACTTTATTTATAAACAGATGTGATATAAAATGGATATTTTTATAAAGACGAATATTTATAAAATTTAAAATTGCTTATATTTAACTTATAGGGGTAAGTTAAATTTTTTTTAATTAAAATTCTGTTTTTACATACAAAACACCATAAAATATAAAAATGTATGCTCTTTTTCATCAAATTTGCTTCCCAGACGGCGCCTTCGAGAAAGAGAAGGGAAACACAGAATTGCTGTCGATTCTGAATGGCTGCCATAAGGAGCACCACAAGAATGATATTCAAGGACATACTGCACCCCTCTCCTGCACTTCCCTTCTCTTCGCTACGCAGGTTTTCTAAAACCCCGAAAAGCCCTTTGTCCGTAGCTGATGGGAATGGATTTCTTTCGCTACCGCGACGTGGGATTGGCTTCAGTGTTGTTCGATGTGCAGCTTCAGATGCCGACAATGGCGGGAAGAAAGTTTCCTCTCGGCTATCTCAGGTTCAGCAGCTCCTGCAAGAAGCTGAAGAACGAGCTCTGTCATTTGATAGCGGGCCTACTCCTAAAATCACGTTAGGTGCGCCGTTTCTTCTGATTATTGTCTGCTTAATCACTGAAAGACTCATCCCTGCAATTTTTTTATATCCAATTTCTTCGCTTCACATATAGATTTCCTTGAAGACCTGATCTCCTATGTTGTAGAGATCTTAATAAAATAATATTTTTGTTTGAAGCAGTGTGCCTCCTTGAATATGGTATGGCCAGATGCCTACTGTAGTAATCCAGCCTATATATTTATCCCGCGACCCTTAGGAGTTATCTGTTTATTTATCTTCCTAAGCTATGTCCAGGAATTCTCCGGGAATTTCATAGTCACTAATTTCATTCGATGAACATAATCCTGCAACAGTTCGTGGGTTCATCAGATTTTATCTCCTTATCCCCTATAGTTGGCTTAGCATATACAAGAAAATGATATGGAGTTTAAAAACTATACTTTCCTCTTTCAGATCATGTTACAGTGAGCTTTGCGAGAAGTGGTGGACCTGGAGGTCAAAATGTAAATAAAGGTCAGTTTAAAAGTACTGCTACTTTGTTCTAGCTTCTTATAAAGGATGCTAGTAACTTCTGACCATCAAATTAGCCATTAATTTTGCTCCTTTTTCGTTTTATATCCCTGACTGTAAGGTCTTGCTGACTTGTTAAATTATTGTTGCTTAGTGAACACCAAGGTGGACATGCGGTTCAATGTCGAAAACGCATATTGGTTAAGCGATAGGATAAGGGAAAGAATTATGCAAATGGTTTGTTACAACAAATCTTTTTTTTTTTTTTTGGGTATTTGTACAAAACAATGAAATGGTTAATTTTCGTAAACCTTAATATTATATGTGCAGAATGCAGTTACATATATTACTTAATAAATATGTTTTGCTACTTTTGCATAAATTGCTCAGTGCACCTCTTAATTTGTCGGTCTATATATCTCACCAATTGTTATTGCTATTCATAGTTTGACTATCTACTTTCTCTTTTCTGAATCCTTGGTCTAATTTACATTGATCTTGAGCAGGAGAAAAATCGTATGAACAGAGATGGAGAACTTGTGATTTCTTCAACAAAAACTAGAACACAAAAGTTTGCTTCTTCCCTTCCAATTTATTTGTTGTATGTTTCCCTGTTGCTAGAATAGTTGCCCTGATTCTACCATTCTTTCTCAGGGGGAACATTGAGGATGCTTTGCAAAAACTTCAGGTAATATAGGAAATTTTGATACAAGATTTCTTGTATTAAATTGTTCGAATGTGAGCATTAACATCAGACTTTATTATGCTTGGGTTATTTGCAAATAAACATGTTTCCATATCTCCTTTCCCCCTACCATAAACTCGATAAAAAATATGAAAATGGACAAATAGTTCTTTGAAACCTTTGGAATGAGATGGAATAAGGAAGATACTGCCAGCTAGATTCGACAAGACATCTACTTTCTAAATTGAGAGCATTGGTGAAAAAATGCAGGATAGGGATGAAACATGTTTGTAGGCATATGACACTGATTATGTTCTGCATTGCTGTGGTGTTTAGGACATGATAAGCCAGGTTTCAAGAGCTTTTGGTGTTGACTATTTTTCCTAACTTTAAGAAATAAATCTTCATATGGAAGAGTTTGATAGGTAACAGGGGGTATTTTGTTTATTTAGTATTCTGTTAAAGGGTAAACTGGAAATTTTTGGGAGTCAGAGTTTGTTATAAATGGGATAGTGGGAGTGTGAGAGGTGTGGAGAAACTTTTTGTCAGTAGTGTGTGTAGGAGCACTCTTTGCTTTGGAGGAGCTTTAGGCGCTCGTAGGAGGGTCTAAGTCTCTGGATAATCCCTTCTGCTTATTTTACTTGCAGTTCTGTTTTGTTTCTCTCCATTCCTGATAATTAAATTTTAGTCCCTTTCTGGTTTTCCTTGATTATATTCGGGTCTCTAACAGAGTTCTTGGAGGGCTAGAGTTTATAGATTGATTCCTTAAATTTTTCTTGACTATTCATCAATTATCAGATCCTTCTAAGTTTATTGCTATATTATCCTTCTTGTAGTTTGCATTATTTGAGAATTGAGGTATGTCCTGGTTATACTCTTGATGTAGTTCTTTGAAAATTAGGACTGACTGGGGATGAGAGATGCCAAACAGAAGAATGGTGTGCTGAGCATTGTCTTAGCTTTAATATGGCTTATATAGGATATATTGTGCAAGAAAGTGATTGGTATCTAGTAGTATTAATATAATGTGTGGACTGAGGTATAATATGTGTGAGTTTGTTAGAGGGTAATGGGGTAATTTAGGAAATGCAGTGTGTCTGAGTTTGTTATAAATAGGAGGTAGTGGGAGAGTGAGAGGGAGGCTGAATATTATGCTATTGTGCGTATGCTAGGCAGTAGTTTCCTTTTGGGAATCTTCTGAGGAGCATTGGCTCTGGGAGAGCATTAGCTCCAGGGGATCAGTCTGATAATTCATTTACCAGATTGGTATTGTTCTTGGATCATTTGAGTCTTTAAATTTTCAGTTATGGAGTCTATAATGGTGTCTCTTTTTTAAATAAAATCAGAGTTATGTTATTCTGAAATTGGGTTCCTATCAATTGGTCCGACCTGCCGGATAATATGTCTCTAATAGCAGCTGACCTTGTTGCAATGGAGACTGCAATGCGTGATATTTTCGCCACTTTTCAACAGCGCCAAGAAGCTATACTGGAAAACTTGTTTAGCAAACTCGACCGATCAACTGGATCTTCTGATAATCATGAACGCCAATCTCATGATTCTTCTGGGTGTGCATCCTCTTCAATGGCGGCTGCACCTATACCTTTGCCGTTGCAATCTACTCAGAGGTCAGTTTCAAGTTGGGCTTCAAATGGGTTGAGTCTTTTTCTTCATTCGTCTTGTCCGTCTTCCTCGGTGGCTTCCATTCATGAAGAGCGAGAATCTTTCGATGCCTCACACGGGTCGTCTAGGTTGGGTTTTCTTCATCAACCATCACATGCGTCTTCTTCTACCGCACTTATTCTATTTCGCAAATGGAGATGTACTTCAAGGTAAATACACATCAGCCGAGGACGAGATGGCTTGCCCACGACATCGAAGCTGAGATAGAGGGAATTAAATGGGTTGGTGATGGTCTTAGCTTGGGTCGATTCGAGACGACGGCTTTGTCAGAGAAAATGGGAGGCTCGTTCAGACGCTTTGGTTAATCATGAATTTCTGCCCGTTGCTAATCATGGGTTCATATCCTGTCAGTTGGGTCAGGTAGGCGGGTCACGCACAATTAAAAAGGATCCTGATCCCATTTCTTCTTTGGGCTACCCGAAACTAGCATGTACTTGGGCTGCGCATAGGTCAAGTCCACTTTCAGCCTCTTCTTTGCGTCATCTAATGCTCAGTGATGTGCAGAAATCGCTGGCGAGGACTTTCGAGATGATGGAGGTTGAACGGAGGTTGGTATTTGACAAGAGCCGAGACCGCAATTACCCACTGCATCAGTGTGTGGCACGAGGTCTACGTTTGTTGGTCTTGGGAAAAGATGAATCGAATGAAGCTGGCGAAGAGGGAGAAATGGCAGCCATGGATATCGTGAAAAGCTCAGAAGATGAGAGAGATGGAATAGGATGAATGCTTTTTTCTTTTCTTATTTTTTAGTTTTGGGTAATGATTAGTTGCTGATTCTTATATATTAATATTATTAAGAAAAAAAAGAGAAGTTTATTTCAGCCTTGAGGACAAGGCTGATTTTGAGGGGTGGGTAATGATAAGTATCTAGTAGTATTAATATAATGTGTGGATTGAGGTATAATATGTGTGAGCTTGTTAGAGGGTAATGGGGTAATTTAGGAAATGCAGTGTGTCTGAGCTTGTTATAAATAGGAGGTAGTGGGAGAGTGAGAGGGAGGCTGCATATTATGCTATTGTACGTATGCTGGACAGTAGTTTCCTTTTGGGAATCTTCTGAGGTGCATTGGCTCTGGGAGAGTATTAGCTCTAGGGGATTAGTCTGATAATTCATTTACCAGATTGGTATTGTTCTTGGATCATTTGAGTCTTTAAATTTTCAGTTATGGAGTCTGTAATGGTGTCTCTTTTCTAAATAAAATCAGAGTTATGTTATTCTGAAATTGGGTTCCTATCAGAAAGCTTGTGAGCATGTGGATTATACCAATAAAAACAGATAATGATCCTTCATCCCGCCTGCTTGCTTGGGTTATCTAGGAAGACTTTGGTTTATTTTATTCATTTTTTAAGCCAAAAATATGATTTTTACTTGGCAATAATATTTTGCTGTATGTTTAATGGAAAACATTAGGCAATCATTGATGCTGCAGCATATGTCCCGCCACCTCCCTCAGAAGAACAAAAAAAGAAAATTGCAAAGATGTAAGAGCACTCCCATTTTTTAAATTTTCTAATTTTTAGGATGCATGGTATGATTTCTTTTTTTGTGTGCTATCTATTTTGTGGCTTTAGCTAGTGCTTCTTGATGGTGAACAACATGTAACTGACATATCTTGATCAAATACACATTTTTGAAGGGCTGCCATTGGAGAGCAGAAACGTCTTAAAAGCAAGAAAGTGCTTTCAGAGAAGAAAGCATTTAGAAGAAGTAAGGATAGTTGGGACTAATTTATGACATACCAAAATCTTGAAATTCCTGATCATTATAGTAAGTTCACCATTATTGACTGTTTTGAGTTTTCTTTGTTAACTACACTATTGTTGTTATGTTTTGTCTATCGTATATTAATATGTTTCTTCTAGGCTGCAGGACACGGAAGCTTAATCCCCTGATACTATAATTGAATACGACGATGAATGATTGAATATAACCAAGCATTTGAGAAGAATAGCCCAACAGCCAGCTTGCTGGAAGAGTCTTATTAATGTTTGGTGGTTGCCTACTGGTAACAAGCCAAAGGTGTAGTGTAACTAAGATTTAAATTGATACGGTCTTTGGATATACCCAAATATGTGTGTTGAATCTGAAAATTATTTGTTTCTCAAATTAAATAAATGAATTTCTTTTTCCGCTCCTGTTGTGGGTTCGGCATCTCTATATAGAGACTGGAAAATTGCTTGGATACGCATTGGGCACTGGACCAGTGACTGTGAGAATGGCTTTGATAGGTTTAGGTCTAGGACTTGCTAAACAGTTCTCAAATTAACTACTTTTATCTGTGGCTTCAATGCACGCGAATGATTATGCACAGTGTGTATGTTAGAATGTTACTAAAATTTGAAGATTAGCAGCTCAAGAATGTCTTTCTTAAATATATGTTGTCCGCATGGTTATTAGTATTGCACGTATCATACCATCTGACCAAAATGATACAGATCACATGGTGTATCTCTTTTGAATCAGAATTGCTCACGAAATTGCGAATTTGGTCCCTTAATCATGTGAACTGCGATTGAGAATGAATTGCACGATACAGTCCCTCCCTCCAATGGCTTATGGTTCAACTTTTGGGTCGGTTGCTCAGAATGCAGTGTTTGTGCAATTTTTTTCTTCTTAAATTGGACAGAGCTCGTCGAATATGATCCCTCTCAATAACCCAAGGCAGAAACGCAAGAGACAACAATTAGGTCAGTGCTATTTCAGTCCCGATTGCAGCACTGCCTCCTACACTATGTGCGCGTTTGCCTACTTCAATGGGCGTGCGTTGCCTCCCAAATAGGCACACACGGATACTTTTCTATTCTCTTTTCTATACTGGTCCCCTTTGGTGGTCTCTGCACAAGATCTATATAATTCATCGTTTGGCCATCTTTGTTTTGCCATCTTCTTGATTTTTTTTTGATATGTGATTTGAATTTTGGATTATTTTAAGGTTTATATATGATATATCAGCTTATTATTTTTTTGCATACTTATTTACTTAAAAATGTCATATTTTTATTGATATTGTATCTTACAATTCATAATAAGATTAAATTCATAATTTAAAAAATAAGTCTTTTGATTCACGATTCAAATCTCAATTTGATAACTATAATTGTCTGTAATCTTTTTACACTTCAATGGTTGATTATTCCAAGTTTTTAACTTTTTATTAGCCAAACAAAATCATGAGAAACAGAAAACAAGAGGAATGGACATTTGCAACGAATCTAGCCTTACGATACATGTATATTTCTGATTTTCATGACTTCCACATTTTATTCCCCAGACAAACCATAAGTGTAGCTGGTCGTCTTTTGATATAATGCAGCAGCAGAAGCGAGGGATGTTGGTCTGCTGTATGGGGTAGTCTTTCGAAATGGATGGTTTGCTAGTAATTTCTTCCCATGATAGAATTTCAAGAAAATATTCCTTGTTGGTTTCCTAAAACGTATATGATTTAATTATTTAGTCATTGTCATTGAATCTTAGGATTATATGATTTTGTCTCTTATATTTATTTTTTTAACTTGTTATTCATTATTGGTTAATTAACTAAATATAATGAATAAAAATAAAGTAAATGTACATGCTTTTAGAACTAATAAAAATAATTAAAAAAATAAGAATTAAATAATTTTTTTGGGGTAACATTCACATATTCAAGCGAGTGGTCAACAACCGTGATGAGAAGCACTCGTCTAATGCTGTTTGTAATGAGAGTTTGCCCAGAAAAAGAGAGACATAATGAATGCGGATATTGTGATGTAATGACAGGGAAACTTGAGTTCAAATTTCGACCAAATTTTAGACTCAAAAGCAAAAATATTTCAATCTTAATGACAGAAAATAAAATTTATAAAAATTAATAAATTACACTTTACAGTTAAAGATGTCTGTTTGAGACATAATAGATAGTTACAATCTGTCAATATCTTGTGTTCTACAGCCACTGATCATCAATATTCGAAATTCAGATCACATTGCTCTGATACTTATATCAAGAATTACCATGTCTTTAACACACTTGCACTAAATTTCATGGTTCTGTCTCACTAGCATTACTCTTACTGTTAACTACTTTGTTTTCAAAAGAAACGAAGAACAGAGATAATAACTAAACTGTATGTTTTCTGATTGTGAAACAAAGGGGAAAGAAAGATTCTTAATGTTAATACGCTATATTTACAAATGGGGCCAAAAATAAAATAATTGGGGTTTCTATGTGTCATCGTTATCAACCAGCTTCACAGAAGATTCATCTTCTGATAACGTGTACCTCCCCTGATTGTTGATCAACGTGTTTGATCCACCTCTTGGCTTTTACTGAATTGCCCCCGACGGCCGAAACGTGTGCGATGTCGAGTCCCTTCCCGACGGGAAGAAACACGGCCCGAACAAGACGGCGCGATCCTCCGTCCAGAACGCTCCGCCATTTGAAACTGCAAGTGCTCCTCGAGTTCGCGTTCTTGCACACCAGCACCGCCCCCTTGCTGCTCAATCTGGCCAGCCTCAGCACTCTCGGGAAGTCCTTCCGGCGAGAGTCCACCACCATGAACTCTATCCCTACCAAACCCTCCATCACTTCCTCTGCTTCTCCCACCACCACCTCCGGCGACATCCCTGCCTCCCTCATCTTCTCGGCGTACTCCGACCTCGACGCTTCATCGGGGACTACGCACACGTGCCGTCCTCCCGTGTGACGACTCGCTATTGCTAAACCTATGCTCGTAGGCATAACTCCGCCCTGTGACCATGTCTCCACGATGAGCTGTGCGTTCCAACCTGCAGCCATGGCTGAAACTAGCTCGGCCACGCCGGATTCGCGACTTAGCTCGCACTGTGAAATCCATAGAAGAAGAGGTTAGACATATATGTTTTAACACAATTGAATTTCCAATCTAGGGACAAAAGAAACAAATCTTGAGGTGGACTCAGTGCTTACAGATTTAACTGTATCGATGTATGCTTTGGATGCTCTCTCTGGGGACCAAACGAGCTTCATTTCTGGGGATGATCTTTTGCTTGCTTCTGTTGGGTTGTTGTTGTTGTTGTTGTTTTGGGGAGTGTTTGCGAAGGAAAGAGAGGTTGGGGTTATAAAGCGAGTGGGACAAAGATGGTCATAGCATAGCAGGAAGCAACGAGGACCGTTGACATTTCATCTGATATATGAAAACTGTGGGCTTACGTTTGGTTTTGTTAATTATCTGTAATCTATAAGAACCTTATTCTTAAACAATAACCCCTAATGGGGCGTTGAAATTACAAGATTGGCAAAAGGATCTGAGTCTTTCTTCTTGATTGCTTTGGATTTTTGTGGTGGTTGTTGGAAGGCAATTGCTATAACGATGACCTGTAAACAACTGTAGTTATTGGTAAAGGGATGGAACAGACATCCTCCGCGTTTATTTCAGTAAAGTGGCACAACAGATGGAGGTAATTCCGAGGGAGTGTCATGAACGTAAATAAGCTGTGGAAAGGAGGGCATATTTAGGGAAGTAGGTGTTTTAAAAGAATAGGTAGCAAAGAAGAATTATTCTGGAAGAGGACTAATCAGGAAGGCGAAATGGTCAACTAGGAAGGGGGGTTTTAGGTCTAGATAAATTGGAATAATATTGTATATATGTTTGTGGACAGTGAGGTCACTGCGTGGGTAATTGATATGAACGATGAATAGGATCCGAGTCCCCACAAAGCTGGACTTTACGGACTTGGCACGTTGCTTGGATCCCACGCTCACACAAACACACAAACACGCTTATCATTTTATTAACATAAGAGCTACCTTCACTGTCCACAGTGGCAGATGTTAGTTATCCTCATCCCTCTCATTGCGTTGATTGATGGTCGGCCATTTGTCCTCCGTTTCTTTTCTTTGTTTATTATTACATCATATGAACATTATTATTATATTGTTAGTTTACATAACAAGTTAAAAACATTTTAATTTAACATAGATTAAGTGCTGGTATTTAAAACATTCGAATTGCTTCCTTACCTCCCAATACAAGGCAGGAAGCGCTATTCATATCACAAAACCAATTTGGAGACAGAGTAATAAGATGGTCAAAACAGCTCGTGAAAAGTAGGTTTGAACCCAGTGTTATATTGAGAGTTCGTGACGGAAGCATAGTCGTCACGTCATTGCTTACTATCGTTAACTAACCTTGGGAAGAGAAGTAAAAAGTCGTTGATGTCTACCAGTTGCCGTTTTTGTTCTTTGACAAAGGATTCAGTTGAGCGATTGTGTAGTGAGTCATGAGTACTCATGACAAAACTGGGAGAAGCAGACGACGAATTTTCATTTGAAACCGAATATTCATGGCAGACGTCACTGCGTTGCTAAGAGAATAAACCGTTGACTACTTTGTTCCATTTCGTGGACAAGAAGCCAGACCAAGATAACTAACTGAATTCAAATTAGACTGTCAAGAAACTTGGAGAAAAAAGGAATTGCGAAAACGAGTCCTTTCGGGAGGAAAACGATGGAATGATGTGACTTAAGCAACTAAAAATAATGTTCAAGTTTTCATGTCAAATAAAAAATTCTTGGTCTAACGCTCTAACTTCGTTGCTCGTCTACGCTCCCTTCACCCGATTTCATCTGTTCCAAATTTCTTTTTAGAGAAATAAGAATTTGAATTTCCACTTAACATGAGATATTAGCATTTTAGCCCAAGGTGCCCCTGGGAGGACCAACGAAAGAGAAAAACATTGTAAGCTAGGATTTGATGAATGTTTGATGATATGAACAATTCTTATTAGCACCATTCAAAGGTGAAAATGAAAAGTGATTACATAAACGAGTGATGAACTCTAGAGCGCATGGACTGTGTTGCTTTTGTGTTATTATTGAGTTTATATTTTTATTTTTATACTTCTACTGACATGTAATTTTTTATTATATTATTTATTTTTATATTAAGTCAAATTTTGAATTTACACTCGACCTTCAACCAATTTCAAGATAACAAAAAAAAAAGAGATAAAAAGTATAATTTTTTACCCAAATTTGACACAATTTTAATTTCGTCCCAATTTTTTTAATCATATTTCTTCTATATGTTTTAATTAGTTTTAATATTATTTTTATACACAATAACATCTAAATTATTAACCAAAAATGTTAATGTTGTCTAATTTATTATACAAGTCAACACCAATTTGACCTATAATGATACACAATATGTCAATCATATTAGATGTACACTCAAAAAATTACTAAGGATAAGAAAATAAGATCAAAACGATCAATCCAATTAAAATATTAATGAATCGGCCAATTATTCGATCAAAGAATTGATAAATAATTAAATTAATAAAAAATTAATTAAATCAGTGACAAATTCACGGTTCTACTGGTTTAATTTTTTTTTTTAAATGATGCGCACATCAAACAACATCATTTTTAGAGGTTTTTCTTTTTGTAATGTACAGAAATGACGACGTCGTTTTAGGCTTTTAGCTTTTTGCTCTCCCAAAACCCTCTCGTTCACGGATCAGGTTCATGATTCAGCTCTCAACAGTTCGTTCATCTTCATCGTCATTCACGGATCAGTACCCTCTCAGCCGCAGATCTCCAAAGTCCAAAGTGACCCACGTCTCGCTGTCGCTGCTTTGCCGCCAGTGATGCACGCTCAGCCCCCCGCCACTGTGCTCTGCCTTTCGCACATCAGTCACAGATTTCCAACGGCAAAACCCACGCTTGTTCATCTTCTCTCTCAATAAGGTATCGATTTTGTCTCCCACTCCCATTAATTACTAAATACTATTCAGTAATAACAAGAAAGTATGGAATTTCAAGGTTGGCTTCGAATAATTGGCAGGTTCGTTCTTTAGTTTGCGGTATAATCTGTTTCTTTGGATGCTTGGATTATGGTTCTGGTTGATAAAAATTGATGTTTAGAATGAAAAGCTTGCATTTATGAACAGCAGCACATCTGAATAATGAAGCCCCGATAAATTTAACAAACAGCAAGTCAATTATATCATTATTCTTCTGAAGTAAGCTCCCATCTAGTTTTCTAAGAGTAATTTCGGTAATTTGCAGATTTATATTTATAAGATATTTAATTATTTATAATTATATATTTTAATATTTTTTAAATGTTGGCCTTTGATTATTGACTTTTAAACTTATATTTTGACAATTTCAATGATTAATTTTTTTAACCTTGAAAATTACTATTTTTACTCTTTTTTCTTCCTTCTCTCTCTCTCATCACACTTCTCTCCTCTCTCTACACTTGTGTCTCATTGTTTCCCTCTCCTCTTTCTCTCTCTTCCAAATGTTATTATTTCATCTTTAAAGTTTAACTCAAATGTCAATGTTGTCATCCAATTAGAAATATGTGAGGCGATATTAGCATAAAAATTTGGGGATGAAATTTAAATTTGAATTAAACTCTATGGACAAAAATAATACTTTTGTCTTTCTTTTTGTTGTTATGCTATTCTTGTTCTTCTTCTTTTCTTTAGATTTGCAAAGAATAAGAGAGGAGAGGGAAAGTGGGATAATAAGTGAGATAGAGAGGATTGATTTTTATTTTTAAAAACCCTAACAAATTTTATTTTCTTTTATTCTTCTTCAGATCTAGAGAGAGAGGGAAACAATAAAAGAGAGTAGGTACGACAATTTAGAACCGAATCCGATTGTTTCAACTCGGCCCGTTTAGATCGGGTTATTCAACGGTTGATTGGAAAACGGGACAAGTTCAAGTATTATCTGAAAATGTAATCGCCATCTCCTGCCTCAAACCCGCCTCGTGTCTATATCTATAATATTTAAATATATATAATTTTTTATAGAATAATATGAAATATTAATTTATTAAAATAAGTATTTGCCATTTGGTGGGGTATCATACATCAGTATCACTTTGCATCCGTAGACCATTCACCCAGAAAAACAGAAATCGACATTAGCCTAGCATTTTAGGGTTCCTTTGAATTCTTTTTTTTCATTCTTCATCTACAGTCATCTCGTTGCCTCACCTGCCCCTCGTTGTTTCTTTCTCAGTTCCGTTGTTTCTTTCTCAGTTCTGTCGTTTTCATCTCCAGTTCACTCTCTTGCTCAACTCCATCATTGCCTTTATTGCTATCGATGTCGTCCTCTTTGTTGCTCGCTATCTCGCCAATTGAAGTCATTGCCGCTGTTGTCACCTAAAGCGCTCGCCATCTCCCCCTTGTAGCCGTTTCTTCTCGCCATCACCGTCATCCATCATTTCAGGTTAGATGTCTCTATTTTTTTTCAAATGTCTACTTTTTTTTTTCAAAAGGATGTTGTATCATGATCATAGCTATCCCACTGGAATAATGAATCAAAACTGTCATAGATAATGTGCCTCCTAGGTTAATCTTGTAGGTTTAAACATTGGTCATCTGCTGGTTTAATTATGGCTTCAATAAATTCCCCTTGTATCTTTCGAAAGTGTATCTTTCAAAGGCCTCTTTATCTTTAAAAAAAAAATCACTTAAAGGCATGGTTTGGGGCCGGGCCGGGCCGGGGGTGGGGGCGAGGGCGAATATTGAAATTTCTCGCAAGTTCAGAGATGGGGTAACAAAAAAATTCGCAAGGTAACAAGACGGTGGGTATGTGCGTGGGGTGGGGATGGGTAGTAAAAAAACCCGCCCCAATCCGCCCCGTTGTCATCCCTAAAAGAGAGATGATTGATTTCGATCTTAAAAAACCCTCGCAAATCCATTTTGCTTCCTCCTCATCATCTTCTTCATATTCAGGTTGGAGAAAGAGAGGAAAGATTTGGGTGCATTTGGAAGATTTTATCTTGTTTTATCTTATGACATAAACGCTTTTGTACGTATTTGAGAGAGTTTATAGAAATAGTTTATGGTATGTCCATAAGCTGTTTTCAACATATTTTTATAAGTTCTCCAAGATAACTTATAAAAACATCTTATACAAAGTTTATGTGAAGTTTGCCTTCATAAGCTCTTTAATTGTAGAAATAATTTATATATAAGTGTTTATTGTATAAGCGCTTAATTAAACTGTTTACCCAAACGCACCCTAAGTGAGATAAGAAAGTGAAAGGGAGAGAAAAGATGAAGATGAAAGGGGTAAAATGATAACTAAACATTTGACATTACTGATATGTGTGTAATTAATGAGATGAGTTTAGGGTTGACGTGTATCATAAACGACATAGTATTTTTTGCTAACAATTTAAATAATATTAAGGATAAAATTAAAATTATTTAAAAAAATATAAGAGACAATTGACACAAAAAAATTTTAAGACAAAATTGAATCTTAAACCAAAGTATATAAGCAAAAATAATACTTTTACCAAGAAAAATAAGTTTGAAGTCCAATTATAATATTGTCCCACTTGGAAGAGTTTCACGCTTTCTTTAAACCAAGTGACCAACATTTATATGCTAACCAAGAATTTAAAAATTGGATTGAACTGATCAGTTTAACCAAGAATCGGTCTAGGATTCGATATTCTCTAGTTAAAAAATTGGTTTCAGCTCAAATCGATACAGAACCGATTGAATCAGTTTAAGACTGACCAAATCGATGGAATCGGCTGGGTAACCAATTCCAACCTTTTAATAAAAAAAAAAACCCATTTGAGCTCTAGCCATTGCAATACCCTTTAATTTCGGAATATAATTCGCTTAAGAGTATTTTAGAATTCTACAACGTTACTTTAGTTATTTATTTTGGTCATTTTTAATTTTCATATTTAATTGTTCTCTTTGAATATTATTTATGAAAATTGAGTTAAATGACTGGACTGAATATTTGCACCATGTGGGATATATTCTAAGAATGGTGAAATTCATGGAAAAGTGGTTTAAGAATGGTCAATTAGTCCATTTATTGTAAATTGACTGAATGAGTTTGGATGTTGGGTTATGGATACCCATGGGTTATTCAATAACCCATTAGAAATATTTAAAATAAAACTTCAATAATAACTTCTCATAATTCGCGTCTGAAGCAAAAGGTTGGAAGAAACAGTAACTTCAGTTTCTCTCGTTTCTTCATCTTCTTCTCAAATCCTTTCCTTGATCTTCAGAGTTTTGATTATTTGTTCGGTTCAAAAGCTTTGTAAGGATCAAAGGTAAGCTATAATCTCATTATTTTCCTTAAATTTCAGTTTATATGGAAGATTAGAGGAGGTTTTGTTCTTGAAGATTTTGATGATAATTCGTGAATCTCAGTTGTTTTAGAAGTTATATTTGAGTTATAATCGGTTAAAAGAGTTGAGATTCTGGTTTTAAATCAAAAGAAAGGAAAGGATGAATTTTTTCTAAAGATTTTTTGCAAAATTCGAAGTACTGTAGCAACTAGAAATCTGGAATTTTTCTTCGAGTTACTATATTGACCAGAAATTTCGAAAAAAATCTGAAAAATTTTCTTCGGGGTACTGTAGCAGTTACTGTAGTGTCGGCAGTCAATGGTACTGTAGCAGTCAATGTTACTGTAGCGGCCGGCACTGTAGCGAACCGTTACTATAGCGAATCATCACTGTAGCGAACCGTTACTGTAGCAATCAGAAAATTTTGCGTATTTTCGTGATTTTGTTTCCTTTCTTATGTTTCCTTGTAATATATTTTACTAGGAAATTTTCCTACACAAATTCTAGTGTGGAACAAGGTAAACTTGGACAAACATCAAGGTAAGTGAATAACCTTGCTCAGCTAATTTGATATTACTAGTCAAAGTACAATATAAGTCTCATTTACAATATTATTTGGATAATAAGCAATCAATTTTCATATGGGAGTATATGATGATCGGTAGAAATAAGAGTATGTAGAAATTATTTTATCTCATGACAATTGTACTATGTGATAAATTCTCACTATCTTATTAATGAGTAAAGATCTACGGGATCTAATACACGAGTTTGAAAGGGTTAAAGTCCCATACTACTCGGTGTATATCTAAGAAACCTATACACGAGTTGAAAGGGTTAAAGTTCCATACTACTCGGTGTATATCTAAGAAATCTTATACACGAGTTTGAAAGGGTTAAAGTCCCATACTACTCAGTGCTTATCTATGAAACTTATACACGAGTTGAAAGGGTTAGAGTCCCATACTACTCGGTGTATACCTATGAGATCTTATTCACTAGTTTGAAAGGGTTAGAGTCTCATACTACTCGGTGTATATCTATGAAATCTTATTCATGAGTTTGAAAGGGTTAGAGTCCCATACTACTCGATGTATAATACAATTAATTATATGAGTAAATGTGGTATTTATACTTTTGATATTTTATATAGTACAGTTATTTACTTACTGAGTTTTTAAATAAACTCACACTCCCTATGATTATTTTTTTCAGAAACAGAAAACAAAGAACAAGAGTATCCGTTTGAAGAATAGAAGCCTCTTGGAATTATCCTCTATTTCTGTCTGGTGGGGTACCAGTACTTATTAATGTGGATACTAGGAACGCTCTGTACTTTCTATAGGTCTCCTAGACTTGCGATGAGATAGAAATATCAAACTATGTATGTCTATATTTGCTTATCAGATAAATATAATTCTGTAGTGTGGAATGAATGATTAAGGTTGAATGTAAAACCTTACAGAATATATGTAAATAACGTATGTTTGAGAATTTTATCAAATGAGTTGTATCTTTTCACATGTTCAATTTTTGGGATGTGACAGCCATCAACATCATCTTTGGGATGAAGTGGAGGAGCAGGAGAAGAAGAAGAAGAAGAAGAAGAAATTGTGTCGCTTGGAGCAGAAGAAGAAGAAGGGTAAAGGTGCATTAGCTGGCAGCATGCTTCGCAAGACCTCCTACCAAGTTTTGTCTTTTGCTGCGCCTGCTTCTGAAGCCATTGGACTATATGGGAGAAGAAGTAGAAGAAGGTCGCTAGCGTTTGGTGAGAAGACTCGGGAAAATGAGAAAGAAAACAGTCAGTAAAGAGAAAGCATAAGAGGAATTCAATAGTCTCCATTTCCCCATGGTTAAGACTGCTCCTCAATCAATTTTTCTTGCAGCACGTCACTTCCACTTATCTCTCTTTCACTTCAATCTCTCTTTTACTTAGGGGCCGTTTGGTATCCAAGAAAGAGTAGGAATGGAAAGGAAATAGGAAAATGGAAAGAAAGAGAGAATGGAAAAAGGAAAAGGAAAAGGAAAAAAAAAACTTGTTTGGTATGCATTGGAAAAAAAAGGAAAAAAATAAGATTATTATATTTTTTAAAAGACAATAAAAATAAACATAATAGTAATTTATTATTTTGCTTTTAAATAAACCCCAAGAGCCCTCAACAGGGCCAGTCGACCGGCTGGCATGGCTTGGCATGGCCGGTCGACCGACTGCCACGCTTAGCAAGGCCGGTCGATCGACTTCTGGCAGCCGGTCAACCGACTGGCACGGCTGGGCATGGGCAATCGACCGGCTCCCGGCAGTCGGTTGACCAGCTGGCATGGCCGGTCGACCGGCTACCGGGAGTTGGTGTACTGGCTGCCAGGCTCCTGGCCCCTCTGATTCGTCTTGCTTCTCTCATATGCTCTCTTTCCCTCTCTCATTCTCTACTGGCTCTCTCTCTTGATCTTTTCTCTCGTTAGTTCTCTCTCCCGATCTCCTCTCTGTGATTCTCTGCTTTTCTCTTACCATCGGCGTCTCAAACTCCCCCTCAGTCCATTAGCGTCTTTGAAAAGACAAGAACTACGCCGATGTCAAGATCTGAATTTTTTAGCAGAAAGATTTCAAAAATGAAATTAAATGAAATGCTTCAGTGCATTTGTTAATTTGGTTAATGTTTCTCTGCATTTGGAAGCTTTCAACTTCTTCCGTACTTTCACCGGCAAAGCAGAAGCAAAGCAAGGTCGGGAATAAGGTGCACAAACTAGAAGATAGAAAGGAAATTGCAGGAGCACAGAAAAAGGGCAATTTCGGAAGTCATGCGTTCTTTCCATTTTAGGATGCGCTTTTTCATTGCTAAATCAATGGAAGCATTCCGTATAAAAACAATGGAAGAGAGAATTCCAGTTACGTCTTCCAGCAGCTACAGTAAGCATACCAAACGACGAAAAAACGCTACATTATAGGAAAGACGCTTTCCTTTCCCGCGTATAGCCGCAGACCAAACGCTCTCTTAGGGGCCATTTGGTATCCAAGAAAGAGTTGGAATAAAAAGGAAATAGGAAAATGGAAAGGAAGAGAGAATGGAAAAAGGAGGAGAAAAAGGAAAAAAATTTGTTTGGTATGCAATGGAAAAGAAAAAAAAAAGATTATTATATTTTTTAAAGATAATGAAAAATAAATATAAAAATAATTTACTATTTTTCCCTTAACCCAATAGTCTTTTCAAAGCCGGTCGACCGGCTGCTGCCCAACGACCAACACGCCAGTCACCCGTCAGTCGACTGCCTGCCACCATGCCTACCATCATGCTTTGAAAGGTTGGATCTTGCTTATTGGGCGCCATTATTATGACCGTGAACAATTCAAAACCTGCACTGCTGAAGCGTGCTTGTGACGCAGAAGGATACTGCGACGCCGAAAGAGACGCCGAAGAATATTGCGGGTGCTACTATTTTAATTTATTATATAAATATGTACGCGAGTGCGAGATGGCCGAGAATGAATTGTGAAATGAATGTGCGGGAGGACAGAACGTGATAGTAGAGCGTGGGCAAATTTGACATTTCTCTTCTTTTTTCATTTTCATGACCGGTTTTCCATCGATGAAACGATGGAAACGAATATCAAGATTTTGAAGGAAGAGAGAATGCTGGCTTTCGTTCCAACTGCTACCGCCAGAGATACCAAATAACGGAAAAAATGCACAGTAATAAAAAGGCGCTTTCCTTTCCACTTCTGCGAGTATACGAAACGACCCCTTAATCTTTTAAAAAAATATATTTTAAAAATAAAAAGAATGATGGCATAATTTTAAAATATTATAAAAAAATTATTAAAAAAATGAGTAATTATATTTTTTAAGAAGCACATGTTTTCATAAATTTTATAATTATATAAAATATTTAAATATTTTTAATTTTTTAAATAATAATAATTTAATTATAATTTGATCACTCTCTGATTATTTATTCTTAAATTAATATTTTTACTGATTTAATGATTAGTTTAATTTTTAAAATATTAATGCTAAAAATGGTTGCATGAACATTAAAAATTTGGATAAATTTTTTTATTTTATGTGTAAGGTTCGAATTATTGTCTCGACTAGTTATGTTTATAATTAACTTAAGGCTAATTGAATAGGTAATCCTTTATTATCCTAAAAAAAAAGGTAATCCTTTATTATCCTAAAAAAAAAAGGTAATCCTTTGAATTAAGTCCTGACTTTATTTATTGAAATCAAAGCATGTTATTTGTGTTCTGACTGACGGTTACTTCTGTCGTCTAGAATTTTAGGCATTAATGTTGAAATGGTCAATGGCCATGCTTGACCTCATTGGATCCTAAGCGTATTAAGTTTTTTCTTGTTTGGTTTTCATACTATAGGCATGTCATTTATTTTTTTTTTATTTATAAGAAATTAAATTTAAAATTTTATTTCAAAACATAAATGTCAAATTATTTGATTTGATTAATGTTGAGATGCTAAGCACATGATCAACACTAAATGATAATTCTAAAACATTTTTTTGGTTCAATTTTTGTTTTAAAAAACCAACATTTTATATTATAAGGAAGAAAATGAGTTTATTTGAGTGTTGTGGGGCCAAAACTGAAAAAAAAGGTTGCGGGCATGGAATATTTGATATTTCCCCAGGAAAAAGGACCAGAAGCCGATAACTTCACACGACTCTCATCAAACACCTTCCGAGCTATAGCGTTGTGCCTCTCGAAGCTAGCGTACGTGGCTAGCCGGAGATATCTCTAACCAACGTGTCAATCGATTGACGAAACACGAGGCCACTTGAAAACTCCAGGGCTTCGCCTTCTTCGGCCCTACAAAATTGTCTTCGCCGACTCAGAAAGTGCAGGAGCCATGAATCGTCTCAAATCCTTTCTAATATTTCCCAAATCCTTTGCGTACAGTTGCAGAGCCGCCCATCTCACCGCCTCGAAACAATTTCCTGACCACGAAACCCATTTTCAAAACGTTGGTGCCATAGCCTCGCTCCTCAAGTCCCGCTCCGTTATACAATTCCGAGGGCCTGACACCTTGAAGTTCCTTCAGGGCCTATTGACCAACGACGTACGCAGGTTTGGTGAACCCGTTGGTGAAAGAATCGCAAATTTGCCTACGCCAAATGTACCATATGCTTCGGCTCCGCCTCTATATGCTGCGCTATTGACCCCTCAAGGCAGATTCCTCTACGACATGTTTCTGTATAAGCCTCCCAGGTCTGAGACGAAGCTTGATAGGACTGGGACAGGACCTGGGCCCGACCCCCATGAACCTTTTCAGTTGCTTGCCGATGTGGATGCTTCTGTATTGGATGAACTTTTGGAAACCTTCAAGAAGTGAGTTTTTTTTTTTGGTCACTTTTGGATTTAATTACTTTTCCATGGAGTTTAGTTTAACTTTTTACTATGATTGGGAACCTCCAAATCGGTTATTAAGATTGATATTTCTTTAATTATTCTTTGAAGTAGTGTGTGCTTCCTACGCTTCCTCAAACGGTTATTGATTTTTTTCAAGAATCATGTATTCGAAGCAGTAAACTTTACCGGTAGTTCTTCTCATTGAGCCGTTGTTTAGAGTTGTTCTTAATTCAGAAAACCAGGGCTTATCAACTTTTACTTGGACTGTTATATACCATGTCGAATGGGTTAAATATGGCTGTTCTGTAAAACAGTAATGAGGATTTGAAGTTGAAACAAAAATGAGACAGCCATCGTCGGGATTTTCAGATAGTATCATGTCCAATTTTTCTTTGCACAGTATTAGCTTGTAAATTCCGCTGCGTTGGACTTGGCTACTATAAAAGGACATACGTTTATTATGTGATTAATTTTATTAGAGTACAGGATTTGACAGGTTTGAGTTAAAATTCTAACTCAAAACATCATAAAACCTGACAATTTCATTCATTTTAGTTGATTACTGATTTGGCAATTTGAGATCAATAATGTTGCTAAGTTGACATTAATTCCACCACATATAGGCAGGATATCCATAGTTAAATTAATTACTATGCCGTATGTTCATGTTATAAACTATAAAGCATGATGAGCGGCTAGGCTGCTCCAGGTATATTGTTTGGCTTGCCTAAGCATCTTACTTTCAGCATGATCAGAACAAGCCATGTCATAGATTTGTGTCTTAATTAATTAGAAGACCTACAGTATTTTATTGCTGAGACCCTAGCATTTTGGTGCTGCAGATACCGGTTGAGGTCAAAGGTTGAGATTGACAATGTAACTGAAGATTTCTCATGCTGGCAACGTTTTCGTCCTGGCCTTTCCGAGAAGCCCTCACATGAGGAAGAACCAGATGCAGCCTCTGTTGGATGGGGTGCTGGTGTGGATCGTTCTGCAATGTCATCTTCACGCGGGAGTACTCTTGGGTGGCAGTGGTTCAAGGATCCCCGGTTAGACTGTCTTGGTTTTAGAGGAATCTTCCCACGTGATATAACTCGTGAGTTATCTATTCTGTTGCTGCTTGTAAGATTTGTATCTATCATGGCTGCATTCTTTATATAATTGTTACATGTATGCAGTTATCTAGGTTAATAGATTTCACCCTCTTTTCCGTGTTTCAGCACCTCTAGTTGAGGTTGACAAAGAAACAGATGAAGAGAATTACCTTTTGTGGAGAACACAGATGGGAGTTGCGGAGGGATCTGCTGAGATTCCAAAAGGTGCACATTTATTTATTTATTTGGTTAATAAATCTGATTCTGTGTTGTTTCTCAAATTTTATAAACATGTGCAGGTGAGGCGGTACCCCTTGAGTATAATCTTGCAGGCCTTAATGCGATTAGCTTTGACAAGGGTTGCTATGTGGGGCAAGAGCTCATAGCTCGTACACACCACCGTGGGGTGATTCGTAAGCGTCTAGTTCCTTTAAGGTTTCTCGATAACGATGGAAAAGGTAACGTCCCAAGAAGTATTTGGCTTCTTTAGTATTATCTATAATGGCTGAAATATCATTATGGTCCCATTTGGCCTCTTAATTTGTTTCAATTTCATCTCTTAAGTCTTAACTTTATCTTATCTCTTACTTTGGTTGCATAATTTTACCTCAAGCTTCACTATGGTCCTTTAATTTATTTTATTCCCTGAATTTTATCTTAAATTTTCCTTTAGCCCCTTAATTTTATTTTATTTCAACTTAGTCCTTTAACTTATAAAAATTACCCAAATGTTTTCTTCTTTTTAATGCCATCAAGATGCTTAATAAAAATATTTTATGAGGTTATCAGACTTAAGCAGGAAATGACATAAAAATTTTCTATTGAACATCTTAGTGGAATGGTGTTAAAGAGAAGAAAATATTTGAGTGGTTTTTGTAAGTTAAAGGATTAAATTGAAACAAAATAAAGTTAAAGGACTAAAAGAAAATATAAGATAAAGTTAGGGGACTAAATTGGAACAAAATAAAATTAAGGACTTAGTAATATGTAAGATAAAGTGATGGGACCAAATTGAAA
The DNA here is from genome assembly GCA_037074585.1 of Biancaea sappan. Classification (NCBI taxonomy): domain Eukaryota; kingdom Viridiplantae; phylum Streptophyta; class Magnoliopsida; order Fabales; family Fabaceae; genus Biancaea; species Biancaea sappan. The sequence continues at coordinate 28,388,002 of CM073500.1, forward strand.
TTTAAGTTAAAATTAAGAGACCAAATAGGAACAAAACAAAATTAAGGAGCCAAAGTAAAACTTGGTAAAATTATGGGACTAAATTGGAACAAAATTGAGTTAAGGGATTAAAATGAAACTTGAGACAACATTAAGGGACCAAAATGATACTTATGCCATCTATTAAAGATCTACAATGAGCATTTCCTTGTTTGCTGTCGCAGAAGTAGAAGACAAAGTTACTCCAGGCTCAGAAGTAATTGACACAGCAAGTGGCAAGAAAGTTGGGATGGTGAATACAGCCCTTGGATGTCGTGGGCTAGGGCTCTTGCGGCTAGAGGAAGCTTTTAAAGGTTCTGGCAGCTTATCTATACAGGGGCAAGATAATGTGAAGGTTGAAGCCGTTAGACCAAGATGGTGGCCTTCTGAGTGGCTTCAAGATCATCAACAGCACACTGCTTTTGCCTAGTGTGTTCAATGCTCTGTTCATAGGGCAGGTATCTGCCGTTAATCAATCCCTGAACACCATTGTGTGAATTACTGTGTTCTAGATGTTTCAGGTGTTCCTAAGGGGATAACAGCTGCGAGCTGGTAGCCTCGTTTAAACTATATGTTCGGATGAGAGCCATGAATAAGACGGCGTTTGTTGGTTTTCTTGTGAAATAAAGTTTCCCTGAGGAAGTTGTAGTTTACCCCTTTTATGGTTGATTCCTCCTGTGAAATTTAAAACTTCAAACAATTTTGTACTGACAGATTAGAAGCAAATCATATCTTGCTGTGATTTTGTTGTTGATTGTTTCAATTGACGATGGGGAATGCATATAGATGTATAAATGTGGGAAAAATTGAATAAATTCAGTCAGTTTCTTGATGTTCTCATTGCTTAGACGTCCACAGAGCAAAATAAAGTGAATGTTCTGACCTGTTGAGGCGGATACATGAAGGGAACAAGTCCACTGGTGGACTGAAATTTGTCACAACTTGCTATGGAATTGTTGGTATGTATACTCACGCTGTTTTATTTCTTGTTGCCTGACAAATTATTATTCATCATCTTGATATGTTATCCTGCATTTCTACTATTAGGGTTCATCAAATTTTTGGGGGCCTTAATACATGCAGCTTATCATAAAAAGAAGGCAAATTGGTGCTATTTGTGGTCATACGGTATATGCTGTGTCAAAAAGTGAGATGATTCCATTGCCAAATTCTGCCGCTCGGTCTAATATCACTAATTCTAAAAATGAAAACAGGTTTTTACAATCAGGCATGCTCTACTGGTTGTACCCTGTAGAAAAACTTGACAGTTTGGATGTTCGGCATCTATTTACATTTACTTATAATTCATTTTTATTGCTTTATATCTTTCCTCTGTTACCTTAAACTATTTAAAATTTTGATTTATTCTTATCAGTTTGCATATTGTAGGATCCTCTTTCAATTTCTTTTCCTTTATTCCGTTTTTATAATATTTTCAATCTTTTAAAAAAAAAATTCAGAGATAGCATATCTCTTATTAACAATTGTATGACTTTAGTTTGACATGATTCATTAATATAGAAAAATCACGTGTCAATTAAGTTGTGTGTTGAGGAAAGTTATGTTCACGGTGGTTCTTTTTCTTAATGTTTTTTCTTAATGGTGGTTCATTGTGATTCGTTGGTATTCAAATCCTCATACCCAGTATTCCTTTGAACACCATATAGAAATTCGATGTGAACACTATAGAAATTCGTGCGTAATAGAGAAATATACGAAGGGTGGGTGTCTTTTTGACAAAAATAGTTGATAAGTTAAAAAATAATTGATAACTTATAAAGTAACTGAATATTTATAAGTTAATTTTTAATTGAAAATTTATAATTGAAAGCTGAAAGTTTATAAGTTAGTTTATTGAATTAGAAATATTTAATAAAAATAGTTGTTTGAGTAGTTGAAATGTGTAAAATGACATATAAGAATACAAAAGTGATTGTATTATTTATAATCTTAAAATAATATAAAATAAATATATTAATTTTTATTTTTTAATTAAATTAATTTAAATTATTATATATGTAAAATTAATTAATATATTATTATTATTATTTTATATTTTATATATTATATCTATGTATACATATTTACGATTAAAAAGTGTAATATATACTTACATATTAAATATATCACATTTTTTAATTTTTAATGTGTATATATATATTTGTTTAAAATAAATTTAATTTAAAGATAAAAATTTAAATAAACATAAAAATTATTCATAATGAAAGTATTTTAGAGATTTAAGTTGTGAATAAAATAAAAAGATATAATGAATATTTAGATAAAATCATAAAAGTAAAATAAAAAAAAACATAAGGTATAAGTTATAAGTTATAAAAAGTAGTGTTTTAAAATAAGTTATAAACTATTGAAATAAATTCGTTTATCAAATAATTTTAACAATTTTATAAATTAATTAAATAAATTATAAGTTAGTCAAATAAATTATAAGTTTATTTTTTTATCTTGCGAAGTACGTCCAAAATCCAAATGTTACTGAACATTCACAAAAAAAAAAAAGAACGACAAATGAATAGCTAGATTGCAACCGGCAATCATTCTTTTAGATTCAAAAATAATGAACGAAATAGACAATAAATGAAATTTTACAATCTACATAAAAAAATAAAAACACATACAAAGATGTCTCAATATCAGGAAATTACATGGAATGATTGGACGCGAGTGAGAGAGAGAGAAAAAGAGATTCAATCAAAAAATTTTATCTAACGCGGATTGAATGACCACAATGATGAGAGAGGAGACGATAGAGAGAGATAGTCAAACGAAATACAAGTTTGTACAAACACGATGAGAGAGAACAAAATAGATCAAAAACGTCGTTTTTTTAGTTAGACAGAACACAAGTTTGTACAAACACGACAGGAGAGAACGAAACAGAGCAAAAGTGTTGTTTTTTACTTTTTTAATGATTTTTAATATAATTGTAAATGTCACTTTTTTTCAATGATTTTTAATAACACTTTTAAAATTTCACTTTATTTTTACTTTTTTTTATTTTCTCATTTTTTAAATTTAAAAGGAAACAATGAAAATATTTTTTAGTGTTTTTAGATTTGAGTTTATTTAAAAAATATTTTTTAAAAATATTTTTATTAAATACAATCAAACATATTTTTAAGTCTATTTTTTAATTTTAAGAAAATGTTTAAATCAAACATGCTTATGATTTTTTGAGCCAAGTGGCATGAAAATATGTATATTAACTAATTTTGTGACCCATACAATGTATAGATAATTCACAACTCTAAAAATTTTTGTAACATAATAATAATAATAATAATTGATTGACAATAAATATATAGTAATTGACATCAGAGATAAACATTTTAGAATATAATGTGAATGAAAAAAAAATTATATGACAATGAATATTGCATCAAAGAAATCAAAAGAACAAGCGATAGACAATGTATTAGCGAATTGTCGAATCTTGCACCAGAGAATAATAATAATAGTTGAACGACCTGAGTTATTGATAAAATGTTGATTCATCTCGTTTTCGAATTGTTCTCATAATATACATATAATTTTGTTACACCTACAAAACACACACACGCGGGGGTGCGCGCGCGCGCGCGCGCACACACACACACACACATATATATTAACAATAAGAAAAAAAAAAGAGAACACTCATAGAAAGATATAATAAATAAACAACAAAATAAGGTAATAAATGAAAAAAACAGAGTAATCAAAATACAAAACGAAAAGAAAAAATGACAGCAACAATACTCTGTATCTTCAATCTCAATTTCCATACGTTGCTCTTATTACTGTTCTTAAATCTCTCTATAATAAAACTAAATTTATTGACCAGCCGAATAACATTTAAAACACAATAATATTATTCATATAAAGTTAAAATCAACAATAAATAAAACATAATTTATAAAACAGAAGATAAAAACTAACCTACTAAATAGTTCTCGTTAGCAACACAATTCAAAATATTACTGAATGGACAAAACTTGAAGATAGATTTTGGAATACTCAAATCATCTTCAGCTAGTCGGACATTAGTTTAAGAGCAAAACCTAAGCATGAAAGGATGATTCATTGTACAATACTTATTGTTATATTTAACTACACTAAACAAGAACATCACATAAACATTTCTTCTCAGTTATTTGACGCTGAAACTTATTCACAAATGATCTCTTCACATGATTATGTATGCGGTCACCCTTAGAATGCAAAAAAAAAAGCACAACATAAGCATAATGAACAAAATAATAAATCACAAATAATTGAATATGATGAAATTAAATTTACCTAAGAATCTTACAAAACCATCTTCAGATTAAAATCTCCTTAGGCATATTGAACGATGTAACTGCCCACAACCTCACTACCCGAACCTTAATCTTCTAATCATCCCTTAATGCATTAACATTAGCAACGTCACTAACTTTACTCATATGGGAAGCACTAATAGAATGAAAACTAATTCTACAAGAAAAATAAACAATATAAACATGGGAGAACTACATGACAGTTGTAATGACTATTTATTTATATAACATGAATTTTAAACATAATTAAGTGATTATATTCAATGATATATAATGTAGTAAATTATTATTAATTATTAAAATTATTAATTATAAATTTTATTGATATACGAACAATCATATATGAAAAGATATATAACCACAATTCATGACAAATTCATTTAATGTAGTGATTAATAAGAATGTTCTTATTAATTTATATAATATATTTATTTAATATTTTATTTTAAATTATTAATTTTAATATATGTAATTTAATGTGGTATGATTAATAAGAACAATTTTTTTTAAATTAATTTTAATGCAATTTTTTCAAATTTATTTGAATGTAATTATATAATCAAATTCTAATTTGTATGATAGTTGTAATTTTTACGGAATTTAAATTTAGGGATTCTAGGAATATGCATTGATAGGAAAACCTTAATTATATTTCAAAAGAGTTGCTTTTAATTTACCCTAATAAGGACAACTTTTTTTTCAAATTTAATTTAATGCAATTTTTTCAAATTTATTTGAATACAATTATATAATCAAATTCTAGTTTACATGACAGTTGCAATCTTCAATGAATTTAAAATCAAGGATGTCAAGAATATGCATTGATAGGAGAGCCCTAATCACATTTTAAAAGGTTGCTTTGAATTTACTCTAATTTTTACAAATTCATTTAATATAGTATTTAATTAGAACAATTAGAATGAATTTATTAATTTTTATAATTTATTTATTTAATATTTATTTTAATTTATTAATTTTATTATATAATATTTAACAATATCTATATAATTTATACTCTAAAATAAAATTATTTTAGTCTATTATATAGATATAATAACTAGATTTGTTGGACCTCGTGGTCGGGAAGCCTTCTGAGCAATTTGGCTTCAAGAAAGTTTGGTGATCCTTGGAGCACTCTCGAATGCAATGTTTGGGATGTGAATCAATCAATTGCTGAGGTTGTAGACTATGCAAAGATTGCTCAAGTGAGCTCGGGAATTTGAATCAAGTCGAGTGGCAAGAGTTTTTCTTATGGAGTAGAGGAAGGAATTTATCATATGAAAGCTTAATTGAAAAAACTTAAAACCTTAATATGATATATAACAGTCCAAGGTTAGTTTTTGCTTCTTTTTTTTTGGGATTTCGGAAGGAGGTGAATTTTTAGTATAAATATCTTTCTGAAGTAAAAATAATATCAGAATAATAATTGTTAAACAATTAGAAGAAGTTCAAACATTCTAAAATTTTTAATTTTGAAGAGATTGAAAATTAAGATGTGATGTGAAAAGAAAATATTTGAGAATCTATTCTAAATCTTAACTCATTTCGCTTTATTAATTTTTAACGATGCAAACAATAATTAAAAAATATTTTCTTTTCTGAAAGTAATAACAATTTGGCTGGATCTTAAGAGCTCTGCACTATCGTATCAAACGTACGCGACGCCGTTCTCTGTCCGTTGTTCACTTCTTTGGCCGAGTTAAACCGTTACCGTTACGCCTTCAAACCAGTAGTGTAGTGTAAACGGCGTAATCGAGGCTCTTTTTGCGTTACTGCAGTTCAAAAAACAAGGAGAAAGCGAACTCCCTCAGGCGTGAGCGTGAGTGAGGGATACAGGGAAACAAAAAATGGGGAAGGATTTGGGCGACGAACAAGTTTCGTCGATGAAGGAAGCTTTTACTCTCTTCGATACCGACGGTGACGGTCGGATCGCTCCTTCCGAGCTTGGGATCCTTATGCGCTCCCTTGGTGGCAACCCCACCCAGGCCCAACTCAAGGCCATCATCGCCGAAGAGAACCTCACCACCCCCTTCGACTTCCCTCGCTTTCTCGATCTCATGGCCAAGCACATGAAGCCCGAGCCTTTCGATCGCCAGCTCCGCGATGCTTTCAGGGTTCTCGACAAGGACTCCACTGGCTTTGTCTCCGTCTCTGAGCTTCGGCACATCCTCACCAACATCGGCGAGAAGCTAGAGCCTGCCGAGTTTGATGAGTGGATCAGGGAAGTCGATGTTGGTTCCGATGGCAAGATCCGTTACGAGGATTTCATTACTAGAATGGTGGCTAAGTGAGATGGTTTTGCAATGGGTTAATGTTTCCAAAAGTAATTGGGTATCGCTTCCTTGTTTTTAACTTTAGTCGGTGTTCCTAATTTAGGTCTGTATGGGTTTTGTTGTGAATTTGAGATGTATGCTGTTCTTTGGTTTTTGGATTTTGCCGTTTCCTTTTGATGAATTAACCGGGTTATGCTAATTGTAAACTGAAACATTATCGGTCTCCAAGACTTAAGTTATGTAGTCTACCGTGGGTAATGGCGGCTCTCTGTGGTCCTTCAATTTGCTGTCTTGGATTTGTTTCGCTGGATTTGTGTAATGAAATCTGATGTATCTATATGTTGTAATTGCTGCTTATCTGGATAATGATTGAAGTAATGCTTGGGCTAAACGTGTATGTAATCCTTTCTTCATTTTTATGTCAAAGATGTGTTAGTGAAGTGGAATTTGGAAGTAAATGATGCGATATGCAGCAATCTTCTGACACTCTTGATGGATTAGTATGTAATTGTCCCCAGTCCTTGTAAAAGTCGCGTTATTATTATGATGAGAAGTATATAAATGTCCTCAGCTCGGCATAATTGTAGGATTCATGGTGCCCTGTTAATGACATCTTAATTTCAAGATCCTAGAATCCCCTCTGAGGCATTTTCTTCTTGTTCTTTTGGTTCATTTTAATTAGTTGCAAACTTGTTGAGGGACTTGTGGAATACAGAATTCAATATACAATAGATTATATTTAGGATGGCATATAATCACGTTGAAATTGATATCCACAAAGCTGACGTACTTGTAATTGATTTATAGTTCAATGGCACAGACTGGAAGTTCATTTCTTCAATTAAGTACATGGATTTCCGCCAATGTTGGTCTGTTATATACCTAATATTTCATTAGAAGGATGGTTGCTAGAAGCCAGGATCTATGTTTGATACCTGCCATTTGTATAGTTAATAATAGGTGCTTCACGTGAAGTTTTGACCTTGCTTCCGTAATCCTTATCCGGTTCATATGTTTCTATATGTTGTTTTACCCTATACATGTGGGTTTGTTATCTCTTAAAGAAATCAGCAGTTCAGCTAGGAAGGGATGAGTCGTTCTGATTGCTATCCTCACGAAGGAGATGATCTGTTGATGGTACACTGTTGGATAGTAGGGTAATTCCTATGTATAGCCAACTCAAACAAATCTAATTGAATTGAAAATTAAATGATCCTGATGTGATTTGAATATAGCGGAATCCTACTGAGATGAATACGGAATAGGGGTCAAACACCTGTATTGAATTCAGAAATTACTGAGAAAAGAACTTTAAATTACCCCAAATTCTTAATTTTAAACCCTAAATGCCATATTACAATTGTATACTAAATTAATTAACAAATATTCAATTGTTTTTCACATGCCGCATTAGAAACTATTCCCATCTTTATAATGCTTGTTGCAATCACTTTAACCTAGTGCTGAAGTGGCAGATAAAATTAAAAAATGCATAGGAAAAAGAAGGGATGAAACTGACTGTCAGCAAGGCTTGGACTTGAAGCAGGCAGTGTAACATGTTATTGAGCTCTAAAAATATTACATTAGAGGGCTGAGTCAGAGAAATGTGGCTTTTTACTGTTAATACTAAGGGATTACGATAGTGTACTAGATTAACATAGGACATGAATATGTTATATTCGGAATGTTTGACCTGAATGTTAATTTTTATTGAATAAGATTAGGCATGAGATCTTGAGCTAATATTATGTTTGTGAATTATGGATACTTGGATGTTTTGATTTCTTCAGCATTAAGTATCTAAGAAGCATTGAAATTTTAGAGGGGTCAAGCATATCCAAGTCAGGAAAAACTTCAATATGTTACTCTAATGTCACTCCGCTCATTCCTCCTGCACCAGAATGAGGAATACAAAGTCAAAAGCAAGCACTACACCAGATAAGTTGGATTACTATTTTATCTTGGTTTTTAATCATTGCATAATTTTGTATAACATAGCCGAATTTTGCTGGAATTGCAATGTCTTTATCTTGGTCTTAGTCTTATTTTACTTGTGCAGTAATTAATGTTATAATTTGACAGAGAAGTTGAGGATTAAGGATTAAATTTGTGGACTTGATCATATACGAGATAGAGTTGGAGTGGCATCTATTGAGAAAAAAATGATCGAAAACCGTTTAAGGTGGTTTGGGCATGTTCAAAGAAGATCGTTGGAAGCGCTAGTTAGGAGAGTTGAGCAGACGGTTTGGAGCTCTGTGAAAAAAAATTGAGGAAGACCAAAAAAAATACTTAGAGAAATTATTGATCAGGATCTTCTGGTAAATGAGATACCTAAAGAGTTGGTCATTGATAGAGTTCAATGGCGTCGTGCGATCCATATAGCCGACCTTACCTAATGAGATAAGGCTTTGTTGTTGTTGTTGTACATTTCTGGAACTCAGATTTAGATTCAACCAAATTCTTTCATAGGAATAAACTTATTGCTACCTTCAATTTGACAAGCGTGGCTTTGGTTAATTTCAAATTGGTCCATACCAAGGACCTTTTGGACAATTAGGAATGCATTTTGGGTTGAGCGCAACACCACTCTGGAAGAATCTACTTGGTTTGTGCTTTTCCTCCTTAGATTATCGATCGCATTTTTAATCTGATTGAGTCACTTTAAATTTTGTATTGAAAGCAAGTTTATAATTGAAGAGGGAAAAAAATAAAAATTATGCTCTTAACATGTTCGAACAGTTCTTCATAACTTAGGGCAATGTTGTAATGTTACTAGTTTTTAGTTTAGTTGAAATCAATCGTTACGTGTGCTTGTTATCCACAATGGCATATCTATATGATGCTAGCCTTCCGATGGTTAGTGGATGTGAGTTGGTCGTTTGCTACCTTCATATGAAGAATACTTTGTGTTTTTGTCATGATCTTTTTGGTATGGTCGTTTGCTACCCAGTGTTGGTCTGAGAAGGATAGTTTTCTTTTTTTTTTTTATATTTATTACTTCATTGGTGGAGAATTAACAGTTCTTATACTATGGTTGACTGAAAATTAATATGCTAAAAATTTTGCTGGAAGATCCTTTACCGCAGTTGACAGCTTTTCTTTTTTAAAATAAATTTACATTTATGTAACGAATGGGTTTTTGATTGAAAATAGATTTTTTGTTTGACTTTTAAGTCAAGTAGGATGCTTGGTTCACTCGAACTATTAATTTTTATAATCAACTACTCGCATACGCCTTCAACTATTTAGCCGACGAAGCTCATGATTTTTTCAAAAAAGTATAGATTAGATAGCGAGTAGTACTCGGCCTTCGTGAAAGTGATTAAGCCTTGTCAGATGAAAGGATTATATCTTAGTGAATCCAGAAGAGAGGTTGCGAGATTATTGGAGAGTTTGGTGATTTGACGGATGCATATGAGCGTTTTTAGGACGAAACTGCCGAAATCAAAGCGTCTCTTCACGGAGGTTGCAGTCCCAGTTAACTCGACGGCCGAGCAAGAGACAGAAACTGGATGCTCAAGCTTCTCAGCTGCTGCACGTTAATTGGGAATGTGTCTGCTCAAAATGTTAGCAAAAACAGCAGGGGAAATAGCAGAGTCCGTAGAAAAGAATAATTGCAAGATGAGTTGGAAGATCAAAGGTATGAGATGGACATGATACTGCAATATTTGACAATAACTGCTGAGCGCGCTGAGAATTTGCTGGAGAAGATGAAAAGTGACATGAATTTGAAGACTCCAATTCAAGTGGAGGACCATTTCAGTCCTTCCAATTAACTGTGCATTGAACAAATGTACGGTGAGCAAGGTTATCAAGTTAGGGTTATGCTGTATGAAGATCCAATACGCGTCTTGCCTACTTTATTGAAGCGCTTAAGGCAGAAGAAAGAGTGCTTGAAGAGACACTTGGAATTGAGAAATAGTGATGCAAACATGAAGACACAGGAACAATAATAGATACAGAATTGAGAAATGCGTATGTATATATGAAGAGATAGAAACAGATACAAAATTGTGATATAGTTTATTATTTTACAGTTATTTACTTCCAACACAAATGTCAATTACATTTCCACTTCTGTACTCTAGTTTGCTTTGCAAATCAATTTGGTCTAAAATTAAAAGAAGTGTACACTTACTCTGTTCTCTTTTTTGGGTTCCAATTGCACTGTCTCCCGTTATCTATCTATAAGTTGCAATGAACCTCTCAATCTGAATTAAAGAAGTTAACTAGGGGAAATTACTAAAATGCATTTTTTATTTAATACCTATTGAACCTTCGTCTTCATTTTCTCCAACCAGTTCATCAATCATCCATCACAATGCTATTTGGAAAAGCTTAATTCAAAGTCAGGCTTCATAATTTGGTATAGCAAGATACCTTGGTCATCAACTCATCATTCTAGACATTTTAAACAAAGCATTCTCTACCATTGTTATGACCCAACTAGATGACAGTGACCAATATAAGAGCCCAGCATGGAAGAGCAGCCCAGAAGAAGAATGAAACCCAAGTGGCTGCAAGACTATATGCTAAGCCATTCACGCAGGAAAAAAGAACCACGTGTTGAAGCCGTCATCTGAAGGTTGTTAGCCTTCAGATTGGTGCTATTTGGACATTTCTGATGTGGGGTTACTAGAAAAGGATCTAGCTGTAAAAGTAGGCATGCAAGTTGGTGTATCACATATATTTAGGGATAGTAATTTTGGCTCACAAAGGTTTAACTCGACTTATCCCGTATTGTTTAAATTCGATAATTTAACAATTGAATAGAAAACAAAATAAATTAAAATAATTGAATGATTGGATATGAGATAGGATCAGAACATGTATGTCCCGGCCCATTATTTGCCTCACATACATCCACATACATATACATATACATATATATATATATATATATATATATATGTACACTCATACACACACATATATATAGAGACATATATATCTATATATAATATGTTTTACTTAATATATACATAGCTTTTTATATAATATAGTTCATTCAATTTAATCAAAATTAAATGTTCTTAATGATTTAATAAGTAAATACTTATTGAAGACATGATTTCTCGCAGAACTTACATGCTTTATAATACAACATATATAACTTAGTTCATTTATAAATAAAAATTATCCATTTTTTAATTTTGTCGAGTGAATAAATATTGTGTTTTGTTGAATTTATTATGTTTTAGTTCATATTAAAACAATTTGTTAGATTTTGTGGTATTAAATAATTTAATAAATATTTACATTCAAGATGGGACATGAATAAAACAAATTATTATTTGTGAATTAACGTATGAGATAATTTTTAAAATCAACACTATAATAGAACGAGAATGAATTGTGAAAAACTCATCTCGATCCACTTTATTGTATCCATGCCTTTATTAGAATATTTGGTTTCCTTTCTCTAACAAGTAACCATCCTATTTTCTTGTACTTCCATCTACTATTGAGTAATACAAATCTTCTTTTCCGTATGGCAGAAGGAACACATTTTAGAACCCCCGGGGAAAGCACTAGGAAGCTGAAAGAGTCTAATGGATCCACTGAGGAACACAACATATAAAAAATGGGTATACAAGATTTGGCAGTGCTGGTTCGACTATCCTTTCCACAACCAAGCAGTAATTCTTCGAGTTCAGTATCTTCTCCAACTGATACTGCAATCACAGAAAATAATTCACAGGTGAATTTGAGATTCACAGACATGATAAACCACTCTTCATATCAAACCGCACCTCTTGTTGGCTATACACGTCATTATACAAAGGCCAACACCTATTGGGTCAATACATGCACAGAATATTTGCATACCAGAGGCCTTTTACTTGCATTCTTTAAGGTTCCTCCAATTCATTTTGGCCAGAATATTTGCAGCAGTGAATATAGTGTCTTGAAAGTTTGTAAAGGTCATCACCAAGGATCAAGGCAATGGAGATGAAAACCTGCAGCAAGTAAATTAAATAATGAAAAACAGTAAGGCTTGAAGCAAAAGAGCTTAAATCTAGTAATGACCCCTAGCTAGGAAGTAATTAAATTCCAGTTCATTTTAGACCTTATAGCCATTGAGATTTGAGACTCTATACTTCTTTCTGATAAATTTCCAGGAAACCACTATCCTTTCAATCCCTTGATCAAGGGCCACAAAATAATGCCCCATGAAAGCACAGCACCAAGAAGCAAGGCTATTGTGACAAGAAGTGAACAAATCGTTCCAGCTCCCACGCAAGTCAAAGTGGAATCTGCAAAATCCCAACTTTTTCGTAGATAAGACTAACAATAGCAGAAACAAAATGCAAGCACACGAGTTTTGCCAGGCTTTCAATCCACATCTCAGGGGCTGCGTTTGCATGGTACAAGTGGATGCAACAAGCCAATTAACTCACAACTTGGGATGCTTTTCTGGAAGCTCTACGGATTCCTAAACCCTAAAGCATTGCAAACAAGAAACTACCGTAGCTGAATACCAAAGCAGAATTGAAGCCGTATCAACCAAGATTAAAGGTGTTACCCAATCGTGGTTGATCAACTTCTTTATTGCAAGTTTATCGGATGCTTCCGATGTGAGCTACTTGTGCCACAACCGGATTCAAGGCTGTTTTGCTAGCGAAATTGTTTGAGCAGAAGAACGAACACTTAATGTTGCAACGGCCGTTGAACATTTCAATTCAATACCAATTCCTCTACCATTAAACCTTCTACTTTGTTGGCTCCAAATGCATTAAGCACACTTCCTGCTCCTGCATCCGCATCTCCAAACCCACACTCTCTGCCATATAAACGCCATTCACCTGCAGAAATAAGAGAAAAACGCGGGAAGGATTTCGGCTTCCAAGGAAAGAAATATGAAATGCAGTTGATAGAGTATTTTACTATTTAAGCTATCATTGCAACGTATATGTATTCGAATAGGATGTTGAAGTAAACCCAACAACCCCCCCCCCCCCCCCCCAACACACAAAAAAAAATGATGTTGAGAATGTTTTTCTTACATAAACTGTCAATGTTGGAAAATTTGTGACCAGATTATTTGTTTGTGATCAGATGCAACACAGAGAGAAAATGGTGCTTCAAGAAAATAGTAAGAAATCAAACATGATGCCATGAAATATGCTCGGTGCTAGTAAAATGTGCATCTTCCTATGCCAAATTCACGTGCTTATTTGAGACATATGATGCTCAACTTTTGAATTAGCATAATAATGGATGAATTGGATGAAAAACAATGAAGAGTAGATAAAAAAGGATATTTTAATAATTTTGTGCAGTTAAAATTTTTAATTAAAATGAAATAAGAGTTATTGCAATGTAACTAACAAATCAAGAGGCTGGTTACAATATTTTTTCAAGATTAAGACATTGCAACTGAAAGCATATACTAAGAGTGAATAGCTCCCTAAATTAAAACGGTCACCATCAATTCGCTCCTAATCAACTTGCTTACAGAGATTGGATTAATTTGAGCTGATTAAACTCCTCTTTAATGTTTAACCAGGTGATGAATTCACCAAATCAAGCCGACCCATCCTGTTTGCAATTAAGCAAAAGAGTGAGAAAAAGGAATTATAATATTTATATTCCCAAATCAAGGGAGGAAAATAAAAGCTAGAGTTTGATCGTACAAACAAGAGTTGACATCCTACTGATTTCGAATAATTTACAGTGGACTATTTCGTTATCAAAGAACTAAAATCCAATCCAATCCAGTCGGAAAAAAGTTCAACTTGTACTCGGTTTTCTCGTTACATTGTTCATCTAAAAATTCCACCTTGCACAACTGATCTAAATTCCAAAGAATAGTTCAAGATAATGTACAGTGACGAATGAGCTGATATGATATAGAAGAGAAGAACGAATAAGACATTCCCAAATGATAAGAGCTTCAGAAGGCACAACGTGGTTTCTCTTAGTGAATCCACCAGGAAAAACACGTAAAGTAACTTCATAACCCAAGTGGCAATTTTCTGAATTTTCGTGTGGCTGGTTTTCTAAATTCTTGGATTCTGAGCTTTGTGAGGTAGGGGGTAGCTGACTTTCAGCAGATGGATTTTCCGAGCCTCCCCCATCATCCTTTGGTGATCCATCATGGTCTTCACCACTATTTTTGCTGTGACTTCCTCCTGGATCCCCTTCTGGAATTCTGCGAACCAAGTCAGGCCGAGCTTCCACGCCTACACGTCTCAAGTGCAACTGCCACAGTACAGACACAAGTTAAAAACTGAATCCAGGTGTGGCGCCTTGGATGACAAAGATGCTAGAACTAGCCTCAAGCAAAATTAGGAGCCCCATATACCTGAAGATGTAAGTTGACTTCATCAGGGCGCGAAAGGAAAGGAAAATCCCCACCTGTTTTCAAGTATGCCCGCCTTGCCTCAGGGTACCTTTCACTCAATTGATCTCTAAGTTGTTGAGGAACAGCACAGTAGTCATTTGTCTTCACCAAAAGAATATTACCAAGACACAAGAAGAAATTGAGTTATAGGCAAACTTATATACTATTCTCTCAGTATCATAGCTGAATGGCAAACCTGAAAACAATGAGATATATGCTGCGTATAAAAAGAAGTGAAATGTATCTGAGTGAATACTAATGAGCTTAGGAGGTCATGCAAGGAAATAGGGCACGCAAACAGATTATTGGTCTAAATGACTTCTCCAAGAACATTCTGGAAATATCGACAAAATCAATTATAATTTCCCATAGAGCTTCACTGCTACAAATAAACACAAGATAGAGTAACCTAGTGAACTGCAACCCTAAGACGAGAGAATGCCAATAAGGTAAAGATGGCTTACAGTAGATCATTACTAGTAACTAGCGCTAAGGTAATTTAGGCCATCCATGTGCAAATCACGTGGTTATCAGCTGCTTAGGTCATTTGAGACATAAAAGCTAGCTTATGGCCACAAAGATTTCAAGTCTACAAATTTGCAACACAAATTTCTCTTTCTCTCATCTAATATAATTTGGAATAAATTCTCGTAAGCCATAAATGCCTTTTAAATACAGTAAAATTGTTGGAAGCAGCTAATTTGGGAAGCTGTTGGTATTATTGGAAGACTACATACATGAAATTTTGAGAAAACAACAAATTTAGCTTAATAAAACAAATTAAACTTTTTAAGTAAGCAACTAATTAAAAAAACACAGTTTTTTATATTTAATCTATTTGACTATCATCCTCCAAGCCCCTCTGGAAAAAATAAAAATAAAAATATATAATATCATCCTGCATCAACCTAAGCCAGAAAAGTTTAATGACAACTGGTACCATTAGAAAATTTCAACGCAAGTCAAAAGCAAAGTGAATGTAAATGTGTTTCTGCTGTATTTCTAAAACTGCTAGCAGAATTTAGAACAGAGTTTGAACAAGTACAAGACAATTAGATACCTATTTTTCAGTGAATTGAATAGTTAGGATCACAGAACACCTAGCAGAAATAGGATTCTATTTCAGAAAGGTATAATCTGCATGATACACGATTATAACAAATTAAGACAGGATTTAGATGACATACATCCATTATAGTAATGAGTGAATCTGAAAGAAGAAGGTGTCCCACTGAAGCATCATCGGTTGTCAATGTCAACCTGGAGGCCAAGTCTTCTCTTGAGAGGGTTTCTACCTGAATCATATCAGTCCTTTAGCAAATTAAGTAGATAAATAAACACTTACGTCTTAAACAAGATATATATGTGCATCTTAAAGTAGAATGGCATAGTGACACAGAAAAGATGACTAATCACCATAACTTTTAGTTAAAAACAGTCGTCATCCTTTAACAAGAAAATTTATAGGATATTGGACGTTGCTAAGGTAGATTGCTAATCAACATTAGATATATATGCAAAGATGAAGAATACCTGAGAAACAACGAAGTCCACTGAATCCGCAATAAATGGTTCATGAGGACCATCACGAATTCCCGTTAATACATAACGCTTCAGCAAAAAAGAAGGGGTCCAACTAACACTATATAAGGCAATAGACAAACTAATTCAGTTGATAGGTTGAAAGCAGAAAAGATCTAATAAAGAACGATCAGGAAATAATAAGAAACACCCAAGTAAGAAGCAAAATACAAAGTCTGTAGCACTAATGAGTAATTTGACTATGGCAGCTGTAGATCATCATAGAAATCGTGTCATTTTCGGCAACCACAATAATAAACTTTCCAGCTGAGAACTGGCAGAGTTCAGAGAGTGGGGATTTAAAATGAAAAAGAGAAATGCAAAAAATGTGTCCAACCAAATCAATCCACTATCAAAAAGTCATGAAGTAACTGTCTTTTATTTGAACACATGTAACATAAAACCATGAATATAATGCAATATTATTCACAAAACAACACATCATCTGCTGACAGGACTGAAACTCTGCTAGTAAGTGCAGAAATTTCTAAATGGGATGTTAGAGGAACACTGTATATTCAAAAACTCCAGGATATAAATTCATTATAATGCAAAAGTACCATCTTTTTAACAGAAAAGGAACCTATTAAAGCAATAGACCCTCCTCCCTCTTTATTGTTAGTAAAGCTTAATGAGCTTAGTTCCGTCTGATCCCTTAGAAAAATTGGTAACTCGAATCCTCCAGATCACAACGACTAAATATATAACGAATACAAAAGATGGAACTTGCTGGAAGAAAAGAAAAGAAAAGAAAAGAAAAAAATCCATGCACCATTCCTTGACTTACCAAAAAGAGGAAAAAACAAAAAAGAATACTAAACATTCTTACAGGCAAGCATCCTAGCTTTTTCCTTAAATTACAGAAGACTCATCAGCAAAACTATGAGCAAAATTGTTAAAACGACTTACCATCTTTCTCCTATGTACTCTAAAAGGTAAGATAATTTTCTCCATATTGAAGAAGCAGTTTCCTTTTCATTAATGTGATCACACCTATAAAACTTTCCTGACCGTTCATACATCCTATGGTATATGCAAAGTTCATATTGATGATTTTGTCTGCTAGAAATCTAAGTCATTCTTCACAGGTTATATATTAACAGTTACATGGACACAATACTACAGAAATAGCTCATGCCCACCATGTATCTATTATTCTTTACAATAGAATATTAAAAAAGTACATGGGAGCCCACGGCATGGCAGCAGAGAAACTCTGAGTCTCCAAAAATGTATTTGACAGCACTAATGACCGAACTCGTCTTGGACGATGCTGAGCAAAAAGTTGTGCAAGGAAGCCACCAAGGGATGTGCCATAAAGATGTATCTGTTACAAAGAGCTTGTATTAGATTATTAAATATTTCCACAAGTTGGAAGAAACTATGCTGCCAAATTATAGTTTGTGACTTTAGATTATATAGAGAGATGGCTGGACATATATGCATGCAATTATTGGTAAGATTTGTTGTCTAGACTACCAAAGACATGTATGAAATTAAGCAATTCCTACAGTGAGCATTTATAAGGGTATGCAAATTGCTGGAGTTAATGTATAGTGTCATGCCTAGTTGTATAGTGACTAGAATATGACACTAGATCTAGCTATATATATGCCGCAATTAAGGCTCTGTGATTAGGAAAATTTAGTCACTTGTCTGGTACAAGGCTTCATGTAGCTCAGAACTTACTGACTATATTTCCCACAAAGGACTTAGCTTTTTCTCTCATTTCTAACTTCTAATTAGATAACAAATATTATGGATGAAATATAGGCACACAAAAAAAAGTACTGATGCCAACTGATAATAAGAATGAGAAAGTTGGTAGTAGAAAGAATGGTGAAAGTCCGAGGAAATCATACATGGTGGACATCAATAGCATCCAGGAACTTTTCAAATGCTTGAATCCACTCAGTATGATTCCATACACGAGGTATATCAACCGATATGACACGGTAACCCTGCAAAAATTGAATGCTTTGGTTAGCCCTCCTGACAATTGCAATACTATGAGGTATTAGAATATCAAAGTGACTGCATATACAACCAAGAATAATATGAAAAATATTTTATTAATTTCCTATTGAGTGGCAATGTATCCAGAATGCAGATAAACTTGTATTTATATTCACATGTTGCAGAGTATATACCAAATTGTATAGAATATAGGTTAAAATATACTTTTGGTCCCTATAGTTTGACTCAATTTGTAATTTGATCCCTATAGTTTGTAAATATATAGAATAAAATCCCCACCATTACCCACCATTTAAATTCACTGTTAGGAATTTCAAACACTAATTACACACTCAGTTTTTGTGCTTTCCTTGTTCACATGATTATGCATAACAACCTCCATTATCTCTCAAAACACCAACAGAACCTTTCTCCATACTTTGAATAGAGAGAGTGGAAGGAAGAGAAAGCAGTGAAAATTTAGCGATACTCTACCAGCCCACAAAGTAAGAGATGGTGATGGAACAAAAGGAAGTGAGAAAATAATGAAAAAGAGAAGGATCGAGGAGCAGCTTAATAATATTCAGGAGTCTTATTCATTGCTTGGCCTATTAATAGATCGAGAAACAGAGAGGACTGGGTGATTTTGACTTAAACAAAAACAGAGGATGTCCTAAAATCATTTCTATTCAAAATGTGATGATAAAAGTAGCAGACGAGTTGGTTGGGTTGGCTAGTTTGCCGAAGACATATCTTGGAAGGCCAAGGAAGGGGTACTCCAAGACTGTGTTTAATAACAGGCAAGTGAGTGGCAGCTTTGCTCTCGCTACATTGTACAGCATGGGGTATAATAACAGATAGCCAATAGAGTGACATGGCCTGTTACCATGTCATCAATGCCACTGATGCAGCAAATTTTACGGTCTCTAGCTTCTTATCCGGTGATGCTTGGCTGCTTTGAATGGTGTGGAATGCTGGAATGGTGCTCCAGAATGGTGCTGTGATGGTGTTCAAAAAATGCTGCGATGGTGTTCGATGTTGCTGCTGATGATGTTTGGACAGAGGCACTGAGCATGAACAGTATTTAAAGGATTGGAATGGTGATGTGAATGGTTCTGTTCGCATTTGGAGAGATAATGGAGGTTGCTATGTATAATCATGTGAACAAGGAAAGCACAAGAAAACTGAGAGTGTAATTGGTGTTTGAAATTCCTAATGGGGAATTTAAACAGTGGGTAACCGCAGGGATTTTATTCTATATATTTACAAAATATAGGGACCAAATTACAGCAAATCAAAGTACAGGGACCAAATTACAATTGTGTCAAAGTATAGGGACCAAAAATATACTTTAATCTAAAATATATGACGTAAAGAGAAAGTCAACAGACCATATAATAAGTCAATCCAAGTTTGACCATTAACAAAATTTCATCATGCAATTTCTTGTCACTCACAAACCATAAAAATTATTGCTCTCTCTTTCTTAGCAGTGAACAGAACTACGGAAGAGCAATTTCAAAGTTAACATGTTGCTTATATAGTCATTTGGATAATTGAAGGTTGATTTGTAGTGCTATACACGTCACTCACCCAGAAAAATACATGTGATAGTTTAATAACATCACATTCTTTCATCATATTGGTCTCTCTGATACATGTAGGATTGCGACGACGGTAAATTAGCTTAATCATGACAAAAAGCAAGTTCAAAGGGTGGTGATTAGCAGAAATATAAACTGATTGTGACACTATTTAAATAGTCACAATATGCAGTACCTTCATGGACAAGGCCATGATCTGTTTATAGTACACATCGGCTGTTCCAGCTGTTCCAGGAAGACAAATGAGTGGAGGTACAACTTTTGGACCAAAATCATAATATCGCCACTGCTTTGTGCCAATCTGCAATGGTAAAAGCCACAAAACATAGGAGTGATGTCTCACGGAAAGTTATTCCATAAAAGAAGGTAAAAAACATGCAAAACCCAACAAACCATATAAATGACTCAACAACAACCAGAGCCTAAGTATAAATAGGAAAACAGTCATGCCAAAAAAAAAGCAGTTAAGTGCCACTACATTTATGTTCTTCAACAAGAGGTATCATAAAAATAATATGCTACGTTTCTGCTCAGCCTAAGACAAAATGGGAGACAATAAGGAGCCATTTGGTATATTGTGATCTTCAATAGGAAATCCAAAGCATCAAGAAGCATCCAAGGTGCTTTTTTTTTTTTTGGCATACCAATGTCCAAGACGCTTGGAGGCATAAGTGTCCTCCATTTCAGGTGGCATCTCATACCAAAACCATATGATTTTCACATTGTTGACTTTTCATCTTCACTAAATTTTATAGAATTGCAATTTTACCCCTTTTTTCTTTTGGTAACTTTCAATTTCCATATCAACTACCAAACATGAGAATCTTCAATACTATGGCATCTAATACAGGGATATCCAAGAAACAGGGGAATGTAAGATAATAGTACACGGAACATATCCAAAGAACTAAAGCAATCCAGCATTGTTCATCACAAGCAACCAGCCAAATTGAATGAAGTACCATCGAGCAAAACTGACCAAATCGGAGTAAAACCAACAAATAACAATCAATGGTTACTAAACCTAAATAAAAATAAAAGTACTCAGTACAAATTCTCATTCCAGAAAAGATACTATTCTGTTGAATATTTCTTTGGTGCAAAAGATATATGGTTTAATTACATTTGAAAAAAATGCATGACGCCCTCCATTCATATTACTGCAGAAGACTTAATAGGTGCAGAAAGGCTAATTAATAACAGAAAACAAAAACAACCAAAAAAACTGTAGGAAAGAAAGAAAAACTACCAAAGCTTAGGTGCAATATGAAATTCGAATTATGTAGACATGGAACTCAGATAGTTATAAGCACAGTTTCTTGCACATTCAACACATAAAAAACAATCTGAAAATGCTGAAACGAAGGTGTGACCAGTAAATAATGTACGAGCCAAGAACACCGTCAACCATGAAAAAGAACTCATATCAAAATTTACATACTTGGGTGACAATTATGACAAATCATGGCGACAAAAACACAACGACGACTAGCCGAATGCTTGAATGTTTATATATATATTAAAAAAAACTGACAGGCTAAACCTAACAGCACTAAAGAGATGAAGCTAAAAAAAAAAAATTCAAGGACCAAAAAAAGCAGTAAGATAATTCAGAGCACAACAGATAAGATAAGGACACTTACTGGGATCCTGTGAAGAGGGACCTGAGACTTAAAGTAGATGAAATCTCCGGACGCCGAAAAGACGCCTTTCATCGCTAATTTTTAGGTCAGCCAACGCCCATATCACAGAACCACGTCCGATCCGATCTATCACTGATTGATCTGTGTCTTACGGTTTGTTCGTCCTCGCTGTAATTTGCCGAATCCAACTTGTATTTCAAGGATTCAAAAGAACACGAGAAGTCGTAGACACCACGTGGTTGGTCCCTCCTATGATTGACTGCAATTACGATTTCGCTGTTCCAGTTGCTCGTCTTGTTCCTGGCCAGTCGTCAGAGTTTAGTTATTCCAAAAAATTTGTCTATTGCATAAATTATTTCTTGCTCTATTTAATTTTTTATACGGAGATAATACGTTTCTTAATTTGAGGTAAATTAATTGATTATTGTCTTATTGTCTTCTTCAATAAAAATAATTTGATCTTTTTAAGTTTTAATCAAAGTATAAATATTTAATTAATTAACTATTGTGTTTTATTATTTCTAATTATTTCAATATAACAAATTGATGAGAGAACATTATGATACACATGTATTCCCTTGACGCATTAGATTAATTCAATGACAATAATGTCATTATAAACAAATAAAAAAAGAAGGATGTCGTTATCCTTGGACTTCGATCGTTTGGCAGAATAGATCTGAATTACAAGAGGAAGAACTTTAGAACGGATGATGAGCTATGTGATGTGATCGAGCAATCTACAAAAAGAACATGCAGCGCCACATAACGCACTTTACTCTTCAGCTTCCAGTCCTTAATAATTGAAACCAGATTTGGTACCCGTCGTTGTAAGATAGGTTTGATGTTTGTTTCTATTTAAATTTTTAATTCAGAACAAAAATACAGAACTTAATAATTAATACTATCGTTGTTTATTTATTAAGTAAAAATACATTTCATATTTTTAATGTTTATATTAAATTTTAATTTTGTTACTTATTTTTTGTCTTACACATTTTATTTTTTAAAAAAATATATTATTTTCACTAATGTTGTTAAATTTAATAACAAAAAATGTTGACTGGACAGTACATGTAGCACATTTCAAGTGACATTAAGTGGACTCAAATTTAAAATTTCAAAAATTCCTTGCATTGGCTTCTCATTCTCTCTCTGTTCTTTATCTCCCTCTATGTACACCTCACTGTGCTCTGTTTTGGTCACCCCAGCAACATTCACATTCTCTCGGTCTCTTTGTCACATTCTCTCGTTTTCTTTTCTCTCTTAGTCTTTCAATCTCAATCTCTTAAAAAAAGAGTCAAAATTTCAGAGAATATTTTTATTTCAATCCAGATAAAAAGAAATCATATTTCTTTCTATATAGTTCAGTATGGGAAATAAATAGGGGATGTTGGGACCCATATAAACAATTTAATTCAGTCACTTGCTTTGTCGTCTCTGTTCATCCCCATCATTCCTTTGTGTTTGACTCTCCTTCTTCTCTTTTGCTCTCTATGTAGTCTATCTGTTTCTCTCTGCGATGTTCCTTCTTATTTGTCTCATTCTCTCCTCCTTCATCTCTTTGAAATAACTCCTTTTGTTAGTTGTGTCTCTTCTTCTTATGTGACCTCAATTCAAGTAGCAATCAAAGCACATATATGTATACCCACCACTCTTCTTCTTATAGATGCACAGTGCTTGGATTCTCAGTGTCACGACTTGTTACCTGAGCACATGACCGGCACAATGATGAATCTCCTATCACTGTAAGTCTTTCCATAAATTCTACCAACGAGTTAAATTATTAGTAATTATATCCATGTTATCAAAATAATCATTCCTTATCAAATAAATACGAAGAAAACATATCAAATTTCCTTATTTGAAATACACATAGATGACTTGCATATAATAATAGATCCTCATTATAAAATACATTATTATACTGAAATATAAGCCAAATATGTCAAACCTCTGACCTAGATATCCTAGACAATTATAAAGCAATATAATCTACAACAAATAGGGGCCTACCCGACTACAAGAGGGTTTGAAATGATCTATTCCTCTAGCGGATATTCTTCACCGATAACCTAATTTGAATAAAAAGATTTCATAAAGAGTGTGAGCTTTAAAACTTAGTGAAAGAATCAGTCTCACATTAATAAAATTCAAATACATCGCCAGTCATATAAATATACCCAAAGGCTCGAATTCAACCAATAAACATAATTAGAAATTATATACTAGAAGATATAAAGTCATCCAATTCATCCAATGGAATTAGTATTCATTAATGTCAATATCTCTCAGAGAGCGCTTATAGGCTGGCTCACCAAATTTGTTTATTTCTATCATGACGCAAAATCTCATCCTCTCAGTTAAGGCGCCTCACGGATCTATTACTGACCCTGACTATATCCTACTGAGGAAATCATTATCTCCACACTTGTTGGTCAAAACACCCTTTAAACCGGGTTTTTTGTTTTGCCGTGAGAGGAAGTATTGTCTCGCTCAACCACAATCAAATAGTATAATATTTCATATTATAATAAGAAGTACAATATAATATTCATTCATATGACACGTATCGTATATAACTATATCACAGGTTTAAAAATCACAAATCAAGATAACAATTAAGTTGTATTTGGAAAGATTCAAACTTTATATTACACTGAAATACTTGTTTCTTCTTATCCATACTTCTGGATTAATTTGAATTTCCTCCTTAGATTCACCACTCTGAATCCAGTCTACCTCTATGAATTTTGGGAGTATCCTACGACATACTTTTTATCACCAATGATGCTATGATTGTCACGACCCGTTTTCTGGGCACATGACCGGCACAATGATGAATATCCCATCACTGTAAGCCTTTCGATAAATTCTACCCATGAGTTTAGTCATTATCAAAATAACCATTCCTGAAGAAAATATATCAAATTTTCTTATTTGAAATTCATAGAGATTATTTGCATATAATAATAGATCCTTAACATAAAATACATTATTATGCTGACATACAAACCAAATACCAAACCCCTGACCTAGATGTCCTAAACGATTACAGAGCAACATAATCTATAACAAAAGAGGGGTCTACCCGACAACGGGAAGGTCCAAAGTGATATACTCCTCTAGCAGATATTCTTCGATGGCAACCTGATCTGAACAAAAAAGTTGTACAAACAGTGTGAGCTTTTAAACTCAATGAGCGAATCGGCCTCGCGTTAATAAAATTCAAATACATTACCAGTCATGCAAGCATATCCAAAGGCTCATACTCAACCAATAGACAGAAGATAAAAATTCATCCAATTCAACAAACGTTACTAGTACTCGTCAATGGCAATATATCCCAGAGAGCGCACACAGGCCAGCTCACCAATTATGTATATTTTCGCCATGACGCACAACATCATCCTTTTACATACAAGAAGATAAAAATTCATCCAATTCAACAAACGTTACTAGTACTCGTCAATGGCAATATATCCCGGAGAGCGCACACAGGCCGGCTCACCAATTATGTATATTTCCGCCATGACGCACAACCTCATCCTCTTAGCTAGGGCGCCTCACGGATTTATCACCAATCCGGGCTATATCCCTACTGAGGGAATCGTTGTCTCCACACTCATTGGTCAAGACACCCTGTCAACCGGGTTTTTCGCCTTGCCGTGAGAGGGGGTACTGTCCCGCTCAATCACAATCAATAGCATTTCATATCATAATCAGAAGCTCAATATAATATTCATCCATATAACAGGTATAGTATATAACTATATTATGGATTTATAAACCACAAATCAAGATAACAATTAATCTGTTTTTGAAAAGATTCAAACTTCATATCATCATGAGATACTTGCTTCCTTTTATCCATACTTCTGGATTAATTATCTCATTAGATTCGTCATTCTGAATCTAATTTCCCCCTATGAATCTTGGGAGTGTCCTACGACATACTTTTTATCACCAGTAATGCTAAAACTCTATTAAAACGGGGTCGTTTCACTCACCTGGATTCCGTACGAGTATCACTTCTCTAAGTCGTTACAGACAAGAGTGCTCAGGTGAATTTCGGTGTTCTGCTACGGAGATTTTCATGAAAGATTAGAGAAAATACGTTAGGATTGTTTTCGTACAGATACTGTTCATACGTATAGTTACTGTTCATACCAGAAATAGAGAATACAATCTGTAAAAGAGTACACCAGGTAAGTTCCCAGGAAAGAGTGGAGGGTCACACTGGACACACTTAAAAACCAGGTCTTTCCTTAGCCAGAACTTTCCTAGACATGTATTCTTCACAGTTTACATTCTATTTCGGTAATCAGAGAATCAAAATAATATGTAAGCAGCTATGGACAGTTTTTCTGATGTGGAAGATCAGCCAAAGCCGCAACCACAGAGCATACTTAAGAAAATAACTTCTAGAATTTGAAAGACATAGAAAGGCATAGTATCATTACCTAAGCAAAAAGGAAAGGCCCAAAATCTCAGAGGCCTAGCATCGAAGCAAGAGAACTTAAGGAGAGAAAAAGAGAAGTTGAAGGTGTGAGTTTAGGAGTGAAATGGAAGCGCCTATTTATAGGAAAAGTCAAGGGTACTATTTGATACTATACACTAATAAAATATTCAATTTACTATTCATGAAAATGACATTTCTAATAATGCAGTGCACCTCACGCGTACGATGGAAAATTTTTCTGTTATTACTATTGGAAACTTAAAGGGAAAACTATCATTTCACCTTAAACCTTTAAGTTTCTTTTCAAATCAGTCCTTTCAATTTAGTCCCTGAGGGTATTTTTACACATAAAACGTCATTTTCTCCTACAAACTTCTTTCTAGTTTTCTCTTATGACCAAACCACATCTAGTACTTGACATTTTGATTGTATAAATGAACAGTATCGTATACGTAAATAGTATTATACGGGTGAATAGTATCGTATACTGAAATAGTAACAGTAGTTTGTAAACAAATATTTATATTTTATTTTTCATGGGTATTACAATGATCCTATTAAAACGGGGTTATTTTACTCACCTAGATTCCGTACGAGTACCACTTCTCCAAGTCATTACGGACAAGAGTACACAAGTGAATTTCAATGTTCTGCTACGGAGATTTTTATGAAAAATTAGAGAAAACAAGTTAGAGTTGTTTTTGTACAGACACTGTTCATACATATGATCATTGTTCATACATATGGTTACTGATCATACTTACGATACTGTTTATATGTACTATTACTATTCATATGTACGGTTACTATTTATATTAGAAATAATGAATACAATATGGAAAAGAGTACACCAGGTAAGTTCTTATGAAAGAGTGGAGGGTCGTAATGGACACACTTAAGTACCAGATATTTATTTAGCCAGAATTTTCCTATACATATATTATTCACAATTTATATTCTATTTTGGTAATCAGAGAATTAAAATAACATATAGGCAGCTAAGGACAATTTTTCTGTTATGGAGAATTAGCCAAAGCTGCAACCACAAAGCATAGTTAAGAATATAATTTTTAAAATTTGAAAAACATAAAAAGGGCATAGTATCCTCACCTTAAATCTAAGCTAAAAAGGAAAGACTTAAAATCTCAGAGAACTAGCGCCGGAGCAAGAGAAGTTTAAAGAGAGAGAAGAAGAGAAGTTGAAAGTGTGAGTTTAGAAGTAAAATGGAATGAACTATTTATAAGAAAAGTAAGGATATTATTTGACACTATGCTCTAATAAAATATTTAATTTATTATTTATGAAAATGACATTTCTATTAAAATAATTCAATTTACAATACGTTTTAATCATTTAATTTACTGTATAATCACGGGAAGTCGAAGGTGACTTTTCTATTGGAAACTTAAAGGGAAAAACATTCTTTCACCTTAAACCTTTAAGTTTCTTTTCAATTTAGTCATTTCATTTGAGTCCTTGAGGGTATTTTCTCACATAAAACGTCATTTTTCTCCTACGAACTTCTTTCTAGTTTTCTCTTATAACAAAACCACATCTAGTACTCGATATTTTGATTGTATATGTGAACAGTACCATATAAGTAAATAGTATCGTATGCTAGAATAGTAATTATAATTCGAGAACACACCTTTATATTTTATTTTTCACGGGTATTACACTCAGCTTCTTCCTCCCCTTTTGTCCTCTCTCTCTCAAGTTCTGCCTCTCGAGTTCTCCCTCTTTGTTTGAGAGACTGAGAGAATGTGACATAGAGAAGAGAGATTGAGATTGAGAGACTGAGAGAACGCGATAGAGAGAAGAAAGACTGAGAAAGTTGCACCTCCATTTTAGGTTGGCCAAACAAAACATTGTGAGGCATACACAGAGGAAGAGAAAGAACAGAGAGAGAATGTGTCACGACCCTCAAAATGGTACGTGACCGGCACAACTTAGAGATACTCTCTAGTTGTAAGCTTATGCTTTTAGCTCCATATAATAATCATTCTAAAATGTGAGAGTAATAATATAACAAAGACTTATCTTAGTTAAATACTCTGATTTTACTTAATAAGCTACAATCTTACAAAACATACAGTAAACTTAAAGTACTGTAATAACATAATTATGTACAATAACCACTTCCTCCTAGATGTCCTATTTGACTGCAGAGCTTTCTAGAATTTAAAACTGAAGAAACAGCTTTAATTCAAATAAACACCAACCCTTGAAGCAAAGAGGGTTAGGATATTGAACTTGCGCTACTCCTCAGACGGATGTTTTTCGTTAATCTCAGGATCTGAAAAAAATATATCCACCACAATATGAGATAATAATCTCAATGAATAGATAACGTTACAAGGATAGAAACTTAATTACAGATAATCATCAAGTGATTAACAATACACAAGTATATGTATAAAATGCATAAGTAAAATCATATCATACTTATAATCAACAAACAGCCATAGAATATGACCATAATCATATTCGGCACACAGCTATCTCCACATTTGGCATACAGCCATAGCATA
The DNA here is from genome assembly GCA_037074585.1 of Biancaea sappan. Classification (NCBI taxonomy): domain Eukaryota; kingdom Viridiplantae; phylum Streptophyta; class Magnoliopsida; order Fabales; family Fabaceae; genus Biancaea; species Biancaea sappan. The sequence continues at coordinate 28,416,736 of CM073500.1, forward strand.
TGACCATAATCATATTTGGCACACAGCCATATTCACATTCGGCACACAGCCATAACATATGACCATAATCATATTCGGCACACAGCCATATTCACATTCGGCGCACAGCCATAGCATATGACCATAATCATATTCGGCACACAGCCATATTCACATTCGGCACACAGCCATAGCATATGACCATAATCATATTCGGCACACAGCCATATTCATATTAATTGAAATATTCAGTAAAAGATAATAGTAGATATACTCTGAATATGTAAATTACTTGGACTATTCATATAATTAAATAAGTATCCAAGTAGGTTAGCTACTCACCTGAAATCCAAGTTACTATATCTTCTTTAAATCTACACAATTACATTTAATGGATTCAATTAATATAATTCTTTAATACATATAATCACGTATACGTACGTGTACTTTTCAAAAATACATATAAAAATGTACACATATATGTACTATTCAAAAATACATATAAATACTATTTATATATAGTTACTATTCATTTATACGTATAGTTACTATTCATACATACGGTTACTATTCATACGTACAGGTACTATTCATACTAGAAATAGAGAATATAATCTGTAAAAGAGTACACCAGGTAAGTTCCCAGGAAAGAGTGGAGAGTCCCAATGGACACACTTAACAACCATGTCTTTCCTTAGCCAGAACTTTCCTAGACATGTATTCTTCACAGTTTACATTCTATTTCGGTAATCAGAGAATCAAAACAACATATAGGTAGCTAAGGACAGTTTTTCTGATGTGGAAGATCGGCCAAAGCCGCAACCACAGAGCATACTTAAGAAAATAACTTTTAAAAATCTGAATGACACAGAAAAGGAGCATAGTATTCTTACCTTGGATCTAGGCTAAGGAAGAAAGACCTAGAATCTCAGAGCCCTAACGCCGGAGCAAGAGAAGTTTTGAGGAAAGGAGAGAAGAGAAACTGAAGGTGTGAGTTTTGAATTGAAATGGAAGGGCCTATTTATAGGAGAAATTATGGTACTATTTGCTACTATTCCATCTACCATTCTCCTATACTATTTCATCTACCAGTTTCACTTACCAGTTTTCATCTACCATTCTCCTATACTATTTCATCTACCAGTTTCACTTACCAGTTTTCATCTACCATTCTCCTATACTATTTCATCTACCAGTCTCACTTACCAGTTTTCATTCTAGATTCCACTTTTGAACTGTATATTTACTTAATGGGATTAATTCCATATCATATCATCCATTATATCCCACAATTTATAGAATCTATAATTAAAAATTTATATTTTCAACAACATGCACAAACGAGTATACAAAAATTAAACTGATAGGGAATTTATTTTCTTCAAAATAAATTTATCGAAATTCTTAAATAATTATAACTTAAAAAAAATAATGGGTATTACATTCTACCCCCCTTAAAAAAATTCGGTCCCCGAATTTAAATTACCTTGAAGATTCAAATAGATGTGGGTATCTAATTCGCATATCAGCCTCGGCTTCCCATGTGGCCTCCTCGTGAGTCTGATTCCGCCATAGTACTTTTATCGATGGAATCTCTCTAGATCGGAGCTTCTTAATCTGGCTATCCAGGATAGCTATCGGTACTTCCTCGTATGACAAATCTTCATCTAATTGGAGGGTATCTTGATGAAGTACGTGTGAAGGGTCAGGAAGGTACTTCCTTAACATAGACACATGGAAGACGGGGTGGATTCCCCCTAATTCTGTGGGTAAGGCTAGCTTGTAGGCAACATTGCCTATTCTCTCTAGGATCTCATAAGGTCCAATATACCTGGGGCTTAATTTCCCTTTCTTCCCAAACCTCATTATGCCTTTCATGGGTGAAACCTTGAGAAACACCATGTCTCCAATGATGAACTCTAAGTCTCTTCGTCTATGGTCAGCATAGGCTTTCTGCCTATTCTGGGCTGCTAACATCCGTTCTCGGATAACTCTTACCTTGGTGATTGCTTCTTGCACTAAATCGGGTCCCATGAGTTTTACCTCACCCATCTCGAACCATCCAATCGGTGATCGACACCGGCGACCATATAAGGCCTCATAAGGTGCCATCTTGATACTTGATTGGTAACTGTTGTTGTAGGCAAACTCCACTAGCGAAAGGTGCTTTTCCCAGCTTCCACCAAAGTCAAGGATGCATGCCCTCAACATGTCTTCCAAAGTCTGAATGGTCCGCTCTGTTTGTCCGTCAGTCTGCGGGTGAAAAGCCGTACTAAGGTTTACTCTGGTGCCAAGGGCTTCCTGAAAAGTTCTCCAAAATTGGGACGTGAATTGTGGCCCACGATCGGAGATAATCGTCAAAGGAACTCCATGTAACTTCACAACTTCTTTAATGTAGAGCTCAGCCAGTCTAGACACACTATATGTTGTCTTAACCGGTATAAATTGGGCCGTCTTAGTTAACCGGTCAACGATGACCCAGATAGAATCATAGCCACTAGAAGAATGTGGTAACCCTACTACGAAGTCCATCGTCACATCTTCCCATTTCCACTCAGGAATTTTAATTTGCTGAAGTTTCCCTGCCGATCTCAGGTGTTCAGCTTTAACTTGCTGACAAGTTAAACATCTTGATACAAAATCTGCCACGTCACACTTCATTCCATCCCACCAGTAAATTTGTTTCAAGTCTTGGTACATCTTGGCCATACCAGGGTGAACTGTGTATGCCGTGTTATGTCCTTCCTCCATAATCTCTCTCCTCAGAGCCGGCATATTAGGAACACACAATCGATTTTTAAACCAAAGTGTGCCTGTGTCATCAAGTGTAAACTCTTGGGTATCTCCACTGTGTACCTTGTCCATGATCTTGGCCAATTCTGGGTCATCCTTCTGAAATAGACGAATATGGTCGGATAAGGAAGATTTAGCCTTAACGTGAGCCAAGAACATGCCAGAGTCAGATATCTCAAAGTATACCCCACGAGACTCTAATTCTTGTAACTCCTGTACTAAGGGCTTTCTTACCTCAGTTATATGTGCAAGAGTATCTGAGGATTTTCTACTTAAGGCATCTGCTACCACATTTGCTTTTCCAGGGTGGTATAGGATATTGCAGTCATAATCCTTCATCAATTCCATCCAGCGCCTTTGTCGTAAATTAAGGTCACGCTGATCAAAGATATATTTAAGGCTCTTATGATCAGTGAATATTTCACACTTTTCTCCATAGAGATAGTGCCGCCATATCTTAAGTGCAAACACAACCGCTGCCATTTCTAGGTCATGTGTCGGGTAATTCTGCTCATGTTTCTTGAGTTGTCTGGAGGCATATGCTATCACTTTACCATTCTGCATGAGGACACAACCAAGTCCTATTCGAGAGGCGTCACAATATACCGTGAACCCTCCTGGTCCGGATGGTAATACAAGTATTGGCGCTGTAACCAACCGCAGCTTAAGTTGTAAGAAACTCTTCTCGCATTCATCATCCCACTGATACTTTACATTCTTTCGTGTTAGCCGTGTGAGAGGGGCAGCTATCTTTGAAAAGTCCTGGATGAAACGTCGGTAATAACCAGCCAATCCTAGGAAGCTCCGAATTTCTGTTACCGAAGTAGGTCTCGACCACATCTTGATCACTTCAACCTTGCTTGGGTCCGCCTGTATGCCATCTTTTGAAATCACATGACCTAAGAAGGTTACTCGGTCAATCCAGAACTCACACTTTGAGAACTTCGCATAAAGTTGATGTTCTCTCAACTTCTGCAATGCCATACAAAGATGTTGCTCGTGCTCCTCCGAGCTCCTTGAGTAAACTAATATATCATCTATAAATACTATGACAAATCGATCAAGGTATGGTTTAAATACCCGGTTCATGAGATCCATGAAAGCTGCCGGGGCATTTGTTAGTCCGAAAGACATAACTGTGAACTCGTAATGTCCATACCTAGTACGAAATGCTGTCTTGGGTATATCTGCCTTTTTGACCTTGAGTTGGTGATAACCGGACCTCAAGTCAATCTTAGAAAAATGCTTAGCTCCCTGCAACTGATCAAAGAGATCATCTATACGAGGCAGAGGGTACTTATTTTTTATAGTGACCCTATTCAATTGCCTGTAATCAATGCAAAGTCTCATTGATCCATCTTTCTTCTTTACGAAGAGAACAGGGGCACCCCACGGGGAATAACTGGGTCTTATGAAACCCTTATCTAGAAGATCCTGCAGTTGTTCCTTGAGTTCTTTCAGCTCAGTCGGTGCCATTCTGTAAGGTGGAATTGAGATAGGTTGAGTTTCTGGTGCCAGATCTACATTGAACTCAATTTCTCGATCCGGGGGTAGTCCTGGTAATTCGTCTGGAAACACGTCTAAAAACTCTCTCACAATTGGCACATCTTCAGGTTTGAGCTTTTCCTTCTCTACGTCTTGTACGAAGGCTAAGAACCCTCTGCACCCTTTTCTCAATAATCGTTGGGCGCCCATTAGGGAGATCAAGTTATGCGGTGTCCTACTTTGGTCTCCCTGGAATACAAATGTGGCTTCTCCGGGCATAGAAATTTTTATGGATTTACTATGACAATCGAGGGTTGCGTGGCATGAAGCCAACCAATCCATGCCTAAAAGTACATCAAAATCTATCATATCAAGGATCATAAGATCTGCCACAGTTTCTAGCCCTCCTACAACCACACTACATTCTTTATACTTTTTCTCTATTAGAACCCTTTCTCCCATAGGGGTAGACACAAGAAACGGTTGTTCTAAACTTATCGGTTTCTTAAGGATGTATTTAACAAAATTTGGAGATACATATGAATGGGTAGATCCAGGGTCGAATAATACATGAGCTTTATGTGAGTAAATGGTCAAAATACCTGTGACAACAGCATTAGATGCTTGGGCGTCTTGTCTGGTAAGAGCAAACACCCTAGCTGGACCATGATTAAAAGACTGCTGCCCTCTTCCTCCTGCTCCTCTTCCGGCTCCTCTTCCTAGTCCACCCCTTCCTGCAGATGAATGAGCTACACTAGCTGATGTTGTCATTGCTTGAGGATATGATGGTTGTGCAGACCTAGCCCCAATAAGTAATTGTGGACATTCCCTTGCAAAGTGACCCGCTTGACCACAATGGTAGCAAATTTTGCTCTCTTTATAACATATTCCCGAATGAAACTTCCCACATTGCGGGCACATAGGCTTAGCATGCCTTTGTTGAATTGGTGCTTGATCATCCCTCCTTTGATTGAAACTCGGTTGTACTACACTGGATGATGCAATAGTTTGCCCCGAAAATGCTATAGGATTTGATTGGCCTGGATTTGGCGGCTTTGGTGCTCCTGCTGAGCTATTGTAGGGCTTTTCTTCCCGTCCTCGCTTTTTCTTCGTTCTTTGTTCACCCTTCACCTCTTCTGCCATTTCCATGAATCTTGCAGTACTTATCATTGCGGCATAAGAAGGATATGTTTCGATTTAGGTCCCCACAAGTTGTCTTAAAAAGGGGCGAAGGCCCATGACAAATCTCCTTATCTTTTCTCTTTCATCTAGATTTTTGTTAGCTGCAAATCGAGAGAGCTGTATGAACTTAGTGTTATAATCGTGGATCGACATAGACCCTTGCTTGAGAGTTTCAAATTCTTGGGTTTTTGCGCCTCGTACACTTTGAGGGAGGAATCTTTCCATGAACATCCTCTCAAATTCTTCCCATTCCACTGGTGGGGCATTACTAGCTCTACCCCCTTTAAAGCTGTTCCACCATTCTTCAGCAACTCCATTCAATTGGTAAACAGCTAATGCCACTTTCCGGACACTTGAACATCCCAAAGCTGTGCAGGCCTTTTCAATACCATCCAAGAATTTTCTTGGGTCTTCATTTGGATCTTCTCCAGAGAATGATGGAGGTTTGAGCTTTAGGAAGCTTGTAAGTTGTTTTTCTGTCAAAATCTCCTCTTGTTGGGGAAGAGGTGCTTGCGTATTTGTTTAAGGTACCACTGGGGAATTGTTCAGAATAGATTGCCCTATTATCATTGCCTCCATTCTATCCATTCGTTCTTGGATAGTATTGAACATAGCCCTTAGAAATGGATCATTTGGAGGAGGTATCTCATCAGCACCTACAGTCTCAGTACGTTCACTGCTTTCTTGTGATGCATTCACTGAGGAGGAAGGTGTTGGCACTCTTCTAGAGCCCAAACGCCTACCTTGATTAGATGGTCTTCCTCTTGCCATTAAAGGTGTCAAAATCTACACAGATTTAGCAAACACCTTTAGATATTAAGAATACCTTAGAGCGTAATACTAATTAAGGAGTATGACACCAAAGGAATATTAATGACATCCTATGCTGCCTTCTGTGGAACCTCATCCTATGATTGTGCCGCGGTTCACAATAATAGGGGAGGGTCTACCGAAGACACCTTTTGCTCTGTAGCCAATAGGAGACCTAAAAACCCAATCCTCTGATACCAACTTTGTCACGACCCTCAAAATGGTACGTGACCGGCACAACTTAGAGATACTCTCTAGTTGTAAGCCTATGCTTTTAGCTCCATATAATAATCATTCTAAAATGTGAGAGTAATAATATAACAAAGACTTATCTTAGTTAAATACTCTGATTTTACTTAATAAGCTACAATCTTACAAAACATACAGTAAACTTAAAGTACTGTAATAACATAATTATGTACAATAACCACTTCCTCCTAGATGTCCTATTTGACTGCAGAGCTTTCTAGAATTTAAAACTGAAGAAACAGCTTTAATTCAAATAAACACCAACCCTTGAAGCAAAGAGGGTTAGGATATTGAACTTGCGCTACTCCTCAGACGGATGTTTTTCGTTAATCTCAGGATCTGAAAAAAATACATCCACCACAATATGAGATAATAATCTCAATGAATAGATAACGTTACAAGGATAGAAACTTAATTACAGATAATCATCAAGTGATTAACAATACACAAGTATATGTATAAAATGCATAAGTAAAATCATATCATACTTATAATCAACAAACAGCCATAGAATATGACCATAATCATATTCGGCACACAGCTATCTCCACATTTGGCATACAGCCATAGCATATGACCATAATCATATTTGGCACACAGCCATATTCACATTCGGCACACAGCCATAACATATGACCATAATCATATTCGGCACACAGCCATATTCACATTCGGCGCACAGCCATAGCATATGACCATAATCATATTCGGCACACAGCCATATTCACATTCGGCGCACAGCCATAGCATATGACCATAATCATATTCGGCACACAGCCATATTCATATTAATTGAAATATTCAGTAAAAGATAATAGTAGATATACTCTGAATATGTAAATTACTTGGACTATTTATATAATTAAATAAGTATCCAAGTAGGTTAGCTACTCACCTGAAATCCAAGTTACTATATCTTCTTTAAATCTACACAATTACATTTAATGGATTCAATTAATATAATTCTTTAATACATATAATCACGTATACGTACGTGTACTTTTCAAAAATACATATAAAAATGTACACATATATGTACTATTCAAAAATACATATAAATACTATTTATATATAGTTACTATTCATTTATACGTATAGTTACTATTCATATGTACGATTACTATTCATACGTACGGTTACTATTTATACGTACAGGTACTATTCATACTAGAAATAGAGAATATAATCTGTAAAAGAGTACACCAGGTAAGTTCCCAGGAAAGAGTGGAGAGTCCCAATGGACACACTTAACAACCATGTCTTTCCTTAGCCAGAACTTTCCTAGACATGTATTCTTCACAGTTTACATTCTATTTCGGTAATCAGAGAATCAAAACAACATATAGGTAGCTAAGGACAGTTTTTCTGATGTGGAAGATCGGCCAAAGCCGCAACCACAGAGCATACTTAAGAAAATAACTTTTAAAAATCTGAATGACACAGAAAAGGAGCATAGTATTCTTACCTTGGATCTAGGCTAAGGAAGAAAGACCTAGAATCTCAGAGCCCTAACGCCGGAGCAAGAGAAGTTTTGAGGAAAGGAGAGAAGAGAAACTGAAGGTGTGAGTTTTGAATTGAAATGGAATGGCCTATTTATAGGAGAAATTATGGTACTATTTGCTACTATTCCATCTACCATTTTCCTATACTATTTCATCTACCAGTTTCACTTACCAGTTTTCATCTACCATTCTCCTATACTATTTCATCTACCAGTTTTACTTACCAGTTTTCATCTACCATTCTCCTATACTATTTCATCTACCAGTCTCACTTACCAGTTTTCATTCTAGATTCCACTTTTGAACTGTATATTTACTTAATGGGATTAATTCCATATCATATCATCCATTATATCCCACAATTTATAGAATCTATAATTAAAAATTTATATTTTCAACAACATGCACAAACGAGTATACAAAAATTAAACTGATAGGGAATTTATTTTCTTCAAAATAAATTTATCGAAATTCTTAAATAATTATAACTTAAAAAAAATAATGGGTATTACAGAATGAGAGGCCAATGGAGAGTATTTTTGAAATTTTAAGTTTAAGTTTATATGACAGACGACATGTTACTTAAGATGTGTTACGTGAACTACTCAATCAACATTTTAGTAAATTTAACGACATTTTTATTATCATTTATTAAGACATAATTGAAGCATAAAAGACATTAGAAATAAAATTAAAATTTAGTGTAAAACTTAAGAACATAAAATACATTTTTATCTATTTAATATCACCATTTAGCAATAGTGGCCATTCCCACCAGAACCCGGGGGAAAATAAATGGAACTAATCAAAGCCCGTTTCGCTGCCGCACTAGCTAATGGCTTTTCTCTTCTACCAACCGTGTTTGAGAACGCAACGCCCAATGGCTTGGAACTATATTGATCGCAATTAGCTCCAAACACAATAGAACCCAAGAAAAGAGATTCTCCAAGGCCTAATTCTGAATTCTCAATCATCATCATATAAAATTAAAAACCACGGGACCCGGTTACCCCCTAGAAAATGGGGGGAGGCTGCATTGGCACATCCGTTAAACTGGACAACGTAAATCAACTTGCAGCATTTAGGGACGCAAACTGAACATTTTTGAATTCCAAACACAGCAAAAGAACAGAGTTTAGCATTGAGAAGGCAATACTAAACAAAAATGCTGATGATACAGTCAACAAATAAACAACCCATGAGTACTTTCGTCAGTCTGCAGCTTATTTCCAATCGTTCGTGCAGTTTTCCTTTTCAGCTATTTCTCAGTCTAACTTGCTTGTTGCCTAAACCTGCGCACACAATCTGCAAAATTTGTAACCAGACTAGCACATCTCAAGGGGTCGTTGATATGCTCCTTGTAACATGCCATGCAAGCGTCACTCTCAGCCATGCAGGGCTTGGGCTTGGGCTTTGGAAGCTTATACTCTTTATCACGGAGATCCTTTGCCTTTTGCGTTACTTCCTGCAACATGTTCTCCTCCTGCTTCTGCAATCTCTCCACAACCTTCTCACTTTCCTGAAGCACAGATTGAATGGCCTCTAACTCCATAGCAGATTGTACAGGTGGGGTTGTTGGCAGAAACAAAGGGGGCTGCAGTGGCCATGCTGGAGCAGCCTCGCTCTTGGGCTTCCCAGAATCACCCACTATTTGCTTTTGACTTACATTAGACTGGGGCACTGGAGACTCTCTTGGTGCCTTACGTTTAGTTCTTTTAGTCTTCTTTGACGTCTCCGCATCATGAACAAGCCGATCAACAAGGTTTTTGCTAATCTGAATTGTAAACTCACCCATAATATGGTAACTCCCAAATGGTGTCCCTGAAAAACACCATTAAAGATATAATGCTGGAAAATGGTACAAACTATATTCACATTCAGGACATTAACAAGCAAATTTCTACATTAAGTTACTAATGAGGATTGAATCAAAAGATATAAACAACCACATAAGTTCACAATCTTGTGCAAGTTTGCAGAAAACAGAGAAGGGAAACACCTTCCCCCCCCCCCCCCCTTGTGTGTGTGTGTGTGCGCGCGTGCATTTCTTTATGGGAAATAGCAAAGTTTATCACCGTGTCAGGTAACTAGCCCGTGAAACAAGAATACACAATAGGCTGCATGGCCCATCATCTTAGGTTCAGTTAGTCCATCATCAGTCCACACATAATACCAATGACTATATGAATCTCAAGATAGCCCAGATTGATTTAGTAACAAAAAAAAACAAATTAAGACAAATATAATATTTTTAGAATTAAATTGAGACACTTGATCTTTTGAAAGATAACTCTAATTTTTTAAGGACTAAGTTAATAATTTACTCAGCAATTTAAAAAAAAAAAATTAAATATGCATGACTGCCAAGTGATAGGACTTGCTATCATGTATTCTGCAGGTTAGGCAATTGAAAAGATCTTATATGGACAAGGATTGAGGTAAGGTATGTGATCTATGCCATCTATGGTGATATTGCTCCTTGACATCCTGTTAGACAAAAAACCATCATATCCAAAACATTCCAGTCAGCATGTGAACAAAGTTTAGCTGTTGATGGTTGATACATAATCCCCCCGAATGACTTGGTCTTTACAAAAAGTGTTTGGACTTTTGACCTCGACTTTTCTAATAGACCCCAACAATATATAATTCAGGTAAAGGGTAAAGTAGACTGATGCTCACATACAAAGACATTTATATTTATAAACCTATTGGGTACAAGTAACAATTCAGACAATCCCTTTTTATATACAAACACGAAAAGAGAGGCCCAGCATTTTGGGAAACAGAAGTCAGAAATTTAATTCTCAATTTTCAAGATAACAATCCGTTAGGTATATGGCAGCACTTGCAGATGATTCCCAGAATCTAAACTGCAAAATTATATAAGTTTCAGACCCTCAGAGTAGTTGCTCTCATAAGTCATCCACTACAAATGATTAGACATTCAGAGTTGGTGAATTTAAAGCAACAAGAGCAGGCAGCTTGCGCTACAACTTTGCCATCTGTTTAGGGAAAAACAAAAAGGAGGTGAAGAAAAAAAGAGATGAAAGTTACAGGTGTAAAAATGCATGTATTTTGTTCAGATTCACTGACATCTTTCATTCCCCACTCTTTCTTCCCCACCTCTTTTTGTCACCCAAACAAAGGCTTAAGCTACAAGTATATGTTCTGAAAAAAAAATGTTTCTCCACAACAGAAAGAATAATTTAGTTTGAAAATTTACAACACCACAATAGAATTGTTATGAAAACAAGAATTATCTAGTTCTGAATACAGAAGGCTGGAAACTTGGGGTTCCAATCAAATGCCATTCACATGTTTTATTTATTTATTTTCATTTGCTTCTACAGCCTAGAGCCATTTTATATTTTCACCTTTCTATCTAACTGGATTGATAATTCTCATAGTCAACAACAATTGAGTGCATTACATTACCAGCACACTCGCTTACTTCTGTCATGCTTCTCCCCCTCCCTCACCCATCACTTTCACAAAAGTAACACACAGCTAGGTTTCAGGTTAAAATGAAATCTCAGCGCATTTAAAGCACGAATACAAGAGCTATTGTCTGAATAACTGACTAACCTCTATAATACTTCATAAATTGTTTATTGAGCATTACAAAGTTCGAAGGTTTAACTTAGGCCATGGAAAAGTCACATGAAAATGAAACACAACATAAATTAGGGCAGGAGAAGAGATGATCAAACGATCTAGGAATCAAAATGGATTTTCAGCTCCCGTACATATGTCTTCGAACATTGCTTATGGCATCAGGTATTATATCAAACATACTAAGTTTTCCTTAAAATAATTACTGTATCTGTGCCTAGGTTGCGTCAACAGGGATTCATAGAAATTGGCGTATCTGATGATGTGTCAGCCAAACTCATACTTTCCTCCGAAGATGAACCATTGCAATTTGGACTAAAAGATAGATGTAAGTGGTTTTCTTCTATGTTTGTCTCTTTTGAAGGGGGGGATGAGTATTGCATCGTCCTTTACATTTTTTCCTTCTCCTATGAAAATCAAACTTTTTCCTCTTCAAGAGAACAAAAAACTTAAATTGAAAAACTCAACTCGCATGATCTAGTAATTAAATCAAGCGCAAGCCTAAGAGACAGAGACAGGATAAATTTCTAAAGAGTCCAACATTTCTTAATGAACGTTTCGCAAAGCGTAATTGGTGGAAGCAGTTAAGTTTCGCACATTATCGCAGGAAACGACTTTGTTCCCAGGAAAAAAGAACCGAATACTGTCATTCACACTTCAATTCATAAGCCAATTCTAAATGTAATTAAAAGATACCTGACTACGGATCAACAAATGGGGATGTTCAGCGGCTTGTGGAAATAGCAAACCAATCTTCGGCGGCCTGTGCTGCAAAGAGGAGCGATTTGCCCCACTGGTGAAATTCGTAGAAGTTTTCAGTTTTCTTCTCAGTTTCGTACAGGGAGGACGGACGACAACAATGTGCCCTTAAACGCATCGTTTTATTGCTTTCATTTAGTACGCATGGGTATTGGGCCTACTGTCAGTCGAGACAGGCTATTTAAAAAGCCCAATTAGCATCTGACTAATTAATTATATGCATTTTGTACGCATATCCTATCCTTCCTTTTTTTTTTTTTCATATTTTTTGCAAGGTCAAAGTATTCCATTAGTTTCTATATTTTTATTTTATTTTGTTTGGTTTTGTAGTTTCTTTTTATTACAATGGATCCTGACTCTTGAACTCATGATCCCTACTCCACAAATCCAAGTCCTATACCACTTAAGCACAAGTTTAGGGATAACTTTAAAAAAGTTTAATTAAACCTTTACAGCTTTTAAAAATTTTATATTAATTTTTCCCATTAAATTTTCATCAATGTTTGTAAAATTTTCTAACACAATAAATTTATCTCATGCTAACACTTTAGATATGCATTATTTATATCAATAAAGGATATAAAAAAGTAATAAAGTAAAATTAACTAAAACATTGAGCATTTTAGATAAGTAAACTTAAACTATGTATATTTAGAGTGTAAAAATGATATATAGTTGATCATGTCAACAAAATTTAAAATAATATTAACACGTACTTAACGAAAAGGATTACATAATAAAAAATAAACCAGTAACTAAGGACCTAAGTTTTAATTTTTAGTTATAAGATTCAAATTAAAAATTAACTGAAAGTATAGAAACTAGAAGAGTAATTTAACCATTTTATAAGTTGTAACTTCTCAAATCTAATCCCTCTCCCCAAAACCTATGTTTCTCTGTTATGTTTCAAAACTCGCCTAAATCTCGGTACTTCATAATCATAGTGCATGTGATACAATTTACAATTTGCAATCCATAATCCGAAATTTGTACGAGTTAAAATCAGGTTCATTTAAGTTCACAAATTAGGGAGGTGATCACTGTATTAGTCATAACTAGTATTGTGACCCGTGAGATGCACGGTTAAATTATAACTTTAAAAACTTTTGTAACTTATAAAAATAATAATAATTACAATTGATTTATATAAAACTTATAAGTTATGATATATACTTTTTAAATGTAAATAACTAAATATTTTAAATAAATTTATCAGTTTCATAATCAAATTTATTTTACTTACTCCAATTTGATTTGAGTTAATTTATTTATTTAATAGAATAAATTTAAATGAATAAAATAGGTTAATTAATTAATTTGTTAATTTGTAAATTATTTGTTATTTGTTATAAATTATTTGTTGCACAAATTAATGATTGATTGAATATTGATTTCATATTTGCTTTTGAATGAGTCTTTTTTTTGTTTTAATCGGACTCATAGAAGAAAAACATTGAATGTTACTACTACATTTGGACTGAATCTCTAGGCCTCAGATTTCGTCTTTTAAGAATTTAAATTTTTATCTATTTCTTCAATCAAGGGATAATAATTTAAAGAGTCATATCTCAAACTTTAATTTCTATTAAATTAAGAACTGTTTTGGAAATAAATCAAAATAAAGTAAAACAAAACAAATTTTTAATTCATACATCAATTCCATAATCAAATTTATTCTACTTACTAAAAAATCCTCTAAGATACTACAGTGGTCAACTAATAAAAATAATTATTTTTTTAATTTCACTTCAAATTATTTAAATCAATTCAAATCAAATCAAATAATTAATATTATATAATGTTATTAATTTATCAAATTTATTAATTTACCTAATTTATTCATTCAAATCAAATAAAATATGAAATTCACTAATTATTAATTTCACTAATTACACTAACTAATAATTATGATAATATATTCTGATAAAAATATATTCTGCTATTAAATAAAATAACAAAATTTACCAATTATTAATTTCACTTATTAATAATTATAATAATATATTTTAATAAAAATATATTCTGTTATTCACTTTAACAATAATCCACATAATATATTAAATACATTGGGACTCACATAACATATTCTAATAATAAAACTATAATTTATAAATTTGTGAAACTTATAAAACATATGAGTTATGACATATACTTTTTAAACATAAATATTCTAATATAAATTTTGATTATTTATACAAAAATAAATTATAAATTATAATAAAAATTTATGATAATAAATGACCACATTATATTATGATGTGAAATAAGTTATCAAATAAAATAAAATAATAAGATGTATGTGTAATCAATAAAAAAATTTTAATTTAAAATTTTTGCAAAAAACATAATAATCAAATTAAAAATGTTTATATGGAACGTAGGATAATCAACTATAAATAAATTTTATACATATAATCAATAATTAATTTTAATATTTCTTGATCCTCGTGTATGTATATTTCAACAATTTATTATCAATATATTTCAATTCAAATCAAATAATAATAGTAATTATTTTTTAATTTCAATTCAAATCAAATAATTTATTTAATGTGATGTCATTAATTATCCTACAATAGTCAAATAATAAAGGTAATTATTTTTGAATTTCAATTCAAATCAAATAATTAATAATATGTAATGTCATTAATTTATCAAATTTATTAATTTACCAATGTAATTGTTTTTGAATTCAAATCAAATCAAATAATGAAATTCACTAATTACACTAATTAATAATTATGATAATATATTCAGATAAAAATATATTCTGCTATTTATTTTAGCAATAACTCATATAATATATTAAATACGTTAGAATCCATATAATATATTTTGATAATAATACTATAATTTATAAATTTGTAAAACTTATGAAACTTATGAGACTTATGAGTTATAACATATTTTTTTAAATATAAATATTTTAATATAAATTTTGATTATTTATACAAATATAAATTATAAATTTTAATAAAAAATTTATGATAATAAATAGTCACGTTACATTATGAAGAAAGATCATACCTTTGACATGATAAGAATGTTCTTTGCATGCTATCTTGATAGTTTTTGAACTTTCATCAAATTTGAACCTTTTCGAACAAAATAAAGAGCAATTACGTCAGTTTTGTTGGGAACTTCCCATTTCAAGATGTTATTATTGTCTTTCTTTGTCAATTTGGGGAAATCTACTATCACTTCAAGAAGATTAACATTTTTTTTCAGGTCAAATAATTGTAGAGTGCTCATAATGACATGAAACTAAACCCAATTTTTTGCCACATGATAAGACCGTAAGTGAAATAGTTGCATCTAAGCATAGTATTACACTACCAAGTTTCACATCTTCAACCAACTTTTTGTAGCTCATACAGATTGTATTCTCATCTCCCTTTATACTATAGTCAGTTGATATGGTTATTTTCTGACTTTGTTTTAATTTAATAGGATTACTATCTTTTAGAAATCTAGTTCGAATCTCGGGACCCTACAACATTGAGATAAAATGAAAAATAAAGAACGTCATAAAATTTGATTGACTCAAAGATGTGAAGTGGATTCAAACAAAAGAATTCTATTAAATCAAATAACAAACAAATTAAAAAGGAGAAAAAATACTGGATCCGAGAAGTTTGGCTTTCTCCTATAATTGCCATCTTCTTGGACTCTCTACTTAACAATTAAGTCCATTTTTCTGTATACTCGTGGGCGATATATTGCGTGATTGCTCTTGATTTTGTATATTGAAATGGTTTTAACAAGTAATTTTATAAATGTTAATTTAATAATCTCTAAGTGTGCTTGTTGGAGATGTATACTTAGTACTTACCAAATAGCTTTAGATCTTTGTCTTCAAATGCTGAAATTTGACTGAATGTCTACATCAAAAGAAGCAAAAGTTAGTTGAACTGAAACTCCGAAACAAGTAATCTATGAATTGCTTTAACACTTACATTAAGAGAAATGAAAAGTTTTTTTTTTTGTGTTCGCTCTCTTTCATATTAATTGGAAACAAACTCGAATTCAAGCTGTTTCTTGAAAAAGCAAGTTGAGAAGGTGTTTCTGTGAACTTTTATGGCTTCCATAACTAAGAATATTATATCAAGTTTGAGTGAAAATAGAATAGAGACAGAAGCAAGCTGCTTCTCTGTAGTTGGTGGTGAGAAATCCACTTTGAAGTTGATATGCGAGCCATATGATCATTCCTCAATTGCTGCTTCTTAGTTTGACACATGGCACTCAACATTCGGTCATTCTTGAAGATTGAAACGCACTGTATTAGCTTGAGATAGAGCTTTAGATCGACACAGAGGCCATTGATAAAAACACTCCAAATACAGAATCCTTCAAGCTTCAGGTCGAGCTCCAAACACTCAAAATTTATGATGATTCACAGTTTTAAAAGGGAAGGCTTGAAATCATTTGAATGCAAAATTTTTAAATTCATTTGAATACAATTATAGAATTAATTACGTCAATTTGTATTTAATATATTGCAATTATTTAATTATTTAATTATTAATTAAATTCACGATAATTCAAAGTTTTAAAAGGGATAGTTTAAATTCATTTGAATGTAAATTTTTCAAATTCATTTGAATGTATTATAGAATCAATTACACAAATTTGCATTTAATATATTGTAATGTTCATGGAATTTAAAGGAGAGCCCTATAATACATCTAAAAAGGGTTGCTTAGAATAAATTTAATGTGGTGTCATTAATAAGAATGAATTTATTCATTTAATTTTTATTTTAATTTATTCATTTTATTATATGTTATTTAATGACATCCATGTAATTAATATTTTAAAGTGAAATTATTTTAGTCTATTATATAGATATTCAAGAAAAGTTAATACATTTTTCTCTTTTAAATTGTAATTTAATTCGATCATAACGAAACCTTTTTTTTTTTTTAAGATAACGTGTAGAACATCACCAATCCAAAACCGTCAGTTTCTTGTGAAAGTTGTTTTGTTTTTCAAATTAGTCATTTTCCAGAATAATTGAAGATAATAGTCAACTCATATTTTTTTTAACGTAATTTTACCCAACTGATTAATTAATTTTTGGTATAAAACAGTATTCAGATAGTCGAACTAAACTAGTTAGATCAATTGAAAAACTGATGAACCGGTCAGGTCTCCAATTCAGTTTAGATAAGTGAATTGGTGAGTGTTTAAACTGGTGGAAAACTAGTCAAATCAGTTTCAACCCAGTAAAACTAATTGGTTCAATCAGTTTAATTTTTTTTTTAATTTTTACTGAATATTAGTATGTATTTTTAAGAAATTTCTAAAATTTTAAACTATTAGGAGAAGATCTATGATTGATATAAATATATATCTGTAACATGTTTGTAATATTTTAATATTTTAATAGTATATATTTTAATATCTATAACATATAAATTAATTATATATTTAATATATTTTAAATATCACAACAATTTAACTACAGTCTGACTATTGACCTTTGAACTAATGTCTCGATTAATTTAATAATCGATCTGATTTTCTGAACTTTGTATAAATATAAAGGATTTGAATTGGGAGGAGGTGGAGGAGGGATAATGATGAAATTCTTTAAATTTGGAGGCCCGTTACATCATGGTTAGATGTTATGTGCACATCAAAATTGATGGGAACTTTTTATTTTATCTGCTATAAAATTCATAAATTCTATTGTCAGTCAAATGCCAAGCAGGGTCAGTTCCATACATCAGCCAAAATTGTGAAACATATGGAGTTTTGTTTGTACTCCTCTTGAACCACAGCCTTTGTTTGATCCCCTATGGAATCCAATTAGGTCAGCTGGACCACTACAGAAAATTAAGGATTCATGCCACCGTTTATTTATTTATTTATTTTTTTGTTTCCCGGTTTAAATGACTTTTTGTGTTCCACTTTGAATGTAGAATGTTACTGGTGCACTTTTATTTCTTAATTTTTATAAATACTTCCATGTTTCTCAATAAGTTAGAGATTACTGAAATGAGATAAAAGTTCGAAAGCTAAGGCCAATCCGTAAGACTTGTAAACAGTGCCAAGAAAAGAAAGATTCTCCGGTTTAAACAGATGCTTAAGTAAAATATTTTTAATGAGTCTATTACTGGGTTCATGTATAATAAACTTGAGTTTAAACAAATATGGGCTACAAAATTAGACGGGATAAAGTAAAATTTATCACTTACTGAAATCAAAACTAGTTTTATTCAAAATACTTTAGTATTCCTTATCGTGAATATTTTTCATTTAAAAATATCGGGATGACGTGTGTATAACTTCACCAACCGTAGGCACATATGGCCTAAGTACAAAATTATCAAAAAAAAAAAATCACCTAATGCACTACTAGCCTTATGAAATGGATAGGATTATGAGTCAATAAATTACTCTATCTTCAATAATGCAATGTATCAAGACGTCAGTTAGCTGTTTCGCCGCTTGTAACTTGATGAACAATCTTCGTTTTTCAATATCTCTCCTATAAACTTGAGGCCTAAGAAAAATACATGCTGAGATAAGCCCAGATATCATCATTATGAAAACTAATTAGAGACCTTGGTAGTGACCCTGAATGAGACTAGTTATATGGACCGAAATAAATTCTTTTTTGTTTTTTGTTAAATTTCTCCCTTTGTTGAGGTCTAGGGACAAGGAGTCTAGGAGGGATTGTCGGAGAAGAAAAATGAATAATTTTCCTTTAACATAAACCTCACTTTGTGGTAATAATTTTCTCAAATTACATGTCTTTATCAGAAAATGGTAGTCTAATCGATTTGATGAGTTGATTAGAAAACTCACGGTAAGTATCGAGCAACCTACTTGCCTCCTTGTGGGTTTTGCCGACCAATTTGGCAAAAATGTTACAGTTAATAGAAAAAATTGTTCATATACTGATATATTATCTATTTTATAATATTTGTCTATATATTATTTTTTTATCACATCAACACTTGTTTTTTTCTTTTTTAATTAAAATGAGTGAAACTCAGCTAGAAACATATCGAACTTCACTTTACATAATATATATATATATATATATATAATGTAATGGATATTTGACTGAGCTCTATTACATTATTTTTTATTTTTTATTATATAATTAAATATAAAATTATATTATTAGATAAATAAATATGATTATAATTAAATTATATATAATTTAATATATAATTAAATATAAAAATTACAGTAAAATTAGACAATGGTAGCAATTTTTTGTTAAAAAATATGATATACTAACAATTTTTTCTTTTGTTAGAATAACTACTAGCTTTACTTTTTTTTTTTCCAACGTGTTAGAAAATGTTATATATATTCTAGCAACTCACAAGTGCTATTAAAGTGAAAAAGAGAAAAGAGAGTATTTATTTTCTATTTTATCAAGTCCCACATTGATTAGTTTTGTAAATGAAGACTAATAATTGTAGTATAAAAGAAAGAGATTTATATAATTTAGAAGTCTCATATCTCCTAACTTGAAAATATGAGACTAGTAGTTGTGTTACAAAAGAAAGGAGCTTGTGTGAACGTATGTGGGTGTGAGATATCATATACATAAACATTGTTTTTCACCGGTTCATAAGTTTTTTTTTTATTGAACAGGTTTGTCTAATTATATTTTTTATTTGTGTTTTAGGAAATTTAATTTATGAATTTTTTTCTAAGATTGAAAACATATACTACTAGTTTTATTTATATTAGTTTTAATAACACAAAAAAATTTAATAGCAATTTTTTTACATTATAGTAGCAAATATTAATGTCACAAAATTAAGATTTACTAGCAATTTTTTTTTAATCTAAGGTAACATTTGTGCTAATGTTAGTAAAAAAAAACTATATAACACCGATTAAATATTTGTTTACTAAAAAATATATCTTGACAAAACTATAGCAGCAACTCTTAATAGTTGTAATTAATAGAACTGTTGTTATAAATTTTAGTTGCAGTTTTTATTATTTTTAATAACAATTTTAATTGTTGTTGTATCCCAATTTTCTAATAGTGACGAAAATTATATAATTATACCTATATAATTATGTGTAATTAGAATTAGTAAATTTATATAATCCTAGCAATTAATTTAATATAAATAATTATATAATTTTATTTTTAATTAATTAATTATATTGATAGAATTAGTTAATTCATTTTTTAATTTTATAGTTTTATTAGAATTTAGACAAATAATAATCAAATTCAATATCTTTTTATTCAATACTTATAAAAAATTGAATTTCATAATTTTTAATATTTATGAAAATAAGATTAGTGAAATGCAAAGAAATGAGTCCATAATTTTGTATCGATAAATATTATATATTAAGATGAAAATAAAATTTTCAATATTTGGACACACTGGCCAATAATAATATTATCACTTTACAAATTTGCACCAATATATGAAAAGCCATCATCAGTAAGGCTATCAACCCAACCAATTTTATTTGTATCTTTCTAAAATTTATAACATCATCCAGTTTCCGCTTCCTTTTTTATGATTTCTTGTTTGAAACTTCAACTTTGTAATTCATTTTGTGCTTAAATATGAACATGACATTCATCAGTAAATAATGACCAAAAGTCATTCAGGGTTTACTCTAACACTAGCATAAAAAAGTCAACCTTTATTAGTGAAAATCTACAATCAATATTTCACAATAAAAATTAACAAACTAACAAAAAAAATTATTAATCAATGTAATATTAATTCATATAATTTAATCCAATTCGATTCAATTCAATCAAATTTCAACCGAACTAATCTAATTCGACTCAACTAAAATCAATTAAATAATCAAATTAGTTGGATGGATTTTTTTTTTCCCAAAATTGACTTTATATTTTATATTATGATGTTGGATAACTGTAATTTTCATTTTTTGAAAATATTTTTTATTGTCAAGATTTGGAAAATGAAATAAAAAGGTATATTATTCAATTTTCAAAAAAAAAATTGAATACTTAAAAAAAACCACCAAATCCAATCAAAACTGATTATTGCTGAATTCAATTCAAACCGATGATCACCCATAGTTGTATGCCATGATACAATTTGAGTAAATGAATATTTCTTAGTTATTTATCACATATGTTTCTCGCGTGTTTATTTGTCACATGTAATTTTTAATTATTTGAGTCTACTTTTTCTAAAGTAAATATGAAATAAAATTTATATGTAAGTGCTAAGTGTTAATCAACTTTGTAAGTTGTCCTAACTAGCTTATATTTGATAACTAATCCAATACAAATAGTGAACCTTAGCTATGATGAAGAATCACTTTTATGTTTATAGTTTCGCCTCATATCTTAGGCTATTTGGACAATAATGTTTTTAACCATGCTCTTGTTTCGGGACTTCTTAAAAGATAACATCTTGAGAGGCTAACAATGCCTAACTTTTGTACGCAAGTGTCAAAGTAGAATAAGTATGACTTTTCATCGTTATTCATCAATAAATCGTGCTTCTTTATAATGTGGTATATTTATATCAGCACATAAGAAGTTATAAAGTTGAAGTTTACAATAAGAAATCATTAGAAAAGATATACAATACAAATTATTGACTCATTTTTTTTTACGTTTCACTGATTTTATTTTTATAAATATCTAATAAATATTAAAAATTATATAAATTCAATGTTTTCGATAAGCATTGAATGAAAATATATTGAATTTATATTTGTAATTATATTCTAAAAATATAATAATAAATATAAAATGAAAAATAATATGAATTAACTAATTATAACAATATAATTAATTAAAAATAAAATTATATAATTAACTATATAAAATTAATTGCTAGGATTATATAAATTTATTAATTCTAATTATACATACACTAATTAAAAAAAAGAGATATAGTAGCAATTTTAGTAGAAATTAAAATTGCTACTACAAACAATACAAATTGTTACTAAAACTTATACAAACAATTCTATTGGTAAGAGTTGCTATCTTTTTACCAACAGATATCCAATTACTGGTATATAATTATTTTTTACTAACACTAACACAAATGATACCTTGGAGTAAAAAAAAAAAGCTAGAAAATGTTAAATTTTTGTGACATCATACTATACTGTAAAAATAATTGCTACTGAATTTCATTTTGTTATTAAATACTAATATAAATAAAAACTAGTGGTGTATGTTCTCAAATTTAGAAAAAAAAAAAACATAATTTAGTAGCACTTGTGACTTGTCAGTTACCGGAATATCTATAACGTCTTATAACACATTAGAAAAAACTGTAAGTAAAGCTAATAGTTATTCTAATAACAAAAAAATTGTTAGTATATTATATTTGTAGTAGCAATTATTATATTTGTTTGTAAAAAATTGCTATAATTGCCTAATTTTGTTGTAGCGATAATTATATAGTTTTTTATTTAATTATATATTAAATCTTATATACCTATAATTTTATTCAATTTTATATAATTATAATTATGTATTTATAATTACATATATAATTTTATATTTATTTATATTATCATAATTATATAATAAAAAATAAAAAAAAACAATATAATGGAACTCGGCCGGATGGCCGAGGTCCATTACATTACATATACTATGTAGAGTGAAGCTCGATCTCCTGAGAGACGAGTTTTGGTCATTTTAATAATAATAAAAAAAATTATAACTCAACTTGCCACATGTCGAGTTATATAAAGAAAAAAGAAATAAGTATTGATGTGTTAGAAAAGATAGTATATATGTAAATATTATGAAAAATGTAATATATGAACAATCTTTTTTTTTTTTACTAACCATAGTATTTTGTCAAATTGGTCAGGTTTTGACGCATATTCGATAGCTATGAGAATATGTGGATATTTTCTTCGATCATTTTGAAATTGAATATGGATTCTGAAGATATAAATTATTTGAGAGTTATTCAAAGTGGAATTTAATATTTTTTAAATAAGTTCTTAAATTCAAATATTGTAAATAAAAATAATTTTGCACTTTTATAATTTAAGCTAGTTCAATTTTGATTGATTAGAGTATAATAATTTTTTAAATAATAATAGTTTAAACTAAAAAGAAAAAAGTTATCAAATTTTTAAAAAAATTTCTTTTTAATATTTATATCCGAAATAGTTAATACAAATATTTGAAGTTTATATAAAAATTGAAAATTTTAAATATCAAATAAAATATCCAAAATATTTAATACTCAAAATCACTTAAAGATATAAATATATAAGAGAATTTGAATGATTGAATTTGTTTTGTTTTAAATTTGTATAACGTTAAAAGTAAATAATTAATATTTTGCATTACATAAATAAATTTATAAAGATTAATTATATATTTATTTAAATAAATTCATATAATAAATTATATATTTATTTACATTAAATAATAAATATGGCATGTTGTGAATACCCAATCTGGATTTGATATTAGACAAATATAGTATACATCATACCTTTTTTTTTTTCATTTAACTAAGGTATCCTCTATTTAATTAAATGAAAGATTAATTCATTTCAGACTTATAGAATACAAAAGGTAAACTCTTCTTAAATTAATAAATCTAAGAATCAAATTTTTACAACTTTTGTAAAGTTCAAACCGTGATTATCATTGCTATCAATCAACATTAGAGACATAATACTTAATTTTGAGTTCACTCAATATTTATCAAATGTGGATTTTGTATTGATATTTCATCAATAGTAAGTATTTTCCTAATAAATATTATCAAAATTTTTAAATGCCCAAATTGACTGCCATCCTTATTCTTCATACTGACAGGGTGCAGCGAGATGCTTTATTCCGTATGTCTATAGTAAGCCACGTCTGCTAAAAAGTTTATGTCATTATACTGACAAAATACGTAGTCCAAATCATATACAGATGATGTAATTGAATGCGTAATTACTACAAGTCACGACAAAACAAAGCTTACAAATTAAATTACACTGCTGTGAAATCAGTGACAGCACCTAGTGCCAAGGAAGATAGATTGTCTGAGTTCAATTGGCACTGAACATGATGCATAAGAAGAGGACAGAGTCATTGGATTTCCGAAAGCTCTGCAACATTCCTTGAGGATCACAGGTGGAAGAAAGGAAGTGGATGTTAGGTTGTGGTGTGAGTTGGCTAATCTTTCTTTTACTTTTTAGAAAATGTTATCATTAGTACCACTAAGTGGCAAGTACTTGAGCTAATGGAGGCATATCAAAGCCCAGATATGCCATAATTTAGAAAGTTGTTTAAAGTGCAACGACTGTGGACACCCTTCTTTAAGTCTACCTTTTTTTTAACCAAATGATCATAAAGTGACTAAATAATATATATAACTACAAGAAATTAGACCTTTCCCGTCGGTCAATTGAGTTTTCATTTCAGCTTTATTTACTAAAAGCTAATTAATTATAGCAGAGCAGGACATTCTCGTGCCTTTTTTTTAACTATGCGTACAATATAATATTTGTTGAAACTGTTAAAGAACGTATATAACTACTTCAATAACCAGATTCAAATTGAACTTTGTTTAAATACACATAGTTATTATTGGGTTGAAAATTATAGCGCGATCAAACAAGCATATTAATAAGCTAAGACTAATTGATAAGACCTGCAAGTAATACAAACAAGGAAAAGAATTTGAATTTGAGGGTTAAATATGGCCCCTGAATTGTTAAAGTTAAGTTTTTATAATGGGTTAGTCGAATTTTAAAGTTAAACATGACTCCTTGATTGTTAGTCTTAATTGGTCAATTAATAACTTGTGAGCCAATCGACCTTAATTAGGTAGGTTCGATTGAAATCTTATATTTGTAAGAGAATAAACATTTTGATAATTTTGAAGAGATGCTATCAAGACATCTTTCACGTGATAAATTAGATTTAATCAAATATGAATTACAAAATTAAATCAAATAAAATACAACTTATGGCGTTTGTTTGTTTTTTTTTTTAACCGTCCCTTTAAAACTTTGCCAAATAATACAATGTTTAGTTGTACACCTATCATTATAAATATATGTAAAAATAGACATGGGCAATCTTTTTGTTGGCAAATATATTGCGGCACAATAAGGAGCAAAGAGACTCTGGCCACCATGCTCGGAATATATTATGATCACGCCTCATTGTTAGTGGATAGATAAATTTGAGAGAATGAAAGGTGACGATGCTTTCACATTTGTCTGGCATAACCTGAACTTACATTAACGGATAATGGCATAATTCTAAACTTTTGGCTTTTCCTTACGAGGCCGGTTTCCCTGCTGGTCAGCACCATGCTAGATCAACAAGAGCCGTCCGATCGAAATGAAGTCTACGTAGAATTCTACCTAGCATCTCGATTGAATGGCCTGCAAGAGCCAACACAGCACTGGACTTGACAGAAAAACCAGTTCTCCGCATAGATATCTCCCTGTTAAAGTTGATAACATATTGCCTAACGTTTTCAATAAATGCGAAACGGCTTGAATTATTTGATGGGATGGCTTATCATGGATTGTTTCAGGAACTTCGCTTTTACATAGTAACTTGCATCCAACTTTATTCTTTAACTCGATGAGGAGAAGACAGGACTTGATTAACCTTTTTCAATGAAATGAATGGCTTTTGATTAGACGTAAATGCGATAAATTTCTGCTTCATTAAAACCATGATAGCTCTGCTGCATTATTTTAGAAAGGAAGATGATAAAAAGTAGAACGAGCAAAAGGTGGAGAGTGGGGGAGAGAGAGAGAGAGAGAGAGAGAGAGAGATATACAAAGATAGTGTGCATTTTTATGATTAAAAAAAAAAAAAGTAAAGCACGATAATGCTTCATTAGGCTCGCCTACGAGTCACTCTGCTATCAGAATATGCGCCTTCGACTCTGTTCTCTCTGTTTCTGTTCTGTCTATCAATCTCTTTGGTGACATGAACCAAGAACGGAGCAGAATACAGCAGAATTAATCTGTATGTAACCACAATAAAATAACACTTTATACCATTATTTTCAAAGTAAACATCTATGTACAAAAGGTTTTATAATCACAAAAACCAGAGGCACTTTGACATTTCCGATTGCTGTGTCCTACCATGCACATAAGATTACGACATTTATGAGGAAACAAGTAATGTGGGATTTTGATGATTTGGTTTGGTATCAATTTTGTGATTTGGATGGTGAGGAACCTCATAAGTGGAAAGGTTCACCTTTCACCTTCCACCTTCCAAGAATATACTGTAACATACTAGCTACATAAAATTCAATACCAAGAACCTGAATTTGGTCCCATGGTATTTCGTAACATGTACAGATTTTATATTTTACTCTGCTTCTTAGAGACAACTAATGCCCCTTTTCCTCCATACCACAAGTTTGCAGTGCATTTGACTCAATCTCGTTAAAAGAACTAAAACCAAAATCATGAACACCAAAGTCCTGACAGTCCAAAAACCAGGCACAATTATCCTCCCAAGACGGCAAGCCCATGTCATTATTATTGTTCTGTACTTTAGGTTCACTGTCCCATAATGCATCCATTAGAGGCGTGTCGTCCAGCCACAAGCTGTTCATTAGGGATTCATCGCTGCAAATGCTATCCAGAAGAAGGGATTCGTCCCCAGAAGAGGAGTTTTCAGCAGGGGATAAGCTTGAGTTGTCCTCTGCGTTCTGAACCCCATCGGTTTGCTTAAGCTCATGGTTATTTCCT
Organism: Biancaea sappan; assembly: GCA_037074585.1. Classification (NCBI taxonomy): domain Eukaryota; kingdom Viridiplantae; phylum Streptophyta; class Magnoliopsida; order Fabales; family Fabaceae; genus Biancaea; species Biancaea sappan. The sequence goes on from CM073500.1 coordinate 28,443,804, forward strand.
GGGATACTCTGTGGAGGAGGAGGAGGAGAAGAAGAAGAAGTTTCGTGGGAGGCAGCTTGTTTATCAAGAGGCTCGTGTGTAACAGGATCAATTCCCATCTTAAGCAGCTTTTTCTTGATGTGGGTGTTCCAGTGATTCTTAATCTCATTGTCTGTCCTGCCTGGTAATCTAGCAGCAATCTTGGACCACCTGACACACAATCAATCAGATGTCAAAAAGTAAGCCTTGAAGCAGGGTCTTCTCTTGCTTTTCTTGAACAAGATTATTATGTATGAAGGTAAGGATGTGGAGAAGAGAGAACCTGTTGCCAAGGCGGGCATGGAGGTCGATGACGAGCTGTTCTTCAGATTCAGTGAGGAGTCCACGCTTCAAGTCAGGGCGGAGATAGTTGGTCCAACGGAGGCGGCAACTCTTGCCGCATCGGCGGAGGCCGGCGAGCTTGGGGACGGCGCGCCAGCAGCACTGGCCATTGGTGAGAATGAAGTTGATGAGCTTCTTGTCTTCCTCGGCAGTCCAAGGTCCTTTCTTGACGCCTAGTTTGTCACAGCAAGGTTGCCTCCCCATTGTTACCACTATGTTGTTAATGTCAACTAATGCAATTGCAAATGAATAAGTCTCTCTCTCTCTCTCTCTCTCTCAGTCTCACCAACTCCAATCCAACACTGTGTTGTAATGACCCAAAAGCCCCACACCCTCCTCTCCTTTATATATATAATCCTTTTCCTCCCTCATTATTATTTCCAATAAAAATAAATAGGCATTCCCCCCATGAAAACTCTGATTGGAGGACCCCGGAAGGAGAGAGAGAGAGAGGGGTCCGCCAATGGGTTGTGAAAGGTACGTGGGAACTAACATGGGGTGTTCTGGTGCATAAATGGGTGACCCAAGGACAAGGCTACATGTAAGCACCCAATTCAAAGCCAGAAAATAAATAACAATCAGAAATCTTTTTCCCATTTTCCTTTACAAATCCACTGCCCTCATTGCACTCTTACTCAACCCTTTCGTCATCACCACGTTTACGTGTCCTTATTACCACTGGGTTATGGTATTCTGCGGGCGATGCCCACGGGTCTTGGTGGGGATCACTGACAGAACCGTCTGATGAGTTTATGGAACCTGATCTATAAGTGAGGGGTTAGTTGAATGAACTTGAGTGGTTTAATTAGACTTTAGAATCAGGCTCTGATCCTTTGTGGTAGTTAATTCATCCAAAGAGCCAGTCAGTTCTAGTTGACACACATGCCTGATATATCCAGGGATGGACAACGATCTCTGGAGCTTCTGCAGCCCCACATCTGGTTTTCCTCTCTTATCTGCCTTACACAAAACTTAATGATGCCAACCCAACGTTACCACCCCATGATCGGTACCAAGAGCATCTTCATACAAAACTCTAATGGGTTATTTAGTGTAAGTCTTATAATATCGTATCATCACTTTTTATTTTAAGTAACTCTCTATTTTAATAGCATAACTCTAAAGAATTTACAAATAGTTTTCATAAGTTATCTTATATTTTTATACTCTCGCAATAAATCTTACAATTCTCTACTATTTTTGTTATAAGAATCAATTTTATATAAAAATAGTTTTTACATGTAGCAACCATGCTGACACACTCTAATAATAAAATTAGTTAAGATCATATTCTTATTTTTAAGAACCATTTTAAAACTGTCATTAAAAATACTCTAAGGGTGAAAAGGTTGGAATCATAGGAGGAAATAAAAAAATAATAAAAAATTGTCTAAAACCACCGTCTTTAAAAACATTAAATTTATCTTTTTGTATTTTTTTAAAGTTAAGATATTTTAATAAAATATTACATTTTTATTTCTTTTTTTTTTTCACATACTAAATTGATATTAATTCATACATAGTTTAAAACATAAGATTGGATTTCATTTTTTAATTTGAACTATAACTTTCATCAATTTTTTCTTTATATTTTATTCCGATACGAATATTGCATTAGTATTGGACAAGTTATAACAACAATTATCTCAGGACAAAGGTCTAGGTGAAAGATCGACTTATAATTGAGCCAAGATACTTACATGTATATTTTACTATATTAGTCTCAGCGCTTAATTTTAACAACCAATATAAAAATTAACATAAATTCGACTTTAGGTAAAGTAATTATTGAAAGGGGAATGGTTGGTCAAGGTGCAGTAAACTTATATTTAAGTCTTGTTTCATTCGTGTGTAAATTGTGAAATTATTACGAGCATATCTAATAGTATAATTTTAATTAGTTACTTATTATGATTTTTACTATGTTATATTATTATTTTTTATCTTAAATAATTTTATATTATTTTAAACAACTCTTCAGTCTAATGATATAAATTTTATAAACAATTCTCTATTATTTTAATTAATATAAAATAATAAATATAAATGTATTTAATATTTATTTTTTAATTTTTTATTTATTTTTTTGTTAAAAACCGATTCTTATATAAAAATAATTTTTATACGTGACAGTTATACTGACAAATTCTAATAATAAAACTCAATAAAAAATCAATACTTACATTTAGAAGTCTTTTAAAAATCCCTGCTCTAAATAATTTAACCTTCAATGGTCAATTTCTTAATTCTGAACTCATTCCTTACAATTGACTATTTCCGCTCTTTCTACATATGAAACAAGAAGATATATACCGCTTGACAGGTCCATTGCCCATTTATACTTTTTGACTATTAATTTTGTGATTATAAAATAGCATAAATTTGGTCTAGTGATGAAAATTTTCAACAATTAAAAAAAATTTAAATCTAAACTTTAGCTATAATATAGACTAAAATTTCATTTTAATCCCTCACATAAGCCCCTTTTCTCAATTCAATCTCTCAGTTCCATATGTTCCTAATTTGGTCCCTCACTAATTTTTGTTCACAATTTTATTTCTCACAAATCTAAATATTTTCAATTTAGTCCCTTATACATCTAGATGTTCCCAATTTAGTCCCTCCACATAGTTCTCAATTTCGTTGAATCCCCTAACACTGCATTATATTAGCACAAAGAAAGAAAAAAAAATTCATGGCATCTATATCAGTGAGTTAACTATCAAATCAGCATCTCTGTTAAAATATTTAACGACAGTCACATAGAGGGACTAAATTGAGAACGTTTGGATATGTGAGATACTAAATTGAGAATAAAAATATGTGATGAACCAAATGATGAACATTTGGATATGTGAAGAACCAAATTGAAAATATTTGAATCTGTGAAAGACCAAAGTGAGAATAAAAACTTGTGAGAGATTAAATTGAAAAAAAATCATCTTTAGGGACCAAAATGGAGTTTTAGTCCTATAATATAAATCTGAATCAATTTACATTCGCCTCCCCAATATACTTAAATTATTTTAACCATAACATGTGTAACAGGAATTGATTTGGAGCCATATTAAGCCAAGACGTTTAACCTGAGCAAGCATAGTAATAACGGAGGAAGTAATTGAATGTAATTGGTGCTTGGAGATTTGACATAGGCTACTGATTGTATCAGTCATAAAGCGACGCTGCGTTATGCAAACCGTCTGCGAGCTAATATCGTAGCAAAATCAGTTAAAATTAAACCATGGAAGAGATAAGCATGGCCAAAGGAGATAATGGTTTTTAATTAATTTTTAAATAATGCGTATCCTTCACCGCATCTATATATATATATATATATATATATATAGACACACACTCTCTCTGGCCTCTAGCTGCTACACCCTACATATATATATTACAAATTACAATAGACAACTGAGGTCCATCAGTTCAGTATTGATTCATTTCATTATTATTATAATAACTTCTGCTAACCCCTATATCCCATGTAACTACATAGACTTACAGCTGGATATCGAATATTTAATCCAAAGAAATATATAGAAGACATATGTGTGCTCTATTTTAACAGATTATTCATTAATCTTTACTTCTGAATGCTGCTGTGCTGCTATCGGCCTTTTAAATTAGACGAATATCAGATCAGTATCATAAAGGTGCCTATAAAATTAGACCAAAAACTTGGGTTTTAGTATCTCTGCATCTACTAGACATTACCTAACATGAAACATAAAGGTTGCTTCGTTCAATATATGATTTACTAAAGATTTTTCCAGTGTCATCCTCAGAGAGAACTTATTAGTTAATTAGAAGATTAATTCGTTGAAGAAACATTAATTCCTGGTCCAGCACGTCGATTATCCAGTATTGCTGATTAAAAAAATGATGAGATGCCTACTGTTTTCTAACCCTTAAAGAAGAACTTTTAGCTCTTGATTAACCATGCATATAATTAAAGCAATTAAAGTGAAGGAAGTTACCATGGCGACTATCTATGCTTTCGTGTGAAGGGGATGATACCCTAGTCAAATCTTTTATCAAACAACAACCTGACCTCATGATGTGTACATTTTCCTGTGAAGGATGGACCATATGCTTCGCTAAAATATAACATTTTATTACATGGCACCTACAGCTTAGGTTGGGGGTTGTTACCAACCCCAATTTTCTGTCTTTGACTTGTATCTCTTGGTTTTTGTGGTGTGTGGACCCTTTTTCTCCACCCATACACTTCATTTCTTAGGCGTTATCCATAATGAAGCGAAATGCACCCAAAAAAAAAAATGGCTAACGCAAATTAATCATCCAAATTAAATTTGGTAATAAATCTTACCTAATTAATATAGTGAGATTCATATATATATCCACGTTAGAGTGCTACACGTGTCCAAAATTATGTTGAAGTACTATGTTGACTTGCAAGGCACTGCATGTCAGATATTTCATGTATTCATCACGTATAGGATTAGGAAGCATAAGCAAAAAGGATGGCTAAACTTGAATCACTGTTTTATTCGTGTATTGTTATATAATTAAGAATGCTTTGGCGTTATAATCGGCCAACACAAGAGAATTGATATGATGAAGAAGGCAACAAAAACCACGTATGCATATATATATATATATATATATACACTATATATATACACTAAGTTGCTGAATCAGAAAAATATACATGAGGCAGCAACCTAAGAGACAATATTAAGTTACACTAAAAGTGAGTGAATTTATAAGTTAGGTGGAAAGACGTAGAGTGATATGAAGCAATGATGTATAAGCTAATTTATGGGTTGACATTGCTTGCAAGGTTGTGCCTGTCGGCTTTGGACTCTGCATCCATTACTGTAGCAGTTGCCACTTCCTTATCACCACCCTGTACCCTTCCCCAAACACCCCCTGCACTCTTCCTTCCTATTTGAATTTCCTTTGCCGAATCTCCTTTAATTTCTCATACATATATATATATATATATATATTTAACCAACATGCGTTACTTGTATAAGTAATTCAATACTTGTTTAGGTTTCAGGTTCAAAATTTGTAAATGGAAAAAAAAAATTTAACTTTGAAAAAGACTTATATTACTGTAATTCAACTCAACTTAAAATAAATTAGTCGAAATATAATAAATTTTTATATATTAATGCTTTCTAGATATTTGTATAGGACTATATATATATATTTTTAGAAGAAACGTATTAAATAAGAGAACAACTAATTAATATAAAAAATGAGAGGAGAAAATCATTATATTTTAATTATAAATTAATGGTTCAAAATTTCAAATTGATACAGAATCCATAAATATAAATCAATAATTTTGCATGAATAATATAAATCAATATGAACCATTGCTTTAAGGGTGACGACTGTTTTTTTTTTTTTTTCATCTATCACATTACATTATTCTTCTTACTAAATATTTTCCTTGGATATATATTTAAAAACAGTAAAGTAGTCTTTGTGTAGAGTAGCAGTATGCTCTACTTTGTGGGGGCAATCTGAATAGATGAATAATATAATGATACTGAGATATCACACGCAAAAGCTCTCTTTCAATTTTCAATAACTTGATAAGAAGTATATGGATAAAAATGGGATCATTCATTGTTCAATTAGTAATGGAATCAGAGAATCATAATCACACGTCACTTTGTCTCTCATTTGACTGGGATTATACACATTATACATAATTAGTATGGTATGAAGTACGGAGGGATACAAAGTACAAAGTACAAAACAAACCAAGTTTTGTCGCTGTCTCTCTTAGGTATAAGATGTTCAACGCATAAGAGATTGGTACAATCGATGAACTAAAGCATATACTAGGTTTCAAATCTGTGGTCCAGAATTCAGCTACCGCATGAAAGGATAGTCACTGTTGACACTAGTTTAGTATTTCTTAAAAGCATAGTCAAACATTACACAGTATACAAAATAGGTGTCCTCATGGCTGACATATGTTATACCATTGCTACTTTAGGCAAGCAAACCTACAAATTAATCTTTAAAATATATATTTTTTATTATTGACAAAGTATTATTCATATTTTTGAACTTTAATTTATATTTTAATTATAATTTAAAATTTTATTTTATATTAATTATAACTTATATATTTTTAATTAGTTTTAATTATACTTATAATCTTAAAGTCATTAAAATATTTAATGATAGACACAAATATAACATTCTATTTTACACATGTTGATATTAAATTATTTATCCCGAGTATATCACTTTATATACCAATTTAAAATAATTAAAATGATCACGTGAATCCTTTAAAATCCATCATTCTTTTTTGTCATTGATACAATTTCATAAGGTTATTTTGGTCATTTTAAGTGAGTATCTAATATGACACATTCAAAGTAAATGATTTGGTGCTGACCGTGCAAGATGGATGCCACATTAGCATCTGTTATTAAATATTTTAATAACAACATTAGATTCAAAGATATAATTGAAACTAATTAAAAATATATAAATTATAATTTATATGAAATAAAATTTTGAATTATAATTAAATATAGATCAAGGAGCATGAATAATATTTTTACCTTTTATTGTTTAATTTCTAAGCCAAACATGTTCCTATAGGTGACAACCAACTTAGTACCACAGTTTATTTATGAGACTAAATTGTAAATTTACTTAGGAAATTAATTCAGTAACAGTGTATAATGATTTATAAAAGTCAATGACTAAATTGTATATAATTGAACTTTCAAGAATTAAACAGCCTAAGTCATGTATTTTTCAAGAACTAAATTATTAATATATTTTATTTTATTCTGAAGAAGCCACACCGTCAAAAAGAACATTTTCAAGGATGTACAGTAGCTGTAGAAGAACCATTTAGCAAGCAACAGCAAGTTATGGTAATTAATCTTTGAAATATTTGATGTCACATTGCTCAGTAACCATCAATGAGCAATATATAGCGCTGTGAACACTGACGGTTGAATTAAATTATTAAAAAAATCATCTAGTCTTGTAGACGATAAGCATTAGAACGAAAAAATGCGCTTCACAGTGGTTCAGAACCCGTAAATTATAGCACAGTGAAGGGTGGCTTCAAGCTAACATTTTAATAATCAAAGAACAATGATTAACGTTAATATTTTGTGAAGAATGATTTAAGCATGGAAAATTGGTTTATTATATATAACAGAGATTGTAATTGCGCAATCAATGAGTAATGCAGTCGTCAGTTAGACAAACATTACGCAATAACCACATGTGGAGTGATTATAATGGAAGACCGAGGAAACTAATAAAACCAAAGGTTGAACTTTTAGTGCTCCTAGCTTTTGGAGTGGTAGTGCAAGCTTGTGTTGTTCTGTGCACGTTTGAAGATGGTCTTTCATCGACAAATCCATTAAAGCATTCGATTAGAGTTGGGACTGAAAGGCTCAAAATTTCAACGGCGTAATCACTGGTGAGACGACCAGAACCACATAACGAGCACACAGCTCAAGAAGTATGCTACAATTTTGGTTTCTGATGGGTTCAGAATTGAAACCAGATAGGGTTATTTTTGTGTACAAATATTAATGTTCAATGCCTTTGGTAGACGGGAGCTGACTTCCATTATATTTAATACGGTATGCCTTTGTTGAAAATAATGGATTTGGTTCATACTGACAAACACGCGAGGGTCGTTTTAACATTAATTAGTTGGTTAGAGACTAACAGTTATTTTTTTGTGCAAACTGGTCAACTGTTCACACAAGTCATTGGCCAAAAACTAGCAAATAAACCGATAAAACCAGCCAAAAATTCAAAAAACTAATAAAACCAAATGGTTAGTTTTACTTTTATTTATTCTGTTTTTTTATACATTTTAAAACATTTCTCATATGTTTTACGGGATTTGGTGCTCCTCCTGCACGATACTCTTACGTTGGTAATAATTAATGATCGTCACATTTCTAACATTTTGCCTTTTTTTAAAAAAAATCATAGATAATTTTTTTTAAAATATGACAGTCAATAAATTAAATTAAATATTATTGTAGATCCTATATTTTACTGTAAACTCTAAATCCTAAACTTTAAACCTTAAATCTTAAACCCTAAAATCTATATTCTAAGATCCTAAACTCTAAACTCCAAATCCCAAATTTTAAATTCTAAATCGTAAAACTTAAATGAAATATTACTGTAAACCCCATACCCTAAATCTTAAATTTAATTTAAACCTTAAACCTTAAACTTTAAATTCTAAATTAAAATTATTGTAAATCCTAAAAAAATTCTTTATGATTTCTTTTAAAAAAATAATAAAACCCAAAGCGTAGGAGCATCCTATTTTATGAATACTAAATACTAACGTGTTTTTAATGTATAGGTTATTCATATATTATTTTGTAACTAATTTGTAATTTTATCCATATTCATATATTATTTAGATAGAGTATTACTATTAAATGTGTATAAAAATGTTTGTCGTTTGAATAGATTTTGTAGGTTTATGAAGTTTAAGTATAAAATGACATATTAATTTTTTATATTAGATTTTAAATTTATAAAATTAAAAAGATATTTTTTTATTACAACTAATTTAACATGGTCACATCAATAAATCTTAAATCAGTATTTTCACTTTCGATTTAAGATCATTGCAAAGGAACGAGAGATATATTTGATAAAGCCATAAAGATTAATACTCAAACGCTGAAAATTGTTAGTCTAAAGATGTGAATGTAAAATGACAACCCTACTAGACTTGGAAAAATGAAAAGCGGGGAGACAGAGATAGACGGCTTACCTAGAGATTCCAGTAGACTACGAGACACCAATAAACTGGTGGTTCATGTAAAACTCCATTCTACGCAAACATGGCATGCCATGTATATGCATCACGCAATAGTTGATCCATCATTTTCCCTGTCACAGGCCAGCTTTTGAGTTTAGATATGAAAATCAGTACGTAAAGGTACTGCTCCTACCCATCTCCGATCTCCTCCTAAAGTAACTGTAATTGGATTGAATCTAATATTAGAATTATCAATTTTTTTATCAATTATTTGATCACATAATCGTGACAATAAAATTTATTTTTGAAAAAATCAATTATTCTATTATTAATTAAATGACCAGCGAAAAAATCAATAACTTCAATACTTAAACAAATTTAGTTACAAAGTAAACCACTTGGTGCCTTTCTGCAAAATGTGGTTGTGCTAATTTTGCTTCTGATTAAAACTTGCTCTTAGTTCTTCTGCAGCAGATGATCCTCGTGGGGAATGAGGAGCAGCCAATATATATATATATATATATATATATTTTCCCCCTTTTTCTTTGGCTTCTTTCTGTTCTTTTGCTCTTTTTTCAGCAAAGTATTACAACAGGGAGTAGTAGACCGGGAGTATATTTATTCCCAAATGCCTCACAGAACTATACATAAATCCCTGAAGATATAGCATATCTTATCTCTATTTAGATAAACCTGTGTCATTGCTCATTGGAAGTTTGAAAGATTATGATAAGATAACTGAGTAAATTATATTAACCTTTTGTAGAGTTTGATCAATATATAATTAATATCGATCTCTCTTATTTTAAATATTATATTTAATTTTCATGATTTTAATTTTTAACACATTTTTTTAATCTCTCCTTACTTACTTTATCTCACAAAAATAAGTTTTTCACACCATAATTGAACTTTATTTCTTACAAGAGAATAAATATACTTAGATTAGCATCAAACTCTTACATCAAAATGTAAATTCATTTTTAATATAATAATAAAAATGACTAATTAACTTCATTTTTTCAAAAAAAAAAACTGCATAATATATAAAAAGTTACCTTCAAAAGAAAGCTCTTCAAGAGTAATATTAGGGATATAATTTCAGTTTCAGCTCAAATTAGTCTAATCCAACCTACTCCTCTCTTGTTCGATATGGATAATAAGTCAATGGTTGACCAAATAATAAAGCATATTTGAGAAAAATCTGAATGCATGTATGTGTGGACGAGGTCGGAGTTATATATATCCTGCTCCGCATATATATATATATATATATATATATATGTATATATATTACACAACATATGCATTATTAAACTTAATTTATTTCGATAATTTTTTATGTAATTAAGTTCATTTAATTTTATTAAAATTATAAGTTTTAATAATTTAATAAATAAGTACTTATATAAGACGTAATTTCTTATAAAACTTATATGTTTCATAAAAACTTGGTTTACTTACGAATGAAATTATTATTTTTGTTTATTTTGTTGTATGAATAAATATTGAGTTTTATTAAATTTATTATGCTTTTATTCATATTTAAACACATTTATTCAATATTGTGATATTGAAGAATTTAATAAATGTCATGGTATTAAAAAATAATTTAATAAGTGTTCGGGACAGAACAGAGTAGAGTATGGAAAAAAATTACTCCCCATGAATTCAAGGTAAGTAACCAAAAAGAAAAAAAAATCCGCAAGGCAATAGGTCAAGACCGAAATGATTTATAGAGCCACATGATAAGAATAAACTTTTCTTTTGAGATCCGGATCCAGCCGGTTGGCTAACCCAGTAGCCTAGATCTCTCACTCCTTTTTTTTTTTTGAAACAATCCCTTAAGTCTTAAAATTGATCCAATTAATTTTATAATTAAAATATTCTCATATGTATATATTAGCACAAAAAAATAAATTAAAATTATTTCAAAAAAATGTAATATTAGATTTAATCGACAAATATAAAAATTTTTTATAATATAATTTTTACAATAAAAATTTTATAATTCAAATCATTAAATATGACTGAAAAATTTAAATATACATTATTAAAAAAAATTAATATTTTACAGTCATATTATTAATCAAATCCTTACCCGGTTATCGTCCCAATCAGCTACATAGCTTTTTTTTTTGGTCAAGCTACACAGCTAGTTTGCTACATTTTGACCCACTGAGGCAGAATTTGTTATGTAGAAGTCTATCCGCCAGCCCAATAGCCCACTTTGATTCGGGAAGAAAGGTTCAGCGTCCAGGAAGGGGACCCAAAAAAAAAAAAAACAAACAGTTCAGTTACCATTTAAGCCATTCTAACGGATAACGCCACACAAACCAGCATAACATCTGAAGCAAAATTGAAAGGCGGAAACTTGGGAGTTTATACAGTGGGCGACAATGGCTGCCCTTAGCTTTGGCATCGCTACAACAAGTGTTGCTGCAGCTCTTACTACAAGGCTGAACTCCACTCGTTTCAAAACCAGAATCTCGTGTATTGGATGGGTAAGCACCTTTTCACTTTTCTCTTCTCTTCTCTGCCTCCTGCTAATTAGACGCGCAGCTCTTTTTTCTTTTTCTTTTTGTTTTTTCATGCCTTCAAATCCAAAATTGGTCATTTTGTTGTGCGAAGAAAGGACCCCGAAGGCGTGCTTGGTCCACCCCAAACCGGCCATCTTGCCAAACTGGAGTTTAAGAGGCGCCTCGAGAGAGATGCGGAAGCCCGCGAAGCCTTCGAGCGTCAAGTCCGTGAAGAGAAGGAACGCCGTCAAGTTCTTCGTCAAGTAATTCTAACTACGCTTTCTCAGAGAAGTAAATGGATTCTTTAAATTTGTGCTTACTTTCATCCGTTATACGATTACCCCTTTTGTGTTTCTAGTCACGGGTTGCACCGGATTCGCCCGAAGAGCTCGTTGAGTACTTCCTTGACACTGAAGCTCAGGACATTGAATTCGAGATTGCAAGAATGAGGCCTAGGTACTTCCTTTTTCATGTTGCTTTCAAACTTCACCCAGTTAGCACATTATCCAGCTTAGGAATTTGCATTTTATATCTCCATGGCCCTGCTTTTATTTGTTACAAATCCTGTATGCGTCAACATATATCTACATTCCCAAATATAAATTTATCTTTATAATAGTTACCATGTTCCTATATGCAACCAGCTATACCTGTAATATAAATTATCGTCTTAGTTTAGAATATTCCCGTTTATTAGCTCAACAAGAAATTGTCTTCTAATTACTAGAGAAGTCAATGTGCTATCGTACGCACTAGGGAATTTCATGAATTATTTTTTCACTTTCGCTGTAGTCCCAGCCGTTGAATCTGCTTTTATGCTACCTAAGGCTCTAACGACTTATTTCTGCAGATTGAATGAGGAATTCTTTTCACACCTGCGATTTGAAATAGGACAAATTCGATTTGCTGTCTCAAAAACCCAGGTTCCTTATCTAAAGTCATTTATATTTGGGTCGGATAGATTAGGCTACCATTTCATTACACAGACAGGGATCGTTTTTTCAGGACATGGAGGATAGACTGATTGAGCTGGAGGCTCTACAGAAAGCCTTACAGGAAGGAACAGGTTTGTTAGATCCCCAAGAAAAAAAAACCACATTTTAAGATTTGAGCTCCTGCTCAACTACTATTAGCTCATTCCTTCATTCTTCTAATACAGAAGCCTATGATAAGATGAAAAATGAACTTATTACAGCCAAGGCAAGCCTAACCAAAATCCTGACATCAAAAGACGTGAAAGCAACTGTATGGCCTCTTCACTCATTCTTGCTAATTTCATTTCCTCCAAGCTCATATATGTAATTTAATTGACTCAGTTATATTTAATGCAGTTACTAGAGATGGTTGAGCGCAGTGAAATTAATAGATCCTTGTTGGCCCTTCTCGATGAAAACATTGCAGATGCACACAGGGGTAACCAGGTAAAGCAAACAGGACTGATTTTTCTTCTAAGTAGTTTAATCTATGTGATGGGTATTTTCATGCACATTATTTAAGGACCTAAAAATAAAAGGTTCCTTCTCTGCGCCTTTTCATGCACATGCTTAACATGTCATTCTTATATTGTTCTAATGCACATCAAACAATATTATAAAATCAACGGTTGGATTTTATGATTCTACAAAATTATCTGATAAATTTGTATCATTATGTAATGACTGAGTGCCCAAAAGGATACCGACAGGTGTGTGTTTGTCTAACAAAAATCCCAATAAGGAAACATCCAACTAATAACTACCCCAGGATTAATGTGAGTGACTTACTGTAGATGATGACATTCACTAAACATGACTCTTGTTTGTAGCTGACTTACTTTGTAGCTGATATTGAGACCGTTGCTTGTATTTTTGATGATGACATGACATATTTACATGATTTCTGAGTTGCAGAAACAGGCGGCAGAATACATGGAGAAGCTCCGTGGAGCTGTTGTCAAGTACATTACAGTTTAGCACTGTATGGTATAAATTACTTTTTCTTTTTCATCTTAAGGATTTCTTTTTAATCTTTGAGCCAAATGTGCTGCTGATCATTGTATTAAGTAAACAGTAAAAAAATAACCAAGATTCTAGTGGTAAAATTTGTAACTGTGATGTAAATTTCACCATAGCATAACACCAGATAAAGTGAGATTTTAAAAAAAAAAAACAATTTCTTTATGATATTGATAAGAAAGGGTGTACAGTTGGCAAGTTGATTGAGATTGATGTTAAAAATACATTACTTCCCCGTTAATGAATTGTTTAGTTTGATTCTGTTCTGAGTAATTTTAGTTGTGCACTCTTTAGGTTCCCTGCATAAGCTTAATAAATGAACCCAGCCAGGTGTTAGTGGCGTATCCAGGATCCTCGGTCAAAGGGGGCAAAATTTTATTTTCAAAATATTGCAAGGGCTAAAATGAAAAAAGAAGTTTAAAATTTTGAGACCAAAATATTGTACTTAAAACTGTAATTTTAGCCAAAATGTCAGGGGTTAAAGTGAAAAAGAAGTTTAAAATTTGGAGTTAAAATATAAATTTTTAAAATATTGTACATAAAACTGTAATTTTAGCTAATGGGTCAAAATGAAAAGAATTTAAAATTTAAGGTCAAAATATAAATTTACAAAATATTATACCTACTTCCATAATTTTAACCAAAATTTCAGGGGGTGCATGAACACAATGTGGCTCCGCCACTGCCTGGTGTGTTTGTCTGTTTAGAAATATTGAGAAATAAGAAGAGCTAAATGAGATTATTTAAAAATTGAAAATATTTCCTAGTATGCAATGTTATTGGATATATAGCTAATTTCTTTCCATCTCTTTATGGTCATCTCGCAAGGTATACTGTTATGCAATTTGGGATCTAGAATAAATACTAAGAGAAAAGATACTGCACTTAATCATTTCCAAAAGGCCAAGAAAGGTGGAAAAGAGAAATTATCGAGGGTCAGGCCGAGAAATTGGCTGCCTGCCTTTGTTTTATCTAGTGTAGCAAAAATGTCAAACACAAGTTACACCAGCCACAACTAAAGTTATCTAAATAACCATTAGAAACTTTCAGTATATCTGGTCCTAGCCATAAGATCACAATCCTCCTTTAGCCACCTGCAATGATGATCCTGCAAAACTAACGGATGCATTGACCTGTTGCTGAACTATACAATTGACTGCCTTTCTAGCCATTTTATTGATCAATCTTTGGGCATTCCAGCCCATGTTATCCACAAAATCAATTGTTCTGAAACTGACCTCTTGAAACCAAATCAGAATAATTCTGAAAAACTAACAGATGCATTAACCTGTTGCTGAACTAGACAATTGACAGCCTTTCTAGTCATTTTGTCGATCAATTTTCACATATTACCGCCCATGTTATCCACAAAATCTTTTTTTTTTTCCTGAAACTCACATCTTGGAAGATAATCAGAATAATCCCTTTTCTTTTTAGTGGCAGCTTTAGGAGCCTTATTAGCCCAGATGACAAGACCAGCCCTCATAATTTTGAAGCAAATCCTGGGGCTAAGTTTTCAGGGAATTAGTAGTCCTACTTCTATCCTCCAACCAAGCCAAATTAAAATTATACTGAGATTGCTAGTTCTGGTATTAGTATTGACTATTGAGCATTTTAATGGATTCTGATTAGTTCCTTCAAAGACCACTTTGCTCCTGGTAAGCCAGATCGCATAAAAAGTAATCACAATTAAATTGGTGTACTGAGACAGATCTTTTATACTTGTGTGATTTGAAACCAGGATTAACTCCAATTCCTTAAACCTTGCTGCTGAAAAAATTATCAGTTCTCATTGAAAGGGTCCCGGCAATCCATATAGCGATGGCAAATTGACAAGTGATGAAGGCATAATCCGTTGATTTTTCATTATCATAAGTCATGACAGAGAGGACAAACAGATTCAATAGGCAATTGGTGATTTCTGGGAGTTAACGAGATAGCAGTGAATCAGTCAATACTTTCCGGAGGAACAAAATGATCCTCAAAGGAAGTGTAAGCTTCCAAACATGCTTCCAGAATTCGAAATTTGAATGGATAGAAATGCAGAAATGCTAGTAGCCTATGCCTATCCGCAACAGTATGCTTACCACATGGATTTCCTTCCCAAAGTAATATGTCCTTATCCTTACATCTTGTGAGAAATTCTTATTGAGCATTTGATTATTCCAAATCCCCTGCTGTGCAACAATAACAGATCATGATCTGCCACCAAAGGTCGTTAAAAGTTTTGTATTTTTACCATCACAAAGTTGTGTGTTCTACTTATCCCTTTCCAATCCAGGATGAGTGAACAGGCTACTAGGACTCTCAATTAACTTCCACGCACAGCCAACAAAGCTTGATTGAAATGTCTGGTGCTTCTAAAATTTAGACCACCATCAACTCTAGGATTGCCAAATATACAATAACAACAATAACAACAAAGTCTTATTCTACTAAGTGAGGTCGGCTATATGAATCGCACGATACCATTGAGCTTTATTAATGACTCACTCTTTAGGATTGCCAAATATCTGCCTGCAAAATTTTCTGCCAACTCAGCAGGTGCATCTTTTTTTTTTTGGGGCATTATAGATAGTGCTGAGAGTTTAGAAGCCCAGAACAATGTTGAGAGATATTAATCAACCTTGGATGAGGGCAGTCTGGTCCGGAGCAATGATATAACCTTTAATCTATTGCATAAAACCTTGGCAATTACTTTATATGTCGCACTTGGGAATCAAAGAAATGAAGGTCTTGCTTGTAACCTTTATTATGAAAGCTACAAACCATATTAATGATATCGTTTTGAAATCATTCCAGAAATGTTGAAAAATCTGGCAGTTAAGCCATCAGGCCCTGGAGCACTAACAGCTTTCATTTGGAATATAGCTTCCTTAATCTTAATTTCATAATCAGTAAACGGACCCTGAAGGAAAGTCAACTTGTTCATTTAGAGAGGGTATCTGATATTTGTCCACATCTACTATGATTTCTGCAACTTCCATGAAAACCTATTGGAAGTAATTCTCCGTCATTTCTTCCACTTCACTATATTCATCCACTTCAATTTCATAATTCATCCTTTGTTGGTTTTAAGTTATCCGAAACTACAAAGCAGATTGTTTTGCCGTTAAAATTATAGCAGTCCCGTGGTAGGTTGTCCTTCCCCCCCCCCCCCCCCCCCCCTCCCTCTCTCTTCTCTGTTCCTCTTATTTGGTGAAGTCGGGACAAGGGAGTTGAATTTTATTATAATCATACCGTGATTGACTCATCGAAGCTCTGTTCATAAATTGACCCTAGGACTTTTATTCTGGGTTTCTTTTTCTCATGGAGGAAAAAAATGTTCTAAAAAATTATTGCTATCAAAGAACACAGTTCGAATAAGAAATCGAAACCCTTGTAAGAACGATTTTGCAGTAAGTTATAAATTTCTAATCCAAGTGCCATTATGAAGTTATAGAAGAAATCATATTATATATGGTATATGGGCTGCTTATTATTTAGCTAGAATTCCACTTATAAATGCTGCTTAGAATTTCAAAGCTGATTTTAACAATCTATGCATGTCTGCCAAATAATCTCTCTTGGTATACGTGCTTTTGCCCCCAAATCCCATTGAAATTTACATAGTCCAAGCCGTAACGATTCGGTAGATAGACACAAACATACTACTTGGTGCCATTTAGAATATTAATCAAAAGATTGGGGATGAAAACAAAGAAGATTGGGAAGTGCTTGTTTTACGGGTTACCACTTTAATTTAGGAAGAAATAATTTAAAGGGGAAAGACAGAAAGCAATTTGATTAAATAAAGAAGTGTACTGTTACCCATAAGTTATTGAATGATTAGTTAATTTTTTGAATTAACTATTATTTATACCTAGTTTTTGCCATCAAAACAGTATTTTTTTATGGAACATCAAAACAATATTTTTAAAAAATTATCAAAAATGAAAATGAATATCAATTATAATTGTTGCATTATTTTATTATTGTATAGTTCATTGTTTCCTATTTCCCACTTTTAAAGCTTTGTATCCCTAATTTGTAACCCAAAAAAAAATAAATTAGGATGTATATTTTCAATATATGTATTTAAAAAAGGTTGGTGATCTTAATATAAATTTCATGTTTTCAAATTTTTATTACTAACTTTATCACTTGCTAGTGTATGCCACGAGTACATTTTTCTAAAATTTACCTCCTTTCATCTATTAAGTATATATATTTTTTGGTAATGAAGTACTAAATATAAATTAATAGCAAAAGATTTGAATAATTTTTCTTAGCATGAACTATACCTAAAAAGACATTGTATTCATTTAAATTTACTGAAAAAACAAAACTTATTGCATCATAAAATTGGTCGCAAAAGTCAAAGACCCATAAATTGATAAATCAGGCGTAATAATTATTCTAGAAGAGAATATAATGATGATACTATTTAATTTGAAACATTGACTAATCAAGGAAATAAGCAATGGATTCTTTTTTTATTATTTTAAACCACCATTATCTGAAAATGCACTAACTAAACTTCCATTAATCTCATTCAGAGTCAAATTAACTTACAAAGATGTAAAATGCTTTTGACATTTGACTTTTTTCATTTACGACAGTAAATTTAACTTATTGAAAAGAATATGTTAAACTACTTTAATCGATCAGTGTCAATTATAAAAAATAATTAAATTTAAGTATATGTTATGTTAATTTTCTTCGTTGAGCCAAATTTATAACTTTATTTAAAATCAACAAATGCACTAACTTTTTTTGTTCACAAGAACCAACTTGCATCAATTAGGCAAAGAGTTATGGCATGTGTCCGTTGTTTCTCCTTTTGTTTATATTTGACTGATAAATATGGAAAACAGGGCTTTGGACTTTCTATATATTCGACCTCCGTAATCTCATTCTTTACACTAAAAAACTAGAAATATAATACGGTGCGTGAAATCTATTTGTGCATAACACATGGCAAGAGTTGGGGTTTCTGTACTGCTCCTGAACATCCTCGTTTTCATGTGCTGTTCCACCGAATCCGCCATAGCCAGACGCTCCAACCCAACAAATTTCATAAAATCCTCATGCAGAGCCACTCGCTACCCTGTTTTGTGCGTTCAAACTCTGTCAGGCTACGCCGGAGTAATCGGCGAAAGCGAGCGAAAACTAGCCATGACTGCGTTATCAGTGAGCATATCGAGCACTCGATCATGCGCTTCGTTCGTGAAGAAGGCGTCAAAAGTGAAGGGGATGAAGCCCAGAGAGTACGGAGCCGTACAGGACTGCACAGAGAACATGGGTGATAGCGTGGACCGTCTGAGCAAATCGATGAGGGAGCTAGCCCATATGGGCGAGGCCGAGGATCAGGACTTCTTGTGGCACGTGAGCAACGTGCAGACTTGGGTTAGTGCGGCTCTCACTGACCAGGACACGTGTCTCGACGGCATTGCTGGGGCTGCCACGGATGCGAAACTGAAGAATGTCATTAGGCAGAGGGTCCTTCAGGTTTCTCAGCTCACCAGGAATGCGCTTGCGTTGGTTAATCGCTTTGCGTCAACTCACTGAAATGGTTTATATATGTTGTAATGATATGTTTTGTTTTACTATATGTCAATGTCACATTCAATTAATCTGTCTTCTCCTTCAAATGTAGAAAAGGTCAGTCGGTCTTGTGTTGTATCTGGATGCTGTATTTATGTTATTTGTGAGAGGTTTGCTTTAAGCTTATGTATGAGTCATGTTTGTATTATGGGTATTTTGTGTGTAATGTTTCACGTTATTTGTTCTAAGTACGTAGCAGATTAATTTTCACCTATTGTTTTAGAGAAAAGTTCTGTACCTTTTATTAGCAGCAAGGAATCCGTTGAATTTGTAGTTAGTTACAGTTTATTTCTTCTATATTGTCTATAAATAAATTTAGTTGTATTGTATTCATTAATTCAATAATAAGAGAGTATTACTTTGTTTTCCTAATTCTCTCCTATTCCCTTCTTGGGAATTCTCTCTTTTTACTTATTTTTCTCTAATTTTAACATGTTATCAAAGTCTGGTTCACTTTGGGATTAATCTGGCTTTTCTTCTCTGCGAACCTTTTTCTTCTTTCTGCAAATAGTATGGACCCCAGTTCTCTTTCTTGTTCGTGATATCTTCTTTCTTCCGTCGCGAACCTTGGGATATAGAGAATAGGTCCTCTACAAATACTAAACCCTAATTCCTTTATAATTACTACACATGGTGTAATAAGAGAGATCGGAAGAGAAATATAGGTAGCATATATAATCCCGCTTAGTGTACGTGCTTTTGTCCTAAATCCCATTGAAATTTACATAGTCCAAGCCGTAACGTAGATGAGGATTCGGCAGATAGACACAAGCATACTACTTGGTGCCATTTAGAATATTAATCAAAAGATTGGGGATAAAAATAAAGAACATTGGGAAGTGCTTGTTTTACGGGTTACCACTTGAGGAAGAAATATTTTAAAGAAGAAAGACAGAAAGCAGTTTGATTAAATAATGAAGAGTACTGTTACCTATAAGTTATGGAGTATTATATACATTTGAAACAAATATTTATTATTTAATGATTAGTTAATTTTTTTTGGGGAAAATATGCATTTTACTCTCGTGAATTTATTCAATGTACAGAAAACTCTCATAAATTTTAAAACTTGACAATGAACCCCTATAAACTTTTTAATATGTGCAATTTACCCATTCTGTGAAGAAATTCATTAGTTAACCTATCAGTTAAAACCCAGTCAACAAAAAAAGGCCACATAAAATGCTCACATGGGATAAAAAACCACATCTACTTCCAAAATTTCTGGTTCACCGTTCACACATACCCATTAAAATACTCACTAAAACCCGACTCATGACCCATCTTAGAATTAAATCACAACAATTTATCAATATGGTCCCCCAAAATGTTATATTATTACCAAAAGTTTTCCAAAACAACAATTTACTATTGTCACGACCCGCTACCCGGTTCGAGACTGGCGCAGTAACAATACTTCTTCGTTACTATAAGCCTCTTATAGTATTACCCTTTTTAATAATTACTTCTACTAACATATTTAATAATAACAATTATGTGTCTACCTATGTCTTCAATTCGGCATCTAAGAAATTTTATAATAAATCATATGATTATCAATCATAAAAATTCATCAAACTTCAAACCAACTATTTTATAAAATTAAATTAAACCAATCATCCTATCATTCAATCCACATAAATAATGTCATCATAAAGTTATAAAATTTACAAGAATTATAGTAATAATATTTAATGGTCAAATTCCCAAAAAAAAAATTCTCATCTTGATCCTAAGTGTCCTAATGACCACAAAGCACCTAGGGATCGATCTTTATTTCAAATGAAAACACTGAACCTACTTGGTAACAAGAGAGGTTCTGATATAATCAAGGATAACCCCATTACAGCCCAAGAAAAGGAGAACACTTCAATTGGGCCTCTAACTCATTCAAGGGTTAAAAAGCTTGGACTAATTGCAGCCCAAGAATGGGAGAACACTTCAATTGGGCCTCTAACTCGTTTAAGGGCTAAAGGGCTTGGATTGGGCTTAACCACTTTGTTGAAAGTGGAAGAAGTGTGAAAAAGATTGCATGTGGGATAGTTGCATTTGTTGAATATAGTTGTAGTCTATTACCTATGCATTTATTGTCTTTGACATTTAGCTACATATGCATTTATTGTGTTTGACATTTAGCCTACACTACTTGACTTTTAGTTGATGCATTTAATGCATTAGTTGGAGTCTTTTGTCTTTTTGTTTTGGAGACCCTCTATAAAAAGGGTCCTTGCCATTTGTTGTAAACCATCTTTGAATCATATATGAGATATTGGCATTTTGCTTTCTAGAGAATTCTTGAGTTCTTTCTCTTATCTAACTTGTGTTAGTGGCGAGAGCAACTAGATTTCTTATCACTCACGTTCTTTTTTCTTGAGTGTGGCGAGATCAACCCATTTCTCTTAGTTGTGGCGCCCTTTGGCTTATCAATTGAGTGATTTGGTTTCATTTGTTTGTTCCTTTCAACATATCCAGAAAATCGATCAAGTGTTTTCCCTCCGAAAATCACATCATATTGGTATCAAAGCCACTTCAATTCAGGTTCTATTATTTGTTTTGTGTTTTGCCCCTTCGTGGAAAGCTTAATTTTATTGCATTTTATTATGTGTTTTGCCACCTACATGGAAGGCTTAGTTTTCCTTATTTTGTATTCTGCCACCTATATGGAAGGCTTAGTTTTCCTTATTTTGTAATCTGCCACCTACATGGAAGGCTAATTTTCTGGTCTGTTCATCTTTATCTTTATTTC
The DNA here is from genome assembly GCA_037074585.1 of Biancaea sappan. NCBI lineage: Eukaryota > Viridiplantae > Streptophyta > Magnoliopsida > Fabales > Fabaceae > Biancaea > Biancaea sappan. Next base: position 28,465,773 of record CM073500.1, read on the forward strand.
TATTCTTGTGTTGTTCTATTTTATTACAGCTTTTTTATTTAAAAAAAATTCATCGTTACTGTTCATTGTTCATCGTTACTGTTCATTGTTCATCGTTACTGTTCATTGTTCAAAGCTACTGTTCATTGTTAATCCGAGTGTAAACACTTAGAGAGTGAACCTACCCTTCACCAAACTCAAACCAATAAATTACAAATCACTATGACAGGAGAAAATAGTTCTGAAGTTCCTTTTGGGCTTAGCCTACAACAAGCTCAAATTGTTGGCCTACAAAGAGGTCAAGAAGAAATGATGGAACAAATAGCTCAACTAACCACTCAAATGGCTAGATTTATGGAGCTACAACAACAACCAAGAAGAGGAGCTTATGTTGAACACCATGGAGAAGAATCTGAAGCTGAAGAAGGTGAACAACCTAGACAAAGAAGGCAGCAGAGGGAGCGTGATGCCAACATCAAAATGAAGATTCCTCCATTTAAGGGAACAAGTTCTCCTGAAGAATACTTGGAGTGGGTGCAACGAGTAGAGAAGATTTTTGAATATCAAGAATATTTAGAAGCTACCAAATGCCGACTTGCAGCTCTTGAATTCACTGATTATAAAAATCTATGGTGGGAAATTTTGAAGAATCAACGAAGAAGAGATGGAGAGGAGGAAGTTCGAAATTGGAGATTGATGAAAAGGCTCATGCAGAGGCGTTTTGTACCTGATTACTACAAGCAAGAGCTTTATTTTAAGCTTCAAAGCTTGAGGCAAGGAGGCATGTGTGTTGAAGATTATGTCAAAGAATTTGAAACTTTGATGATTCGGTGCGAGCTGAATGAACCCCAAGAGCAAACCATAGCTCGATTTCTTGGTGGTTTGAACAAAGAAGTTGCTGACTTAGTAGAGTTGTAGAATTATGTCTTCTTAGAAGATGTAATTAAATTGGCAATTAAGGTGGAAAGACTGTAATACCCGTTAATTTCAGAATATAATTCGCTTAAGAGTATTTTAGAATTCTACAACGTTATTTTAGTTATTTATTTTGGTCATTTTTAATTTTCATATTTAATTGTTCTCTTTGAATATTATTTATGAAAATTGAGTTAAATGACTGGACTAAATATTTGCACAATGAGGGATATATTCTAAGAATGGTAAAATTCATGGAAAAGTGGTTTCAGAATGGTCCATTAGTCCATTTATTGTAAATTGACTGGATGGGTTTGGATGTTGGGTTATGGATACCCATGGGTTATTGAATAACCCATTAGAAATATTTAATATAAAGTTTCAATAGTACCCCTCATTTTTTTTCACTCAGCCGAAGGAAGGCAGAAAGCATTTCTCTCTCAGTTCTTCAGTTTCTTCTCAAATCCTTTCCTTGATCTTCAGAAGTTCGATTATTTGTTCGGTTCAAAAGCTTTGTAAGGATCAAAGGTAAACTTTAATCCGATTATTTTCCTTAAATTTCAGTTTATGTAGAAGATCAGAGTAGGTTTTGTTCTTGAAGATTTTGATGATAATTCATGAATCTCAGTTGTTTTAGAAGTTATATTTGAGTTATAATCGGTTAAAAGAGTTGAAATTCTGGTTTTGAAACAAGAAAGGGAAAGGATGAAATTGTTAGAAATTTCTGCAAAAACCGAGTTACTGTAGCGACCAGGGATTTCGAAACAAAATCTGGAAAATTTTCTTCGGGGTTACTGTAGCAGTACTGTAGTGTCGGCAGTCAACGGTACTGTAGCAGTCAACGTTACTGTAGCGAACCGTACTGTAGCAAACCGACACTGTAGCAAACCGTACTGTAGCAACCCGTTACTGTAGCAGTCAGAAAATTTTACGTATTTTCGTGATTTTGTTTCCTTTCTTATGATTCCTTGTAATATATTTTACTAGGAAATTTTCCTACACAAATTCTAATGTGGAACAAGGTAAACTTGGACAAACATCAAGGTGAGTGAATAACCTTGCTCAGCTAATTTGATATTACTAGTCAAAGTACAATATAAGTCCCATTTACAATATTATTTGGATAATAAGCAATTAATTTTTCATATGGGAGTATATGATGATCAGTAGAAATAAGAGTATGAAGAAATTATTTATTTCATTACAATTGTACTGTGTGATGAATTCTCACTATTTTATTAATGAGTAAAGATCTACGGGATCTAATACACGAGTGTGAAAGGGTTAAAGTCCCATACTACTCGGTGTATATCTAAGAAATCTTATACACGAGTTTGAAAGGGTTAAAGTCCCATACTACTCAGTGCATATCTATGAAACCTATACACGAGTTGAAAGGGTTAAAGTCTCATACTACTCGGCGTATACCTATGAGATATTATTCACGAGTTTGAAAGGGTTAGAGTCCCATACTACTCGGTGTATATCTATGAAATCTTATTCATGAGTTTGAAAGGGTTAGAGTCCCATACTACTCGATGTATAAGACAATTAATTATATGAGTAAATGTGGTATTTGTACTTTTGATATTTTATATAGTACAGTTATTTACTTACTGAGTTTTTAAATAAACTCACACTCCCTATGATTATTTTTTTTCAGATACAGAAAATAAAGAATAAGAGTATCCGTTTGAAGATTAGAAGCCCCTTGAGATTATTCTCTATTTCTGTCTGGTGGGACACCAGTACTTATTAATGAGGATATTAGAAACGCTCTGTACTTTCTATAGGTCTCCTAGGCTTGCGATAAGATAGAAATATCAGACTATGTATGTCTATATTTGCTTATCAGATGAATATAATTCTGTAGTGTGCAATGAATGATTAAGGTTGAATGTAAAACCTTACAGAATATATGTATATAACGTATGTTTGAGAATTATATCAAATGAGTAGTATCTTTTCACATGCTCAATTTTTGGGATGTGACAGAGACAGAAAAAGAGAGTTTATGGAAGAAACAATGGAGTGTCTAAACCATTGGGGAGTAAACCTTTCCAAACACTTTCCCAAACCTCAAACACTACCAAAGGGAGTAATAAGGAGATATGGAAGAAAGAGCCGAACAAATCTGAAAGTTCTAAGGGGAAGGATAAGAGAGAAGACAACCAGCCCTCTAAAAGAAGCCGAGACATTAAGTGCTTCAAGTGCTTAGGTCATGGCCATATAGCATCCGAATGTCCTAATAGAAGAGTGATGATCTTGAAGGAGAAACAAGGGGAAATAGAGAGTGAAGATGAAGATATTGTGGAGGAATGTGAAGAGGAAGAATATTTTGACGAAGACGAAGTTGTTGAGTATGCTGATGAAGGTGCTGCCTTGGTTATTAGACGTGCCTTGAATATCCAAGCCAAGGTAGAAGAAGAACAGAAGGAGAATATTTTTCAAACAAGGTGCACTATCGGAGGCAAAGTTTGTAACGTGATAATTGATAGTGGGAGCTGCACTAACGTTGCTTCAACCACCTTGGTTAGAAAATTGAAGCTACCTATCATCAATCATCCCCGTCCATATAAGCTGCAATGGCTAAATAATCATGGCGAGATGAAGGTCACCAAACAAGTAAAGATACCTTTCTCTATAGGGAAGAATTACAAAGATGAGGTATTGTGTGACATAGTCCCTATGGATGCTAGTCATCTTCTACTTGGGAGGCCCTGGCAATTTGATAGAAGAGCACTACATGATGGCTTCAAAAACACTTACGCTTTCGAGAAGGATGGAAAGAAGATTGTGTTGGCACCCTTAAAACTAATACAAGTACAGCCGAAGGAGGATGTAATCGAGGAGAAGAAGCCTAGTTGTTTTGCTTCTAAGAATGAGTTAAAGAAGGCAATAAAAAGGGAAAACTTTGTATTATTGCTAATTCTCAAGGAGCTAAATCCAGAACTTGCAGAAAAGCTTCCTAAGCTTGTGAAGGAGTTGATAGAAGAATTTGCGGATGTCTTTCCGAATGAGCTACCTAAGGGATTGCCACCCTTAAGAGGAATTGAGCATCAAATTGATTTGGTGCCCGGTGCTGCCTTACCAAATAAGCCAGCATATAGAATGAATCCAGAGGAGGCTAAGGAGCTAAAAAGGCAAGTTGATGAGTTGATTGAAAAAGGTTATGTAAGGGAATCCATGAGCCCTTGTTCTGTGCCTACATTATTAGTCCCTAAAAAGGATGGCTCTATGAGAATGTGTGTGGACAGCCGTGCTATAAATAAGATCACCATCAAATACCGCTACCCAATTCCAAGATTGGATGACATGTTGGATGAGCTGAATGGTTCCAAGGTGTTTTCAAAAATTGACTTGAAGAGTGGCTATCACCAAATCCGAATGAAAGAGGGAGACGAGTGAAAGACAGCCTTCAAGACAAAGCATGGACTTTACGAATGGATGGTAATGCCATTTGGGCTATCTAATGCCCCTAGCACATTTATGCGATTGATGAATCATGTGCTTAGATCTTTCATTGAAAAATTCGTTGTGGTATATTTCGATGATATTTTGATCTACAGTCAAAGTTATGAGGAGCATGTGCAACATTTGAAGGAAGTCTTAGAAGTGTTGCGAAAGGAGAAACTCTATGCTAATCTAAAAAAATGCTACTTTTGTCAAGACCATGTGATTTTTCTTGGCTTTGTAGTATCTCAGCAAGGAGTGGGAGTTGATGAAGAAAAGGTGAAAGCTATCAAAGAATGGCCCGTTCCAAGACCCATATCTGAAGTAAGAAGTTTTCATGGGCTTGCCTCTTTCTATAGAAGATTTGTAAGGGATTTTAGCACCATCTTAGCACCCATAACTGAATGTATTAATGGAGGAAAGGAGTTCAAATGGAGTGATGCAGCCCAACGAAGTTTTGAGCTTGTCAAAGAAAAATTGTGCAATGCACCCATATTGGCTTTGCCTAATTTTTCTAAGACTTTTGAGATTGAATGTGATGCTAGTGGAGTGGGAATTGGAGCTGTACTTCTTCAAGAAAAGCGTCCTATAGCTTATTTTAGTGAGAAGTTGAATGGAGCCAGTCTTAACTACTCTACCTATGATAAGGAGTTCTACTCTTTAATTAGAGCTCTTGAGACATGGCAGCACTACTTGTTACCAAAAGAATTTGTAATTCACACAGACCATGAATCACTCAAACACTTGAAAGGTCAGAGCAAGCTGAATAGAAGACATGCAAAGTGGGTGGAATTTCTTGAAGCTTTTCCTTATGTGTTGAAGTATAAGAAGGGAGAAACCAACATTGTTGCAGATGCCTTATCAAGGAGATATGCTTTAATTTCCATGACGAATGCTAAATTGTTGGGGTTTGAATCTCTTAAAGACCATTATATGGAAGATTCGACACTTGCTTCTATTTATCTCGCTTGTGAGAAAATGGCATATAAGGGATTTTATAGATCTGAAGGTTTTTTATTTCGCTTGGGGAGACTTGTAATTCCAAATTGTTCTATAAGGGAATTACTTACACGAGAAGCTCACGGAGGAGGATTGGCTGGGCATTTCGGTGAAACCAAGACATTGGAGATGCTAAAAGAGCATTTTTATTGGCCTAACATGATTAGAGATGTGCATCATGTGATTGAAAGGTGTATTGTTTGCAAAAAAGCTAAGAGCAAGGAAGCAGCCCATGGACTTTATACACCTCTACCTGTTCCAGATCAACCTTGGACTGATGTTAGTATGGATTTCGTGCTAGGCTTACCAAGGACACAAAGAGGTAAAGATTCGGTAATGGTTGTTGTTGATCGTTTTTCAAAAATGTCTCATTTTATTCCATGCCATAAGACCGACGATGCTGTGCACATCGCCAATTTATTTTTCAAAGAAATTGTGAGACTTCATGGCATTCCAAAGAGTATCGTGTCAGATCGTGATGCCAAATTTCTTAGCTACTTTTGGAAGACTTTATGGAGAAAGCTGGGAACAAAGTTGCTCTTTAGTACTGCCTATCACCCACAAACTGATGGGCAAACTGAAGTGGTGAACCGAACGCTTTCTACTTTGCTAAGAATTATCATTGGCAAAAACTTGAAAAGTTGGGATGAATGCTTGGCCTATGCTGAATTTGCTTACAATAGAAGTGTGCATGGTACTACTAAACACTCTCCTTTTGAAGTAGTTTATGGATTTAATCCATTGAGCCCACTTGATTTAGTACCATTACCACTTGAAACTCGAGAATGCATAGATGGAAAAATGAAGGCTGACATGATAAAGAAGTTACATGAAAACATTAAACAGCAAATTGAGAAGAAGAACTCCATCTATGAGAAGACTGCCAACAAGAGAAGAAAATTTATTCAATTCAGTCCTGGAGATTTAGTGTGGGTTCATCTTCGAAAAGAAAGATTTCCAAACCAAAGGAAGTCCAAATTAATGCCAAGGGCAGATGGTCTTTTCCGTATCATAGACAAGGTAAATGATAATGCATACAAAATTGATTTGCCTGAAGACTATGCTGTTTCTACTACTTTCAATGTGAGGGATCTTTCCCCGTACTTAGAAGATAAAGAGGACTTGGATTTGAGGACAAATCCATTTCAACCAGGGGAGGATGATATAATCAAGGATAACCCCATTACAGCCCAAGAAAAGGAGAACACTTCAATTGGGCCTCTAACTCGTTCAAGGGTTAAAGAGCTTGGACTAATTGCAGCCCAAAAAAGGGAGAACACTTCAATTGGGCCTCTAACTCGTTTAAGGGCTAAAGGGCTTGGATTGGGCTTAACCACTTTGTTGAAAGTAGAAGAAGTGTGAAAAAGATTGCATGTGGGATAGTTGCATTTGTTGAATATAGTTGTAGTATATTACCTATGCATTTATTGTCTTTGACATTTAGCTACCTATGCATTTATTGTGTTTGACATTTAGCCTACACTACTTGACTTTTAGTTGATGCATTTAATGCATTAGTTGGAGTCTTTTGTCTTTTTGTTTTGGAGACCCTCTATAAAAAGGGTTCTTGCCATTTGTTGTAAACCATCTTTGAATCATATATGAGATATTGGCATTTTACTTTCAAGAGAATTCTTGAGTTCTTTCTCTTATCTAACTTGTGTTAGTGGCGAGAGCAACTAGATTTCTTATCACTCACGTTCTTTTTTCTTGAGTGTGGCGAGATCAACCAATTTCTCTTAGTTGTGGCGCCCTTTGGCTTATCAATTGAGTGATTTGGTTTCATTTGTTTGTTCCTTTCAACCTATCCAGAAAATCGATCAAGTGTTTTTCCTCCGGAAATCACATCAGGTTCTCAGGCAAACCCCTACCACTCCTCAAGTGGGGTTTCCTCTTCTGTAACCGGATCTAAAAAATATGAAAACAAGCGTGAGTTACAATAACTTAGTGAATGTAACAGTCAAAAAATAATAGAGTTCAAATACAACATTAATTACATCAAATATGCCCGAAGGCTAAGAATTCAACCGAAACACATGGTCAGAAAACATATCATGAAATTTGCACCTCGTACATCATACATATAAATCACAAATTAGGGTATGATATTCATCACATGACAGAGCCACCATGAGAGCATTTGCTCAACCTTCGACCGTACTCAATATCTACGTGATGCATTGCCTATCTGTCTCAACAGTGGGGTGCCACACATGTCCGACCCCGCCACTCGGGCTCCCTTTTCTCACTTGAGGAAAACGTCACTTCAATGGCTTATCGAGTTTATCTTTGACCGGTCATAGCTCGTCGCCCAAATGGAGATACCAACCCACTAGCACAATCAACCTGAAGGAACATACAATCAAACATGCATAATAATCATACTGTATAATTACACAAGTTATGCATTTCCCTTTTAAATTTCACGATTCAATTTATTGTGATAGTGAGTCAATATTTTAATTAAAATAATAGTGAAATTCCTGGATCAACATAATAATCATAAATCAATCGCATATTACCACAAACTGACAATCGAAAGTTTAATTAATATTACCCATGGCTTCACACCATCATAAAATGCTTCTATCCATCTATTATTATTAACAATAATAATAAACCTTATTATATCAAAAAATGTTATTTTTCTTACTCATGATATTTCGAGATTCTACTCTGGTGTATTCAATGTAATATGACTTGCTAAGACAAATTATTAACCGGTTATCCACTCATCTAAATTCCAACAATCCTATTATTGTAACTCGATCGTTACCGTGAATGTGGATTTAGAATATACTTGATCGTGTAGTTTCCGAAGAGGTTTTCTTGAAGCTCATGAGTGGCGTTTGCATGTTGCTAACGTATGTGAGTGTGTGTATGAAGAGGCGTCCAAGGTTTCAATGTAGAGGAACGAATATATGAATGGAAGAGAGAGTTGTGGACGGCTAGGTGGGTTTCTTTATAATAATCATATTGCAAATAATACAATAATACATTTACAAGATATTTGATATTACTAATTTTTATTTATAAAGTACATTTTAATTGAGTCTTGTTAAGATAGTTAATCTATGATAGGAAAGATAGACTGAAGCCTGATATATAGATTGAGGGCCCAACTCACAATCCAATTTGATGTCAACGGGCCTAACACATTGACTAAGGAGTATTTCATGATATTTAATTATATAATAAATTTATTATTATTATTTTATATAATAATAATAATCTTAGAAACCACTGACCTTTTGAGAAAAATTGTTCTTCTAAAAGAGGCTTGTGAGTTGCAACTTCTCTTTCCATCTTAGAACCTTTTTTCTACCGTTCTTCAACATACTACTGAAGATTTCAATTTTGTTCAATAGATTTCGGCAAGGTTACAAGTATGTTTGATTGTCCCCTTCTTATCTCTCACAAAATATTCCTATAATTAGTATCAGAACCAGGTTCAAAGGATGAAAATTACATTAAAACCCTAGAACTTTCAAATTTGAGAATTTTAAGATGAAATTTTGCAATCTATTTTGGTACGTTTTATGGCCATAGATAGTAGATTATACAAAATCTATGAAATTTGTCCTAAAATTATATTATTCTTGTTGAGATTTGGCCAAAGTTAAAATTTGAGGGAAAAGAAAAACGAAGAAGGAATGTTTTCATGGAAATTTTTGGGACTTTTTGCATGAAATTTCTTAGAATTTATTAAGGGCCTTGATAGATAATGAAAAAACATAAAGTTTGATGTATAAAATACTCAAAACCGTGTCTTATATTGTTGCATATCGCGTTCGGATCGACCTAGGTCAAATGACCCAATTACAGGACCCACTGGGTGAGGAAGATGATGAACAATAGCTTACCTACTTTCCCCACTCACGGCTAAGGCAAGTGTAGGCGCGTGTGGCTGACACATTGTGTGTTTTAGTTTTCTATTTTGACAGGTCAACTCCACTCACCGTTTCCTATTTTTTTGGTTATTTTTTCGAGATTTTTGAAGCCTTGGAAATATGTTTTCCAATTTTTCATGAACTTATGGTATAGAATTATATTGTACTCTCGGAATTTTTTCATGAAATTTTTGTTTCTGCACACACTATACATGGTTACAAATTGCATATATGCGGTACTCTCCTTGGTGATAAGTTTTGGTTTGTGAAATAAATATTTTGAATAATTTATGAGTTTTGTAATTTTTTCAAAAGTAAAAGGGTACTTTATGTCTCTAGCGTTTGCATGAGCTTTGTTTATACCCATAACTTTTTTTGGCCTATTTATATTCCATATGTAATACCCCAATAATTTTTATGAATATTTAAAATTTATTTGAAGTTTATTGAAAACTTTAATTACGTAAAAAATGTGCTTTTTGAATTAGTGAAGAAAATCTGGGAATAAAATTTTTAATTTTTAATTTAGGAAATTTTTACAAATTCTCAAGGACTTAAATGAACAAATGTTAAAGTTAGAGTGGCTATGAGCAATTTTTCCAAGAAAAGTAGTGGGGCCCACACGTATATATTTCTCTCTTATTCTTTTCTTTCTCTCATTCTCCCGTAGTAGCTTCTTCACTCTCTCTCGATTATGCATCCAAAGGAATTTCTTCATCAACCATTCATGCAATTTTTGCTTGGGGAAGGAAGCCATGAAAGTTAGGAGGATTGGTAAGTTGATGTTCTTCTTCTTCTTCCTCTTATTTCAAGAACAAATCCTTAGTTATCAATTTGAAAAAATTTTTGTTGAATATTTCAATGGCTGAATTTAAGTATGAATGTTAATCTAAAATATTCTTAGGTGGTTTATGATGTTATTGGAACAAGAAATTTGGAAAAAATTAGGAAAAATCCATAGAATTTAAAAATTAAAAAATTAGGGTTCTTGATGAAAAATTAAGATTAGAGCTTGGATTGTTGTTAAAAATTAGAGATTTTGGTGTTAAAATACTCCTTAGACATTAAGGATGAAAACCCATGGAAGAAATCAAAAGAAATGTTATTTTAGATGTAATTTTTGGATGAAGAACACGAAGAACGTCACTGTTCATTTTGGAAAATTTCCAGAAAATACTGTTCACCGAAAATTTTTTTTTTTTTTTTTCAGATTTTCTCGTTACTGTAGCATTGACTTGGTCAACGTTACTGTAGCATTGACTCGGTCAACGTTACTGTAGCATTGACTTAGTCAACGATACTGTAGCTGTGTTGACTGTTGACCGTTACTGTAGTATCAGTTTTTTTTATATCGTTGAAAAGCTCATTGAGTCTAGTTTCCAATGGTATAAGTTTCATCTGAATATTCATTACCAGTTAGGAGTTATGATTTGAGAAGTAAGTGAAGGTCGGGAATAGTGGTAGGAAATTTCTCTATTTCGTAACCCTGATGATTTTTATTTGGTTACAATAGGAATGGTCAAAGCGCAAGGTGGGAGTGCCGAGAGCGTGAAATCCAGGTGAGTGGGTTAATACTTGCTATGATTAAATATCTTTGTTATTGACTTTTTGCATCATAGTGAAAATATGTTGTATATCCAAGTTTGAAGAGGATGATGTGGGACGATGAGGCATAAACAATTGTGGAACTTGCCTGGTGATGTAAATAATTATATTTTCTTATTTTCTCATGAATGGAGGTTATATGGTGGATTGTGAATGACATGTGAACTGAGTTGAAATGTGTCATACTCTGATTGTTGAGTTCATTCATATACGGATAGTTGAAGTATGTTATTGTTGAATAATTGTTCTATATTATGGGTTATTATGTTGTATACATGCTATGTTGCTGGAACCATATTGATTATGTTGTGACTTGAATTGTAAATGACTGAGTTGTGTATGTGGCTCATGATTATGATTGAGAATGCTCTTAGATGTGATTGTGATTGTGTTTGACTAGAAAGGAAAGGCATGGCGGTGCACCCCATGGAGAAATCTATGTGAAGCTATAAGGGTGGAGAATATAAATGGAGCGATAAGGGTGGATGCGACGGGGGCCGCGGGCAACTATCCAGAGATACCCTGGATGACCCGGTTGGTACGGGAAATGTGTGAAATTGATTTCACTGTTTGCTGTTGTGAATTATTTGAATTATGTTGAAATGTCTTTGATTTACTTGGATATTGTTGTGAAGTATTATGAATTATATTATGATCGATTACGCATGATTGCTGCATGTTATCATTATGATGCATGATTTTTTTTGTCATAGTGTTGTGTTGTCTGCTCACTGGGCACGTGGTTTGCTCATACCCCTCTTATTAACATTTTTTTTCAGAGTTGACAGTTGAAGGTAAATATCTATACAAAGAGTTATGGATCCTTAGCCCATGATTACCTTTTCATTTGTTCAGGGTAAAGGTATAATGTTTAAGTCTTATTGTAAGTTGTATAAATCTAGAAAATCTCTGTAATCGGGTAGGTTCATTCAGTGATGTAATGTGAATAACTGTAGTGTGTATAGAGAACTCGGTTTAACCGTATTTTCTTATCTTTTGTGAAAAGATGAATAATTCTCTTATTTTAGTTCTTAAATTATGTAATTTAGATTAATTGTATTTAAAAGAATGATATGATGCTTAAGAGAAAGATAGGCTTACGGAGGTGAAATGAAATTCACTTTCCGTGCTGGTCACGTGCTCAGATTTTAGGACGTGACACCATATGTTCCAATTTTTGTCATATATACCATTTTTTATAACTTCGTTTGATAAGTTAACAGAATTGCTATGTGGCAAAAATATTCGTCATATTATTTGTCACATGTACTTATAACCTAAAATTACAAAATACCACTAATAATAATAAAAAAGTTTCAGTTCGTTCACTTAAATCATTGATCAAAATTTTCTTTTTGTCTTTTGCTTGATATAAATTTATCTTCTACTTCATTTAGATCTCTAGCATAAGAATATATTTTGTTCTTTATCAAAATCATCCTCTACAAACGTTTTCAGTTTGTTCACTTTGATCGCTATTTTTCACTATCATGCTTCTTGACAAAAATTTTCATTCTTTTCTAAGGGGTATTTATGGTATTTAATTACAGAATATCTAACTCACAAACTAATGTGATGTCAATGAGCCTATCACATTGACTAAGGGGTATTTTAAGATATTTAATTATATTATAAAATTATTATTATTGTTTTATATAATAAGAGTAATCTTAGAAACCAATAGAAACTGTTCTACTGAAAATGACTTTTGTAAGTTGCAACTTCTCTCTTCATCTTAGAACCCTTTTCTACCATTCTTCAACATACTACCGCAAATTTCAATTTTGTTCAATAATGGATTTTGACAAGGTTACAGGTATGTTTGATTTTCCTCTTCTTATCTCCCACAAAATATATCTGCATTAAGTGTATATAATTTTTTGGTAATGGATACTAATTACTAAATATAAATTAATAGCAAAAGGTTTGAGTAAATTTTCTTACCATGAACTATACCTAAAAAGACATTGTATTCATTTAAATTTACTAATAAAACAAAACTTATTGCATCTTAAAATAGGTCGCAAAAGTCAAAGACCCATAAATTTAGAAATTAAACGTAATAACTAATTAGTATTCTAGAACAGAATATAACGATGATACTATTTAATTTGAAAAATTGACTAATCAAGGAATTAAGGAATGAAATCTTTTTTTTTTAAGAACCACTGTTTATCTGAAAATACACTAGCTAATTAAAGCTTTCATTAATTTAATTTGAGTTAGATTAAATTACAAAAATATAAAGTTTTTTTAACATTAATTTTCTTCAAATAAGTTTAACTTATTGAAAAGAATAACGTTGAACCATTTTAAATCAATTATAAAAAGAATTAAATTCAAGTATATGTTAATGTTAATTTTCTTCATTGAGCCAAATTTATAACTTCATTTAAAATCAACAAATGCACTAACTTTTTTTGTTCACAAGAACCAACTCGCTTCAATTAGGCAAAGAGTTATGGCATGTGTCCGTTGTTTCTCCTTTTGTTTATATTTGACTGATAAATATGGAAAACAGGGCTCTGGACTTTCTATATATTCGACCTCCGTAATCTCATTCTTTACACTAAAAATAGAAATATAATACGGTGCGTGAAATCTATTTGTGCATAACACATGGCAAGAGTTGGGGTTTCTGTACTGCTCCTGAACATCCTCGTTTTCATGTGCGGTTCCACAGAATCCGCCATAGCCAGACACTCCAACCCAACAAATTTCATAATATCCTCATGCAGAGCCACTCGCTACCCTGTTTTGTGCGTTCAAACTCTATTAGGCTACGCCGGAGTAATCGGAGAAAGCGAGCGAAAACTAGCCGTGACTGCGTTATCAGTGAGCATATCGAGCACTCGATCATGCGCTTCGTTCGTGAAGAAGGCGTCAAAAGCGAAGGGGATGAAGCCCAGAGAGTACGGTGCCGTACGAGACTGCACAGAGAACATAGGTGATAGCGTGGACCGTCTGAGCAAATCGATGAGGGAGCTAGCCCATATGGGCGAGGCCGAGGGTCAGGACTTCTTGTGGCAAGTGAGCAACGTGCAGACATGGATTAGTGCAGCTCTCACTGACCAGGACACGTGTCTCGACGGCTTTGCTGGGGCTGCCACGGATGCGAAACTGAAGAATGTCATTAGGCAGAGGGTCCTTCAGGTTTCTCAGCTGACAAGTAATGCGCTTGCGTTGGTTAATCGCTTTGCCTCAACTCACTGAAATGGTTTATAAATGTTGTAATGAAATGTTTTGTTTTACTATATGTCAATGTCACATTCAATTAATGGAAAGCAGCTTCCTGGTCTGTCTTCTCCTTCAAATAGAAAAGGTCTGTTGGTCTTGTGTTGTATCTGGATGCTGTAATTATGTTACTTGTGAGAGGTTTTCTTTAAGCTTATGTATGTGTCATGTTTGTATTATGGGTCTTTTGTGTGTGATGTTTCACGTTATTTGGTCCAAGGTGGCAGATTAATTTTCACCTATTGTTCCAGAGAACTCCAAGTCCTGTACCTTTTATTACCCGCAAGGAATCCTCCTTCTTCTATTTTATCCATTAGAAGGCTTGGGATATAGAGAATAGATCCTCTACAAATACTAAACCCTGATTCCTTTATAATTATTACAAATGGTATAATAAGAGAGATCGGAAGAGAAAAATAGGTACCATGCATCCGTTGAATTCGAGACCATACTTAATTGTGCAATTAGATATTCAAATTTGGTTTTCTTAGTTGTTATTTTGGGGTCGCGATCCAAACATAAATTTGCAAATCAATCAAATCGTGACATGTAACATAAATTTAAAATTAAAAAACTTCTCACTTACGCAAAGTGGATTCAAACCCAAGACATAGAGAAAGTAAGAGAATGCTTCCATCATCCAACTAAGTACTTGTTCTTATCTTATATACTCCACATTATTTAATATATAAAGAATTTTGTTGTTACATACAAAACTCAAAACAACATACACAAATTATTATATATTATAAAACAACAACAAATTTTACAATAGAATAATATGTCATTATTTTACATAACTAATTTTAAATTACATAAAAACTTAAAAGTTTTAATAACAAAACTTATAATATAAATTAAATTATTACTAAAAATATACTATGCATATTAAAATTATTTTTTACAATATTTTAATTTAACTAGTTTGATCATTGTCCGATATTTTAATATTTTGATATTTTATAGATATTAAAATATTTAATATATAATTAATGTATATGTCACATATATTAATATTAAAACATTGGACTATGGTCGAACTAGTTGAATTAAAATATTATAAAAAATAATTTTAATATGCATAATATATTTGTAATAATAATTAAATTTATATTATAAGATTTGTTATTAAAATTTTTAAACTTTTATATAATTTAAAATAAGTTATATAAAATAATGACATATTCTTCTATCATAATATTTGTTGTTGTTTTATAATATATAGTAATTTGTATATATTGTTTTGAGTTTTTATATAATAATAATATTTTTATATATTAAATGTTGAGTATATATGCAAAGTAATTAAGAATAAGTGCTTAGTTGGATAGCAAAAACGTTCTCCTACTCCCTCTAAGTCACGAGCTCAAATCCACCATGTGGAGGTTGGGTGTTTTTAATTCCAAAATACGTGCTATGTGTCACAATTTGATTAGTTCATAAATTTACATTAGGTGACATAAAATTTTTCCAAGTCATTTTTTGTTTTGTCACATGAAAGATGAAAATAGTTTTTTATATTAAAAAAAAAGGCAAATCTTTTAGCGGTATACCGTAAAAAGCTGGATAGCCATGATATCCCATAATGAACATTGCTTGGTCCAAAATAAGGAAAGGATCATCCTACCTCCATCCTTTTTCGATTTGTAACATCGTTAGGCTGAGATTGGTAAGTTGGCAAAGAAATTGTCTTCGTGAAGCATTTTTCAATTTGAGTGCAAAGTATAACTAACTTCCAAACTTTGAAAGCGAAAGAAAATGATTAATTGAGGTGGAAAGATGAGGTCATTAATAGAGGAGTGACAATGGACAAGTCAATATTTTTCTTTTAAATTGTAGAAATGGAAAATTAAAGTGAGGGATAAGGATGGGGAAACATATCTGTATGGTCTTTCATGATTTATCGTGCTTTATTTCATTTTGGTGTGACATGACACATAGATATATGATATAGATGTATGGGAGACATGTAAAACAAGGGTTAAAATTATATTGTAAAAATCTTATTTCTTACTTATTTTTCGATGATAATTCTTTTATATAACATTTATTTTTTTTAAATTATTTAGTTATTTTTATTTTCATATAAAAATAAATTATAATTTTACATTAAAATCGATTTATATAAACAGTAAAATTATAGTTTTATATTGTAAAAAAATTTATTGAGCAGAAATAAACAATTCATAAGAGAAATATATATATATATATATATATATATAATATCAAGTAGAAAAAATTTAAGTGTTAAATATTTTAAAATATATCATATATATAATTTAATAAAATTTAAAAAAATATATAATTTAGTCAATATCTTTGAAGACATACCTGACATTAATATGTTTTATTTTTTATCAGAGATTAGGACTAAGTGCAAGAATTTATTATGCGCAGGAGTCATTAGATCAATTAATTTAATGACTTCTAATTATTTATTTTTTTAAAAAAAATTGATAATTATTTATTATTATATTTATAATAATGATTAAATTGATTGATAATTATAATTAAAAAATTTGTTGAAGAGATAAAACCTATTGGATTATACTAATTCAATAATTTCACACGTGCAGGAGCCTCGCACGAGGCAATTAATTGACAGTGACACTGACATATAGTTAAACAATTCATTTTTTGATATCCACGCTTTTTCTTTCTAGTTGACCTTCAAACCTTATCAATTACCATTTTTTGACTTTATCGGGGATCACTGATATTTAATTTGATTCCATTCGAGGAATTAAATAAATGTGTGAGGGAAAGAAATTTTTTATTCAGATCATCAATATCAAGAATTTTCGATTAATATAGTTCAAAATTAGTGTTGCGCTCGATAGTTTATAAATTTAAAAATTTTTGTAATTTATAAAATAATAATCATTGAATAACTTAAGTTATTGATAAAATATTAATTCAATTCATCTATAAATTGTCTCCACAATATATACATAATTCTGTTACATCTACCAAAAAAAAAACACACACACACACATATATATACATGTTAAAAAAAAAAGAGAACACTAATAGAAAGATATAATAAATATACAATAAAATAAAATAATAAATACAAAAAAGTAGAATAATCAAAATACAAAAAAGAAAAGAAAAAAATGATAGCAACAATAATCTGTATCTTCAATATCAATTTCTATACGTCTATTCTTGATATTGTTCTTTGAGCTCTCTATAAAATAATTGAATATAATAAAATTAAATTTACTTGAGAATCATGCAACATTATCTTCAGACTAAAAATTTTCTCAGGCATATTGAACGATAGAATTGTCTACAACCTCACTACCCAAACCTTAATCCTCTAATCATTCCTTGCTGCATTAACATCAACAACATCGCTAAATTTAGCCATATGCGAAACACTAACGGAATGAAAACTAATTATGTAAGAAGAATATTCAATAAATTGAATATATTAAATGTTAATAATGTAATTATTAATTATTAAATTATTAAATTATTATTAAACTATTAATAAAATTTACGACACTTTACAATTTTAAAAGGGATGATTTTGAATTCATTTGTATTCAAAATTTTTAAATTAATTTGAATGCAATCTATATAATCAATCACACCAATTTATATTTAATATTTTGTAATTATTAAATTATTTAATTATTAATAAAATTTACGATGATTTACAGTTTTAAAAGGGATGATTTGAATTCATTTGAATACAAATTTTTCAAATTCATTTGAATACAATTATAGAATCAATCACACTAATTTACATTTAATAATTTGTAATTATTAAATTATTAATAAAATTTACGATGATTCACAATTTTAAAAGGGATAGTTTGAATTCATTTGAATGCAAATTTTTCTAATTTGTTTGAATGTAATTATAGAATCAATCACATTAATTTGTATTTAATATTTTGTAATTATTAAATTATTAATAAAATTTACGATATTCACAATTTTAAAATGAATGGTTTGAATTGATTTAGATGCAAATTTTTCAAATTCGTTTGAATATAGTTATATAATCAGTCACACCAATTTACATTTAATATATTATAATTATTAATTAAATTTACAACAATTAAAAAGAATTGTTTGAATTAATTTGAATACAAAATTTTCAAATTCATTTTAATGCATTATAGATTCAATCACATCGATTTACATTTAATATATTGTAATTTTCATGAAATTTAAAGGAAGGCCCTACAATACATCTTAAAAGGGTTATATAGAATGAATTTAATGTGATGTCATTAATAGAAATGAATTTATTCGTTTACATAATTTATTTATTTAATTTACTAATTTTATTATATGTTATTTAAGTTAATGATATCCATGTAATTAATGTCTGAAATTATTTTAATTATAAGTCCAACTTTGCAACTCTCTCATTTGTTCAACTTTGCAACGTAACTCTCTCATTTGTTTACAATATTTAAACTCAGATCTTCTTTTGAGAATTTAAAACTAAATCATTTGAATCTGACAGAATCAAGAAAACCAAGGTCTGATGTAGCTCAGTTTCAAAGAATTAGGCCCCCAAACAATGGAGATCTAGTTAAAACCCGCCTAATCCTGAATATGCGCTTAAATTATTGCTGAACATTGGGTTGAAACGAATGGACTCATTTAAATGCTGCGACAATCGCTATTCGTGACATGTGAAAACCAAGGTTGATCATTTTATCTGGTATACCTAAAATGCATGGTTGATTGTTCCTTTTTTTTTTCCAATATTAATTATCTAAATTAAAAACAATTCGGAGCTCTTTGGTGTTTTCAATATTCAATTTTTGTTTAAAATAACAAAAAAAATCATAGTTTGGTTGTTTTAATTCAAAAAATTATTAATATGTATCATGGCACTAATTAAACTTATTGAATTAAAGCAAGTGTCAAATGAGTTGTGCAAATGTAATAATATGCCGTTACCCTTTCCCAGTGCCAATACAAAGCATAGTTGCTTCTAGATACTCTTTATCCTCAATTTAAATTTAAAATGACAGAAAATAAAAAAGATTAAGTGTTGGAAATATATTATTATAAAATATTAAAAAATACTTTATTTTCATTCTTAGCCATTGGCATTGAATCTTTTGTTTTAACATTGTATAATAGTTCCTCTAATTCTTGGGACGTTTCCTTGTTTATTATTCATCTAATATGTTTTATGACCTAACGCGGTACAATGCAAACGGGAAGAAAGCCTACTAAAATATTGTTGATATTTAATGGCACGTTTGTTAAAAAAAAATTGTGATTTTGAATTTTGTGAAAAATTCACTTCTTATAAATTGTGATTGTAAATTTTTGAGAAAATTTACACACACACACAGATATATATATATATATATATATATATATATATATATATATATATATATATATAAATTATGATTTCACATATGTGATATTTTAAATAGTACCTTAAGAATTATATTTTTTGAGTGAACAAAAGTTTATGAATTTTGGGTAAAAATACGCTCACTACCCATCAATAGTGAAGGTATATAATTTTGTGGATATTCAAAAATGAATTCACATAAATTATTGACTATATTTTTATTGTTATGCAATAATGTGAATTGTACAAATCATTTTAGAACTAATTTTATTGTGAATATGTGATCACATATTTTGAAGTTTTTGGCACATATATTTTTAATTGATGATATCATTTCATTGAAAATTTGAGATAATGATATGCCATAGATGAATTTGAGAAGCATATATTTTTTATGCTACTATATGAGAACACTTCTATTGTACAAAAAATATATAATGGTGTTGATTCTCTTGGTCATAATAATTAAATTTTGACAAATTTTATAAATGATTATGTGCTCATGGATAAAATTATTATATGGTATATATATGTGTGGATATATATAAATATGTGATTGAGTAGCCACCTATAATACTTATGAGATTACTTATTATTAAATACCGTCTTACCTGGATTATTTGAATTATGAAATTTTCTAAAACTATAGTTATATTTCTAAAAATTATGAGATTTGAATTATGAGATTTTCAAATAATTTAGATACATGGAGGGAGATGAATCTTAATCCCATTTGATATAAGCAACCCATGACGGTGATACCTAACCTTGTGATTAGAGATCCTAAGAACTTGGTTTAAAGGAAGAAAATGAATTATAGAGTTGTTCTTGTTAAATGCATATTTTATAAGAGTTTAAACTCTTAAATTCTAATGTAAATGAATTTTCCTGCAATGAATATGTGAGGTTGAGTTTTAAAAACTCTTAATGAACTATATAGTTCTATAAGAGTAAAATGTCTAAACTACAAGAACACTTAACAAAATTTATCTATTTGAATATGGCAGAATCAGACTACTCCTATATGAAAATATACAAGACGCATTCTCATAACACATTTAAGAAACGTGATGTGGCACAATGCCGTATAATTGTACCATGTATGGCTCATATTTTACATATGGGTTGTTATGTGCAAAATATATAACTTGTCTTCCCCAAAATAATTATAGTTTAAGATGAATACTACTATGATTCTGGATCAAAGAATTTATTTTTGTTAAGTATAGATTTAAGAGAAATTTAACTACCTATATTATGTATAATAATGCACATCTACCCATGGTATTGAGGGATTATGTGTAAAAGATATATGATGAGAAGCACATAAGAAATATATACATGTGTGATATCTTTGGGTAGAGGAAGGTGTATAAAAAGAATAATCATGTTTACCTTCTTTGTATAAGAATTGTAAATTAAATAGACGAGTCATGTGTTGTTGTATCTTAAAATAACGTGTCTGTGTATTACTGCACCATGTGATATAACAAAAAAAATTTGTGAGAGACATGAAATTACTTTAAATAAAGATGTGCTACTTGAATCACAACTTAATATTACGTAATTTATATTTTTAATGCTAACATTTAATTTTTTCTATTCAATATTTATTTTTATATTTCAGTTTGTGCAAAAAATAACTGCATAATAACTATCAAATAAAAATCCCCAGTGTCTTTGAATTGTAATGCGTATCATCTGCTAACTTCGCAATGACTTTCATACACGATGACCTTCAAAAACAAAAGTTTGCAATGGACATTTTAGTACGAGTCAAAGGAAAAAAGATGTTTATCATTACAATGGATTTGAAGTTAATGGACATTTTGTTGATCTAGTTTCAATGATACTACTGTATTTTTGGATAGAATTTTCTACACCACAATTGTACGGCTACAGTTTAAAGTGGGCTGGGCCGAGGGATTTCTGAAAATGGATGTTTGGGCCTCGACACTGGACAGAACAGGCTCTTGCTGAAACCATTTATTTCGTTAATCTGAATATTTGCGAGAGTTTAACTTAAATTAAAGCAAACGCGATTTCCCTTAAATTAGAGGTCATCATGGTAAATGACCTATTGATATATTGGTCGCATTTTGTAGGTCCTGTTTGTTTATGGCGCATTTAAAATATTTCGTTTCTAACTTAAAAATATTAAAGAAGTCATAGAAAAAGCAGGAAGAAGATACAGAGAAACTGACTTGAACCTTGTGGTTGGGGGAGAAAAGATCGCGTGCTTGTCCTTGTTTGTCCTAAAGATAAATAAGAGTTGTTGAGTTTATAAGATTTAACGGTTCATAACTTTTTTTTATTTTTTGTTTTAAAAAATTTTAGATAAATTCTAATATTTTTTTTATTTTTTCTGCATACTTTTATGAACTTATTTAAAAAAATAATTTTTTTACAAGCAGTCAAAATATTAGGATCTGTTTGGTTTAAACATTTCTTATTTTTATTTTCATTGAAAATAAAAAATAAGTTTAAAAATGTATTTGATTGAATACCGAAAATATTAAAAATAGAAAATATTTTCAGTATTTTAAGAAAAACTAAAAACAGAAAATATTTTGATTGAACTGGAAATAAAATATTTTCAATGTTTCAAAAAATATATTTCAAGAAATGAATATTGAAAATGTTTTCACAAACTAAATTGATTGTTATTTTTTTCTTCAAATAAATTTATAAAAATAAACAAAAAAAAATAGAAGTATTAAAACTTATCTAAAATTTTTTAAAACAAAAAAATATATTTAAAACAACAAATTAAAAAAAAAATTGTCAACCATTAAATCTTTTAGATCCATAGACAAGCAGGCCCTTTCTCGTGGTTGGGGTCAACACGCAGAACACACTTATTGGTAAAGCCAGTTCGGTGCAACGAACCACAGCCATCCTCGCCAAAGCAATACGAACCTTTCTTTTTTTTGTTTTTTTTCCCGATAAAATGTCCCACCTCATAACTGGCAGTGGCAGCTTAAAAAAAAAAAATTGGGCCTACAGAATTATATGAGAAAATTTAATTAGTAGTTATATTTTTTATCAAAATTTTTAATTAGAATAAAATAAATTTAATAATCCATCTAAACATTAAAAAGAAACCTATGACCTTCCAAACTTAAATCAACAGATAATTTATTCAACCAATGTCGTCTCATCTGTATAGAACTTCTTTTTTTTGGTTGAAAATCAACTTATATTAAACAGAGTTTTACAAGTACATGGTAAAGAGTTAACGCGACTCTTACACAATAAAACCAAACAAAATGCCTGAGAGAGAAGCAGAAGAAAAAATTTTTCAGAAGACGAAGGCCTTCTTTTTTCTGCAAAAAACATAAACAAAAGGTGGTGCTTCAACAAAAGTCTGCAAATGCCTTCTTTTTTCTCTTGCTTCTTTAGCTAGAAGATCAGCACAACTATTACAGTGTCTCGAAAATTTTGCTAGGCAGAAATCTTCGAAGGACTGGAGTAGGAATCTGCAGTTATCCACGAAGATTATAAGAGGGTGAGCACAAACAATATTTGTTGTTATAAGATCATTTTTTTTTTTTGAGAGTCCGTTTCAATTTCTATTTTTCTGATGTTTAGATGAGAGGGAATTTCAAGACTCATTTGAAGAGCTCAGGCTTCGGCCATGTCAATGATACCCACTCCAATGAATTTCATGAATCCTAAAAACAGTAGTTTGGTTGAATATCTGATGATGCCACCCGCAGATATTTGATCATCCTTCGTAGAACTATCAACATTAAGCATAAACCAACTAGGATTAGGTTTTTTCTAAAACAAAACAGAGTTATCAGAATTTGCAGAAATGGTGAGAGAGAGGGAGTGGTTATGTGAGGGTTTTTGCAACAACCCCATAAATCAACAGTTTTGTTTTTGTATAAAACTTCCAGTACAATAACAGATTATAGCAATCTAACTAACTTTAAGACGCTGGCCTACCTAAGGTTTTTTTTTGGCAGGTCATTATATATATATATATATATATAAATAACTTTTTTAATATTAGAAAAATTGTTTATAAATTTCTGGCCAAGGTTTTTTTTTTTTGCCGGGTCATTATATATATATATATATTAATTTTTTTAATATTAAAAAATTGTTTATAAATTTCTGGCTTACCTAATATTACAATTCAATATAATTTATGAAAAATTATATTTATTTTAATTTAATCTCTCAAAGTGACTTTTAATAAAAAAAATTTTAAATTTAATAATAGTAGATTTTGTGATTTAGTAATGAAAATGATTAAATTGAAATAAATATAATCTTTAAAATAATTAAATAAAAAACTTATTTTTTAAAGATTAAATAAAAAAATAATCTTTTAAAAACTAAATTAAAAATTTACTTTTAAATTAAAACTGAGGTTGCCATAGCACTTATAATCATTCTTTTTTTTTTTTTTAATTCTGACAAATTTAGGAAAGATCATCCCTTACAAATTGATTACAACCATGAAACGACTAGAGTTAAAAACTGAAAAATTTTCATCATTAAAAAACGAGTAATTAAGATGATGGCAATTCGCGATAGTTTATTGACATGAAGAATCTTCTCCAACCTGAATAAGTTCTATTACTTTTTAATTTATCTTCATTGTTTTGGTGCAAGATATTTTTAATTTTTCGTTTAGTTTGTTGATTTGGAGGCTTCATGAGCCGATATATTTAACATTGAAATCTCTCTGTATTGCAATGATGACCCTCCAACAGCTCAATAGAATATAGCGAAGACAATAATAATCCTAGTTTTTCATTTAATTTTATCACGCTTATCAAGAAAATAATTAAAAATCATGGAATTTGAGTTGTACACGATTCTTTTATATAACTCAACGAACAGATTGAAAAAAGGCAAGGGGTGTGTAAAAGGCATTTAATTAATCCTCACGTTCATGCCACATCAAAATTAAACACCATACCTTAACATGAATGAACCCCTTCTAATCCTTCTTCCAAGAGATTTGCCGTTGATTTTCGGTCACGACGTTGTATAAACCTTCTTATATGCGTTCATAATTCATATAGACAGAAACCAAGTGATTAATTAATTAATTACACCAAGTGATAAATCATTTTTTCAACAAGTTTTTATTGAGCTCTGCAAAATAATAAAATATCAATGTCACGAGGAAGTCAAGAATTTTGTCATAACCTGTTATCCTAATTAAGTCAATATAAAGTGATGAGGAATAATTCAGATAAAAAGATGAATATTTAAAGATAAATGGGGACGCATGGAAGCTGTCCTCCCAGATCTCCATTTGGCCTGATATTCATAAATAAATGAATTTTAAAAGCAGAAGGCAAACTCCCGTTTCATCACTTATTTATTTTCACTGGAAGCATCCAAATTGACAACTTCACTAAGAAAGTCACGAAGCACAATTATTCTAAAATGTGTATCTAGTCAAAGGCAACGGCAGGTACAGCACAAGAGTGAATTTATTTTCCGGGAAAAAGGAAGAAACCCAATTACAAACACGGAAAATCTGGTACCAGGAAACTAAACACAGACTCGCAGTCCCACCTGTTGCTTCCATAAGACTTGTGGGCCCACAATTCACGCGTGTCAATCTCCAGTTTTGCATGGCTTCTTCACGCCTTCTTCTTAAACCCCTCTCTCGCCACCTCTCTCCTATCCCCTGTTCTCTCTACGTACTCTGTCTCGCTAGACCCGGTTCAGCAGCTATGGCGGTTCCTCGATTCACTTTCAGCAACAAATATGCCTTGTGTTGTATGCTGTCGATGCTGCTTCTGCAGAGTATAGTAGGAGGGGGTCAAGCCGTGAGGTTAGACCGGTGGGACTCGGTGATTAAGTTGCCAACCGAGTCGGATGAACCGGCGGATGTTGATGGAGAAGTAGGCACTCGATGGGCGGTTCTGGTGGCTGGTTCATCTGGCTATGGAAATTATAGGCATCAAGTGGGTCTAGTTTATCTTACGTGGTCTATAATTTCCTTTTCTGTATTCATATATAAATGATTTAGAGAGAAGGAGATTGGCGATGAGTTTTTAACTGTTTGGGAATCAAGTGCAGGCTGATGTGTGTCATGCATACCAGTTGCTGAGAAAAGGAGGGCTGAAAGAAGAGAACATAGTGGTGCTTATGTACGATGACATAGCTATGCATCAGTTGAATCCCAGGCCTGGAGTCATCATCAACAATCCACAGGGTCCAGATGTATATGCTGGCGTCCCCAAGGTATGTATTATGCTTTCCTATCATTACTGCTTCACAACTTTACTAATTCAAGTGGGATTGAGATTTAGTCTACATCTGCAGCTGACTAAAAGTATTTGTTGCTAAAGACTCTCCATTCCCAGAGTCTCTGTTTAAAACTTTCTGTGGGAACTAGTGTCGATATTATTGGTTCGCTATAGTGACTTGTTTTTCTAGTTTTTGGAGGAGGGGAAGGAATTTGAAACGTCACTTGAAAGCATAGGATTAATAAGTCCATCATTGGCTAGCTGGAAAGCATTAATTAGGACATAGACAAATGAAGTATATGTGATGTTGTCGTTCCTTCTTGGTGCACTGATATTACGTTAATACAACGGTAGGACCGTACTAATAAGGTAGCTCCATGCTCTATAATTCCACATAGATTAATCAGAGAAAGGGAGTAGTTAGATGGCATTGGCGGCTATTTGCTATGTTGCTTTTAGTCAATGAATTTAATTGATTACATATGTATATACTTGATTGTAGGATTACACGGGGGAGAATGTGACAACTGAGAATCTGTATGCTGTGATTCTGGGAGATGAGAGTAAAGTGAAGGGTGGAAGTGGAAAGGTAATCAACAGCAAAGCCAACGACAGGATCTTCATCTATTACTCTGATCATGGAGGCCCCGGAGTTCTGGGTGAGCCCGAAAACTCGAAGAAGAATTTTGCTCACTAGGCACTAGGTTTATAATGGAGAAAGAAATTAAGGACCCAATTTGATTGCAGGGATGCCAAACATGCCATACCTCTATGCTGTGGACTTCATAGAAGTTCTGAAGAAGAAACATGCAGCTGGTGGTTACAATGACATGGTGAGAAGATATGGCTTAAGAATGATGCTGTTAATGCAATGGCAAGTATTAATGAAAGGGGGTGTGTTAATGTTATGTATATATGCAGGTTATATATGTGGAAGCTTGTGAAAGTGGGAGCGTATTTGAGGGCCTAATGCCCAGAGATCTGAATATTTATGTGACAACTGCATCGAATGCACAAGAGAATAGCTTTGGGACTTACTGTCCTGGCATGGAACATTCTCCTCCTCCTGAGTACATCACTTGCTTAGGGGATTTGTACAGTGTTGCTTGGATGGAAGACAGGTATGATTTTTTCTTTCTTCAATTTTCATTGATCGGCAGTTTTTGACACTAAATTTGGAAACTCTGCAGTGAGAAAAACAATCTGAAACGAGAAACCGTAAACCAGCAATATGAGGCGGTAAGAAATGATATATACATACAGAGAGAGAGAGAGAGAGAGAGAGAGAGAGAGAGAGAGGGGAATTTGGGTGAACAATATAAGAAAGAATTGGTGATTTGGTTGTGCAGGTGAAGAGACGGACTTCAAATCATAACACCTATGTGATTGGGTCACATGTGATGGAGTATGGGGATAACAGCATCAAGGCTGAAAAGCTCTACAAGTATCAAGGTTTTGATCCTGCCACAGTCAACTTTCCTCCTCACAACGGCAGGCTACAAGCGCAAATGGAAGTTGTTAACCAGAGAGATGCAGAGATTATCTTCATGTGGCAAATGGTCATCAATTTTCTCTACTAATAAAATTGAACCATTAGTCCTTTACCATTAATGTTAATCAAATTAAACTGATGTTTCAGTATAAGAGATCGGAAGGTGAAGCAGAAAAGAAGACAGAAATTCTGAAGCAGATTACAGAGACGATGAAGCACAGAAATCATTTAGATGGAAGCGTGGAATTGATTGGCACTCTTCTATTTGGACCAGCAAAAGGTTTCTCTGTTTTAAACTCAGTCAGAGCATCGGGACTGCCCCTGGTTGATGACTGGAAGTGCTTAAAATCAATGGTAAGCATAATTTCGTTGTGTTCATAAACCAGTATAGTTGATTGCAAGTATGTTGGAATTTATAATATGCATCTTAAATTTGGGGTTGCTTTGCAGGTGAGGGTATTTGAAACTCACTGTGGGTCACTGACTCAGTATGGGATGAAACACATGCGTGCATTTGCTAATATCTGCAACAATGGCGTGTCTGAGGTACCCATGGAGGAGGCTTGCATGGCCGCTTGCGGTGGCTATGATGCAGGTCACTGGCATCCATCAAACAGGGGTTACAGTGCTTGATTTTGGGTCTCTCTGAATTGCTATCACCATGCTGCTTTATGAAGGTTCTCCTGTTATCTTCTACGATGAGTTATGTGAAGGAATTAAATTGAATAACTTAATCGATTTTAAATACAAGATCATAGTATATTAATTAATATGTAAGTAGAAGAATAGATTAAGGATATGTACATGGCATGACACTGTAATCTATCAATGAATATTAAAAAAGAAAGAATAACTGTTCTTTATCTGATAAGTTTTTGTAGACAGGTTAAACTGTTTAATGGGAAGTCAATTTATTAATTATTTAATAAAAATAGAGACCTCTCAACAGGCTATTTAATGAATAGTCTAATTTATCGGGTCATTTATAACAAACGTCTAGTAACTATATTCATAAGTTGACCTAGTACTATATTATAAATAATAATTGATATAATAATGATTTTAAATAATATTTTAATTAAAGATTAATGCTAATCTACATAGGATAAATATTTAAATAAAAATTTAACAATTCTTCCACTTGGAAAACATTAATCAATTATTAAAATACAAGAATAATTAAGACTAGAATATCAACTATGGTCGAAGTACATGTCAACCAACAGTTTAAGAAACATAAATTTTAACTTTGCAAAAATAGTATTCAATAGGAAAATAGATCATATATGTTAAATGGTCATATTTTATATAAAGAATAATGAATTTGGAAAAGTATAATTAAGAGAAATATGTAAGCCAAGAATGGTCCAAGTATTTGAAAATACTATAAGAGATATGATAATAAAAGTGATGTCATCTCAAACATATCTTATAAGAATGACATTAAGTGGATATAAAATTTCATACTTTTACTAACCCAAAACATCAAAAAGACTTAACTAAACCGATATGAGCTATTTGATTTTGAATAGCTCTAACAGTTAAGCCTTTAGTTAGTGGATCTGCTAACATATTTTTTGTAGCAAGATATTCAATATGAGTTGAAACTCTAGAATTTTCTAACAAACAGATATTTAACATCAAAGTATTTTGAGCGAAAAGAGCTTCTGTTGTTTTGAGAGAAATGCACAACAATAATATTGTCGTAATATATCACAAGTGGTCTAGAAATGCTTTCAACAATATGAAAGCCAAAGATTAAGTTTTTCAGTCACATGGCTTGACAAGTAGCTTCATAACAAGCAACATACTCTGCCTCCATGGTAGAAGTAGCTGCAAGAATCTGTTTAACACTCTTCCAAGAAATAACTACTTTTTGCTATCATAAGAATAGAGCCGGAAGTAGACTTTCAATCGTTAAGGTAACCTACTAAATTAGAATTATAATAACCAATGACCTGAAGTTGATCAGACTTCTTATAGGTCAACATATAATCTTTAGTTCCATGTAAATATCTCATGACCTTTTTCATGGCTTTCCAATGATCCAAACCTGGGTTGCTCAAGTATAACCTTAAAGTATTAATAGTAAAAGTAATATCAAGACA
Source organism: Biancaea sappan (assembly GCA_037074585.1). Lineage (NCBI taxonomy): Eukaryota > Viridiplantae > Streptophyta > Magnoliopsida > Fabales > Fabaceae > Biancaea > Biancaea sappan. Next base: position 28,495,013 of record CM073500.1, read on the forward strand.
AGTACAAATTTGAGCATATATTAAATTGCCAACAACGGAAGCATATAAGACCTTTTTGGTCTCTGGAATGCTCTGTCTAATTGACTTTTTCATAGTTTATTTTAACACCATGTAACACACCCTGTTTGAGTGTTCCTATATTTCACGAAAAGCCTTTTCAGCAGCAGTGGACGAGGCAGTTAGAGTACTAAGATCTTCTTCTTTCAAAGTCAAGTCTATATTAGTGATAGTCAAATAGAGATCTAGAGATTATTTTTAGCCCTTAAAATTGGTCTCATTCAAAGTCTTGACAAAAGTCAAGCATAGGCAAAAAGGATGCATAACAATAAAATGAAACATTTAATATGCATGATATGATCATGCAATAAGAGAATTAAATAGTTCTATATGCATAGCTAATCATGCCCTTTAGAAAAAACTCTTACTTACCATGGTCCCACCTAAAGGGCCCGAACTATAATAAATAATAAATGTAATAAATACAATACACAAATCAATTTCAAATACGAATAGGGTACTCAAAAAATAATTGATACAAGTAAAAAATGAATAGTATATTGTACAACAAATTACATTAACGATAACACATCGATAGGGTATAATTATTATTAATGTAATAAAATAATGATTAAAAAGATTAATCATTGAACTAACAAAATTTTCATAACTGTACCAACGATGGGTGAGTTTACAGTTACACAAATCATCAGCAATTATATTAAAAAAATAAATACATATCATGTCTGATGAAATTATTCAATTCACATATAGGTGAAAAAATTAATTCATTAACTATGACACATCAATAGGGAGAATATGATATATCAAGGTCCCACTAGCAGAGTAAAGAATACTCATAAAAAGTTTAGGTCCAAAAAAACTGAGAGTACAGTATTTAAAATCACAAACTTACTCCTACTAGTCATCATATAAAAGCATTGATGAAACACATTATCCTTGACGCTGATCAAAGTGAAAACATGATAAAATTTTAGGTACCATTACCTTGAGGCCTATTTCAAATCGTAGATGGATCTCTTTAATTTGCATACTGGCTGCTCTTGACCCTATTTCTAAAAGTCATTAGATTGATCCATGTATACATCATATAGGGAATCACCGTTTAAGAATGTTGTCTTAACATGCATTTGGTGAAGTTCTTGGGGCAGAATGAGCCACCAAGAATCAGGAAAAACATAAACTAAATTAGATTTAACCAAAATACAAAAGGCAACACCAAAAAAAAATTATTTATCACAAAAAACACGCATTAATGTCACGTCAAAAGGTGTGTATACTAATGTCATTTCAAAACCAATTACTTATTATTGCCATAATTGATATTTTCCCCTTTTCAAGCCATATATATATATTTGCAAAAAATAACACCAAAAATTAGACTCACGATGAGCTCACAACCTCACAATTATTCAAATAACATATTTGGATATTCAAAATAATTTGGCAAAACATTTAGAAACAATTAAATAATTAAATAAATGCAAATTGTCTCTAAAAAATCTAAAAAAAAAACACAATTGGTGCTACCAGAGAGAGTGTAAGGAATATTTAACAGATAATAATGTCCACAATTTATATAAAAAAATTTTGGGTTAAACTTTTAGAGAGTACAATATCTAATTAGGATATTTGACAGATTCAGTCATAAATCCACAAGAAAACTCAAAATTTTGATCAATACGTTCATAATCAAAATTATTTAGGCATACATATAAAATTGAGATAAACATACATATATAAATTAAGTCCTAAATATATGTATGAATGACAACAATCTCAAATGACAAATCCCAAATTGACACTTGATGATTATCTGTATACATCAAATACGATCAATTAATATTTCAAGTATTTAAACTCAAATAACATATTGACATTAATTACATACTCAGGAGATCTAAAACAATTCAATAATAAATTCAGTGATCACAATAATAGATGTAAATATTCAACCTTGATTCAATTTATGTGATTGAATTCAATAAAGATGGCTCGATTGTTTTCAATCTTGAATTTCAAAAAAGCATTAGGATTGTTGATAAAAGTTACCTCAATTAATGATAAAATCCTAATAATTTGATTTATTCTGTATATACATAATCAAATTGAAAAACAATTGAGATTGAAAATAAAGATTGAAAATTTAGGGTTCTATATAGAAATTTTTTTTTTAAATTTTTTTATAAACCCTAACTCAAATTATACAGCCATAGAACAGTCTCAGATTAAATAAAATAAAATATGTAGGGGTCTCCAAAAATTTCCAAAAAAATCAAAATAGTAGAAATATTAAATAATAAATTTTGGAAAAAAAATTTGAAAATTTTTGGCCCCTAGAAGTAGGCCCACGTGCCCAGGCCCGCAAGTGGGTGTCACATCCCAAAACTTACATGTGATATAAACATAAAATACCTAGGGTGTACCTCCGTGGTACCCCATAATCTCTGTGAACATTCTTAATATCCATAATTATGTGAATCATAAATATTCCAAGAAAGATATTTTGTATACATATTCAGAAAATGTTCAACCTTCAAACACTATACAGTACTATACAACCTCCCAAGCCTAGGTGACCTACTAGATTACAGAGCGTTTCCTAATCCTTACCAATTCTTTACCAGACAAAAGTGGAGTATATCCTTAAAGGCTATAAATTCTTCTCCTCAACCACTGTATCTGAAAAGATAATCATGGAGAGTGTGAGTTTATCATAACTCAGTGAGTAAACAATTGTACATGAAAATATCATAAGCACAAACACCACATTTACTAATACAATCAATCTATCATTTATTGTAAATAATTATAGTATTTCTGAATTTGCGTATGATTTCTTGGGTGATCAATCCCTCAATCACTTTGCATTATATGCCATAGATACTTGCACTGAGTGACTTGGGAATTTAACCCTCAAACTCTTGGTGCATAAGTTTCACAGTTATACACTGAGTGGTATGGGACTCTAACCCTTTCAAACTCGTGCATAAGTCTTCACATTTATACACCGAGTAGTATGAGACTCTAACCCTTTCAAACTCGTGCATAGGTTTTCACAGTTATACACCGAGTAGTATGGGACTCTAACCCTTTCAAACTCGTACATAAGTTTTCACATTTATACACCGAGTAGTATGAGACTCTAACCCTTTCAAATTCGTGTATTAGATCTCGTAGATTTTTTGCTCATCAACAAAATAGTGACAATTTATCACAATATAATTACTATGAAATAAATGAACTTACACATACTTTTATTCCCTTGAATGTCTATCATCAACCATAACAATCATCATATATTATCAACAGCGAGACTGATTATTTCTCACTTCAATAATGTTATAAACAAGACTTGTATTGTATTTTATCTAATAAGATCACATTAATTTAGTAAGGCTATTCACTTACAAAATGTTTCAATTTATTCAAGGAACAATCACATCTAGTTCTTTAGTCAACTAGAGAAATCAATTCTCAAAGGTAATAAAATACCTTCCAATGATATTGTACTTTTTCTCAACCTAAACACACACTGATAAACTTCTCAATTTCACAAATAACGCAAATGAGATTTATATTGTGCTTTGACTAACTTATTAAATTAATTTTGCAAGGTTGCCTACTCACCTGGATTCCACGCTCTCGGCGCTCCCACCTTGAGCCCCAATCATCCCTATTGTAACCAGGTAAAAACCATTAGGGTTACAAAATAGAGAAATTTCCTATCACTACTCTCGACCTTTACTTACATCTTAAGTCATAACTCTTAACTGGTAATGAATTTCTAAATGACATTTATACCATTGGAAACTAGACTCAAAGAGCTTTCCAACGATATAAAGTTTGCCCAAAACGGAGTCCGGATGAAGAAGTTATGACTGATTGAAAATAAGCTAAGGCTTTTCAGCATACCTGGCGCCTGGGCGCCAAGCCCCTTTTCTTCCCAAAATCTTCTGAACCTTGGCGCCTGGGCGCCAGGATCGCGACCTTTCGCGATTCCTCTCGGTTTTGGCTCAGATCCGGCCAAATCTTCACCGTTTTCCATGATTTCTTCCATAGGATCTCACCCTTAATGTCTAAAGAGCATTTAGACACCAAAAACACCAATTTTAATCGAGAAACGAAGCCGGAATCTCGATTTTTACCCCAAACTTTCTGAAAACTATAAAATAGGAAAAAGTTTGAGAAATTGAAATTTCTACCTCAATTCCTTGCTTTCCCTACGTTGCTTGGCTCCTAGAGGCTCGCCCCGTAGCCCAAGATCCACCCTCCAAGCCCGGTTGTGGAGTTGGAGTGTAGAGAGAGAAAGAGAGGAGAGAAAGTGAACAGAGAGAGAGGAAAGGAGAAAATGAAGAAAAATTAGGTGAGGCCGCCTATTTACTCGCCCGGGGTGAAATTATCACTGGCTCTTCAGTTGACCCTCAGTCAAGACTAGTAAAAGCAAATTCATAAATTCTCGCCTCGGGTGATTCTAAATCCTAATTGCCCCACAATTTTCTTATTTCACTTTAGTCCCTCTCAGAGTCTCAAACTCCACTTTAACCTCGAATCCATCATCCTTTTGGTACCGGACTCATAATTCATTCCCATAAGCTCTATTCTTCTTCTCAGGTTTCTACTTGGTCATTTCTCAAAAGTACTCCATACTTTCTTTTCTTTTCATTTTAGTCCTTGAGAATTTGTAAAATGTCCCAAATTAAAATTTTTGAAATTTCTATTTCCAAATTTCCTTCACTAATTCAAAAAGAACATTTCTCATGTAATTAAATTTTTCAATAAACTTCAAATAGACTTTAAATATTCATGAAAATTCTTGGGATATTACATTCTTCCCCCCTTAATAGAATTCGGTCCTCCGAATTCAAAACTTAACTCAAGATTCAAACAAATGCAGATATTTTGTCCAAATCTCGTTCTCTCTTTTAGAATTTTCACAATCAAGTACAAAATATAACAAGTTCAACATATTTTTATCTCTCGAGCTTCTTCAGTACAATAATTGCCTTATTTCTAGTACATAAGTTACAGGCAACAAACTGAACTTGATTCACAAAACAGATAATCTTAATACGCGAAGCTCAGATCAAATATTAGCTTAAGGTACAAATAAAAGAAAGAATAAATTAAGGACGAGGAGGCTTTTGAAATGTAGAAAGTGCTCCAAGTCTAGAAGAGGAAGGTGCTTTAGATCTTAAAGAGGAGGCTAATCGTTGCAGCCTAGAAAGAGTTTCTGGAGGAAACGTTTAGGAAATTTGGCGAAGTGCAGAGGTCACTCCATTCATACAGTCAATACACCTCGCTTGTTGGTCACGAAAATTTTGAGTTGCAAACATCGAATGTCTATCAACTCTATTCGCCAATTCCCTAAAATGACGATTCAAGAGCTTCTCTTGTTCTACAAAGAGACGATTTATCAATCTTCCCTGGTCCTCAAAGTGGCGGTTTATCAACCTTTCCAAGTCCTCCATCTTTTTTCTCATAAGCGCAAGCTCATCATTTGAAGATGTTGCTGTGCTAACATCCTCTAGCTCTACTACATCCCTTTTTCTTTTCTTAGCTTCTGATGACTCTTCCATGGATCTCTTATTCTTATAGTTCTCCAGACTAAGATTTAGATCCAGCTCTACCTTGCCAGCCTCAAAGTTTAAATTGAAAGATTTATTGTCGGCCATATTTTTCTGAGCTATAAAGGTTGTATGGAATGAGAGGTTTGATGCTAGAAAGCTTATAAGTAATGAACTCTTAGTGTAGTGAGCGGCGTAATGGGGCATCCATTATTTATAGACGAAATTTAGGGCTACCAAAACCCTTACATCATATTCTAAATATGGCCTCCAGACCTTATCCGACGCAATGCCAACGGTCTCTGATAAGCATGCCAGAAAATAACAAAATATAATCAAATACAAAAGATTTCCTCAAAAATTTCGACTAACTTTTGACTCTTGCTCAAATTATTAAACTAATCGCCGCTTCAATTTATGACTTCCTAACTCTGTATTTGTCTTATCCAATAATTCTAAATCGAGATATTACTCCATGAACGGGTAGTTTCATATTAACCTTATCTAGGTTTCTAATCCGTGGCTTTGCCCTAAGCTTACACATTTTCAAACATACATATTAAAATAAAAACTTCTCACATTTACACATATCAAGTGTTACCATAAAGTGAGAAATTTTTTTTTTTTTACCTTTCTCTTGCCTCTACGAGCATATATGTATGTATGTATGTATCAACATAGAGATACATCATTATCTATATATTTTCATCTATTTAAGTCCTTTTTAAATTTCAGACTTCTCATTCTCTGAATGTATGTAGAATCATTACATATTATTCCTGGCCATAACAAATAGCCTTTACTCTCAATGCATGGACAACATACATATATGTCATATGTATTTAAATACATATAATCACAATATAATTCAATCAATCCTGTATATTATACTCAACTGAAGGCTTTCAAGAACAATACAAGAAAGCAGAGAAATACATTTTAGTTCATCATAAAAGCATCCAAGGCAATCTTTAATGGCTACGCTGTCGGCTTCTTAGAATTTCAGAAAATGCCAACAAGAGAAATGAAAAATAAACAAGTATAAATCGGCCGCAAATCCACCGAATATTGACTTACGTGGTTTTGCCATTAATGTGACACACTGTTGACACGCATGCCTACCCTAGACTTCTGGCTTCCAGCTTGCAGAAATCTATAGGTTGAGCGTGTAGGAGTGCGGCGAAGAGATATCTTCTTTGGCTCTAAGTCTAAATTTTTCTCTATAAAAACTGCCCCGGAGTTCTCAGTTACTACACCACAAGGAGTAATCATCTCTGAGCCTACAACTTCTCAGCATTCCTCTCTTCTCATACTCCCACATAAATTTCTAAATTTTTTTCCAAATCATGGCCACAAGGAAGTACATTGATCTCACAGTGGAGGCCAAGGAAGAAGAGCTCGACTTAAACTTAAGTCTGGGCAAAGACAAGGGCAAGAGACCTTTTGAGGGGTCTCAAGAGGATCAAAAAGAGAAGAAGATAAAAATTGAGGAAGCTGAGGAGATTAGCACTGGCCACACGTCAGAAAACAAAATCGCTTGTCTAGAGAAGGAGGTGAAAAATCTGAAAAAAATGATAGAAGACCTGGAGAAGTTAACTAAACGCAATAATGCGGCAATGACTTCAAGAATAGACAGGTTCTTCTATTGGTCTACCCAATGCTTCTGCAATCAACAACAAAGAAGTGTTGATTGTATGAATGGGATTTACACTACCCTTCGTGACATTGCTCAGTCTCTTGTTCCAAGAAATGGTCGAGGGGTGATGATACAATACAATCCTCCTAATCCGAGACCACCTCGCTTTTAGATTACTCATGCATGAGTAATTTCCTTTTTTTTTTTGCAATGTAATCCTTCCGCTTTTAATGCCAATAGTTTCTTTTACTAGATGATACTCTAAATAATAATAATAATAATAAAATGAAGAAAGGTAAAAGAAATTAGCCACACAAAATCAATGACAAATTCAGCTTATAAAGCCAATCACATAAAAATTTAATGACCCTATAAGCTGTCACAGAGACAAACAGAAGTTCTGTACAAGTCTCGTTGTCTTTCCTCTTATCATACAGGAGTAGATGAAGGCATCACGTGTAGATCAATTAAACTTAATATTATGCCCTTGAATTGTCATGAATTCTTGCTTAAGAGCCTCGACTCGCAAGCTTTCCTTAAACTAACACTCTGAGGCACGAACTACTATAAGAACGTCTTTTTAGACCATTCCAATCATACATCACGTTTAACAATTATGAATGTTCATACGCCAACAGCCTACCTTTAACATGCTCTAATTGTTCCAATGTTACAAAACTTCTACATTGTATATATATATATATATATATATATATATATTTTGAAACACTTCTATCACATAGTACCATCATGCCAATCCCTAACTAAACAAGTGCAACTTTGACGAGTCGCCCCTAGAGAAGACTTATAACGTACCTCAATATCTCTTATGCTAGGTTCCATTTTACCGTAGTATCTCCCTTAGGGAAAAACTACCTAGCCCACATCTATTTTCTCAACCAAGCTTTTATCAAGGAACATATTATTTAGGACTTACATCCTCTTCCATAAATTACATCTGTCTGGCATCTATCAAAATCAAATCTTGATCTGCCTCACAAGGGTTCTTTCCCATTCTTGCATTAGTAATCTGCGCTATATTCTTTGCAAAAATCTTTCTTGAACTCTAGCCCATGCCTCATAATCAACTTTACCCCATTTAATACATCACTCTTGGCCCAGCCCTCAAGCCATATTCTAGTAATTACTAATCCTCAGCTTTCAGAGTACACTACAGAGTTATGTTCCCAATTTCTCAAAAAGAAAAATTTCATACAGAGATCACCTTTTCCATCGGTATAAAGATCATACCTCCAACAAGTTCCAAAGTTCCACATATGAAATCAATTATCTCATATTGTAACAAAATTATCTCTAACTAACTCCATCAAAGGGTAAGTTATGACAAGAACACTCAACTTTACAAGGTCTTTTATGGAACCTAATCCCATGGTCATGCCGCGGTTCATGACAATGGAAAAGGGCCCACAAAGAACACTTTGCTCTGTAATCTATAGGGGACCTAAAAACCACCTCTGATACCAATTTGTCACATCCCAAAACTTACATGTGATATAAACATAAAATACCTAGGGTGTACCTCCGTGGTACCCCATAATCTCTGTGAACATTCTTAATATCCATAATTATGTGAATCATAAATATTCCAAGAAAGATATTTTGTATACATATTCAGAAAATGTTCAATCTTCAAACACTATACAGTACTATACAACCTCCCAAGCCTAGGTGACCTACTAGATTACAGAGCGTTTCCTAATTCTTACCAATTCTTTACCAGACAAAAGTGGAGTATATCCTTAAAGGCTATAAATTCTTCTCCTCAACCACTGTATCTGAAAAGATAATCATGGAGAGTGTGAGTTTATCATAACTCAGTGAGTAAACAATTGTACATGAAAATATCATAAGCACAAACACCACATTTACTAATACAATCAATCTATCATTTATTGTAAATAATTATAGTATTACACTTGTCTGAATTTGCGTATGATTTCTTGGGTGATCAATCCCTCAATCACTTTGCATTATATGCCATAGATACTTGCACTGAGTGACTTGGGAATTTAACCCTCAAACTCTTGGTGCATAAGTTTCACAATTATACACTGAGTGGTATAGGACTCTAACCCTTTCAAACTCGTGCATAGGTCTTCACATTTATACACCGAGTAGTATGAGACTCTAACCCTTTCAAACTCGTGCATAGGTTTTCACAGTTATACACCGAGTAGTATGAGACTCTAACCCTTTCAAACTCGTGCATAAGTTTTCACATTTATACACCGAGTAGCATAGGACTCTAACCCTTTCAAACTCGTGTATTAGATCTCGTAGATCTTTTGCTCATCAATAAAATAGTGACAATTTATCACAATATAATTACTATGAAATAAATGAACTTACACATACTTTTATTCCCTTGAATGTCTATCATCAACCATAACAATCATCATATATTATCAACAGCGAGACTGATTATTTCTCACTTCAATAATGTTATAAACAAGACTTGTATTGTATTTTATCTAATAAGATCACATTAATTTAGTAAGGCTATTCACTTACAAAATGTTCCAATTTATTCAAGGAACAATCACATCTAGTTCTTTAGTCAACTAGAGAAATCAATTCTCAAAGGTAATAAAATACCTTCCAATGATATTGTACTTTTTCTCAACCTGAACACACACTGATAAACTTCTCAATTTCACAAATAACGCAAATGGGATTTATATTGTGCTTTGACTAATTTATTAAATTAATTTTGCAAGGTTGCCTACTCACCTGGATTCCACGCTCTCGGCGCTCCCACCTTGCGCCCCAATCATCCCTATTGTAACCAGGTAAAAACCATTAGGGTTACAAAATAGAGAAATTTCCTATCACTACTCTCGACCTTTACTTACATCTTAAGTCATAACTCCTAACTGGTAATGAATTTCTAAATGACATTTATACCATTGGAAACTAGACTCAAAGAGCTTTCCAACAATATAAAGTTTGCCCCAAACGGAGTCCGGATGAAGAAGTTATGACTGATTGAAAATAAGCTAAGGCTTTTCAGCATACCTGGCGCCTGGGCGCCAACACAAGCCTGGCGCCTGGGCGCCACACCTGGCGCCTGGGCGCCAAGCCCCTTTTCTTCCCAAAATCTTCTGAACCTTGGCGCATGGGCGCCAGGATCGCGATCTTTCGCGATTCCTCTCGGTTTTGGCTCAGATCCGGCCAAATCTTCACCGTTTTCCATGATTTCTTCCATAAGATCTCACCCTTAATGTCTAAGGAGCATTTAGACACCAAAAACACCAATTTTAATCGAGAAACGAAGCCGGAATCTCGATTTTTACCCCAAACTTTCTGAAAACAATAAAATAGGAAAAAGCTTGAGAAATAGAAATTTCTACCTTAATTCCTTGCTTTCCCTACGTTGCTTGGCTCCTAGAGGCTCGCCCCGTAGCCCAAGATCCACCCTCCAAGCCCGGTTGTGGAGTTGGAGTGTAGAGAGAGAAAGAGAGGAGAGAAAGTGAAGAGAGAGAGAGGAAAGGAGAAAATGAAGAAAAATTAGGTGAGGCCGCCTATTTACTCGCCCGGGGTGAAATTATCACTGGCTCTTCAGTTGACCCTCAGTCAAGACTAGTAAAAGCAAATTCATAAATTCTTGCCTCGGGTGATTCTAAATCCTAATTGCCCCACAATTTTCTTATTTCACTTTAGTCCCTCTCAGAGTCTCAAACTCCACTTTAACCTCGAATCCATCATCTTTTTGGTACCGGACTCATAATTCATTCCCATAAGCTCTATTCTTCTTCTCAGGTTTCTACTTGGTCATTTCTCAAAAGCACTCCATACTTTCTTTTCTTTTCATTTTAGTCCTTGAGAATTTGTAAAATGTCCCAAATTAAAATTTTTGAAATTTCTATTTCCAAATTTCCTTTACTAATTCAAAAAGAACATTTCTCATGTAATTAAATTTTTCAATAAACTTCAAATAGACTTTAAATATTCATGAAAATTCTTGGGATATTACTGTGGGCTTCGACAAGAAGGCTTTATTCTTCACCTAGATTACGGCAAAATGGGCCTTGCGACCCACGACACTATTTTTAGGGAGCAACATTGCACAGGCACGACAAGAAGAAACCCTTACGTATTGTTTGGTAGGAGGGGAATGGAGGGGAAGGGAAGGGAGGGGAGAGATTTTTTCAATTGGACCTTATTTGTTTCAATTAGTTAGAGGGGAGAGCAGGGAAAATGTAAGTGAAAAATTTCTCCCCCTCTCTTGTTTTCTTTCCCTCCAAAAGTGGAAGGATTTGGAAGGAAAGAAAATTATAGCAATGTAAAAAATATAAGTGCCCTCAATAATTCTTTTTAATACCAAGATTGCCTTGTAACTTACTGTATTTTGCTTCTTAAATAATATATTATTAACATATTTTGACTATATAAAAGTATTAGTATTATTATTATTATTATTATTATTATTATTATTATTATTATTATTATACATAAATAATATATTATATGTATAACTAAATAATAAAGGATAATAAAAAAAAATAATAATAATAATAAACTGATAAATTAATAAGGACCAAGATATCATTTTGGTCCCTCACAGATGTCTTTTTCTCAGTTAGTCACTTACAAATTTTTGTTATCAATCTGGTCCCTTATAGATTGATATGTTATTAATTTAGTCCCTTGTAGATTTTCATTCTCAATATGTTGATATGTTATTAATTTAGACCTTCACATATTTTTATTTTCAATTTGATCTCATAGATTTCTATGTTATCAATTTAGTTCCTTTATCAAAAGTTGTTACCATCAAAAGTTATGGCCAACAAAAAAAGAACTAAATTGATAATTTATCAATTTGTTAGGGATAAAACTGGGAATGAAAATAAGTGAGAGACTAAATTGATAACATATTAATTTATAAGAGATCAAATTGAGAATATAAATTTTTTTGAGGGAATGAATTGATAACATATCAATCTGTAAGGGACCAAATTGAGAATGAAAATTTATGAAGGACCAGATTAAAAAAAAGGACATATGTGAGGGACCACAATAGGATTTTAATCAGTTAGTTAAATTTTACTAAATTATTTTTTTGTTTCTTCTAATAATAAAATTATTTAGCTTCTTTTCTTATTATGATAAGAATAAAATTAAAATTTTATATGATTTTTAAAACACATTATATAGTTGAGATGCTTTTTAGATGAATCAAATTGAAGCTGCTAAAATATTATATTATTTCATCATAACAAATGAGTTAACTTATTTGAATATAAGTGATAACAAATTTATCATATTCTATTGGTCATACAATCAAAGGGTTATAATAGTCGTGTTATTTTATTTTCCCTCCCCTCCCCTTACAAACCAAACAAAAGAAAGTTTATTTTTCCTCCCCTCCCATCAAACTAAACCAAACAAAGAAATTTTATTTCTCATCCCCTTCCCTTCCCCTCCATTAAAATCCCTTCCCTCCACTCTCCTCCTTTTTGTTGAACCAAATAGTCCCTTAAGAAATTTTACTAATCATGGGTTGAGGATGGAGAAATCGGGTTTGAAAATTTGGAAGAAAAACAAGGAAAAAACTGGATCTGGAAAGCTTCGATCTCCCAAAATAGTTGATGAAAAAAATTTGATTTTTAAGTATATGATTCTTGTAATAGTGTTAAAGAGAACACCCAAATCAATTTTGAAAAACATTAGTTGGTTTGGAAGAAATCGAGTTTGAAAGTTTTGGGGAAAAAAGGTTTAAAAGAAATTCTTAGATCTCGTAAAAAGTTCGATGAAACTCTTTGATTTTTAGATATATGATTCGTGTGATGGCGTTTAAGAGGAACCCCAAAACAATTTTAAGATTAGTCAAACAAAGATTGCTAAATCGGACAGAAACAAAGTTTCAGATCTAGGATTCATGGATTGTGAAAATTTCAGATCTATTGTGAAAAATAATAGCTAGAATTTGTATTAACCAGGCTTTGATACCAATTAAAGGATTTAAATAAATTAAATCGAAGAACTTGATCAATTTTAGATACAAGATCATAGCATATTAATTAACATGTAAGTAGAAGAATAGATCAAGGATGTGTATCTAGCATGACACCGCAATCCATTGACGAATATTGAAGGTATCAATATTGAAACACTGATAGTGAGAGAATACCTACTCTCTATGTAATAAGTTTTTTGTACATTGGTTAAACTGCTTAATATAGAGTCAGTTTATTAATTATCATATGAGAATAGAGACCTCTCAATAAGTTATTTAATGAACAATAAACTCATCACAGACCATTCACAACAAAAGTCCAATAATTATATTTATAAGTTGACCTAGTACTATATTAAAAATAATAATTTTATAATTGATATAATAATAATTTTAAATAATATTTTAATTATTGATTAATGTTAATTCACATAGGATAAATATTTAAATAAAAATTCAATTATGTAGCGTGATTAGACAGATAAGTAGCCTATATACACACGGTGACTATACATACTTAGTGTGTGTGTCCTGATAATTGGTTAGAAGAGTAAGGGTGACAAAAGGTAATATGGGACGACAGTGATACTGTTGGCTTTGGCTGATTTTGTTAATCCTGGTGACAAATGGCTGTGTCTCAAGGGCAATCTAAGACTACACAACAAAGCAGAGCAAAGATTGAAGGGTGGGTCATTTCAAAGCATGCGGTTCTTCCAGTATAATCCAAAGTCTTGATGCGGTCATGCAGTGGCGTATCTAGATCCTCGGTCTAGGGGGACAAATTTTATTTCCAAAATATTGCAAGAGCTAAAATGAAAAAAGAAGTTTAAAATTTTGGGACCAAAATATAAATTTTCAAAATATTGTACTAAAACTATAATTTTAGCCAAAAAGTCAAGGGTTAAAGTGAAAAAGAAGTTTAAAATTTGGAGCTAAAATATAAATTTTTAAAATATTGTACATAAAACTGTAATTATAGCTAAGGGGTCAAAATGAAAAGAATTTTAAAATTTAAGGTCAAAATATAAATTTACAAAATATTATACCTACTTCTATAATTTTAACCAAAATTTCAAGGGTGCAAGTGCTGAAGACAATGTGGCTCCGCCACTGCGGTTATGTGCCGAGGCTGTTCAAACTTAACAGAACTATGTAAAGCTTGTTCAAGTTGATCTAATGTTGAAGGCTACCTTTTAAGGAATGATTTACTTTTTGTCATTTCCAATTTACCTTAATTTCAAATAACAACGCAAATGAAAAAGCAGCCTAAGTTTGACAGCTTGTAAGAATTGGAATGAATAAGTGCTCCACTGGTGTTTTATATATATCAAACTGTAGTTAAAAGTGTATAAGACTCTTTTGTGTGGCTCTGTGTTGGAGTGGATCTGGACGCCATTAACTCATATTAAATAGTATTACATTTAATTCGATATAAGATTTATTAGAATTTTGTTATTCCTCAACCGCTTGGGCTTCTTGCGTTTTGATAATTGGCTTTTTGAGACTTGGTCACAATATAGAAATCTATAGCCAATAGGTTAGGATGGGTCGAGTGATATTTACATTATGGGCTGCTAGTCTAACTCGGTAATAACTCATAAGCTATTTTTTAAAATATAATTTTTAATCACTTCAAATCATTATTTTTTTTTATTGGGACTCATTCAGTTAGATCAACTTGTAATTTGATGATCTGGTAATCAGTTTGGTTTTGATCATTTGTTTTGATTGAATTATAAGTGATCCGATCAAAATTTGAGCACTTACAATCCAGTCTTTTTTTTCTTTTTTTATTTAAATTTATAATCTAAGAGTGAAAACAAAATAAGCTTTGGAAGAAATAAAATTAATGATAATAATATTATAAAACATAAAATATTATTTCATGCAACTCATGTATATTATTATTTTAACAATGAAAGTTGAACAATGTTAGTAAAAAAAATTATAATTTCATATAATATTAAAAATAACAATGAAATATTAACAAATTATTTTAAATTTTAATTTTATTATTTATTTAGTTATAAATGATTATATATATTTATTAAATATGAAATTCGTTCTAAATTATTTTAGAATTTATTTTTTGAGATACTTTGATTTTAAAATTAACATATAAATTATTTATTTTATTTCTTTTAATATTTATTCGTGAATATATATATATATATTCTCCCAGCTCAATATTTGATCTATTGACCTATGCAGTTAGACTAATGAATTGGTGACCCGGCCTATTCTCTAAATTAATGACTAGGTTGATTCTTAAAATTATGCTTTAAATTATAGAAACCAAATATTGAAATTATGAAAATTTAAAAAATTAGATTAAATTCTAAAAAATTAAATTAAATAAATAAAAATTAAAAGAAAACCCAATAGATTATTTTTTGGACAAAATAAAATGACAATAAATTAAAGTTACATAAAATTTTTCAAGACTTAAAAATCAACTATTACATCACAAGCCTGAACTTATAAAAAAACAAAATACATGGTTTAGGGTAACACATCTTAAAACAATATCAAAACCTACACAACAACATTAGAAGATTTCAGAGGGGCAACACCCTCCTAAACTCTAAATCAAAGCTGGTTTAAACAAAGCCAACATATCTTTAAACTTTAGATCGAAGCTGGTCTTCTAGTGAGCCACTGCGGATGATTTGCCATTCCCTTTGCTTCTTCAGAGGGGCCCGCCCCCAAAGGCATCAGTGAGTTGTTAGAAAGAAGTGACGCCAGAGTAGATATGGAAATTTCTAGTGGCCACCGCTTGCAATGGTGATGTGTCTAGCAATTTAGTTTGCTTGGTGGGGGCATCAACAGCTGGTTGGTAGAGAGAGGAGAGATGTCATTGTTGGGATGTCAGAACTTCAAAAAATCTTCTTCTAAAGAGAGGAAATCTTTTACCAAAAAAAAAAAGAAAAAAATTCTCACAGAAGGTGAGAGAAGAAGAAAAATGTGGGGGGAGAGAACGGTGAGGGCTACCTAAGCCCTCATCAGCAGCGACGCCTTTGAAAAAACCCTAGCAGAGGACCATGTTGCTATGAGAGAAGCAGATGAAGGGTTCTGTACTTAGATTATGATTAATTAGGTGACCGAAATTCCAAATAGATCCCACTTTATTCTAGTACACCTAAGCCACAAGACTTTGGTGGGCCGAATAAAAGTTTTTTTAAAATGAATTATTAACCAATGGTCAAAGCCCAAATTGACAACATGAATCCCTTCTTCCATATGGTTGGGCCTCAAATTTCACTCCTAGTATTAGAGTATTTTACTGACCCCCATAATCTAGAAACAAAAAAGTCAAGCTTAGCCGAACAATCAGATAGGGCAGCAAGCCTTTAGCTAATGGGCCCCCGAAATTTCATTTCTTCTATGTCTATTTTGGCACTACACTGACTAAAATTAACGTCTCTTTTATAGTTCAAAATATGAAGGATTTTTTTTTCCTACTTTGATTTAACTTCATGTTAGTGAGTATGCAATTGGTTGTTATTTGTTAGCCTTCTCTTTTTCTCATTAATTTGCTTCAATAGCTCGACGTAGTTTCCTGTTTTGGCTAAGAACATGTATAAAAAAATGTATTAATTGGGTAGTACTGAGATCCACGTTAAGATTAGTATATATATATATAATTGCGTGTCACTTTAACAATACATCGAAATGATAATACCAATTTAGATAAATTTAATACGTGTCATCTTCATATATATCAAACTTAATATTTAAACTATTATATACTTTTAAATATATATTAAAATATAGGCATGTCCTGGTCCTGGTGGTTCTATTAACAATATTGAAAATAGCGCAAAAATGATGTCATTCCAGAAATAAAATAATCAGCATGCTTTTGTCACGTATATGATTTTTTTACTTTACTAGTAAAAGGCCTTAACCTGGTTAATTATGACGAGACCGGTGCTAATTAAAATTGATTGACTGCTGGAATTCTGTCTCGAAACCTGTCTTATGCCAGCCATTCTTTCCATATATTTTCTCTCAAATCGAAGATTGCAAAGGGACCCAAGTCTTGTGCTAGCCATGATCTCTACGACGAGAATATACTTGATTCTTGAATGGTGATCTTATAATATACATGAGTAGATTTCCCACAGAAACAATTCAAATTTTGGTAGATGGTGCTTGGCACATGATTGTGAAATTTAATTTGTAAGGATAAAACGGGGTAAGACAGCAATGATTCCAAACTCCACTGCCCCGATTTTTTGTTTGTTCTCATTTCTTAATCTTATTATTATTGCTATAATTGGCAGTATTATTTTGAAGGGGACATGTAAACTAAAATGCCTTCCATCATGTACCATCGTCTGTGTTTTCTACCCATTCACATTAATTGGTTAATTTGTTTATTTCATTCCCCTTTGCTTTTTCATTCCTAACTTACCAAATGGGAACTCCTAAATGAGCCACGACACGTATAATGATCATAAATTAGATGGTAATTATAATTATATTAGTCATCACGCATTCAGAGAGCCAGCTATGCGAATGGTGCATGTTTCTGTGCCGGAACAGTTGACCTACGAAGTCAATAGTCATATACCATTTTTTAATACTTTAGTGCTTTCTCATTGTTAGGTATTGACTGTTATGATTAACCACTGGTGGATATTAGGACTAATTACACATGGACGTATTCTTAAGAACTGACACCACTTATCACCCAGAATAATTGTGATTGTTAAAAAAATGTTTTCAAATGTACTATATATATTTAATTTAGAGGCCCTTGATTGATGTATATTTTCGGCATTAATTGGGAGGTGCGCCTGATGATTTTAGTAGCCTAGGTAGTAGGTTTTCTTAATAAAGCTATGTATCTATGGTATCATGGTGTGATACTAGTCACTGAATTAAGCAGTGCATACATATGATTCGGTTGGTAGGTGTTTCTTTCTATTTAGATGAATTATAATGACTATAATTCCACGCATTTGTACAATTTAAATAATATAATCATGACTTCATTCACTATATCCTTAATGGAATGCATTCATTGCAACTATTCTACATGAAACTTGACCAAATTTTATCGTCCGTACTAAATTATGACTTATGAGTGAAAGAGCAAGTGTCATTGATTTAAATTTTATACAGCCAAAAAAAAAAGTAAAAAAGAAAACAGAAGCATCCCGTTGAAATTAATAGCTAGGGGGTTGTATCAACTAATAATTCAAGGTGGTCGATCGATCTCCAATATGAAAAAAAGTGAAAAGACAGAAAACGCACGGCTTCAGGTGCCAGGTGATGATCAACAGGAAGAAAACAAAAAGAAATTCCATACCAGAATTTCATCACGTGCGCCATATTACATATATAGAGAAAGAGGTGTCCTGTTCTGTTTATCTTTTAAGACAGTGATCCGCATATACACATATATAGTTTGTTTCCTGTGATGCTCCTAACGTGTGTGTACAAACACACTATCAGTTGCATGTTATGATCGATATATACAGTGATATGATTAGTAAAGTACATCATATATTTTCTTCGTAATTAATCTAGAGATAATTTGCAATTGCTTGATTGATACTAGAAGGGAAATCTATAGCAAGTCCGATTTTTTTTCCCCTTCAAAGCAACTATATATATCCCAATGTTGGTATTCAGTGATAGATCGGGACATGATAATATAATTTATATAAGCTTAATTTAAAAATGAGTAAACAGTTTAAAGTTTAAAGTTTAATCCTGAGGCATGTATAGAAAGGTAGCGCGTGGGCCTGCAGAATCTTTCACTGGGGAGGATAGCTTAGAGCGGAATCGCTTTGAATGTAAAGCTGGTAAAAAGTCATCTCTTCACTCCTCCTCTAGATGTTATTTTTTACTTTTTACGTATAAATTAATATACTTTTAGGTCTACGTATGGCCTACTCGTACTCATATTGCTCAATCTTTACTTCTTACCCTCTCTCTACATCAACATCCCAATGAAGTCCACAACATTCCCAAAAAGTGCGAGGCTTCCCTCCCCATCTGAACATAAATTGGAAAAGTATATATGTATGGAGATCAACATGATAGCTTTGCGCACTTAATATTATTATCATTTAAAACCAAGAAATTTGGGTGGCACATCAATTTGAGCTTGGTTGTTGTATAAAAATAGCAGTCTTAAGAGAAAACCCTCAGCATTGTAGTAGTATAGCATACTTTTATGGGATTTAAGAATTTAGTGAGATGAGAAGGGATCGAAGGTGTATAGGATAAGGCATCCTTCATCCTCAGTGGAACGTGGGGAACCAAAACAATAATATGTCTACATCAGCAATCATTCAAATTGACCCCACTTTCTCCCGCCTTTTTCGTTCTACTTCCGCTTATAAATACTCTTATTTATTATGTTCATTTATGTTAAAAAAAAAAAATTCATGTATGTAAATAAAAAGGGTAAAAAGCAAATTATGTTACATTTGCATCAGCATGATGAGGTAGACGCGATATATGGTAATGGAGTATATATGTTAGGGCTTACGACTGAAACTTGCTGAGACTAGATTGTTGGCTTTTGATTGGCTTATTTTTGAAGGTTTGGGCTGAGGCATACTTGTTAGTTATGTTTTTGACAATTATAATGATTAATGACCGAGTAGAGAATACTTGGCGAATGGTGAAATGAAACTGTGGGTTTTGATTTGATGAGAAGGTGAGCGCGTAGGCATTGGGTGGGAGCAAGAGGGTGTGGGGACAGGATGACACTTGGATCACGTATAAGACTTTTGCTTCACTCCTTTGCTACTTCCAGACAAACCTCAAGTAAAACCATATATCCTTTACCTTTTTTTTTTATATCCTTTACCTTTTATCATACCTTTTTTTTTCATTTATTTGTTAAGATTCAATTTTAGTATTTAAAAGATTATAGTTATTTTAATTTAATTTTTAAAATATTAAATATTATTAAATATTTTAATATTGTATTTATTTTAATTAATTTGATTTTTTTTTGTTAAAATAATTTTTGATAATAATAATTTTGATATTTAACAACGATAAGGTTTGTTTTTCTTTTTTTAACTTAGCAACAAAGTAATTAAATCAAGATAAATGAAATATTTTAAGGTTTAAATTAAAATATTTAACCTTTTAAAAAATTAAATCAGTAATTTACCCAATTTTTTAGAAAAAGGCACCCCTGAGCTCTAGGCGGATGAACCGATCCGGGCTGTGCCTTGACGTACAGGCACGCACAACCATCAACTACTTTCAGCCACGTGTCGCTCTTTGAATGGATGGTCTGCTCTTCTCTGACTTGACCTTCGAAGGAAACAAAAACAATATTAAATAACAAAGGGGGGGGGCCCACTTGCAAAACCCCGAAGACGCGACACAAATGGTGAGGCTCATGATCGTGGGCTAGCCCACGCCGAACCATGAGCCGCCCGCCAAGCACCGAGCCCCGACCAATGTTCCAGGGGTGGGTCCCACCCACCATCCACCAAATAAAAGCCACACAAGGGTGGGGTTGTTTGTTCTCTGGAGGCTCACATTCCCTGTCGTTGGGAGTGAAATATAGAACATCTGAAAGGCCAAGTTGGGTATGAGAAATATTGCGGACCAGCCAACAACCTGAGTAAGAATTAATATAGTATTATTATGTAATTGACGGAAACCTTAAAAATGATAGAGGTGTTGTCCTAGTCTTGGAGTAATTTAATTATTTGCACTTTTTGTGTTTCCTTTTGGCTTTTGGAACCGAGTGGGGTTCTTCGCTTTTTCCATTTCCACTTTCACACACCACAGCAGGCAGGAGCTGCAGCGTCGTGTTTGGCGGGCACCTAGCTATGACCAACAGGCGCACACACGTACTACTGCTCCCTTATTACCCTATTTTTGGCCTACACTTCATTATAATGGAAAAGAGTGTAACACAAGTTTAATCCACCAAGTCCCTTCATTTAATTAACTAATTAAAAGAAAGTTGAATTAATTAATCTAATTTGTCTCTAAACATAGTTCAATAATATTTCTAAGTACAAGAATTGTGATCCGTCCGTCTACTATCATTATTACCATATGCTATATATCTGTAATTAAATCCAATCGTGTACAGCATGTGGCATGAATGAACTCAAGTCGGCGATGAAGCCAAGGTTGCATGTTCAATTCTCCTATTCTCCAAATTCCTACAATTTCCACAAGTGTGCTATAAAAAATCAACGATAACGATGCACATTAATATAATTCTTCACAATATGAAAATTTTCTGCAAAGTTCATTAGCATTATCATAATACAAATAGACATATATATATATATATATAGATGCATGCATGGCTGGATGGATAATTTCAACGCACTTGAATATTTTGGATATTAATATAGATGTATGTATATATTAGTACTGATGGATGAATGGCGTGTTTGCTTTGAATTTGAAATTACACAATTAATGAACAAGACAGTACAGCGCTGGGAATGTATAAGGAATAGTTAACAGCAGCGAAGGCGTGGTGGCCAATGGAAGTATGAACACTCAAGGATTTGGGGATCACATTCATTAAGCTGTAACTTTGGGTCATAAGTTCTTTCTAACCTATAAGGCCGGCCCATGCACTCCACTATAAAATTATCATCATCATCATCAAACGTTTTTCTTCATAAATATAAATAAGTAAATATTAATTAATTTGTTCCCATTCTTCCTAGCTCATATGGTTGCCAGCTTAATTTCCCGGTCCCAGCCACACCTCAAACTCGAAACATCAAATAAATAAATTTATATATATATAGTCTGCATCCATCAGTTGGTGGTGGATGGTGGTAGCTAAAGATTGACGCTTCTCAATTCGTGGAGCCATTTTAGCGCCACCATTTTTGGGCTGAAAACTTTTGCAGCAATCTAGCTTCAAGCCTCCAACTCACTAAGATAAGGAGAGACAATGTATTGAGAGGAATGGCTTACTAGGGTTCTCTTTCTCATATATAATTATTTATATATTAATTACATATCCTTTTTCCTTTCTTGTGCTTTTCCTTCCTATATTTAACCCCATCTCTTCTCCTTTCTTCCATTCTTGAACCTTCACTCTTCCTTCCCCTCACTCTCCTCCCTTCTCTTTTTCAGTTATATAATTCCTCGAGATCTGATCTCTCTCTCTCTCTCTCAATCAGACCAAAACCATTTGGGCAAGGAGAGGGGTTCAGTTCAATTCCCGAGGACTACTTATATAATTGTTCCCCCACCACTTTCTGCGTCTGATTTGTCCCCTTGTCTTTAATTTCCCTCCCTCTGTTTAATTTCTGTTTCATGTTGAATTCCATAACAGTCTTAAAGGTAGTTGATGAAATTAAGGAGGCTTCAAAAAGTTAGCGTGTATACATATACATATAACCCCGTGAATTAGTGCTGCATACGAGGTTGGTTCGATCAGATCTGCAAACGAATTCTACTTTTGGAGTTCTCACATATTGGGACAGCCATCCTTATACATATAACAAGGTTCTTCCTCCTCCCTCACCTCTTCAAAATATCATTCTACTATACTTTATCATGTGTGAATCTCTGATTAATCAAATCATGCATGAAAATGGTGGACGATCTATCTGACATGAAGTCAACCAACGTTAATTTGTTGCGTCCGACCGCAAACGACAACAAAATGACTGATGGAATCCAAATATGTGTTGGCGTTACAAACGTCATCACATGTATCGAATCTTCGACATGACTTTGATATGTTGTTTCGGTCAGAGTTACTATCTCATCAACACCAACCTCTAAATCATGCTTTCACTATTTCTTTTCCCCCTTTCTCCTTTTTGGTTTTGCACCCATACGCTAGTAATAATCTGTTGCATATTAACATGAAAAATCCAAAAACCAATATCTTTAATTCTTTCATATCGTTTGAATAATCCTTCAAATTATTCAGACGTATATTTACCTTATCATACATTTTTGAGCCCTCAATTAACTATATACAAGTTAAATTGTCAAATATATCCCACCTTGAGTGCTCTTTCAACCAGTCAATAATTTGTAGATACTAAAAGCAAAATAATATTCGATTATTTTGCCATTTGCTAAATGCCATTACACGAAGTTTTCCTCATCTACTCCAACATTCTTAATTTAATTTAAGACTCAACCTGTTAATGTTTAACAAAGTAAATCGTACTTTGATCATCATACTATTATTTTTAGACTGCTTGCCTGAAAATAGTGGTGACTTTTTTTTAAATTTATTTTTCTTGACGTTCTTACGTTTTCATCGTATTTTTTTGTCATTTAATTATTAAAAAATGTCTTTAATTAATTGTTATGATTATAAATAACAAGTAATTATTCCTTGGCTGTATCATGTTTTGATTTCTGTCTTCTTCTCCTTGTTTTTTCCCCTTATATGTTGGAACTTGTAAATGTTGCATAAATTAAATTAAATTAGGAGCTGGAAGTCATATAACAGAAAGGTTGATTAATTATATTGAATATATCTAATGAAGCTGTCTGAAGGCAGATTATTGGGGGATTGTCTGTAGGGTTGCCAATATTCTTAATGAATATATATCCATCAATGGCTTCAGTCACGATAATGTTGGAGACATGTGATATCAATCATAACTTTGCAATATTTTCAACGACAATGTATGATGAATCAAACTATATGTGTGTCTTGATATCAATAGTTCTTTTGATGATATACAAGTGATTATTTTTTTGATTCATTATAACTTGACAGAATTAAGGTTGTTATAATTTTTTTTTACTACATCTATAGAATTCTGTGACTGAAGAGTTGCTATTGATCAAGGAGTGTCGCATGTGAGCTATCAATTTTATTGACTAAAAACTATAATTTATATATTCGTTTTTTTTCTTTCTAGAAGGATAAATTTATCAATACATGTACAATTTAAATATGAATTTGGCAGTGTTTCAGTTCCATCTTTTGTTGTGAATTGTGGTTATTTAGGGACAAATATGTGGTGTATGTTTCTGATTTCCTCCCTGTGCAGTGATTTTATAATTGCACAAGCTGTTGAACAGATAAAGAAATATGAGATAGGTGTAAATAAAACTTTCACTAGATGTACTTAATATTTGTAAGTCATAATAATAACAATTGTTTGAATCCAAAGAATAACAAATGTTCGATTTCTGAAGATGTCAATTTAGAGAAGATTTTATTTTTATTTAGTTCAAAAGAGATTAATCTTTTATTCTACTAAATGAAAGGATAGGCTTAGTAAAAATTGAAAAAGCAAAAAAAAAAAAACTTTATATTTAGTCAGTGCATTAGTGTGTTACAAGGTTTTGAGATATAAAATGGATATATTATAAGTACTAGATAACACTAACAATCGATCTGCTGATACAAGTTAATTAACATTATCTTACAAGTATCACATCATAGTAACAGGACTAGAGCAATAATTTCATTTTTAAGGAATTTTAAGTTTAAACTTCAGCTGATCAGCTCTGTACGAAAAGTAACTCATTAATTTTTAGGAAGAAATATTGACTCAATTACAGTAAATGCAATGTCCTCTTCGTTGTTATTGCTTGCATCATCTAGCTTAACCTTTTTGTTGATCATGGGTGTAATATAAATCGTTTTAAGATCAGACTTATTATATGAGGTTTAACACCGAGAAACTGAAATGCTGTTAATTCTCTGAACATTCCAAAACCTCCTCATTTCAGAGCTAAATATCAGTGTTCACTGTTTTCTTTTTTATACTTCTATTATAGTTCAATATAAAAATATGCCAAAGAACGTTCCGTTGCGTACATATTGAAAGAAAGATCATGAAGCTGATTTTTTTCCTTTCTTCTTTCTTATCCATCTTCTAAGCAAATGCAGGTTTTACATCTCTGGGAGCAAATATGAATACGTTTTCGCATGTTCCTCCAGGCTTTCGGTTCCATCCCACAGATGAAGAACTTGTTGATTACTACCTCAGAAAAAAGATAGCCTCTAAAAGGATCGATCTAGACATTATTAAAGACGTGGATCTATATAAAATTGAGCCATGGGATATTCAAGGTACTGCACTTCTTATTAGGCCCGAGTAAGATTAGCCCTTCAGAAACATACAATAGATGTACATACATGTTTTATATACGCGCGAGCAAGAATTTATTATTACACACCATGACTTTTTAATTCAAATATGTTTTTGGTTTTTGTTAACAGAACTATGCAAAACAGGAGCGGAAGAACAAAATGAATGGTATTTCTTCAGCCACAAAGACAAGAAGTACCCAACAGGAACTCGCACGAATAGAGCCACAAAAGCAGGATTCTGGAAAGCCACAGGAAGAGATAAGGCAATCTACCGTAGGAATTGCCTGATTGGGATGAGAAAGACTCTTGTATACTACAAAGGACGAGCCCCCAATGGCCAGAAGTCTGACTGGATCATGCATGAATACCGACTTGAAACTAATGAAAATGCAACTCCTCTGGTAATCAATCCATTGACTCTACACTACAATACTGCACATTAGGTTGAGAACTGAATAAAAACCATGTCTATGACTAAAATAAATCAAATCGAACAAAAACCTATTAATCAATTTAAAATTTTGGTACTCAGATAAATCGAATCAAATTACATTATATATATATATATATATATATCACAAATAAAAAATAAACTAATGTACCAAATACTATTTTATCACAATATTGTTTAACTTAATTGAATATTTTATTTTCCTTTATCTTTATTAATATTATTTTTCTTTTGAATTTACAAGTGTATTATTGTTTTTTGTTAGTTTTTCTAAAAAAAATTGTGCTAAAGTTTAAAAATTGGGTTAAAAAGCAAAAGCCCAAAAATAGGTCCAAACCATTAAACTAAACAGATCGTGTTGTGGTTTGGTTTGAAATTAGTGACTAATATTGTTGCAGGAAGAAGGGTGGGTTGCGTGTAGAGTGTTCAAGAAGCGAATGACAAGTATGAGGAAGATGGGGGAGTATGAATCAACTTGCTGGTTTGACGACCAAGTGTCGTTCATGCAAGAGCTTGAATCTGCAAGGCCAATGTCTCAGTCTCAGTCTCAGTCTCACCCTTACTCATCGAATTACCACCACCATCACTACGTACCTAACAAGCAGGACCCACAATTGCAGTACAACATGCCCCATCCCCATGGGCATGACGCCTTCCTTCAACTTCCACATCTTGAAAGCCCAAGACTTCCTCATTCAGCCACCAGTTTGAGCTGCAATTCCATTGTCCCTTATGCCTATGACAGCAACACCAGTGGAAGTACCTTGCACTCTCCTTCACTGACTCAAGAAGATAACATACCCCATTCTCTTTATGGAAACAATGATCAAGTCACTGATTGGCGAGTTCTTCACAAATTTGTGGCTTCTCAACTCAGCAGTCCAAGTCAACACCAAGATGCTTCCAAGGAAACAAGTTATTGCGATACAGGAGCAGTCCACGTGGATGAGCAGACTACCATGGTAGCAAACGAATCTCAGAGGCCAGAAATTGGACAGCAGGAATATGCCTCCACATCTACCTCCAGTTGTCAGATTGACCTGTGGAACTGAACATTTATATATATATATAGCTAATATGTTGATTAGATGATGCATACTAATTATAAAGCGTGCATTTTAACGTTGGATAAAAAAGGGAAACTAAGGTAATACTCCCAGTTGGTGTCCTGTACATACTAAAGATGTCATGTATTCTACGAATTTGGACGTCTGATGCCCGTTGTATACATGAATACTAGGCAATCAGATACACCAAATACGCCAATATTGTATGGCCAAGGGTTGGTGGAACTGGTCCTTGAATGTTTAAAGTGATTTTCCAATTGCAGCTTTATAATGTTATTTGAAAATCCTTTGTATTGTAGCTGAGGTCCACTAATTTTTGAAATATATATAGCCTTTGATAAAAAGTATAAAGCATTCATGTTGGCTTTATACAGGGACAGTGTCTCCTCTAAAATAAATTTAACGTTCCGGTCCATACTCCTAGTATACTAGTACATATAACCAGACACAATTAATGCCTCATGCTTAAAGCAACTTTGAGAAATTATAAATATGTAAAATTGCACCCTTACTAAAAGTTACAGTATTTAATGCAGCAGTAGACAGTTGATCCTACCACCAACTAATTATACTTCTCCCGAAACCCACGGCCGGGTTCATATTTTGTACCAGTATCACGTAATGGTAGTTTTTTATAAGCATATATCATTACATGAAATGCGAAACTTTGAATTAAAATTAGTGAAGTGATTTTAAAAAAACAGCTAAATGAATAACATTTATAAGTCTTCTTCTAATACCAATTCTTTTGGTGAGTCATGAAACGACACGAGCATGCATGTTTACACTTGCAAGCAACATTCTTTTTGAAATCAGGAAAACTTGAAAATGATGAAATTTGTCCCCTAGATCCAGAACTAAATTTGTAAAGGCGGGGCTCTCAGGAAATGTTTGGTCATTCGTCAATAGGGCATTCACTACTAATTTGTATGAACTTTATTATTTCCTTTTTGCTGTAGTAGGGAGGCAGGGGATTCATATATCATGCGAAGTCATTGAATACTATGGAAGTCAATTAGGCCTATTCCTAAGTAATGCTGATCCTAGAATAGTGTGAACGGTCGAAGTAAATAACAAATAAATAGTGCATAATAGTGCATATACATATATATATATATATATAGCAAATGTTATATAGCTATTGCAAGAGCAAGATGCTGTAGCCGTGTAGCGTAGAGCTATAACATTAATGACCAAATAACTACTTAAAATGCAACAGCAAGCTTAGCCAAGAGCAGTTCATGCCTAACAAGTGGCTGGTACATATGTCAGCTCTGTGTTTTATATATGCCGCTAAAATTAATCCATGTTAAGATATATATAGTATATATATTGTCAGAATCGTTATAATTTTATCGGACGTCCTAAGAAGGGATATATAAATATAATCATGCATGACAGGCAGAAACTAGAAATTAAAGACATGCAATTAAGTGAGATGGCAAAGTAAACTACTTTGGCATTCTAACATATAAATATACATAATTTTGACATTTGAGTCATGAATTTAATAGTTCAGTACATGGCAGATGAAAAGAAGACCCTTCGAAAACCAAAACGCAGTGTAGTATCAAGCCATTACCTTCAGCGCTTCCCTTCTCGATCGAATCTGTTTATATGAAGACGATATTTACCGCTCTGATCATTCCCAATGGTCACAACAACTCGCAGCCAAGGTTCTCAGTCAGAGCAGGGAAGCAAATTCCACACACACGCACAGACACACATATATATACATATATTTTGTAAGATATTTTGATGATAAAGCTGCGGCAACCTTGAGTTTCAAGAGTACCATTGCGTGAAACGCATTTTGAAGATTATATATGATGGTTTAAATAACTGCGATACCAAAGCAAGCTTTTGAAGTGGCTAATGATGGACTGGATGGCGTTCAAGGACGACAATGGGCCGGCAATGCAACAAGTAGATAATTTGGTGAGTGAATTTTGGCCACAGAAATTTTTGTGTGGAAGTCAAGAATTGAGTTGTATTCCTTTTAAGCAATATGAGGCGACACAATCATTAGGCGTGCTCCCATCAACTTATACTGCATGTTTCAGCTCTCAGGCACATACACATACGAATGGGCACGCTTGCCGGAAGGATTCTCAATTCATACATCACAAACCAAAAGGGCTTCTCAAGTATGTATGTATGTATGTATGTGCTTCTTTCTCATTCTGACCAACTTTGACTTCGACCTCTACTCTCTCCTCGTTAGCCTTTTAATTTTCCCAGAAGTTTGCGTCACCTGTGTCACACTGAGAAGACAGAGATTATTGCTTCGCGGTTGCCCCAAAACAAGCAGATCACCAGCACTGATGTATATCGTGAGTAATCGAGTCAACCTACAGGATTTCTAATCATTATTAGGTGAAAAAACTTAAGTACAATCTTTTATACATTTATTATATATTAATATTTTAAATTAGAACATGACAAGTTGAAAACGATAAATAAATATATAGTATTAAAAAATAACTATATATATATGGTTTTTATAATTCCATATTGTATTACTAGTTATTTTAGAAAAAAAAAAAATCAAAGACATGTTTTTAGTACAACTGATAGCAAAAATATTAAAAAAACTTACATGTAAGTTATGTCCTGTGAGCAATCCTTCTAATTAGACTTATGATCAGCCGTTTGTCTCTAAAGACAAGCAGTATGTTAGATTTTAAATAGTATTTTTTTCTTTTAAAAAAAAATAGTGAAATTTGAACTGTTAAATTTCAGATCTAATCATCTACAAAGAGACAAGTAGCTTTAGAAAAAAGTAGTTGACCCTCTCTCTTTCAATTATTCCCTATATTATATATTTTATTAAAAATTTTATAATTTCTTTTAATCAAAAAGAATATTAAACTCATTTTATTTTTAAGCAGATGAAAGTCAAACACCCATGCACATGGGTCAAGGATATTAATATTATTTTCTTTGAACCTCTCCACTATCCAAAATCTCACTGAATTATAATTTAACTAATTTGGTTTGAACTAAATCAAATTATAAAATTATAAATCTGTTCAAACAATGATATGTTTAAGAATTAGCAAAAGTATATATATTGTAATAAATAAGTAGAGTTATATAAATGAATATGAATAGGAGAAGAGGGGAGGCACCAAAAGAAAACAGAGAAAACTTAGGGAGGACGAAAACAGAAGAGGTGGTCCAAATAAATTTACCAAACGCATGAGGAAGGATCTGTCAAGCGAATAGGGCGCCTCTCTCCATTGCGATGTTGGGGAAACCACCATTCAGCAGACAACAAGTTTTCTGTTTATAATTCTTGCCTCACTCTTTCTTTTCGGATCCATTTTAAAAACAGATCTTATCTAATCTGCCCCTTCAACACCGCCTCTTAATTCTTCCCAACAATTAAAAAAATAAATAAGTAAACACCAAGCAACTTCAATTAATGATAAACCAAAACCCAAATCAATTAACACCTATCACAAATTCAAACATGTCATCATAAATCAACCAGTTTCTAGGTTACCTTCTGTACATGCAATTTTCCTAATATACTACAATGTCAACTTTCTATGAAGTCCTTAAGGTGATAATATTCTTTGATCACTACAAGAATTACTTGTTTTTCCGACAGTCAAATTAGTAAGAAAAACAAAGATTTTAGTAGGAAAAATTAAACTGCAATTGATTTTCTACTAAAAATATTCAATAAATAAATCACTAGTCTCTAATTACATTTCGATTGATTTCTTACTAATCAATAATTGTTACTGAAGCCTTCCTACTAAATTTTAATCAAAGAGTATCACACCTCATCCTTTCTCCATGTGCCACCTGTCTGAGTGTGTGTGTATATATATATATATATATATATATATATATAAGACTTGTGAGCAACAAGTGTTGCTCAACATCCTGGATGTCGAGCATCCAATATCAAGTTGCTTAGATTTTTTTAAAAAATTTTGGTAATTTGTCAAACAATTATAAATTTTCAAATAAATATGTATTTATTATATTTATATGAATTTTTATATTTTAGTTGTTATGTAGACTTTTTTCATTATGTAAATTTTTAATTATTTAAAGAAAAAAGAATAATTAACTCACATTACATATTTATAATTTTATTTGAGGGCAAGCTCAAGAAATATTTTAAAATTGTTATTGCAAAAAAATATATCAATTTCAAATTTTGATGTAAATGAATAATAATATCAATTTCAAAAAAGAATTGTTTATTTTATAATAAAAATAGAATAATAAATTTAAAAATTTTCATAT
Organism: Biancaea sappan; assembly: GCA_037074585.1. NCBI lineage: Eukaryota > Viridiplantae > Streptophyta > Magnoliopsida > Fabales > Fabaceae > Biancaea > Biancaea sappan. The sequence continues at coordinate 28,526,041 of CM073500.1, forward strand.
GAAATAATCTAGTCTTCCTCTTCAATATAACTTTTGTATCTTGCTTCAATATAACTTTTGTATCTTGCTCTTCCATCTTTCTCTACACTATATCAAAATGCTCCTGGAAGATGAATTAATATGTCGTCTTCCATTTTACACATAAGAATCTATTCTTGTTTACACATAACATTAAAGATAGTAAACTTGAAAAAGGAAGATAAAAAATGAGACATTGAACATAAGAGAAAAAATTGATTACCTGTCGAGCAAATTGAGAACCTATAGATAAGAATGATATTGGGAAAAAAATAATCTAATAAGAAGAAGACGAAATAGAAATTGATATACATTATCATGAAAGAAAATCAAAACTCTTACAACAGAAAGAATAATGCAACACAAGAAAGAAATAGAGACAAATAATATCAGAAAATTTTACATGTATATATTAACTATGATATCAGAGAAGAGAAGAGGAAGATAAATGAGAGTGTAAGAAAATAAAGTGTGCAGAGAGCGAGAAAGAATCTTATATAATAATACTTAGGCGAGAGGATGAATATTTTCAAATATGCTTAAAATTTGTATCATCCCACCTAAAAAGAAGATTGATCGCACGAAAAATTGGACCTTCCTGTTGTTTTTTATTTTTAAATTTACAGTGAATTGGCAAATATGTAATACAAATAAAATTTTTATTAAATAAATAAATAATTACAACAATTTAATTTTATTTTAAATTATTTAAAATATAATTAATTATATTTAAATATACTAAATACACACTTGTTGAATACTACACATAATGCATATATATATATATATATATATATATATATATATATCATATAATATAATTATTATTGGTGCTCGACTCTGAGTGTCGAGCTTTCTGAATATCAAGCATCTAAAATCACAAATTTTTTTAATATGTTTTTTTTTACTTATATTTGATTATGTTGTTTAATTATTTTGGTTCTTTAATACAATTTCAATGCTCTATTTTTTATTATATATTATTTTTTATTACTTCTTAATTTATAATGGCTAAAAATTTTAACTACTTTTTTATAGCGTATCTAATTTTGTTCACTTTTTGGATACTTACAAAATTTTAATACATGATATTAACTAAAACTATTAAAAGAATAATAAACTAACAAAATGTTACCATTAAAAAGTATAAATAAACTTTACATGTTAAACTGTGTAAAAAAAAATTAACATATATATATATATATAATATATATATTACAAAATTAGACTATTAAAAAGTTACTTATTCTTAAAATTAGTCAAGGACAACAACGAAAATATTTATACTTGGTGGTCCATTAAATAAAAGCAAAATTTCTTATTTTAAAATTATATAAGCATTTATGAGGGTCTGCATTTAAAATTATATATATGTTTCTTACTGAGCATTTATAGGTTAGGTAGTAAGTAAATAATTCCTATTGATTGTTAGTTACTAGGTCAGTAGAAAAGATAATTTGAACAGCGTGATGTGGAACATAGATGATCCCAATGCCATTTCAGTAGGAAATAGTAAGTTAGTCCATTAGAAACTATATCAGTAGGAAACAGTCAAAAATTTTCAGTAGAAATTTCCATTCAACCCCATAGTGGATGTCCATCATATGGCCTTTGTACTGTCTTTTGTTATGTTTTTGACATTCATCACGATATTGAAGATGTTGAAAACATTTTTCTCAATATGCGTAACATCTAAATTGTGTCATATTAGATTTATTTTCTAGTATGACAATTCCCAAAAGATATTACGTTTTGTCCAATTGTGTATGACCCTATACTCAGGAACGATCATAGCTTGACCACATTTATGGATTAGAGGAATGTCACATACTTTGCTCCAAACTTTTGACCCATCTAACCACATAGGAGGTGATGATCTCTCTTCCCTGTTTCTGCAGAAAGCATTCTTATTCCTTCGATATGGATGGTCTAATAGCAAAAATCTTTGGTGACAATAAAAAACAATTTTTTTACCATGTTTCAGCGTAAACGCATGTGAGGCTTCATTGTAGACGAAGCAAGATAACTTCCCGGAGGTCATCAAACTAGATAACATTCCATAAGTGGGGACCCAACAACAATAATTAAAAAAAAACATTATAATACAATCAAGTTGATGTTTACCATTTCTTTCATGGCAAGGTAGATGCAGGAACCCAATAACAATAATAATAATAAATTATTACTCATACATCAGATAATTATTTTAACCAAAATTTCTTAACTAAAGCAACCTATAGAAACATAGAACCATGGAATTCTCATAATTACAAAACATAGATACTAATTCCAATTTCCTTGATGATATGATGTTTGGGGAATCCCTTGATGATATGATGTTTGGGCTTTAGGAGACAGTACCTAATATCAATTTGGTCAACAAATATATATAAGAATAAGTATGACACATTGGATATTCTTCCTATCAACTATACATAGCAGTAAGACTAAGAATGACACAGCTGGTTTATGTGTGAATGAGTTTCTAGTAACTAGTAACAAACAAATTCTTATCAAACACAATAGAGAAGAAAATGAAAAAAAAAAACAGAAGATTACAAGTTGTGGTGAACTGGTTGCACTAGAAAACTCAGAACAACTTGTATTCATTATCAACCAAAGCAATACTCTTTAAGAGGAGCAATACAACGGTAACACTAGCAGTTTTCGGGTGTTAGTATATTTGATTTTAAGGGATAATTCAAATACAGGAAAAATTTTTTCGGTTGCTTACTAAAGAATGCGAAGTTAGAGGTGGCACTGCAGGAAGAGTAATTTGTGACTGGGGGTTGGGAAGGTGTACACGTGGCACTAAAGGAGCCAAATAATTACTAAGTCCAAGTAGGTACTAAAATATAATAAAGGAAATTGTGTGGTACCTAGAGTATGAGGAATACCTGAGTTGGAGAAATTACGAATTAGTCATTACTCCACCATAGGAGGGTATATATAGTTGGTTATATCTCTTCCACCTCATTTGTCTCCCTCATTCTCATTCACCTTCCTCCTCCCTCCCATTTCTCCCTCAACTCCTTTCACTCAAGTTCAAGGCCCAAACTTTCGGTGACCATTCTTTGGTGAGGGATCAAGTCTCCAGAGTCCAACCACCACAAGAAAAGCAAGGAATCGAGGTAAGTATTCCACTTTCCCAATTTTCACTCTATTTTCAAATTTAGGAGGATTTAGGTAGGAACTGAGATTGTTGGAGATTTTTGGAGCTTGAGTTATGTTTTAAAACATTCCTTCGTGGTTAATAATGAAATTAAAAACAAGAATTGATAGGAAAAACAAAATTAAAGATGGGATTTAAGAGATGAATCATAAAAGAGGAAAGTTAGGGTTTTTGGGTGAAAATTCTTGATTCAAGCTTAGAATCTCAAAATTAATTGGAGGTTTTGATGTCAAAACATCTCCTAAACATAAAACATCCCTAATGAAAACCCGTGAAAATATTTGAGTTAAATGATTAAGAATTGAGCCAAAAGTGTGAAAAACCAAGAGGATTCATGAGGTTTTAGTGGAGAAAGGGGCTGGCATTAGGTGTCTCAAGACCATCAAGTCTGGGCACCTCAGGTACCCAAGCCTGATACGTATGGATGTCACATGCCCCACCGAGGGAGATATGACCAGCATGATGTGGAATCCCCACACCTTAAGCCTAACCTTACAAGGATACATTTATCGCTTGTATATGTTTAACTACATGCTCAAATGAATTCATGTTGTAATACCCAAGAAAAATAAAATATAAATGCGTATTTGCAAACTACGGTTATTATTTTAGTATACGGTACTATTCATATGTATAATACTATTTATGTATACGGTACTGTTCACTTATACAATTGAAATGTCAAGTACTAGATGTGGTTTGGTCATAAGAGAAAACTAGAAAGAAGTTCGTAGGAGAAAATGACGTTTTATGGGTGAAAATACCCTCAGGGACTAAAATGAAAGGACTGATTTGAAAAGAAACTTAAAGGTTTAAGGTAAAAGGATAGTTTTCCCTTTAAGTTTCAATAGTAACCAATAATTGCACAGTGAAATATTTTATTAGAAATGTCATTTTCATGAATAGTAAATTGAATATTTTATTAGCGTATAGTGACAAATAGTACCGTTGACTTTTTCTATAAATAGGCCCTTCCATTTCACTTATAAACTCACACCTTCAACTTCTCTTCTTCTCTCCTTAAGTTTCTCTTGCTCCGACGCTAGGCCTCTGAGATTTTAGGCCTTTCCTTTTCTGCTTAAGTAAGGATACTATGCCCTTTTTATGTCTTTCAAATTTTAGAAGTTATTTTCTTAAGTATGTTCTGTGGTTGCGGCTTTGCATGATCTTCCACATCAGAAAAACTGTCCTTAGCTGTCTATATATTATTTTAATTCTTTGATTACTGAAATAGGATGTAAACTGTGAAGAATACATGTCTAGAAAAGTTCTGGCTAAAAAAAGACCTGATTTTTAAGTGTGTCCATTGTGACCTTCCACTCTTTACTGGGAACTTACCTGGTGTACTCTTTTACAGATTGTATTCTTTATTTCTGGTATGAATAGTACCTATACGTATAAATAGTACTCTGTACGTATGAATAGTAACCATACTTATAAATAGTACCATACATATGAATAGTAATCGTACGTGTAAATTCTATCTGTACATATGAATAGTAATTATATGTATGAATAGTATTTTGGTACAAAAGTAACCCTGACTTTCTATATCTGATCTTTACAGCGGAACCTGAAATCCAGTTACGTGCTCTTCTTTGTAGCAACTCGGAAAAGTGACTTGGATACAGAATCTATGTGAGTGGATGACCTTGCTAACCGACTTTATTTACTTTTATTCCAAGTACAATATAAATTCCATCTCATATCGCAATTAGATTGTATATTTATTGATGATTGCTAGATAATGAAATTTATTGTTGATTTAAGATTATATTGATGAGAATTATGAATTGAGTATATAATACACATGGAATGGTTGAGGGCTTGACCCAAGATACCAATGCATGGAATTATACACATGGAATGGTTGAGGGCTTGACCCAAGATACCAATGCATAGAATTATACACATGGAATGGTTGAGGGCTTGACCCAAGATACCAATGCATGGAATTATACAAATGGAATGGTTAAGGGCTTGATTTCCCAAGATACCAATGCATGTAATGGTTGTAGACATGAATACATCTTTAAGCAGAAATATCGCCTACGGGCAGAACACGCCTTCGGGCGGGATGACATTTATAAGTGGGATGACGCTTTCGAGTGAGGTGCATGTGATTATTTATGAACTTTCTTATGATGAATTCCTCTTGACTTACATTTATCTCATGAATTATTAATGTTGTGAGTTTTTCACATGTTCATACATGATTATATGTACTTTTGGCGTGCATAATTAATTATATATGCGATAAGGCTATTTTATGGTGAGTCAAGTAGATAAGACTCACCCCCTCACAGTTTCAGGTAAAGAAGACCCTTTAACTTCGAGGATGAACGTGTCAATGATGTCTCCCATTTGTTCGGGGTATGGTAACAGACTTAATTATATTGTTTTAGTAACTTTAGAAAGCTCTGTAATCGGGTAGGTCATGTATTGTTGTATAAGATGGTTAAATTTAAAAACATGTAATTTAGTTGTATGAAATCTTATTCATACTTTCTCATATGATTATGAGAAGAGAAAACATTCTCTTGTTTTACTTCTTCATTGTGCAATTTAAAACAATTATATTTAAAGCAATAATTAGATTAAGGAAAGAGTAAGAAGTTAAATGGAAAGTTAAGCTTGCGGTGATGTGGGTTTAGACATCTCCGCGTCCGTCACGGGCCTGAATTTAGGGCGTGACACATGTACTTATGAAACCAAATATAACAAGGCACTACTCATAACACACCTTCTCCAACATGGAGATTCTAGCTAATTTCACACTTAACTTGAATAATATTCAGTGTAGATAAAACATAACACTAGAAGGAATTACCATTAAAGAATCTTTCAACAAATACAACATCAAAGAACAAGTAGAATTAAATCACATCCTTTATATATAACGTAAGCATCTATGATACATTAAGTGTGCAATATCAATATCAGGTACAAAACGTTGTGCTCATGCTTATGTTAACTACATCATTAACTACAATACATGGACCATCTACTACAAGGTTAGGACCTGCCTGTGGATATACAAAACTTTTCTAGAGTCAATAAAGCAATACAAGAGACAAAACAAAGAACATGTAGCCCAAGTACCAAAATGGGCTCTTGACCGCTACTCTGCTATTTGGTTAACTGGTCTTCCAACTCGGGTCTAGTATCTATAAAAATATAAAGATAAGATAAGTGACTTGGCACTCAGTGAGTTTCCTAGCCTGCCAAAACACAGCTAACATATAATGATGAACTTGTGAGCAAATGCAATGTCGAAAATATCATATATATATATATATATATACACACGCACCGAAAACTATGAAAGGATTTATTTTCATAACCTTCTGAAAAAATACAGCATGATAGGTAAAACCGCCTTGAAGGCTTCTAGTTATAAAAACGATCAACATTCTATAATAAGGAACCATCCCAAATTCGGTGATTTTTGGAGATGCCTATAATTCCCAGATTTTTTGGAAAGCTTGGTATTCGAATCTGATCTGAAAACAAGCTTGTACTATTAGAATTTGAAAAGTTAAGGTGATGAAATGAGTTTCTATGTGTGTGTTGATTGGGTTGTTGTTTTTGTGTCTATATCCTAGGTTTTTGAGACCTTTTGGGAATGATAATTAAATTAAAGTAACTTGGGATTCAACAATATCTCAATTCTTAGCATTGTCTAGGTGAGTACCTAGTCCTGCTATTGCCTAGCTACATCTAACGAAAATCTTATTATAAACTTTTATATATGACATTTACCTTGAAAGTATTTTGATATTGTTGGTTATGCTATATTATATAAATATGTGATAGATTTTATCATGAGTTCTATTCTTGTTATGACTATGAGTATGATTGTGAAATTTTTTCCGAACTTGTGAGTGATATATGTTTCTTTGAGATGAAGATTTGTATACTAATACTTATTGAATACATTTTCTATGAATGATGAGCTTCTTAAAGACAAGATGCATTTCATTATTTTTTTTTCACTTGCTTTATGGATTAGATTTTGGTCCATGAAAAATTTATGAAATCTTGCATTGTGAACTTGGGTTTATAAAATTTTGATGTTGCGAATTATACTCCTTGTGTAAAATGAAATGCATAATGGGCTTTTACTAAAATCACGATGGTTGTTTACTTCTCATGTATTTGAGACTATTGGATATACATTGGAGAAAGGCCATTATATGATTTTAAGTTGGGAAGAGGGCTATTGAGAATGCTGGTCCTACAACAATATTTGTAGCCCTTGGCACGCCATGGTTTTTGTGTATCCCAGCTAGTAGGGGATTAAGGAGTGTGCTAGCCTCGTGACTTGGGCCACTCATAAGAGAGAGGCTATATGATATGTAGAGATAACATGTGAGGGTCATGTTGGATGATCGTATAGTGATTATGGTGATTATGGTGTTATGGAGGGCAGATATGGAGGGACTTATGTATAGTATTTGGTTTAGCATGTTAAATGGTTGGGTAGTCTCAAGGTTTAGACTAATGGTAAGGGGTGGTCTCTTACCGTGCTAGTCATGCCCCCTACCAGGATGTGACAGTGGATGTTGTTGACCCTAAGGCTTTATGCCATAAGTTTTGATGATGACAAATGTATTTGAATTATAGCATTAATATATATAAAGATTAATTATCATATATATGCTACAAGTACTTAAGCATGATTATGTTATTTAATATGTATGTTGCATATATTGAATCATGCTATTGAACTAACCATTGGGTTTGCAAGTAAGATACATTTTATAGGTTGGTTCAAAACAAGAAGAATAAGCATTATATTGAAGAACAAGGAAAAGTAATATCATGCTTATTCTTCACTCAAGGAAGACAACATGCAAGGATAAAGCTCCAAGAAATGAAGAATTTGAAGATTTGAAGTCTTGGAAGCTTGGATGCATCAAGATAGCCTATGTGTTTACATTAGGTATATTTTATATAGGCTAGTATACTTGTGCAACTCAATGATTTAGATTTGCATACATTGGCTCAAGCATTTTGAACAAAAAGATAGTGAGATATGAAGTTTTACAAAAGTTAGTTTTTGACCTTTGGTCACTCCTTATATCATATCTCATAAATGAAAAATTGGTTTTTCAAGTATCTTAATCTCATTTGATAGTAGACTCAAAGATTTTTTCAACGGTATATTATTTATTCAAAACGGAGTCCAAATGAGAAATATATGACTATTTAAAATATAGTTTGAAAAACTGAAAGTTGATTTACTGTACTCAAAAATTATTTTGTTCTGACCTATAGTCAGTATTTTGATTATATCTTTTAAATGAAAAATAATTTTTAAGTAAAACTTAGCTCATTTGAAACTAGACTCCAAGAGCTTTCCAATGGTATATTATTTGTTTAAAACGGAGTTCAAATGAGGGAGTTATGAATTTTTAAAGAAAGCTCAAAGTCTGTATTTCGCTACTGCCAGCCGGTGGTCGACCAGGCAGCTTCCGACTGGTCAACCAGTTGTCCTGAAAATGCTATATTTTGGTACTGTCAGTGGGTGGTCGACCAGGTGACCCCAACTGGTCAACCAATCGACATCTGAACTGCATAATAAGTGCTGTAACGGTTATATAACGGCTAGTTTTTTAAAATCTTATATATATGACCTTAGATACACGATTTTGAGCAAGAACCAAGTACTACAATGACATATTAACATGTTCTATCATCTTTGAGAGAAATCCAAATATTCTTGAGCCAAATCTTGCATATTCTCTATCATTAGAGTTATTAGAGCTTCATTTGTATTCATCTACTCTTTAGAGAGAGTTTCTTTGTATTGTTGATTTTGATCAACACATATATTATTTCGAGTTGAGGTTCGCAAGTACCGGTGTTGGAAGAACTTTCTTTGGGTTGAGGAGGAGCCCGGATTCATAAATTCTCCATTGTTGTTTCACAAATACCCGGATCAAATTTGCGTGGTTGTAGTGGTTTGCAAGTACCCAGATTAAACTTGCAATTATAGTGGAAATACTCAAGTGGTCTCTTGAGGACTGGATGTAGACTTGGATTAGCCGAACCAGTATAAATCTCTGAGTTTGCTTTCTCTATCCTTTCTTCTTTAATTTGTGCATATTGATATCTATTCTTTAATTCCTTGATCTTTATAATTATTTATCTTGACAGCATATTGATTTTCTGTATTGTATTTATTATCTTAAGTATTACACTTCTACAGAAAATCATTTTAACTTCTAATTAATTCTTGTGAAAAATTTATAAAACCCAATTCACCCTCCTCTTGGGTTCCAACCATTACTTTCAATTGGTATCAGAGCTTGGGCTCTTGATTTGAGACTTAACCTTCTAAGAGTAAACATGGTTGGATTTAGTGAGTGGTTTATGTCTGAAAATTGTTCTTTCACAAAACCTCCAGTTTTTTATGCTAATCATTTTCAATATTGGAAGTATGAAATGAAAATGTTTTTAATTTTAGTAGACCATAACCTCTGGGAAGTTATAGAAAATGGTTTTTATATGCCTGTCAAGGAAGAACAAGGAAAATGTATTCCAAAACCCAAGAGTGAATGGAATGATACTGAAAGAAGTTTAGTGCAACTCAATGCTAAGGCAAAATTGATTATTTCTTATGCATTGAGTCAAGATGAATTTTTCAAAATCTCCAACTGTGCAACTGCAAAAGAAATGTGGGAAATTCTTGAAGTTTCACATGAGGAAGATCTTATTGCTGAGGAATTAAGGAATAGAAGTTTCATTAATGAACTTGAAATTGCTCAAAAGAACAATTACAAAACCATTAATGAGATACAACTTGTGCTTAATCAATTGCAAGTTCTTGGGGTTGAACTTACAGGAAAATCTCAAATCACCAAGGAGATAAAAGAAAAAGAAAAAGGACAAGAAGAGAAACCTCAACCAAAAGCTGAATCATCAAAGAAAGCTTACCTATCCTCCATTTGGGGAAATATCAATTCCGATGAGGAGGACACAAATAAAGAAACCTACATCTGTCTTATGGCTAGAGATGAAGATGAGGTAAATTCATTTGACTACTCTTTTGATGAATTACAAGATGCCTTTGATGATTTAAATGAAGAGTTTTTAAAACTTGCAAAGAAATTAAATGTTTCAAAACAGAAAAACTCTTCTCTTGAAAATGAGTTGGAAACATTAAAAAAATGAATTTTCTATTTCCAAGGAAGAGAATTTTGTTTTTGAAAATCAAAACAGAACTTTGCAAGAAGAGAATTTAATTTTAAAAGCAAATATCTCTACCAACAAAAATTGCTTTTGTACCAAGTGTGATTCTTTGAAAAAGGAAAATAATAATCTTAAAAACACACTTGCAAAACTTTCTCAAGGTAGAGAAATTCTAAACTCTTTTGCTAAGAAACAAAGAAGAAGCGTTAACAAAGATGGTCTTGTTTTTAAAAAGAAATCAAACCAGAAATATTTTAAAAACTTCTTTGTTCCTTCAAATATGTCCAATGGTCCACTGTGCACTTGTTTTTATTGTGGACTGAAAGGACACAAATCTTACTCCTGCTTTTATAAGAAAAATCTTATTCATGGAGTAAAAATGAAATGGGTTCAAAAAGGACCTCATGACCCAGGCAAACCCAAAGAAATTTGGGTATCAAAGACAAATGATTAATTTGCAGATTTGCCTCGAAGCAAGGAGCGGAAATGACTTTTCAATGGCTACATCATTCAAACTCCACTCTCTTGCATCAAAAGGAGGCAATGGATAAGTAAACATATAAGCTGGAATGCATTGTAAGAAATTTGACTGATATGTTTACTGCTCTCTAATGCTTTTGTCTGTTCTCTAATATGCCTTACATCTATCCTTGATACTCATGCATACTATATCTGAAAACAATTGTTAGGTGTGCAGCTTATAGATTCAAATTTTGTTTTGAGCTAAAATCTTTCTTCCAAATTTTGCTCAAACTATCCTTTTTACCGCATCATGAAAACTTGCTTCCATTACACGCACATGTTTCTTGTCTTCACAACAATAAGATTACTCCTACCTATAGTATTTATCCTTGCTGCAATCTTATTTAAATATTTTCAATGAAATCAAATATCTTGCAAAATTGCATTTCATGGAAGCATAGCACTTTTATTAATATGGCATATCTTGAACATAATGTTGCTCCTTGTGCTGGAGATTTATTTGAACATTACTAATTTGAACATCAAAGTGCTCCACCAAAAGTGTTTTGCAGGAGTTAATCCTCAAATTTATCCTCTAAGGCATTCTCTTCCTCTACTCTCTGAAATCAGTAAGACTTATAGTTCTAAAGTTGATTGGTCGACCAATGCTCTCATCAGTGGTCGACCAATGCTCTCATCAGTGGTCGACCAACGAAGCCTACATTGAACCAATGCCCAGTGCCAGAGAAGAATGCTGAACGCTGAGTAAATACTTTTGCAACATAAGATAAGTGGTCGACCAAGGTACTCAGACTGGTCGACCAACTCGAGGCAGTGGCTAACTAAGGCAATTTTGGTCATGAGTGGTCGACCAGTTCATTCATGATGGTCAACCAATGCTTGACAGTAAGCTCCTCGCACTTTCTCATCCCCACGATGGTCGACCAGTGTGGACACGTTGGTCGACCAGCGGATGACAGTAGATGAAGGATTTAAATTTTACTGCTATGCACTTAATGATCTCTTCAAAGCTTCATGGGTGATCTTATAAGAGATTGTTTTTGAGAGAATCTTGCAAATAATCAATCAATGAAGATCATTAAAAATTGCAAGAAGATAGGATCAAAAGAAGGGCAATGAGGAAGACAAGGATATCAACATTTTAAGGAAGAAGTTCAAGAAGCAACAAAAGTTTGTCAAAATTGATGAGTATCTCTATCCTTTAATTCTTTATTATTTAATTGAATGATACTCCTTGATCTCAATTGAACATTTTGGCAAATCTTTTTACTGACATATTTTCATTGCAATGACATATTGTTTTCTGACATCTTACATACTTGATCACATCATTGCATATAAAAATATGTTAAATACTTAAATTATTTTTTAAAACATACATCATGGTTTGAGCATTATACATATCATATCTTTTGCATAAGCTGTAACTTATGAACCATTATTTATGAATTATAGTTTATATCTGATTATATCTTATTAATCCATATTACCTCAATTATGTTACTACATACTCTGATTTTAATATATTTTATCTTGAATGAGTATGTAACTTGCTTCTGCTATGTAATGATGATATATATATTCATGTGAGAAAATGCTTTCTTGCCTTAAATGAATATTGTTAGCACGATTTGGCAAGCGCACCAATCGCACAAGTAATATAGTGATTTGAGAGTAAAAGTATCGTTCCCACGAGGACTAAGCGACTAAGTACCCAAGAAATTTAATAGAATTAGTTGGACGAAACAATTGGATTGAAGATAGCTTTAGCCAATGAATGATAAAATAAAATCAATAACCATAAATATTTATGAGTTTTCTTTTAATAACAGTAAACAATGCAAAAACTGATGAAATAGTCTAATTAAAGCCTAGGGTCACTAATCCCTCTCCTCTATCTTAGAAATTACAAAACCCCTCTCACGTACTCGCAACGTATTCAACCCTATAAGTTAATCCTAGGTTATTCTAATAACTTAAAAGAATCCTCCCGAATCTCAATTAAGTTACTCAACTCCTACGCAATTCCTTGTGTGGGCTAAGCCTAATACAACCAACCTAGCTTTGATTAAACGAGATTAACTAACATTCCTATTAGCTAACAAGCGAAAACACTTAGTAAGGTTCACGCACTCGTCCTTCCTATTCAGTGTTCTACTCTCACCTCCCTCTCCCGAGTTCGAAGACAGCAACAAGCATACATATAGATTGATCAAGTCCATATAACGCAACAATAAAATGGATAGAAAGACTTATATTAATTGAAATAAGGTTGCAAATACATGAGAGGATGTAAAATCTATTCAAGAGTCAAGTTCATAGTAACCCTAGATAGAAAATCTAGCTACTCATAGAAAACAAACAGCAGAAAGCAGAAAAAAGAGATGAAGTTGGCCATGAATCTGAGGTGGAATGATGGATTGAGCTCCCCAAGCCTTGAGAATCAGGTTCCCCTTGCTCCTCTCAGCCAAAACGGCGCCTCCCTTCAGTCTCCAACTCCAGAATACCCTAAAAATCTCATCTGAAGCCTTTTATATCAGTGCAGGATCGCGACTACCGCTATAGCGGTAAGTACCCACCGCTATAGCGGTAGGAGGCAGAGAAGAAGGCTTAAAATTGAGTTTTTTAAGGTTTTACCGCTATAGCGGTGAAGATCCACCGCTATAGCGGTGGCTGGCAGAGAAGAAGGCACCAAAAACTTTTTTTCAGCAATCCACCGCTATAGCTGTAAATTTTACCGCTATAGCTGTGGGAGACAGCAATTAATTCAGCATTTTCAGAATTTCAGCTCTAGCATTCCATCTTCTAACAAGAACTTTTTACCAACTCAACCTACACCAAAAATAGCAAATAAACCCATTAAATTGCATAAAAGAATCATGAAATCACTCCATTTATTAAAAGATCAAAGAAAACTAAAACTAATCTAAACAACTCAAAATATGAACTAAGAATTACAAGACAACAAGAAAGAGATCAAAAGAGAGGGTATTTAACATCAAAATGACATTAAATTGAGAACTCAACACTCCCCCAAACTTGAACCTTTGCTTGTCCTCAAGCAAAAACTTTCAATGAGAAAAATTTTGAGAAAAATATGTGCGACCATGAATATGTGCTACTAGGAGGGGTAAAGATATGAAAATGTGAATTAAAGCAAACCAAGTCTCATCAAACCATTACTCAAAAGATTTAACTCAAGAGTTTGCAACCTTAAGGATTCAAAAAGAAGTGTTAACCAAACCACAAGAAAATTTGAAATCAAAGCTTCACCTCTTGGAACAGTTTATAAAACCAAATTTACAAAAATTCCAAAACTAAATTACTACTTTGTTCTCAAAGGCATCGTTTTATTTCGATTCTCAAGGGCTTCACTGTTTTGTTCTCAAGGATATAGCTTCCTAACTTTCCTTATTTCCTTTGAAAATTTTTTTTCCAATTTTCTCATTTTAGTTTAATTACAAGAGCATATCCCTTATTGAAACTTTCAGCTATCCCCTTATTGAATCCTTCTTTCACTAGCCTCTTATTGAACTTTTTTTTTTATATATAAATATGAAAATGATCTAAAAACCATTCAAAGAGACAAAAATAAAACTCCTGATATTTTGAAGTGATAGAGGTAACACTTACAAAATATGAAAACTTAAGATTAGCAAACTCAAGAGGTAACTTTTAAAAAGAATTGCATTTGACATGGTTTGACTTGCCAAAAACTTCAAACTTTCAGATTTCAAAATTTTCAAAAATTTCCTCCTACTACACATGCATATTGACAACACAAAATTAACCAAAATTTTCTCAAAGAAGAAACCCATCAACAAATCTCTCCCCAAACTTAAATTTGACAGTGTCCTCACTGTCCCAAATTAGGCCACAGAGGAAAAGAAGACCCAACATAAAAAACAAAACAAAACAAAACAAAATGCTATTACGAACATTCTAACTACCATTCACCAAGATAATAAACATGACCATAATCAGCATTTATCAATTCGACTCCAAAATAAATAATAAATAGCAGTTAAAATTTTACCAATAGCAGCACATCAAACCACAAAAAAAAAATGACGAAAGTAATAAACTTGGGTTGCCTCCCAAGAGCGCTAAGTTTATAGTCTTCAGCCAGACTTTACAGATGCTCGTTCAAGGTGGCTCATCCAATGTTGGCTGCTTCTTAAATGCTTTTGACTGAGTCACAACCATTGTTGCAATGTCAGGCGGTCTGAATTCATGGGGATCATCACAAAGCTTTGCATATGCCTCCGAAGTTCCAAGATCTCCCCTTGTTCTTTCTCTCACATCATCAGCATCCTTCAGACAATTTTTATCTATCCCATCATGAAAATACCCATGAGATTCTTTATCAATTATCTTCACGAAGTAGCACTCCTCCAACTTATCAGAAGCTTTCGTTGCCTTGTTCATGTTGAAGGTGACTTCTTGATCATTAACCCTCATGGTTAACTCACCTTTTTGAACATCTATTAAAGTTTTTCCGGTTGCTAGAAAAGGTCTTCCCAAAATGATAGGGATTTCCTTATCTTCCTCATAGTCCATGATGATAAAATCAGCCGGAAAAATTAACTTGTCCACCTTGACAAGTACGTCCTCAATGATTCCGTTCGGATAGCACATCGAACGGTCAGCTAACTGTAGAGTCACTGTGGTAGGCCGAGCATTACCCAAACCCAATTTCTTGAAAATAGAGAGTGGCATCAAATTCACACTCGCTCCCAGATCACACAGTGCTTTTCCAGAAAAGTTGCTCCCAATGTGGCAGGGAATGACGAAGCTACCCGGATCTTTCATTTTGCTAGGCAACTTCTTTTGGAGAATGGCGCTGCATTCTTGAGTCATAGCTACAGTCTCAAACTCACTCATGCGCCTTTTCTTTGACAACACATCCCTCATGAACTTTGCATAACTAGGCATTTGTTCCAATGCCTCTACGAATGGGATGTTGATGTGAAGTTGTTTCAGGATCTCCAAGAATTTTCTATATTGCCAATCCAGATTAAACTTTTTCTGTCTCTGAGGGAAAGGTAATGGTGGAATAAAATTTTCAGTCCTAATGTCTTGCCTTGCATTGTCCCTTTTACCTTGATCACCTGAAGCATCAATTTTCTCAGTTGCCTTCTGTTGAGGCTTGATAACTTCTTCATTCTCTTCTGCATTAATCATCCCTTGCCTCTTATCATGCGACTTAACAACATTAGGAAGCTCCTTACCACTCCTTAATGTAATGGCCTTGCAATGCTCCATGTAATCTCTTCTTGGATTATTTTCTGTATTACTTGGGAGGCTGCCTTGTTCCCTTTTGTTCAAAGCACTTGCCAATTGGCCCATTTGAATTTCCAGATTTTTAATGGCTGCACTCTGGGTCTGACTTATTGCCTCAGTTCTCTCCATAAACTTCACAAATATTTCTTCCATGGATGACTTCTTTTCCACCTGAGATGGTGGAGCTCTATTCTGAGAAAGATAATTACCTTGATTCTGGAAACCTGGAGGTTGAGAAGGCCTACTAGAAGAAGAAGAAGTCGAGGGATTAAGGCAGTGATTATTACTCCAGGAGAAATTTGGATGATTCCTCGAACTCGGATGATATGTGTTGGAGTACTGGTTGTTCTGGTTCCTTTGCATATTGCCCAAGTAATTTAGTTGTTCCACAGAAGGAAATTCTTCACAACAACCATTAACGTGAGCCCCTCCACAGAAATCACAAGTTGCTTCAGGCATTGTTATTGCATTTACCTTCGCCTGTTCATTTTGCCTAGAGCACAGCATGTCAACTTTCTTTGTTAATGCTTCGTTCTGAGCTAACAAAGCATTCAGTGTGTCTAGTTCCATGACTCCCCTTCTTGCAACATTCTTGGCTCGACTGGACGCATTTTGGCTTGCCCCCATTGTCTCAATTATTTCTTTTACTCGCACTATGGACTTCGCCATCAAAGCACCACCAGCTGCGGTGTCCAGTTTGTCTCGAGTCTCATATGTGAGACCACTGTGAAAGATAGTGAGCTGTTGCCACTCCGGTAGACCATGATTAGGACATTTCACCAATAAATCTTTGAACCTCTCCCAAACCTCATATAGGCTTTCGCCTTCATGTTGATAAAATGCAGTGATTTCATTCCTCAATTTGACCGACCTTGATGGAGGAAAAAACTTGCCCAAGAATCTTGTCTGTAGCTCATCCCACGTTGTTATACTTCCTCTTGGTTGAGCATTCAACCAACTTTTAGCCATATCCCTCAAGGAAAAGGGAAACAAACGTAAACGGATAGCATCGTCACTGACTCCATTAATTTTAACCATATCACAAATATCCAGAAAATTTGTGATATGATTGTTCGGGTCTTCCATCGGGCTACCCCCAAACTGGTTCTGCTGAACCAAGTTCATCAAGACTGCTTTTATTTCAAAGTTGTTTGCACCAAGTGGAGGTTTCACTATGCTGGACGCATGTCCAGCATTGTTGGGTGAGGCATAATCCCACACAGCTCTATTTTCATATTGGTTCAAATTTTCCGCTCCATTGCCTCCATTGTTTTCAACACCACCCAGATTTACATTATCATCAGCCATTTCTTCTTGAGAACTTTGTCTTTCTTGGGTCCTTCTAATTCTGGCTTCTTTTCGAGTTCTCCGTGCAAGTCTCTCGATTTCGGGGTCAAAAAGAAGATCAGTTTGATTAATGGCACCTCGCATGCACAAAAAGAAGATACTAATTAGCAATGACAGTAAATTCAGCGGCAAAAATCAACACAGCAAAAAAAAATGACTCTATAATAAGAAATTGAACAAAAGCAAAAGAGAACAAAACAAAACAAGGAAAACGTCTAAGCTAACCCTTTAAATTTCTTTGAATATTAGCACAAGTCTTAGTCCCCGGCAACGGCGCCAAAAACTTGTTAGCACGATTTGGCAAGCGCACCAATCGCACAAGTAATATAGTGATTTGAGAGTAAAAGTATCGTTCCCACGAGGACTAAGCGACTAAGTACCCAAGAAATTTAATAGAATTAGTTGGACGAAACAATTGGATTGAAGATAGCTTTAGCCAATGAATGATAAAATAAAATCAATAACCATAAATATTTATGAGTTTTCTTTTAATAACAGTAAACAATGCAAAAACTGATGAAATAGTCTAATTAAAGCCTAGGGTCACTAATCCCTCTCCTCTATCTTAGAAATTACAAAACCCCTCTCACGTACTCGCAACGTATTCAACCCTATAAGTTAATCCTAGGTTATTCTAATAACTTAAAAGAATCCTCCCGAATCTCAATTAAGTTACTCAACTCCTACGCAATTCCTTGTGTGGGCTAAGCCTAATACAACCAACCTAGCTTTGATTAAACGAGATTAACTAACATTCCTATTAGCTAACAAGCGAAAACACTTAGTAAGGTTCACGCACTCGTCCTTCCTATTCAGTGTTCTACTCTCACCTCCCTCTCCCGAGTTCGAAGACAGCAACAAGCATACATATAGATTGATCAAGTCCATATAACGCAACAATAAAATGGATAGAAAGACTTATATTAATTGAAATAAGGTTGCAAATACATGAGAGGATGTAAAATCTATTCAAGAGTCAAGTTCATAGTAACCCTAGATAGAAAATCTAGCTACTCATAGAAAACAAACAGCAGAAAGCAGAAAAAAGAGATGAAGTTGGCCATGAATCTGAGGTGGAATGATGGATTGAGCTCCCCAAGCCTTGAGAATCAGGTTCCCCTTGCTCCTCTCAGCCAAAACGGCGCCTCCCTTCAGTCTCCAACTCCAGAATACCCTAAAAATCTCATCTGAAGCCTTTTATATCAGTGCAGGATCGCGACTACCGCTATAGCGGTAAGTACCCACCGCTATAGCGGTAGGAGGCAGAGAAGAAGGCTTAAAATTGAGTTTTTTAAGGTTTTACCGCTATAGCGGTGAAGATCCACCGCTATAGCGGTGGCTGGCAGAGAAGAAGGCACCAAAAACTTTTTTTCAGCAATCCACCGCTATAGCTGTAAATTTTACCGCTATAGCTGTGGGAGACAGCAATTAATTCAGCATTTTCAGAATTTCAGCTCTAGCATTCCATCTTCTAACAAGAACTTTTTACCAACTCAACCTACACCAAAAATAGCAAATAAACCCATTAAATTGCATAAAAGAATCATGAAATCACTCCATTTATTAAAAGATCAAAGAAAACTAAAACTAATCTAAACAACTCAAAATATGAACTAAGAATTACAAGACAACAAGAAAGAGATCAAAAGAGAGGGTATTTAACATCAAAATGACATTAAATTGAGAACTCAACAAATATATGTATACTTTTCAAAATACGTTATGCCTCTACTGAGATGATATGATATATCCTGGATATAAAATGTTTTATATATGATAATGGATATATATTTTCTTCTATTGTGCTTAATTTTATGCCATTCTTTAAAGAAGAATTATTTCGAAAAGGTTTTGGAAAATGATTTGAAATTTCTTTATCATGTTAAAGCAAAAAGTGTTTTGATAAGAAAGGAGTTTAAAAATCCTTATTTCAAATTCACCTACTATGTATCAAAATGTTTTTATACATAAGCAGAAAATTATTTTCCAAGTTTTTTTTAAAAAATGAGTACCCTTATTTCAAAGGAAGATAATGGCATTGAAGAGAATACTAATCTACCTCAAGAAGAAGAAAAGCCTCAAGAAGAAAAATTACCTCATGAGAAGGAGCCATCAAGCAACAATGATGATTTTTCAAAGGATTTGAGGTATGCCAAAAGTCATCTTAGGGAACTCATCATTGAAGATGCATCTCAATGGGTATTCACTTGAAATCTTTCTTTGCCTATGGATTATACTTTATAATAGCTATATCTTTTGCTAATCCATAATTACTTCCCTTGTGCTGTTATATACTCTGATTATAATATGATATATCTTGTATGAGTATATCATTTACATTTGTTGTGATATATATACTGTTATAATATCATCTGTTATTATCTTTAAAAGGATATATATGTTGCTTCTGCTATGCTGCATCTCTTTCCAAATCCTTTTTGGAGCAAAATTTATTTTTCAAAATAAAAGGACTTGGAAATTCTTATTGACAAAGCTTTTCTGATAAGCTCTTTATAGAATCATTCTTTCAAGGGAAGAGATTGTTTCAAAAATTGTCTTATTATGTTGAAGCAAAAATCATTTTGAAAAGAAAAAGATTTGGAAATCCTTATTTCAAAATATTTTCTTCTCTTGTGCTTTTTATGGTATCAATCTTTAAGGAAGAATGATTTTTCTATAAATAGTGTATTTCATGGAGGCATAGCATTCTTATTGATATAATATATGTTGTCTCCATTGCTTGAGATTTATAAACTAACCTGTCAAGGACCCAATTTGGTTGGGTACCTAAAATTAAGAGTCACATTATTTTGTGAGGAAAAATACTCTCAAGCCTACGTTTGTAATGACAACTAATCAATCTTGAGGATGACAGATTCAACAATAAAGATGGTGATTCTAATCAAGCATGCACACTTAAAACATTGGTAATATCTATCCTTGCTTGAAATAGATCTTTATTCCTCAAAGCATTATGAGCTTTATGTAATGATTAGATGAATAGCAAGAAAGAGTTTTTGAGCTGATTAAAAACTATTTTGAAAACTCTTTGAAAGTTGAAATAGAAAAAGTGCAGATAGAGACACAATGAATAAAAAGGGTCATATATTATTTTCAATGTCTCTTTTACACCTTAAGCTAAATATGGACTATAGTGGCTCATCTTTCAAAGGAGAAAAATGTTTCTTTTGCCACTAAAATTCTTTGAAGTAACTTTCCTTGCCTATCGTCTATCAAATGATTATATGATTTTTGGATCTACTAATCACATCTTGTGCAAGGATACTTATTTGTTGATGAAGAAGCCTAAAGATAAGAATGACTTGTTCAAAGGGACAATCAAACTATACAAGCTTGAAACATTCATCAAAGATCAAATAGTTAAGGGTTGCAAAATAAATTGTCCCTACGCTAAGACAATTCTTGGATGAACAAGCTCTTGCAAAAGAAAGGTAAGAACGATTAGTCGATTGGATAAAAGAATTTTGAGAGGTATGATTACCCATCTCAAAATGGATATTATATTGAATATGCTTGACTGATCTTTTTCAAATATATATCATTCACTCTTTGCACTTAATGGTTCATGGATTATGGATTCTTATGTTTATATCTTTCAGTCAATCCATTGAAAATTACTTCTACTATGATCTATGATATATATCATATCTATCCTAGTTATAATGTGTTACATCTTGAATGGATATATAAATTGCTTTCGATATGCTAAAATTGTTTTATTGAAGCAATTTTTTTTTGTTGCTGTGTCAATATGGTTTATCATATGAAGCAACATTCTTCTTGAAAAAGAAAAGGTTTTACATATCTGTTTTGTTGTTGATGACAAAGGGGATGAAAAATATTGATATTTGATGTATGGATTATGAACTATATCCTTGATTATATATTATTATACTAATCCATATATATTGCTTCTTAGATGAAATGTTTCTAAATTCTCTTTGAAGCAAATTGTTTTAGAAAAAGATCATGAAACTTTTAAATTTCTTCCATTGTGCTAAAATTACTTTGCCATATTGAAGCAACATCTACTTTGAAAAGAAAAGAATTTGAGTATCCTTTTTTTCACTTTTGCTATATGTTGAAATGATTTTATGCATATAAGCAGAAATTGTTTCTTAGAAATCTTGAAAAATATTATTATTCAATTTATGGATTATGATTAATATTCTTGTTTATATCATGCTTTACTAATCCATATATCATACTTCTGCAGTGTGCTGTAAATATTTCTATTATATGACAGCAAATGATGTTTTTTTTTGTTACATATTTCAAAGATTTCAATGTTTCTGCTATTTACTAAAAATGCCTTTTCATAAACAAGCAGAAATCATTTTCAATGAAAATATTTTAGAAATTTCTTCAAAAATCTTACTTCAAAATTCTACAATCAAAAACTGAATTTCCTTTATAATGATTTGGACAATCTTTTTCAAAGGAAAAGGGTTATGAAATTCAAGGGGAGATTTATCTCTTTTGAAAATATATAGATGATCTTGAAAAAGAATACATTTTGAAAATTGGATATTCATTATTCATTCTTCTTTTTCATAACGTGCACAGTTTAAAGGGGAGGAGCCTAAACTCCTTCTAATTTTATCTTTTGGTTCATTTCATTTGACATGAGAAATTTTTCTAAAATTTTTTTTTCATGTCAATGAAATCAATGATAAGTTTTGATGTATCCTCACCCTATGCTATATTGACATCTTTTGACATCCTTGCTTAAAGAAGGTATGTGCTTTAACTTCTATATATTGTGTTCCTTACACCTTTTTGTTGATGTCAAATAGGGGGAGAAAAGAAACAATAGAAAAATATGTGTATGTGCTTATAACATTGCATTCATTATCTTGTGATACATATTTTTTCTGTGGTGATTTGTCATCATCAAAAAGGGGGAGATTGTTGACCCTAATGCTTTATGCCATAAGTTTTGATGATGACAAATGTATTTGAGTTATAGCATTAATATATATAAAGATTAATTATCATATATATGCTACAAGTACTTGAGCATGATTATGTTATTTAATATGTATGTTGCATATATTGAATCATGCTATTGAACTAACCATTGGGTTTGTAAGTAAGATACATTTTATAGGTTGGTTCAAAACAAGAAGAATAAGCATTATATTGAAGAACAAGGAAAAGTAATATCATGCTTATTCTTCACTCAAGGAAGACAACATGCAAGGATAAAGCTCCAAGAAATGAAGAATTTGAAGATTTGAAGTCTTGGAAGCTTGGATGCATCAAGATAGCCTATGTGTTTACATTAGGTATATTTTATATAGGCTAGTATACTTGTGCAACTTAATGATTTAGCTTTGCATACATTGGCTCAAGCATTTTGAACAAAAAGATAGTGAGATATGAAGTTTTACAAAAGTTAGTTTTTGACCTTTGATCACTCCTTATATCATATCTCATAAATGAAAAATTGGTTTTTCAAGTATCTTAATCTCATTTGATAGTAGACTCAAAGATCTTTTCAACGGTATATTATTTATTCAAAACGGAGTCCAAATGAGAAATATATGACTATTTAAAATATAGTTTGAAAAACTGAAAGTTGATTTACTGTACTCAAAAATTATTTTGGTCTGACCTATAGTCAGTATTTTGATTATATCTTTTAAATGAAAAATAATTTTTAAGTAAAACTTGGCTCATTTAAAACTAGACTCCAAGAGCTTTTCAATGGTATATTATTTATTTAAAACAGAGTTCAAATGAGGGAGTTATGAATTTTTAAAGAAAGATCAAAGTCTGTATTTCGCTACTGCCAGCCGGTGGTCGACCAGGCAGCTTCCGACTGGTCGACCAATTGCCCTGAAAATGCTATATTTTGCTACTGTCAGTGGGTGGTCGACCAAGTGACCCCAACTGGTTGACCAATCGACATCTGGACTGCATAATAAGTGCTGTAACGGCTATATAACGGCTAATTTTTTAAAATCTTATATATATGACCTTAGATACACGATTTTGAGCAAGAACCAAGTACTACAATGACATATTAACATGTTTTATCATCTTTGAGAGAAATCCAAATATTCTTGAGCCAAATCTTGCATATTCTCTATCATTAGAGTTATTAGAGCTTCATTTGTATTCATCTACTCTTTAGAGAGAGTTTCTTTGTATTGTTGATTTTGATCAACACATATATTATTCCGAGTTGAGGTTCACAAGTACCGGTGTTGGAAGAACTTGCTTTGGGTTGAGGAGGAGGCCGGATTCATAAATTCT
Organism: Biancaea sappan; assembly: GCA_037074585.1. NCBI lineage: Eukaryota > Viridiplantae > Streptophyta > Magnoliopsida > Fabales > Fabaceae > Biancaea > Biancaea sappan. The sequence continues at coordinate 28,549,823 of CM073500.1, forward strand.
CCATTGTTGTTTCACAAATACCCGGATCGAATTTGTGTGGTTGTAGTGGTTTGCAAGTACCCGGATTAAACTTGCAATTATAGTGGAAATACTCAAGTGGTCTCTTGAGGACTGGATGTAGGCTTGGATTAGCCGAACCAGTATAAATCTCCGAGTTTGCTTTCTCTATCCCTTCTTCTTTAATTTGTGCATATTGATATCTATTCTTTAATTCCTTGATCTTTATAATTATTTATCTTGACAGTACATTGATTTTCTGTATTGTATTTATTATCTTAAGTATTACACTTCTACAGAAAATCATTTTAACTTCCAATTAATTCTTGTGAAAAATTTATAAAACCCAATTCACCCCCCTCTTGGGTTCCAACCATTACTTTCAGATGCCTCTGATGCTATGTGTTTCTTTGCAGGGTTATATGCTGAGCTATGTGTGTGATGTCCTTTAGGTTCGATTATGGTTTGAAGCTTCACCGAGACTTTCTACGAAGGCTGGAAGATGCTTCAATCCCAAGCTAAGGATTTAGCTCTAGTTTGCATGATGTTATGCTCTAGGATTATTTTCCTAAGTTTATTTAAAATGCATTTATATGTTGTGTGTGTGTGTGTGTGTATATATATATATATAACATAAATGAAAAGGGGAAGGCCTTATATGTTTATGAAAAAGGAAATAATTATCTATATGTGGGTGATGTCATGCAATTATGTGCCGACCGTGTAGATAACTTTTAAGATTAAATCTTGAATTGGCGATTAATGCATAACTGGAATTTGTATCCGATTAGATTCGTGAGTGGATAGTAATGGGGTGGCCGGGTTCAGGAAGCTGAATTCTCAAGGGGCAATGTCATGACTAGTTGATGCCCAATTCGAGGAATACCAAGGTTGGCAATTGAATTTCTCAAGGCTAACTTGTCGACGATGTAATGTTAGGATTATTATTATTATTGTTGTTGTTGTTGTTGTTGTTTGTCGATGTGTGTGTATGATTATGTTTGGAAAAGGGTTGGTCCATGGAGGGGTAGATCCATGGGACAGTATCTTGGCGATGAATCTGTGGGAATACAAACATGTGTCAATGAAGTCTTGAGAAATAAAATTATGGAGATGCATACCCTGGTAGAGGAACTCTTGAGCAAAATATTCATGGGAACGGAGACCTCCGATGATGTGGCTCTTAATGAAACTCTTGAGTGGAACATCCATAGGAATGGAGACCCCTAATGACATGGCTCTTGAGTGTATCCTCATAGGATCTCAAACCCACGCAGAGCGGATGAATTGTATGAGTGGTAATGTGTGTGATGCTTGATGTGATATGCATATATATATATATATATATGTATGTATGTATATGTGTGTGTGTGTGTGTGTGTGTGTGTGTGTGTGTGTGTGTGTGTGTGTGTGTGTGTGTGTGTTAGTAACTCGGTATGTGTTAGGGCTGAGTTTAGGGTGCTTGAGGCACTAAGACATGAATGAGGTTAAGGTTCATGACTAAGAGAGGTCAAGGTTGAGGGATTAGTTGTGTTGACATTGGATAATTGTGTTGCAAGTACAGAAAGGATGATTAGTTCGATGACTTGCGGATCAAAGATACCTCCCAACTGCTCAAAGTAAGGTAATTTTATTTAATTTTGAATTAATTTCTCTAGTATCCTCTGTAATCGAATAAGCCACCTAAGATATAGGTTATATTAGTTTGGTTAAATTGAAAAGATCCTAGTTTACGGCAATGTAAATGTCACATCATATGCATTTATCGCAGCCCCCAGTTTCAAGTCGTGACAACAACCAATGATTAGATCAGTATAAATTACGTCAGTTTTAGGAGTCATACAAAAGAGTTCACATATATAAAAAAGAAAAATATAATCCTCAATATAGGATACAAGATAATTTAAAAATCCAACAATTATATACAATAAATTAATTACTCCATCCCTATTATTGAATTAATCATTTAAAAACAATAAACATATAATTTCTTGGCACCCAATCCCAATTCTCCCATCACCATTATCACTTCCTCATTGCTCACAAAATTTTGACTTCACAAAATTTTCAATTTTTTTTTAATATATTGGGTAGGTGAACATCATCAATGAATAGAGAGACTACCAGAGAAAGAAAATTACATAGAAAAAAACCAATTAACTTACCCAGCCGAACAAGATACGCCACGAAGGAAGGAGAGGTGACGACTAAGAAGAGTAGGGCTTGGTTATTAAGACATTAGAGACAAATTTTAGAGGCAGGTAAATCTGTCTTTAATGTTAAAACTACGCCATTTAGAATAAGTGGAACTAGAGACATAATCCTGGCATGAGAAATTTCGTCTTTGAAAAATTCAAAAAATCATAGATGAATTTCTCGAGGCAGATTTCTATCTCTGATATTTTTTAAAAAAACTTCAACAACCAAAAAAATTTGACACATTTTGAGAGGGACCAATTCGTCTCTAATTTCTAGTTTCGAAATTAGGGATGGAAAATATTAGAGACGAAATATTTTTGTTCCAGAATCTGTCTTTGATACTTGATGCAAATTAGAGACGAATTTACAATGCGTTAGAGACGAAATTAGAGACGGAACACATTTCATCTTTAATTTTTATCTCTGATATTGTGTTTTTTTTTTGTAGTGTCTCACTCTTTACCCTCCTGTTATTCTATATATTTAGTCTTTGATTTTCATTAACTTAGCTATCCAATGTAAACTACAACCCCTTTGCATTATTTGCAAGGCCTATTGCCATTTTGATGCAATTAGTCACCATCTGGACGAATGGTCCAAAAGGTTTGAATTCACACTTCAAACTTGACTTGCGAGTAAAGAACAGGTTCTCCTCCACTATGTTATATTGATTCTTTCGTTGTTTATTTTCTTCAAGAAAATTGGAACTTGTACTACCCATCAGATGGATTGTGGAGCTAATCAATGTAATGTTAGCATTAGTTTATATTATATTATATATATATATATATACATATATATATTTAGTTCTAACAATTATTTGGATAAACTTACATATTAATTATTGTATATGTGTATGTATATTAGGACATATATGTTGCTATTTATAACTAGATCCAAATTATTGATCTTTATAAAGTATGTTTTGGGCTGGACCTATTGGCTATTTGATATATTAAAATTAGTTTGGGGTATTTGTAAATTAATATTAAAATATGTGTAGATATCTGACCCAAATTAATAACGGCGATGATGCGTTATTAATAAATGAGGTTAACCCATTGGGTCAACTGTTTGAGCTTGATAAGTTGGTTATAGTTTCTAGGGTTATAATGATTTGATTTTTAGATTTTGAGAAAATTTATAAATGTGAGTATGTGACCTAATATTCATCATACAACACTTAATTTATGAAAAATCATCCTTACTAATCTTGAAGAGCCTAACTTCTTTAGAGATTAATTGCTATGGATTAAAGTATGCTTTTCTCAATAATTTTTTAAATTATAATTGTTATTATTATTAATTTGTCTATCAAGATCCTATAAAACAATCAATTCATGATCATAGTAAATAATTTGTATTTTTAACTAAATTTCACATTTGAATGAGATCATGAGTTTTAGTTGTTTTGTGGTTATAATTATATTATAACATGCTTAAATGTAATCCTTCCTTCTTTCATTGAATGACTCTAAGAGAAAATTTCCAGACTTGAGTTTAGCAGCAACACTAATTTAAAAACGTTTGGAACTGAACTGCCAAATAGTGGTGTAATTAGTAGCCAATGTTGTTGAGTGCTTTTTTGGGGCCTCAGATCTGGTGTGGTCTTGCAAGATTTTTTTTTTCTCATTTTAAGGTGCAGTGGTTCATGTTTTTCATAACATAATGATGTATAGGCAATTTGGATTATTTTTTTCATTTCTGAAAAAACAATGAAAAGTGCATTTTTTTAATTATGATGATTTATTTTGAATCAAAAGATTTTAATTCAAGTAAAAAAAACTACATGAATATTTCTTTTTTATTTAATTACGCTCGTCTAGTTCAAAATAGATGATCACAAGTTAAGAAATTCACTTTCTATTCTCCATCAAGGATGTAGAGAATCTAAATTGGTCATGTGGATAAAATTGTAATAGAATAAAGGAAAAACAACTTGTTCTAAATTCCTCTTCTGCGTCATCCAAGATTTTAGTTTTGAATTTATCTACAGGAACCCTCACAAGCATGCATTGATTTACGTGTTGATCAAAAATTTTTCTTTTTACTAGGTAGCCCCCCATGAAAAAATAACGCAGGGGAGGTCGATCGCTCGGGAGGTCAACCTCCCCATAGCACTTCCCTTTAGTTTTATCAGGTATACTGTTTCAACTTGTGAGAAGCATGTCATCCTCATCGTCACTTCAACATCATAATTTTTTACAAACATTGATTTAGAACCCAAAAGAGCCATGTGCCTAAGTGTCTTACAAAATGAAAAATTAGAAAATCAATAATAATTTTTGGAATTTTTTATTTGAAAACTAAAAAATAAATATTAAAATTAGAATTAATTAAAACGTTAGGGTTTGATTTCATTACTTTGAATTTTGATTGTCATTTAATCTTCCTACTTCCAGAATTCTAATGTTTATAAATCAGAATTCATTAATTATCTAACTCTATTCTTAGACTATGAAGACATCTTTTCTACCTGAGTCAATTAATTAATTCTTTAGTCATAATTATATTTAAGTGAAAAGATATTATTGATCCAAATACCTTTTAGGACCCTATAAATAGTTATTCTATTCCTAGATATAATTAAACTTACAATGATTGAATTAATGAAATTTTATTTATGAATACAAGGGGCAAATTTGTCAAAAGTATTAAGAACATAATCAATAAAAGAAGACGAAAAGAACTATTTCATAATTCAGAAGTAAGGAGTGACATTATTTTCTATTTAACCTACCTAGATTGTGTTTGGAAAATAGTTAGGCAAACGTGATTTAGATAAACCATGGTCTGCAGAGTGATTTGGGTAAACCTAAGTTTAGATGAACATGATTTATGTTCGGAAGACAATTGGACAAACCTATGTTTGGGCAGACCATGAACGTGATTTATGTTTGGATGTGTAATTATCAGAAATGATATGAATTTTATATTTCATTTTTTGATGTACCATTATTATTTATTGTCACCCATTTAAGTCTAACATAATGAATTATATCAATAATTTAATAAATTAGATGTTTATTAATTAAATACTGATATATTATTATATAATTAAGACAATTATATAATTGTATTAACCATATTAATTACTTTATAATTAATATAATTATATAAGGTTTTTATTATATAAGTATATATGGACCATTACATAATTCAACCTAGTTTTAGCTCATGACTTTAGTACAATCCAGAACTAAGTCAGAGGGCCAAATGTGAAAATAAAAAAGGACTAAAATGAACAAAAATCTTCTAAAATGATGTCAAAGTGTAATTTTTGCCAAAACAAAAGTAGCCATTTTTACCTATTCTGAGCAAGTTTTAGCTTTTTCTCTTCCTCTCTAGTGTCCTATAGCCTTCAACATCGTTTTGGTTTGAGGAAATGCATTAAAAGTCACTCCCTTTCCATTTAAAGATGTCGTGTTTTTTTAAAACCTTCTCCCTCTTCTCAGTCTCTTCTCCAATTCTCCTTTTCTTGCTTTAGCGTAGTTTTGAAGGCATTAGGTGGTATTATGAGTTGTTTGAAGGCGAGAGAAATGGTTTGTGTGTGTTTGATGGCAGCCTTGGCTGAGAAATGGAGTTACTATATAAGATGCTCTATTTTTTTGTTCAATTGTCTCTCCTCTTGGTTCTCTCTATTTGTTTGTCTCTCCTCTTGGTTTTCTCAACTCTCTCTCACTACCAACACATAGACAAATGGGAATGGCAACATAGGAAAACCAAACAAGTGAGCAGGTGAGAGGTGGTTCAATCGCATTGAATGACGTTCAAAAGCTACTGGCGGGTCACGGTGGTTGAAACCACGGTTGGAGGAGGAAACATGGTTAATGCTCGTCTGCTTCTACTTAGCCAAACAAGACGATTTTGATGCAAACGTCATTTGGATTGACACCAATGCCTAACGCAATTCACCAATGCTCAGCCAAACATGCACCTAGTGATTTATACAAAAAAGAAAATAGAACATAAAAAAAGTAAAGAGGAAAAAAAAAACCTCTAATGTCGACCTTAGCAATACTAAGAAAATATTCCCAATTTTGTGAAGAACGATTTGATAAGGGGTCTAGGAGGTTTATAGAAGAATAAAATACATAAGAAACCTAGTTTATCTAGGAGAAGAAGTCCTAGTTTCGCCAAAACCCTAATTTTGACAACAATTGAACACATCTTCAAGTAAGTTAACTTTAATTGATGTGGGCTTTTCTTTTGCAAGCTTCTATTTTGGGCTTTATGTTTTGTTCCTAGATGCACTAGAGCTTCTAAAGTACTTTAAAAAAAATTAGGAAATAAGATTTACTTTAAAAAGCCTAAATTCATCATAATTTCTTCTAATTTTTCCAAATTCTCAATTCACAAAATAAATATTCAAAAAAAAGTTAATTTTCATTTAACTATTCTTGTAATACTTATAGAGTTTTTGTCTACAGGTGTGTTGTGCTTATGATTTATATGTGCATATGTTTGTGTATGATGGATTAAGCTTGTAAATAAATGATTCTTATGATATTGCATGATGTGTATGTTTGTGTATTTGTGTTTAGGTGGTGTCTGATGCCTTGAGTCAATGAAATGGTTTGAATGAGTTATTGTGAGGGACTAAACTGAGATGATGTGAAAACTGGGTATTCATGTGAAAATGTGGTGGAGTGTTAGCTTGATGAGTTGTTGAACTTATTGTGGCATAGTGGTTTAAGTGTGGTGTGTGTTGGATGAGTAAATCTATTGTTTTTTAGAAGTTTCCCTTTTTCCCTTCGACCCATATCCATCCATTTATGGGTTGAGAGGCAAAAAGGTAAAGTGACACCTCCACATACACACACTTAGCCATTTTTTCTTATCGCTCTTCAGAGACATTCTCACTCATGCCCTAATCTCTCCTTTTCTCACCCTACACCCTTCTTCAACCTCTCTCATCAAATCCTTCCCACCTTTTTGCATCTTCCTTGATCTCCAGCAAACCTTTGACCTCTAATTACCCTCCTTCAAACTTGAAAGTTCTTGGATTCAAGGTAAGGTTCGAATTTCTCATCTTCCCTTTCTTTTTTGCGAAAATGAACCCTAACATGTAACTCAGTGAAGATTGATTATTTGATCCAAACCTCCTTTTTTATGATTTTTTTCTCTTGCAACTGATCTTTGGAATGAGATTTAACTGATGAGGACTATTTTATATGGATTTATGTGTGTTAAGAACTTTTGAGAAACTTGGGTATCGATACATGAGCTTTAAACTGACCTATTTATAAGTTTTCAAAGGGTTGTTGCTTGCTAAATATTGCCTTTGGGTGACCCTAATACCTCTATTTTATAGAATTATTTAACCTATATTTTTATTAATAAATTGAGTAAAATAAATGGTTTTAAGTCTTTTTATGAATTTATTTAGTCTTTTTAATTATTTAGTTTAATTTTACAGGGAATTATTTTTTCTTTAGGATTTATCTTATGTTTTATAATTTATTGTGTTTATTTAGTTTAATTTAGTCTAGGATATTTAATTTAACTTTATTAAGATTTATTTTGGTTATTTTTCTTTTAGCATTTAATTTAAGATTAATAAAATTTGTTAAAGTAATTTTTTATATCTTTTTCTGATTTTAGTTTATTGGGAATTATTATTATTATTATTATTTCATTGGATATATATTTTTTGAATTTAGATTTGAAAGATTGGAAGGAGATTCTACGGAAGAGAGAATAGAGAGCTGGAGAGAGAAAATACAGGAGAAAAAAAAAGGCTGCTGGACACACACTGTGGAGGGTGCTGGAGTTCTTGATCCATATTCTTCATTCTTCATCATTCATATTCTCTTTTTAGTTTTTTTGTTTGATGGCAAAACTCAAGTCTATTGTTATTATAGATATTTTATTCGTCATAAGTAATTAGATTTTCTTTGTTAGGGAGAAGATGTAACTTTCCTTGAATACTATGAATTGAGTTTTCAATTAATCTAAGTTTATTTAGTTCTTTTATTGAGCAATTATTTCTGTGTCTACTGCTTTTCAAACTAATCACTTAAAAATTAATTTAGGGTTCATATAGGAATTGAAAAATTCATATATTGAATGCGCCTATTGAAATAATTGCCATAAGTAGATTTGATCTAGAAATAGATGAATTTATTGTGTGGTTTTGACTGAATTCACCTATACTTATTATCTTTGCCTAATTTGATTGGTCTAAGGAATTAGAGAATTTGATTAAGTTTGTCACATCTCAAAAATTGAACATGTGAAAAGATACTACTCATTAAATAAAATTCTCACACATACGTCATTTACCTATATTCTGTAAGGTTTTACATTCAACCTTAATCATTCATTCCACACTACAGAATTATATTCATCTGATAAGCAAATATAGACATACATAGTCTGATATTTCTATCTCATCGCAAGCCTAGGAGACCTATAGAAAATACAGAGCGTTTCTAATATCCACATTAATAAGTACTGGTGTCCCACCAGACAGAAATAGAGAATAATCCCAAGGGGCTTCTAATCTTCAAACGGATACTCTTGTTCTTTATTTTCTGTATCTGAAAAAAATAATCATAGGGAGTGTGAGTTTATTTAAAAACTCAGTAAGTAAATAATTGTACTATATAAAATATCAAAAGTACAAATACCACATTTACTCATATAATTAATTGTCTTATACATCGAGTAGTATGGGACTCTAACCCTTTCAAACTCATGAATAAGATCTCATAGGTATACACCGAGTAGTATGAGACTTTAACCCTTTCAACTCGTGTATAGATTTCATAGATATGCACTGAGTAGTATGGGACTCTAACCCTTTCAAACTCGTGTATAAGATTTCTTAGATATACACCGAGTAGTATGGGACTTTAACCCTTTCACACTCGTGTATTAGATCCCGTAGATCTTTACTCATTAATAAGATAGTGAGAATTCATCACATAATACAATTGTCATGAAATAAATAATTTCTACATACTCTTATTTCTATTGATCATCATATACTCCCATATGAAAAATTAATTGCTTATTATCCAAATAATATTGTAAATGGGACTTATATTGTACTTTGACTAGTAATGTCAAATTAGCTGAGCAAGGTTATTCACTCACCTTGATGTTTGTCCAAGTTTACCTTGTTCCACACTAGAATTTGTGTAGAAAAATTTTCTAGTAAAATATATTACAAGGAATCATAAGAAAGGAAACAAAATCACGAAAATACGTAAAATTTTCTGACTGCTACAGTAACTGGTTGCTACAGTAACGTTTTGCTACAGTAACGTTTGCTACAGTGTCGGTTCGCTACAGTACGTTGACTGCTACAGTACCGTTGACTGCCGACACTACAGTACTGCTACAGTACCCGAAGAAAATTTTCCAGAATTTTTCCGAAATCTCTGGTCGCTACAGTAACTCGAATTTTTGCAGAAAAATCTTTCAAAAATTCATCCTTTCCTTTCTTGTTTCAAAACCAGAATTTCAACTCTTTTAACCGATTATAACTCAAATATAACTTCTAAAACTACTAAGATTCATGAATTATCATCAAAATCTTCAAGAACAAAATCTCCTCTGATCTTCTACATAAACTGAAATTTAAAGAAAATAATGAGATTAAATCTTACCTTTAATCCTTACAAAGCTTTTGAACCGAACAGATAATCGAAATTCTGAAGATCAAGGAAAGGATTTGAGAAGAGGGTGAAGAAACGAGAGAAAGTGAATTCACTATTCACTTCAGTTGCTTCGATCGTGAGAAGAAAATAAGGGGGGTACTATTGAAACTTTATATTAAATATTTCTAATGGGTTATTCAATAACTCATGGGTATCCATAACCCAACATCCAAACCCATCCAGTCAATTTACAATAAATGGACTAATTGACCATTCTGAAACCACTTTCATGAATTTCACCATTCTTAGAATATATCCCACATTGTGCAAATATTTAGTCCAGTCATTTAACTCAATTTTCATAAATAATATTCAAAGAGAACAATTAAATATGAAAATTAAATATGACCAAAATAAATAACTAAAGTAACGTTGTAAAATTCTAAAATACTCTTAAGCGAATTATATTCTGAAATTAACGGGTATTACAAAGTTCATAGTATTAATTTGCCAAGGAATTGGATTTTAATTAGAATTGAAAATTCAACCATCAATATAAAAAATTGAAGGCTTAGATTAAGATGGAAACTCACTCATAGTTGGATAGGGTAGTAAAATCGGATCCCTGATGCTTTGATAATTTACATATTCTTAATAATCTCTTTAGTTAATTTGTGTTAATTTTTGCCATTCATCAGTAATTTAATTAATTGTCAATTATTTAATTTAGTTTAGTTTAATCTCATATATTAAAAATTGACCATTTAGATAGTTTAGGAATAGCAAAATTAGTAATTGACTTCCATAATCCTCTTGGGATCGACAGTCTACTCACTTTCTATATTACTTGTTAACTCGGTACACTTGCTGAAAATTTTTTAACCAATAAGTTTTTGGCTCCGTTGCCAGGGATTTATTGGTGATTAGTCAGTATCTGGAGTACTTATAACCATACTGATTGAGACACTTTGTTTGTTTTCTTCTTTATTTATTTTACTTTATTTTATTTATTTTTGTTTTTTTTCAGTATTTTTCTTTTATTTAGTAATTTGGTTATTTTAGTTTTTTATTTTCTATTTCCCTAACTCTTTCTTTCTCTCTTGTTTATGCTAGGTACCACTGATCCAAAGTCACTTTTGTTTGACTTAGAAATAGAAAAAATAGCAGCTTAAATTGAAAGCAAGCAAGGGAGAGAAAAAGAACTTAGATACTCACAGAAAATCAACCATTAATAATGGTTGAGGAAAACCATAGAGTATGTGATAGTGTGGCTAATCAGGGTGATACCGCGAATCATAGAAGTGCTGTTAGATAGATGATAGGAGATTATCTCGTACCTATGACTGATGGGTGCCCTACGAGCATTGTCAGACCTTCAATTTAGGTTAATAATTTTGAGATCAAGCAAGCACTTCTGCAATTGGTTCAACATAAGTAGTTTGGAGGAAATCCATTGGAGGATCCCAATGTTCATAGCAATCAATTCCTCAAACTGTGCGATACAATTAAAGTGAACAAGGCCAGTGATGATGCCATTTGAATAAGGTTTTTCCCATTCTCACTGAGGGACAAGGCCAAGTGCTAGGTACATTCGTAACCTCAATGTAGTATAACTAGGTAGAACGATTGAAAAATAAATTTCTTACTAAGTATGTTCCATCGTCAAAGTCTACTAAAGTGATGAGTGATATCGCCTCCTTCTATTAACTTGATGGAGAATCCATGTACGATGCATGGGAACGATTCAAAGATCTATTAAAGAGTTGCCCACATCATTTCATGCCAGATTGGATGCAGATACATACCTTCTATAGTGGGTTGGATGATTCATCATGAGTTATGATCAATGTAGCTGCAAGGGGTCCACTGAGAGGTAAGACCTCCGATGAAGCATTTCAACTAATTGAGACTATAGTAACTGATAATTATCCCATCCCTAGAGATAGAGTTGTTCCAAGGAGAAGGGTGTTAGAAGTGGATACTTTTGATGCTATGAAGACATTATCTCAGCAAATGACTGCATTGACATAGAGGTTTGATACTGTGTAGGTAGGAGCTATGAATACCCCGTATTTTTTATGTGATTTTTGTGGAGGTAATCATTTGAATGGGCCATGTGAGGTCAGTGCATACACAAGAGCAAATTAATTCCATAGGCCAGCCCCAATGACCCCAACATAATTTATATTCCAACACATACAACCCAAGGTAGCATAATCATGCCAACTTCTCATGGAATTAATAGGGGGCACCTAGACTGTTAGTGCCACCATTCCAGCCTCCCTATGTTTAGAGAGCTCCTGAGAAATCTTTTGGATAGGAAAATGTCACATCCCAAAAATTGAACATGTGAAAAGATACTACTCCTTTGATAAAATTCTCAAACATACGTTATTTACATATGTTCTGTAAGGTTTTACATTCAACCTTAATCATTCATTCCACACTACAGAATTATATTCATCTGATAAGCAAATATAGACATACATAGTCTGATATTTCTATCTCATCGCAAGCCTAGGAGACCTATAGAAAGTACAGAGCGTTTCTAGTATCCACATTAATAAGTACTGGTATCCCACCAAACAGAAATAGAGAATAATCCCAAGGGGCTTCTAATCTTCAAATGGATACATTTGTTCTTTGTTTTCTGTATCTGAAAAATAATCATAGGGAGTGTGAGTTTATTTAAAAACTCAGTAAGTAAATAACTGTACTATATAAAATATCAAAAGTACAAATACCATATTTACTCATATAATTAATTGTCTTATATATCGAGTAGTATGGGACTCTAACCCTTTCAAACTCATGAATAAGATCTCATAGATATACACCGAGTAGTATGGGACTCTAACCCTTTCAAACTCGTGGATAAGATCTCATAGGTATACACCGAGTAGTATGGGACTCTAACCCTTTCAACTCGTGTATAGGTTTCATAGATATGCACTGAGTAGTATGGGACTTTAACCCTTTCAACTCGTGTATAAGATTTCTTAGATATACACCGAGTAGTATGGGACTTTAACCCTTTCAACTCGTGTATAGGTTTCATAGATATGTACTAAGTAGTATGGGACTTTAACCCTTTCAAACTCATGTATTAGATCCCGTAGATCTTTACTCATTAACATGATAGTGAGAATTTATCACATAGTACAATTGTCATGAAATAAAATAATTTCTACATACTCTTATTTCTACCGATCATCATATACTCCCATATGAAAAATTGATTGCTTATTATCCAAATAATATTGTAAATGGGACTTATATTGTACTTTGACTAATAATATTAAATTAGCTGAGCAAGGTTATTCACTCACCTTGATGTTTGTCCAAGTTTACCTTGTTCCACACTAGAATTTGTGTAGAAAAATTTCCTAGTAAAATATATTACAAGGAAACATAAGAAAGGAAACAAAATCACGAAAATACGCAAAATTTTCTGATTGCTACAGTAACAGTTTGCTACAGTACGGTTTGCTACAGTAACGGTTCACTATAATGTCAGTTCGCTACAGTAACGTTGACTGTTGACACTACAGTACTGCTACAGTAACTCGAAGAAAATTTTCAGATTTTCCCGAAATTTCTGGTCGCTACAGTAACTCGAGTTTTGCAGAAAAATCTTTCAAAAATTCATCCTTTCCTTTCTTTTGATTCAAAACCAGAATCTCAACTCTTTAAACCGATTATAACTCAAATATAACTTTTAAAACGACTGAGATTCATGAATTATCATCAAAATCTTCAAGAACAAAACCTCCTCTGATCTTCTACATAAACTGAAATTTAAGGAAAATAATGAGATTAAAGCTTACCTTTGATCCTTACAAAGCCTTTGAACCGAACAAATAATCAAAACTCTAAAGATCAAGGAAAGGATTTGAGAAGAGAATGAAGAAAGGAGAGAAAACTTATCAGCTGCTTCGGTTGCGTGAGAAAAATGAGGGGGTACTATTGAAACTTTATATTAAATATTTCTAATGGGTTATTCAATAACCCATGGGTATCCATAACCCAACATCCAAACTCATCCAGTCAATTTACACTAAATGGACTAATTGACCATTCTGAAACCACTTTTCCATGAATTTCACCATTCTTAGAATATATCCCACATTGTGCAAATATTTAGTCCAGTCATTTAACTCAATTTTCATAAATAATATTCAAAGAGAACAATTAAATATAAAAATTAAAAATGACCAAAATAAATAACTAAAGTAACGTTGTAAAATTCTAAAATACTCTTAGGCGAATTATATTCCGAAATTAACGGGTATTACAGAAAAAGTCATTGAAAAACTAGCCCAACACACTACAGATTTTATGATAGAGACAAAGGCGAACTTCAAAAACCAAGTTGCTACAATAAGGAGTCTAGAGAACTAAATGAGTCAGTTATCCAAGCAATTAGCTGAGAAGCCTTTTGAAAGTTTACCGGTGAATACAAAGACGAATCTCAAGGAGCATTGCAAGGCAATTACCTTGAGAAGCATAAAGACACTTAAATCGCTTCCTAAGGAGGACAAAACGAAACCGGTGGCTGAACTTCCCCTTGAAAATAATGTTGAGGCACAGGATTACATGGATAATGATTTGAGTAAGGATGAATAGAAAATAGATCAATCTAATGAGAATTCTCCTAAAAGAGTGAACCGGATTGGGATAAGGTATATGAGTCTTTACTGTATCAAAAAGTTTTTTATCCACAGTGTTTAAAGAAACAGACTCAAGAGAGATAATTTTCATGGTTCCTTGACATTTCAAAAAGCCGCAGATCAACATTCCATTTGTGGAGGCAATTAAACAGATGCCAGCTTCTGCAAAATTTTTGAAAGAAATCATATCTAAGAAAAAAAACCTTCCGGAGGACGAGTCAGTCATGATGATTGAAGAATGCAGTGCTGTACTTCAGAAAAAGTTACCTCCGAAGCTTAAGGATCCAGGTAGCTACCACATTTTGTGCTCTATGGGAAGTTTGATATTTGGAAAGGCTTTATGTGATTTAGGAGCCAGCATCAATTTGATGCCATTTTCTATTTACCGTCGACTTAGGATTGGATAGGTTAAGCCAACCATGATATCACTCCATTTTGATGATCGTTCAATCAAGCACCCTTATGGCATTATAGAGGATGTGCTAGTAAAGGTCGACATCTTGGGAAGACCCTTTCTAGCAACGAGCCTAGCCTTAATAGACGTCCAACAATGTGAACTCATGCTCTGAGTTAATGATGAGAAGGTGACTTTTAATGTGTTCAAAGCTATGAAATTTCCTATGGAGGACGATGATCAATACCTCAAAATATATGCCATAAACTTATGTGTCACCGACGTATTTCCCAGGCACACTTCTAAACTTCCTCTTAAATAAACTAGGGACCTAGATGAAGTAGAAGACAAGTTTATATCAAAAATTGTACAAAAGAAAATTTTTAATTAAAGACCTAATTGAATAAACCAAAACCTTTTTTTAAAAAGAAAATTAAAAATTTTTTAGGGAGTCCACGTGGCTGCCCAATCAGCATTCTATTAAGTTGACTGACAGAGTTACAAAAAAGGGTATATTTGACAAAAATTGAAACAAATGCGACATAAGTGGACTAAAAAAAAAACTTTGGGGCATAGATGAAACTTAGTATAAACCTTAAGAACATAAAATATCCTTTTGCCTATTTAAAAAGCATGTTGAGTATGTATTGTAACAATAATCGTGAGCCTAACCTTTATATTTTGAATGATTCACCATACTTGGACTCAAGGGGAATAAACTTGTAAATTTATCTTTCATATATTAAAACTTGGATAAGATGTTTAAGAATTGCATTTTGGGAATTCACTTGTGTTGTGTGTGTATATATATATATATATATATACTAGGAGCTTGATTAGCTTAATGGAGACTAGAATGACGTTCTAGGATGTTTATATAATTTCATAACTTACATTGTAAATGTGAGCTCGCTGATTGTAAGCTATACTTGAATGTGAAAAACAGGATCAATGAGTTACACAACCAATCTAAGTTGTTTAACCCTATAAAGTTGAGATAACCATGTGATGTTCTTGATTGAACTTGTGTGACATGCTTTGGCATGAATAGCTTGATTTTCATAATTGAAGTGAAGAATCATCCCATATGTCTATTTGAGTTGTGCAACATTCCATGAATGGATAACACATGTTTGATGTAATTGGTTGTGGTTGAATTATGAATGTGAATGTGTTTGTACGTGTAAGAGTAAGGGTTAACGAAATTGGAAAAAAAAATCCCTAAAAAAATAGACATGAAGAAGGAATTTTAAGAGGTGAAATTAGCAATTAAAAAATAATAAATAATAGGGAAGAATGCAAAAAAAAACCCTTTAACTTTGAAACTCAACAAAAAACCCCCATAAACTTTTCATTTGGTGCAAAAAGATCCTTCCGTCTAATTGACTGTTAGTCAAACTAACGGTTAATATTGACTAGGATATTTTGACTGCTACACAAGCTGAAAAAATGAGACTTCATCAAATGACGTGGCAAAAATAATGCCACATCATCCTTGACCAATTTTGTATATTTAAACTCATTTTCTCTCTCCTAACCCCACCCATTTGTTTATTCATCATCGTTGCTGATCATTCCATTATGGAAAAACGCCATGGCTCTATCGTTCCATTCTCGAAAAACACTATATCTGTGACATTTCCATAACTTATTACTAATCGAATTACCAGTGAACTACAAGACACAATAGAAAAGAACAGACTCCTAAATTCAAAAGTTGCATAAATAGCAAACATAGCACAGAAATAAAAAAAACACAATAATTACAGTAATAACAAGATAATCCCAAATAAAATAGTGAACTACATATTACTTTGTATCCTGTTTCACATTATAATGCACCGGATAATTCATCACCTTTATCCAAAAAACCAAAACCAATGCTGAATCATAGGCATTAATTACAGAATTAAATCACCGATTAAAAAGGAATCACTTCATAATAATAATAACAATAAGAAGAAGAAAGTAATTAATACCGCTCCATCTGAACCGTGGAGTAGCTTCCAAGTACTGGATCGAGATCATCATCCCTTGTGCAGACCGAGATAGGACATTTAAAATTAAGCGGTACAGGGTCTCCTCTCTTGATGAGGAAATCTTCACCAGAGCCCATGTCATGCAAGGCCCTCTCAACCCTTTCGCTACCAATGATGACGGCATGAACAACCTTTGTGGGGGTCTTGATGAAGGAGGCCAAGGCCAACATACTAATTTTGGCATTAAAGGCTCTTGAAGAAGGAAGTGTGAAAATAGAGCTAGAAATGGCGAGGGAGAAAGAATTCGAAGCCATCTTTGGTAGAGAAAGAGAGTGAGAGTGAAGTCGCTAACATCGTTTTTCACGTTTTCTGGGCTTATCAAAAGTCTGGAAGCTCAATGGCTTAATCAGCAACGATGATGAACAAGCAAAATGGGTTGGGTTAAAAGAGAGAAAATGAATTTGAATATACAAAGTTGTTCACGGATGACGTGGCATTATTTTTGCCACATCATTTGATGAAATGTCATTTTTCAGCTAACGTGGCAGTCAAAATATTCTAGTCAGGGGCCAACTAGACGGAAGGGTCTTTTTGCACCAAATGAAAAGTTTATAGGAGTTTATTGTTGAGTTTCAAAGTTAAAGGGAGTTTTTTGCACATTGATGAAAGTTGAAGGGGTTTTTTTGTATATTGTACTGAATCAACAAGTAATATAGAAGGTGAATAGAGTGTCGATCTCATGAGGATTATAGTAGTCAAGTACTGATTTCATTATTTCTACACTATCTAGACGATCGATTTTTAATGAAATATTAAATTAAACTAACCTAAATTAATTTATCTAAAATAAACTAAATTACTAATGATTAATGAAAAAGTCACACAATTAAACTAAGAAAAGTATTTAGAATCTGTAAATTATCAAATCGTTAGGGATACGATTTCACTAACCTATCCAACTATGAATGAATTTTCAATTTAATCTAAGTCTTTAATTTCTATATTGATGGTAGAATTCTCAACTCTAATTAAAACTCAATTCCTTGGTGAATTAATACTCTGAACCTAATCAAATTCTCTAATTCCTTAGACTAATCAAATTTGGCATAGGCAGTAAGTATAAGTGAATTCTATCAAAACCACACAAGAAATTCGTCTAGATCAGATCTACTTATGGCAATTATTTCAATAGGCACATTCAATATATGAAGTTTTCAATTCCCTATATGAACCCTAAATCAATTTTCAAGTAATCAGTTTGAAAAAGCAGCAAACACAAAAATAATTACTCAACAAGAGAATTAAATAAACTTAGATCAATTGAAAACTCAATTCATAGTATCCAAGGGAAGCTACATCTTCCCCCTAACAAAAGGAATTTAGCTACTCATGGTAAATATAACATCCATAATATCAAAATCCATGGGTTTTGCCATCAAAACTAAAAGAAAACTGAAAAGAGAAAAAATGAAGAATAGATGAAGAAGAATGAATGAATAATAAATGATGATTCCCAATCTCCAAAGCTTCTTCACGTTTTCCCCTCCAATTCCCCTTATTTTCTCTCTCTGGCTCTTTCTGTAAAAGTCTCCTTCTCCCTTTTCAAATCTAAATTCAAAATAAAAATTATCCAATCACATATAATTGAAAAGAAAAGAATAAAATATAAAAATATAAAATTACTTTTTCTAAAATCCTAATCTTAAATTAAATTCTAAAAGAAACTAACTAAAATAAATTCTAACAAAAGTTAAATTAAATATCTTAAATTAAACTAAACTAAATAAACACAACAAAATTATAAAACATAAGATAAATCCTAAAAAAAACTAATTCCCTATAAAATTAAACTAAACAATTAAAAAGACTAAATAAATTCAAAAGAAGACTTAAAATTATTTATTTTACTCAATTTATTAATAAAAATATAGGTTAAATAATTCTATAAAATAGAGTTATCACACTCCCCAACTTAAGATTTTGCTTGCACTCGAGTAAAAGTAAAGCTTCACAAAAATACAAGTTGACCACTCTCTATAATTCATCCTGAAATCCAAACATCAATCGTCAATAATTGTATAGAATAAGATGATAAACAAGAAATTAAAACAATTCTAACAAGTTCTAAGTTCGAAAGATAATAATTCATTTTCTCAAACCCTTGAAGTGTCTGTGTGTGAGTAGCCAACAAAATTCTCATGCAAATATTTAAAATCAATTCTAAATTTATTAAACCATATAACCAAACCTCAACTTTAGAACTTCATATACTTAATCCTTTATCCTCCCTCCACTAATGTAAGCAACATATAAATAAAGATCAATAGGTCTTTATCTGCTTGTAATGGGGCCAATGGTTAAAGGTAAAAGAAGAAAAGGATAAGGGATATACAAAGTACAAGAGAATAGGTAATACATAGTGTAAAGCATAACTCTCCTACTTCTCTACTATTTAGTTCAACATTCCTTCTTTTTCCTTTTTCTATTTTCTTCTTTTTTTTTTCAATCTCAAATCCCTCAAACTTGAACCATTTTAATCCACTTTTTCTTTTTTTTAGGGGTTGATAATATTTTTCTTCATTTATCTTTATTTTCGTGTATAAATTTTTTTTTCCAACCTCCATTCCTTCAGGATTTTTCTATATACTACTTACTCTCTTGAAAGGGTAGGTAATTTTTTTTTGGGCTTAAAGTGTATACTTGTATAGGTACCAAAAAGAAAATTCAATTTCCAATTATTTCCACAATAAAAAGGCTCAAAGTGGGTACTAGTGGTAAATAACTAAAAGAAAAAAAAATAAGTCTAAGGCTCAAATAAAATCCAAAAAATGCCTAAATCATATCTCTATCTATATGTTACTTAGGATTTTGCCTCGGGAGAATACAAAACCAAGTTCTAGAGTTCTAAATCTGAGATAAAGTATATAATTCAATAAATATAAAATTTTTTTCTAAAAATTTACACTTTAAATATTATTGGCTACAGTGCTCAATAATTTTTCAAGAATTAAGAAAAACCATTATCAATCAATCTTTTCCATTGCTAAAATTTTTCTTTAATTTCCTGTAAACCCTCTTTCTTATAGCAATTCGTTTTCATCATAGGTCCTTGGCTTTTCATAGGAAAAACTACAAAATTAATCAACAATTTTCAAATATTTCCAAAAGAATATTCAAGGACAAGTGAAATTTAAGTTTTTCATTTAAAAGCACAAATTGAATTACTAAAAAGTTCTCCAATCAAAAACTAAATTCACCATCCATTTGCAGCAAAAAATTAAAATTTTGGTGAATTTTAAAATAGTATTTTCCTAGCCCCAAACTTAAAATGAAGCATTGTCCTCAATGCTTTAAATCATGTCTTTCCAAAAGTTGAGGGGATCAGGAATTGAGAACTTTTTCAGTATTCAATTGAAATTGAGTAAATTCCATATAAACAACTATACTGAGCATTGAAAGGCATACACTGACTGAGAACATATCAATTCAAAGTAGGAGGATCTTCAATACTTCAATAACTAATAACTCAATCAGTAAAATTCATCCCTCAAATAACCCGTAAAATTTCTAAAAATGGACCTCAACATCTCTACATTTTATCAGTAATCACAGTGCTACAAATATAAAGAATTCAAGATCACAGTTGCATATAATCAATTTTCAAATTCTTTCAATAAACAATGCTTAGTCCAAAACATGCGATTTCAAATCACAGGCAACCAAGTTCTAAAATTTAGAGTTTTAAGCATTTAATTTCAGTTTCGAGAATACTTGAGTTCCCCAATCAAGTTACATGCTATTATCAAAATGTTCAGTCCAGAATAAGCCAACAACTTAAATCATGCTATAGTTAATAACAAGTAAAGCCAATAACAATTCAACCTTAATTCCATAGAAGAGAGAATCACTGAACTTGTTGCTGACAATCCTTATAGTGAGTACCCCAAATTCTTAATTCGAAAAGAAATTTTGAACAATAGAAGATGAGGAAAAAGAAAGAAATGAAAATAGAGAAAAAATAGGTTAGGTGGGTGATTGGGGTTCTGGGGATTAATGGTGGAGGATTACTGTGGGTTGGAAGTGGAGTGCAAAGTCGTGTGAGGTGATGAATAGGGGACAGTGAAGGGCAGATGGTTTCAGTGGTTGAAGTCGAAGATGGTGACGTTGGCGTCTGTGGCAAAGACGATGATGATGGCGGCTTGCCATGATGAAGATGGGTGTGGAAGCGAGATGTAGATTTGGGTTATTAAGACAGGGATGGTCGGCAGAGAACAGGAGGAAGGGCAATGTCTGGTGATGAGCATGATGGGAGTAAGACCTGTGATGGCGAAGGTTGTAGTGTCGATGGTGGCTAGAGAGTGGCGAATTATGGAGGTCAACGAACGAAGGATTGCGAACAGGGAGAAAATGTTTGGATGATGTGGGTTGAATGGTGAGAGGTTTGGGTTAGTGAAGGAAGGCGACCGAAGGAGATTAGTGGATGAGAGAGGAAATGATGATGTGGTGCTTGTGAGGTAGGTTGAAATGTTGGAAACAGAAGAGAGGGCTTGAGTGTCTTTGTCTATTAGGGACTTAAGTGCAAAAGAAAGATGGGTTTCCTATCCTTATCATAATTTGCAAGGGCTAAAATAAAATATTTAAAAAGAACCAGAGTTACAAATAAACAAATAAATAAATAAATAAATAATTTATTAACGTCAACGTAAATTGGATGCCTTAGCATCCAATTTCTAGTTTCATGCACTGTACGCTGAAGCTAAATTTTATTTTATTTTATTTTTACATCTACGAATTTTTGGATGCCAAGGCATCCAAAATGAATGCCCTGGCATTCATTCTCTGGTTTTTCTATAGTAAAAAATTTTTTTTTCAAAAAGAACCAACGCCAAGGTATCAGATATGGATGTTACAGTATTTAATCCCTGATACCATCATATTGTAATATCCACATTGAGTCTCTAAAATCCATGAAATTCACATAAAATATAGACTTACCTCATCTTCTTTTTGAATTTTTGCTTCTTTTTTTTTTTTTGCAAAATAAGTCCCCCAACACTTGTGAATGTGCCAAACTCCAAATTTTTTTTTCTTCAATGATCTTTTCAATTACCTACAAAATGGCTCAAGTCTTTAGAAAAACAAGGAAAAAAATGCAAAAAAAATCAAAAAGAAAATCAAACACCACAAAACCAAAATAAAAATAAATCTAAAATCTAAATATTAAAAATTGGGTTGCCTCCCAATAAGCACTTGGTTATAGTCTTTAACTTGACTCTTCCAATATTTATGTCAGATCAATGAGATTCGAGGAGAGCTTCTCTCCATTGACCTCTCCCATAGAATTATGCTTCACCAAAGCTAATGCTTCGCCATTCTTCAAAACCACATCTTTCAAGGTGAAATTTAATCTCCATTTAGGTTGGACCACCAAGTTGCAGTCATCTTCCATGTACATTTTGCACTTGCAACTCATTGGACTTACCCCTTTCATGTCTTTTATGGCATAATCTATCTTCGACTTTTGTTTCCTCAAAACTCCTAAAACATTTTCTTCTTCAGCCTGTGTCAAATCAGCAGTTATAATAATAGGAAACATGTTATTTTCACCAAGAAACACATATTTAAGATGAAGGGGAAGGGATTTTAAATCAAGTTTTGGATCTTTACTTACCTCATCCTTTTTCAAATTTTCAATGTCACTTTCTTGGCCAAGCGATTCACAAGGCAAGGCCTCTAATAGTTCAATACAACCCCTAAGCTTAGACTCACTCTCAAGTTGTTCATCTTTTTTAATTTCAAATGAATTACATAAAACAGACTTAAGAGGAGGTTTAGGAGCATACCTGTGAGATACCTCAGTGACATGAGAATCTATGGCATCGATTCTAAGACATTGATCGTTGTCTTCCACAGGGAATTTCATAACTTCAAATACATTAAAAGTCACATTCCCATCGTTCACTCGAAGCATGAGTTCACCTTTTTCCACATCTATCAATGCTCAACTTGTTGCTAAAAATGGTCTTTCCAAAATAAGTGGGATATTCCTATCTTTGTCCATGTCTAACACAACAAAGTCAACAGGGAAGATAAATTTATCCATTTTTATAAGCACATCTTCCACGATACCGTAAGGATGCTTAATTGACCGATCGACCAACTGTAATGATATCATCGTGGGCTTAACTTCTCCAATCCTAAGCCGACGAAATATGGATAGTGGCATCAAGTTGATGCTAGCTCCTAGATCATAGAGAGCTTTTTCAAAAATTAAATTTCCCATTTTGCAGGGTATGTGAAAACTCTCCGAATCCTTAAGCTTCGGAGGCAACTGTTTTCTAAATTATGACATAACACTCTTCATTTAACATGATTGTCTCGTCTTCTGGAAGCTTTCTCTTCTTAGATAGGATCTCTTTCAGAAATTTGACATAAAATGGCATATGCTCAATCGCCTCAACGAATGGAATGTTGATCCGCAACTTCTTGAAGATATCGAGGAATTGTAAAAATTGCCTATCTTAAGTCTGTTTCTTCACACATTGAGGATAAGGAACTTTTTGGTACAGTGAAGGCTCATATGGCTTATCCCAATCTGGTTCCTTCTTATTTCTCCTTCCCTTAAAAGATTTCTTTGCAAATTGCTCTGTTTTATGTTCCCCCTTACTCAAATCATTATCATTGGGATCACGTTCTTCAACAATGTTTTCAGGTGGAAGTTCATCTACTAGTTCAATTTTGTCCTCCTTGGGAAGTGGCTCAAGTGTTTTACCACTTCTCAAGGATATTGCATTACAATGCTCCTTGGGATTTGTCTTTGTGTTACTTGGTAAATTTTCATAGGGCTTTTCAACTAGGTGCTTGGCTATCTGACTCACCTGGTTTTCTAAACTCTTTATTGCAGCATCCTGATTTTTGAAGTTCACCTTTATCTCTATCATAAAATCTGTAGTATGTTAGGCTAGCTTCTCAATAGCTTGTTTCGATCCAAAAGATATCTCAGGTGCTCTCTGAACATGAGGAAGATGATATGGTGGTATTGATGGTCTAGGCGCTCCCTATTCTCTCCATGAGAAGTTGGGGTGATTCTGCCACCTTGGGTTATATATGTTTGAATACGGATTATGCTGGGGTTGTTGGGGCTGGCTCATGTAATTAATTTGCTCTGTGTGTGCATTGGCCTCACATACCCCATTCACATGCTTACCTCCACAGAAATCGCATAGAAGATGTGGGGTATTCATGGCTCTTATTTGCATAGTGTCCAACCTCTGTGTCAGTGTAGCCATTTGTTGAGATAGTGTCTTCACAACATTAAAGTTATCCACTTCCAACACTTGTCTCCTTGGAACATCTTTATCTCTCGGGATAGAATAAATATTTGTTACCATCGTCTCAATCAACTAAAATGCTTCGTCTGGAGTCTTACCTCTCAATGAACCTCTTGCAGCTGCATTAATCATAACTCGCTATGATTCATCCAATCCACTATAGAAGGTATGTATCTGCATCCAATCTAGGATGGAATGATGTGGACAACTCCTTAACAAATCCTTGAATCATTCCCATGCATCATATAGGGATTCTCCGTTAAGTTGATAGAAGGAAGTGATATCACTCCTCACTTTAGCAGACTTTAATGGCGGAAAATACTTAGTAAGGAACTTGTTTTTTTAGTTCTGCCCATGTAGTAATACTGCTTTGAGGTTGCGAATGTACCCAGCACTTGGCTTTATCCCTCAGTGAGAATGGGAAAAGCCTCAGCCGAGTGGCATCATCAGTGGCTCCGTTTACTTTAATTGTATCACACAGTTAGAGGAAGTGATTGATATGGACATTAGGATCCTCTAGTGGGCTTCCTCTAAACTACTCCTGTTAAACCAATTGTAGAAGTGTTGGGTTGATCTCAAAATTATTAGCCTGCATTAGAGGTCTGACAATGCTCGTGGGGCATCCATCGGTTATAGGTGCGAGATATCCTTCTATCGTCTGTCTAACAACACCTTCATGAATCGCAACATTACCCTGATTGGCCACATTATTAGGTACTTTATGGTTTTCCTCAACCATTGTTAATGGCTGAGCTTCTGCGACTATCTGAGTTCTTTTTCTCTCCCTTGCTTGCTTTCAATTTAAACGTGCTGTTTTTTCTATTTCCAAGTCAAACAAAAAGCGACTTTGGATCAGTGGTACCTCGCATAAACTAGAAAGAAAGAAAAAGCTAGGGAAAAAATAAATAAATAACTAAAATAAACAAATTACTAAATAAAAGAAAAATACTGAAAATTAAAACAAAAATAAATAAAATAAAATAAAATAAAGTAAAAAAAAAGAAAAAAAAAGTGTCTAAATTAGTATAGTTACAAGTAATCCAGATATTGACTAACACCAATAATTCCGGCAACAGCGCCAAAAACTTGTTAGTCTGAAATGTTATCGACAAGTGTACCAAGTCAACAAATAATATAGAAGGTGAATAGAATGTCGATTCCACGAGAATTATAGTAGTCAAGTACTAATTTCGCTATTTCTATACTATCTAGACGATCGATTTTTAATGAAAGATTAAACTGAACTAGCATAAATTAATTTATCTAAAATAAACTAAATTACTAATGATTAATGAAAAAATCAAACAATTAAACTAAAAAAAGTATTTAGAATCTACAAATTATCAAAGCGTTAAGGATCCGATTTCACTAACCTATCCAACTATGAATGAGTTTCTAATTTAATCTAAGTCTTTAATTTCTATATTGATGGTAGAATTCTCAACTCTAATTAAAACTTAATTCCTTGGCTAATTAATACTTTGAACCTAATCAAATTCTTTAATTCCTTAGACCAATCAAATTTGGCACAGGCACAAGTATAAGTGAATTCTATCAAAACCACACAAGAAATCTGTCTAGATTAGATCTACTTATGACAATTATTTCAATAAGCACATTCAATATATAAATTTTTCAATTCCCTATATGAACCCTAAATCAACTTTCAAGTGATCAGTTGAAAAAGCAGTAGACACAAAAATAATTACTCAACAAGAGAATTAAATAAACTTAGATTAATTGAAAACTCAATTCATAGTATTCAAGAGAAGCTACATCTTCTCCCTAACAAAAAGAATTTAGCTACTCATGACAAATATAACATCCATAATATCAAAATTCATGAGTTTTGCCATTAAAACTAAAAGAAAACTGAAAAGAGAATAAATGAAGAATAAATGAAGAAGAATGAATGAATAATAAATGATGATTCCCAATCTCCAAAGCTTCTTCACGTTTTCCTTCCAATTCTCCTTATTTTCTCTCTCTGGATCCTTTCCGTAAAAGTCTCCTTCTCCCTTTTCAAATCTAAATTCAAAATAAAAATTATCCAATCACAAATAATTGAAAAGAAAAGAACAAAACATATAAATATTAAAATTAATTTTTTTAAAATCTTAATCTTAAATTAAATTCTAAAAGAAACTAACTAAAATAAATTTTAATAAAATTTAAATTAAATATCTTAAATTAAACTAAACTAAATAAACACAATAAATTATAAAACATAAGATAAATTTTAAAAAAATTAATTTTTTATAAAATTAAATTAAACAATTAAAAAATTAAATAAATTTAAAAGAAGACTTAAAACTATTTATTTTATTTTATTTTATTTATTAATAAAAATATAAGTTAAATAATTCTATAAAATAGAATTATCAATAATATTAAATAAAATTAAAATACAAGAGAAGGTCAGGAAATGAGTTTAGGGGGAAAATTGGTATTTCATTTATTTAACTGTGGACCTAATTGCAAACAAAAGTCTTAAAAGAGTGCTTCCTCATCATTTTAGCCAAGACAGATTTGGTGGCAACCTAGGCATATAACACGTGGCATTCCTTTTGACTCCCTAACTTAAGCGTGTAACACATGGAATCCATTATTGACTTCCTAACTCAACCACGAAAGAGTGTTCAGAGAAGGAGAGAACACATTATCTTTTGCATCATGCTTCCCGTAGAGCCTTTCCTTCATCTTCGTGAGTGAGCTGAGAGAGAAAGAGATAGATAGACATCGAAATTACTCTGTTTTACTGATTCGGAGTTAGGAACCTGCCTCCGCTAGATTGAATGCAATTTGAAGGGAGAATATGAGCACTGGGAAATTTCTGGCCTCAGGTTTTTGGGTAACAGTCTAACCTAGTCGAAATTCAGACCAAAAATTGAGGGAGCTTGGCCGAAATTGAATATTGAAACAGAAAAGAAAGGTGAAACCGAGAGACAGAGCAGTGGAAGACAAGAGGTAAGTAAATTCTGATTGTGCTCTGTTTTCCCGATATAGGTCCCTT
Source organism: Biancaea sappan (assembly GCA_037074585.1). Lineage (NCBI taxonomy): Eukaryota > Viridiplantae > Streptophyta > Magnoliopsida > Fabales > Fabaceae > Biancaea > Biancaea sappan. Next base: position 28,577,013 of record CM073500.1, read on the forward strand.
TTCGTCTTGTAGGTGGGTAGAGCTGATTAATTGTGTTATAATCTGAATTAATTCCAATACTGGGGCTGGATAGGAAGGAAAAACTGAGAGCTATTGATTAAAAAAAAAAGAGTAGGACGAAGATGGGTAAGCAAATTCTGGTTGTTGCTAACTTGCTATGGCTTCCTGATAAAAGTTTCTTTTCGGCTTGTATGTGAGTGGACTGAAATTAGGATGTTATAATTTGGGATTTAATTGTTTTATCCATAGAAAAAATGAAGAATTTTAGATAAAATACTGGCTGAATATATCTCTATATAGCTTTTTGTAAAAAAATTGAGAATATGGTGTAGAGTGTGGAGGTGCTGTCTGTGTGGGTTATTACCCTTGAAATTTTATGGAATTTAGTAATTTAAGAGAAGACTTGAATGCTGGGAGTTGAGACTAAACATTCTGCTAATTTAATTAGTACAATACTCAAAGGATTTATTTAGAGTTGGTAGGCTATATGCTTTCGGTCGAATTAACATAATGGTAAAATTAAAGTGGGATTTGGAATTAAGCAGAATATATCAGGTTGTTGTAACTGGATAGGTGAGGACAGTATTTTAGGGTCTTTTATTATAATTTAGGATTTTAATAAGATTACGTCAATTACTTGACTATGCCAGAACTTGTGAATGACCTTTAGTAGAAAGGACACAGAGGTGATTAAGAAGGTGATTAAAGATCAATTATAATTCTAGGTAGCTAGTCATATTTCATGTTGGTTAATGTTATGATTTTCTCTGGAATTTTGGAAACTATTCATGATATCTGTATTGTGTATGAATCTGTCTGTGTGACCTTTATGCTTACATTTGTGAAAAACAGTAGTGGCATGCTTAGAGTAGTTTGTGCTTCAGGCTGTGTGCATAAATTTGACCGAACTACCGTTGTTTAGTAACCATGATATAATACATGGAGTTGAATTTGGGATAAACTTCATGACACATGGTAGTTGAATTTGGAGTAAACACCATGTGGAATAACTGTACAGTATGCACTAATTGTGTGATTTGATTTGTTTTCAAACAATTATGAAGTACATGTTTTTATGTTGGAAGTGGCCTTTATTTTATGAAAGATCCATGCTAGCTACTAAGACTTTTGTCTCATTATGTTTTCTCCATACTAACCACTTCCATGTGAAAGGCAAGAAGAAGACCATGATGGTGTTAAGTGAAGTTTAGGCTACTGTGATATTCCTATGTTGTCCTATAGTATGATGTGAATGCATGAGATGTAGTTATTACACTTTTAGGATGACCTTATGTAAAGGAATTCATGCAGTAATGGATATAACAGTAGATAGCTACACTTCAAATACAGTATTGTTGTTGAAGGAATTTATAAACAATTCCTATATACAAGTATTGTATTGTAGATAGTCCTATAGCATATATGAATAATAACAAAAATATGTGTTCCTGGGAAAACAGCGGAACTCTTGATAATAATTGATTATCGGGTATAAATGACATAGAAGAGAAAGAGAAAATAATTAAGGAGAGTATAACTGCCATCTTGGCCTAATATGCTTTCAGATGGTGTTACATCAATGGGACTGCTACACCACATATATAGGCAGAGAGTAGAGACCCTTCCTTGTGAAACCCTAATGGACTGACATTCCCATCATTAGTCAGCCCACACAAGGCCCAATTTCAATTTAATAAGGATTGTTTAATTTATAAAAGAATGTATAATTAACTTATTATTAAAACTGAATAATACATATAAATAAATAAATATGATTTATGGTAGTTCATATGAAAAATCTAACAATTGTTTGATGCAAAGTGTGTGATGCACCTAAATGATTGAACTTCCAATTTGGTGATGTAACTACGTGTTAGCTTAGCATTTAGTTGTACCTTAAAACCACTTGTCTTATATCTTATAATCCAGTGGATGTCTTATATCTTATAATCTAGTGGAATACATGTAAAAAGATAGAGTGGGATTTGAGTGGTTTCTAGAGTAGAAAACAATAGTGCAGGTTACCAGTCGACCATCTAGGTCTAACAGTCGACTGCAGCCCCAGACTTCCATAAAAATATTGAACCAAGAGCTACCAATCGACCAGTAGGCTCCTACCAATCGACCGTGTGCTTCTTGATCAATTTTTCTACTTCGATTTATAAGGCCTATAAGATGTTACTAAATGGTTCCAAACTATTATTAACTTTGAACTTGGGTTTTAATGCAATAATATCCAAAGACAATGGAGAACGATTATGTAAAGGAGTTTGTTGATCAAGGTATCTTATAGTTATCTAAAGATCATTTGAATAAATGGGATACTGGAAGAAGTGTTAAAATGGGAGGACGTTACAGTATGTGCATGAAAGGGAAGGATGGACATGGTGATGCGCCCCATGATTGGCAATGGAAAGAGCCTGTAAGGCAAAAGTTGAACTCCAATCATATAAGGGTGGAGAAATACCATTGGAGATGATAAGGGTGGATGCAGCTGGAGTTGCGGGTAATGATTATTGTGTGTGGACGACCCAGAAATTTGTGAACATTGTAAAATGATTGCAATATTGTGCTATGCATGGTTGGATGCAATTGAATCGAATTTCATAGTATGTGTGGATTAATTGTGGTTGGATTGTACTATTTTCATGTGTGCATTGTCTATGAACAAATTGAATCTTCTTGTCTTTAGGAGAGTTTACAGGTAGTGGTGACAGGTATAGTGGTTGACCCGATTGATTTGTCTTGCGTCATACTGGACTCGCTGTGTCAACGGTTGTGGCTATCACCTGACTAGTGGTTGGAACTCATTTATCTCTTATATGCATGACTGATTATGATACGATATGTTTTATTTTAGTAGATTTACTTGCTCACTAAGTTTTGTACTAGCTCCTTTTTGTATAACCTTTCTAGAACAGGTAATTGTTGAAGAGGCTCCATTTAGGGAGTAGAAGAGTCTTGCATCAAGGGCCTTTTGCTCTAGGTGTTGGGTTTTGTATACCTTCTTGTGAAGGTCTCTCTTTTACCTAGAGTTGCTTTGTAACGACAAAGGACACCAAAGTTGTTTGTGTGAATGGTTTGTAAAGGAACAAGAAAACATGTTACTTGTTTTCTTTGTAACACAGCGTTGATTAAATTCATAAATGGTTATTGTTGTGTATGTAATGTAAACGCAAAACATGGTACAAAAGATTTTGCACAGGTAAAAAATTATTGTTTATAAATGAAATTACATTTTCAGTATTTGCATGTGATAGATGTGCGTGATGTGTGTATATATGGGTTGTTTGGTAATTGAGCTTTGGCTTACAACATTTGGATTATCTCCACTTATTGTGCTAGTCACGTGTTCAATTTTGGAGCGTGTACAATTTTAATTATAATTACCTTGAAATTAATTATTTTATATTGTTTTAGGTCAAGTTATGTATAAAAATGACTCTACAAATTAGAGTCATCATAAAACATTCATATAATTTATTTTATCATATTTGAAAATGTGTGAAATTAAATAATAAGAATAAATGAAATAAGGTAACATAAAATTTATACTCTTTCTAATAATTTTACATGTAAAAGTAATTATGGTAATCAACATCCAAACAAAATTTATTTTATCAAAATCAATAATAGTTTTCAAACATAAATAATGTTTACACAGTTTCACTTTGATCCAAAACCAAGTTTAAAAACCAATTCTACCTATTTTTTTTAAACACCCACTACATAGCTCTTTATTATTTGTATTTTGACTTTTTATTTAAATCTCTTGAACAAAGTTTTTGCTTTTCATGGGTTGACTAAAGGAAACCAAACCAAAACATTTAGTCCCGCATTCAGAGCTCAAAGCTACATATCAAACTCTGCACTATAAACTAAATTAATTTATCTAAAATAAATTATGTATTCCCATCTTTGCAGTAGTCTTAAGACTCATCTACTGCGAAGATGGGCATACAGAGTTATGAGTTCAAGAAGGGGTACGCAACGCAACCTAGAACCCCAACACCTACTCAAGACCAAAGAGGAATGTTAGGGAAGCCAGGGCACCGATTCCAAATGAAATTAACCCCAACAGAAATTGATGAACACCGAGCAAAGAATCTTTGCTTTTTCTGTCACAAAAGATTCAACCCTGGACATAATTGCCAACAACGACATAAAGCAGAAATGTTTATCATGGAAATAGATGATGCTACAGTAAAACCTGTGAACAAGATAGTACAGGAAATAGTAGAGAAGGAAGAAGAACGAGCAGTGGTATCTCTCAATTCAGTACTGGGCAACCTGGATGGAAGAGCCAGTATTATGCGAATTTGTGGCAAAATCAGCAGTAAAACAATCCATATCCTCTTGGATACAGGGAGTTCCCATAATTTTCTAAGTGATAAACTAAGTAGGATTATGTCTTCCAAGATTGAAGCAATACGACCATTACAGGTTACAGTGGCGGATGGAGGGAAAATTCAAGGAACCAAAAAGATAAGGGGGTTTACGTGGTCAATGGAGGGTCAAATCTTCTCCACTGATGTTATACTATTCCTATTGGTGGGGTGTGACTTAATCCTTGGTATGCAATGGCTTAAAACATTGGGTTCAATCACTTGGAATTGTGCTGATCTCATTATGAAGTTTGAGTATAATGGCAAGACTGTTAAATTGGTGGCTACTAAGAAAATGATGAACTAGTTACCAGCTCTGGACAAGAGTCAAGCATACATGACAAACGAATCTACTTACTTCATTCAAGTAAGCCCGCGGCAGGAGAATGGATGTTGTTTTGCACTTAACTTAGAAGAAGTGACTGACAGCAGTGAGGACGCACAGTCACTATTAGAAGAATTCCCTGAACTCTTGAGAGAACCGACGGGACTTCCACCTAGTAGACCAGATTTTGATCATAATATACCACTGCTGGAAGGAGCCAATCCAGTGAGCATTCGTCCGTATCGCTATCCAGCCATGCACAAATCAGTGATCGAAGAGTTAGTGGAAGAAATGTTGCAGAAGGGGGTGATTCAAACTAGCTCTTCGCCATTTGCATCTCCCGTGGTATTGGTAAAAAAGAAAAATAGGGGGTGGAGATTTTGTGTAGACTACAAGATGTTAAATAAGCTCACTATTAAGAATAGGTATCTAATCCCACTCATTGAGGACCTCTTTAATGAATTAGGAAGAGCACGGGTGTTCTCAAAACTAGATTTAAAATTCGGTTACCACCAAATTTGGGTCTGCGAGAGAGATAGGTATAAAACAGCATTTCAAACACGCTCTGGCCATTATGAATTTTTAGTTATACCTTTTGGGTTGTCCAACGCACCTGCGACATTCCAAAATGCCATGAACTTTATATTTAAGGAGCAGCTAAGGAAATTCGTATTGGTTTTTTTTTTAATGATATCCTTATCTACAGTAAGGATGAGAAGTCACACTTGGAGCACTTGAGAAGAGTTTTCTGCATCTTGAGAGAACACCGGTATGTTCTCAATAAAAGTAAATGTGTTCTCGCAGCCAGTAAGATTGAGTACTTGGGCCATTTTATTTTAGCCGAAGGGGTTTGTACGGACCCAAAGAAACTTGAAGTGGTGGATACGTGGCCTACATCGAGAAGTATAAAGCAGTTGCGTAGTTTCCTTGGTTTAATTGGATATTGTAGATGCTTTGTTAAAGGACATGGGGGTATAAATCGCCCCCTTATTGATCTGTTAAAGCGAGGAACCTTCAAGTGGGATCAACAAGCAAAAGATGCTTTTTAGACTTTGAAGAAGACACTTATCTCAGCCCCAGTATTGGCTCTCCCTAATTTAAGTAAACCCTTTACAGTGGAGACGGATGCTTCGCAAGTGGGAATTGGTGCAGTCTTGATGCAAGAACATCATCCTATGGCGTATATTAGTAAAGCACTATCACCCAGGAATCAATTGTTGTCTGTTTATGACAAAGAATTGTTGGCTTTAATGCACGCCGTAGAAAAGTGGCATTCGTATTTGAGTATTCAGAAAAGTCTTCACCACTTGTTAGAACAGAAACTTTCCACTCCTAGTTAGTTTGGTTGGTTAACTAAGCTAATGGGAATGAGCTATGAAATTCAGTATAAAAAAAAGGAAAAAGAATTCAGTAGCAGATGGAATTGTGGGAGTTGATTTATCTATGGAATTGTGGGAGTTGATTTGGCGAGAATGGGATCAGGATCTTAAGTTGTGGGAATTGATTGGACAGATTGAACAATACCCAGAAAAATATCCTAAGTATAAATGGACCAATTGTGTGCTAACAAGGAAAGGCAAACTTGTGATTGGGTCAACTCTTCAGACCAGGATGGTAATCCTAGAATGGCTTCACGCATCCCCTGTAGGGGGCACTCTGCAATAAAAGCAACCGAGAAGAGGATTAAGTCAATGTTCCACTGGAAAGGTATGTTACGTGACATTAAATCTTTTATTATGCAATGCGAACCGTGTTTGAGATGTAAAAATGAAAATGTTGCATCTCCGGGTCCCTTCTAGGCGTTACGAATTCCTGAAGGGGTGTGGTATAGTGTCACAATGGATTTTATCGAGGGATTGCCAAGATCTAGTGGAAAGGACATGATTTGGGTGGTGGTGGATAGGCTGAGTAAATATGATCATTTTGTCCCATTAACTCATCCTATTTCAGCTACTGTGTTAGCACAAACCTTCATGGATCAAATCTATAGGTTGCTTGGGGCACCAGCGAACATCATTAGTAATAGGGACCCTTTGTTCATCAGTCATTTCTGGCATGAATTTTTGGGTCAGTTGGGTATGTGTCAAAGTTTGTCATTTTCATACCATCCTCAGACTGATGGTCAGAGTGAAGCTGTAAATAGGTGCCTTGAGAATTGTTTAAGGGCTTTTACGTGGCAACATCCCAGGATTGGAGTAGATGGCTTCCCATGGTTGAATGGTGGTACAACATTACCTTCCATTCATCCATAAAGATGACTCCGTATGAAGTAATGCATGGTCAGGCACCTCCTCTACATCTGCCTTATATAGCAGGGGATTCCAATGTAGAAGCTATTGATCGTAGTTTTTCAGCAAGGGAGGATATGCTCAGAGCTTTAAAGGGGAATTTGCAGCGAGCCAGTAATCGTATGAAGCAATAAGTGGATAAAAATAGAAGTGAGAGGGAGTTTCCAGTTGAGGATTGGGTGTTCTTAAAGTTGCAATCGTATAGGCAAAAATCAATAGCACATAGGGCGTCTCATAGGCTTTCTCCACGTTTTTATGGCCTTTATGAAGTGTTGGCAAGGGTGGGTCCAGTGGCTTACACTTTAAAGCTTCCTGTTAGGTCAAAGGTGCATCCTACATTTCATGTATCTCTCCTACGTAAGTGTCCTAATGCGACTATCGCTCATGTGCATCTACTTGAAGATGTTTCTGGTGGCAGTGGTCGGGAACCTGAGTCTATTGTGGATCGTAGAATGGTACAGAGGAAAGGAAGGGCCATTACTCAAGTCTTGGTTCGATGGAAGGGAGAAAGTATGGAGGAGGCTTCATGGGAAAGTTGGATGAACATACATGCTAAGTTTCCTATGTTCGCAAGGAATGCTCACCCTTGAGGTCAAGGGTGTTGTTAATGGGGGGCATTGTTATGACTATTTCTGCTGTAGGGCTACTTTAGTCTTGTACCTTGATTAGTAGGGTTATAATTGTCTTTTCTAGGTAACGGTCCGACAGTTAAGGAAATTATTTTTATCTTGCTTGACCCTCTGTATTGTTTGTTGATGATAATACAATTCCTGAACCCTCATATTTTCTTCTTCTTTGTTTGAAACTCAATTTCTCATTCTTTTCCTGCCTAATTCTTCGTCTTACCTTATTCTAATCTTCATCTTTCTTCATTAATTGTGCGATCATTAATTGGGTTCTGTTGAATCCTAATTCTATTTACACATTTGAGCAAATCATAGGTCTCTTCCTATATCAATCTTTTGTTAGAATTTTTTTATAAAGACTTGGCAAAAGTCTCTTTTTTGTTATTTATATTTGAGATCATTGTTTTTTGTTTTGCAATTGATAACATCGTTCAAATTATTAATGTAAATAGTTAATTTGTTGAATATGGGGTTATTAGAGTATATAAACATCAACATATACCCTAATCATTCACCTATTAACCTCAAAGAATGTTGTTTTATATTTCATAACTATAATCTTTCTCTTTCTTCTCAAGGGTTGGGATAGTAGGTAAGATATTATACTGCATATATACATATTAATAGTATCTAAGATTCTGAAATCGGACTAGTCATTAAACAAGTTAAGGCACTAATTCAAAGATTAATTGTCAGATCACAGTCAAACTATAATTGAATTAGTCTACTTTAAAATATTAAAAAAATAATATACATAGTTAAAAACTATAAATATAAATTTTTAATTAAAAATAATATTTGATATCAAATTACACAAAACAACATCTACAATTAAAAATTTATAGCAAAAAATGACCCTATAACAAAGAAACATTATTAATCAATATAATATCCATTAATATCAAATCTATAAAATATCAATATATTGATATCTCCAATAAAATTGGCTAATTTATAATATTAATTTCTTCATTACCTAGTTATAGAATAATCAAAATTTAAAAAAAAAATTCAAGTAAACTAGTTCAATCAATTCATTTAGCACCAATTTTTATCCGATTTGATCAATTTTTAGTCGACTCAATCACTCACGATTTTAACAATTACTTAAACGAAATTACCCATTAGAAAGACATTAATTTTTTTTAATAAATATAGCTATAGGATATATAGATATATATATATATATATATATAATAATTTTAGTCAATTCTAAATATTTTTTATATTCTATTACGACGGCGATTGTAGAAAAGGGCCTACATGGACCAGAACAGGGCTATCATGTGGGCCCAATTTTCTATGGGCCTTATCCGAGGCTTCCAGACCAAAGCACAGAAAAAGGTACTTACTGGGGCCTGCCAAGGCCACAAGCAAACAACTCTCTCCCAAGAAGCAAAGCACAAAACTTCCCCAATTTCACATCAATATTCGGAATCCATTAGCATACTTCCTCTCAATGTCGGGCTATAAATTTGTCTACGTTTCCACCTTCAATTCTTACACTCAGAATTTCTACACGCCCAACAGTAAATTTGACTGAAACGGGTTGAAACTTGAAATTTTATTTGGATTCACTGAAGTAATTATATTAGCGTAGGGCAATTTCATTTGTCTATGGCTTGGATAAAAGTGTGTATATATATGTATATGTGTATGTATGTATATAGTAATTCTACCACCACCACCCTTTCTTTTAATTGCTATGTACCTACATTACATTACATGCTCAGCGAGGAAAGGGTTCGTGAGGTCAAAAAAGAGAGAAACAAATTACAAATCAAAAAAATAAATGGGAGTGCACAACATCATATTGAATTTCCACTTTATCGGTTTCAGAGATTTGAAAGATCCTCATATCCCCACAAACAGCAACAAATAGCTCATTGCAGGCTTTTTACAGACACTCGCTTTTCCTTATTCGTACATATATTTTTATTTATTTCTTAAGTTTTTAAGTTATCACGTTAATATATATCCCCTATATTTCATATTTTATACTGTCTATATAGATTTACACTCCACATACATAACCCATTTATGGAATCAAATGCATACATCACTGCATGCCAATATACGTTGACTTTTTATTTTATTTTTAACAACTAAATATGGTAAATTTATATATCCTAACACCGTCTCTCCTTTTTTTATTATTATTTTAAGCGAATACAATTATGACCTTTACCTTCATATCCCTCCCCTTACGTCCAAGTGGTCAGTGGCCAGTACACCGCATTTGTAGCATTCATAGATGAAATGATATCAAAAGAGGTGAGGGACTGACAAATATTTTAGTAGTGAAGTGGCCAAAATTAATTAAGTAGCTTGAACCCATTACGTATTCTTTTAAGACCTTGAAATGGATCTCCTAAGTTTGAACCAAGCAACCAAAAATGGTGTTATGCCGATCTCTCTCTCTCTCTCTCTCTCTCTCTCTCTCTCTCTCTCGACTCATGACCCTTCAACTGCAAAAGTGGGATTATGTTTATAATTAAGTTGGAGCTAGCTGAGACCTAATCTCTCTGTCTAACAATGTGGTCAATGTGTATGTCTGGATTCTGTACTTGGTTTTAAAGCCCTAATGTCAGCCTAGAGGAGTGGTTGATGATAGCTTTACTATTGCATTTTTGGCACTATCTCTCTCCATTGGCACCAACAATATCCGTCCCAAGCTCCTTTCCCATCATCGATTCATGGAGTCTCTGTCTTCAATCAACAGATAACGAATCAGAAGGGTTTTCCTTGATCTTGTTTGGTTGATATCTTCAATATCTAAAATTCGCTGCTAGAAAAGCAAGGAACAGGTGCATGTAATCAAATCAAAAACTAAGACAAAAGGGATTTTTCCCCCTTCATTAATTTGAAATCAATTTTAGTTTTGCTTCATGTATTCTTGTACGTATTATTATGTTTATTCTACAATGTCTTCTTCATTTCTAACATCTTCTAAATTGCTAACGTAATTATTTGATCAATTGAATATATGGCCATCAGAGTATGCAAACATGAATACTTGACTTAGTACACCTAAATTAATATTTGTTTTTTTGTTAACCCTAATGGATTATTGTGTAAGATATTAGATCAAATATCCATGTCAATATATATAGTTTAATGTCCAAGTTTACATTTTTCTGTAACTACATATTCAACACAAGTCTATTAATTCCATTATTGATAATTTGGGCGGAAATTGCAACTAGGAAAGTATTCAGCTTTTCTTTAAACAAGTAAGACTAAATTAAAATTGAATACAAACGTAAGGGATAAAAAAAGTAATTTGCTGGGAAAAAAAAATAGATATCACTCAAACATTCCATGATTGCATATAAGTATATGGTGATTTTTTTTGGGGGGGGGGGGAGCATTTCCTCTGAATTTTATTGGATGAACAGCTTAGCCGTATACATACTTTTTTATCAATACAATTTTTTTTCAAAATATATTCCTATATGTGAATCAAGACCGTTATACTGTCAATACTTTGATCATTGTCTTATTAAAATTAATAAGGCATGGATAATTCATAAATTATGCCAATCTGAAAGTTGATAAGATTAAATCTCCCAATCATAATCATGACTTTAATAACATAATAAAAAAATTCTTAATTCGCGCAATTAGATTGAAGATGGGATGAACTCCATTTAAAATATATAAATAGAGAGAGAGAGAGAGAGAGAGAGAGATAGCGCATGAATTAACGTTGAAGATTATTACTTTTTAAAAAGGAAAACTCTCTAATCTCCTTGAATTATAACCTAATTATAATCTAGTATTTGAACCTTTACAACACATTTATCCTTAAATTTTTTTTTAAAAAAAATATTACATATGATTTTAAATCAACATATATAAAACTACGTGTGATCTGAAAAGAAATGCAAGTCAGAAAGTGTGAAGATTAAAAAAAAGGGCTAAAATATACTTTATCCCCCTAAACTTTGCTCTATATGTAAAAAATCCTCCTAAACTTTTAAACTCAACAAAAAAATTCCCTCAACTTTCATTTTGTACCAAAAACCTCATACAGTTAGTTGACCGTCAATTGACCGTTAACTAATACCACATTATCAATATATTAGACAACTCAAATATCACGTCAAACATTTTTTATACATCAAATGATGATAGTGACGATTTGGTAGCGCTGACATAGCAAGTGAACTGTAAAAAAATGTTTGACGTGGCATTTGAGGTGTCTAGTATACTGATGACGTAGCATTTAGTTAACGGTCAACTAAGTGTATGAGGTTTTTGGCACAAAATAAAAGTTGAGGGGGATTTTTTGTTGAATTTGAAAGTTTAGAGAGGTTTTTTGTAAATAAAGTAAGGTTTAGAAGAATAAAGTGCATTTTAACTAAAAAAAAATAATAGAAGTACAATGTACCACCAGATGATAAATTATGTAGTTCTATATGTTAATTTTAATTAATATATATTGTTTTCACTTTTTATAATAGCTTTGGATCATAAAGTGTTATATTTCGAAGTTTCTGCACTAAAGATATAATTAAACTATAATTTAAGAAAATTAAATGTAGGTTTCCCTTTTAAACATACTCTAAACCTAATGCATGCAAGCATAATAAGAATCTGTTTGGTTTAAGCATTTCTTCTTTTTATTTTTACTGAAAATATAAAATTGACTTGAAAATGCGTTTGGTTGAATTAACTAAAAATATTTTTTTGAAAACATTTCTTAAAATATGCTCAAATCTGAAAACATCAAAAAGATATTTTCAGTATTTTAGGAAATGCATTTCAAAAAATGAACACTGAAAATAAAAACAAAAAATATTTTGACAAACCAAACAGACAATACATTACGTTATTAGTTTTTTTTAAAGGAAATATAAGACTTGGGGAAAAGAGGGTAAGAAAGAGGCATAAAAAGGATTAAACTCTCAATAATTAAGACCTTTCGCAAACTTATGACTAAAGGAAGTATCATTTGAGCTTAATTAAGGCTATTGGGTTACATTAGTAGTTATTAATTAATAGAAAGATAAGATGAGGCTTCCCTCCTATGCATAAAAGACTCTTATATGTCGGAAGGAAGCTAAGAACCTATTTAAGAGATGACAGAATTGGATTGATAACATTCTATCATTTAGATCAATTAATATATCATTTACGTAGTTTGTCCATAAAATTAAAATATACATTTGTTCTACATGTAATTCAATCATTTACTACTAGCGCTATATATATATATATATATGTTTTATATAACACTAACGAATTTTTTCCGGCATAATTTTTTTGGGAAAACTTGGCTACAGGGCCCGGACTTGAGATTGAGAGATTGAATTGTGGACCAGGTTTACAACTTTCCCCATTAATTGTTAACACATTTTAAAACTTTGTACAGAATTGAAATTGCACCAATTAACTCATCTTGTTGGTGAATGAATGATGACACGATTGCCTTTTGGGGAAGAGGGAATCCCAAAGGCTTAACAAGGGCATGGATGGCACTGCCTCTGATCAGTCTCGGATATATAAATGAATTGGGAAGCATCAATTTCACCAAAGACTAGGCAGTTTTGCAAAATTTGAAAATGGAAAATCAAACCTGGAGAGATGTGGAGGAGAACTGAATTGGAGGGATGGGAAAAGATTATAACCAAATCAGCAAATAGAGGCCATAAAGAAATAGAAATTTAGGAAAGGACAAAGGCGGTAAGCATCGAGAGGCAAGTCTCTGTTCACTGAGATGTTTTTTACTGACTTAAATACGTATCAGTCTGCGCAAGGCCAGCAAGCAAAGATGAAGCGAGTAGTCAAATCACCAAAAGTAAAAAAAAAAAAAAAAAATTCCCGCAGTATTATATATTATACGTTATATATATATATATATATATATGTATGAATTCGAAGATGGTGGAATGGAGCTTGCTTATAGTTTGATGTAGGCTTTTAGCTGTGAAGGGAGGGTTTCATTGTTGTTTCTGGTTTAGTGCTGGGGAAATGAGGGAAAAAAGGTTGAAAAAAGAAAGAGGGTTTAGAGAGAAGAGCACAAGACAACACCCTCTTTAACTACTGAAAACAACAGGTGAGTGTGTGAAAGCTATATCACTCCATGCACACGTCCCTTTCTGGCTCCTCTCCCCCACATCTGCCGCCTGCCTCTCTCTCTCTCTCCAAATTCACTCACACAAAAGCATCGGGAATGCCAACCACACATGTTTCCATGTTAATCTAAATAAATATTTCATCATATATATATATATATAACCAACGTTGATTTATTTAAATAATTTCAAAATTTTCATTTAAATAAGATTTTGATTAAATAAAAAAATTAACACAAAAATTTACATCTTTATAACTTGGTATGGTTCAAGTCAGATTAATTGAAGTCCAATAGAATTCTAAACAATAGTAATTCAAAACAAATACATTATATTTCTTTTGGTAACAATTATATGTATCCATATATTTTTTGTTTGTACCTCCGGTTTGTATATATATTTGTTTTGATGTGATGAAAACCCTCTACCTTGTATGATGATCAGATTTCGCATGCATGTATGTGCGCATACATGATAGACATACATACATTGATGTACGCTTGACTTGCAGCATGCATGTGGATCACCCTATAAACAAGACCAGTAAGCAGTAGAGAAGGAGGGTTTCGTGGCTTTCCCTTTCCCCCTCTTATATCTACTAGACCAAACAGTTTCATTGCATCCTCTCTTTCTTTTTCTCTCTCTCTTTCTCTTTCTCTGTCTCTCTGCACCTTACTTTCACAACTCAATCAAAAAAAGCATATCCAAGGTGGTGGTTAAGCTGTCAATCTATCAATCAATCAATCAATCAAGAGACCAATCATCAAATCTAAAATTTTTATAAGCAGAAGAAAAAGGGGCTTCTCAAGATGTCATCCTCTTCTACTACCTTACCGCTGGACCACCTCCCTCCTTCCGAGCAGCTTTGTTATGTCCAATGTAACATTTGTGACACTGTCCTCGCTGTATGGTTCCTCACTCACTCCCTCACCATCACTTCCTTCTTTCTTCTTTCACCTCTCTAGGGTTTTCTTAATATCCCTCTCGCCTCTATGCTAACCCTTATTTTTTTCCTTATCTCAATGTTTTGGGATGTTACTTACTAAAGTTAATTTGATTCTTTCTATTATTTTCGTGGTTTCTTAATTTTAGGTAAGTGTTCCTTGCACGAGCTTGTTCAAGACGGTGACTGTGCGATGCGGGCACTGCACGAACCTCCTGCCAGTGAATGTGCGTGGATTGCTTCTGCCATCCTCCAACCAATTCTATTTGGGTCACTCTTTCTACACTCCGTCTCATAATCTTCCGGTATTTACAAATACTTGTAAACAAAACCATTATTTACTTCCCTTCCCCACTCTTCCCACTTTGATGAATGGAAGCATAGATAGAGAGAGATAATATATATATATATATATATATAAAAACTATCGATCCCTTGTGTATTGCTGCACGGCTTCTCTTATATAATTTTTTTGAGGAAAGAAGAGAGGTGATGTTTAAGTTTTGTTTTGTTTTGTGCAGGAGGAGATTCCGAACCCGTCCCCAAATTTGTTGATCAATCAGACCAACTCATCCAATGACTTCTCTATGCCTTCCAGAACTGCACGCCCTGATGAGCTACCACGCCCACCCATCATCAATAGACGTGAGATTTCTCCCTCTTCTATTTATTTTCTTCACTTATTTTTTTAGTTGAGTTTCTCTCCCTCTAGGTGAGCCTTTATTTATTGTTCATCCCGAGATTAAACAAAGTACATACCCAAGCTTTATTTTTAACAGTCTTGAAGGTATACATTCAGTTCCATTGCCATAATGGTAGAAGACAAGGTGTTTAGGGCATCATAATTAGCATACCCTTACCTCATTCAATTAAGTTCATGCCTTAATGGAAAACATCAAAACAAGATGCTATATAGTGAGAGATAAATATCCTTGTCCTAATAAAGAGCGAACAAGTTGAAGATTAACGGAGTACTATATATAAATATATTTAATATACAAGAGCAGGTAGTCATGGGGTGTATACAATACTGTACGCTTCCTTTGTTTAAATTTGCTTTTCGTTTTGTTGAATGACCTTAATTGATTTCGATGGAAGGAAAACGTACGCGGTTGATTTTAACCGTTTCTAAGTGACATGGGAGAAAGAGTGGGGGATAAGAAGTTAGACAATATCATGACAGAGAAAGAAACACAGTGATCGATTTCTCCCCCGGAATTATAGTTACTTCGGATAGAACACAGTATAGCAGAATGGTAAATACATAGACAGAACGCAGTAATGATGAGATGATGCCAGGAGTGACAAGCAACCAAAAAAGATTACATT
Organism: Biancaea sappan; assembly: GCA_037074585.1. Taxonomy (NCBI): domain Eukaryota; kingdom Viridiplantae; phylum Streptophyta; class Magnoliopsida; order Fabales; family Fabaceae; genus Biancaea; species Biancaea sappan. The sequence continues at coordinate 28,592,989 of CM073500.1, forward strand.
TGTAGAAATTTCAACTACAAGTCAAATGAAGTGATTTTGATCCACTTGTCTGCGTTTGGATATTTTTTTTATGTGTCATGTCATGTGTGTGCCATGTCCAGCTCCAGAGAAGAGACAGAGAGTCCCCTCCGCCTACAACCGCTTCATTAAGTGAGTATTTTATTTCTTTTATTTTTTATGTTTGAATTTAAAATGCCATTCGCTCACGTCTCTCCTCTGCATCTCTGATCCATTTCTTAATGTAAATTATCAAAAATCGAAGAAAATCAATTAATTTGGATGGTCCATATGTGCAGGGACGAGATCCAACGCATCAAGTCTGTCAATCCCGACATAACCCACAGAGAAGCCTTCAGCGCAGCTGCCAAGAACGTATGATATAATCAATATCATCCTAACAGAAACAAATTTTAATTAAAAAAAGGACCTAGGGTTTCTAGTTTCTAGTTATACTTTACCAAATTAGGGTTTCAACACTAAAATGAAACAAGTAAGCTAGTATACGATTGTGTAGTTCATATGGAGGCCTTAGGTGTGAAGGTGACGTATATGTTTGGTGTGTGTTTCAGTGGGCCCACTTCCCCCACATCCACTTTGGTCTCATGCCTGATCAGACTGCGAAGAAGACAAACGTGCGCCAGCAGGTAATGTACATCTATACTATCATGCACCCTCTTCTTCCAAAATTTTGCACACACATCAATAATACGCATCTTGACTTTTAACCTCTGAGTGAGTGTTTGTTCTTGTGTTTGTTTCTATTTTGACCAGGAAGGAGAGGACGTTCACAATCACATGAAAGATGGGTTTTTTGCTTCTGCAAATGTTGGTGTTACTCGCTACTAATTAATTAATTTAGCAGTTAAGAAGTAGTGTTCTGGAGACTTGTAGTGAATGAAAAGTTGTTAATTTTCCGAGCTCGTCAATCTCTCAGGGAGCTCGGCGAACTCTCATCAGTCATTACCTGACTTATATATTCCTCTAAACGTTGTTTCGTTTAATTAATGTCCATAATTAAGGACTACTACGCCATCATTACTACTGTTGAAATTGTGCATGTACTTCTCTTCTTAGGAGACATTAACCTTTGCGATCTGCAAATTTGGCACTATTTCATGCACTTATTCTATTCAACTATCTAGTCAAGAACTGGCTACTTTCTAGTTTCTATACATAAGTCTGCTACACACAGAGATCACTGGGCAGTGCGTACTTTCTTATAAGCCAAAACCTGTTTTGATGCGTAAATACCTTACACATCGCTTATAAATATACATATATACGTGTGTGTGTGTGTGTGGGGGGGGGGGGGTGTGTGGGTGGGTGGGTTTATAGAGCTAGTTTATTTGCACTTTACTTATAAATCCATCATTCGATGTAAATGCAATATTGTGAATTTAATATTAAAAAAATTCTAAATAAACACTCGTCATTTTACATTACTAGGATAAAACTATGTTCCAAAAATACTGTTATATCATTTGACTTCTGCAAATATTTTTTTTTATCACTTTGATACTCATAATTATAAATCAATTTGTTTGAATTTCATCCTTTTCGTGATTCTAAAGTGATATTATAAATTATTTTGATAATAAAATATATAATATGGGGTTGAAATAAAATTGAACTTTCCATTACTAAAATATGAAAAATCTTTTTAAGTCACTTAATTCTGAAATCATCTGAGCAAATTAATATAATGGGATTTTAGTCGTACTTCTTACTTAGACTAAACCCATTTCAGTGACTCAAGTTAGGCGTGGTACGTTGAGTAAGTGTTCTTCTTGTCTTGTCACAAAAATCAGAAAAGGAAGTCCGTTAAATGGGTAAAGAGGGGGACTCAAGTAGCTATTGCAAATAAGTGGGAGATAAAACAATGTTCCAAAAACTAAAGAAGTGGGCATAGAATCGGAACTGAAGAACCTGATCATGCATGGGGTCCGTTTTGATGGGACATTGGTATTTGGCAAATAAGCGTGAGAAGCAAAAAAGTTAGAAGATGCATCGGATGCTTACCATCACGAACAAAGACTGTTCAATTGAAGCACTGTTTCGACTTTAATTAAGAGAGGCACATATTGTCGTAGAGGAGAGCCCCACATCCCACAAACCAAATGCTGTAAAACAGTATTAGGTGCTGCTGTACACTGTACTTTCTGTTTTCAAATAAAAGCACGAGACGAGTGCGTGTGTGTGTGTATCCTCAGAAAGCACAATGCATTCCTTGGCTCCAACAAGGAGACACGCTCAATCTGTTTCGCATCTCAGCCTTTTCTGGGATAAAAGCATTTTCCATATCAAAAGAAGAGACCACCGCTCCAGAAAGTCACAAACCACTCCTTTCCTCTTAAGACACGGGGAACATCACCTTGTAAACCCAACTGATTCTATACACTTAGTATTTTCAAAATTTGAACATGTATACATATATCCTTTGTGGTCAACGGTCTTACTTTTACCAAGAGAAAAAACCATTTGTAGCTTTTTGCATAAGGATTAAAGTATATGCATGACTACAATCAGTTGAGTTATAAGTCGAAGGCTTGGTTAGCTTAAGTTGCTTCTGTTTGTTTTGGCGTTACCATACCACTAATGCTAGGAGTTGGAGATTGCTTTATGGTTGTGCTATGGAAAGTTTGAGTGCTCTTTCTAATTTTTAGATTGCCTAAATGAGCCCTTGGATGGCACGCATGAGCACAGCCCAAGGACTCATGAGGACAATCCAAGAGATTTGTCATTCCAGTTTCAAGGGACTGTCTCTGGCACAAACAGTGTAAATGTTCCAAATGACAAGATAGTTCGACGTAAAAACATCAATGCCACGATAAGGTTGTTCCTCCAATGGACTGCTGCCTCTGGCAAAACTACTACTGATGTTAACGTCGAATTACAAATTGAGACTACATTCTTTTGTTCATTTTTAATTAACAAAGGTAGGTTTATTCTTAAACATTTCACCGTGTTTTAGAGTTCTGATGTTGATGTGCTTTGTATTAATTTTTTAGTTCCGGACAAACAATACAATACACCAAATAATCCTCTACATCGCACGATTATCACCGAGACCATAGTTACTCATTCTTATATAATTGATGTGACTTCAAATACAAAAAGAATTCATCTTAAAAGAATATAGTCTGTTAAGTGCCTTACAACTTAATTCCTTTAACCCTTGATCGTCAAGAAATCATATCGCACACGGTTCGCAATTTGAGATATGCTTCTTCGCTTGTAACTATCCTCAATGTCACACGTGGATGTCACTAGGGGTGAACAGCGGCTCAGGTTGATTTGTCCATTTGAGTTTGTTTGGATTAAGTTAGCTAGTTGGATTTGGTCAAATTTTTCGAATTCGCAAATCGAGTAATGGGTTAAGAAATTCTCAACCTAAATGACCTATATAAAATATATGTTTTTTAAGGGTTTGCTAGTTTCTTACTTCTAACTTATCTTAGTTTCCTTTCTCAATTCTCACTTGGTACTGCTGCACTAATCTCTCCTCTCCTTTCTAGTCTCCATTGTACTTGTAAATATTCTCCTTCCTTCTCTATCCCTCTATATCAATTGAACAAACAGTAACCTGCCAACTGACCTGACCCAACCTCACATTTAGTTGGTTCAGGTTAAAATTTTTCCAAAACCCACCTCAACCTGAGCCCACCCCTAGATGTTACTATCAATTGAACAAATAAATCATGTTTGATTGCTGCAATTTTGATATGGAAAAAGCTTTGATGAGGTTAGAATGATGGTCTCACATTATGGGTGTCTGCGTGGCCAAGGTTGTCAAATTCAAAAGTTAACCTAAATTCAATAAAAGAGACAAACTTGAAACATAAACTTAGAACATAAAATTGTAAGAGTTTACATATGTTACTCTCTTATTTAATAGACTATTAAAATTATATATATTCTAACACACAATATCTTAATTTATAATTCATATAAAATTACTTAATTTTAAGTATTGAAATATTGTTATTTTAAATTCAATTAACTCCTTATACAAAATATAAATTGACAAAATAAAATATCAATTGATAAAAATGTTATTCAATAAATATAAATTATTTTTATAAGTTGCAAAAATCTAATAACAAATATATTAAAAATTACAATTTTTTCATCTGATTCTAAACTTCTAAATTTTAGATATGGATGATCCAAATTTTTTGAACAAAAAAAAATTAGACTACCTATGAACCCAATTGTAAACTTGGCAAATTTGACCAAATTTTAATTTTAAAATCAAATTTACTCAATTTAAAAAACTTAAACTCTTAAATTCAGACGAGTTTAAAAGTTAACTTAAGAATTTAACAATCACATACATATAACAAAAAAAAAATACAATTTCAATTTTTTCGTCCATGGTTTGGTTTTTTGTTTTTAATTTAAAGGCCCACTTGTGCATGGGTGCTTTTTTTATTTTTTTCCTTTCGGACAGATGGATGGATTTCCACGGTGATGGATGCAAGTTGCTTTCACTAACAAGCTACTTCTAACGCATTATTAAAGCTTCGTAGAAAATATTAGTTACATGTGCTTAGAATGGCAGTTTGTCCATTTACATTTCAGAACACAAATGTCACATTTTACATGGGCCGGACAAATCAGATCTTAACTTGTCTAACGTGAAATAGGGTCTCTATATATACAGCTGGGAGAAGCATGTTCTGCTATGTCTAGGTATCCTTAGGCAGCTGTCCACTAGCTTTTTTTTTTCAAATGAAATGGAAGTCTTTTCCATTAAAAATGGCATCAAATCAAAATTACATAAGATTAACCAAGACCTAAAAATCACCAAATACATTACTGGCATGGGAGAAGGTACATAATTTAGAACAATATCTAAAAAAAATACCAAAATATATACAAGAAGACTAAACAGAAGCAACACACTTCTAGACCCTAAATTAAGCATACTAAAAAAAGGACAACACACCCCTAAATCCTAAATTAGAGTTAGCCTTCTAGACACTTGCTAAATGAGAAGGTCTCTCTAGACACAAATTACACTAGTATAGATGGATGGAAGAACATCAAAAAGAAACATTTGAAATCACGTTGGCCAGTTGCATGTATCATTTGATCAATTGTCATCCAATACATAAATTATAGGCACTAAAAGAATAACAAGTCCCAATCAATTAAACAAGGAACTCGAGCATAAAGAGAATCGGAAAGAATACAAGTCAAAATTACTTGATTGATATAAACAAAGACTAAACTTACAATTCTAAGAACTCAACCACAAACCTTGCTCACTCCAGGAAGCAACACAAAGGATGTTCCAGAATGTACTTTTACTGGAAAACTGGGATGAAGGCGAATACAAACATCAGAACAGTGAAGAACAGCCTCAGTTTATTCCCCTTAACTGATGGAGCTGAAGAAATATCTTGTGGCCTGAAGGAAATGAAATAATTGGTATCAACTCTAAATCAAGCAACATTCAATATTTGATAGTTGGTAAAGCAGGACCGTAAAACATACTTCTGCATTTTACTAAGGGCGCCACAGAAGAGGGCATTATCTGGAATGGGGAACTCAGTCTTATTAGTAGCCTCTGGATTAACAACCCTGATATATGTTTCTTGACCAAGATACCATGAGTCAAGGTTTTCCGTTCTGAGATTCCAAATTCCAACATTGTCAAGAGACACCAAAATTGCTGTCCATGCTCCAGGATAAACCTAGATGAAGGTAAAGAGAGACATTATGATTAAAGAATCCGGGAAATCCTAGTATAGCTGTTATAACAATATATGTGGAAGAAGCATAATAACTCAAAAGTCAAGTGATTCATTAAGATAGAAAATCCAACTGCCATCATTCTTGAAAAAGAAATACCAAGATATTTAAAGTGAAAAACTTTGTCAAACGGAAACACCAGTTAAGCTCAACAGTATATGTGGAAATATAAGCATTGGAATTCACAATAAAACCAATTGGTATGGACAAGATCAACACTTTCAAGGATTTTGATGGAACTGGTGCAAATTGAGGGAAGAAAAATATGTGACAGCAAGGGATGGATTGGATAAGGTTAAGAGATATGGGACACATGTTCAACTTAGGGACGGACGGGTTTAAAAGGGAGGCAGGAGAATGAAGGGCACGGAGAATTTGGGAGTGAAATTGGGAGAGTGCTAGCCTCTTGAAAGTCTAGCATCTGTGTTGCCTTTGTGTATTCTTACTGTTGTGTCTGTTGTTTACGTATTCTGCTGCTATTTTCTTCCTTGCTTCTGCGGTATTGCATTGTTGTGTTGAGTGTTAATCTGTGGTGAGGTGTCTAATGTTTTGAGTGTTATTTGGAATATTGTAATTACTCTACCCCACAGGTAGAGGTTAATCAGTGTTGAATTCAAGTGTTTCTAATCTGTTTGCATTTCTCATTAGCTTTTCTTTCATTGTGCTGTTCGGCCCCTATCAAATTTCAATGGCCATGGTCCAGAACAAGAAGCCAGAATACTAATGGACCAGTGTTTACAGTTTCTGGACTAGCCTAGTATGTCAGTCTGCAAAATGAAATGACGCTTCCAGTTGTAGTAATCTCAAAGTTCCATATTTGTATTCAGCTTGAGACAGAGTTCACCAAAAACACACACAAGAACATGAAATTATTAACAAAAATCTGACTGACACAAACACACTTTCTATTAATACATTTGACAGTTTCAAATACCTGTGTAGTAGTGCGAGCTATTCCATCCCACTTATTATAAGTTCCCCTGCTACTGTTAGACCACTCACCATAATCCATCCTATAGCCAGTTAATCAAAGTTTATTGCTATTAGTACCTGAAAAGTAACGTACCATGTATGCATGGAATAACAATTAAAAGAGAGGATATTTTCCATTACCCTACAACAAAAAATGCATATCCACTCAAGTGGTAGGTATGCATCTTTGTGTCATTGTTCTGCAGTATGATTTCCATAAATCCTCTAAAAGTCCCATTAATCACTGATGTTTCTGCCCGAGGTGGTCCAGTCAAAGGCATGGTAGGAAAATCAAGCTTGTATACTCCCTTCACTTTGAACCAGTCAGCAAGCCTGATTGGAGTGGCAGGATTGACAAAAGAGATCCCACTGAGTGTAGCTCGATGCTTCCCGTTAATCTTCTGTGGTGGCTTATTTCTTAGGACATAAACATCAGTCACATTTATGGAACCATATCTGAAAGAACCTTGTGGGTTAGGACGAGCACCACTGGCTGAAACATTCCATCTGTACAGTCAACCACATAATTCAGAGGGCATTACCGCATTAGTACTGAATTTTTCTTTATATAATTCTCTTAGTTTAGATATCTACAGCTATGCAAATTTAGTGGAACCCAGACCCTTTGAACTTCAGACAGCAGTACAAAACTCTAATTTATTACAGTTCAATATTTGCTACAGCTTGGATACAACCATGCAGATTAGGATGAGACATTCCAGATAGACATGATGACATTACCCAGTTTACACACAGTAAAATTTGGTATGAAATAACCTTAAAAAAAAAAAAAAGATATCCAGAACCTTCTTCTTCAAAACCTTCTTTCTTCCAGATTTATGAAAATTCACAATAACGAATTATTAATGCAATAAAATTACAGCTTAGGCACACCTGATGGATCGCGCCTGGTTCATTGAGAAGGTCTTGTCATATTCGTCATCTGGAGCATCTGGGAGAGGACCAGCTGCCTTCCCCTTGGAATTCGTATAATGCAAGATGCCAACCCCAGTAACTCTCTGCCAGCGTGATTCATTTACAAATCTGGCACTTGCTACAATGTAGTAATCTGTACTTGCATTCTGATCCATGGTTAGTAGAAAAGAATAAGATTGTCCAACATGAATATCTAAGCTAGTGTAGTTCTGTTGCACAGTATAAGATCCTTCACTCTCTGCTAAAAGTAAGTTATGGTTCTGGATCCTGAAATTCAGACTTGTTGATACACCAACATTGTGTACACGAAGCCGGTAAGTTTTTCCTGTTCAATGTTACAATGTCATTCAAATTAGTGAAAGGGTAAATCATCAATAAGCAGGTTATAACACGAAGGTGCCTACTATATTGGTACAATAAACGTGAAATCTTCAAGTAGCATTGCAAATGCAATTAAGAGATTTTCATGCATGCTTGTTTCAGGTGGCATTGCTATCAACATACTATCATGCATCCTTGTCAGGATCACAAAGCCCTTTCTGTTTTCTAACTCAACTATGTACATTTCACATTATTAAATACATCCTGCGCACTTCAGTCAGCAGTACAAAACTCCAAGTACAAAAACAATTCATGAGGACTTAAGATGCTTCTCTTTCTCCCTGTTACTTAATTCCCTACAAACCAGAGATAGAAATGCTTCATGTACCTAATCTTAATTTACTTCAGTTCAAACAACTAGCATATATTAGTCAGTGCTATGTATCTTTGACTGAAGAGGTCTGAACTAGGTCAGAGGAGAACAAACATACTAGTAAGATTTTCTAGGACATCTAATGGTCATACATATGAAAAAAACAAGACTGAGCTTGTCAATAAAGAACATAGACAAAAACGCACCAGGGTGGACTTCAATTGTTTCATAATCAATACCATCAGGAACAAGCGTATCATTATATTTATAAGGGCCTTTCCCGTTGATGAGAACACCATCTGGCATCCCAAGGTCTTTCCCTGCATCAAGATCCTTCCGCAAAGCCTGTATTTCAAAGTGGTACCAGTAACAAACAGTTAGGCTGGTGTATGCAGAACCGCACGCCTTTCTAATAATTTAACCATTACTAACCGTATGATTCCTTGTGTACCAATCTCCAATGAAAATTTCAATGTCCCCATAGGGAGTATCAAAAGGAACAGTAATGATAGGCCGGTTGTTTATGATGAAGCCTCCAAATCCACCCGAGGCTCTCTGTAAATTCAGAGAAGGAAAGTAGAAAAAGCTTCCTATCTGATCCTTCACCTGAAATTGATAAGTCCAGTTCCACTTGGGAGGAATGGGACAATTTGTGCCAAGAACTCCATCCTGCCACGAACTTCGTCGTTGCTGAACCCCAGACCTGTCCAATTCCATAAATTCAGCTACCAGTGCTCAATAGATTTGTCAGTAAAATCGAAGTTAAAACTCAGTAACCTACCAGTGAATGAGGAGATTCTCGTCCAATTTGTTTCGAACATTGACCACGACGTTGTTATTTGTGGTTACATTAATAGTAGGACCGGGAAACTTGTCGTTGATAGCAATAACCTACAGTATAGTGCATATGAAAGCCTTAGCTAAAATCCCACAGCTTTTCTAGCTAACTATAACTAAAAATCAGCATGCTATATCTCACTTCTAGTTCAAAAGTGAACTACCAGTGTACCACATTAAACAAGGATATTGTGCCATAATGCAGATCTGCAACTAAGGCTTGAGAGTTGAGGAAATTCTAAAGCCAATCCCGTCTAAAGAAGCTGAAAGAGAGGGAAAAGAAAGATCTAAGAAACCAACCTGTTGAGGAACTCCAAGAGGAGAGGCAGTGATGTAGGAGACCTCGAAGTTGTAGAAAACAGTCGGATCCGCCGCAGAAGATAAGCTCAGCAGCAAGCAAATGTTGATAAGAGAGAGGAATAGAGGCGCAGAGGAAGGCATTGTGAGGAACAACACAAAGGAGTGCCAAAAAATTTAGAGCCGAAACACGGAGTAGCTTTTATTGTTGTGACGTTTTTAGTTACATGATCAGAAAGTGGAGTAGAAAGAACGAGAAAGGAGAAGAAAGAAGGACTCCGTGTAGATGTGTGCGTTTATTCTCAAGTGTTAAAGGGAGGGGGCGAGGCGCAGTTAATTTAGGCTAAGGAGCGAGTGGGGGGGGGGGGGGGAAGAGAGTGAGGGACAGACAGATAACTTTAGTTGGCTTTGTGGGGAAATGAGTATCGAGCGGAAGCTTTTTGTCGGTGACCAGTCATCATTTATGTCAGCGGGGCACGAGAGGAGAGAGAAAGAGGGGGCGATTGCGAAGAGATTGTAGAGAGAGAGAGGGATGACAGCAAGTAGCCAGTTAAGAATTCAATTGGAAAGGCGCGTGAGCCCTCTGTGCTTTTTTAGGCAATGCCTATTTGGCCCATTGGCCTGCATAAATGGCCTCCCAACGGTCGGATCTCTCGGTTCGCCACATGCTTGCCAGCCGTGAGCCCATTCTCCATCCATTCACTGTGGGCCCTTCCCCTTTTCTGCGCTAATTACCCTCCCATTCTCAATTTTTGTTATAAATTGAACATTATTTTGTGTAGTTTAATATTAAATTTTATTTTTAATTAAATTTATAAATTTATGTTTATAGTTTTTAAAATAATTGACCTCTGAACTAATACTGATTCAATTTTTAAAACTTTAGCCAATATCAAATAATGCTTTAGACACCACCCTATAAATCTCAACATATGAGATTTGTGGGCTTATTCAAGTCATATGAGATTGAATAGGGCACAATAAGTATTTAAATACTGTAGTTCGAAAATAATAAAAATGATAATAATAATAATAATAATAATAATGTTTTAAAAAAGAAATATATAAAGAATTTTTTTTTTGGAGTGAAAAAGGTATCAGTGGTGAAGATTAATTATAAACAATGAATAATAATGATATTCATTGTGATGTAAATGATGGCTCTCAGCACTACTCAAGCATTAACTTTTGAGTAACATTACTTATTACTAGACTCATTATTTGTTTTTATCAAAAAGGTTAGTTATAACTAGACGTATTTACAATTAATTGAGTTTACTTGTAATATAAACTAAATTTGTATAAAATTGTGTGTATAAACAATTCCAAATTAAAGAAACCAAGTTACCCTTCCGTAAGCAGGACCGTCTTTTCTTATTTGGACAGAAACTAGGACCCTCATCTAACACCATGACTCCTTTAAACATGGGCTTCTCCTTTTTATGTCAGCAGTCTTAGTGTTTAACAATATTATTGGTACAAGCAAACAGGTAGTAGCCCAAAAGACTCCATTAGTGAGAGTGAGACCACCTATTGAGTACGATCATAGATGAAGATGACATGCCAACTAATTTACAATCTCTGGAAACACATAAGCAAAATATAGAGTGGAGATTGAAGGAGGAATTAAGAGGCCAACTTCAGAGCGTGTATATATTTATAACTGGTGGTTTTTAGGTTTGACAAAGATCACTTGCATTAATATGGTGTATATTATTGCACGCGCAAGCAGGTAGGGCAACTAATATTTCTTCTCAATCTAAATAAATGAGAACCTTGGTGAACATCAGAGTTGGTAGATCCCATGTGCGCATTACTCTTTAATTAACCCCCTAAACCAAGCAACTGTTCAAAGCTAGTATTGCTAATAACGCAGTCAAAAAGGCATAACCAGTGTATTAAAATATATTATATTATAATATTATTTCTTTTTCGTGATACAGAAAAGCCAGGGACAGTAGTCAAATTCACTTCCACCCGAATATATAAACTGCATTTTCAATAATCTTGTAAACTTTTTTTTTTCAAAAATATTTTTTATTGAAAATAATATTATTTAAAATACTATCAAATATTAAATTAAAGTATTTTTCTTGACAAATATTCAAACATTAATTAATCACTTCATAAGAGATTAACATTTTTTGCTTGACTCAACTTCTGTTAATAATTTTATATAAATATGATTACATGACCATTGAATGTATTAAATGTGAAATAGAATTATGGGGAACGTTAACTAAAGTATGATATTAATTGAAGAGGGTTACTTCTTGTACTGATATATTTGTTGTTTAGAAAATGGTGTTAGTGCCTTTGGAGAGGAAGAGTGGGATTTTGCCACAAAGAAAAATGAAGTGGATGAATTAGCAAATAAACAAAAAGGGTATAGCACAAGCATAGTGGAAGAGTGGAAGTAGGGCATCCGAGAATCAGAATAACTTTCTTTATTATTATTATTATTATTATTATTATTATTATTATTATTATTATTTGTGTGGATTCACGAAACCCCATTCTGGAAAGCAGCAGAGTCAAACATAATTTACCAAATCCTCGAGACAAAGAAACCTGTATGAATCATTAACGCCGAAGGCTTATGTATATATAAGTTATCCGTTAATTAGGTGTTGCACTCCCCTCATTTATAAGTTTTTAAAATTACTCTCTATCCCTTTTTTTAAAAAATATATATACACTTCCCTCTTTAAAAAAAAATTACTACACTTCAATCCTTTTTAAAAAAAATTTCTCTCCAGAGAGGTACTGTAATATCCCAAGAATTTATATGAATATTTAAAGCCTATTTTGAAGTTTAGTGAAAAATTTAATTACGTGGAAAATTTTCTTTTTGAATTAGTGAAGAAAATGTGGGAATAGAAATTTTTATTTTTAATTTAGGAAATTTTTACAAATTCTCAAGGACTAAAGTGAAAAGAAAAGAAAGTATAGAGGACTTTTGAGAAATGACCAAGTAGGAACCCGAGAAGAAAAATAGAGCTTATGGGAATGAATTATAAGTCCGGTACCGAAAAGATGATGGATTCGAGGTTAAAGTGGAGTTTGAGACATCGAGAGGGATTAAAGTGAACAAATCTTATAAGCTAAGGTGGCTATGAGCGATTTTATCGAAAAAGAAATTGGTGGGGCCCACGCGTATACACTTCTCCTTATTCTTTTCTTTTTCTCATTCTCCCTCCCGTAGCTTCACTTTCTCTCTCTCTCGATTATGCTTGCAAAGGAATTTCTTCATCAATCATTTATGCAATTTTTGCTTTGGGAATGAAGCTATGAAAGTTAGGATGATTGGTAAGTTGATGTTCTTCTTCTTCTTCCTCTTATTACAAGATCAAATCCTTGGTTATTATTTTTGCAAAATTTTTGTAGAATATTTTAATGGATGAATTTAAGTGTGGATGTTAATCTAAAACATTCCTAGGTGGTTTATGATGTTATTAGAACAAGAAATTTGGAGAAAACTAGGAGAAATTCGTAGAATTTGGATATTTGAAAAAGTTAGTGTTCTTGATGAAAATTTGAGATTTGAGCTTGGATTGTTGGTAGAAATTGGGGGTTTTGGTGTTAAAATACTCATTAGACATTAAGGATGAAAACTCATGGAAGAAATCAAAAGAAATATTGTTTTAGATATGATTTTTGGATTTTTGGATGAAGAACACGAAGAACATCGAAAATTTTCCCCAGAATTACTGTTCACCGAGAAAATTTTTCCAGATTTTCTCGTTACTGTAGCGTTGACTCGGTCAACGTTACTGTAGCGTTGACTCGGTCAACGTTACTGTAGATGCGTTGACCGTTGACCGTTACTGTAGCATCAGTTTTTTTTTTTTTAATATCGTTGAAAAGCTCTTTGAGTTTAGTTTTCAATGTTATAAGTTTCATCTGGATATTCATTACCAGTTAGGAGTTATGATTTGAGAAGTGGATGAAGGTCGAGAGTAGTGGTAGGAAATTTCTCTATTTCGTAACCCTGATGGTTTTTATCTTGTTACAATAGGAATGGTCAAGTGCAAGGTGGGAGTGCTGAGAGCATGAAATCCAGGTGAGTGGGTTAATACTTGCTATGATTAAATATCTTTGTTATTGACTTTTTGCATCATAGTGAAAATATGTTGAATATCCAAGTTTGAAGAGAATGATGTGGGATGATGAGACATAAACAATTGTGGAACGTGCCAGGTGATGTATATAATTATATTTTCTTATTTTCTCATGAATTGAGGTTATATGATGGATTGTGAATGGCATGTGAACTGAGTTGAAATGTATCATACTCTGATTGATGAGTTCAATCATATGCGGATAGTTGAAGTATGTTATTGTTGAATAATTGTTCTATATTATGGGTTATGTTATATACATGCTATGTTGCTGGAACCACATTGATTATGTTGTGGCTTGAATTGTAAATGACTGAGTTGTGTATGTGGCTCAAGATTATGATTGAGGATGTTTTTATATGTGATTGTGATTGTGTTTGACTGGAAATGAAAGGCATGGTGGTGCACCCCATGGAGAAATCTATGTGAAGCTATAAGGGTGGAGAATATAAATGGAGCGATAAGGGTGGATGCGGCGGGGGCCGCGGGCAACGATCCAGAGGTATTCTGGACGACCCGGTTGGTACGGGAATTGTGTGTGAAATTGATTTCATCGATTGCTGTTGTGAATTTTGAATTTTGTTGAAATGCATTTGATTCACTTGGATATTGTTGTGAAGTATTATGAATAATATTATATCATATGATGATCGATCTACGTATGATTGCTGCATGTTATCATTATGATGCATGATTTTTATTTTGTCATAGTATTGTGTTATCTACTCACTGGGCACGTGGTTTGCTCATACCCCTCTTATTGATATTTTTTTTTCAGAGTTGACAACTGAAGGTAAATATCGGAACAAGGAATTATGGATCCTTAGTCCATAATTACCTTTTCATTTGTTCAGGATAAAGGTATAATAGTTAAGTTTTATTCTAAGTTGTATAAATCTAGAAATCTCTGTAATCGGGTAGGTTCATTCAGTGATGTAATGTGAGTAATTGTAGTATGTATAGAGAACTCGTTTTGGTTGCATGAAAAAGAATTGTATGATTTTTAAGAGAAATATAGGCTTACGGAGGTGAAATGAAATTCACTTTCCGTGCCGGTCACGTGCTCAAATTTTGGGACGTGACAGGTACGTTACAGGTTCTTTCTATATATATATATATATATAATAATCTAATATCACATATTTTTTAAACTAAAGTATCATCCACTAACTTAAGTTCATATTAGATACCTCGTTTTACAAGAAAATATTACATTTTATTATGGATTAGCAGCCAAAAAAAAAAAAGATGCCACTATATGTAAAAATTGATATTCTTAGGTTAATATAAGATATTTTTAGTTAAGAGATATGTAAGTTATGATATATCAAAAATATATAGTAACATATTTTTATGGATAAAAAATATAAAATTAAACTAAAATATAATATATTTTATATTCATAGAGGATGAATTAAATATTTTGAGAGTAGAGAGGAGGAGAGTGTAATTTTCAAAACTTGTGAGAAAAAGGAGTGTAATTTGCTCCAATAATAAATATAAATATGGAGGTGGGGGAGAGGACAAAGTGGAACATATGCATGCGATGGCAATGCCAGATTGCCGTTGCGGGGCCCCACATAGCGTGCTTACAAAATAACTCTCATCACAAACACCAAACGCTCTTTCTCCCTAAATCTGGCCGTAATTGGCTCCCTCAAACTGAGCAGAGTAGAAAAAATTTTAATTTTGTTTTTTATAAGTTTTTAATACAAGATTCAATAGATTAAATTTTAAGTGGTAATTTTTTTATTATTTTAAAAAATATTAAAATTTAAATCATGAATCTCAAATTTAATAATTTATAAAAAGATAAATATACTGTTTGTTTTTAGAGAAAATTAAAAAACTTCCAACCCCTTTCCTTATAAACTAGTATTTTCCCAAAACGTTAATTCTGGTCAATATCGTGCACCGCGATTGCCGCCAAGTTTGCGTCTCAGTTTTGCTCCAAAATTGTTTTTAAATTGTGAATCCAGCAAATATTTTATTCTTTCACTCATTTATTATTTGAATGAATAATAGTAGTATTATTTCCAGAACGTCTATTTTCACGATTCTGCACACAAGTGTACAAATGGCTTTTATTGGAATTAGAATTTGAAAGCTCCATGTGTAACATTGTCTTTTATGGCGACTAAATTTCATTTCGCCCGACGTCTATTCTGTTCTCCTATACGAACTTGAACCCTATCCAAAACTTCGGATGCCTTTATAATGTAGTTTTGTACGACTAAAATGAGCAAAATTTACTAAACTCAGATATTTAGCTCATATTCCAATAAGTATACGAGAATAACTTTGTCATTTGAGTTTCGGATTGACATTCCTATTTTCTACATCTAATTTTGTTGTAGGTGTTTATTTTTTTTTTGGGGTCTCAATTCGTGTATGTAAGTTAACCGAACACAAAATGCATTCCACATATCGAATGCCGACGGTATAAGAAATAGGCAGGCCCAAAAAAATCGCAATGGGCTTGTGTTGGGCTCAATGAAAAGCTTTAGCCCAAGAGTGACCATTGCGATTGTCCGTGTGCTTGGGAAACATGTTTTAATGTTGTCTCTTCATAAAATAATAGAAGAGATGGAGTATGTTGCTTCCATGTTAATCAAAACTTAGATTTTGTTAGTAAGATTGTATAAGATCTAAATTTTGATAATAAAAAATCAACAAGTTCTCTTGTAGGATTTTTTTTATTTTAGAATCGCTTGGGATCTAGATCTTGTATATTAAGATCGTACAGGATCGTATAAAATCTTAAGATGCTAATACTTTTTTTTTTAATGTTTTGATATTCAAATTTTTTTATGTAAGTAACTAATAAATTTATATATGAGATATTTTATGAAAATATTTTGATAAATTATATTTATTTTAAATATATAAATATTTTGTATATTTATTTTTTTAAATTACATATAATCTTATGATCCTACGATTCAATATCACCCAACATTTCTAATCTTATACAAAATCTCAATTTTGATTACCTTGGTTACCTCTATATTTTAGTCTTCTTGGTAAGTGGTGATGTGTAGTTCTAAGTTTTCTTTCTAAGGTGTGTTGTTTTAAATTATGTATCATTTTCTCACATAAATTTAGGCCTAAGTTATAATAGTATAACTTTATATCTTGTTAAATCTTATGTATTCTTAACTTAGTGTTGTTTTAATAAAAATGATTTCCATTATGTCAAAAAAAAAAGGTTGAATGAGCAAACCCATTAGCCTGTTTTCAGCGGGTTTAGGGTGTCTGTTTGGCAGGCATCATTCAACAGTCCACACTTGACAAGCATGATGCTTGCCAAGCAGAGAAGCTCATCTCGTTCTCCGCTGGCCCCTCAAATTTTCACTGCGCCATCTCTCCTCTTCTCCTGTAATTTTGTGGTTTTCTTTTCTCTATTTCTTAGTCCTTTAAAAGTCTTCTCTCTTTATGGAATTTTCTTTTGCTTACATAAAAGGTAAGTATCTTCTTTCTTTGCAAAAGAGTTCATTTTTTTTATAAGCAGATGTTCACTATTTCAGTTGGTTTTTGTCTTCTATGATTTGTGGCTCACATCTTCAATTCTACAAATTCATCTTTAGATCGACCTTTGAAGATCGATATTGTTAAAACTTTTCCAAAATAAAAGAGAGTAAGAGAAGAGGTGTATTATCCTGGTCATTTAGATAATTTTAGCCTGCCTTCCGATAATGCGTTGCCCTGTTTTATGTATTGATGATCTGGAAAGTTGAAACATAATATGTAGAACCTTATTTGTTTCATATGTTTCAAATGCAGCCAGCAAAAATATATGTAATACAAAGAATGAATAACAAAAGAGAAGATTCATAGGACAGCTGGCATTGGCAAAGGACATAAGGGAAAGAAAGGAACAGGATAGAAGGAAGACACCTCCATTTATCAATTTAATTAAAATTGAATTCGAAGTTAAGTATTCCTTGGAAAATCATCAATAGCAACACCAAGAACGGAAGTAGTTTATCTATCCGAAACTATTTTATTCACAATTTGACATTTTTCTGACTAAAAAAGGGGTAAAAATGAGACTTATATTCATGGACTTGAGGAAATAAGAAAAGGGAAATGTAGCAGGTTTAACTGTTTTGAGACAAATATGACAGATTAAATGGTAATTGAGATTGGCACAAAAAAACAAAATTTGATTTAAATTTCTTATCAACTAATATATATCCAGATTACATGGAACATCAACATATTTACTTCGCAAGACCATAATTTTTCTTTTAAATTTCTCAATGGGCCATACCAGACTTCAAAACTAACGTTCAAAAAACTGGATTAAATTGAAACGATATGGGCTTTCTATACACTAATCCACATCGTCATACAGCATCGCTCCCTGTCTCATAAAGAAGTGCTTCTGTAGAGTAGCTATCTCTTTCGATCGGCATGGAATGGGTGAATGAAAGCAGAATTCACTTGCCAGACCTTGAGGGAGGCAGTGACTGTGGCCTCAGTGGCATAGTTAAACAAGAACAATCGAGCTGATCCATAGATTGCCATTGTTGGGTAAACCCTCGAAGATATAACTGTCCTTCCACCTTGGGCAAAGCTCTCTACCATGGAATGGTCCACCTACATTCATTCCAAGAAACCAATCATTTCATCAACATTTACATATTCAAATTAATCAACATGTCTATGTCTTTGAGCCTCAACTTACCAATATCCTCAAGGAAAACTTCTCATCCTCGAGTACTGGAACGACGCTTCCAAAAACTAGCTTATTAACATCAGTTGCCAAAGAAGACCTACCCAAACCAAACCATCAATAAAGGAATCAATTCAGTATGAGAAAAATCTTTCCATTCTCAAACGTGACCAATCACAAAGTCAGGTCAAACTGAATACCTGGTTTGATCGGAGCAGAAGGAAGTCTTAAGATTTCCATCGCTTCCTTTGGTGACATAGAAGTAGACCGGAGTGTATTCAGAGAGGTCATCATTGGCCAGAACCATAAGACCAAAAGGTCCCAATGCACCACGTTGTGCAGCTCCACCACTCGTGCCACAAATGTAGTCTGAGTCTGAGGGGGTGATCTTCTTCAAGGCTTCCTTGTCAATCTCAAACTCAGCAACAATGTCCAACTGTCATTCATAGTCATAGCACACAGTTTCATGTAAGCTATTCTATATGGTGGTACTTGACAATTTTGAAAACGCAAGAACACAAACCTGAGTGGCTGTTCCAATGTCTAGTGGCAAAACACACCCTGGCTTGGCGATCACGTTTTTGAATTCATCGCCTCTCAATCTCAGTGTCTCCACCTCCTTAACAGGCCATTGAAGTAAGTTGGTGCCTGTCTTCCTATCAAGCGCCACTGTTCTTGGAATACTCTGTACAACACCATTCCATATAAGTAATAAAAAAAGCTAAGGCACATTAAGAAAGGAATATTTAATTTGATATGATTATGAGTACCTGAACAGAAGCCCATCCTTTGGTGACATCAGAAACTTCACTATCGGACTCGCCAATCCAACCCCACAATACTCTCCTTTGCGTACTGTGATCATAAAAGGTCTTGGATGCATAGAAGATACCATAGTCATACCTGAGTCCAATACCGACGTCATTCTGGGGATTATCAGCTAAGAACTTAACCTTCTTCTCATCGTAAGTGCCAATTGCGTAATAATCATGCCTATCATCGTCCAGGCTAACCTTAACCACATGCTTAACGTCTGGCCCTTTCACGGAGGTATTCAACCCGTCATCGGATGTCTTGCTAACAGGATAGAAGTCCAAACACTCCCACATACCTGTGCCTGGCACAGCATTCATCACTCCCTCTATAAGCTCAAAGTTCTTGAAGTCAGTAGTGTCATAAACCAAGGAGATTCCAGTTTTGTTAAGCTTAGAGCCAATGGAGATGCGCCATTTGCCCTCAGAGGTGAGCCAAGCGGTGGTTGGGTCACGGAAGTCCCTGGGAGCAATGCCAGGAGGCGGGAACAGGATGGGGTTGCCGGGGTATTTGACCCAGTCGATGAGGAGCGGGTCGGATGGGTCAGCGGGATAAGCAAGGTTCTGAACCTGAACAGACCCGTTGGTGGAGCCAGTGTATAACATGATGACTTGGCCATCGGGTAAGATGGTGGCAGACCCGGTCCATACACCCATTGAGTCGTACCATTTATCGTTAACCATTGCTAGTGGGAGGTGGAGCCAGTGGATGAGGTCCCTTGACACCGCATGTCCCCAAACAATGACGTTACCCCAAATCGCACCATATGGATTGTATTGGTAGAAGAAGTGGTACCATCCCTTGTAGTACATAGGACCTGTAATTGTAATCAATCTCATCTTAACAACATGCTTTCTTTCTGCTACAATACCATTTTAAAGGTACCTAGATTTCTTCATCAACTTCAATTTTTAACACGTGTCTCTAATTTCATTGTGGAAATTTATTATCCAAGATTAATTCCTTGATTTTTATCCTGCCCATAAATGAGCTCTGTTTCTACTTCTATATGTTAGGTGGTCAATAGTTACCGGCCAAAAAGCAAACTGAAAAGTCAGAAAGTTGAAAACAATGAGGAAAAGTACAAGTAAAATGTGTTCTTACCATTCGGATCTGAAGCAGAGTAAAATCGATTCCCCCATCACAGCAAGAAAAAGTCACCATACAAAATAAAATAAAAAAGGATGCAAAATTAGGATACAATAAAAAAATATTAAAAGTCAAATAATAAATAATTAAGAAAAACAATTATTTCGACAAGACAACTGATTTGACGACTCATATGTTATTATTAGAATTCATTAATCTCTTCTTCCTCCCTCTCTTCAGCATCCTTCTTAAGACTGTTCTTTCGGAGATAATACCCATATACTATTAAGAAAATTCATTCACAATCTTCACGTCAATCTAAGTTGGATCTGATGATTCTTGCCGAACAATAAAACAAGCTCAAATTTTGAATCCAAGTTCAATAGTCATTCCTCGTTGGGTTGGATGTGTTATGGTTTACAATTTTTTAAGAGTCAATTTAAACTCTCAAATGTAATTTTGAACCAAAGATAATTGTTTGGTGTAAGTTTGTTTTACTTCATTTATCAAGCAGAGTTTCTCTAGTTGTTATGATGCGACATGAGCCATTAGATTGGAGTGGACCTCACTTGTTTGTATAGGACTCATCTCATCCAATGACTTACGAGCAACAAGTAAATAATCTCCTAATGAAAAATAAGAAATTATTGAATCAGTTTGATTCAACGATTCTTATTCATCTATTTTTTTAAAATAAAAATTTTATAAATATCAACTGATCTAATAATAAGTATAAACACAATAATTATCATTGTACTTATTACTTGTGAGCCGTTGGATCAAGAGTGGGCTCCACCTATCTATATGGGCCCTATCTCATTCAATGGCTCACGAGTAACAAGCAAATAATTCCAAGAAACTATTGAATCAGTTTAATTCAACGATTCTCATTCATTCATTATTTTTTTTTACTTTTTGTTTTAAATAAAAATTTTATAAATATCAACTGATCTAATAATAATTATAAATACAATAATCAACATTATACTTATTGCTTGAGAACCGTTGGATTGAGAGTGGACCCCACCTATCTATGTGGGCCCCACCTCATTCAATGGCTCACCGGCTGCAATAATCAGATTGTCCTCTTTGTCTTTGTATCACATTTTGTTTCTCAAATTCTGAAACCAAGTTTGAAATCAAATTAATCCAAAATCATGACTGTTCAACTCTGATTTAAAGATCCGTTAAACAAATAAAAGAGCAAAACGGTTGATGGTGGTCTATGAAATACCGTTCATCCAGTTCTTCTCAGGCTGGAAATGGAAGGCTGTTCTCTGCCATGACAGCATACTGTTGTTCCAGGGAAACGATTCCCCAGCATTTAAGCCAAATACCCTTCTGGTCTTCTCTGAAACACCTGCGGATTTACCACGTGAAAGGGCGGGCTTCCAGCTGGTGGAAGGCACAGCCTGTGAGGTGGTGGATTCTAGTACAGATGCCGACGATGGGGAGGCACAGAGACGGACATTGTTGGATTTGTGGTAGCCGTGGATGGCCGCGAGGGTAGTAACTACCAATAACCCGCAGAGGACGAACACCATCTGCTTCAAGGGTCTGGAAGACGATGAGGCCTCTTTGGAATGGGAATGGGACCCATCGGGAAGAGGCTGGTAGGAATGGGGGAGTGTTGGAGGCTCTTTGGAATCGTATCCCATTATTTTCTCACCAAGGAAAGGCGATCGAGCACAATGAGCTCAATTAATCTACACACAAACTATTCAATTAAGAGGGAGAGAGCTGCTGGGAAATTAAATCTCCGGTCCCCAGCAGCTTATTCAAAGAAGAAGAAATGGGGTGAGGGAAGAAAAGATGAAAGCTTCAAAACTGAATGAGACAAGTGAGAGATGAGATGCATGTGCTGCATTATATAAAGAGGCTGGCTGTATAGAGTCCGACCTCACAAGAACCTCGCCTTATTTTCTTTCCTCGCCATTGGGAACTGGGGATGACGGACAACGCATATTTTTTAACCAATAATAGGGGTCGTTGGCCCTACATTTTCTAATGGCAATGATTTCGGACTCTCGATTGATTGGTTTTTAAATAATACTATGCTTTGATCCAGTCACTAATCTAATTCTGTTTTGTGATTGTTGGTGAATAAAAATGAATTTCGGGTTCTAATTTTCTTGGTAGGCATTCAAGATTCAGCTTAATTTTAGCTGGACCACATACTTTTCTTCGCTCTTTATTTTGCTTTCTGGTCATTGAAGGAACTTGCATCCTATTTTTGTTGGGGAGGGAATGACGTGTTTAGGTAACTAATTTTTTCGGATCCTCTGGTAAATGCCAAATAAAGTCTAGTCTAATTTGAGCCGTTGGTTGTATTTTAAGATTTTAAAAAAAATAATAATATCTTAAAATCTGAATTGTTGATGGTAAAAATTAAAAATTTGTTTAGTTTAAATATTTTTCTGTTTTTATTTTTTAAAAAAATATAAAATAAATTTAAAAATATGTTTAGTTAAATTTAATGAAAATATTTTTTTTGAATACATTTCTTAAAATATGTCCAAATCTAATAACACTAAAAAAATATTTTTAATATTTTAAAAAATAAAAATAATAAATATTTTCACAAACCAAACAAATTTTAACAATTGATTAAGCTAAGCACCTGTTGGGCGTCAACACCCAGCAAGCTATTCGAAGTGAGTTTTTCGGGTTCTAGGAATATGCAAACAACAAAATCGGACCCATTCAATTTTCAAATTAAAATATGCTCAATAATGCATCAAATGACAAAGCATGAGAACACGTGATACATCAATGATTAATCACCTCTCGCACTAAAACTCATCTCTCTCACCATATTTTCTCATTATCAAGGACACCAGGAATATTCTTGTAGACAAACCTAATTTTTGTGTGGTTTATATTCTTAGAGAAGTAAATCATTGCATAGATACCACTGCCAAAATAAAGACTCATGGTATTACTCAAATTTGCATATAAGAAGATCCCACTGGTATTTTTCCTGCTAGTTGATCGCACCTCCACCATGTTCATTAAAAATTATTCAATCTGTCCTGCTTTGCCTACTTCTTCTTCTGTACCCGAAAAAGAAAAATTCATCTAAATGTAAAGTGATTCTAAGTAAATAATACAAGTACGCCACCAGAGAGATAAGATAATAACACATCATATTATACATACAAATGCTTATACTGTTGGGAGATATTGAAAATAACTTCACAAAAGTATAAAGTTCTCCAACGTTAATTTATTTTATTTATAAAATTTAAATATAAGACTTCATTTAATAAAAAAAAAGTATGATCTAATTAAACTAACCAATAGGCTCACTCTTGGAAGTTTATATTAAAGCTAATCACTTTATCTTAAAAGAGTCACATGACAACAAAATTATACAACATAATTTTTATATTTATTTTGCTTATAAATAAATATTTTAAGCATTAATTAGATAAATTATTCTAATCCTTAAACTTCTTTTTATATTTTTATTTATAATATTAATGACCAGTAGTTGTTGATTTATTACGGTGAAACTCCATTTGGAGGAAACACCCGTCAATGTTATCAATTATTGGAATCATTAATCACTCAAAAACGTAATGGTACACTGTCATATCTATTTACCTTGTTAATAAAAATTAAACGCTCTGTAGTTTTTATTAAATTTTAATTATTATAAATTATTAACATTTCATTTGTAAATTTATGTTTTAAAAAATGGATGTTGTTTTGTCGGTCAAAGTTGTTTTTGAATATATCCTAAGATATGTTTTCCAAAGTTTTTTTTAATTATTAAATTAATATATAAACTACCAGGAAGAAAAAAAAGATAACTTGTTTGATTTGAAATCGAACAATTATTTTTTCCAAATTTAATACCAAGCATTTGGAACCTTATTACATCTGTATTAAATATTCTTAAATGGAGTTTGAATCTTCATAATTATTAGTTTACAACTCAATAAGGAATAATATATCACATGAAAAAATGGAATCACATAAATTCAAATATACAATCGCGTATAAATTAAATCAATAATCATGACACATCACATGGAAAGAAATCTGTGCCAATAACTTCACTACACCACAACTTCAATCAGGAATCGGAGTTGTCAAGATTGTCCTCCCAAGTAATCTTATGTTATTTTGAAAAAAGTAAATTAATCTTTTCTTCCTCTATTTTACTTCCTTCTAATTATTTCATCATTCAAAAATAAAATAACTCAATTTAGTCTTTACATATTTTTTTCCATTCAAAAGGATTTATTCGAAACGCATTTATGCACTATTTGATACAAAAATAACATCGTTTCAGGTGTTGAAGCATCTCAGTAAATCCATATAATTAGTTAATAATAAATTAAGATATTTTTCTACTATATTCTGACTAATCTAATTCAAAACATATTAGATCATAAAAATATAAATCATTTTTAAAATTAATTTTGTTCAATCACAAAATCCGAAGTGATTACTTAAAGGTGTAAAATAACAATAATGTTTTGGTTGTTATGAATTGTTGTGGCTTAGATTCAACTAATTAATTTTGAATGAGCCACGTCATAGAATGCAACATTAAGCGTAGGAAAAGGGAAGTGAACTTTTCAACGAAAGGAAAGGAGACCAAATCCAATAATGGAGGAATAAGTAATAACTGGTAACGTGTTCCAACGGTGTTTTAAAGCTGAGAAATAATAGTCGCACGAATTATATGGTCCACAAATTGGATTCGAGACGCCGTTGAAAGCCAAAAGCGCATGAAATGGAAACGGTTCAACCGCCAACTCTAGCCATTGGAAGTCATGTTGATCTGGCACTCGCCCATTGGACAACTCCTAGACGCTACAAGGGCAAAAAGAATGGTATAGAACTCCATTATTGAGACGTCTACCTAGCAAATGCTAAGGTATACAAGTTAGTTGTACTAAATTGCTGAATTATTCCTACATAATATGTGTCACTAATCCATTTAATTAATATATAATTTTTCTCTTAATTACAGCGTCAGAACTTTCTAGAAAAAAAAAATAAGTGAGGAATTCTACGTCTAGTTACAGAGCATGAATCTTCTGTTTATTTCTAAAGATAAGCAGCATGTTTGTCTTTTTGTGAATCTTTAGATCTAATATTCAATGGTTTAAATTTCAGTTGGTAATTTTTTCTTAAATCTAAACTGTTAAATGTCAAATTTAATAATTTATAAAAAAATAAATATATTGTTTGTCACAAATAACACATTCTCATTCCTACCTACATGGTGGGTGTTTTGAGGGGAGTGGTCGAGGATTATAAGAATAATAATGAATGGTATGGAATTTGGACAATTGTTTGTGGACGTTTCGAAAGAAACTGAAGGGTAAAACAGAGTTTAAACATATGATTGAAATGGACAAGGTAGCATATGGTGAGTCGGATTTTTTTTTTTGGGGGGGGGGGGGGGGTCCCTGTCCCATTCAGGTGCATAAAATAAAACAAATCATGCAGTTGCCAATACAGATTGCCGTGGCTTTTGTTTTTATGAAATGTTATTTTGTCCGTTTTTGGCCACATGTAAATGATGACTAGTCATACAATATCTCTTTCAATTATCCTCCAATTCATATTTGCCAGTTTTGAGGCTGAGGGTGTCTCTGGCTCCACCTCTCTTCCCAAATAATGTTTCATTCATCATTGAGAACGCTATGAGAGGGTGAAGGAAACCAAATCCAATATAAAAACATAAACCATAAATTAACGGCCCACTAATATTGCTCCATTGAAGCGGTTTACGGGGCATTTTTTTTTATATTAAGATATTTAAATTTTAATACACGTTTAGTTATTAAAATATTATTTTTAAATTTAAATATTAAATAATTAAAAAAATTATATTTTAACATATAAATATATAAGGAGAAATTGTGAGGAGGTCGACCTCAGCCGACTTCCCTTCTTCAATTTTTTATGGAAAATGTGTTTGAAATGAAAAAAAAAGACAAACACAAAAAACGACGTAAGAAAGAGAGAAAAGAACTCAACTTCAATAGAAGTCGAGCTCTTAGTAGTGTTGTCCAAATACATATAACTTATAAAAAATATTTATTTAAATAATTTAATAACTAAATATTTGTTGTTAATTATTATCTTTAATAGTAATAAAATTTGGTTTAACTGGTTGAAACAATCTTCGAAAGAGCTTTTTGTGATATCCAAATAAAGCAATGTGTGACTCAAGATTTAATGATCTGAAATCTAAACGAATTAAATTCAGATCCCTATTACGTGTAAACATATACCCTTAATACTGATTTATTTTTTAGTTTAAATTTTATAAATAAAAAAAATTAATGTTAAAAAAACTTTAAATTTATATGATATAACCTAATTCGAATCATATAAATTAAAAATCAATAAATTTAAATAATGGTAGTTCCAACAAAAGAGAAACATAAATTATTGTTTTCCTTCCGTGATTGTGTGCATCATATATATTAGGATTTTTGGCATTTGAAAAAGCAAGGATTTGAACTTATAAGCATTTGTTAAATTGTCTACATTGAGTTGAATTTAGCAAAAAAAAAAATTAGTTCTCTGTAAGGTAATAAATTTATGTTTAAATTTTAAATTAAGTTGGATTACATAAATATAAAAAATTATCAATTAATTTATTTTATTCAAAATATTTAAATCTAAAATTTTATTTAAAGAAAACAAATATAATAAGCTACTTAAACTAATCAGGGATTATAAATATAATGATTTTACGAATGAGATTACGTATGCCCACCTAGGACGCATGTTAAATTCCACATGCTGGGTCGGGGCGGTGTTGCAGATTCCACATGGCAATGCTTCTTCCAGTGACGTGGCGCAGAATAGGATTGAGACGGCTCTTTATGATTGTAACTATATTTAATGTGTATTTTATTACAATAATGCGATACATTGAATCAACGTTTTGGTCTTCCTCCCCCGCAGCAAACCTTTATTATCAACATGACTTGTCTCCTTTTTTTTTTTTTTTTTGATGAAAGGCTTGTCGTGTTTTAAGTTTCTGTATTCATGGAATTCTGGTCACTGATTTTGTGGATATGAATATGATACAGTATAAATAATTGAGAGATTCCATATATACCATGATTCGATTACTCAGATGACAGATCCCATATGTCCCGTCTGGTCTCCCGGATGAGACCTACATGCGTCAACGCATATATCTACTTTCTACTGTAATATGAAAAAATATATCATTTTCTTCCTTCAATTTTAATTAAAGTATTAATTTCATCAAATAACTTTTGTTTTGGCTGAATTTTATCTCCAATATTTTTAATTAATTTTAATTTTATCCTAAACTTGACACTGTCTAAACTGTCAAGGCAAAGTTAATGTAATCTCTTTTATTATATATATTAACGTTAATTTGTCTAATAAAATACATTAATGTTAAATATATATTTAAAATGATAAATTTATTTTTTTTATCAGAAGGAACACCAACAAAAGTGAAGGGAAGGATAATTTTATTATTTTAATTATATATATAATATAAACTTATTTAGTTAGACTAATTAGTATTAATATATGCAATAGAAATAATTATATTAATATTTTTTATTAACAATTTAGACAATTTTATGTTTAAGAATAAAATTAAAATTAATTAAAAAATATGAAATAAAATTGATATAAGATAAAGTTTTAGAACAAAATTAAAACATAATTAAAGCATGTGGATGAAAATAGCACTTGTTCTCAATAATAAAAAAAATATTTTATAGAAATAATCTAATAATAGGTGAAACATTAGTCATACATATCAAACATCTTGCATGTATTGAAGTGCATATTAATTATTTATTTATTTTTAAATGATTTACATGATATAAAATTAATTTATAAAAATATTATAATTTTATTTTATTTAAATACTTGTATGTAATTTTAGGATCAATGATAAAGAAATTAAAAATATAAATTTACATAAAAATACATGACAGATGGCATTGCAGGAGGAACTGGCGTAGCTAAATTATAGCCACCAAATACAGTCGAGGTTGGTGAATGGTGAATCCATCTCACGGTGATGTATTGTGGTGTCATAGTCATAATTAGCAAGAAGAGACGTTTAATAACCACAGAACGATTTATCGTACTCATGGGAGTGGGAGTTTGCGCAATCAGGAATCAGCAATTATTGATGGATGTGGGTCACATGATCAAACTCAACTATCGTCATCATTCTCTATTATTGATGTATATTAACATTTGAATCCTATTAATGACGCAAAAATTACAGTGGTCATTTCATGAAAACAATACATTATCAAGATATGTTTAATTTTTATTGATTCAACGAGTAATTAATGTTTTTAAAAATAAATTGAAACAATTTAATAGATTAGAATTTTATTAATGCATTAATTTTAATTCCATAAATTTTAAGTCTTTTTTTTTATAAATGTACAAACTTAATTTAATTGAATCACTTGACTAAATAGTTTAGCTAATTAATTTAAATTATATATTTTTAAAAACATTAATTATTCCTTTAGTTAATAAAAATTAAACTCGTCTTAAAAATTTGTATATCTAAACATTTTTTAAAACGTATACCACTCAAAAAATTAATTAAAAAACAATTCTGTCATGATTTTTGGGTTTTATTCATGTTTTATATATATAAAAAGTTTGGTGCCACGACATGAAGAACCAAAAATTGTACAAAAAAATAAGAAAAACAACACGTCAATTTTTTCCAAAAGTCATAATCAGAAGTGAGGAGTTATTCTCCTCACGCCAAGTATCATTAGCCTCGAAAATGATTTAGTACTAAACAGCCACGGGTGGGTGAAACACTTTGGTAAATAATTATTATTCTTTTAATAAAGATATTTTAATAAAATAAAAGTTTAATTACTTTCAAAGTTATTGAATATAATTGATAAAGTTCTCATCAAATTAATATTTTTAAAAATCAAATTATTATTAAGAAAATATTAGGCGGTGAATAATTACTTTATAAATGATGTTTGAACGTTTTCCTGCTCAAAATATTTATATTCAAATATTACGTGTATTATTTATTTTGAATTTTAGTATTCGAGTAAAAATGAGTTCAAGTGTATGTCTGAAAATTTATAGTCTGAAATCAGTGAAGAATGAGGAGTTTGATATTTACTCCATCTTATATACCTAAACATAGGATGTGACTCGCGCTGGGTTGTGTTTTCTCTTTTTGAATGAATATAAATTTTAAACATTATTAACAGGAAAATTGATGAAGAAAATATAAAGTTTATTTAAAATATTGTAAATAATATTAATGATAAACAAAGATATTACATTTTAAATGGTTCTTTATTTTTTTACTACTTTAAGGTATAGTTTGTGTAATGATATAGTTAATTAGTGAGCGTTGCTTGCAACTCTAATACTACCATTTCTTCATAGTTTGTCTATAAGCATGTATTTAAGCTCATTGAGATGCAAATTATTAAAGTAAAAAAGTGATATCCTCTAATATTTTTACTATACAGCTCTTTGAATGTGTTGACTAAATTGTCTTTTGTAGTCTAGACGAGGAGTTTAATTAAGAATTTGTAGTGTTGTTCTTGTAATAATTATAAATGTACGTTTTCTAATACAATTTCTATAAAAAAATAATTTTCGGTAGCGATTATTAGTGATGATTGAAGTTGTTGACATAAGTTATTGGCTGATTGTCTTTTGGTGGCGACGTCGCCACCAAAAGTCATCTTTGTTGTAAAAAAAAAATTTGTGAAAAAAAGTGATTTTTGGTGGTGACTTTAGTTACAACTGAAGTTCACCATTAAAAGCGACTTTTAAAGTCGTTACAAAAAATACTTTTGGTGGCGACTAAAACAATTTCGTCACCAAAAGTCACTCGCCATCTTTTTAGATCTAGATTGGCCCGATCGGTCGACCTAAAACATATATTCGACCCATGTGGGTTTTGGTCGATCTAATAACTCTCTACCTTGGGGTGACTCAATTTTTTTTTGTGCAATATTCAAGTTTATTTGAAATTAAACCAAATATATGCATACTTGAGATTCGAACATGAGTTCCTTGCTTGCAACTATATGTGTCTTGCCACCATGCCACCACTTCATTTATATTATATAAGGGAAAAATATTATATACACATATACATATATATATATATATATATATATATATATATAATATGTTCAAATTATTTTAAGTCAAAAATATTACAAAACAGAAATAAAATAATATTTAACTTAATAAAAAGTAAATATATTACTACTATGGAAGTCACAACAAAAAGTCTAATTTCGACTAATTTCATAAAAAAATTGAGTTCGATTAAAAAAAATTGAGTTGAAGGGGTTAGAGTCCCATACTACTCGGCGTATATCTAAGAAATATTATTTACGAGTTTGAAAGGGTTAGAGTCTCATACTACTCGGTGTATATCTATGAAATCTTATTCATGAGTTTGAAAGGGTTAGAGTCCCATACTACTCGATGTATAAGACAATTAATTATATGAGTAAATGTGGTATTTGTACTTTTGATATTTTATATAGTACAGTTATTTACTTACTGAGTTTTTAAATAAACTCACACTCCCTATGATTATTTTTTTTCATATACAGAAAACAAAGAAGAAGAGAATCCGTTTGAAGATTAGAAGCCCCTTGGGATTATTCTCTATTTCTGTCTGGTGGGATACCAGTACTTATTAATGTGGATACTAGAAACGCTGTGTACTTTCTATAGGTCTCCTAGGCTTGCAATGAGATAGAAATATCAGACTATGTATGTCTATATTTGCTTATCAGATAAATATAATTCTGTAGTGTGGAATGAATGATTAAGGTTAAATGTAAAACCTTACAAAATATATGTAAATGACGTATGTGTGAGAATTTTATTTAATGAGTAGTATCTTTTCACATGTTCAATTTTTGAGATGTGACAAATTTGGTATCAGAGGATAGGTTTTATAGGTCCCCTATAGAGTACAGAGCAAAGTGATCTTTGTGGGTCCTTCCCTATTGTTATGAGCCGCGGCATGACCATAGGATTAGGTTCCATAAAAGACCTTGTAGAGTATAACGTCATTTTATAGATAACTTCTCAGTGGGGCTAGTAAGTGATATTTTGTTTATGTCTGAAAATTGTTTGTTATGTGTGTAGATCTGTGACAGATCAATGTCAGAAGGATCTTCTAATAATAATGAGCATATGGGTCCAAGGAGGGCCATAAATCTACCAGTACATGTGCAAGATGATCCTAACCGTGGTGATAGTTTACATGCTCAAAGTACTGAGGGCGCAACTAGTGAGCAAGCAAGAAGAGTCGAACCTGATGTTCACGTTGGTAATGCAACTATTGCACATGTG
Organism: Biancaea sappan; assembly: GCA_037074585.1. Classification (NCBI taxonomy): domain Eukaryota; kingdom Viridiplantae; phylum Streptophyta; class Magnoliopsida; order Fabales; family Fabaceae; genus Biancaea; species Biancaea sappan. Next base: position 28,624,544 of record CM073500.1, read on the forward strand.
ATTAATTTGATGAATGAACGATTTGACCGATTTGAGGCTGAAATGAGAGGTCGAGCTGCACAAGCTAACCTGCCAGTGGATCCTCCTATTGTTGAAGCTGAAATTGTACCACCAGCTCCGTTAGCGGGAGGAGTTAATGTAAGAGAGGTAAGAATGTCTGAATTTCAGAAAATGAGGCCTCCTACTTTTTCAGGGGAAGATCCCAAAGAGGACCCGCAATGTTTCCTTGAAGATTGTGAAGCAATATGTGATGCTATAGGGTGTTCTCCTACTCAAAAGGTAGAATTCACTTCCTTTCAGTTAAAGGGTAGGGCTGGTAAATGGTGGAGGAACTGGAAGAAAGCTAGAATTCAAGGCGCACCGCTAGTTATGTGGACAGAATTTTACAGATTGGTTATGGATGAATTTCTTCCGGCAAGTGAACGATCATCTAGGGCCAGGGATTTTCTGTATCTACGACAGGGAACCATGACTGTTGATGAATATTCAGCTCAGTTTGTTAAATTATCTGAATATGCCCCTGAAATCATTCTTTCTGAAAGGAAGAAAATAGAAAAGTTTGTGGAAGGGCTTCGTGATGCCTTATATGATCAAGTGGGTTCTAATATGAATGATTACTCTTCGTACTCAGAAGCTGTTGATGTGGCCTGAAGAATGGAAAAGAGGTCAAAGAATAAAGAAGAATATCGTCAAAAGAAGAAGGCCAGATATAGGAGATCTTTTGATCAAGGGGAAGACTTAGGGACTTTTACTGCACCACAACATGCTCCAGCCACTCCTACTAAGTCATCTTATTCTACAGCCAGTGTGGCTAAGCCTCGTTCAGAGAACAGGGGTGGTTTTAGCTCTTCTAGTAGAGGAGGTACTCAAGGTAGAAGGGAAAAACCTCAATGTCCTGAATGTGGAAAGTTTCACTTCGGAGAATGCAGGTTAAACACTGTTGGTACAGGCTGTTTTCACTGTGGACAAAAAGGACATTTTATAAGGGAGTGCCCTCAGCTCATGACAAGACCAGGTCAAGGGTCTACTTTGCCACCTCGGCCACAGTCTATTTCTGCTTCTATTACTCGAACACCAACCCCTTCAATAGGGGGTAGTATGGGAAGAGGTTCTGGAAGAGGCCAAGGTGACCGTGGAAAACAAGCTGCTGGCAGAGGAAATGCAAGAGTATATGCTCTAACCCGACAGGATGCTCAAACATCCAATGCTGTAGTTACAGGTATATTATCTGTTAATATTTTTGCTGCACGTATTTTGTTTGACCCCGGTTCTACTCACTCATATGTGTCACCCCTATTTGCCAAGAGATTTGCAATTGATTCGATTATTCTTAAAGAACCATTCTTGGTTTCCACACCGATGAGAGAGACTTTGATGGTTAAAACATATTATCGTTCTTGTAAAATAATCGTTGGAGGCATGGAAACTGAGATAGATCTTATGATTCTCAATATGTTAGATTTTGATGTGATTTTAGGAATGGACTGGCTATCTTCTTGTCATGCTACTATACATTGTCGTGATAAAGTTATTTCCTTTAATATGCCGGGGAGGAGTAATTTTGTGTTTCAAGGAGATCGAAGTGATGTACCTTGCAACATGATATCTATGTTAAGTGCCCGGCGTATGTTGCGAAAGGGATGTCAGGGATTTTTAGCTTTTATCAAAGATTTAGAAAAGAAAGAACAGAAGTTAGAAGACATACATGTGGTTAATGAATTTCCAGATGTGTTCCCAGAAGATTTACCTGGATTACCGCCAGAAAGAGATATTGAGTTCAGTATTGATTTGGTCCCAGACACACGACCAATTTCTATTCCACCTTATCGTATGGCTCCTGTTGAGCTAAAAGAACTCAAAGAACAATTGGAAGATTTGTTAAACAAAGGGTTCATTCGCCCAAGTTTTTCACCTTGGGGTGCTCCTGTTCTTTTTGTGAAAAAGAAAGATGGTTCTATGAGATTATGTATAGATTATCGTCAGCTGAATAAAGTCACAGTGAATAATAAGTATCCTTTACCAAGGATAGATGATTTGTTTGATCAGCTTCAAGGAGCAAAATACTTCTCAAAGATTGATCTAAGGTCTGGATATCATCAGTTACGAATTAAGAGTGATGATATACCTAAGACTGCTTTTCGTACACGGTATGGACATTATGAGTTTCTTGTGATGTCTTTTGGGTTGACAAATGCACCAGCAACATTTATGGATTTAATGAACAGAGTGTTCAAATCATTCCTTGATAAGTTTGTAATTGTATTTATTGATGATATTTTGGTGTATTCAAAGAGTCATGAAGAACATACTGAACATTTGAGAATAGTGCTTCAGACCTTGAGAGAGCATCAGTTGTACGCAAAGCTCTCAAAATGTGAATTCTGGATGAGTCATGTAATATTTTTGGGACATGTTATTTCCCAAGAAGGTATTCATGTTGATCCAAGTAAAATTGAAGCAGTAAAACAATGGCCTAGACCAACAACTGTGTCTGAAGTACGTAGTTTTCTTGGCTTAGCAGGGTATTACCATCGCTTTGTCAAAGATTTCTCTAAGACAGCTCTCCCATTAAATAAGTTAACCCGAAAGAATGTTAAATACATTTGGGATGATTCATGTGAGCAAAGTTTCACCCAATTGAAAGAGTGTTTAACTTCTGTACCAGTCTTAATCCTACCATCAGGACCAGGGGGTTACTTTGTATTCTGTGATGCCTCAAAGATAGGCTTAGGATGTGTGTTGATGCAACATGGTAAAGTCACAGCTTATGGCTCATGTCACGACCCGTTTTCTGGGCACATGACCGGCACAATGATGAATATCCCATCACTGTAAGCCTTTCGATAAATTCTACCCATGAGTTTAGTCATTATCAAAATAACCATTTCTGAAGAAAATATATCAAATTTTCTTATTTGAAATTCATAGAGATGATTTGCACATAATAATAGATTCTAAAATATATTATTATGCTGACATACAAACCAAATGCCAAACCCCTGATCTAGATGTCCTAGATGATTACAGAGCAACATAATCTACAACAATAGAGGGGCCTACCCGATAGCGGGAGGGTCCAAAGTGATTTACTCTTCTAGCGGATATTCTTCACTGGCAACCTGATCTGAACAAAAAGGTTGTACAAACAATGTGAGCTTTTAAACTCAGTGAGCAAATCGACCTCGCAATTATTAACAACATATTTAAGATCAAACCAAATCACATTTCAAACAATTCAAACAATTCATACAATTCTAAATCAAGTTCCCAGACATTTTTCGGGTCCCGTCCACAATAAGTGTCCGTTGCCCCAAGGCCCTTGCCGTATCCTCCCTTATTTCACCCCTGTCCTCAAAGGGACAAATATGTAGTCTAACCTTATTTCACCCCGTCCTTAAAAGGACTAATATTATATTCAATATCACGTGGCTATAGTGATTTCATTCCACCCTTATTTCATCCTATGGGATCCCATAAACTTTATTTCCGTTTCTATCAAGATCAAACACAACCACATTACACAATCATAGGCAACCATATGCATCTCATTTCAGGAAAAGTTCACAACAGAATCATATTTACACATTTCAATGTATAACATGAATGCATGAATTTCATGTCACATATATATAGAGTATACTTTTAATATATACATTAAATAAGCAAACAAGGTAAGGTAGGATCTCTCACCTCGATTCCATACGAGTATCACTTCTCTAAGTCGTTACGGACAAGAGTACACAGATAAATTTCAGTATACCGCTACAGAGATTTTCATGAAAGATTAGAGAAAACAAGTTAGGATTGTTTTCATACAGATACTGTTCATACATACGGTACTATTCATATGTACAGTCACTATTCATATATATAAATATTATTCATACATATGGATAATATTCATACATACAATCACTATTTATACATACGGATACTGTTTTTTACGTACGGATACTATTCATATGTACAGTCACTATTCATATATACAGTTACTATTCATATATACGGGTATTATTCATACCAGAAATAAATAATACAATCTGTAAAAGAGTACACCAGGTAAGTTCCCAGGAAAGAGTGGAGGGTCACACTGGACACACTTAAAAACCAGGTCTTTCCTTAGCCAGAACTTTCCTAGACATGTATTATTCACCGTTTACATTTTATTTCAGTAATCAGAGAATCAAAATAACATATAAACAGCTAAGGACAGTTTTTCTGATGTGGAAGATCAGCCAAAGCCGCAACCACAGAGCATACTTAAGAAATTAACTTCTAAAATTTGAAAGACATAGAAAGGGCATAGTATCCTTACCTAAGCTGAAAAGGAAAGGCCCAAAATCTCATAAGCCTAACATTAGAGTAAGAGAAACTTAAGGAGAGAAGAAGAGAAGTTGAAGGTGTGAGTTTATAAGTGAAATGGAAGGGCCTATTTATAGCAAAAGTCAATGGTACTATTTGATACTATGCGCTAATAAAATATTCAATTTACTATTTATGAAAATGATATTTCTAATAAAATAATCCACGCGCAAGCGGCTTACTATTGAAAACTTAAGGGGAAAACTATCATTTCACCTTAAACCTTTAAGTTTCTTTTCAATTCAGTCCTTTCACTTTAGTCCCTGGGGGTATTTTTACACATAAAACATCATTTTCTCTCACGAACTTCTTTCTAGTTTTCTCTTATGACCAAACCACATCTAGTACTTGATATTTCAATTGTATAAGTGAACAGTATCATATACGTAAATAGTATTATACATGTAAACAGTACCGTATACTGAAATAGTAACAATAGTTTGTAAACAAATATTTATATTTTATTTTTTCATGGGTATTACAGCTCACGTCAGCTTAAAAAGCATGAATTGAATTACCCCACTCATGATTTGGAAATGGCAGCTGTAGTGTTTGCCCTAAAGATTTGGAGACATTACTTGTATGGGGAGACTTGTCAAATTTTTACAGATCACAAAAGCCTTAAGTACATTTTTGAGCAGAGAGATCTCAATCTAAGGCAACGAAGGTGGATGGAACTTTTGAAAGATTATGATTGTACCATCCTTTACCATCCAGGTAAAGCAAATGTAGTGGCTGATGCTCTAAGTCGAAAGTCTATGGGAAGTTTAGCTCACATTGCCATTATAAGGAGGTCTCTAATACATGAACTACAAGAATTGGAAGCTGATGGAGTATTCTTTGAGATCACTGAGTCAGGTACATTTCTGGCTCATTTAACAGTAAGATCATCCCTTGTTGAAAAAGTAAAAGCAACTTTAGAAAATGACATTGATATGGTCAAAATCAGAGATAAGGCAAGGCAAGGTCTAGCACCAAGTTTCTGGGTAGATGAAGAAGGAGTCTTATGGTTTAATGGAAGACTTTGTGTCCCCAACATTGAATCTTTGAAACATGAAATCTTAATGGAAGCTCATGGTTCGCCCTACGTTGTACATCCTGGTGCTGTGAAAATGTATCAGGACTTGAAACAAGTTTACTGGTGGGAGGGCATGAAGCGAGATGTGACTGACTTTGTAGCTCGATGTTTGACTTGTCAGCAAGTTAAAGCTGAACATCGATGACCACCAGGTTTGATGCAAAAATTAGATATTCCCGAGTGGAAGTGGGAAAGGATCACTATGGATTTTTTAGTAGGTTTACCTCGGTCAACAAAAGGAAATGACTCAATATGGGTCATAGTGGATCGACTTACTAAGTCAGCACATTTTCTTCCTGTTCATATCACTTTCAGTGTAGCAAAACTTGCTCAACTTTATGTTAAAGAAATAGTGAAACTTCATGGTGTACCAATATCCATTATATCAGACCGAGGACCTCAGTTTACTTCTCGGTTCTGGAAAGTCTTTCAAGAGGCTTTGGGTACCAAAGTGAATCTTAGCACAGCATTCCATCCTCAGACTGATGAACAGTCTGAAAGGACAATTCAGACTTTAGAGGATATGCTAAGAGCTTGTGTGATGGATTTCAGTGGAAGTTGGGAAGATCATTTGTCTCTTATTGAATTTGCTTATAACAACAGTTACCAAGCCAGTATTCAAATGGCACCTTTTGAGGCTTTATATGGGAGACGGTGTCGATCTCCTATAGGTTGGTTTGAACTTGGTGAAACCAAAATATTTGGAACTGAGATGATACATGAAGATATAAATAAAGTTAAACTGATCAGAGAGAAGTTGTTAACTGCTCAGAGTAGACAGAAGTCTTATGCGGACAACCGACGACGTGACCTTGAATTTGCAATAGGTGATATGGTTTTCTTACAAATCTCACCTATGAAGGGAGTAATGAGATTCGGGAAGAAAGGCAAGCTTAGTCCGAGGTATGTTGGCCCATATGAGGTTGTAGACAGAGTGGGTAATGTGGCATATCGCCTAGACCTACCTTCCAACCTAGAGGGAGTTCATCCAATATTTCATGTGTCCATGCTACGGAAGTATCTTCCTGATCCTTCTCATGTCATTCAACCCCAAGAAGTTCATTTTGATGAAACTCTCACCTACGAAGAGGTACCAGTAGCTATCCTTGAAAGAAAAGTCAAGAAATTGCGTACCAAAGAAATTCCTACTGTCAAGGTTCTTTGGAGAAATCATTCTCGCGAGGAAGCTACGTGGGAGGCAGAAGATGAGATGTGGAAAAACTATCCACATTTATTTGAAACTTGAGGTAAAATTTTAATTCGGAGGACCGAATTCTTTTAAGGGGGGTAGAATGTAATACCCGTTAATTTCAGAATATAATTCGCTTAACAGTATTTTAGAATTTTACAACGTTACTTTAGTTATTTATTTTGGTCATATTTAATTTTCATATTTAATTGTTCTCTTTGAATATTATTTATGAAAATTGAGTTAAATGACTGGACTAAATATTTGCACAATGTGGGATATATTCTAAGAATGGTGAAATTCATGGAAAAGTGGTTTCAGAATGGTCAATTAGTCCATTTATTGTAAATTGACTGGATGGGTTTGGATGTTGGGTTATGGATACCCATGAGTTATTTAATAACCTATTAGAAATATTTAATATAAAGTTTCAATAGTACCCCCCTTATTTTCTTCTCACGATCGAAGCAGCTGAAGTGAATAGTGAATTTACTTTCTCTCGTTTCTTCACCCTCTTCTCAAATCCTTTCCTTGATCTTCAAAATTTCGATTATCTGTTCGGTTTAAAAGCTTTGTAAGGATTAAAGGTAAGCTTTAATCTCATTATTTTCTTTAAATTTCAGTTTATGTAGAAGATCAGAGGAGGTTTTGTTCTTGAAGATTTTGATGATAATTCATGAATCTTAGTAGTTTTAGAAGTTATATTTGAGTTATAATCGGTTAAAAGAGTTGAAATTCTGGTTTTGAAACAAGAAAGGAAAGGATGAATTTTTGAAAGATTTTTCTGCAAAAATTCGAGTTACTGTAGCGACCAGAGATTTCGGAAAAATTCTGGAAAATTTTCTTCGAGTACTGTAGCAGTATTGTAGTGTCGGCAGTCAATGGTACTGTAGCAGTCAATGGTACTGTAGCGAACCGACACTGTAGCGAAACGTTACTGTAGCAAACCGTACTGTAGCAAACCGTCACTGTAGCAATCAGAAAATTTTGCGTAATTTCGTGATTTTGTTTCCTTTCTTATGTTTCCTTGTAATATATTTTACTAGGAAATTTTCCTACACAAATTCTAGTGTGGAACAAGGTAAACTTGGACAAACATCAAGGTGAGTGAATAACCTTACTAAGCTAATTTGATATTACTAGTCAAAGTATAATATAAGTCCCATTTACAATATTATTGGGATAATAAGCAATCGATTTTTCATATGGGAGTATAAGATGATAGGTAGAAATAAGAGTATGTAGAAATTATTTTATTTCATGGTAATTGTACTATGTGATAAATTCTCTCTATCTTATTAATGAGTAAAGATCTACGGGATCTAATACATGAGTTTGAAAGGGTTAAAGTCCCATACTACTCAGTGTATATCTATGAAACCTATACCCGAGTTGAAGGGGTTAGAGTCACATACTACTCGGCGTATATCTAAGAAATCTTATTCACGAGTTTGAAAGGGTTAGAGTCCCATACTACTCGGTATATATCTATGAAATCTTATTCATGAGTTTGAAAGGGTTAGAGTCCCATACTACTCGATGTATAAGACAATTAATTATATGAGTAAATGTGGTATTTGTACTTTTGATATTTTATATAGTACAGTTATTTACTTACTGAGTTTTTAAATAAACTCACACTCCCTATGATTATTTTTTTTCAGATACAGAAAACAAAGAAGAAGAGAATCCGTTTGAAGATTAGAAGCCCCTTGGGATTATTCTCTATTTCTGTCTGGTGGGATACCAGTACTTATTAATGTGGATACTAGAAACGCTCTGTACTTTCTATAGGTCTCCTAGGCTTGCGATGAGATAGAAATATCAGACTATGTATGTCTATATTTGCTTATCAGATGAATATAATTCTGTAGTGTGGAATGAATGATTAAGGTTAAATGTAAAACCTTACAGAATATATGTAAATGACGTATGTGTGAGAATTTTATTTAATGAGTAGTATCTTTTTACATGTTCAATTTTTGAGATGTGACAGATTTCCTCTATGCAACTTGATAGATCAGGCCTAGCTTAAGGTGCTATTCAAAGGTCCATTTCTATTTGAATTAAGTAACAGAGCTTTGGGTACTCGCCAAGACAATGTTAATGTTTCAAGATGAGTGGGTGATGATTGAGGATCCATAGTGTTATTTTTTCAGCTTTGAGAAAAGAGAGAACAAAGATAGAATGAAAGCATAATGAGAAGAGTGTGAAACATGGCTTGAATATACAAGATGATGTGGTGAGCACTGCAATGATACACTGCCATTTGTCCTATACAAAACAAGAAAGATGTTAATGGTACATAACAGAATGCAACTCACCTATCACATACACTATAGTTAGAACACGTACGCATGTACTTAAGAATAGGGCTTTGAATTGGGTTCCTGGTTTTTTGAAAATCTTTAGGTAATTTTTCTTTTCAAAGACATTAAGTGAAAACTGTAAGTTGCTTAAAAGTGATTTATTCTTAAATCAATAGCCGGTTTACGAAAATTTCACTTAAATTGATTCTTCCTAATTGTAATATCTGTCAAATTCGGGGTCACGTGTTTGGAAGTATAATGATATTTATTGCACTATTTAATTTTCAAAATTTAATTATTAATTATGGAATTGTGCATATTGGCTGGCGTGGTATATTTTTATACTATGTGTGGTATTTTCTGTGGAATGGTGGAAATGTAGGAGAAGGGAAGGGACTTATGTGAATTATGAGATTTGTTTCTGAAAAGTTAGGTTTAGGGTTTTTAGGCCACTTGGGCTTGGACATTTGGGTATGAGTACCCATGGGTCATCCAAGACCTACCCACACACTTAAAACACCTTTTTTCTCTTCCCTCTCATTTTCTTTTTCATGTTAGACACTTTGGGTAAGCAAGAGGAGAACTTCTTCAACCTTGTATCCAAGACTCTCCACATCTTCCTCCCATTTACCGTTAACTGCCCCACCTTCTGAACGCTTTTCCGGTGCACCAGAGTTCTAAAAGCAAGAGGTAAGTTCTAATTCCTCTATTCTTCCCTATTTTCGGATTACATTGTGCCCTAGTTAGGGATGGGGTATTTTAGGATGTTTGGCCTTAGGTCTTGCTCTTCTTGTCTTTCTCCTTAGTTTGCTTTGGTAGAAATGATGATACACAACTTTGGGAGAGCAAGATTGGTTCCATAGGAGAAATGTGGTGAAAATGCATTTGGAAAACTATGAGAAATGTTTCAAAAACTTATGGAACCAACTTGCCCCCTTGTATTGTGAGGATTTTATTCATTTAAAAACACTCTTAAGAACCTATTTTGGTACTGGAACTAAAGGGGAAAGACAAAGGAAATAGCGAATGGGATTTTGGTGAAATTTGACTGATTTTTGAAGACGGGGTTAAGAGTGCAGATCTTGGTGCCTCAAAATAAAGACCTGGGGGCACCAAGGCTAGCGCCTTGGCCTGGGATCTTGACGCTGAGAGGGGCAAGCTTGGAGAAAATTTCCTTTTTCTAAATGACTTTCGAAAATGTTTTTTAGGTGGTTACGGGAGCTTTTCCAACTTCATTTCATGGTCTTCTTCCACGGTAGATCATTTCAGTATCAAGGTGAGTGGTGACCTTACAAGAACAATATAAATCCCCTTACCTCATGTATAGAAATAAATTAAACTCTCTACTTAACGATGTTAATTGGATTGTGAAATTGTGAATATGCACGACTGATTGAGTAGAAATAATTCATGAAGGTAAGTCCCATGGTAAGGACTCAATGTGGTATTCATGAAAACTTAGCCTCACGGGAGGAAAAGTATGTTATTATTTGCATAATATACTCGGTGTGTTTTCTATTTATACTGGTACATGCTTGGGAAATTATTTTCGGTTGTGATACTGAGTTCTGGTATTTATACTTGTGCCCTTATATCTTTCACTTGCACAATCAGTTACTCATTGAGTTTTGATAAACTCACACCTTCTGTGGTTACTAATTTTAGATACGGTAGTTGAGGAGGAGAAGTATTTGTTGGAGGAGTAGCTGCTTTTAGGGATATCCTCCATTTTTTTGTGGGGTTCTTGGAACCAATTTTTAGACTTTATACCTAGGAAACGCTCTATAGTCCTGTAGGCTTCATAGGTTTGGTTGTAACTAGGGGATTCTAATTTCTCGACTGTAATTTTATTTATGTCTTGATTTAATTATTCTTCTCCAAATTGTATTGATTAGGTAATTGATAAAATACTATAAGTATTTATTCATAAATGAATTGGAATTTCATTTATGTTGAGTATTGATTATTTGCATGAGATGCATGATGTGTGGATTACAAACTGTATTCAGGGGATTTATGGGATGCCGATGAGGTATACCCTAGGAGTTATAGGTATATCACGTGATCGATTTCCGGGTTGTGACATTAATAACACGTGTTTCCTTTTTAATAGTAATAACAAGTAATAAGGACAGAGAGAAAAATACAAGCAATATATAGTAGTTCAGAAATATCCTAAAAGATATTCCTACATTCGTTCCTCAAACATAAAGTAAGAGAATTTTATTAGAGAGAAACAATAATAAATACAATCAGCAACTTAGCTGAGGATCAATGCTCTACTTTTATGCTGCCATAATCAGTACCCTCACGCTAAGGATCAGCACCCTGCTTTTACGCAAAACAACCAGCTAAGTTTTTCCAAGACCTTAGCAAACTTATCATTTGATAGGTCACCCCAAACCTTTTACAACCTCTTCAACCAAGAGGATTAGCCCATTGGCTTTTACATCAAAACACTATGGATCACATTAGGCCCTTAACAGCAACCTGTCCACACATGGGACAACAATTAACAAGGATTACACAATCCCTAACAACTCAGTCTTTACGTGGGACACAACAATGAGTATAGAATAGGATGAAGTTCGCTCAAAACTACATAAAGATTTTCGCTCACTCATAGTATACAAACAATGTACAACAATCTCTCGAAACATAGGGAAGAGTAATATACGCTATACTAAGCTCTTTTTCTTTCCTTCACTAGAAGTATGTCTTTTTTGTTTTTTCGTAAACAACCATCCACTGTCTAAGCACCAAATCATGGGTGTCGACTAATTTGGATTTGAGCTAAGTAGGAGCATAATGGGTGACAGAGCTCTCTCTATCAAGTTTTAATGCAGTTGCATTTCCAAGGACTTGAACTTAAGACTTCTGGTTAAGTTAGGACAACCCTTTATCAATTAACCTACATGCTTGGTGGTACCAAAAGCATGTCTTAAAGATGAGCAAATGAGCATTTTTATATGCTTGGATAACTAACCATTGGAAATAGGCTCTTTATTAAGTTCTTCCATTATATGTTGGTAATTGTTGTTCCTTATATGGTCTCCATGTAATAGATAGTTTCCTTTTTAGGTGCTTCATTTACTTTGTTAATATTAATTGAATATTATTTCCTTTTCCGTGAGATGCTTGTAATACCCGTTAATTTCAGAATATAATTCGCTTAAGAGTATTTTAGAATTTTACAACGTTACTTTAGTTATTTATTTTGGTCATATTTAATTTTCATATTTAATTGTTCTCTTTGAATATTATTTATGAAAATTGAGTTAAATGACTGGACTAAATATTTGCACAATGTGGGATATATTCTAAGAATGGTGAAATTCATGGAAAAGTGGTTTCAGAATGGTCAATTAGTCCATTTATTGTAAATTGACTGGATGGGTTTGGATGTTGGGTTATGGATACCCATGAGTTATTGAATAACACATTAGAAATATTTAATATAAAGTTTCAATAGTACCCCCCTTATTTTCTTCTCACGATCGAAGCAGCTGAAGTAAATAGTGAATTCACTTTCTCTCGTTTCTTCACCCTCTTCTCAAATCCTTTCCTTGATCTTCAGAATTTCGATTATCTGTTCGGTTCAAAAGCTTTGTAAGGATTAAAGGTAAGCTTTAATCTCATTATTTTCCTTAAATTTCAATTTATGTAGAAGATCAGAGGAGGTTTTGTTCTTGAAGATTTTGATGATAATTCATGAATCTTAGTAGTTTTAGAAGTTATATTTGAGTTATAATCGGTTAAAAGAGTTGAAATTCTGGTTTTGAAACAAGAAAGGAAAGGATGAATTTTTGAAAGATTTTTCTGCAAAAATTCGAGTTACTGTAGCGACCAGAGATTTCGGAAAAAATTCTGGAAAATTTTCTTCGAGTACTGTTGTAATACCCGTTAATTTCAGAATATAATTCGCTTAAGAGTATTTTAGAATTCTACAACGTTACTTTAGTTATTGATTTTGGTCATTTTTAATTTTCATATTTAATTGTTCTCTTTGAATATTATTTATGAAAATTGAGTTAAATGACTGGACTAAATATTTGCACAATGAGGGATATATTCTAAGAATAGTGAAATTCATGGAAAAGTGGTTTCAGAATGGTCAATTAATCCATTTATTGTAAATTGACTGGATGGGTTTGGATGTTGGGTTATGGATACCCATGGGTTATTGAATAACCCATTAGAAATATTTAATATAAAGTTTCAATAGTAACCCTCATTTTTTTCACTCAGCCGAAGGAAGCAGAAAAGATTTCTCTCTCAGTTCTTCATTTTCTTCTCAAATCATTTCCTTGATCTTCAGAATTTCTGATTATTTGTTCGGTTCAAAAGCTTTGTAAGGATCAAAGGTAAGCTTTAATCCGATTATTTTCCTTAAATTTCAGTTTATATACAAGATCAGAGGAGGTTTTGTTCTTGAAGATTTTGATGATAATTCATGAATCTCATTTGTTTTAGAAGTTATATTTGAGTTATAATCGGTTAAAAGAGTTGAGATTCTGGTTTTGAATCAAAAGAAAGGAAAGGATGAATTTTTTGAAAGATTTTCTGCAAAATTCGAAGTACTGTAGCAACTGAAAATCTGAAATTTTTCTTCGAGTTACTGTAGTGAACAGAAATTTCGGAAAAAAATCTGGAAAATTTTCTTCGGGTACTGTAGCAGTTACTGTAGTGTCGGCAGTCAACGGTACTGTAGCAGTCAACGTTACTGTAGCGAACCGGCACTGTAGCGAACCGTTACTGTATCGAACCGACACTGTAGCAACCCGTTACTGTAGCAACCCGTTACTGTAGCAACCCGTTACTGTAGCAGTCAGAAAATTTTACGTATTTTCGTGATTTTGTTTCCTTTCTTATGATTCCTTATAATATATTTTACTAGAAAATTTTCCTACACAAATTCTAGTGTGGAACAAGGTAAACTTGGACAAACATCAAGGTAAGTGAATAACCTTGCTCAGCTAATTTGATATTACTTGTCAAAGTACAATATAAGTCCCATTTACAATATTATTTGGATATTAAGCAATTAATTTTTCATATGGGAGTATATGATGATCAGTAGATATAAGAGTATGAAGAAATTATTTATTTCATGACAATTGTACTATGTGATGAATTCTCACTATTTTATTAATGAGTAAAGATCTACGGGATCTAATACACGAGTGTGAAAGGGTTAAAGTCCCATACTACTCGGTGTATATCTAAGAAATCTAATACACGAGTGTGAAAGGGTTAAAGTCCCATACTACTCGGTGTATATCTAAGAAATCTTATACACGAGTTGGAAAGGGTTAAAGTCCCATACTACTCAGTGCATATCTATGAAACCTATACACGAGTTGAAAGGGTTAGAGTCCCATACTACTCGGTGTATATCGATGAGATCTTATTCACGAGTTTGAAAGGGTTAGAGTCCCATACTACTCGTTGTATATCTAAGAAATCTTATTCATGAGTTTGAAAGGGTTAGAGTCCCATACTACTCGATGTATAAGACAATTAATTATATGAGTAAATGTGGTATTTGTACTTTTGATATTTTATATAGTACAGTTATTTACTTACTGAGTTTTTAAATAAACTCACACTCCCTATGATTATTTTTTTCAGATACAGAAAATAAAGAACAAGAGTATCCGTTTGAAGATTAGAAGCCCCTTGGGTTTATTCTCTATTTCTGTCTGGTGGGACACCAGTACTTATTAATGTGGATATTAGAAAAGCTCTGTATTTTCTATAGGTCTCCTAGGCTTGCGATGAAATAGAAATATCAGACTATGTATGTCTATATTTGCTTATCAGATGAATATAATTCTGTAGTGTGGAATGAATGATTAAGGTTGAATGTAAAACCTTACAGAATATATGTATATAACGTATGTTTGAGAATTATATCAAATGAGTAGTATCTTTTCACATGCTCAATTTTTGGGATGTGACAAATTTGGTATCAGAGGAAAGGTTTTATAGGTCCCCTATAGAGTACAGAGCAAAGTGATCTTTGTGGGCCCTTCCCTATTGTCATGAGCCGCGGCATGACCATAGGATTAGGTTCCATAAAAGACCTTGTAGAGTATAACGTCATTTTATAGATAACTTCTCAGTGGGGCTAGTAAGTGATATTTTGTTTATGTCTGAAAATTGTTTGTTATGTGTGTAGATCTGTGACAGATCAATGTCAGAAGGATCTTCTAATAATAATGAGCATATGGGTCCAAGGAGGGCCATAAATCCACCAGTACATGTGCAAGATGATCCTAACCGTGGTGATAGTTTACATGCTCAAAGTACTGAGGGCGCAACTAGTGAGCAAGCAAGAAGAGTCGAACCTGATGCTCACGTCGGTAATGCAACTATTGCACATGTGATTAATTTGATGAATGAACGATTTGACCGATTTGAGGCTGAAATGAGAGGTCGAGCTGCACAAGCTAACCTGCCAGTGGATCCTCCTATTGTTGAAGCTGAAAATGTACCACCAGTTCCGTTAGCGGGAGGAGTTAATGTAAGAGAGGTAAGAATGTCTGAATTCCAGAAAATGAGGCCTCCTACTTTTTCCGGGGAAGATCCCAAAGAGGACCCACAATGTTTCCTTGAAGATTGTGAAGCAATCTGTGATGCTATAGGGTGTTCTCCTACTCAAAAGGTAGAATTCACTTCTTTTCAGTTAAAGGGTAGGGTTGGTAAATGGTGGAAGAACTGGAAGAAAGCTAGAATTCAAGGCACACCGCCAGTTATGTGGACGGAGTTTTACAAATTGGTTATGGAAATGAGGTCAAAGAATAAAGAAGAATATCGACAAAAGAAGAAAGCTAGATATAGGAGATCTTTTGATCAAAGGGAAGACTCAGGGACTTTGAAACCCTTTACTGCATCACAACATGCTCCAGCCACTCCTACTAAGTCATTTTATTCTACAGCCAGTGTGGCTAAGCCTCATTTAGAGAGCAGGGGTGGTTTTAGTTCTTCTAGTAGAGGAGGTACTCAAGCTAGAAGGAAGAAACCTCAGTGTCCTGAATGTGGAAAGTTCCACTTCGGAGAATGCAGGTTAAACACTGTTGGTACAGGTTGTTTTAACTGTGGACAAAAAGGACATTTTGTAAGGGAGTGCCCTCAGCTCATGACAGGACCAGGTCAAGGGTCTACTTTGCCACCTCGACCACAATCTATTTCTGTTTCTATTACTCAAACACTAACCCCTTCAACAGGGGGTAGTATGGGAAGAGGTTCTGGAAGAGGCCAAGGTGACCGTGGAAAATAAGCTGCTGGCAGAGGAAATGCAAGAGTATATGCTCTAACCCGACAGGATGCTCAAACATCCAATGCTGTAGTTACAGGTATATTATCTGTTAATACTTTTGCTGCACATATTTTGTTTGACCCCGGTTCTACTCACTCATATGTGTCGCCCCTATTTGCCAAGAGATTTGCATTTGATTCGATTATTCTTAAAGAACCATTCTTGGTTTCCACACCGATGAGAGAGACTTTGATGGTTAAAACATGTTATCGTTCTTGTAAAATAATCGTTGGAGGCATGGAAACTGAGATAGATCTTATGGTTCTCAATATGTTAGATTTTGATGTGATTTTAGGGATGGATTGGTTATCTTCTTGTCATGCTACTATAAATTGTCGTGACAAAGTTATTTCCTTTAATATGCCGGGGAGGAGTAATTTTGTGTTTCAAGGAGATCGAGGTGATGTACCTTGCAACATGATATCTATGTTAAGTGCCCAGCGTATGTTGCGAAAGGGATGTCAGGGATTTCTAGCTTTTATCAAAGATTTAGAAAAGAAAGAACAGAAGTTAGAAGACATTCATGTGGTTAATGAATTCACAGATGTATTCCCAGAAGATTTACCTGGATTACCGCCAGAAAGAGACATTGAGTTCAGTATTGATTTGGTCCCAAACACAAGACCAATTTCTATTCCACCTTATCGTATGGCTCCTGTTGAGCTAAAAGAACTCAAAGAACAATTGGAAGATTTGTTAAACAAAGGGTTCATTCGCCCAAGTTTTTCACCTTGGGGTGCTCCTGTTCTTTTTGTGAAAAAGAAAGATGGTTCTATGAGATTATGTATATATTATCGTCAGCTGAATAAAGTCACAGTGAAGAATAAGTATCCTTTACCAAGGATAGATGATTTGTTTGATCAGCTTCAAGGAGCAAAATACTTCTCAAAGATTGATCTAAGGTCTGGATATCATCAGTTACGAATTAAGAGTGATGATATACCTAAGACTGCTTTTCGTACACGGTATGGACATTATGAGTTTCTTGTGATGTCTTTTGGGTTGACAAATGCACCAGCAGCATTTATGGATTTAGTGAACAGAGTGTTCAAATCATTCATTGATAAGTTTGTAATTGTGTTTATTGATGATATTTTGGTATATTCAAAGAGTCATGAAGAACATACTGAACATTTAAGAATAGTACTTCAGACTTTGAGAGAGCATCAGTTGTACGCAAAGCTCTCAAAATGTGAATTCTGGATGAGTCATGTAACATTTTTGGGACATGTTATTTTCCAAGAAGGTATTCATGTAGATCCAAGTAAAATTGAAGCAGTTAAACAGTGGCCTAGACCAACAACTGTGTCTGAAGTACGTAGTTTTCTTGGCTTAGCAGGGTATTACCGTCGCTTTGTCAAAGATTTCTCTAAGACGGCTCTCCCATTAAATAAGTTAACCCGAAAGAATGTTAAATACATTTGGGATGATTCATGTGAGCAAAGTTTCACCCAATTGAAAGAGTGTTTAACTTCTGCACCAGTCTTAATCCTACCATCAGGACCAGGGGGTTACTCTGTATTCTGTGATGCCTCAAAGATAGGCTTAGGATGTGTGTTGATGCAACATGTTAAAGTCATAGCTTATGGCTCACGTCAGCTTAAAAAGCATGAATTGAATTACCCCACTCATGATTTGGAAATGGCAGCTGTAGTGTTTGCCCTAAAGATTTGGAGACATTACTTGTCTGGGGAAAACTTGTAAAATTTTTACAGATCACAAAAGCCTTAAGTACATTTTTTAGCAGAGAGATCTCAATCTAAGGCAACGAAGGTGGATGGAACTTCTGAAAGATTATGATTGTACCATCCTTTACCATCCAGGTAAAGCAAATGTAGTGGCTGATGCTCTAAGTCGAAAGTCTATGGGAAGTTTAGCTCACATTGCCACTATAAGGAGGTCTCTAATACATGAACTACAAGAATTGGAAGCTGATGGAGTATTCTTCGAGATCACTGAGTCAGGTACATTTCTGGCTCATTTAACAGTTAGATCATCTCTTGTTGAAAAAGTAAAAGTAAATTTAGAAAATGACATTGATATGGTCAAAATCAGAGATAAGGCAAGGCAAGGTCTAGCACCAAGTTTCTTGGTAGATGAAGAAGGAGTCTTATGGTTTAATGGAAGACTCTGTGTCCCCAACATTGAATCTTTGAAACATAAAATCTTAATGGAAGCTCATGGTTCGCCCTACGTTGTACATCCTGGTGCTGTGAAAATGTATCAGGACTTGAAACAAGTTTACTGGTGGGAGGGCATGAAGCGAGACGTGACTGACTTTGTAGCTCGATGTTTGACTTGTCAGCAAGTTAAAGCTGAACATCGACGACCATCTGGATTGATGCAAAAACTAGATATTCCCGAATGGAAGTGGGAAAGGATCACTATGGATTTTGTAGTAGGTTTACCTCGGTCAACAAAAGGAAATGACTCAATATGGGTCATAGTGGATCGACTTACTAAGTCAGCACATTTTCTTCTTGTTCATACCACTTTCAGTGTAGCAAAACTTGTTCGAATTTATGTTAAAGAAATAGTGAAACTTCATGGTGTACCAATATCCATTATATCAAATCGAGGACCTCAGTTTACTTCTCGGTTCTGGAAAGTCTTTCAAGAGGCTTTGGGTACCAAAGAGAATCTTAGCACAGCATTCCATCCTCAGACTGATGGACAGTCCGAAAGGACAATTCAGACTTTAGAGGATATGCTAAGAGCTTGTGTGATGGATTTCAGTGGAAGTTGGGAAGATCATTTGTCTCTTATTGAATTTGCTTATAACAACAGTTACCAAGCCAGTATTTAGATGGCACCTTTTGAGGCTTTATATGGGAGACGGTGTCGATCTCCTATAGGTTGGTTTGAACTTGGTGAAACCAAAATATTTGGACCTGAGATGATACAGGAAGATATAAATAAAGTTAAACTGATCAGAGAGAAGTTGTTAACTGCTCAGAGTAGACAGAAGTCTTATGCGGACAACCGACGACGTGACCTTGAATTTGCAATAGGTGATATGGTTTTCTTACGAATCTCACCTATGAAAGGAGTAATGAGATTCGGGAAGAAAGGCAAGCTTAGTCCGAGGTATGTTGGCCCATATGAGGTTGTAGACAGAGTGGGTAATGTGGCATATCGCCTAGACCTACCTTCCAACCTAGAGGGAGTTCATCCAATATTTCATGTGTCCATGCTACGGAAGTATCTTCCTGATCCTTCTCATGTCATTCAACCCCAAGAAGTTCATTTTGATGAAACTCTCACCTACGAAGAGGTACCAGTAGTTATCCTTGATAGAAAAGTCAAAAAATTGCGTACCAAAGAAATTCCTACTGTCAAGGTTCTTTGGAGAAATCATTCTCGCGAGGAAGCTACGTGGGAGGCAGAAGATGAGATGTGGAAAAACTATCCACATTTATTTGAAACTTGAGGTACGATTTTAATTCGGAGGACCGAATTCTTTTAAGGGGGGTAGAATGTAATACCCGTTAATTTCAGAATATAATTCGCTTAAGAGTATTTTAGAATTCTACAACGTTACTTTAGTTATTGATTTTGGTCATTTTTAATTTTCATATTTAATTGTTCTCTTTGAATATTATTTATGAAAATTGAGTTAAATGACTGGACTAAATATTTGCACAATGAGGGATATATTCTAAGAATGGTGAAATTCATGGAAAAGTGGTTTCAGAATGGTCAATTAATCCATTTATTGTAAATTGACTGGATGGGTTTGGATGTTGGGTTATGGATACCCATGGGTTATTGAATAACCCATTAGAAATATTTAATATAAAGTTTCAATAGTAACCCTCATTTTTTTCACTCAGCCGAAGGAAGCAGAAAAGATTTCTCTCTCAGTTCTTCATTTTCTTCTCAAATCATTTCCTTGATCTTCAGAATTTCTGATTATTTGTTCGGTTCAAAAGCTTTGTAAGGATCAAAGGTAAGCTTTAATCCGATTATTTTCCTTAAATTTCAGTTTATATACAAGATCAGAGGAGGTTTTGTTCTTGAAGATTTTGATGATAATTCATGAATCTCAGTTGTTTTAGAAGTTATATTTGAGTTATAATCGGTTAAAAGAGTTGAGATTCTGGTTTTGAATCCAAAGAAAGGAAAGGATGAATTTTTTGAAAGATTTTCTGCAAAATTCGAAGTACTGTAGCAACTGAAAATCTGAAATTTTTCTTCGAGTTACTGTAGCGACCAGAAATTTCGGAAAAAAATCTGGAAAATTTTCTTCGGGTACTGTAGCAGTTACTGTAGTGTCGGCAGTCAACGGTACTGTAGCAGTCAACGTTACTGTAGCGAACCGGCACTGTAGCGAACCGTTACTGTATCGAACCGACACTGTAGCAAACCGTACTGTAGCAACCCGTTACTGTAGAAGTCAGAAAATTTTACGTATTTTCGTGATTTTGTTTCCTTTCTTATGATTCCTTATAATATATTTTACTAGGAAATTTTCCTACACAAATTCTAGTGTGGAACAAGGTAAACTTGGACAAACATCAAGGTAAGTGAATAACCTTGCTCAGCTAATTTGATATTACTAGTCAAAGTACAATATAAGTCCCATTTACAATATTATTTGGATATTAAGCAATTAATTTTTCATATGGGAGTATATGATGATCAGTAGATATAAGAGTATGAAGAAATTATTTATTTCATGACAATTGTACTATGTGATGAATTCTCACTATTTTATTAATGAGTAAAGATCTACGGGATCTAATACACGAGTGTGAAAGGGTTAAAGTCCCATACTACTCGGTGTATATCTAAGAAATCTAATACACGAGTGTGAAAGGGTTAAAGTCCCATACTACTCGGTGTATATCTAAGAAATCTTATACACGAGTTGGAAAGGGTTAAAGTCCCATACTACTCAGTGCATATCTATGAAACCTATACACGAGTTGAAAGGGTTAGAGTCCCATACTACTCGGTGTATATCGATGAGATCTTATTCACGAGTTTGAAAGGGTTAGAGTCCCATACTAGTCGTTGTATATCTAAGAAATCTTATTCATGAGTTTGAAAGGGTTAGAGTCCCGTACTACTCGATGTATAAGACAATTAATTATATGAGTAAATGTGGTATTTGTACTTTTGATATTTTATATAGTACAGTTATTTACTTACTGAGTTTTTAAATAAACTCACACTCCCTATGATTATTTTTTTCAGATACAGAAAATAAATAACAAGAGTATCCGTTTGAAGATTAGAAGCCCCTTGGGTTTATTCTCTATTTCTGTCTGGTGGGACACCAGTACTTATTAATGTGGATATTAGAAAAGCTCTGTATTTTCTATAGGTCTCCTAGGCTTGCGATGAAATAGAAATATCAGACTATGTATGTCTATATTTGCTTATCAGATGAATATAATTCTGTAGTGTGGAATGAATGATTAAGGTTGAATGTAAAACCTTACAGAATATATGTATATAACGTATGTTTGAGAATTATATCAAATGAGTAGTATCTTTTCACATGCTCAATTTTTGGGATGTGACAACTGTAGCAGTACTGTAGTGTCGGCAGTCAACGGTACTGTAGCAGTCAACGGCACTGTAGCGAACCGACACTGTAGCGAACCGGCACTGTAGCGAACCGTTACTGCAGCGAACCGGCACTGTAGCGAACCGTTACTGTAGCAATCAGAAAATTTTGCGTAATTTCGTGATTTTGTTTCCTTTCTTATGTTTCCTTGTAATATATTTTACTTGGAAATTTTCCTACACAAATTCTAGTGTGGAACAAGGTAAACTTGGACAAACATCAAGGTGAGTGAATAACCTTACTAAGCTAATTTGATATTACTAGTCAAAGTATAATATAAGTCTCATTTACAATATTATTGGGATAATAAGCAATCGATTTTTCATATGGGAGTATAAGATGATCGGTAGAAATAAGAGTATGTAGAAATTATTTTATTTCATGGCAATTGTACTATGTGATAAATTCTCTCTATCTTATTAATGAGTAAAGATCTACGGGATCTAATACATGAGTTTGAAAGGGTTAAAGTCCCATACTACTCAGTGTATATCTATGAAACCTATACCCGAGTTGAAGGGGTTAGAGTCCCATACTACTCGGAGTATATATAAGAAATCTTATTCACGAGTTTGAAAGGGTTAGAGTCGCATACTACTCGGTGTATATCTATGAAATCTTATTCATGAGTTTGAAAGGGTTAGAGTCCCATACTACTCGATGTATAAGACAATTAATTATATGAGTAAATGTGGTATTTGTACTTTTGATATTTTATATAGTACAGTTATTTACTTACTGAGTTTTTAAATAAACTCACACTCCCTATGATTATTTTTTTCAGATACAGAAAACAAAGAAGAAGAGAATCCGTTTGAAGATTAGAAGCCCCTTGGGATTATTCTCTATTTCTGTCTGGTGGGATACCAGTACTTATTAATGTGGATACTAGAAACGCTCTGTACTTTGTATAGGTCTCCTAGGCTTGCGATGAGATAGAAATATCAGACTATGTATGTCTATATTTGCTTATCAGATGAATATAATTATGTAGTGTGGAATGAATGATTAAGGTTGAATGTAAAACCTTACAGAATATATGTAAATGACGTATGTGTGAGAATTTTATTTAATGAGTAGTATCTTTTCACATGTTCAATTTTTGAGATGTGACAATGCTGGTCAGATATGAGATATTACTTACTTTTATTTCAGCAAGATCCCAATGATTCCATTAATCAAAAAATATTGTCGTACGGAATCTTGAACTAACAACTTTACATTATACAAAATATAAAAATATACAAACAAATAAATATTATATATAGAATATAATTATACTCCTTAACCAAAATAGATAAATCTAAGCTAAGTATCTATTAGTCACAATTTCTTTTTAATTTTTAATTATAATGAGTGTTAAACCAATGATCCTTAATTAACTCATGTTGATGACACAACAGTTGTATCGGTTGTACAAGTCATAAAGAGTGAATAAGAGTATCATCCCACAAAGATTGAATTGCCAACTATTCAAGAAACTATAAAATACTATCTAAACCAATACTTGATTGAATGAGGTTTGAATAATGAAATTAGGTTCAAACAACAATTGATGTAAAAGAATGCAACAACAAAAATATTTAGAAAATTTATAAAGTAAAATGGCATGGAGTTGTTAATCCCCTTCGTTCTTCCTAAAATTTGTTGTTCTATCTCACTTTTGCTCTCACCGACAACAAAAGAATTTAAAGTCATGATTACCTATAATGATTCTCTCAAATCTCAACTAAGTTAACCTAATTCCTCTATAATTCCATATGAGTATTAGGTTTAATTTTAGATCAAGCCTATGATTGATTATATGATGCTATCGATTATATTCCTATATCGTTAGCAAATCAATTCCCCTAAACACCTAAGGTTCATGGCTTATCCTTTTCATTCCTTGGTCTAATTTTGCCTTTCTTTCCCAAGACAAGAAAAATCACAAATCAATCCGTAGTTTAATCAAAATAATGGAAAACTTTAATCATTGAATGAAAACAATTGTATTACAAAGTCGGTGTTTACAAGAGTAGAGAGAAACAACAACTCTTATTTAGAACTACAGTTCATAACAACCCTAGGATAGAAAATTAGCTACTCATGATAACAAAAGAGAAAAAATCAATAAAAGAAAGAGATGAATCCATGAATCTGAGTGGGGGTAGAAGAAATCGGCTCCAAAGACAAGCTCCCTTGCTCCTTAAGTCAAGAATGACGCCTCATTCTTTTCCAAACTCATAATCCTCGAAAAAATTCTAAAAATCCTATTTAAAACTTCAAATTTTGTAATTGTTGTTGTCCTGTAGTGGGGAAAGTTCTGGCTTAGCGAGAATGATCTCACTTCAGCGCAAAAAACTCTCACTTTAGCAAAAAAATACGGACATCAATTTCTTGTCAAAAGGGACCGAATTTGACCTCTATCTTTTCATCATTTCAAATGCTCACACTCAACCCTACAAAAGCAACAATTACTAGTGAAAATCATAATCAAAATACTAAAATCTAAAAATAATAACAACATTAAACACGTTAAGGAAATCAAAGTTAATTTTACTAAAAAGGCAACAATTAAGCACAAAAGGAGATATGAATGATCATAAAAAGCAGGGACAGATCTACATACAATTTAGTGGGGGTAATTGCCCCCACAAGGAAATTTTTTTTATTAATTTTGCCCTCACAAAAATACTTATAGATAGTTCTTGGCCCCATTAATCAAAATTTCTAGATCCGTCTCTAATAAAAAGGAATCCTAATTTAGTAAAATTAGGATATTAATCATTGTTTAAAAAATCAAACTGAACCAAACCAGTCGCTTGGACTGGTGACTAGAGGGGGTTCGGTCCGGTTGTGTATTTGGACCCAAAAAAAAGTAAAACCAGTACGAAACTGGTTAAACTGGCCAAACAAACTGATATTTTGAGTCAACCAATTCAGTTGACTTAAAAAAAAAATATATAGAACGACGTTATCATCGGAAGAAGGAAGGTGAGGAGAAAAAGACAATTGTTTCCATGGATGTCGGTGAAGATAGTGAGAGAAATAATAAGAGAAGAAAACTCTAATCTACTACTGACGGAGATCTGAGAGAGAGATACGACGAACGGAGACTTGAGGGAGACAACGACAGATCGCATCTGAGAGAGAGACGAAGAAGATGAAGCCTTGTGAAGAAAATGAGGCCTCAGGAAGAAGAAGATGAGAGAATGTGGGAAATGAAGTCACGGTTAGATGCAGAGGAAAAAATCAAAAACGCGTGATATAATTACATCCAGCTAGCACCCACTCATGAGTCATGTGTTTTAAAATTTTTTAATAATAAATATATAAAATATTAAAAAAATTCTTGTTATATTAATATAAAATTAATATATATTTATAGTATTTAACTATATATATATTTTAAGTATCACCAGTCTGATCATTGAACCTTGAACCGATGTCTTCACTGGTTCAATAATCGATCTGATTTATAAAACATTGATATTAATAACTCACAGATCTAAATTTCATACTGCAAGAACTACAAACTCAGTAGGTCTCTTATTCACAATTTTAAGCACATTACAATTTGTGTTATATATAATATGATATTTATATAAATAGATCAAAGATGTACGCTTAACTTTTGTTTCTTTTATTTATTTGATGTAATTTGTTATTTGTCTATATTATTTATTTATTCATTTATTATACTTCTAAATATAGATAATTTTTAAATTTGTCCCATTTATCTTTTTTTAAAAAAAATAATATGATATTAAATAGATATTCATAAAGACATCCATGTTACATCCACGAGGTGTTCATGTGGCACGATATATAAGAAGTACATTTAGATACAGCACCAACTTATCACAATTTTATGCGCATACATATGTTTTATTATTATATATTTAGTAGTAATACAATGATATATGATATGATATAATCAAACCAAATTTACCCAATTGGTAAAAGGAAATTACCATAAGACTCACTCAAATTAATTTATGTTGCACCAATCTTTGGGTCGGTAATATTAGAGTAAGCCGTTTGCATAAAACACCCACATATTGTGTCTGTCTATATAAATAAATATTATTAAACTTTTAATTTTGTATAATATAATATTTCTATTGGTCTAAAATTTTAATAATATTTGTTTATTTAAGTTTAAAGATGTCAAATTAATAAAATGTTCATTTCATTTATCTTCTCAATTTAAAAATAATGATTTATTGTTGTTATTTTCTTTTATATTTGTTCAACAAAAAAAAAGCTTTTATGTGATTTTTTTGCTAATTTAACTTTTTTATAGCTCAAATAAACCAATAATGTTATGATTTTGAATAAATTAATGGAAAAAATTGTTATATACACAAAATTAAAAGCTTATAAAATATTGCATAATGCCTAAATTGAAAAGTTCAACTTACATTATATATATATATGCGCGCGCATTCAAGGGATATAGCACTCAATATTTTTTAAAGGAAAAAATTTAAATACAATTTTTATATTTTTAATTAAAAAGATAAGTATATAATTTAAAATAATTATATATATATATATATATTATTTTTTGAAAAATGTTTTTATAGTAAAAAATTTGGTTGTAAATTTAATATATATATATATATATATATATTTAATTTTAAAAGAGAAACCAACTAAAGTAAGACATATTCCATAGACTCAGAGATATCAAATAAACTAATCTATTCCAACTTTGTAAATAGAAAAAGGTGAGTTAATAATTTAATAATTCATTTTAAAAAAATACTTTTAACTCGATCTATCAAAATTCTTAGGGCTTCGATGAGTAGGGATGAGTTAGCTCTTATAGGTTTTTTTATTTATTATTTATTTTTTTATAATTTAAACACTAATATATTGTTTTAGAAATTTTATTTTATTTTTTGAAATTTCATAGTTTCAATATCTAATTTTTTTATTCAAAATAATTAAAATTAAATTTTTAAAAAGAAAATTGACCTATTTTAAAGTTTAGTATATATTTTAAAAAGTTTATTATAATTTTTTAAAATTTAATTGTTCTAATATTTAGTTTTTATCATTAAAATAATTAAAAATATATTTTTAAAATAAGATAAATAGATTCATAGAGTCACCCCATGACCCATAATCAGTTAAAATGAGTTAAAAATTTTTAGTTATAAATTATACAAGATCTATCTCATACTCACTACTAATCTTATAAGACTTAGTATTATTTAGATAAACAATTTATTTAATCACTTATCATATAAACGTTTATATATAAGTTGTTTTTACAATTGAAAAGTTTATGATTTATAAAAATAAATTAAAAACAATTTATAAACATGTTATAAATTATTTATATAAATTTTTTAAAATATGTATATAAAGAGTTACGTTATAAAATAAATTAAATAAAATCAAAATATAATTAGAATAAAATAGCCTGACTTATTTGACTTATGTAGACCACATGTTCGCCGCCTCCGCACCCCCAAACGGAGAAAAAGGAAGAGAGACGTTGTGATTCAAATCTGCATTCTTAAACTGGCAACTTGACAAAGGCTGTCTGAATAGCAGGTTAGCGAAGCATACGATGCGTGTAGTGTCACAAACACACAAGTGACACAACGTGCCCCTCGGGACAGGATCTTTCTAGATTGTGTTTCAATTGCAGCATCTCCTGTCACTGTTGGTTTTGAATCCTATGGTCATAATTAAGAAAACAACTAAAAAATATGAGGGTTATATCTTTCTTTAATTGTATCCTCGAATTCAAGAAAAACAAATATGATTATATAATACTTTATAGTTTTGAAAATAACTGTAGAAAATCCGCGTCCCCTGCAACCCTATGAGGTTGTGCTTATCATTAATTTTTATTCTACACCGATACACTAATTTAGTGTAACGCATAAAAATAAATTGGACAAAAAAACTTATGTATAATTTTTTATATATATATTATTGAGTTCTCTAATCGAATAAATATTAATTTTTTAATTAAAATATTAAAAATATTTATATTTGTATTATTGAGTTCTCTAATTGAATAAATATTAATTTTTTAATTAAAATATTAAAAATATATATTTTTTGACAACTTTCGTTGTATGATTGATTGTTATTAATAAAACTTTTTATAGTTTTTATTTTTAATAAAAAAAATTGATAAGAAATATATAAAAAAACTTCATATAAGTTGAATTCAAGATATTTTATTAAAATTTCTAAATAATACATACAATCTGTAATTAACTTCTACAATTTTTTTAAAAAATAAATCTCTTATATTCTTTTTTGAGGTAATGTCCAATTGAGAATTTGCAAATAACTTATTCTTGGATGGATCAAAACGAACTTTGCCACGAATGTAAAGTTGCAAGAATCTCCTATTTGGTTTGTGTTTTTTGTTTTGAAAAAAAGTTTAATAAAATTGTTTTTAATACTAGTTTTGAAAATAAAAAAAAAATCCGAGATAGAATGATTTGTTAAAAACACTTTTAAACTTAGAAAAAAAAACGTCTGGAAGATTTTTTTTAAATAAAATTTAAAAATTATTTGATACAATTTTTATATATAAATATCAAAACTGAACTGGTCCGATCAAAAAGCAATAAGTAGTTTGATTATGATTATATGAGGTCATATAATAGATGAAAGAAAATTTTATAATTTTGATTAATGGAATGACAAATTGTATGGTACATTTTCCGATGAGATTTCGAATTTAAGCCTTTACACTTTCTTTTTTGTGGGTTACAGTTAGAATTATATTCAGACTTTATTCAAATTAATTTTTTTCCCCTTCAAATGATGCATTCGTCACATCGATATAATATATTTAGATTTTCACTCAAAGAGACTGCTCCTAGGAGAATCGATTGAAGTCTGTTAGAGCTAAATCACACAAATCGTATCTCACAATGTTATCTTCTTTTTTTGTTTCCGATCAAAGTAAAAGTATGTCTATGCAGATGAATCTTTCCTTTTCGGTTTAGTTTTTGATTGGACAAGGAGGAGGCCCAAAAGCCCAAAACAAACCAAGAGGCCCAAAAGCCAGACCTGGACACTTCGGAGGAACACATCTTAGCTCACAGGGACAAAACCGTAAAAGCGAAGGGGCAACGCATTCCAAATCAAGATGTTCAGATCCTAATCATCCAAACCGACCGACTACTTTTTACAAAAGTCAATTTAATTAGTTCAGTTGGATGATGTCAACCGATTAAAATTATATAATATCATATATTTTATAACATATTATATATTATATATAAATACTAAATAGATTATATTTTATAATATCATATTTTCTTGATTAAATTTTGAGGAGAAAAAAATAATCTTTTGATTTTTTTTTAATCCAGCCATTCAATTGAATCCAAAATAATTATGATAAATTTAGATTAAATTAAATTGAGATAATTTAATCAATTGGATTGAATGTAATTTCTTTCTATTCAATTACATTGGTTTCGTTGGATGAGAATCCAAACTGGTAATACCGTTGCTCTCAATAAAAAGACAAACAGAAAGTACCAAAACCTAACATCACACATCTACTGAATCCCTGAGTAGGGACAATTTTGTATTTAACCCATATTTCTAGAGAGCTTATTGTGCAAAATCAATCCATTAAGTCTAATTTCAATTATTGCAACATATCGTACTGGCTCATTTAAGCCCATATGCCCTCTGTTTCTGGTTTAACCCATCTTTTATTGGACGAAAATCCAACCCACATGCCTTCAAAAAAGATAGCATTAACTATGGTGCAGTGGGCTGATGACTTATAGCTGGTCCAATTCCTAAAATGATCTGCAGAACTTGTTTAACAACCCATGTGTTGAGAGCTCCAAGAGAAAAGAAAGCTTTGCTAGGGTTGAGAGCTCCTAGAGCCATTGTCTTCGCTGGTGAGGGCTGCCCTCACCTGCACTCTTCACTACTTTCTTTCCTATCTCTTCTGTGAGATATTTTTCCTTCTCTTTTGTAGAAATTTTTTTTTGGAGGAGTTTTTTAGTGTTTTCGGATCTGCCCCTCTATGCCTCTTGCCGCCAAAGCCGATTCAGATTAAGTAAAGGTGGACGAATCGATGGAGTCTTTGTCAAAAGAAGCAACAGAGATAGCCTAGCATTTTCTAGAGAAGAGACTAAGGTTATTATCGGAGTCCTTGGAGATTCCATCGAAGCTCTAGCCTCGGCAATGCTGATTATCGCGGTTTTGGTTCAGAGTTTCCATAATTTTCTGGGCTTTGCTTAGTTTCGCCACCGAGCGGAAGCTCGCAGCCTATGATCTCGGAGAAGAAACTAACGGCTCCAATGTTGCTATCTCTATGCTGTTTATTTTTTTTTTCTTATTTTTTTTCTTGGTCTGTGTATTTTGTATCTATTATGGGGTTTGATGCCCTAATTGAATCATTTTGCATGTCATCTGGTATCTTTCTTTGTTATTTAGAAGACTAACTCTAATCTAGGGTTTGATGTATATTACCTCTTTTTAGTCATCTAACTTTAGGGTCATGTGTATATTGCTTCTATATAGTCTCATATTTTTATTGTATATGCTTAGTACTAATTTCAAAATATGTTATCTTAAATCATGTATCAATTTTTCATAAGTTTAGGCTTGTAATGTATTAGTTGATTTTTAAGTCTGATCTATCTTATGTAACCCTGACTTTGTGCTTTTTTAATAAAATTTAGATATATTTGTCCAAAAAAAAAGCCCATGTGTTCATTGACCAAAAAAAAATGTGTTCTTATCATAGCTATTTGTTTTGAGCTAAAATGACACTCAAAATAAATTAATACTTAACTTTCCTTCCCTCATTGATCATCATTTCCAACTCGCATTTGCACTTGTTCTTTATGATCCTCCTTTCGAGTTGCCCATGTTGAAATCTCCTGTAGACGAGCCAAAGACAAGACGTTGGAGAAAAAGGGAACCTCTTTTTTCCACCGTACAGATGTAGAAGTCTCTAGAAATTATGAAATTTTCATATGATGTTGGCATGACACATATACCATGCACTGATTTATTTACTTCCAAGCTGATTTCCCAGGGAAACAAACAGAACTAGAAAAAGGATTCATGTTTTTTCCTCGACTATTCTAACAGAATCAATAGAAATTTTCATTTCTTTATTTGCTCCTTAAACTTTTTTTTAAAAAAATAATAAAGCATTTTTTTGGGTAAAATGGGGTCAAAGCCCTTCTATACAGTAACAAATCTAGGGAGAAAAACACCCCTTACATCATCTCTCACAACTTCATTCCACTCAAAAAGTGTATCATCAAACACAAATGTTAGTACAAGTATCTTGAAGTTGCTTGTTTTTCTATTAATGAAATCATATCATCAGCCCAATCGCTATTATTCCATGAGCCCAATTGGTATTTGTTTTTTCATCAAGTTATGGCTCAAATATGAAAAAAAATCAATTAAGGAGGAATGAAAAGCAGTGGCCTGAACGTTAAGTATTTTGCAACCGCTCAAAATTATCCAACAGCCCAATTCGTTATTAGCTCAAACATGCTCGTGTTTTTTCATCATCCTAATTGCTAACTACTAAGTGATTGCTAAGGTTTTTTCCCATTGTCTTCCACTACCGGTGTCCACTACTGGTGAGGGCCTTCCATAGGCGCCGCAGCTTGTGAGTGCAACGCTCAACCGCTTTTTTCCCTACCTTCTTCTTTTTCTCTCTCCTCCGTGAGAGATTTTTTTTTTTTTAAAAGATTTTCTCTTTTTGTTGGAAGAGTTTTTTTTTTTGAAGTTCTATATCTCTCCTCTCAACCAACTCATTGTTGATGCCATGGGACCCGCTAGCGAATCAAGTCTCTAAACCATTGTTGTCGCTGGAGAAGTTTCCAAATCTGCTCCAGCGTAGCTCTTTTCCATTGACTCGCTGATGCCTTTGGGGCGGGACTCTCTGAAGAAGCGAAGGGAATAAATTATCTGCAATGACTCACTAGAAGTTCATCTCTAATATAGGGTTTAGAAGTGTGTTTTCTCTAGTTAGACTAGATTTGATCTAAAATTTAGGGGTGTGTTACCTTTATATAGTCTTCTAGTATTGTTGAGTAGGTTTTGGTATTATTTTTAGGGTGTGTTACCCTAAATCATATATCTTTTTTCCACAAATTTATGCTTGTGATGTAATAGTTATTCTTTGTGTTCTGAAAAATTTTATATAACCATGACTTGTAAATAATTTTTATTTTGTCTAAAAAAAAGTTGCTAAGTGATTTCTTCGGCCTAAAAAGACTAAAATGTATCCAACAGTCCAAATAAGTCATGTTAGGGGAAAGAAAATACAAACAGAAAGGCGCGAGAATCAACAAAGGGTGATGTCAGACATCTACACAATTTCACAAAAATAGGAAGGCACTGACCTACTGCACTCTAATCCCTGTGACCATATAACAAAGAAAGACGGAAAGGGAATTGGAGGTTTAAAGAGGTTGTAAAAGGTTAGAATTGATCTATTTGACGTAAAAGTAAAGTGTTGATTCTTGTGTTTGAGGTTATTGTTTGTACTATTTACTAATTATCTTTATAAAACTCTTTTACTATATGTTTAAGAAGTGAACGTAAGAAGTAAGTTTCTAAACCATTATATATCATGTGTCTTTTGTATTTGTTCTTTATATATCTTTCATCTTAGAGAAAAATGATTTTTATAATTTCTGTTAGAACATCTAAAAAAGAAATACCTTTAAACCAGTTTATTGATTTCAATTTTGTCATAACTCTTAAGAAAAATATTCACTCTAAGCACCCTGATTCATGGTGTGAACTCATGGCAACGATTACGTGATTTTAATTCGCCATGATTAAGCTACCATTAAACTAGTGTCCTTGTAGCCGCTAATAAGTCGCCTCAATCCACACGCACCTCTACACCTTTCAATTCATGACTTAGTGTCCAATGTAAGACCGTGAGTCTGAAAGCATCATGTTAAGTTAGCCTATCAACTGCGGTTTCATTTGGTAATTCACATATTCACTAATCAAAATGTTTAATTTTTATAGTAGGTTATGGTGGTTAATGTAACGAAGCAAATGAATTGTTATTAAAAAATTATTTGCTTGGAAGCATTGTAATTGAAGATAAACATTAGGGTCAAAATGTATAATTTATCTTTAATTTCTTTTGGATTTAGTTATCGTTCCAATTTACTTAAATCACTTTCTTATACTCATTTCTATATTCAAAACAAAACAAATCAGTTTATATATATACATACATACATACATACATACATAATATATATATATATATATAAATATAAACTAATTTATGGAACCGGAGTTGAAGAATGTAAATATTACGCAACCAACCTTCAAAACAGGAATTTACTTGTAAAAATAATAAACACCAGCAAGAATTAGTCGCCCATGGAAAGAGAGAGTTGAAGACGACCAATTCTCAGAATGTTATTCGTTCAAGTTAGACAAAATTTGAGAATAAATAAAAATAGAACTGCAAATTAATTCAATTAGTCCTCACTACATTCATCAACTCAGTTACAGAGTAAATTCCCTTTTGGGGAAACATGAAAGTTACATAAATATACCCGCGAGTTGTACTTGTATGAAAAAGCGGAATGCAAGGGGCGAAACGAAAATGCTTAGGCTCTACAGAATGTGGACAAATTTACATAATCAAGGGAGGCAAAGGACGAAATTAAAAAAAGCTATGAACAGAACATCAATATATCATAGTTGAAATTTGAAATAAATAGGGAAAAATTCCACATATTTCCATAATAATAAACCCAGTAGCTTCTGGGAAATAGCCTTGGCAAATAATAATTATGAATATAAAATAACTGAAGGAAATAATGAATTGAGTGGAGTAGGGGGGGTTATGCTAGTGCGTGCTTCCTTGTTGCCTCTTCCAGTTCACCAGAAGCTGCAGAAACTTCATGACCTCAGATGGGTCCCTGAGAGAGAACAAGGCATTGCTTTCTTTCCTGACAGACGAAACCAATATCCCATAGCCTCGATTGCTCTCCCGCAACACCTAGAAAACCATTCATGTAATTCATCCTCAACATCCAACACAACACACAAACACCTCGAATTAAACAAATAAATACCTTGAATGCATCTTCGTCTGTCTTATCATCTCCAATGTAGATGGGAAGCACGTCGTCCCTATTAGTTAACCCTACACCATTTCTTGCTTTGGTCAATTTGTGCATTATAACATTATCATATACACAAGTGACAGTGACAGAGAAAGATTCTCACCTAGAGACTCAAGTAAAAACTCGACTGCTTTTCCTTTGTTCCAATCAATCACTGGACGGACCTCTAAAACCTGTCACTCCACGACAACTACGTTAATAAACTTGAGATACACCAAAACAAGAGTACAGACATTGAGAGATGATGACTTTGACAATACCTTGCGTCCGTGAGTTGAACATAGACGCGGGTAATTCTGTAACATGTCATGGACGAGCTGTCCAACGGTTATCCAATTCTGTAGGACAGTTGAAAGAGACAGCAAATTAAAACATCCCATATGCCAACTAACGTTATATTTAAAGCAATGCCTAATCAAACCTTACATTCTCATCTACTTTACGGTAATGTATAGAGACGCAAAACTTGTGGTTTTCAACCTTTGCGCCTTTGATATCTTTAGTAATCTCAACGAGGGTTCTAAAAACCTGCATGCATCAACACCATTAATGTCAGTTTCCTTTCTTGTTTACTATAAAGAAGTGGGGTTATTAAGAAGAATTTCACACCTCATCGATCATAGGCAGGAATTCTTTTGCAGGTTGAAACAGAGTTATCTCCTTTCCCTGTACCCACATTTAAATATTAACAAATCAGTGAACTCAAATTTACATAGATTGAAGAAGAAAAGGCTCAGAGAAACCCCGACTGTATTATGAATTTATGAATACCTCACGGTCATTAGATCTGACACAGTTTGGATGGTTATTGGGCAGAGTCTCACTGACAGGGCCAATAATGTCCATCCCATGACTACCAGCATAGTAGAGTTCCGTTAATTTTACTAAATCAAAAACCTGAAAATCCAATACAAAAAGAAAACACCATTATGACTCAGTTACACAGATCAAACTGCAGACAAAATTTCATCCTTTTTTTTTAATTATTTTCAAAAAGCCCAAAGTCATGCCATGTCACGGCTTCTTCCACTAATGATTGCGGTGGGAAAAAACTTTGCCACACTTCGTACTGTTGCACGCATCTGAATATGTTTGATATCAAGCAACAGAAGAAAAAGAACAAATCAGAGCTGTATAAAAATTAACTAATAGTATTAAACAGAACATATCCAATTAAGACAAGTGAGTAGGTGAGAAATACACACAGCTTCGGACATAAAGGCAGAGTCAGGATCATCTACTATTGGGGAAAGCGTTCCATCATAATCTAGAAACACTACAATCTTCTTATTCCTGGCACGGTCAGTAATGTTGTCAAAAGAGTCTAGTGCGGATGGGAAATCAAGCTGGTACAGACAAATGGATTAGACATTGAAACAAAGCAAAAAAGTTGAGTGGCTCAAACACAGATAAAGAAGAATACCATCCAGGAGTAATAATCCTCACTGTCAGAGTCATAGACCAGGGTGTTATTAGCACCCTTAACAACCTTCTTCCTCGGGGGTGAAGAGGCCTCCATGGAGTCAAGCCATCCATTGAAGCGAACATCATCAAGACTAACTACACTCTTCCTTGAACCGCTTTTTGTATATTTAGCGGGAGTGGGGGGTGGTGGATCTTGTTGGGAGTAACTTAACATACCAGAAGGCATTCCTAGTCTTGACTTGTTGACAGGGACAGGGTCAGTTAGAACAGGAGAAACATGAGACGACTTCAAGTCCATAGCACTTCTGCCTCTGATTGTTTGAGTTTAATATCAACAAGGGCAAGAATGGTCCTCGTTGATGTAAATAGGAGTCAGTTAGTCAGAAACAGATGCTGTTTTTTTCTTCTTTTTGCTTTTGCAGCTTATCTATCCTTGATTTGTTCACCCTACTCTTTTGTCTATGAAAAAACCACCGCTTCAATGTCTTCTTGTCACTGCTGCTTGGTGAGCAGTCCATCAAGAATAAATTTCCTTAAAACTTCGGAATGACAAGGATACTGTATCAGTTTCTGCTCGTAAAAAAGACAAATAAAAATGTAAGGAGAAAAGGTTAATACCTTCTCATATATTGCATTTCTGGTATTATTGGACTAGGTCCTCAAGGCAGAGTGATGAACAGCTTCTGCAACCCACAAAAATTGAAAATAACCTCTGTAAAACATTTTTATGGATATCCGCATATAATTAATAGTATTGCCACTAAATGACTAAGATGAATGTCTAAAAATCAGAATGGTATATTATATTAACAAACACTGGAAATGTGACTTATGATTGCACGGGTCATGTTACAAGGATTGACTTTCCCATGTACGTAATTAAACAGTAACTCAGTAACCTGATTGTCCAATTCTACTGAGACAATCCAGTCTGGCAAGGGATTAAAATTATTTAAGATAGTTTCTGACTCTACTAATATGCGTAGGTCAAAATTCAGATGCCACTGGGACCAATACGATAATGCAGACACAACTTGTTATTGTCCGTTATACTTTGATCTTATCCTCAAGGCGAACAACGTATGCAAGCTATATATTTTGTTAAATCAGAAGTCAGAACGTAGGATTTGTATTTACAACTAAAAAAACAATAGGATCACTAGCTTCTAGCCTTCTACTACTTCAACTATATAATGAAGTACGATTAAAAGGGAATCACGGCCAAAGAATCTTACCCGGGTACTAAACTACAAATCAACAAGATTCTTTATAGTTTTCCTCCCCTGTTTCTCCTTTCGTAGAGAAAAAGTGAAGATAAGAACATTGGTGAAATATTTCTTAAATGACTAACCTAATTTAAAATATGCAACATGGCAAAGACAAGTAGGGACACAATGTTTACTACAAATTAAACTGGAAACCATACAGTATATATATATATATATACACACACACACGAATGGACCTGATATTCTGTACTGTAACATTTCAGCTCTCTAAACGACTATTTTACCATGTGGGATATGTAACAACTTACCAGGAATATGAACACAGTACCACCATAAACATGCTGAGTACATAGGAAATGTTGATCTAATAATCCATGTACTAAAGTACTAATTCAAATTCATTTTTAAGCAAAAGTACTTCTGCTTTTTTTTTTTTTTATCTTTTTAAGTTTGGAATTAGTTCTAATTTTGTCCTTATATTTTGTTTGTGTCAATTCTATTCACATATTAATAAAAAAATTTCAATTTCTTTTTAATTGCTACATTATAAAAATTATTAACAAAATTAGTTTATCTGCCAGACATGTAGTTTTTAGAGGATGCAAAGTATAACTATTTGATCTAATAACTTTTATTTAATAAACTCAAAATAGCATTGTTTTGCATTTATTGATTTCTTTATTATATTAGGCAAGATATCCATAATGGTAGCATAATATTTACATTTGCATCTTTCAATTGTCACATGTTTGACAAATTAGCTAATTTTGATAACAACCTATATTATGTTAACAATAAGAAAAGATATTGAGAATTTTTATAAATATATGCAATGAAATTGACCAGAAAAAAGCACATAAAACAAAATTGAAACTAATCCAAATTTAAATCATAAAAAAATTTGTACAACAAAAATTCCCTATACCAAAAAAATCATAACAAAAAATTCTTTTTTGATTTAGAATTAAAAAAAATACTTTTACCTATAATAGCCTAGATGATACATGCCTTTTTGAATTTCACATATTCATCCATAAATTACACCTTGATCTAATAATTTATATACTCGTCGCACTAAAGGCACAAATATATCATGTCTATTATTTTTTTAATACTGTTCCATAAATAAATGAAATATAGAATAAAAGGACTGTGTTGAGTTTAAAAATTAAATATGTATACCAATAAAAAAGAGTAAATTATTAATTTAGTCTTTGAAAGATTATGATTTTTTAATTGACTCTTTTAAATATTAAATGTCTTAATTTAATCCATAAAATATTACAATTGTGTTATTTTGATTTTTTTTGTTATTAAATCATAAAATTTATTGTTGTTAAATATGAACATTTTTATTGTTAAAAGTTATTTTTTAAAAAATAAAGATTAAATTGAAATAAATATAATTTTTTAAAAATTAAGTTGAAATGTCTAATTTATTATGAATTAAATGAGACAACTAAATTTTTTTAAATATTAAATTAATAATTGGTTCTAAAAAAATGTACAGAGGTTTAAGAAAAAACTGTTGATCATATATAAGCGTGCAGGTATACGTATAGTTGAATTCAGGCATATATGGACCTACCGGAGCTCAAAATGAAGAAAAAAAGGAGCTGTCAGGGCTGCGACTTGTAGATCCAACGCACGACCTTCGACTTCGAATATGTATAAATAAATACAAGTCATTAAAAATAATTTTCATTCACTGACATGACGCTACAACTGCCAACAGGAGCACAATAACTAAACTCTAATAAATCCCCCGCCACAAAAATAAAAGATCATAAGATTAGGCACAAAAAATAATTCTTAAAAAAAGTAAAAAAAAAATTGTGAATTAAGAGTCGCCATCACATTTTGCTTGTCAACAAAAGATACTATTTAATTTGACAGCCATGTTTCCAAAGTTAAGGTCAATTTTGCCCAAAAGTTTATGGCTGTTAAAAAATTGGTGGCTTAAATCCCAATGGGCAAGTAATATTCCCACGAGGGTAAAACGAGACCTGTTCCCAAAAACTCAGCATCTTCTATACCCAAGAAAAGGAGAACCAAAATCAGTAAAAGAAGCTTCAACATTGTTTTCTTAATTGGAAGGGCCATAGAAGAAAGAGTCAAGGGAGAAATTTTACCTGAAATAATAATGAAAATAGATAAGATGGGTTATCAAATCATTGTTCAGTAGGGTACAAACGGCTCCCACTATTTAGAAAAAAAAAATCTTTTGTTTTAATTTTTAAATGTGCGATTAAATCCTCATAATTTTTTTAAATAGAAAAACCATAAAATATAAGTGTGTAGATATGAAATGTCGTCCAAAATCGATGTAACTAGAAACAAATCTGAAAAAAATAGAAAACGCAAAAAACAATCTTTTTACAGCCAAATCAACAAAAAGGCTGCATTTTTTCATGTCCTTCAGTCGCAAAAAGCTCTCCATTCTTTCACAAAAAAGCACTTATCAGGCTAAGCTGATATCGATTCTGATGGAGATGAGATGGAAAAGAATGGGAAAAATTCGTTAGAGAAACAAAGAACGTCCTGAAAAGGAAGAGACAATAACCGTTATCACAATAAATGAGATTGGATGTATTGACGAAATCGATTCAAACAGAGGAATTTACACGAGAAAATTGAGATCCTGCCCAATGACATGAGAAATTCGAATCGTCTTACGATACGCAGAGAAAATCGACAACAGAATAGGTGTTTCAAACCTGAGTTATGAGCTGAAAATTATAAACCGAACAGGAATCGCTGTTTCTGGAGACGCTGAAACTGCATTAACGAACCTGAATTACAGAATTAAAATGAAAGCGAACCAATCAATGAAAAGGCAAGAAGGCGCAAGAACAAGAGAAATATTGGAATATAATAAAAGCGTATTGAGATTCTTATGACATAAGAAAAAGAAAAAGAATAAGAAACTGCACCTTTGAAAAGTTGCCGAGAAAACTTCAAAGGACGAAGACGAGATACAACAGGGGAAAAGAAGAACAACCAAATAAGGGCTTTAGGTATTTATATGTTTGAGGGTATTGTAAAGAGACGTGCCCATCAAGGTAGTTTTGATTCACACAATTAGTTTACCATGATTCTCGTATATTTCAATTCTATTAATTTAGTAATTTTTATAAAAAAAAATCAAATTATGAATATCAATTTTTTTTTTCTGATGTCAGGAGTCAGAACTCACGTATCCGTGGGTGTGTGTTTATTGGTCCTACAATGGCAGAGCTGGAATGAACACGTGTAACAAGGATTTAGAGGGGTGCTGAAGCGGTGACATCTGTGATCATAGGAATGACGTGGCCATGTGTCAGTTTGGGCCCACCGGGAGACGACGAACAGATTTGGCGCTCAAGTCGTTTTCACACAGCGCTGGCATTCCGATGATGGAGGTCTCTCTCGCCTCTCCATTTTTTGTTTTAAATAAAATAATATTTTTTGTCATATAAAAAAATTAATATATACTATTTACTCGGAGAACATTGCAGACAGTATAAAAAAAAAAAGATCCACGTGGCAAACGCCAAACGCAGGAAAAAATGTAAGAAACCGCAGGCATGACGACGAAATTCTACCTGGTTAAGGTCTCAAAGGGAACCTCAGTCCCAAAAAAAAAAAAAAAAGGGAACTCAATTGAATTGGGCATCCCGTAATATTTTTCTAACAGAAGGTTGAATATTAATTAATTAGTCATGCTTAATTTCTTTAATAAAATGTGAAAAAAAAAGATTGGGTGATGGTGGCAAGGGCATGGATCTGGATTCTTGAGGTGGGACCAGGATCCCAGAGGGATGGGTTGAAAAGAGAGGGAAATACAATAAAACTTCTAGAAATTAATAATATTGAGAAACATCAAATTTTATTAATTTAGAAAGATATTAATTAATCAATAAATTAATGGTTTATTGATTTAAAGAATATTTTTTGATTCAGTGAATATAAATTTAATTATATAAAAAATTATTGTATATATATATATATATATATATATATATATATGAAAATAAGTAAATGATATTCATTATTTTTAGTACTTAAATAATATTCATTATATTGACTAATTAAATAAAATTCAGTACATGTCATTTGCATCTGTGGATCATTGTGCTATAACAAAATATATATTCAACTTATGATGATGAAAGTAACTAACATATAAACAACATAGAAAAAATTTTTAAAATCATGATGAATGTTCACATGTCCAAAGTTTAGAAGAAATTGTGGCTAGTATCATTGAAAATTATGTTGAGGATGATTCAACACCTTTGGAACTAATCACGCGAAGAGGAAGCACCCATAGCAGCAATAATTCTTCACAATTTTTTTTTTGCACTTTGAGAACACGATACTAGAGCTTTTAAATACAACGAGTAAATTAGAGATAAAATTCACCTAGATTTAAATTTTATGAAAAATAAATGACAATAGATTCATATTTTATTAAATTCTCCTAATTATATTTGTAACTTTATTAAAATTATTAATTTATGACATTGACATAATTATAGATTTATATAAGGGTCTCTTAAAAATTACTATCTTATTAATTTACTAAAATTACTAATTTTGTAAACTAGCTGAAGTTAAGGTCCAAAAAAAATATTTTAAAAAGTTATTAATTTATCGAGTATAAATTTATGAAAATTTAACTATAATGAGAGGTTAAAAAGGGATTGGTTGTTGAATGTAGTTTTTATTCTAACTGCATGAAGTAATTGTAGACTCTAATCGTCTGTATTAAATGGTGAGAATTGAAGGTAAAAAATATATTATAAAAAAATAATAATTTGATTCAATAATAGTAGAGCATTAGCTGGTTTTGAGATTAGATTTATTACTTATTTTTAAAGATAAATAACATGTTTTATATCTAAGTGAATTGTTATATTTAAAATTCAACAATTCAGATTTTAAACAGTAATTTTTTTAAAAAAAATATTAAAATCTAAATAATTAAAATTTAAATCTAATAATGATAGAGACAAGTATATCAATGGAGACAAGCAATCTCGATGACTTTGGCCAAATTTATATTAGATTGAGGAAGAAAGTGAAGAGGTGGCCACGCTGGAAAGATATGGAACTAATTGATCCCCTCGTGAAAAAGTTCCTCTACCTACATTTGGTATCTGAGCCCTGTGGGAAGGTGGTCAAATTACGGAATCACCAGTTATTTTTGGGTAAATTTTCCTCCTGTATGCATAAAAAGAAAAAAAAAGTTATTAGATTTTAGTGTAGCGACTCATATTTATTTAATATTTTTTAAAAAATAAATTAAAAAATTATAAATATTTTTTATATTTACAGTTATTATTAAATTAATTAATACTTGTAAAATTTGTATTTAAAAAAATAAAAATATATTAAATAAATAAAAACTATTCCCAACATTTTTTCTACACATAAAAGTCTTCTTTACATAAAAGAAAAGTCTAACCCGCTATTCCTGTTATCCTTGTGCTACTACATTCAAACTTATGTATAACCTCATTTATTACAAAGGCGTAAAGTATAATAACAGAACCTTCCTCCCGCCTGTATGTTTGGAAATTGGAACAAGCAACTGGCTGTAATTGCCTTGAGAACTGAGACTACTGCCACGTCAAACAACTACCAGTCGATTCAACTTCAAGAGAAGGGTCCATTAATATAACTTTGAAATCAGCCAGGAGCTAGGGGTTTATAATTGTCAAACGCTGTTTCACTTGAAGCATTGACATTAGAATTTTAATACAATTACTTGTAAGGATTACGTAATATGACATCATCACTCATCAGTTTTCTTGGCTCAAGAACATGAATAATTTAACCAATGAAAGTTTCATATTTGGAGACGTCGTCATCTTTACTATTAACTATGGCCTCGCCTTCCGATGCTTGTTATATTAAATTATTAATGCAGCTTTTCACGTGTCTGAGAGGGCAAATTGTAAACATGCAAGCAGTTGAGTGTTCTGTATGCTCTGCTGACGTTGAATAACTTCACTATCAAACTCATTCATACGTACATATATACCACACCATTATTTTTATTGTGTTTACCAAAAAAAGAATATTATTATTGTTTGTGATTGAGAATTACATTATTATTTTTATTGTTTATGAAAATCATTACTTACTTTTAAATATTAAATTAAATTAAATGAATATAATATCTGCAATTTCAACCTTTTCATATTGAATTCTCATATTACTTGACAGTTGATCGCGGAATGATTTAATTTTGAAAAGAATTTAAGTATAATTTTTTATATACTTTTTATACATTATATTTTTATTGAAGAACTTGACAATAAAGATATAAAAATATTTATATAAGTTTTCCCCTTTAAATTTTTAGCATTTTGAAAACGAAACACATTCATGTACTAACGCAGATTGTAATTAGAAAACAAAATTAAAAAAAATGCATTGATAATTTTTTTGTCTCAATTTTAAAACAAATTAATGGTACGTAAAAGTTCTTTTTTTATATTTGAAGTAAAAATACAGAGTTATCGGACTAATTAAATTTTTTTCGTGTATTTTACTCTAACTATTATAATTCTCTTCACACACAAATGTAAACGACAGAAAATGTTACTGCCTTTCTAATTTTCGCTCCATTTATTCTTTCAATTATCCATTATATATATTTAAAAAAAATCATAAAATCGACATTGTCCCATTCTCCTTTTTAGCATTTCTTGATAATTACAATTGCATGTATTCAGTAATTAAAAGTGGGGTGGGGAGGAAACACAAGAAAAAAATTGAAGAATTAAAAGAGGTGCTTCCAGGAAAAAAATATATAATTATTCATTACCATTTAACAAATGCTATAGTGCAACCTTAATGCGCGCATTAAAATAAATTAGTTTAATAGTATTAAATAATATGTTTGAATAACGTGCTACAATAAAATGCTTAGCTTTATAATCAAGTCAAAAAGCGGCTATATGGAACTTGAAGTTTTGAATCACTATTACACCTGCCTATTTTAAAACTTCTACGTTTTCATTTGCTAAAATTCTAAACGTTTACCAAAACTAATTCCGTAATAAACGTATATGATCCCTCATACAATATTTATTTTTTGGCCCATAAGGCTCTAACCCTCATACAATATATTCAAATAATATTGGCTGCTATTTTATGTACCAAAAAAATGATGTTAACACAATATAAATACAAAAGACAAAAACCCTAAAGAAAGAAAATTTTATTTTTTCGTCCAATAGTATATAAATCATTTTCGTTCAATGACATTGGACCAGTTTTCCTTAAAAAGTATATAAAC
Source organism: Biancaea sappan (assembly GCA_037074585.1). Classification (NCBI taxonomy): domain Eukaryota; kingdom Viridiplantae; phylum Streptophyta; class Magnoliopsida; order Fabales; family Fabaceae; genus Biancaea; species Biancaea sappan. The sequence goes on from CM073500.1 coordinate 28,668,448, forward strand.
CAAATCAAAAGATTTGTTTTTTCTATAAAAATATTTTTCGACAATAGAAATGTCGGAAATCATGCTATATATATATGCATAATGCATATATTATTTTTCTTAATACAGCTATTCTTTCAAAAGTTGTTATGGTTTGTGATGGAAACATCACAACACTCAACTTCATTACATACTTGTAATCTAGTTTAACCCAAGAAAAAGAAAAAAAAATTATAACGATAGTCAGATTCTGTTACTTTTGTATCAAAATAAAGTTTGAATACTTCACACGTAACCCTTAGAAAAACAAAATCAATTTTCACTTCCTTGTATTTTGTAATTGGTCTGATGAACGAACCAAAAGTTTCTCTTTATCTTAGCTGGTTTACTAAAAATAAAATAACTAATGTTATTAATTGTTGACGAAATAAACCATAAGCAAATGCGAGAAAAGTTTTTGCCGAAACGCAAGATGAGTTTTTTTTTATTGTATTTTTTATTTAAAAACCATTAACGGTAAATTGACGTGAGGGAAATTAAGTTGGTGAGGGTCAGCTATTTGTTAAACTCAATGTGAGGCCAACCCATATTTTTGTACTATGGTGATATCAATACTCTTAAATAAAATTTTAAGTTTGACTATTGTAAATGAAAAACATTCATTTTGAATTTTCTTTTTATAATTTTGTAATTCAATCTAATTTAAATTAGATTAATTAGAACACAATAAATTTTCGGATATATAAGTAATTTTAATAAAAAAAGAAAAGGGATGCCTTATGGAGAACATTATAATGCCTGCACTCCGACGCATTACAAAGTTTGGTTTCAGAAATAGGAATTGCTACCTAACTATATAATATTCGATGTGATACTCCTTTCCACCTTTGAATAACATTTTATAAATTGGTTTTCTATTAATCAACCTTTACTGGCTAGCTACTAACTAGGGGGGAAAAAACCATATAGATGGCCTAATTAATCAACCAGCAACCCCTCTCAGCAAGGAAGTGAACATATAAAGGGCACGAACGTATGATATATATACATCGCGTTCGAATTCTTTGTCATAAATATTTTATAAGATAAAATTGATAAATTACATATAGTTGCTGCAATTGATTTATTGACATTTATATTGAACGAGGATAACGTAACTTTATAGAAAGTCAGAATGAGGTTAAATGAAGACAGGTATGAGGTTTGGGTTTTGCGTATATCAAACAATTAGCATAGAGACTGCCAATTAGATACTGCTGGTCCCATTTAATAACTAAAAAAGAAAAACGTATATTCCAGGAATAAGTATCATGGAACATTTATTCGTAATTCATCGTCAATTTTTATGCACGTATTTCATGTAATATTAGCTACTTCAGCCAGTACCAAACATTGGATTGAAACTTTTGCATGTTTTATAGACGTAAAGTATCCTAAATCTAGTAACCAACGACGGTGATTAAATTAAACATACTCTAATTTTTATTCCTATTTTTGTTGTTTTCTCATGAACAGGGTGAATCCATAAAGCAGAATGAAAAATAGGAGAATACAAATATATATGGCAAACTCATCATCATTTTGGTATCTTAATTTTGAACCCTTGCTTCATATTGGTCTCATAATGCAGACATGAGACACCATTAATTAGTTTGGTAAATGAAAATTGCTAACATAACATAGCTGCTAAATAAATAAATAGTTAAATCTCTATATCCTACAAGAAAAAAAAATGTGAGAGCTGGCTCATATATCTATATATATATATATATATATATAAACGCCTGTTTGTGACAGTTAAAAAAAGAAAATGAAAGATAAAAATGAAAAGAGAAAAGAAAAAAGGAAAGGAAAGATAAAAAAAATGTATTTAATATGTGATAAAAAAATTTGATATATATATATTTTAAAAAAAAAGTCGGGAAAGTATTGAGAAATTATTGAAATACCCCCTAATTCTGATTTATTGAATTTATTTTTTATTATTCATAATTATTATTTTTATCCTTTAACTTATTTTTTATTTTAATATAGTCTCTTTTTTTATTTCAAAAAGGAAAAACTGGATGGTGGCTAAAGAGAAAAATTGTCCTGATAATATAAAGCAGCTTTGAAGGTTTCAACAGTTGCACATATTGCTTCCTTTCGCTTTCAGAAATAGAATCCTTTTGAAAGAAGGTTTCAAAGGCAATGCCAAAGACTGAAGACCTGGGAATCTTTTGGCCGTTTCAGATGAGAGTCAAAATCTACGCCAGAGAAAGTGAGGAAGTGATGGTATCTCTCTCACCGTCGGCCATTTCTTCTTCTCCATCCGTCTCGGCCTGTCTCTCACCGTCGTCTCTTTCTTCTCTCTTGCTGTCATCTCATTATTCCTCTCCTGAATCTTCGACTCCGGCAAGATCAGAGTCAAACCAAAGAAGCACAAGATCAGAGAAGCACGAGACCTCCGACCATGGTGCTTCACTGCTTCGACTCAGACCAAGCACGAGATGAACATGGAATTGAGGAGGGCAAATCTGAAATTTTAGCCTCTTTTCTTAATGGAAAATCGGTTTTCTATTAGATTTTTTATAGAAAACTTGAATGAAAAAAATTGCCTGATGGAAAACTGTACCAAACCAAGGAGGCAATTCCGTCTTTTTCCTTCCTATAGTAAGGCTACCAAACATGCCGTAAGAGTTGCATTCAAAGCAACCATATTTTTTTTAGACAGAGATTTGGATATTTATTAATTAAATCAGCAGTTATGTCAGCAATGTCTATCTATCAAATTAATAGTATTTATAAAAAAGATCAAACTGAAATATTTTTGAAGGTCAAGAAACCAATATGAAAGAAAGTAAAGGAACCAATATATATTCATATATATAAAAGTCAAATTTCAAGGGGCCAAATTGATGTTTCTACCTACAAAATATTGATTACTTCATTTAGGCTAAACTACTTTAAAGGGAGGCTAGGGTCGAAGCCCATCACACGCAATTACATATATATGTTGATTTCTTTCTTCGTGCCATATTAATTTAATAAATTAAATTATCAGAATGACTGGGTTTTGATTTTACATATTGGTTTGATATTACGTTCATTCTAAAGTTAATGATGTCAATTTTTTTTCCTTTATCTTTTCTTTTTATCTTTTATTTTTCATCTATTTTGTTTTTTAAAAAAATTTCATGCGTACGAAACGCACTTGATAAATTAAGACAAAAGATCTATGGTGACGTGTAAACAGATTTGGAAGGATCGATATATATATATATATATATATATATATATGTATTGACAAATGAGGAGCGGGAGGGGCAAGGGGTAGTCTCTACAGTATGCATGAGAGAGAAATATTTACTATATCCTTTTGAAGAATTAAAAGATTGAGTACTATATACTTATATTTTAACGAGTAAGTGGTTTTTTATTTAAAATTAAAAATTTAACTCAATTATAAATTAAAATTAAATTATATATCTTTTATAAAAAATAAGAAATTACATAAAAATATAGATAATAATTATATTAAATAATCGATTACATGAGTACAAAAAGGGACTCGAGAGTGAGATATCACAAGGGAGGCAGTGAAGCAGAACACTAGTTTGTCTTGTTTCCACCCAATAATTTCTGCACCAATATTCCCGCTTCACTTTCCTTTGTTTCCACTTTTTAGTGCACCATGTTTATTATATAATTGACGTTTGTTACACCTTCACTATTACTATTGTATTTTATTTTTCTTCACAATTTCAGATGTTCATAATAAAAAAAAAAATTCACGAATAATTAATAGTGCTCATTGTCATTACCTAACCACTGTCTTAAAATAAAAACACACTATCATAAGTTATAAGAAATTATTTAATACTAAAAAAGATTATATAATAAGCATTATATAGAGGGGGAACACCTACGAGTCTTCTGTCTTATCAACAAGTTTATCAAAGTGTGTTTTATACTGTGCATCACGACAATGAAACTGAAGGCTAGTGTGGTATGTGATATGTATAGGAGTGTGCGTGGTCCAGGGAGAGTGTCACGTTCATACAGAAACTGGTATGGGGTTACGGTCCCGCCTTAATGTCCCTGTCTGCGCATTAGGAGTGTACGTAAATTTGATTTTGGACATGAATTAAATTTAGCCAATTTATTAAAAAATTAAATTTATTTAATGTTAATTTTTAAAAAGATTTGATTTAATTTTAAACAATTTAGTTTGATTTTGATTGGACAACTTAATTTGAATTTTAACGGTTTAGTTTATAATAATTTTTAATTTTTAATTTTAATAAAATATATATAAATATAAAAAAATTAAATTAATTAAAAAATTAATTTAATTATAAAATATATAAAAAATAATTTTATTCACTTAAAAATATATAAATATAATTTTTTATATATATATTAAGTTAGTAATGAAAATCAAACTAAATCGACGATTAAATTAAATTAATTAAAATTTATATTTTAAAAATTTATTTTTTAATTTTGGTCAGTTTTGATTTTGAAAACCTCAATGTATATTAAGTGTCATTTTCGAAAGAATTAATGTTTGACGCTGCTTTTCCCAGGCAGATGCATGTGAGGCACACAGCACATCCAACTCCTACCAGACTTTACCAAATGCATCCACATTCTTTAACACCCACCTTTAAAAAAAAACGTTTTGCATTAAAAAAATAGTTATAATATACCCAATATTTGCTAGTGTCGGTGAAAACAACTATTTGAAACTCCAGAACAGCAAATGTTTGATTATAGAGATACTAATTTGGAGAGTTGTGCTCAATAAATTTAAGAGAGTGATTTTTCATCCTATTGATTAACAATGGCTTAGAAATCAGCATTCGAGAACTTTTTATTTTTCATTTTTGTATTTTGATTTAGTTTAAATTATATTAATCGAAATCCAATATTTTTTTGGATATTGATAATTTTAAGACCATTATTTTAATTTGGCTCATTTTTTACTTTTCATCTGATTGAAGAAAAAAAAAGGTTAGTGTGTTTATTAAGTATTAATTGTTAAATTCTCTAACGGCAATTATATACTTGAACAACTATACATATCTAAATCTTTTATATCTTTAATTAGCAAAAGAGGAAGATGCACGATAAGTTGTTAAGATAATGGATTAATTCATGAATTAATGAACCAATTTTCACACTACTATACAGCATGAAATATTTGCTCGATAAATATTAAGATACTTTAACCGTCAAGGCTCCATTATTTACCCCTTTCTTTCACTGGACAAGGATGGAAAGAGATGGGAGATTATCAGACAAAAATCGGGACCAATATTGTCCTGTTTTTTTTTTTTTTGTTCATATGTCTCTGATTTCAGTTTGAGTGTCAAAATAACGGATAATATTACCCTTCCACGTATATACATACAAGCAATTCAATTATTTTCCCCAACTTATTTCATTTTAAATTTGCTTTCATGTGGGTGTTTAGTGTGAATAGGACTCTGGCTTGCACGCGGTTGTTAAATTAAATATGATTAATATTCTTTTAATAGTCTTTTAAGATTAATAGTCAGCTTGATTATTGGGCAAAGGTGATGCTCTGCTTATTTAAAAACACAGTTTTTCCACATGTAGTTCATGTGACGATTCCAAGCAATAATTTCAAATTGAACATACTTAATTCGGCTAACCGCTCTTATTTAGGCTTTATGCTAAATTATGCAGACACCCCAAGGAAGCACATGCTCCATGACATGCCATTAAACAGTGGTCAATGCTTATACACTATTTAATTTAAGTTCTTTATTGTCATTAGGGAGTGCCATCTTCTCTTTTTACGGTGCAAACAGGAAACTCCAGTTCACAATGGTAACCATGAACCATCCCATTGAAGGTAGAGATATAATAGGTGACTAAGATTGAAAGATAATTGAAATAATATGTTTTGGTTAATTCTTTTTTTTTTCTTCTTTCATTCTTTATTGTTTATTCTACTTTTACATTCAACTAAACAATCAGGGTTGTGAATTGAAATCTCCAATTCGCCCTTTACCTTCATTTGGATTGACACACTTACAATTACATGCATGTGAAATTGTAAGAATTGAAGATAATCAATACATTCATGGAAGTTAAAAAAGGACTATATGAAGTTGAAAATCCAAAGTAATAAAAAAGGTAAATTCTTATTTTATAAATCTCATTATCTTTGCATTTCTACTTTGTCATGTATTGTGGATGATCTCTAATCCTCTATTTGGCTCAGCATCATGTTAGGTCAACGAGGACCGTCTAATTGAGCGCAAGTGCTACATAGTACTCAATTAAACGATTCATAATTAATGTCACACCCAAAACGTGACCGATCAGCTTTTCTTTTAAAAAAAGAAAAATCATATAAAATCAGCTTTCAAAATCAAAAACTAACTTTATTGGGAGCCGCTACCAAAATTTAATTTGTTAGGTAAAACTTGGAAAAACCTCTAAATTTGATGGTCTGCTGTTAAGTGCTAGATTTAGTACCATTTTGGTGCTAAATCTTTGATCCTTTTTACCGCTCTTAGCTTGTATTTCTTTGCCCTTGGTTTCTTTGATTTAGTTTAGTTTAGGATTTCTTAGAAGTTGGTTTATTTAATGTGATTTCTCGACTCAGAGTTGCTAGTAATTACCATTTTATTGTCTCTGATGTAGGGTGAGCTGACGAAGCTGAAGCAATTGGTCGAGGCAGTATGATGTGTTGTGAGGAGGGTTCTCTGCCTACCACCGCTATAGCTGTGAGCCCTGGAGCTGAACTTAATTTTGGCATTTGTTTCTATCCACTACCGCTATAGCGGTAGATCTTCACCGCTATAGTGCCTGCTACTGGAGCTGAAGAACTAGAAGCATCAGTCTCTGTTCACCACCGCTATAGCGGTGAGCCCTGCACCAGATTTGCTAAAGAAGACTTAAATCTGTCTTCTACTGCTATAGCGGTGGGAAGTTACCGCTATAGCGGTAAGTCACGATAAGGCACTGACTTAAAACGCGTCAGATGATCTTTTTAGGGGGATTCTGAGTTGGAGACAAAGGGGAGGCACCGACTTTTGCTAGAATAGAAGGAGGAATCCATCCCTGAAGCCAAGCAAGCCTGAATTCCGTTAACTCAACCCCGAATTCATGGAGTTTGCTCAATCTTCCACTTCTTTCTGTAGTTTTAGAGCCATGAGTGGCTAAATTTTCTGTTCTAGGGTTACTATGAACCCAATTTCAGATTAAGATTTGTATTCTCTTGAAACTTGTGATTATTGTCAATTTAATACATACCTATCATTCATATTTCCTAAACTTGTTATAAAATTGGCCATTTTATAATTTGTATGTTGCCTTCATTGAACTTGGGAGAGGGAGATGTTGGCAGAACACTGAATGATTAGGGCGAGTGATACAACCTAGGGGTTTTACTTATTAATTAATAGGAATATTAATTAACCTCGTTTAATCAAATTAGGTTAATATTAATTTGACTCAAACTCGCATAAAAGGATTGTATAGAGTTGGGTAGCTTAATTTAGGTTCGGGAGAATCACTTTAAGCCAATAGAAAACCTAAGATTATTATGTATAATTGATCTGAATTACAGGTGTTAGGGAGAATTAGCAATTCCTAGGACGAAAGAGGGAGATTAGTAACTCTAGGTCTTTTATTTGAATTATTTCCTTTGATTCTACTGCAAATTGATTTTACTTTTAATTAGAGCTATCTTAAATCAAAAATTGATTTGCCTAAATAATACATTTAAACTTTTGGAGTATTTAGCACGTTAGTCCCTATAGAGACGATACTCATATTTCATCACTTTATTACTTGTGCGACTGGTACATTTGCCAAAACACCCCAACAAGTTTTTGCGTTTAGAGAAAATTGAGTTTAGAAGTTGAACCGCATAAGGAATGTATTAGGTACCCTATACGTCTGATTTAAAATATATATATACAACTATTTTATATTCACCTTAAATGATTACCCTTATTAATCAAAATAAAATAAAATAAAATACAAATAAAAATAAGATAAAATAAAAATAAAGAAATGGAAAATAAAGATATATACAAGGATAGACTTGGTTAGGTATTACCTAAGGCTTACTACCCAATGATTGGGATCAAAGTCCACGTAGTTCGTAAAAATTAGTGATATTTTAAAATAAAGAGATGTCTTTTGTGTTTTTGAAAATTATTTTTAACGAAGTATTTTTTAGTGTATTTTTTCTAATTTGTTTTAAAAGAATATTTTGAGAGACTCTTCCTCACATACATTGTTATACGATCGCTTAATGAGTACTTTGTCTAAATTTTGAAGGGTTTAAAATTAATGGACTTATTTTTTTAAAGATAAATCATCCCCCACTTGTATTGTTATACAATCGCATAGTAGGTATTCCATATAAAAGACAAGAAAGATCCACTCCAATGGAGTCGCCTCTTATTCCATTAAAAATCATTTGATTTTTATTATTATTTTAATTTATTGTTCTACGGCATTGATTAACAATCGCACGATAGGATCATAAATTTTTCCTAAAGATAGGAGTTAATGTACCATTCCAAAGGAATCAGAAGTTTCCCGATTCATCCTCGGTAAGATAAAATATTTGAAAGTTTGGTGTTACAAGGCTCAGGAAACCAAATAAAACATGTAAAAGGGAATTGGCTTAAGAATCACAGATGCATACAAGAATATAGATGTGTATATATGTATCTAATTTGGGTATATAGCGTATCTAATATATATATATATAACGCATATAAAACTCATGCATATACATAATATATATATATATATATATATATATCATATGAAACAATCAAATGCTTTATATATATATATATATGTGCAACACATATAAAACTCACGCCTATATATAATATATATCATATATCGACACCCACAATTATAGTGTATACGCATCATATGTTAACACACACAATTACATATACGCGCACCAGATATTAGTATATATATAGCATATGAAACAAATCAAAAGCATTGAAGCATGAACACACATACGCATAGGTCAGAGTTTACGATTATTGGGCTCGCCTCTTACTTTCTGAAAGTATGCCTCTCCTCCATTTCTCTCTCGTCTCTTATTCTTTCTGGTCCGTGTTGGCATCTGGCCCTGTATTGTAACCCAATACAGAGGGTGTGTTGCTGTCTCTATACTCACCGTGATCTGTTCCTAGTTGATACAAAACAGAGGGTATGCTGCCCTCACATCTTTCTCTCTTCACGGCGTGCTCTCCTTTCTCTTATTTTATGATACTCTATTCTCTGCGCAAATCTCTCTCTCCCTTTACAGTGATTATTCTTTCTCCTTCAATAAACTTTACCTTTTGATGCAGGGTTGAAGGCACATCGCCTGCTTTTTGGATCCATGGCCTGCCCAAAAGCATGGTATATGATGGATCTACATCCATAATCTGAAAGCTCACCACAAATGTGCATGGACCAATTTCGATGGGTAAGTCGACCATGCCTAATACTTCCTTTTGAGTTCCGTCAAATGCTTTCACAATCATATCACTGTCTTCCATCTGTAATAATTCTAGTTTCCCGAACGTGGCGAGTGGTAGGACATTTAAAGCTGATCCACCATCAATTAGAACCTTGGCAATGATAAATCCATGACATTTTAGGGTGATATGCAAAGCTTTTGGTTTGCTAGCAGCATTTCTAACAATTTCTTCTTCTGAAAAAAGAGATTGTGGCCAATGATTTAGTGATGTTCATCACACTTGCCACTTTTATCGGTGAGGCATTTGGATATACAAAAGCTTCTCCTAAGACTTTCAGTAAGGCTTGCCGGTGAGGCTCAGAATTCAGGATCAGTGATAATATTGAGATTTTAGCAAGAGTCCTTTTTAGTTGTTCTACAATATCATATTTGCTTTGTTTCATGATTTGTAAAAATTCCTCATCATCAATTTTAGGCTCTTTTTCCATCACTTCTTTCTCTTTGTTGGCTTTCTTTGTTTCGATAGGAAGGTAGATTCTACCACTTCGAGTTATTCCCCATGCATTGGCTATATTTGTTATGATCTCTTCCTTAGGAGCCTTAGTCGTTGTTACACTACTGGAAGAAAACTCTATTCGACTGTTATATCTCTACGGCACTGCGTGATTACTTTGGTAGGGAAATGGTGTTGGCATACTTATGACCACAGACGGCCTCTGAGCTGAGAGTTTAGGTTGAGCTAACACTTAAGGAGTGGGGTTAATTATATAGTATGCTAACTCAATCTTCTTTTTGTCAACTCGGTCTTGTACTTCTGATGTTGCGTAAATGACTTCATGTGCCTTCCCAGGGACCACTATTCCAAAAGCCACCATTTTCTTGATCTAGGACTTGAATTCTTGACATCCTTCAATATCATGCCCCATTTCTACTTGGTGGTACTCACAATACTTCAAGTTATGAATCTTTATGTTATCACTTCTTCTGACTCCCAAAGATTCTGATATATATCCTGCTTGTTTGAGGCCCATATACAGACACCTCATTGGTATACTAGAGTCAACTAGACACCTCAATGGCTTGGTTTCTTCTTTAATAAGATTCACTTGCCGCTCATGACTTGGTAAAGGATTCTTTCAGATGGTAGAATTATCCCCTGTCTTTAACTGGAGGTGGTTAGAGTCAATCAATTCTAACACATTTCTTTTAAATGCCAGATAGTTTTCGATCAAATGCCCGACAGCTCCCATGTGAAAATCACATGTGGCGTTAGGATCATATCATGTTGGATATGCTGGGTTCATCACCTTTGCAGGCCGAGATCCTAGGAGTTGAGCGGCTAACAAATTTCTGAATAACTCGGTAATTGTTGTACCGAAATTCGGCTATGGGTGATTATCCATTAGTCATGGGGCCCTTTGTCCTTCCTATTGAGCATGTCTAGTTGGGCCCCGATTGATTTTGGCTTTGATTATTCTGCCGATAAGAATAAGATTGTTGTTAGGATATGGTTTTATCGGTTGTACGTAACTTACTTCTGCTTCTTTTTTCTTCGTAGGTTGCCCTTTCTTTGAGCCACTTTCTACTTGGCAACTCGAGAGTTTCCCTTCACCAATATTTGCATCGATTCTTTCTCCAATCTCAATCAAGTCTGCGAAGTCGGTGACATGAGTTCTAAGCATAATTCTATAGAATGGATCCGGTAAAGTGCGGATGAAGTAGGAACAAAATTCAAACTGGATCAATGGAGGTTTCACTTGTAATGCCATTACCCTCCATCTCTGGGTGTATTCCTTGAATGTTTCAAAATTTTTCTTTATCATTGCCTTCAACTGCTCTCTAGTCAGAGTGGTCTGCAAATTGAACTTGTATTGCCTCATAAACAAGTCTGCCAGGTCCTCCCATTGTTGGACCTTTGATTGGTCTAATTGCATAAACCATAGTAACGTAGCTCTGGTTAAACTTTCAGGGAAAAAGTTAATCAAGAACTTCTCATTACGAGACTAGACGCATATCTTAGTGCAATAGGACTTCAGATGGTAAATTGGGTTTCTGGTGCCATCGTACTTGGAGAATTCTGGCATTTTGAATTCCTTCAGGATTGTTATCTCAGGAGTTAGACATAATTTATCCAATGCTAGTGATCCCCAAGATACTAGCTCTCGTAAGTTATGCAACTGGTTTTTAACTTCTACAATTTCTTCTTTAAGACTCTTATCTTCTTTATCGATCCTTGAGGTCGAAATTTGTAGTGTGTATATGGGGTCGTAACCAGGATATCCCTGTGTGGTGTCATTCCTACATTAAGGTTAGTATGGCCAAGTGTATCTGTTATTTTTGCTTGGGAATCTATTGTAATATTCCAAGAATTTATATGAATATTTAAAGTCTAATTTGAAGTTTAGTGAAAAATTTAATTACGTGGAAAATGTGCTTTTTGAATTAGTGAAGAAAATCTGGGAATAGAAATTTTAATTTTTAATTTAGGAAATTTTTACAAATTCTCAAGGACTAAAGTGAAAAGAAAAGAAAATATGGATTACTTTTGAGAAATGACCAAATAGGAACCTGAGAGGAAGAATAAAGCTTATGAGAATAAATTATGAGTCCGGTACCGAAAAGATGATGAATTTGAGGTTAAAGTGGTATTTGAGACATCGAGAGGGATTAAAGTGAACAAATACGGGATTTTAGAATTTTAATAAAAATGGGATGTGATGAGGTGTATTTTTTGGGAGTCTATTGGGTGCCCTAAGTATAATCAAGCTTTTTCAATTCCCTTGCAAGTCCTAGATAAGATGGTTGCCAAAGGGACTAAATTGAAAAAAAATGAGTAGGGCCCACACATACACACTTAAACATTCATCATTCTCTCTTATTCATTTTTCTATCTTCCTCCCGTAGCTCTCGGCCAAGGACTCCAAATTTCTCTTCTTCACCTCCATCCATGCCAAATGTTTAAGGAATAAAGCCTTGGAAGCTAGGAGAATTGGTAAGTTGATGTTATTATTATTCTTCTTCCTCTTATTACAAGATCAAATCCTTGGTTATCATTTTGCAAAATTTTTGTAGAATATTTTAATGGATAAATTTAAGTATGGATGTTAATCTAAAACATTCCTAGGTGGTTTATGATGTTATTAGAACAAGAAATTTAGAGAAAAATAGGAGAAATTTGTAGAATTTGGATATTTGAAAAAAGTTAGTGTTCTTGATGAAAATTTGAGATTTGAGCTTCGATTGTTGCTAAAAATTGCGGTTTTAGTGTTAAAACACTCTTTAGACATTAAGGATGAAAACCCATAGAAGAAATCAAAAGAAATATTGTTTTAGATGTGATTTTAGAATTTTTGAATGAAGAACACGAAGAACATTCGAAAATTTTCCCCAGAAAATACTGTTCATCTGGAAAATTTTTCCAGATTTTCTCGGCTACTGTAGCATTGACTCGGTCAACATTACTGTAGCATTGACTTAGTCAACGTTACTGTAGCATTGACTCGGTCAACTTTACTGTAGCTGCGTTGACCGTTGACCGTTACTGTAGCATCAGTTTTTTTTAATATCTTTGAAAAGCTCTTTGAGTCTAGTTTCCAATGGTATAATTTCATCTGGATATTCATTACCAGTTAGGAGTTATGATTTGAGAAGTAAGTGAAGGTCGGGAATAATGGTAGGAAATTCCTCTATTTCGTAGCCCTGATAGTTTTTATCTGGTTACAATAGGAATGGTCAAGGCACAAGGTGGGAGTGCCGAGAACATGAAATCCAGGTGAGTGGGATTTATACTTCCTATGACTAAATCTTTTCTTTAAATTTCTTGGCATTATAGTGAGAGCATGTAGTGTATCTTAGTGTGAAGGCAGTGATGGTTAACTTATATATTGATATTCATTATGATTTGAGATTTTCTTGCATAAGTTACATTCATGCGCACTTTCTAGAATTAAAGAATTGTGTTCTCGAATAGATTGATATGGATATATCTATACATAAACACCATTATATGAATGTTGCATGAAGAAGACACGAATACCATTGTGAGGACTTGTAAATACAAATGAGCTTCTATGTTTGAGATGTGATTTAAAAGATAAATTCTGTGAACAGTGAATGATTGTATACACGTTGATGAAATTGTGATTAAGCATGGAAAGTAGTATGAGTTATGTTGTGATGAAACTAGTAAATGATTATGAGTTATTTATGATTGTGATTGTGTATGTAATCGGAATGAATAGAAAGGCATGGTGGTGCACCCCATGGAGAAATCTACATGAAGCTATAAGGGTGGAAAATATACATGGAGTGATAAGGGTGGATGTGGCGGATGCCGCGGGCAACGATCCAGAGGTATCCTGGACGACCCGGTTGATACCGGAAATGTGTGAAATTAATTTCACTGTTTGCTGTTGTGAATTATTTGAATTATGTTGAAATGTATTTGATTTACTTGGATATTGTTGTGAAGTATTATGAATTATATTATATTATATTATGATCGATTACGTATGATTGCTGCATGTTATCATTATGATGCATGATATTTTTTTTGTCATAGTGTTGTGTTGTCTGCTCACTAGGTATGTGGTTTGCTCATACCCCTCTTATTAACATTTTTTTCAGAGTTGACAGCTGAAGATAAATATCTGTACAAGGAATTATGAATCCTTAGCCCATGATTACCTTTCCATTTGTTCAGGATAAAGGTATAATAGTTAAGTCTTATTCTAAGTTGTATAAATCTAGAAATCTCTGTAATCGGGTAGGTTCATTCAGTGATGTAATGTGAATGACTGTAGTGTGTATAGAGAACTCGGTTTGGTTGCATGAAAAAGAATGGTATGATGCTTAAGAGAAAGATAGGCTTACGGAGATGAAATGAAATTCACTTTCCGTGCCGGTCACGTGCTCAGATTTTGGGACGTGACATCTATCCCCTTGTCTGGTGTGGGAATGACCACTGTCTCATTCGCTTTTACTTTCAAGTTAACATATACTGGTGTAGGGTTATTTGTCTCAGCTTGGGTTTCAATAGCTACAGGCATTGAGGAGATAGTAGATGTATCTGTTTGCTTTTCTTTCATTGCTTCTGTCAATGCTAGAATCATTTCAGTCATGTGGGCAAGTTTCCCTTCCAATGCTTCCAAGCGCACGGTAGTGTCATTTTCTGAAAACTCAGGAAAGCTCTTGATTTCGGTCAAATCATGATGATATTGCTTGATGGTTTTATATATTTGAATGAAATTTGGATAACACCGACATTTCTAGGTGAAATAGCCCATTCATGTGAATTCAATTGATATCAATATTTTTAGACAAAGAGGCATGTTTATAAAATTCGGATAATACCAACATTTTACATAAAAGAAAATTTAACTCAAATTTGGAATACATCAACGTTAGCATCATAACAAAATATTCAATTGTGACCCTACATTTCCAAGAGCTCTTTTGTCTCTTTGTACAATTTTATCAATTCCTTTTTTGGGAGCTTAAATAGCGTGGCCTGATCTTCTATTTCCTTCACTTGTGTAGCCAATCTCATCAAATTTAGCTCAGCCTTATTTATTAACTCTTTATTTTTATCTACCACTTCTTTATGTTGTTGTGTGATATGCTCCATATCGGACTTCAAGTGATTGATGAGCCTCACCTCTGACTCTAAGTATCTATTTTTACTTTGTAGCTTAATAATAGCCTCTTCTTTTCCTATGACTTCATCTAAAGCTTGGTTTTTTTCTGCCCTTAGACATTGTGCATCCTCTTCTAGGTATGTTATTTTCTGCTAGTACATGTCAATATAACCTTGTTGCTCATCTACGGCCTCGAACAACTGGCTTACTTTAGATATTAACACGTTGGTTTTGGCTTGCGAAGTACGAACGAGGTTAGCACAAAGTTCCTCATTCTCTTCTTCTGTTTTTCAAATCTTCTCTATCAACTGCTCACATTCTTCCTCTTTCTTCTTTTTATGACCGGTTACCTTCTTTAGTTCTTCGGTTAATTTTGCATAATCAATCTTTTCGATCATCTTGTTTTCTTCGGCGTAGTCTTGAGGGTCGGTTCTAATACTCGGTGGTTGATTTGCATTGATCATTCGAGTCAACACCATGTCTTTCCCCCTTTCTTTAAACCATTGTGGGTATTCAGGAGTAGTCCATATTCCAAATGGCAATGGTTTAAAGAAAGGGGGAAAGACATGGTGTTAACCCGAATGATCAATGCAAATCAACCACTGAGTATTAGAACCGACCCTCGAGACTATGCCAAAGAAAACAAGATGCGTGAAAAGATTGATTATACAAAATTAATTGAAGAACTAAAGAAGGTAATCGGTCAGAAAAGGAAGAAAGAGGAAGAATGTAAGCAGTTGATAGAGAAGATCCAAAAATGGAAGAAGAGAATGAGGAACTTTGTACTAACCTCGTTCATACTTCGCAAGCCAAAACCGACGCGTTAATATCTAAAGTAAGCCAGTTGTCCGAGGCCATAGATGAGCAACAAGGCTATATTGACATGCACCAGTAGAAAATAACATACCTGGAAGAGGATGCACAACGTCTAAGGGCAGAAAAGAGCCAAGCTTTAGATGAAGTCATAGGAAAAGAAGAGGCTATTGTTAAGCTACAAAGTAAAAATAGATACTTAGAGTCAGAGGTGAGGAGCATCAATCACTTGAAGTTCGATATGGAGTATATCACACAAGAACATAAAAAAGTGGTAGACAAAAATAAAGAGTTAATAAATGAGGCTGAGCTAAATTTGACGAGATTGGCTACACGAGTGAAAGAAATAGAAAATCAGGTCACGCCATTTAAGCTCCCAGAAAAGGAATTGATAAAATTGTACAAAGAGACAAAAGAGCTCCTGGAAATGTGGGGTCACAATTGAATATTTTGTTATGATGCAAACGTTGATGTATTCCAAATTTGAGTTAAATTTTCTTTTATGTAAAATGTCGGTGTTATCCGAATTTTATAAACATGCCTCTTTGTCTAAAAATATTGATATCAATTGAATTTAGGTGAATAGGCTTTTTCATCGAGAAATGTCGGTGTTATCCGAATTTCATTCAAATATATAAAACCATCAAGCAATATCATCATGATTTGACCGAAATCAAGAGCTTTCATGAGTTTTCGGGAAACTCGTCCTCATTTTCAAACAACACATTCACGCTTCAATAAAGAAATTTTTTTTTAAAAAAAGGTAATGATAACACGATTAAATAAATTTCTCAAAAATGATTCTTAATCTTTCTTTTCAGAGAGAAAAGAAGAAGAAACTTCATTATTGCGCCTCTTAAAGGAAAATCGTCTAACCAGGCCCTGCCATCGACTCGTGTGTATAACACCCATTCACGGAGTAACTCAATGGCAAGCCAATCGGGCGAGAACCAAATAACAGAAAATGACACCACCGCGTGGTTGGAAGCACTGGAAGGGAAGCTTACCCACATGACTGAAATGATTCTAGCATTGACAGAAACAATGAAAGGAAAGCAAACAGATACACCTGCTATCTCCTCAATGCCTATAGCTATTGAAACCCAAGCTGAGATAAATAACCCTACGTCAGCATATGTTAACCTAAAAGTAAAAGCGAATGAGACAGTGGTCATTCCCACACCAGACAAGGGGACATATTCCCAACCAAAAATAACAGATACATTTGGCCATACTAACCTAATGTAGGGGATGACGCCACGCAGGGATATCCTGGTGACGACCCCGTATACACACTACAGATTCCGGCCTCAAGGATCGATAAAGAAGATAAGAGTCTTAAAGAAGAAATTGGAGAAGTTAAAAACCAGTTGCGTGCCTTACGAGAGCTAGTATCTTGGGGATCACTAGAATTAGATAAATTATGTCTGACTCTTGAGATAACAATCCCAAAGGAATTCAAATGCCAGAATTCTCCAAGTATGATGACATCGGAAACCCGGTTTACCATCTGAAGTCCTATTATACTAAGATGTGCGTCTGGTCTCGTAATGAGAAGTTCTTGATTAACTTTTTCCCTGAAAGTTTAACCGGAGCTGCATTTCTGTGGTTTATGCAATTAGACCAATCAAAGGTCCAAAAATAAGGGGACCTGACAGACTTGTTTATGAGGCAATACAAGTTCAATTTGCAGACTGCTCTGACTAGAGAGCAATTGAAGGCAATGATAAAGAAAAATTTTGAAACATTCAAGGAATATGCCCAGAGATGGAGGGTAATGGCATCACAAGTGCAACCTCCATTGATCCAGTCTGAATTTTGTTCCTACTTCATTCATACCTTACTGGATTCATTCTATAGAATTATGCTTGGAACTCATGTCACCGACTTCGCAGACTTGATTGAGATTGGAGAAAGAATCGATGCAGATATTAGCGAAGGGAAACTCTCAAGTTGCCAAGTAAACAGTGGCTCAAAGAAAGGGCAATCTGCGAAGAAAAAAAAGCAGAAGTAAGTTACGTATAGCCGATAAAATCATATCCTCAACAAACAATCTTATTCTTATCGACCGAACAATCAAAGCCAAAATCAATCGGGGCCAACTAAACATACTCAATGGGGAGGACAAAGGGCCCCACGACCAATGGATAGCCGCCCATGGTAGAATTTCGGTGCAACAAGTGTCGAGTTATACAAAAATTTGTTAGTCGTTCAACTCTTAGGACCTCGGCCTGCAAAGTTAATGAACCCACCATATCCAACATGGTATGATCCTAACGCCACATGTGATTTTCACATAGGAGCTGTCGGGCATTCGATCGAAAATTGTCTGGGATTTAAAAGAAATGTGTTAGAATTGATTGACTCTAACCACCTCTAGTTAAAGACAGGGAATAATTCTACCATCGGAAAGAATCCTTTACCAAGTCATAAGCGGCAAGTGAATCTTATTGAAGAAGAATCCAAGCCATTGAGGAGTCTAGTTGACTCTAGTATACAAATGAGGTGTCTGTATATGGGCTTCAAAGAAGCAGGATATATATCAGAATCTTTGGGAGTCAGAAGAAGTGAGAACATAAAGATTCATAACTTGAAGTATTGTGAGTAACACCAAGCAAAAATGGGGCATAATATTGAAGGATGTCGAGAATTCAAGCCCTTGATCAAGAAAATGGTGGCTTTTGGAATAGTGGTCCCTAGGAAGGCACATGAAGTCATTTGCACAACATCAGAAGTACAAGAGCGAGTTGACAAGAAGAAGATTGAGTTAGCATACTATACAATTAACCCCACTCCTCAAGCAGTAACTCAACCTAAACTCTCAGCTTAAAGGCCGTCTGTGGTCATAAATATGCCAACATCATTTCCCTACCAAAGTAATCACGCAGTGCCGTGGAGATATAACAGTTAAATGGAGTTTTCTTCCAGCAGCGTAACAACGGCTAAGGCTCCTAAAGAAGAGATCATAACAAATATAGCCAATGCAGGGGGAATAACTCGAAGTGGTAGAATCTACCTTCCTATCGAAACAAAGAAAGCCAACAAAGAGAAAGAAGTGATGGAAAAAGAGCCTGAAATTGATGATGAGGAATTTTTATAAATCATGAAACAAAGCGAATATGATATTGTAGAACAACTCAAAAGGACTCCTGCTAAAATCTCAATATTATCACTGATCCTGAATTCTGAGCGTCACCGGCAAGCCTTACTGAAAGTCTTAGGAGAAGCTTTTGTACGTCCAAATGCCTCACCAGTAAAAGTGGTAAGTGTGATGAACATCACTAAATCATTAGCCACAATATCTTTTTCATAAAATGAAATTGTTAGAACTGCTGCTAGCAAACCAAAAGCTTTGCATATCACCCTAAAATGTCATGGATTTATCATTGCTAAGGTTCTAATTGATGGTGGATCAGCTTTAAATGTCCTACCAATTTCCACGTTCTAGAAACTAGAATTATTATAGATGGAAGACAACGATATGATTGTGAAAGTATTCGACGAAACTCAAAGGGAGGTATTAGGCATAGTCGACTTACCCCTTGAAATTGGTCTATGCACATTGTGGTGAGCTTTTAGATTATGGATGTAGATCCATCATATACCATGCTTTTGGGCAAGCCATGGATCCATAAAGCAGGTGTTGTGCCTTCAACCCTGCATCAAAAGGTAAAGTTTATTGAAGGAGAAAGAATAATTACCGTAAAGGGTGAGAGAGATTTGCGCAGAGAAAGAGTATCAAAAAAATAAGAGAAAGGAGAGCACATCATGAAAAGAGAAAGATTTGAGCGCAGCATACCCTCTATTTTGTATCAACTAGGAATAGATCACGCTGAGTATAGAGACAGCAACACACCTCTGTTTTGGGTTACAAAACAAGGCCAGACGCGAACATGGACCAGAAAGAATCAGAGAGGAGAGAGAAACAGAGGAGAGGCATACTTTGGGAAAGTAAGAGGCAAGCCCAGTAATCATAAACTCTATCCTGTGCATATGTGTGTTTATGCTTCAATGCTTTTGATTTGTTTCATATGCTATATATATATATATATACACGTGCAACACATATAAAACTCACGCATGTATATAATATATATCATATATCAACACCCACAATTATAGTGTATATACACCATATGTATATATATATATATCTAATATGCTATAGACTCAAAATATCTATATATATAAAGCATTTGATTGTTTCATATGATATATATATATATATATTAGATATGCTATATACCCGAATTAGATACATATATACACATCTGTATTCTTGTACGCATCTATGATTCTTAAGCCAATTCCCTTTTACATGTTTTATTTGGTTTCCTGAGCATTGTAACACTAAACTTTCAAATATTTTATCTTACCAAGGTTGAATCGGGAAACTTATGATCCCTTTAGAATGGTACATTAACTCTTATCTCTAAGAAAAATTTATGATCCTATCGCGCGATTGTTAATCAATGCCGTAGGACAATAAATTAAAATAATAATAAAAATCAAATGATTTTTAATGGGATAAGAGGCCGACTCCATTGGAGTGGATCTTTCTTGTTTTTTATATAGAATACCTACTATGCGATTGTATAACAATGCAAGTGGGGGAGGATTTATCTTAAAAAAAATAAGTCCATTAAT
The DNA here is from genome assembly GCA_037074585.1 of Biancaea sappan. Taxonomy (NCBI): domain Eukaryota; kingdom Viridiplantae; phylum Streptophyta; class Magnoliopsida; order Fabales; family Fabaceae; genus Biancaea; species Biancaea sappan. Next base: position 28,688,986 of record CM073500.1, read on the forward strand.
TTTAAACCCTTCAAAATTTAGATAAAGTACTCATTAAGCAATCGTATAACAATGCATGTGAGGAAGAGTCTCTCAAAAATATTCTTTTAAAACAAATTAAAAAAATACACTAAAAAATACTTCGTTAAAAATAATTTTCAAAAACACAAAAGACATCTCTTTATTTTAAAATATCACTAATTTTTATGAATTATGTAGACTTTGATCCCAATCGCTGGGTACGTAGGCCCTAGGTAATGCCTAGCTAAATCCAACCTTGTATATATCTTTATTTTCTATTTCTTTATTTTTATTTTATTTTATTTTATTTTTTATTTTATTTTATTTTTTTGGTGATTAATAAGGGTAATCATTTAAGGTGAATATAAAAGGGTTGTATATATATTTCTTGAATCAAACGTATAGGGTGCCTAATACCTTTCCTATGTGGTTCAACTTCCGAACTCAATTTTCTCTAAATGTAAACCATCAAATTCAGAGGTTTTTCCACGTTTTTCCTAACAAATTAAACTTTGGTGGCGGCTCTCAATAAAGTTGGTTTTTGATTTTGAAAGCTAATTTTATACGATTTTTTTTAAAAAAAAAACACCGACCGGTCACTTTTTGGGTGTGACAACCGATCAACATAGTGCTAGTTGACATGAAATCCATGGGCATTATGGTTCTGAATTCTGATAATGTCCTTCTTGTTACACTACAAAAAAATAGCAATTTAGTGTCGTTTCTTTAGTGGCGTTTGACAAAAAATGCCATTAAATTATGTTATTGTGGTGCTTATACCAAACGCCATTATATAGTGGCGTTTATTACTAAAACGTCACTGTATAGTGGTGTTTCCATCGTAAGCGCCACTATATAGTGGCGTTTTGAACTTAAACGCCACTATATAGTGGCGTTTTCAAGACAAACGCCACTACTTAGTGGCATTTACCTGCAAACGTCAGTACTTAGTGACGTTTACCTGTAAATGGCACTATACAGTGTCGTTTTGACTATCAAACGCCACTATACATTGGCGTTTGAAAGGAAACGCCACTATATTTGAGTTTTAAAAATTATTTTAATTATGCAAATTTTAAATTTCTCTGGATTCTAAACCCTAATCATTCCACCCGCATTCTCACTCCCTCAATCTCGCTAGTCGCGCTGCATCTACTGAGTCTTTGTTGTGGTTCCTACTGTTCCCCACCAATGACTCGTCCTTTGTTTGTTCTCTCTCTGGTCATACTTCGTCTATTTCTAACCCACTTGTTCTTCCTCCGTTGGACCATTCGTAGTTTGGTGGTGCTTCCTCCATCCATCTCTCTTGTTGAGTATCATTGTGCTTCGTCCATTTCTACTCGGTCATTCCACCTCCATTGGACTAAACGAGGAAGAGCATATTAAGCTAGATGATCAAAGTACCAATATCAATACCTTGAGTCTTAAAATGAAACATTAAAAGATTTCAAGGTATTGGTATTTTGATCACTTAGCTTAATGTGATCTTCCTCATTTGATTAATTAAGTACATTTCTTAATTATAAAATAATGTAAATTTAACTTGACTAAAACATTTTCCAACCAAATTTTAGATGCACATGTTATATGAAGATATATAGTATACTTTTACTAAAGAAATAATGAAAAAAAATCAATTCAAGAGTAAATTTATTAAATTAAATTGAAGAATACAATGGCGTTTATTGATGAAACGCCATTATTACCTATAAACGCTACTATTTAGTGGTGTTTTAGTATTAAACGCCACTAAATGGTGGCATTTCAGTATTAAATGCCATTAATATAATATTCATTTTTAATATATTTCATATATAAAAATAATATATATATATATAATAGTATTTTTAGTTTTTTAATTTAAATTATCAGTAAATAAATATATTATTTTTGTTTTTTAATTTAAATTAATTTAAAATTATTATATATGTATATATATAATTAATTAATTACAAACAAAAATGATATAATAATTTTAAATAATATAATTAATTAATTATGTATATATATATATATAATTAATTAAATATATAAAACATTAGGTATCAATAAATTGCATTCTGACCAATTAAATAAATTAATTTAAGTTTTATCGTTAGTGGCGTTTACGTAAAAACGCCACTGAATGGTGGCGTTTTAGTATTAAACGCCACTAAATGGTGGCGTTTCAGTATTAAACGCCATTAATATAATATTCATTTTTAATATATTTCATATATAAAAATATAATATATATATATATATAATAGTATTTTTAGTTTTTTAATTTAAATTATCAGTAAATAAATATATTATTTTTGTTTTTTAATTTAAAATTATTATATATGTATATATATAATTAATTAATTACAAACAAAAATGATATAATAATTTTAGATAATATAATTAATTAGTTATGTATATATATAATTAATTAATTAAATGTATAAAACATTAGGTATCAATAAATTGCATTTTGACCAATTAAATAAATTAATTTAAGTTTTATCGTTAGTGGCGTTTACGTAAAAATGCCACTGACACTCACTAAATCCCTAATCCCCAAACACTTCATTTCACATTTCGAAGCTCAGTCGCGCACTGCCTCCTTCCGAGTCTCACAGTCGACATTCATCAGTTCACACCCACTTGTCCTTAGTCGCCGGTGCCTCGCCACTCCGTCACCGGTGCTTCCGTTGGACTTCGTCTCCTTGATAGTCGGCATTGGACACTACTGTGAGTAGTCTTTTTCTTAAATCTCCTTCTTCTTCTTTCTCAAATCTCTTTCTCCCTTTCTTTCTCATATCTCCGTTATCTCATTCTCGGATCCTTCTCTTCTTTATAGATCTTTCTTTCCTTTCCATCACGGTTTGCAGCTGTTGTATCAATTTTTCAGAGAGAATAAAGTTCAATTTCGAATTGCTACAGTGAAATGGTAAAAAACATTACGAAAATTGCAAATTGCCATCAATGGCTTGTCCGCTTCTAGCCTCATATTTGGAAATTGTGGGCCCAACCTTCACGAACCATCACAGGTAAGAAGGATTTTGATTTTCATTTCTCTGGTTAGTAGTTTGTCATTTGTGGCTTTAAGTGTTTTGGAGTTTAGCACCAATATTTTATGATTTATAAGTAATTTATGTAGTTTTGATGATCTTTGTAAATTTGAATGACTGAAGTTTAAAATCATGGAATAATGACAGAGATTAGAGGTTGTTAGCTCTCAAAGGCTGGAGGTAAGAAGAGTAGAACTGCTGGTTGGAACAATCTGTGTAGTTGTCGGTGCCTTAGTAGTAGGTATAGTCACTTTTTACTTTTTCTCCAATCAGTTTTGTCTGCAATACATGAATGATGTTTTTGCCTCGTTTGATTGCCTAGTACATGCTTTATTAAGTTGCAACCATTATGATCTTAATACTAGGTTATTGATTTGGTTTGCTGCACTGTAAAGGATATATGGGAATTAGAAGTTGAAAGCTAAAGTAAGCTTCGCTTTTACAAAAATAACTATTAACCATGAAATGTTAGTATTCTCTGTAATTCCCAAGTCCTAAGACATAGGAAAGGAGAACCAGTTAAAGTGGGCATTCGAAAGTGGGCATTCGATTTTCTGAGTTGGCAAATATTATTTATAACATATCTTAATTTTTATTGCTGAGAGACTTATTTATTGCTGAAATAAGCCAAGCAAAGCATTATATAGTGGGGTTTAAATTTTAATTACCAATGAGGGAGGTGGTCAACTTTTTTTTATTCTGTGGATTGACCTTGAAATTAAGTGAATTAAGTCAATGATTTAATAATCATATTAGGACTAGATGCATTCTCTATTAATTAGTAACGTAATTGATAGAAAGGGTAGGATTTTTATTTTTGGAGTAATAAAGGGCTAGGAAATTTGTAAAAGACAAATTTGATAAGTGCTAGCTATCATAAAATGTAAAAATATCTCTAAAATATATAATGATTTTTTATGAAAGAACAATGCTAACCAAATCTTCCTTAAGACCTATGATAATATCTTGTTCTTATTTATCACATATGATAATATTATGATTTTAATTAAATGTTTTTTAATATCCTTTGGAAAAAGTTTTAGACCCACCACTTGGTCACTTTGTCCAAAACTACAAACAAGTTTTGTCTTCTTATAATTAGCCCTACAAGAAAAGCAACACTAGAAGTAGGTGTCTCTAATTCCAAAGCCTTTTTAGGTGATGTGAAGGCCTTTTTAGGTGAGCTAGACGTGAAGTTAATATATTAGCCGAAAGTTAAGACATTATGTGTGTTCCCCTTTGATCTTGAGACTTGAGAGAGGGAATCACGCCATATATTGCCTTCTGTCCCTTTTTTTCACGTGGTGAACATTACTGTGGGAGCTATGATTTTCAGTTTTTTGATTTTATGAAATTTTGGGTTACTCTTCTTAACAAAAGTGGTGATCCTTTTCAATATCTCAAGGCTTTTTTATGCTTCATATATAGTGTTAAGTGAATAGTGATGGGTTATAGCCCTTTGTAAACTGTAATAAAATTTTTCTTGTGAATTTTTTTTTGGCAGTTAAGCAAATCATTCCATCTCTTAGTCTACAAGATTGAGGATTTGACTTTGTTCTGGTTAGAATATTTAATTTTTAGTCTTTTTTTTCTTTAATAATGACTAAAATACATGATGTGCAACAACATATTTTATTTTTCTGTAATATTAGCAATTGTTTGCTCTATGGAAATGATTAAGAATTTTTTAGATATATATGAAATAATTAGCAATTGCAATTTATGGTTGTTTTTGATTGACCAATTAATGTGAATAATACCAAACAGAACCAAGACTCTTAGACTAAAAAGAATATTGTTTAAGTTAGTTAGTTATAAGTTAGTTATTAAATGGATAGTTAATAAAAAAATATTGTTTTCCTTGGTTATAGAATATAATGGATAAGTCTTGGATTGCTAGACCCTGAAACACTCCTGAATATGTAGAAGGACTTAATGGATTTTTAGATTTTGCATTTGCAAATAATAATGTTGAGGGTAAAATCATATGTCCATGTCCCAAATGCAAATTCAAAAAGTGGCAAGTAAGAGAAATTGTTCACGAACACTTAATTCTCAAAGCATTTCCACAAGGTTACACGTTTTGGTCCCGACATGGGGAGACACTAATGGTAGAGCCTTTTGTGGAATCTATTTCAAGGCCGCATATGGTAGGAGATAGAATTAACTCGGCTAATCCTATGCATGACATGGTCCATGATGCATTTGGTGTCCACGCTGAAAATGAAAGGGTAGAAGTCGATGAAACTTTTATTCCGTCAAATCAAATGAATAATGAAACTAGAGAGTTTTATGAGTTACTTGAAGATGGGCAACAGAGTCTATACAAAGGATGTGATAAATTTACAAAATTGTCATTTTTGATAAGATTGTACCATATCAAGTGTATGTATGGGATAACTGACAAGGCAATGTCAATGATATTAGAACTATTAGCAGATGCATTTGGACATGCTAAAATTCCAACTTCTTTTTATGAGGCTAAGAAAACTATCAATAAATTGGGGCTCAATTACACTAAAATTCATGCATGTCCGAATGACTGCATGTTATACTGGGGGATGATGAAAACATAGATGCTTGTAAAAAATGCAATGTATCGAGATGGAAACCTAAGGGCAAAGGTGTGTCAAGTGAAAGTGGACCTGCCAAAATACTTAGATATTTTCCATTAAAGCCCAGATTACAAAAGTTATTTTTGTCATCTAAGACTGCCGAACACATGAGATGGCATGCTGATGATAGGAATAATGATGGGTTTCTCAGACATCCTAAAGACTCTGAAGCTTGGAAACTGTTTGATTTGACAAATTATCAATTTTCTTCAGATCTCCGCAATGTTCGTCTTGGGTTAGCAACTGATGGTTTCAATCCATTCGGGAATTTAAGTACAAGTTCCAGAATTTGGCCCGTGGTTCTAATACCTTACAATCTTCCTTCATGGATGTGCATGAAACAGAGTTCTCTCATTCTACATACAAGCTTCGGAAGCTCAGTTAGTTTATTATGTTGATGATGAGCCTGACAAGAATTGGAAGATAGCTATTCATCTTAAACCAAGAGATTTATATGATATGGGAGATGAGGAAGAGGAGTTAATATACGAGAATGAACCTTATCGACTCCAAGAATTAGAGTCATTGTTCCCTGATGGTGATACAAATATACCATTAGCCAGGGAGATCATAGACAATGTAGATTGAAAAATGCATAGCACTTTTGACTATACAAGTATTTTCTTTCCTTCCTTTTTTTTTTTAATTTTATAATTTGGTATGTGCTTAAATGTACTTAATTTATTATTTCAGCATAAAAGAATGAAGAGATCATTTAAGAAAAAAAGCAGATCAGACTCTAGTGTTAGAAATGATGCTTAGAAGGCAACTACCGACTCCGCCATCTAGTGTTGGTGTTGAGCCACTTAGCTTGGAGCCCGTTATTCCACTTCACACTCAGACAACTCCTCAAACGACTCCTCAAATAACTCCTCAAACGTCTGAGTCATTAGCAGGACTTCAGCCGGAATCATCATAGCCCGAGGCTCTATCGCTCCATTCTGAGACTGCATCGCCATAACCTAGGACTTCTTCCGCATTGGGTTCTCACATTGGTAGTCATTGGATGGTGGAAACAATTGGTAATTTATTTTATTTTTATGTCATTAATTAAGCTTAATGTTACTTATATATAAATAAAATAAATATTTCTTTCTTATAGATAATAATGGAGTTGCACGGATTGAGCGACTATCGATAGATGATTTATGGGCTCTTCCCTAGGATCGGAGGGTCAGATTGGAGTGGAATGATCTTGTGCAACCCATTGGACCAGCTGGAGGGTTGTTGTCATCATTCACGGGTCCTGTAGGGCGTAACTACACAGCCTTACCTATCTCTTATCCAGATTGGAAAGCCGTTCCACGAGACTACAAGGAATCTGTATTTACAAATGATATAGTAGTAGTAGTAGTTATCTATTACTGATTTATTATTTTCTTAATTATATATATTCTAATTAAGATTTTTATTTTTATGTTTCAGACTAGATTTGTTGTTGAGAGCAATGCGGAAAGAAAATTTATTGTAAAGAAAATTGGCCTCGGTTGGAAGAACGGGCATCTAGATCTATACAAGGCTAGGAACAACGGGATCAGATCAAGAGAAGAAATAATGGCAGATGTTCCAGCTGGAATTCCAAGGGATGATTGGGCTGCTTTTGTTCGACACTGTCAGGACCCACGCTATCTGGTAATGACACTTTGAAATATCATTCTTTTTTTAATTCTTCCTTTTGACATTATAATAACATTATTTATCTAACTGTTAGGAGAGGGCTGAGAAAAATAAGGCCAGTAGACAATGTCAGACCCTCAACCACACAGGTGTGGATCCTCTGCTTAGAATTTTTGTGCTTGGAATTTTAGCAATGATTTTAACTGTTGCTAAAACTTTCAGCAACAAAAAACTGTTGCTGAAAGTTTTAGCAACAGTTAAAACCGTTGCTAAAACTCCAAGCATCCCTCTGCTTGTTTTTTTCCAAGCAGAGGATCCACACCCCAACCACACAGGGGGCACAAAGAGTTTGGCTTGAAAAAAAGTCGAGATGGTAAACTTACTTTTTAATCCATAGTATAATATTATTTCATAATTGACTGACTAACTTTAATTTGTAGGTTGTTGAGCATGGTAGACCCGTTAACAGGGCGGAAGTTTGGACAGCGACTCACAAAAAGAAAGATGGCTCATTCGTCAGCGAAGAAGCAAGAGCCATCAGTGTAAGTTGTTTTATATTTAAATTTCTGTAATGTGAGCTGAATTATAACAATTGTTAGTTTGTTAATAATATTTTTATTTTATACATGCGTATGCAGGAAAAAATATCTGAGATTGAGTCGCAAGGATCAGCATCACCTGCAGTCTCATCTCAGGATGCATTAGCCCTAGCTTTAGGAAGTCAAGAGCGTCCTGGATGAGTAAGTGGATTGGGATTCGTCCTATGTCCTTCTCAAGTGTTTGGGTGCACTTCTCGCTTCGCTGGAGAGTCATCTTCTGGTCAATCTGTTCGTGAGTTACATATAGAAGTTGCAAATTTGAGGTCTCAAGTGGAGCAGATGTTAAGCCTCAAGTCTCAAATGGAGGAGATGACAAGAAAGCATAATGAAATGATGCAGCTCTTCCAAAGCCTCCAGCAAAATTAGCTTCCTCCTCAACAAAATCTTGCACAAAGAGTAAGTTCGACTAAATTGTGTTGGATTTTTTTTATATGATTGATAAATAATTTATTACAATTGCAGCTTTTTGATCAAGGGAGTGGAGGTGGTTCTGTACCAGCAACCAACTCTCCATTGTCTTGCAATCAAGAAAATGAAGATACGTAGGACGATAATGAGGATGATGAAGACGATGCAATGTGAGTTAGGAATTAGGAGCTTTGATTTATGTATTTAAGACCTAGTGATACCTTAGAAACTTATTAATGAAGAATTTACATTTTGTAAATTTATTTATATAATACTTATTATATTAAAGAATTCATCATTTGTTTGTATACATACTTATTGCATTGAGGTTATTATTGAATTGGGCTTTTTAGGGCTGTCATATGAATATGCAGGAAATATAACGTGGAGGGAAAATGAAGAAACAGATAGTGTATGTCCATTTTTTCCAAAATAGTGGCGTTTGTCAGAATAAACGCCACGAAAATTGTGCCTGTGGTACTTCGTGCTCGAAAAACGCCAGTACTTTTGTGGCGTTTGCGCTAAAAAACGTCACAAAAATAGTGGCGTTTGCGCTAAAAAACGTCACAAAAATAGTGGCGTTTGGGCTTGATAAACACCACAAAAATAGTGGCGTTTACCTTTAGAAACGCCACTATTTAGTGGCGTTTAATTAACAAACGCCACTGATTGATTTTTTTTTTTTGCACCGTGTACAAATCAGTGATGGTTGTAATCGCCATAAAAAACGCCACTATATATATTTAGTGGCATTTGTTCCCGCGTTTGACTGGAAACGCCACTAAATAGCTTGTGTCGCTTTATTTAGTGACGTTTACTCTAAACGCCACTAAAGTTTCTAGTGGCGTTTCCAAACGCCACTATATTGCTAAAATAAATGCCACTATGTTATTTTTTTTTTTGTAGTGTTACCCTCACCTGTAATACCCCAATAATTTGTATGAATATTTAAAGTCTATTTTGAAGTTTAGTGAAAATTTTAATTACGTGAAAAATGTGCTTTTTGAATTAGTGAAGAAAATCTGGGAATAGAAATTTTAACTTTTAATTTAGGAAATTTTTACAAATTCTCAAGGACTAAAGTGAAAAGAAAAGAAAATATGGATTACTTTTGAGAAATGACCAAATAGGAACCTGAGAGGAAGAATAAAGCTTATGAGAATGAATTATAAGTCCGGTACCGAAAAGATGATGGATTCGAGGTTAAAGTGGTATTTGAGACATCGAGAGGGATTAAAGTGAACAAATCTTATAAGCTAAGGTGGCTATGAGTAATTTTATCGAAAAAGAAATTGGTGGGACCCACACGTATACACTTCTCTCTTATTCTTTTCTTTCTCTCATTCTCCCGTAGCTTCCTCACTCTCTCTCTCGGTTATGCGTCGAATTTCTTCATCAACCATTTAAGCAATTTTTGCATAGGGAAGGAAGCTATGAAAGTTAGGAGGATTGGTAAATTGATGTTCTTCTTCTTCTTCCTCTTATTACAAGACCAAATCCTTGGTTATCAATTTGCAAAATTTTTTTAGAATATTTTAATGGATGAATTTAAGTGTGGATGTTAATCTAAAACATTCCTAGATGGTTTATGATGTTATTAGAACAAGAAATTTGGAGAAAACTAGGAGAAATTCGTAGAATTTGGATATTTGAAAAAAGTTAGTGTTCTTGATGAGAATTTGAGATTTGAGCTTGGATTGTTGCTAAAAATTGGGGGTTTTGGTGTTAAAACACTCCTTAGACATTAAGGATGAAAACCCATGGAAGAAATCAAAAGAAATATTGTTTTAGATGTGATTTTAGGATTTTTGGATGAAGAACATGAAGAACTCACTGTTCATTCTGGAAATTTTCCAGAAATTTTCTAGAAAATACTGTTCACCGAGAAAATTTTTCCAGATTTTCTCGTTACTGTAGCATCAATTTTTTTTATATCGTTGAAAAGCTCTTTGAGTCTAGTTTCCAATGGTATAAGTTTCATCTGGATATTCATTACCTGTTAGGAGTTATGATTTGAGAAGTAAGTGAAGGTCGGGAATAGTGGTAGGAAATTTCTCTATTTCGTAACCCGATGGTTTTTATCTGGTTACAATAGGAATGGTCAAAGCGCAAGGTGGGAGTGCCGAGAGCGTGAAATCCAGGTGAGTGGGATTTATACTTCCTATGACTAAATCTTTTCTTTAAAGTTCTTGGCATCATAGTGAGAGCATGTAGTGTATCTTAGTGTGAAGGCAGTGATGGTTAACTTATATATTGATATTCATTATGATTTGAGATTTTCTTGCGTAAGTTATATTCATGCGCACTTTCTAGAATTAAAGAATTGTGTTCTCGAATAGATTGATATGGATATATCTATACATAAACACCATTATATGAATGTTGTGTGAAGAAGACACGAATACCATTGTGAGGATTTGTAAATACAAATGAGCTTCTATGTTTGAGATGTGATTTAAAAGATAAATTCTGTGAACAGTGAATGATTGTATACACGTTGATGAATTTGTGATTAAGTATGGAAAGTAGTATGAGTTATGTTGTGATGAGACTTGTAAATGATTATGAGTTATTTATGATTGTGATTGTGTATGTAATCGGAATGAATGGAAAGACATGGTGGTGCACCCCATGGAGAAATCTATGTGAAGCTATAAGGGTGGAGAATATAAATGGAGCGATAAGGGTGGATGCGGTGGGGGTCGCAGGCAACGATCCAGAAGTACCCTGTACGACCCGGTTGGTACGGGAAATGTGTGAAATTGATTTCACTGTTTGATGTTGTGAATTATTTGAATTATGTTGAAATGTATTTGATTTACTTGGATATTGTTGTGAAGTATTATAAATTATATTATATTGTATTATGATTGATTACGTATGATTGCTGCATGTTATCATTATGATGCATGATATTTTTTTGTCATAGTGTTGTGTTGTCTACTCACTGGGCACGTGGTTTGCTCATACCCCTCTTATTAACATTTTTTTCAGAGTTGACAATTGAAGGTAAATATCTATACAAAGAGTTATGGATCCTTAGCCCATGATTACATTTTCATTTGTTCAGGATAAAGGTATAATGTTTAGGTCTTATTTTAAGTTGTATAAATCTAGAAAATCTCTGTAATCGGGTAGGTTCATTCAGTGATGTAATGTGAATAACTGTAGTGTGTATAAAGAACTCGTTTTAGCCGTATTTTTCTTTTTTTTTTTTGTAAAAAAATGAATAATTCTCTTATTTTAGTTCTTAAATTATGTAATTTAGATTAATTACATTTAAAAGAATGGTATGATGCTTAAGAGAAAGATAAGCTTACGAAGGTGAAATGAAATTCACTTTCCGTACTCAGATTTTGAGACGTGACATCACCATGTAAACTTGAAGTATGACATTGGGTTAATTAGTGACAACTAGTCTAATAGCCTACAATAACTGAGAAAATACCTTTTTTTTAAAAAAAATTTGTTTATGAATATGTGTCAATTGCAGAAAAAACATTGCATAAAATTTATTTTACTAAATTTTAGTAACAGTTACCTAAACATTGTTGACTTAGTAGGAATTGTTTGAGAAATGTTAAAACACTAGAACAAATAAATTGCTCTTCCCTTCAGGTATATCTTTCCCCTTCAGCCAAGAACCAAGACGTATGAGTGAATTGACCCAAACTCCAGACAGTAATATGCCTAAATCTCTTTGGTAGAAATGGTTTGAAGTCCAAACTGGGCAGTGTTTGCTTGAAGGGTAAGTTTATAAAAAATTTAATTTCTTAAAAAATTGAGTGTTTTTATTCTTGGATTGTCTTAAAATTATTATTTTTATTACCATACACACATATCTCAAGATGATCTAATGATATAAGATAAAAATGTACTTTATTCTCATAAAATTTGTTCTGTGTGCAGAAAATCTCCATTAAGTTTAAAACAAAGCAAAAGACTCCTATGAACTTTTATATTGTGCCAAAAATCATCTGTCGATTAGTTAATCAGATGATTCATAGCAAGATTTGAACCTGGGCTTGAATAAAAGAGAGAAACTCTCTCGTCATCTAGCCACTGATACACATTCAACATATATTTGTGAAATTTAATATATATAAAAATCTTTGTTATTATATTCAAAATTCAAAACAATATACACCAATTATTATATTTTATAAAAAAATCTTATAATAAGAAAATATGTTATTACTTTACATAATTAATTTTAAATTATATAAAAATTAAAAAATTTAATAACAAATCTTATAATATAAATTTAATTATTATTTATAATTAATAAAAATAAAATTTATAGTAAAAAATAATTATAAAAATATACTATACATATTAAAATTATTTTTTTGTATAAGATTTGAAAATTATATTTTTTTAATAATAATTAATTTTTAATATAATTTAAAATGATTTGACATTATAATATAAAATTTTAATATAAGATTTGATATTATAAAATTTAATTATTACTAAAAATTATAATATCAAATCTTATATTAAAAAATAATTTTAATATGGACGGTATATTTTTATAATTATTTTACTTAATAAAAAAAATTTATATTATAAGATTTGTTATTAAAATTTTTAATTTTTATATAATTTAAAATGAGTTATATAAAATAATAATATATTTTCTTATTATAAGATTTGTTATTATTTTATAAGATATAATAATTGACGTATATTGTTTTAAATTTTAAATACAATAACAAATATTTATATATATATATATATATATATATAATTTTATAAATATATGTTGAATGTGCGTTAGTAGCTAGATGATAAAGAGATCCAAGTCCAAATTTAAATCTAATTTGTATTTAATATCAACATAATTGAATTTGAATTAACATTCCATCTTAGCCAAGGATTGATCCTTGTCTACTTGTCTTGCATTTTGTTTTTGTTGAGAACAGAGGCCCAAGAGGCTTAGGCCACCGAAAACACACTACAGGCTATCCCCCTCTCTCAATGTCCTTCTGCAGAAGAAAATTCAGGTCTGTCGACGACACTCAGTATTTATAGTGATAATTTTTAAAGAATTTTTAAATTTAAAAATTAGTTCTTATATAAAAATTAATAATAAAATATTTAATTAAAAAATAATAAATATTAAAATAATAAAAAATTAATTGTGAGTTTTATTTATAAATTTTTAGAGAAGTTAAAGTTTAGAGTAAAAAGATGTTTAAAATAGTAGGAAGTGTAAGTAATGTTCATGCTCTCATACACGTTCAGATCCCCCTCCGCGACCACAGCCATCCTTGCCAGCTGGTTGGCCACCACGTTTCCTTCCCAGAAGCCGTGCTCCAGTCTAACATCCCAGCCGAGGTTCAAGCGTCTGACTGGGCGGAGATCTTCTGCACACCATATTCACTGCCATCCTCGAATCAGATTCAACGATCACTCGCCGGAGGCCATTCAACCAAGCCAGCTCCAATCCCTTCGTTATGCTGTAGATTTCAGCCGAAAGAGGGTCCAAACACCCCAGATTCGCAGTGAAGCCCAGGACCCACTTCCCTCGAGCGTCACGTAAGACTCCTCCACAACCAGCAGCGTGACCATCCGCTTCGCTCGCTCCATCAAAGTTACACTTCGTCCAACCATCAGTCGGCGGAGTCCAGTTGACTCGAATATCTCTTCTGGAGGTTTCAGTGAACTTGAGCACCTCTGTACTTGCTTCAAATTCTTTGGCCGCTACTATGATGTTCCAGACTTCCCAGTAAAGGTTTGTCTTGCATTATTTCCATTTACAGACTTGTTTACCGTTAGGCCACCAAAAAGGAAAGCCTTGTTTGCCATTCATTTAATATTTTTAATAACAAAGATGGCCCAAAGGCCCACAGGAACATCAGTGAGGAATGGCCCAATTCGATTGTTGAGGCCCAGACCAGAATGTGAACTGAAGAAAAGCATCCCCTTCCTCTGGCACCTCGCTAGCGTTGTGGTGCGGAACCGGAGAAGAAAACGGCGCGCTTTCCGGTTTGTAATTGCAGTGTTGCGATTGGAGTTTCACTACCATGTGGAGGTCATCTCGAATTTCTTACATCGTGAGTCCTCACTATTACTTCTGCTGCTATAATTGCTCTATTACCTCACATTATTCGCTCTGTAGCACTAGCCCTTTTCTTCTTTATAATTTCCTGTAGGATATAGTGATATTCTTCTAAGCTGTGATATGTTACTTCTCCAGGTTGGTAGATTGAATCACCTCAAATTAACTAGTGTCCAGATGGACCATGCCTTTTACACTGATATGGTGCAACCTCATGCATCTAGCCCTGCATCAGATTCCCAGTCCATACAGGTATCTGACACTTACCTACCTGGCTGCTTAACCAATCATTGATACTCTGAAATTTTTCTCTCTTTCCTGCTTTCCTTCCTTCTTTCTTTTTGTCTTCTCTTATATATTTTGGCTATTGAAGCTGTTGCAAGTTGGCGCGTGTTTAGATATTTTAACCCAGATCATCGAGATGGTCCCCTTTTTGAATTTAGCAAGAGTAATGCGAGTATCGTGTCGATGGTCTAAAAATTTTAGGACTTCTTATAGATGGTTTAACAAGAAATTCATAGAGGATCAATGTGCTAATCTCAGCGCAAGTTTCTAAACTCAGAGAACTCCTATTTGCACCAATATTGGTGGAGTAATTTATTCCTGTGCTAATTGGAGCCGAAAGTGTAATAATATATTGAACTAGTTACTATTAAAATTTCTTCTGTTTTCCCGTCTTCAGACGGAGTTGCATGTATTTGTCTAGCCCGGAGCACTTTAACTTTATTGTAAATAGAAATGTTTCCAAAATCATGAAGCAGAACATCTACTTGTTTTGACAATATAGTAATGGTTTCTATAACTTTTCAAATAACAGAAATTACAAATTCCTCTAAACTATACTTTTTAATTTTTGTTAGTTTCAACTGTGAAAGAAACTGTCTCCTGAGTCCTGACTGGTTGACTGTTTAATTGATTTTGTGGGACCAATTTGCCTCGCAGACATTGCATTATTTTCCTGAGCAGAAAGCTGGAGAAATACGAAAGCATCATATTGGGGAAAATGTACCTAGAAAAGATAAAGTCAAGTATCTTGTGAACACGGTAAGCATTAATCTCTATAATAGGAAAGTGTTATATGTATTGAATTTGGTGATGTGTGTTGATTGAGACCAAATAATGCAGCTTCTCAATCTCAACGACAGTAAGGAGGCTGTTTATGGCGCTCTTGATGCCTGGGTTGCCTGGGAGCAGAATTTCCCCATGGGATCATTGAAAAGGGCACTGATTGCTCTTGAAAAGGAACAGCAGTGGCACAGAGTTGTTCAGGTTTGATTAATGCATAGAGTTCTTTCTATGTGTATCCTTTTATAAATCATGCTATAAGGTAGCTATAAGGTAGATTTGAGAGCAAGGCTATGTGAAGTAAATTCCTCTCTGGAAAGGGATGACATTGCCAATGGAATAAATTGGACAAAGGCAATTCTCTTGCTGGTGAACAGGCAACAGTCAGCATATATTTTTGTGATTATTATGAAAAATGTACCTCATAATTTTATCTTAGTTGGCTGGATATATTGTTTTTAGCGTTGATAAGATCAAGTGATAGCAGGCTATGGATTTTGTCAATTTTTAAAGGTCCATTTTGATCATTTGACAACCAGCCACTTTTTTTGTTTGTACAAATTTTTTATGCTTAATTTTGTGAGGAATTATGAATACATCAAAAGAAATCATATTTTAAGAGCCTCTGGGCTATTTGAGATTTCATCTTTTATTTAGGAAAATTGACAACCTGCCTCTTATTTTGTTTGTACAAATTTCTTATACTCATATTTTTGGAGAAATTATCAATTCATCAATAAAAATCATATTTAAGAGCTTCTGAGGCTATTTAGAATTTCATCTTTCCTGCACTCTGTTTTCCAAGTTTACTGTTTTGTGCTGTTTATGATTACCAAGTTGTAGACATGTGGGACTTATTACCAATTTGTAGGTTTTCTAAAAACAAAAAATTTATCTGTATTTCATAACAAATATTCAGTAAGTTAATCTGAGCCTTTAATGTCCTATTCAAGATAATTAAATGGATGCTGAGCAAGGGGCAGGGGACCACAATGGGAACATACGGTCAATTGATACGAGCCTTAGATATGGACCATAGAGCTGAAGAAGCACATGAATTCTGGGGGAAGAAAATTGGCTCAGATTTGCATTCAGTTCCTTGGCAGTTATGCCATCTCATGATATCAGTATATTATCGAAACAACATGCTGAAAGATCTTGTACAGGTAAGCTTTAATTTATGACGTTGCTCGTGTTTGTGAGAAGTGATAATACCATCTAAGTTGTGGGTTTGCTTGTATTGATGACAACTTGATCATTCTGCCCATTTTGTTTTAGTAGTGGAGAAAAGATAAAGCAATGTGGTACTGTGGTTTCAATTCTTATATTTTTCTTGCTTCTTTTATTTCCTAATTATGCGTAGTAAAAGAACTATTATAGGTAAGTTTTCTGCTATTGTTTTAATTCATGCAAATTTTAAACTACAACAGTACAATATGCATTTACTTACCGCTAGAATGTAGTGGTTTGTGTCTTGTAGTGATGCCCTTGAACTCTATTGATTGTTTGATAAGTGGCAAGAGATGATCTTCCTTGGCAAGATTATGCTTTGATTAATATTTATCAACTATTAGTTATACTAATTAATTTTAAAAAGATTTAGAACTCAGGAGAGTCCTATGTCATACGTTAAAGGAATAAAAAACTAGAAAATCAGTAAGAATTTTTGGAGTTTTTATTTGAAAATTAAATATTAAAGTTATAAATTAAAGAGGTTAGGGTTTGAATTCACTACTCCACTTTGGATTATGATTTTCATTCAGTTTTTCCTACTTCTTGAATTCTAATGTTTATACATCGGAATTCCTTGATTATCTAAATCCTATTCCTAGACTATTTAGACCTCTTTTCTACTTGAGTTAATTAGCTAATTCCTTAATCATAATTAATGTTTAAATTAAAAAGCATTATTGATCTTAATCCCTTTTAGAGACTCTATAGGCAATCATTCTATTCTTAGATATAAAATTTAACCTACACCGATTAAATCATTTAAGCTTTATTTATTTTTTGAATCTCCCGATCCTATAACTAAATACTAAGTTCAATTTTATAAGTAGCCAATTTATAAAAAGCATTAAGAATATATTCAATCATATAAACAATAGAAACAAAGAAGAAGAATAGAACTATTTCATAATTCAAAAGTCAAGAGTTACATTCCTTAACTATCCTACCTAGTGACTCATACTAAAAGGAAAATAAAACATAGAAAAAGTAAAGGAAAAAAAAAAAAAAAAAGATCTCCTTAGCAGTACTGAGGAAGTATTCTGAGTTTTGTGAGGGATGATTTGCTAAGGGGTCTAAGGTGGTTTATATAGGCATAGAATACATAAAAAACCGAGTAACTAGGGTAAGAAATCCTAGTTTTGCTAAAACCCTAATTTTGACTGCGGTTGATCATGTCTTCAAGTGGGCCCGACTTCGATTTCTGTGGGCTTTTCTCTTGTGGGCTTCCATTTTGGGCCTTCCTTTTTGTTCTTAGATGTCTTGTGGCTTCTAAAGTATCCAAAAACAAGCAGAAAATAAGGTTTACTTTAAAAGGCTTGAATTCATCACAATTTCTGCTAATTTTTTCAAATTCTAAATTTATGGAAGAAATATTCAATAAAGTTGATTTTCATAGAATTATTATAATAATTACTTTAAAATTGATTATTATTATTATTATTATTATTTAGATCAATTTATATATGAAACAAAGTAGAGTCATCAGGCAAAAAGTAGAAATGCAGTTGATGAGGGCATAAGTTAATTACAAACCAATATTGTCAGTGGCCACTCAAATTTATCTACACGTAGCAAAAACCCTACATTTGGAATTCACTTCCTAAAGAAGGCAACAATTCCTTTGTTCTGAAAGAGACTATAGCATCTGGGGCTATTCTTTATAGTGTATTCCTAATTTTTCTAAAACCTTCAGGGTAGCAAAATATCTTGATCGAAATGGAAGGGAAACTATTGGGCATTAGTAAAGCCACCACAGAAGCGATAGACTACTATGTTAAAGTATGATAGAGCAGACAATATTTAAAAAATTAATTTACATCAATGATAATTGGAATTATAAAAGAACAAGGTGTGAAAAACTTTAACCTGTCTGTCATTTGACTCATTTCTGCTCAGGGTCAAAATCAAATAATTTGTTGTATTCAGTTTGTGGTTGTTATCAGTTTGCATATTGCAGCAGAATTATAGATTATTGTTGCTTGCATCCTTAGTGCTCAGTTGGATGAGTTTTTTTTTAAAAAAAAAAAAATCAATAAATCCAGAAAAAATTCCTCTTAAAAGCTTTAGCTTCAAAGGCAAAAACTGTTTTTTGCTTGTTTGAAAAGGATGCTTACAAAAGGGTTCGTAGTTGATTGATGGCTATTACCTACCTGTTTATAACCTTTGTTATCTGTTGTGCTTTTGTTAATAAAGCTTTTCAAGGGACTGGAAGCACCTGTTTTTTGCTTGTTTGAAAAGGGTGCTTCTAAAAGGGCAGTTAGTTGACTGATGGGTATTACCTACCTGATTATAAACTTTGTTATCTATTCTTGTGCTTTTGTTAATAAAGCTTTTCAAGGGACTGGAAGCTTTTGATCGTAAGCCTCGGGATAAATCTATCATTCAGAAAGTGGCAAATGCATATGAAATGTTGGGCTTACTTGAAGAGAAAGAGAGGGTACTGGAGAAATATAGCTGTCTCTTTGATGAGGAAGGACCAACCAAGAAATCTAGAAAGGGCTCATCCAAGGATAGAAAGAAAAATTTTTTGTCCGTTGAAAAGGGACAACACAAGGAATATAGAAGTGGCTCATCTGAAGAAGAGTGAAAAATCAGGTAGTCTCAATTCATGACTATTTTGTTTGTGCCAGTAATTCCATTACTGATGACAATGGAGTCTATTGAAAAATAAATAAATAAATAATAATAATAATAATAATTATTATTATTATTATTATTATTATGCTTAATTAAGGAAGAAGTTCATTTGTTGGTTTCAGTTGATAACTGATGTAAGGCAAATACTAATCCACCCCCTCCTTTTTTTTTTCGTGCTTTTGATGTAGTATTTTAGAACAGGTACGGTTCCAAATAGTGCGAGACCAAAATGACTCATCGCTGAGCTACATCCCTACTTCAAGATTTATTTCAAAAGAATTGCATTCAAGTTGCTTGACATGATCTGGTTTCAGTTTTCCTGCCAAGTGTCTGAAGAAGGATCCTGAGGCTGTTCCTTGCTGTTTGCACTGTTGAAGTGAAAAAAATCACAAGAATCAAAGCTTTCTATTGCCTCAAATAAGATCCGTCAACATTGAGCAGTGGTTGGTTTAAACGGATTGTTATTTCTTGTTTCCCTGAGACTCGAAGCATAAGATAATTTGTACAATGTAATATATATATATATATATATATGAACCTCACGTCAAACTTAAGAATTTCCCTGTTAGCGGACTGCTAAGTTCGACAGGCCTTTTTTTGGGGTTAATACTAGTTCAATTTCTGCCATGGTGTATTGAAATTAACAATGCTAAATAGAGTTCCATGTATTAAATATTTCTAGGAATAGACATTGAGATCAGAGATGTTATTACTTATCATACTTCATATATGTCAAGTGATTTTTTTTTCAAACTATTCTAACTTCTGAGAAGTTTAAAAATCTGCAATATCTCATTTATTTAAAGGAAATTAAAATATTCTAATTATAAACTCTAATTGTGTCCTGATTATAAAATCTTCTGATTATAAACTACAATAAACTTCTAGGCATATAAAGTTAAAAGTTTTTAATCATATGCAATTGTTAAAGAGTCTCCTTTTCTATTATATAATATCCCTTTACTCCTTTGTTTGATTCTTTCACCATTTCTAACAAACTCCAGAGACGGTTAGTGGGTTTCATCTGAAGAATGTATTAGACCGAAATCCTTCTGCAATGCCAAAATCCAGCAGAGCCTCCGCTTAAAAAGAAATAGAACAAAAGATGCGTTTAGATGAAGATTCGACTTGTACATAAGACTTCCTTTCTTCTAACGTCAAACTCCATATCTCAACTTCTAGGAGAATCCAATTACCTTCGTCCTCTATAGTGTTTTTGCTGTCTGAGTTCCTATTTCAAGTGCTCAAGCAAATTTTAATTCACTGCTTCTAATTTGTCTAAGAAGGCAGAGGAATAATATCCAAGAATTGGAGTTTATGTTAGTACAGGACACAAGTAGACGAAGGGGTTCCAAATTTCGGCATTGTAAAAGGATCTGGGAATCTGTGTGTCTTATGCTTTCTAGTTGGAAGCCATCAGACATGATTTTTAGAAATAATTGTGTTCGGTTGTTTTTATTATATATATGCTTTAGTAGTTTGGTTTCTTTTTACTAGTTCAGCACTAAGAAGTAAATTTAAAGGACATCAACAAATTTGTTCGAATGATAAAGAGAAGGCAACAAAAATATTAAATAATAAATAATTTAATAATCTTATATATTTAAGTTTTTTAAATTTTAATGGTTGATTTGTTTTAATTAGGAAAGATATTATACTCAAAAGACAAAAATAAAAGGTAAAGAACTACAATTTTCTTACTTTTAAAATTATACGCATGGTTTTACGCTTTAATAGAGTTGTAAGAAGCCGGAACGGAGAAAGTGAAAAATACATAGAACGTGAGACTAGTTTAGTATCCTGCAGTCTACACGATGCATACTGTTGATGGTCACGCTATTATTCTGCCGAAGTCATGTCGAATCAATTTCTTGCTCTGTCAAAAATGATCATTATCATCGATTGTAGCTGAAGTCGCCACAGCATATCACAACTCTTCAGATACGGGAATTTTGAGTAATGGAATAAGTGGGGTTGGTAGTTGTGGTGGTATTAATGTTATGCCGACTAAATTCCTCTTCAGCTTCCAAAACCAAGTCATCGTCTTCCCATTGGTCTCGGTAAACCTTAAGTCGCAGGGCTCTATTTTTTGATGTCGCCTCATACATTTTCCTTCTCCACTCTGGGATCATAGGAACCCCGCACTGTTCTGCAATCCAGTTATTGTACTCCCACTGCACAATCACATCCACAACACAAGATATATACATAAATATATGGAGTTTTGAACTAATATCAAGTTGACATAGCTTGAAAGACAGACTAGTAAGAAAACTCACTTGAGTGTCGTCTAGGTTATGGGTGTAACGCTTGGGCGTGCCTGACATTTCAAGAGAAGAGTAAAATGCTTTAACATCTTCTGTCATTTCTTCTCTTGAAGGAAGTGCAATGCGATTAGACAAAGTTCCTGCTATCCACTTGTTCTGGAGTTCGATTAACGCGAAGGGAACAACCTGCCACCAAAGTTATGGGCTCATTAAGTCACTGCCAAATGCTTAAATTTAAAGAGAAGTCTACAAAGAATTCAAACTTTAAAGTTAAGTTTTTTCATCATTAGATTATCTTTAAATTTGTGTGTATGTTAATAAAAAAATATTTTATACAAATCTCAACATTTTTGTGTGTAATGCTAATAAAAAATTACTTTACACAAATGTTAAAATGATCTAATGCTTAACTTCTCAGCAGGACTGTTAGATCAAATTGATATTTATGTGTATGTTAATAAAAAAATACTTTATACGAATCTTAAAGTGATTTAACGATGAAAAAGCTTAATATCTTTAAATGCATGCTAATAATAAAAGAGTTCCACATCTTAAAAGTTAAACTCTCAATAGACATTCTATAAATTTCAAAGAATTAAGTTTGAGATGGGCACAAACCTTAAAAGGTAGCCCCACAAAGGAAAGCCATGGGGCCAATGCTGGAGGAAAGACATGTTTGTAGAGTGGTCCCACACAGTTATCATCTACAGTCACTGCCCCATTGATTTCAAGGAAAGGGAAATGATACTTGTACCTGTGAAAAGGAACAAATGGGCACCAATGTGCATTCAACATTTCAACTTTTTACTACTCTTCATGAATTGTGTTTTAATTGCAGGTTAGGCAACATAAATTAGTGTCTTCAATAGGACTTAATAGTGGAGAATCGTCAGAAAATACCCAGTGCAGTGCAGAATGAAGTCGGCACTAACTACATTTCCATCTTGGAAAACCACTCTTCCATCTTCGTGGACTCTGTCAATCTGCAATGTTTAATACATAGGCACTTTTAAACAACCATTCTTAGACGCAGTCGTCAGATAAATTAACTAAATCTCATGATAGCCATCCAATTCTCACCATAGATGACAAGTTTTACCATAGAATGAAGCCACATGTTCTCGGACCCAGGTAGCTTTCCAAGCTTATCATCTTCAACAGACCTAGCTGCAATATGGACTTCTTTGGCAACTCCAGAAATTTCTGCAGAGATGTCAACAGCGCTAGCAGCACTACCTATCAGAACTACAACCTGTCCAAAGAGTAACGTTGAAACTATATCAAACTATATCTAGAATATACCTTGTCAGATTATTAGCAAAGCCATGATTCCTTTTAATGTAACTCCTTCCTTGCTAATAGGTACAATTGCAGTTTCTCCACATTGAATATACTTCACTTAAGTCTCAAATAACACCAACAAGAGATGTCCACTAACCAATCGAACCAACCAATTGTGATTCATGTACATCTAATATAGAGTCCGTCATCACTCATGGCCTTTAACGATTTATTTCGCCATGTTTAAATTACAGAAAACAATAGATTTTAATGGAACTAAAAAGTAAGGCAAGAAATAATGAAATACTGCAATAGCGGATACTCAACAATATACAGAATAGAAGTTGGAAGGTGAAGGAACCTGACACATACTTTATCTTGAAAGGGCTCAGGTGTACGATAATTATGGCTGTGCATCTGCTTCCCGGGCCATACATTTATGCCTGGATACAGGATAGAGTATAAATCGCAACACGGAAAAAATCAACAATCAACAAATACAAAGTTGTTTTGTTTATATTTTTCAAGACGCCATCCCATTGTGGTGCGAGAATCGAATAAAGTCAGCCTGAATATGACCTTTCTATTTGAAATGTAATGTGTCACTTCGTGGACTTCCACAGTCTCTTAGTAACGACATGAATAAGGAGTAAAATAACGGAAATTGTATTTATAACTTGAGTGCCACATAACTTGTGTATCACTTTGACTGTTTTCTGGCGACAGAAAGAAAAAGGGGATTACAGAGAGAGGGTAAGAGCTCTATATTCTTTTAGAGAGGCTTCAGAGTCGAGGATGGTGCAGAGTCCGATGTTATAGAAAAAGCGAGAGGGGGTACATGCAGTGATGGATTGCCTAGTACAATGCAAATATATGTGTGAAGTGTACACTCATGTGGTGAGTAGAGTCAGTCAAGAGACGCGAGGGGAAAGCGCTTCTATTTTAATAGAGTGCTCCAATACGAGAGTGAGTAGAGTCACGAAAAGCGAGGGAATAGGGAGATGGCCTTGTACTGGGCCATCGGCACAAGGAGGGCCCATTACAAGGCCATCTCCCTATTCTATTGCCATTAGCAGTCAATCGAGGTATCACATCTAGTTGACTACGTTTCAGGGATTCCCAAATTCCCATATATGATATGACTCAATTAGTGGCAGTCAACAACCAAGAGCAGCTGATTCCCAGTGATTGGCACTATCAATCGTGACTTCGAATCTGAATCTTATGCGTGAAATTAATCAAACAAGAAAGGTGAAATTATATACCGGGAATCTCAGCGATGCGAGGCTGAGTATAATGACCATTGCAAACGACCACGGCGTCGTAAATCTCGTCCGCCCCAACTCCACCTCTGCCTTTTGATCTCACCCTCCATTTCCCATCCTCTGCCAACTTCGCTAGCACCACCTCCGTCTCGAACCGCACCAGTTCAGTGATCTGAAACGCAGAGGCGAAGTCTTGCAAATACATCAACACTTCTCTGTGCTCTGGGAATCTTCTCGGATCTCTCCCTTCGCCCTCACGCTTCACAAATGGAAAATCCAAGAACCCCATGACCTCCCTGGGGAGATTGGTGCGGAGCGACCGGTAGAGGCTGGAGTGGACCACGGCTCGATTCGGATCCTGCCCAAGTGGGTCGGACTCCACCTCTGTGGTATAGATCCACGTCCCACCGACTTGGTCACCTTGCTCGAAAACTACAACTCGATGGCCTTCTCGTCGGAGCTCGCGGGCGGCGACTAGACCACCGGCGCCGGCGCCTATCACTGCGACGTGGCGCGAGGAGAGTGGTGGGATTGCGGTGGACATGGGTTGGCGGTGGACTGGTCGGAGGCCGCGGACGATGTGGGGGGACGATCCAGTTGTCTTATGGAGAGGGCCATCTGGACTTAGATGAAATAATTGGTTTTTAAAGAGCTCCTAAGTTTAAAAATTAATTTTTATTTTAATTTATTGTTATAATTTGTCACGTATAAAAATAATTTTTATATAAAAATTAATTTTTAAATAAATAATAATAATAAAATAATTAATTTATAATAAATATTAGTATAGAATATTAAATGTTAAAATAATAGATAATTGATTATGAGATTTATTTGTAAATTCTTAAAAAATTTATTATTAGAGTTTAGAGTTACTTAAAGTGATAACAAATTGTTTAAACTGATATCTGTGGGACTCAAAATAAGAATTAAAGTGAAATTTATCATTGTAGATGTTCTAAGAGGATCTCCAATGAGTTCTTAAATATTTTTTAAATTTAAAAACTAGTTTTTATTAAGATTCATTAATAGAATTCGTCACACTAACTGTCATGTGTTAGAATGGTTTTTATACAAAAAATTATAATAAAATAATTAACCCACAATGCATATTAGTAGAGAGTAATAAATGTTAAAATAGTAGAGATTTACTTGTAAGACCCATTTGTAAGTTTTTAAGAGTTGTATAATTAGATTTAAGAGTTATTTAAAGTCAAAAGTGGTGATGTGACATTGTAAAACCCAATGATTGAAGAACCGGACCGGACCGGCCGGTTCGACCGGTCGGACCGGGAACCGGTCAGGGATCCGGTCCGGTTCGATCAAAAAACCGGATATTTCGAAAACCGGTACGGAACCGGTCAAACCGGTTCCGAACCGGTGGAACCGGTGGAACCGGTCGGTTGACCGGTTCCACCGGTTGCTTCTTTTTTTTTTTTTTAATTTTAGTTCCAGCCCCCAAAACGACGTCGTTTTGGGGGGTTCTTAAGAAAAAAAAAAAGGGTCGAATTTCAGCTTCAGAAGCACAGCGCCACAGCCGGTTCACACTTCAGATCAAACATCAAAGAGCCCTAGCTAAAAGGGGAAAGTGGAAAACCGAAAACCTCAAAACCCTATAATCCGAGTCGCCGCTATCTGGGTCGCCGTCGTCTGGGTCGCTGCCGTCTGGGTCGCCGTCGTGCCTCGCTCCGATGTGATTAGTTCGATGTTCACCGTCGATTAGTCGCTTCTTCTTGCTGTTTTTGTTTGGATTGTCGTCGAACCCTCGAACCACCAGCGCCTCCATCTTTGAAACTCTGAAAGTTGGTCTCTTCTTCCTTGAGGTAAAGTTCTTCTGCTAACTCTGAAGTCTGAACCACCAGCGCCTCCGTGCCTTCCTGCTGCTGGTTCTTCTTGCCCGCCGCCAAGCCTTTTTTTTTTTTTTTGATTTTTGATGAAATATGCAGAGATTTTTGTTTATGATTCTTACTGGTGGTGTTTTTATGATTCTTGATTTTAGTTGATGATTCTGTTGGTGCTGGTGGTTTGTGAATTATAATTGCTTCAATTTTGTTTTCTTAGTTTTTGATTTTTGATTTTGATTCCTTATTAGACATGAATGATGATTCTGTTGGTGCTGGTGGTTTGTGAATTATAATTGCTTCAATTTTGTTTTCTTAGTTTTTGATTTTTGTTTTTGATTCCTTATTAGACATGAATTAATTTTTGTTTGATTAAGTGAAAAAAGATTGGATGAATTAAGTTTATTTTATTGGGAAATTGCAGTATTTAATTATCCATTGATTGATTCTTAGTCATGGATAATAATCAATCATCAAAAAGAGGGGAAAATCAATCTACAGCAGCCTCTTCTGCTTCATCAGTTCGTGGGAAATCTGATCCGGGGTGGGAATATGTTGCTTTTAAAAAAGAGGGGAAAACTAATGTGTATACTTGCTTATTTTGTTCATCAACATATAGAGGAGGAGGCATAAATAGAATGAAGCAACATCTTGCTGGCAAAACAGGTCAAATTAGTTCTTGTAAGAAGGTGCCGCATGATGTTCGCTATAGAATGATTGAGTCTTTGAAACAAGTGCAAAAGAAGCCAACAAATGATGAGATTGATGAAGCATATGATGAGCTTGATAAAAATGAAAATGTACAAGAAGTTGAGGAAGTTCAACCAGCTAAAAAACAATTACTTTTTCAAGGGAAAAGAAAAAGTGTAGGCCATTATTTTGCTCCTAGGACAACTTCAGGATCCCAACCGAGTCTTAAAAGTGTATTATCTAGCAAGGAAGCCATAAATAATGCTGACTTGGCAATTGCTAGGTGGTTTTATGATGCATGTATTCCTTTTAATGCAATACAATCTCCTTATTTTCCTCATGCTTTAGATGCGATTGCAGCTATTGGACCTGGGTATAAAGGACCAAATTATTATCAATTGAGGACAAATTTGTTAGGAAATTGTAAAAAAGAATGTCAATTACTCGTTGATGGTTATCGAAGCAATTGGGCTAAGACGGGTTGTACTATCATGGCTGATGGTTGGACCGATCAAAGACAAAGAACTTTGATCAACTTCTTAGTTTATTGTCCTAAAGGCATGGCTTTTGTGAAATCTGTTGATGCCTCAGATATAGTAAAAGATGCAACTAACTTGTGTAACTTGTTTTGTGAAATCATTGAGTGGGTGGGACCAGCTAATGTTGTTCATGTAGTGACTGATAATGCAGCCAATTATGTAGCAGCGGGCAGATTGATACATGATAAATATGAGCACATCTTTTGGTCTCCTTGTGCTGCACATTGCTTGAACCTACTTCTAAAGGACATTTGTAGTATGTCTCATATAGCAGATCTTGCATCAAAGGCATCAAAGATAACTGTCTTTATTTATAATCATATGGTTTTCTTATCTTGGCTCAGAAAAAGAGAAGGTTGGAGAGAAATTGTGCGTCCTGGAGTGACTAGATTTGCCACCACTTTTATTACTTTGAAAAGCATTCATGATCATAAGATTGATTTGCAAGCTTTGGTGGTGGATAAGCATTTTACATGTCATAAGTTAGCAAAGACTGCTACTGGAAAGGTTGTGAGTGCTATCATACTTGATAGTAAATTTTGGAATGATTGTTTCATTATAGTGAAGCTTGTGGCTCCTATAATCCGATTGTTACGAATTGTTGATTCAGATGAACAGCCTTCTTTAGGGTATGTTTATGAAGGGATGCTAAGGATAAAACATGCTATAAAAGAAATATTTAAGAATAAGGAGCATATGTATAAGCCTTACACAGATATCATTAAGGCTCGATGGGATAAGCACTTGAAGCGTAATCTTCATGCAGTAGCGTATTTTTTAAATCCTACCTTCTTTTATGATGCATCTTTTGTTGAGAGCAATAAGATCATGCAAGCACTTCTTGACATGTTTGACATCAGAAGTATATGTAAGGACATATCAGGTGCCATTAAAGAACTCCAACTATATCGTGATCGTGAAGGAACATTTAGTCGGGAAAGTGCTTATAAGGTTAGCAAGACTATACGACCTGGTTAGTACTATTTTAACATAAATATTTTCTTATTTTAATCTTTAGTTGGATTATCAAGTATATTTTAATGATTTGAATCTTTTGATTTTGTAGATCAATGGTGGTTCATGTATGGGGGGAGTGCTCCAACTTTACAAAAGTTGGCAATTCGACTTCTTAGTCAAACATCATCTTCTTCGGGCTGTGAGCGTAATTGGAGTCTCTTTGAACGTATTCATACAAAGAGAAGAAATAAATTAGAACATCAAAGATTAAATGACCATGTTTATGTTACATATAATTTGCGTTTAAAGAATAGGTATATTGATTTCTTTTTAGTTTAGTATGTCATTTAGTTTTGTCATGACTCATAATTAAATCATTGTTATTTTCATGATTTATTTTAGGTTGCAATACAAGAAGAGGAATTATGATCCTATTGATTATGAATCTATTGACAAAATTGATTTTTGGATTATTGAAGAAACACCCCCTGAATTTGATGATAATGAGTTTCAGAATGATATTTATGACGAGACTGCAATTCCTATACTTGGTGAATCTTCAAGACCTCATGGAGGTTAGTTTTTTTTTTAAAAAAACAAATTAGATAAATTATGTATGAGTATTAATCTTGTTAGTTGTTATGTAATGTATTTTTTAACTTTATTTCTTACTTAGGTGATGAAGAGGACATTATGGATCAAGATCAACCAAATGAAGAATCACTTGATTGTTTTATGCCTGGATTTGATAGAGATAGCAGTGGTCCTCTTGGGTTTAATATAAATTAATTAATGTCATTTTGTTGGTTTTGTTTATTGGGGATGTTATTTTGATTTGTTTGAGTATTGTGGATGTTATGAATTGTTGATGTTATGAAATATGAATTATGGATTAATTTCTTTTTTATTTCTTTCACTTATTGATATGAATTTTTAATTATATTAAGTATTTTAATATTTAAATTATATATATATATATTTAATATTTTTTAATTATCACCGGTTCAACCGCGGTTCAACCACGGTCCGACCATTGAACCTTGAACCAGTGCCTCCACCGGTTCAATGACCGGTCCGGTTTTAAAAACCATGGTAAAACCCACAATAAATGATTCAAGTAAAGTTCACCATTAGAGATGCTCTGACATCACTTTTGGTAGGTATGAAAAATATTTAATTGAAAGAAAAAGAGAGAAGAAATAAAAAAAAAATTTGGTATAACATAAAAAAAATTAAAAAAGAGATATTATTTATTTGATATGAATTTTTTTAAAAAAAAGATATGGAGTAATTTTACGAAATTACTCCTTAATTAAAACTATTTTTTAAAAAAATAAATATATTAAAAAATAACATATTAGCACAGAGTCCATGCATCTTCAATCGTTCTCTCTCATCTCGGTTTCTACATTACTGTTTATTTCCTTCTCAGTTGATCTATTCTCTGGTAGCATCGAAACCTCCATTGTCTCTCCTTGCAAAGCTCTCATTTTTTTAACAGTGTTAAAACTTTTCGATAGAGTTGAACCTATTTGGTGACGACGAAGTATTTTGGTGGTGTCAAGGCCAAACCATTCTTTCTCCCTCCGGCGGCATCGAACTTGTTCAGTATTATTCATTTTTTCCTTATGTTCTTTTTCGCTTTAGCGGCATCAAACTGTTCTTTCTCCCTTCGATAGCATCGAACTATTCTTTCTCCCTCCGACAACGTCAAATCTGTTTGGGTGTATTTCATTATTTTTTGTTTCATTTTTTGGTTTCATTTAATTGAGAGATTGAGAATGAATTTATACCAAAGAGCTCCTTCTTCTTCTTCTTCTTCTTTTTCTTTATGTTCAATTTTGTGTTTCATTTTCTGGTATATATGCTGTAATGGATGAAGGAAGGCATAACTGTCCAATATTTTTCTTTTCCATCCATTTTGCTAAGGAAATTACCGTACGATTAATGAGTGAAAATGAAAAAGCATTTTTCCATTAATGGAAAGTTGTCTCTGTTGTTCTGATGCATACCAAACATAGGAAAGGCCTGTTTGGTTTGGGTATTTTCTGTTTTTATTTTCATTGAAAAAAGAAAATGAACTTGAAAATGCGTTTGGTTGAGTTAACTGAAAACATTTTCTTGAAAACATTTCTTAAAATAAGCCTAAATCTGAAAACACAAAAAAGATGTTTTCAGTGTTTTAGAAAATGTATTTCAGAAAAAGAAGATTAAAAATTAAAATATGAAATGTTTTCACAAACCAAACAAACCCATATTTCTTTTTATTTTCTATTTCCATTAGACTACCAAACGCGTCCTAATTATTGATTCGTATGATGTAATTATTATTTTGTATTATTAAAAAAAGATATCATGCAGTTCATTACAAACACGTAGAAAATTGTGGTTGTACTCTATTTTATCCTCTTCTTCATGCCTCAATAGATTTTTTCTAAATCTCAGTTTGTCATTATTTTTATTTTATTTTTTATTGATATATATATATATATATATTAATTTTATTTACACATTGAAGATTAAAAAATCTTATATGTGCAATTCCTTTTTTTTTGGACAGAATCGGAAAATCAAAATCAAAATAGTGTTTATTAAAATGTAAAATGGGTTAGTACATTAAATTTAATATATATATACATATATATACATATATATATATATATATGTATATATATACACGGTTTCATTTAGTTTGAGTTTAACAAAAGAGAGTTAAATCTTTCATAATATGACAAATCAAGCTTTGAATTTTTACTAAGAAAAATGTTTATATTGATTGTCTAATTAGTGTTGTGTCCCGATACACGGGTAATTTACAACTCTAAAAATTTTTGTAACTTATAAAAATAATAATAATTAATTGACAGTAAACATATAGTGGTTAGCAAAAGAGACAAATATTTTAAAATATCTATATGCAATGAAAATATAAAAACTAAATTATTCAAATAATGAAAATATTTCTCCAATGCAAATACACATTTAATGTGATATGTTGTTTACAAATATTTTTCTAATACAATATCCTTAACTTGAAAAGAAGGAAATAAAATAGAAAAAATTAACAAATGATATCAAATAACTTTGAATCAATATAATAATATTATGGAAAAGACCATATCAAGTTTACTTACAACTAATAGATATTTCTAAAAGCTTTTTTACACACTACATTTGTCATGCTTGAATTGACATTTCCATATTTGTCGAGTATAAGAATCTTCAATCTCTTTCTACTCTTTACTCTTAAGATGGCAACATAAAGTTGATCATGACTAAATGCTGAAGTTACTAGATATAAACCGACATAAAAAAGTGATCGCTCTTGACTTTTATTAATTATCATGGCAAAACACAAGGAAACTAGGAATTGTCTCCTACATAGCTTGAGAGGAATTTTAGCATATGATGGAGTAAGAACCATTCTAGGTGTCGTGCCCCGAAAAATGTGCACATGACTTCAGCATAAACACTAAGGTGTACCCTCGTAGCACCTTAGAAATTCCCCGAACATCCCCAATATTCACAACTATGTAACGTCATAAATTTTCAAGAAAAGAAAATTCATTCAACATTTAAATTATTTATGTGCCTGGAAATATATATAATAAATATAAAAGTAAATTACAACTAAAATAAAATAAATCCCTAAAAATATCCAGACCTAGGTTGTCACATCCCAAAAATTGAACATGTGAAAAGATACTACTCATTAGATAAAATTCTCAAACATACGTTATTTACATATATTCTGTAAGGTTTTACATTCAACCTTAATCATTCATTCCACACTACAGAATTATATTCATCTGATAAGCAAATATAGACATACATAGTTTGATATTTTTATCTCATCGCAAGCCTAGGAGACCTATAGAAAGTACAGAGCGTTTCTAGTATCCACATTAATAAGTACTGGTATCCCACCAGACAGAAATACAGAATAATCCCAAGGGGCTTCTAATCTTCAAACGGATACTCTTGTTCTTTGTTTTCTGTATCTAAAAAAAATAATCATAGGGAGTGTGAGTTTATTTAAAAACTCAGTAAGTAAATAACTGTACTATATAAAATATCAAAAGCACAAATACCACATTTACTCATATAATTAATTGTCTTATACATCGAGTAGTATGGGACTCTAACCTTTTCAAACTCATGAATAAGATTTCATAAATATACACCGAGTAGTATGGGACTCTAACCCTTTCAAACTCGTGAATAAGATCTCATAGGTATACACCGAGTAGTATGAGACTTTAACCCTTTCAACTCGTGTATAGGTTTCATAGATATGCACTGAGTAGTATGGGACTTTAACCCTTTCAAAATCGTGTATAAGATTTCTTAAATATACACCGAGTAGTATGATACTTTAACCCTTTCACACTCGTGTATTAGATCCCGTAGATCTTTACTCATTAATAAGATAGTGAGAATTCATCACATAGTACAATTGTCATGAAATAAATAATTTCTACATACTCTTATTTCTACTAATCATCATATACTCCCATATGAAAAATTAATTGCTTATTATTCAAATAATATTGTAAATAGGACTTATATTGTACTTTGACTAGTAATATCAAATTAGCTGAGCAAGGTTATTCACTCATCTTGATGTTTGTCCAAGTTTACCTTGTTCCACACTAGAATTTGTGTAGGAAAATTTCCTAGTAAAATATATTACAAGGAAATATAAGAAAGGAAACAAAATCACGAAAATACGCAAAATTTTCTGATTGCTACAGTAACTGTTTGCTACAATAACGGTTCGTTACAGTAACGATTCGCTACAGTAACAGTTCGCTACAGTGACGGTTCCCTACAGTGCCGGTTCGCTACAGTGCCGTTGACTGCCGACACTACAGCAACTGCAACAGTACTCGAAGAAAATTTTCCATATTTTTTTCTGAAATTTCTGATCGCTATAGTAACTCGAAGAAAAATTCCAGATTTTCCAGTTGTTACAGTACTTCGAATTTTGCAGAAAATCTTTCAAAAAATTCATCCTTTCCTTTCTTTTGATTCAAAACCAGAATCTCAACTCTTTTAACCGATTATAACTCAAATATAACTTCTAAAACAACTGAGATTCATGAATTATCATCAAAATCTTCAAGAATAAAACCTCCTCTTATCTTCTACATAAACTGAAATTTAAGGAAAATAATGAGATTAAAGCTTACCTTTGATCCTTACAAAGCTTTTGAACCGAACAAATAATCAAAACTCTGAAGATCATGGAAAGGATTTGAGAAGAGGATGAAGAAAACGAGAGAAAGCGAACTTCAGTCTTCCTTCGGTTGAGTGAGAAATGAGGGGGGGTTACTATTGAAGCTTTATATTAAATATTTCTAATGGGTTATTGAATAACCCATGGGTATCCATAACCCAACATCCAAACCCATCCAGTCAATTTACAATAAATTGACTAATTGACCATTGTTAAACCACTTTTCCATGAATTTCACCATTCTTAGAATATATCCCACGTGGTGCAAATATTCAGTCCAGTCATTTAACTCAATTTCATAAATAATATTCAAAGAGAACAATTAAATATGAAAATTAAAAATGACCAAAATAAATAACTAAAGTAACGTTGTAAAATTCTAAAATACTCTTAGGCTAATTATATTCCAAAATTAACGGGTATTACATTCTACCCCCCTTAAAAGAATTCGGTCCTCCGAATTAAAATCTTACCTCAAGTTTCAAATAAATGTGGATAGTTTTTCCACATTTCATCTTCTGTCTCCCACGTAGCTTCCTCGCGAGAATGATTTCTCCAAAGAACCTTGACAGTAGGAATTTCTTTAGTACGCAATTTCTTGACTTTTCTATCAATGATAGCTACTGGTACCTCTTCGTAGGTGAGAGTTTCATCAAAATGAACTTCTTGGGGTTGAATGACATGAGAAGGATCAGGAAGATACTTCCGTAGCATGGACACATGAAATATTGGATGAACTCCCTCTAGGTTGGAAGGTAGGTCTAGGCGATATGTCACATTACCCACTCTGTCTACAACCTCATATGGGCCAACATACCTCGGACTAAGCTTGCCTTTCTTCCCGAATCTCATTACTCCCTTCATAGGTGAGATTCGTAAGAAAACCATATCACCTATTGCAAATTCAAGGTCACGTCGTCGGTTGTCCGCATAAGACTTCTGTCTACTCTGAGCAGTTAACAACTTCTCTCTGATCAGTTTAACTTTATTTATATCTTCCTGTATCATCTCAGGTCCAAATATTTTGGTTTCACCAAGTTCAAACCAACCTATAGGAGATCGACACCGTCTCCCATATAAAGCCTCAAAAGGTGCCATCTGGATACTGGCTTGGTAACTGTTATTATAAGCAAATTCAATAAGAGACAAATGATCTTCCCAACTTCCACTGAAATCCATTACACAAGCTCTTAGCATATCCTCTAAAGTTTGAATTGTCCTTTCGGACTGTCCATCAGTCTGAGGATGGAATGCTGTGCTAAGATTCACTTTGGTACCCAAAGCCTCTTGAAAGACTTTCCAGAACCGAGAAGTAAACTGAGGTCCTCGGTCTGATATAATGGATATTGGTACACCATGAAGTTTTACTATTTCTTTAACATAAAGTCGAGCAAGTTTTGCTACACTGAAAGTGGTATGAACAGGAAGAAAATGTGCTGACTTAGTAAGTCGATCCACTATGACCCATATTGAGTCATTTTCTTTTGTTGACCGAGGTAAACTTACCACAAAATCCATAGTGATCCTTTCCCACTTCCACTCGGGAATATCTAGTTTTTGCATCAAACCAGGTGGTCGTCGATGTTCAGCTTTAACTTGCTGACAAGTCAAACATCGAGCTACAAAGTCAGTCACGTCTCGCTTCATGCCCTCCCACCAGTAAACTTGTTTCAAGTCCTGATACATTTTCACAGCACCAGGATGTACAACGTAGGGCGAACCATGAGCTTCCATTAAGATTTCATGTTTCAAAGATTCAATGTTGGGGACACAGAGTCTCCCATTAAACTATAAGACTCCTTCTTCATCTATCAAGAAACTTGGTGCTAGACCTTGGCTTGCCTTATCTCTGATTTTGACCATATCAATGTCATTTTCTAAAGTTGCTTTTACTTTTTCAACAAGGAATGATCTAACTGTTAAATGAGCCAGAAATGTATCTGACTCAGTGATCTCGAAAAATACTCCATCAGCTTCCAATTCTTGTAGTTCATGTATTAGAGATCTCCTTATAGTGGCAATGTGAGCTAAACTTCCCATAGACTTTCGACTTAGAGCATCAGCTACTACATTTGCTTTACCTGGATGGTAAAGGATGGTACAATCATAATCTTTCAGAAGTTCCATCCACCTTCGTTGCCTTAGATTGAGATCTCTCTGCTCAAAAATGTACTTAAAGCTTTTGTGATCTGTAAAAATTTTACAAGTTTCCCCATACAAGTAATGTCTCCATATCTTTAGGGCAAACACTACAGCTGTCATTTCCAAATCATGAGTGGGGTAATTCAATTCATGCTTTTTAAGCTGACGTGAGCCATAAGCTATGACTTTATCATGTTGCATCAACACACATCCTAAGCCTATCTTTGAGGCATCACAGAATACAGAGTAACCCCCTGGTCCTGATGGTAGGATTAAGACTGGTGCAAAAGTTAAACACTCTTTCAATTGGGTGAAACTTTGCTCACATGAATCATCCCAAATGTATTTAACATTCTTTTGGGTTAACTTATTTAATGGGAGAGCCGTCTTAGAGAAATCTTTGACAAAGCGACGGTAATACCCTGCTAAGCCAAGAAAACTACGTACTTCCGACACAGTTGTTGGTCTAGGCCATTGTTTTACTGCTTCAATTTTACTTGGATCTACATGAATACCTTCTTGGGAAATAACATGTCCCAAAAATATTACATGACTCATCCAGAATTCACATTTTGAGAGCTTTGCGTACAACTGATGCTCTCTCAAGGTCTGAAGCACTATTCTCAAATGCTCAGTATGTTCTTCATGACTCTTTGAATATACCAAAATATCATCAATAAATACAATTACAAACTTATCAAGGAATGATTTGAACACTCTGTTCATTAAATCCATAAATGCTGCTGGTGCATTTGTCAACCCAAAAGACATCACAAGAAACTCATAATGTCCATACCGTGTACGAAAAGCAGTCTTAGGTATATCATCATTCTTAATTCGTAACTGATGATATCCAGACCTTAGATCAATCTTTGAGAAGTATTTTGCTCCTTGAAGCTGATCAAACAAATCATCTATTCTTGGTAAAGGATACTTATTCTTCACTGTGACTTTATTCAGCTGACGATAATCTATACATAGTCTCATAGAACCATCTTTCTTTTTCACAAAAAGAACAGGAGCACCCCAAGGTGAAAAACTTGGGCGAATGAACTCTTTGTTTAACAAATCTTCCAATTGTTCTTTGAGTTCTTTTAGCTCAACAGGAGCCATACGATAAGGTGGAATAGAAATTGGTCGTGTATCTGGGACCAAATCAATACTGAACTCAATATCTCTTTCTGGCGGTAATCCAGGTAAATCTTCTGGGAACACATCTGGGAATTCATTAACCACATGTATGTCTTCTAACTTCTTTTCTTTCTTTTCTAAATCTTTGATAAAAGCTAGAAATCCTTGACATCCCTTTCGTAACATACGCCGGGCACTTAACATAGATATCATGTTGTAAGGTACATCACTTCGATCTCCTTGAAACACAAAATTACTCCTCCCCGACATATTAAAGGAAATAACTTTATCACGACAATTTATAGTAGCATGACAAGAAGATAGCCAGTCCATTCCTAAAATCACATCAAAATCTAACATATTGAGAATCATATGATCTATCTCAGTTTCCATGCCTCCAACGATTATTTTACAAGAACGATAACATGTTTTAACCATCAAAGTCTCTCTCATCGGTGTGGAAACCAAGAATGGTTCTTTAAGAGTAATCGAATCAAATGTAAATCTCTTGGCAAATAGGGGCGACACATATGAGTGAGTAGAACCGGGATCAAACAAAATACGTGCAGCAAAAGTATTAACAGATAATATACCTGTAACTACAGCATTGGATGTTTGAGCATCCTGTCGGGTTAAAGCATATACTCTTGCATTTCCTCTACCAGCAGCTTGTTTTCCACGATCACCTTGGCCTCTTCCAGAACCTCTTCCCATACTACCCCCTATTGAAGGGGTTGGTGTTTGAGTAATAGATTGTGGTCGAGGTGGCAAAGTAGACCTTTGACCTAGTCTTGTCATGAGCTGAGGGAACTTCCTTATAAAATGTCCTTTTTGTCCACAGTTAAAACAACCTGTACCAACAGTGTTTAACCTGCATTCCCCGAAGTAAAACTTTCCACATTCAGGACATTGAGGTTTTTCCCTTCTACCTTGAGTACCTCCTCTACTAGAAGAGCTAAAACCACCTATGCTCTCTGAACGAGGCTTAGCCACACTGGCTGTAGAATAAGTTGACTTAGTAGGAGTGGCTGGAGCATTTTGTGATGCAGTAAAGGGTTTCAAAGTCCCTGAGTCTTCCCCTTGATCAAAAGATCTTCTATATCTAGCTTTCTTCTTTTGACGATATTCTTCTTTATTCTTTGACCTCTTTTCCATTCTTCGGGCCACATCAACAGCTTATGAGTACGAAGAGTAATCATTCATATTATAACCCACTTGATCATATAAGGCATCACGAAGCCCTTCCACAAACTTTTCTATTTTCTTCCTTTCAAAAGGAATGATTTTAGGAGCATATTCAGATAATTTAACAAACTGAGCTGAATATTCATCAACAGTCATGGTTCCTTGTCGTAGATACAGAAAATCCCTGGCCCTAGACGATCGTTCACTTGCCGAAAGAAATTCATCCATAACCAATCTGTAAAATTCTGTCCACATAACTGGCGGTGCGCCTTGAATTCTAGCTTTCTTCCAGTTCCTCCACCATTTACCAGCCCTACCCTTTAACTGAAAGGAAGTGAATTCTACCTTTTGAGTAGGAGAACACCCTATAGCATCACAGATTGCTTCACAATCTTCAAGGAAACATTGTGGGTCCTCTTTGGGATCTTCTCCCGAAAAAGTAGGAGGCCTCATTTTTTGGAATTCAGACATTCTTACCTCCCTTACGTTATCTCCTCCAGCTAACTGAGCTGGTGGTACAATTTCAGCTTCAACAATAGGAGGATCCACTGGCAAGTTAGCTTGTGCAGCTCGACCTCTCATTTCAGCCTCAAATCGGTCAAATCGTTCATTCATCAAATTAATCACATGTGCAATAGTTGCATTGCCAACGTGAGCATCAGGTTCGACTCTCCTTGCTTGCTCACTAGTTGCGCCCTCAGTACTTTGAGCATGCAAACTATCACCACGGTTAGGATCATCTTGCACATGTACTGGTGGATTTATGGCCCTCCTTGGACCCATATGCTCATTATTATTAGAAGATCCTTCTGACATTGAACTGTCACAGATCTACACACATAACAAACAATTTTCAGACATAAACAAAATATCACTTACTAGCCCCACTGAGAAGTTATCTATAAAATGACGTTATACTCTACAAGGTCTTTTATGGAACCTAATCCTATGGTCATGCCGCGGCTCATGACAATAGGGAAGGGCCCACAAAGATCACTTTGCTCTGTACTCTATAGGGGACCTATCAAACCTATCCTCTGATACCAAATTGTCACATCCCAAAAATTGAACATGTGAAAAGATACTACTCATTAGATAAAATTCTCAAACATACGTTATTTACATATATTCTGTAAGGTTTTACATTCAACCTTAATCATTCATTCCACACTACAAAATTATATTCATCTGATAAGCAAATATAGACATACATATTCTGATATTTCTATCTCATCGCAAGCCTAGGAGACCTATAGAAAGTACAAAGCGTTTCTAGTATCCACATTAATAAGTACTAGTATCCCACCAGACAGAAAT
The DNA here is from genome assembly GCA_037074585.1 of Biancaea sappan. Taxonomy (NCBI): domain Eukaryota; kingdom Viridiplantae; phylum Streptophyta; class Magnoliopsida; order Fabales; family Fabaceae; genus Biancaea; species Biancaea sappan. The sequence continues at coordinate 28,728,110 of CM073500.1, forward strand.
ACAGAATAATCCCAAGGGGCTTCTAATCTTCAAACGGATACTCTTGTTCTTTGTTTTCTGTATCTGAAAAAAAATAATCATAGGGAGTGTGAGTTTATTTAAAAACTCAGTAAGTAAATAATTGTACTATATAAAATATCAAAACTACAAATACCACATTTACTCATATAATTAATTGTCTTATACATCGAGTAGTATGGGACTCTAACCCTTTCAAACTCATGAATAAGATTTTATAGATATACACCGAGTAGTATGGGACTCTAACCCTTTCAAACTCGTGAATAAGATCTCATAGGTATACACCGAGTAGTATGGAACTTTAACCCTTTCAACTCGTGTATAGGTTTCATAGATATGCACTGAGTAGTATGGGACTTTAACCCTTTCAAACTCGTGTATAATATTTCTTAGATATACACCGAGTAGTATGGGACTTTAACCCTTTCACACTCGTGTATTAGATCCCGTAGATCTTTACTCATTAATAAGATAGTGAGAATTCATCACATAGTACAATTGTCATGAAATAAATAATTTCTACATACTCTTATTTCTACTGATCATCATATACTCCCATATGAAAAATTAATTGCTTATTATCCAAATAATATTGTAAATGGGACTTATATTGTACTTTGACTAGTAATATCAAATTAGCTGAGCAAGGTTATTCACTCACCTTGATGTTTGTCCAAGTTTACCTTGTTCCACACTAGAATTTGTGTAGGAAAATTTCCTAGTAAAATATATTACAAGGAAACATAAGAAAGGAAACAAAATCACGAAAATACGCAAAATTTTCTGATTGCTACAGTAACGGTTCGCTACAGTGCCGGTTCGCTACAGTACCGTTGACTGCCGACACTACAGTAACTGCTACAGTACTCGAAGAAAATTTTCCAGATTTTTTTCCGAATTTCAAAAAATTCATCCTTTCCTTTCTTTTGATTCAAAACCAGAATCTCAACTCTTTTAACCGATTATAACTCAAATATAACTTCTAAAACAACTGAGATTCATGAATTATCATCAAAATCTTCAAGAACAAAACCTACTCTGATCTTCTACATAAACTGAAATTTAAGGAAAATAATGAGATTAAAGCTTACCTTTGATTCTTACAAAGCTTTTGAACCGAACAAATAATCAAAACTCTGAAGATCAAGGAAAGGATTTGAGAAGAGGATGAAGAAAACGAGAGAAAGCGAATTTCAGTCTTCCTTCGGTTGAGTGAGAAATGAGGGGGGGTTACTATTGAAGCTTTATATTAAATATTTCTAATGGGTTATTGAATAACCCATGGGTATCCATAACCCAACATCCAAACCCATCCAGTCAATTTACAATAAATTGACTAATTGACCATTATTAAACCACTTTTTCATGAATTTTACCATTCTTAGAATATATCCCACGTGGTGCAAATATTCAGTCCAGTCATTTAACTCAATTTTCATAAATAATATTCAAAAAGAACAATTAAATATGAAAATTAAAAATGACCAAAATAAATAACTAAAGTAACGTTGTAAAATTCTAAAATACTCTTAGGCGAATTATATTCCAAAATTAACGGGTATTACATAGGTGGCCTATAGAATTATAGCAGGTGTAAGTTCATCAAAACTAATTGAACAAATGACTGTGCAATAAAAATAATATATGGCATAAGTACAAATATCATAATTACAACTACAACCAGAATAAAGAACTCTAGCACGTACATGCAAAAATAAATACAAATGCACAAGCGTATCTTACCATGCAACCATGATGTGTAGTCCCTACCCGAGTCTACATTCTCGCAATACCTCATTGAATCGCAACTCATCAAAGATTTACTAAGGGTCTACGTTCCCTTAGACTTAATTTCTCAAGTAATTCCAAAACATGTACAAGCATAAATAAACCACACACATAAAGTATAATTATGCAAATAGCAGCATGTCTTTTCTCTCGTAAGTCTACATTCTCACGAATACCGTATTGAGCCCAAATCACAAGTTTACCCTCTCTGATTTTATTACTCAATATATCGATGCTAGAGGTCTACATTCTTCTAGACTTAATTCTCAATGTTCATCCGCACTAATGCCCTCATCCATAGATTTACTAATCGATTCTCCTTTCGTGGGTCTACATTTCCACATAATTCCTTTTTTCACATGTAATGCACTTACACAAACACAGCATAATACACACAACCACCAATCCAAATACAATTCATGGGATAATCCCCTAATATCACAAGAAAATTTCATAACCTAGTTAATATCACTAACTAGGGAATTTTAGTAATTTATTTCCAATTATAGTATGAATAAGATTTATATTGTACTTGAACAATTTAATAAAACTAAGCTCAGCAAGGTTACTTACTCACCTTGATGCTGAAACGAATTTACCATGGTAAATGGTTGAGAAACAAAGCCAGCGAATCTTCCGAAACCACCTAAAACCAAATCCAAATCCAAAACCACTTAGCATAAAATCTCACTTTTCCCTTTGAAAAACCTCTCATTTCTCCCTCTGCCCAAACCAAGGCGCCAAGGCCTCACTCTCAGGTAGGCTTAGCTCCTCGGGTGCCCTGTCCTTGATTTTATGTCACGTCCCAAAATCTGAGCACGTGACCGACACGGAAAGTGAATTTCATTTCACCTCCGTAAGCCTATCATTCTCTTAAGCATCATACCATTCTTTTTCATGCAACCAAACCGAGTTCTCTATACACACTACAGTCATTCACATTACATCATTGAATGAACCTACCCGATTACAGAGATTTCTAGATTTATACAACTTAGAATAAGACTTAACTATTATACCTTTATCCTAAACAAATGAAAAGGTAATCATGGGCTAAGGATCCATAATTCCTTGTACAGATATTTACCTTCAGCTGTCAACTTTGAAAAAAATATTAATAAGAGGGGTATGAGCAAACCACGTGCCCAGTGAGCAGACAACACAACACTATGACAAAAAAAATATCATGCATCATAATGATAACATGCAGCAATCATACATAATCGATCATAATATAATATAATATAATTCATAATACTTCACAACAATATCCAAGTAAATCAAATACATTTCAACATAATTCACAACAGTAAACAGTGAAATCAATTTCACACATTTCCCATACCAACCGGGTCATCTAGGGTACCTCTGGATCGTTGCCCGCAGCCCCTGCCGCATCCACCCTTATCGCTCCATGTATATTCTCCACCCTTATAGCTTCACGTAGATTTCTCCATGGGGTGCACCACCATGCCTTTCCTTTCTAGTCAAACACAATCACAATCACATCTAAGAGCATCCTCAATCATAATCATGAGCCACATACACAACTCAGTCATTTACAATTCAAGTCACAACATAACCCATAATATAGATCAATTATTCAACAATAACATACTTCAACTATCCGCATATGGATGAGCTCAATAATCAGAGTATGACACATTTCAACTCAGTTCACATGCCATTCACAATCCATCATATAACCTCCATTCATGAGAAAATAGGAATCACCAGGCAAGTTCCACAATTGTTTATGTCTCATCGTCCCATTCAAGCACAATATAATTTAAACATATAAATATATATATTTGAGTTATCATCCTCTTCAAACTTGGATATATAACATATTTTCACTATGATGCATAAAGTCCATAACAAAGATATTTAATCATAGCAAGTATTAACCCACTCACCCGGATTTCACGCTCTCGCCACTCCTACCTTGCACTTTGACCATTCCTATTGTAACCAGATAAAAACCATCAGGGTTACGAAATAGAAAAATTTCCTACCACTATTCCCGACCTTCACTTACTTCTCAAATTATAACTCATAACTGGTAATGAATATCCAGATGAAACTTATACCATTGGAAACTAGACTCAAAGAGCTTTTCAACGATATTTAAAAAAAACTGATGCTACAGTAACGGTCAACGGTCAACGCAGCTACAATAACGTTGACCGAGTCAATGCTACAGTAAAGTTGACCAAGTCAATGCTATAGTAGCCGATAAAATCTGAAAAAATTTTCTCGATGAACAGTAATTTTTGGGGAAAATTTTCTGATGTTCTTCGTGTTCTTCATCCAAAAATCCTAAAATCACATCTAAAACAACATTTCTTTTGGTTTCTTCCATGGATTTTCATCCTTAATGTCTAAGGAGTGTTTTAACACTAAAACCCCTAATTTTTAGCAACAATCCAAGCTCAAATCTCAAATTTTCATCAAGAACACTAACTTTTTTCAAATATTCAAATTCTACGAATTTCTCCTAGTTTTCTCCAAATTTCTTGTTCTAATAACATCATAAACCACCTAGCAATGTTTTAGATTAACATCCACACTTAAATTCATCCATTAAAATATTCTACAAAAATTTTGTAAAATGATAACCAAGGATTTGGTCTTGTAATAAGAGGAAGAAGAAGAAGAACATCAACTTACCAATCATCCTAACTTTCATAGCTTCCTTCCCCATGCAAAAATTGCATAAATGGTTGATGAAGAAATTCGACGCATAACCGAGAGAGAGAAAGTGAGGAAGCTACGGGAGAATGAGAGAAAGAAAAGAATAAGAGAGAAGTGTATACGCGTGGGCCCCATCGATTTTTTTTCGATAAAATCGCTCATAGCCACCTTAGCTTATAAGATTTGTTCACTTTAATCCCTCTCAATATCTCAAATACCACTTTAACCTCGAATTCATCATCTTTTCGGTACCGGACTCATAATTCATTCTCATAAGCTTTATTCTTCCTCTCACGTTCCTATTTGGTCATTTCTCAAAAGTAATCCATATTTTCTTTTCTTTTCACTTTAGTCCTTGAGAATTTGTAAAAATTTCCTAAATTAAAAATTAAAATTTCTATTCCCATATTTTCTTCACTAATTCAAAAAGTACATTTTTCACGTAATTAAATTTTTCACTAAACTTCAAAATAGACTTTAAATATTCATATAAATTATTGGGATATTACATTTTATCTGTTCCCTAGGTGCCTACCTTGGCTTCTAGAGCCCAGGTCCTGGAGCCTCCATGGATGACGAACTCATACCCAAAAGTCATGAAAAATCCATCTTTTCCATTCCTTTCTTTCATCCTTTGGTTCTTGCTATCACATGGGTTTTTAAGAGTGAATTAGAGTGATCAAAACCCCTAAGAATAAAAAAATCCCATGGTTTTCTTGAAAATTTCCCCAAGTTTTCTATCAATGGCTTTTCATCACTTTTCCTTCCATGAAACCATGTATATTCTCCCAACTATTTGTATTTTACCACATGCAGCAAGAAAACCAAAAAAAGGTAGCAAAGAAGGAAGGCAATAGCTCAAACAACCCAAAATCCCATTTTCTCTTCTAGGGCAAAGCCAAATTCGAAATGGAAAAGAAAAGGATGCTTGAGCTTACCTCTTCTCTTAGTAACTCCAGTGAACTGAAAGATAATCAGAAAGTCAAGGATTACTAGAAGAAATGGAATATGAGAAGGTGAAGTTGAGAGAAAAGGCACCTCACATTCTTGCTCCAAATGCCCAAACTGTGAAAAATGAAAAGGGAAGAGAGAGAGAAGAACTTAATTGGGGTGATGGGTCTTGGATGATCCACAGGTACCCATACTCGATTGCTCCAAATTCAAGTGATCCAATTATAATTATTTTTAATAATTATGTTAATCCCATTTAAATTCTTCTTTCTGCTATTTTTCACAATTCACAGAAAAATATCAAATTAAAATAAAATATCTGATCCAGTCATTTATCTCATTTTTCCTAAATAATCATTCAAAAATAATGAATTAAATAGGAAAAATAAAAAATGGTTAATTTAAATTAAATAATTTAATGTCGTATATACCATAATACCCCTAAATACGAGATCCCAAATTTGACGGATATTACACTAGGTATCATTACTTTTCCCCCAATTGCCTTCCCAGCAATAACAATAGTTTCAATAACATGTTTCTCTAACCTTGTGATTATTAATTTGCTTCCATTGCACAGACCCAAAACTCTGTCCACTCAGCTTGTGTTTCCATTCCCTTCATTAGCATACACCACATCATTGGTTGGTACGGAAGCCTAGTCGATCGAGACCTCATAAAAGACCAAGGCAATTGCTAGGATAGAAATGGTCTCAGAAGTGTTAATTGATAGGTAACACGGTCTCTTTCTTGTAGCATGTCACAAATATCAATATGCCTTGTTGAATTAGTAGAAACGTCTGAGGATATCGATGATCCACCTCCACGACAATCGTCTCAGTGCAACCGATGATCATAAGAAGCTTGTGAAAGGAAGGGACAATAACATGATAAGGAACAAAAGGCTCGTATTCCTCAATGGGCTGGACGAAATTTTCCATGTTCATCATATTTTCATTGGTAGTCAATTTTCGTCCACTGCCATATGCCATGATCGGATGGCAACACCTCCTTTCTTCTCGTTCAACTCTGATCAGGATAGCAAAAAAAAAAAAAAAGCTTATCTTGCCACCCTAACTTAGAAGGCTACGCCTCTTCTTAAATGGTGCTTCAACCCTTAACCCTGACTTAGAAAGACTCATTTCAGATTTTTTTAATCATTCGTGTAATAATTAAATTAATTTATTTTGGAAAGAAATTAAAATAAATCAAAATAAAGTGAAATAAAGAAAGTTTGTTAATTCATATATCATTTCCATAATCAAATTAAAAATGTAAGTTGGAGTTCTATAGCATAAACACAATAAATGAGAATAAGAATATATTCATTCGTACTTAATATCTTAGTAAGTTATGTTGACCCTAAGGCTATATGCCATAAGTTTTGATGATGACAAATATATTTGAATAGTAGCATTGATATATATAAAGATTAATTATCATATATATGCTACAAGTACTTAAGCATGATTATGTTATTTAATATGTATGTTGCATATATTGAATCATGCTATTAAACTAACCATTGGGTTTGCAAGTAAGATATATTTTATAGGTTGGTTCAAAACAAGAAGAGTGAGGATTGTATTGAAGAACAAGGAAAAGCAATATCATGCTTCACTCAAGGAAAACAACATGCAAGGATGAAGCTCCAAGAAATGAAGAATTAGAAGATTTGAAGTCTTGGAAGCTTGGATGCATCAAGATAGCCTATGTGTTTAAATTAGGTATATTTTATATAGGCTAGTATATTTGTGCAACTCAATGATTTAGATTTGCATACATTGGCTCAAGCATTTTTGAACAAAAAGTTAGTGAGATATGAAGTTTTACAAAAGTTATTTTTTGACCTTTGGTCACTCCTTATATCATATCTCATAAATGAAAAATCGGTTTTTCAAGTATCTTAATCTCATTTGATAGTAGACTCAAAGATCTTTTCAACGGTATATTATTTATTCAAAACGGAGTCCAAATGAGAAATATATGACTATTCAAAATATAGTTTGAAAAACTGAAAGTTGATTTTACTGTAATAAAAAATTATTCTGTTCTGACCTATAGTCAGTATTTTGATTATATCTTTTAAAAGAAAAATAATTTTTGAGTAAAACTTGGCTCATTTGAAACTAGACTCCAAGAGATTTCCAACGGTATATTATTTGTTTAAAACGGAGTTCAAATGAGGGAGTTATGAATTTTTAAAGAAAGCTCAAAATCTGGACTGCACTATAACGGCTATATAACGGCTAGTTTTGTAAAATCTTATATATATGACCTTAGATATACGATTTTGAGCAAGAACAAAGTCCTACAATGTGATATTAACTTCTTCTATCATCTTTGAGAGAAAGGAAAGCATTCTTGAGCCAAATCTTGCATATTCTCTATCATTAGAGTTATTAGAGCTTCATTTGTTTTCATCTACTCTTTAGAGAGAGTTTCTTTGTATTGTTGATTTTGATCAACACATATATTATTCTGAGTTGAGGTTCGCAAGTACCGGTGTTGGAAGAACTTGCTTTGGGTTGAGGAGGAGCCCGGATTCATAAATTCTCCATTGTGGTTTCGCAAATACCCGGATCGAATTTGCGTGGTTGTAGTGGTTTGCAAGTACCCGGATTAAACTTGCAATTATAGTGGAAATACTCAAGTGGTCTCTTGAGGACTGGATGTAGGCTTGGATTAGCCGAACCAGTATAAATCTCCGAGTTTGCTTTCTCTATCCCTTACTCTTTAATTTGTGCATATTGATATATATTCTTTAATTCCTTGATCTTTATAATTATTTATCTTAACAGCACATTGATTTTCTGTATTGTATTTATTATCCTAAGCATTGTACTTTTACAGAAAATCATTTTAACTTCCAATTAATTCTTGTGAAAAATTTATAAAACCCAATTCACCCCCCTCTTGGGTTCCAACCATTACTTTCAATTGGTATCAGAGCTTGGGCTCTTGTTTAAAGACTTAACCGTCTAAGAGTTAGCATGGTTGGATATAGTGATTGGTTTATTTCTAAAAATTGTTCTTTCACAGAACCTCCAATTTTTGATGCTAATCATTTTCAATATTGGAAGTATGAAATGAAAATGTTTTTAATTTCAGTAGACCATAAACTCTGGGATGTTATAGAAAATGGTTCTTGTATGCCTATCAAGGAAGAACAAGGAAAATGCATTCCAAAACTTAAGAGTGAATGGAATGATACTGAAAGAAGTTTAATGCAACTCAATGCTAAGGTAAAATTGATTATTTCTTGTGCATTGAGTCAAGATGAATTTTTCAAAATCTCCAACTGTGCAACTGCAAAAGAAATGTGGGAAATTCTTGAAGTTGCACATGAGGAAGATCTTATTGCTGAGGAATTAAGGTATAGAAGTTTCATTAATGAACTTGAAATTGCTCAAATGAACAATTGCAAAACCATTAATGAGATACAACTTGTGCTTAATCAATTGCAAGCTCTTGGTATTGAACTTACAGAAAAATCTCAAATCACCAAGGTGGCAGACGAAGAAGAAAAAGGAGAAAAAGAGAAACCACAACCAAAAGGTGAATCATCAAAGAAAGCTTACCTATCTTCCAATTGGGGAAATAGCAATTCTGATAAGCAGAATACAAATGAAGAAGCCAACACTTGTCTTGTGGCCAGAGATAAAGATGAGGTAAATTCATTTGACTACTCTTTTGAAGAATTACAAGATGCCTTTGATGATTTACATGAAGAATCTCTTATACTTGCAAAGAAACTAAATGTTTCAAAACAGAAAAACTCTTCTCTTGAAAATGAGTTGGAAATATTGAAAAATGAATTTTCTATTTCCAAGGAAGAGAATTTTGTTTTTGAAAATCAAAACAAAACTTTGCAAGAAGAGAATTTGATTTTAAAAACAAATATCTCTACCAACAAAAATTGCTTTTGTACCAAGTGTGATTTTTTGAAAAAAGAAAATGATAATCTTAAAAACACACTTGCAAAACTCTCTCAAGGTAGAGAAATTTTAAATACCTCAGTTTTGAAACAAAGAAGAATTAACAAAGTTGGTATTGTTTCTAAAAAGAAATCAAACCAAAAGCAGTTTAAAAACTTCTTTGTTTCTGAAAAGATGTCCAATAGTCCAACTTGCACTTGTTTCTATTGTGGACTGAAAGGACACAAATCTTACTCCTGTTTTTATAAGAAAAATCTTGTTCATGGAGTAAAAATGAAATGGGTTCAAAAAGGAACTCATGACCCAGGCAAACCCAAAGAAATTTGGGTACCAAAGATAAATGAATAATTTGTAGATTTGCCTCGAAGCAAGGAGCGGAAATGACTTTTCAATGGCTACATCATTCAAACTCCACTCTCTTGCATCAAAAGGAGGCAATGGATAAGTAAACATATAAGCTGGAATGCATTGTAAGAATTTTGACTGATATGTTTACTGCTCTCTAATGCTTTTGTCTGTTATCTAATATGCCTTACATCTATCCTTGATATTCATGCATGCTATATCTGAAAACAATTGTTAGGTGTGCAGATTATAGATTCAAATTTTGTTTTGATCTAAAATCATTCTTCCAAATTTTGCTCAAACTATCCTTTTTACTGCATCATGAAAACTTGCTTCCATTACACGCACATTTTTCTTGTCTTCACAACAATAAGATTCCTCCTACCTATAATATTTATCCTTGCTGTAATCTTATTTAAATATTTTCAATGAAATCAAATATTTTGCAAAATTGCATTTCATGAAAGCATAGCACTTTTATTAATATGGTATATCTTGAACATAATGTTGCTCCTAGTACTCGAGATTTATTTGAACATTACTGATTTGAACATCAAAGTGCTCCACCAAAAGTGTTTTGCAGGAGTTAGTCCTCAAATCTATCCTCTAAGCTCATTCGTAATGATCGACCAATGCTTGACAGTGATCTTATTAGAGATTGTTTTCAAGAGGATCTTGCAAATAATCAATCAATTAAGTTCATTAAAATTGCAAGAAGATAGAATCAAAAGAAGAGCAATGAGCAAAACAAGAATATCAAAATCTTGAGGAGGAACTTCAAGAAGCAATAAGAGTTTGCCAAAATTGATGAGTATCTCTATTCTTTACCACTTTAATATTTAATTGAGTGATACTCCCTGATCATAATTGGCTATGTTGGCAATTTTTTTTTTACTGACATACTTTCATTACAATGATATATTGTTCTCTAATATCTTACATATTTGATCATATCATTGTATATAAAGATATTGTCTTTATACCATTCATCATGGTTTGAGCATTATACATGTCATATCCTTTGTATAAAATATAGCTTATGAACGATTGTTTATGGATTATAGTTTATATCTGATTATATCTTACTAATCCATATTACCTCAATTATTGTACTACATACTCAAGTTATAATATGTTTTATCTTGATAAGTATGTAACTTGCTTTTGCTTTGAAATGATGATATATATGTCCATGTCAGAAAATTCTTTCCATCTTTAAAATGGATATATATTTTTCAATATATATATATATACTGTGCTGAATTTGTGTAGCTGATTTATTTTATCTTTCTTTATTATTATTTTTTTTGTACCGTCAAATAAAAGAAACCACTTGCATTAAAAAAAACCGAAGGATTACATTGCATAATTAAAAAAAAAGAAGGGAAAGTTTGCTCATGCATGAGCAATCTACAGGCGAGGTGGTCTTGGATTAGGAGGCCCGTATTGTATCATCACCCCTCGGCCATTCCTTGGAGCAAGAGACTGAGCAATGTCACGGAGGGTAGTGTAAATCCCATTCATACAATCAACACTTCTTTGTTGTTGATTGCAGAAGCATTGGGTAGACCAATAGAAGAACCTATCTATTCTTGAAGTCAGTGCCGCATTGTTGCGTTTAGCTAACTTCTCCTGGTCCTCTATCATCTTCTTGAGTTTCTTCACCTCCTGCTCCAGACAAGCAATTTTGTCTTCTGACGTATGGCCTGTACTAATCTCTTCAGCTTCTTCGATCTTCATCTTCTTCTTTCGATTCTCCTGAGATCCCTCCAAAGGCCTTTTACCCTTGTCCCTGCCTAGACTCAAGTTTAAGTCGAGCTCTTCCTCCCTGGCCTCTACTGTGAGATCAATGAACTTTCTTGCTGCCATGGTTTGAAATTTTTTTTGGAGTATGAAGAGAGAGGAATGTCAGAAAGTTGTAGGCTCAGAGATGAATACTCTTTGTGGTGTGATAATTGACAACTCTGGGGCAGTTTTTATAGAGAGAAAATTGTGACTTAGAGCCAACGAAGATATCTCTTCGCCGCACCCCTACACGCTCATCCTATGGATTTTGCAAGCTGGAAGCCAGAAGTCTAGAGTACGCATGCACACCAACAACGCGTCGCATTAATGGCAAAACCACGAAAGTCAATTTTCGGTGGATTTGCGGCTGATTTAATTTGTTTTGATTAGAAATTTTAAGGATTAATAAAATGGTGATATTCAGAACCGTATCATTCTGCTTTGTTGTGTTGTTCTTGAGAGCATACATGATTACATCATGCTGTGATTATATGTATCGAAGAACATATGTTGTGTATGCTATTCATGCATCATGAGCGAAGGCTATGGCTAAGAATAATATTTCATGATTCCACATGCACTCATACAAAATGAGCTGTCAAAATTTTTACATGTACTCATCCTCAAGATACATATATAAATTCATTTTGAATGGGTATATAAATTGCTTCCTTTGTGCTGAAATTTATCTTATCTTTTATGAAGCAAATTTGTTTTGAAAAAGGACTTTAAAAATGCTTCTGTTATGTTAATATATTTTATCATATGAAGCAATATTTTTTTTTGAAAAAGAAAAGGTCTTAAAGATCTCTTTTGTTGTTGATGACAAAGGGATATTGATGTTTCATATATGGATTATGAACTATATGCTTGAATATATCTTATTACACTAATCCATATATATTGCTTCCTTAGATGAAACGTTTCTAAATTCCTTCGAAGCAAAATATTTTTGAAAAATATCGTGAATCTCTTGAATTGCTTCCACAATTCTGAAATTGCTTTACCATATTGAAGCATTATCTGTTTTGAAAAGAAAAGGATTTGAGTATCGTTATTTTAAATCACTTTTGCTATATGTTGAAATAATTTTATGCATATATGCAGAAATTGTTTTTCAGAAATCTTGAAAAATATTATTATTCGATTTATGGATTATGATTAATATTCTTGTTTATATCATGCTTTGCTAATCCATATATCATACTTCTGCTGTGTGCTGTAAATATTTCTATCATATGACAGCAAATGATGTTTTTTTTTCAAAGAGTTTAATTTTTCTGCTATTTACTAAAAATGCCTCTTCATAAACAAGCAGAAATCATTTTCAATGAAAATATTGCAGAAATTTTTTCAAAAATCTTACTTCAAAATTCTGCAATCAAAAACTGAATTTCCTTTATAATGATTTGGACAATCTTTTTCAAAGGAAAAATGTTATGAAATTCAGGGGGAGCTTTGTCTCACTTGAATGTATTTTTTTTTGAAAAAGAATATATCTTGAAAAATTGGATATTCATTATTCATTATTCTTTTTCAAATTATGCAAGGTTTAAGGGGGAGCCTAAAACTCTTTCAAGTTTTATCTTTTGGCTCATTTCATTTGACATGAGAAAAATTTTTCTAAAATTTTCTTTTTACATGTCAATGAAATCAATGATAAGTTTTGATGTATCCTTACCCCATATTATATTGACATCTTCTGACATCCTGACTTAATGAAGGTATGTGCTTTAACTTCGATATATTGTGTTCCTTACACCTTTTTGTTGATGTCAAATAGGGGGAGAAGAAACAATAGAAAAATATGTATACGTGCTTATAACATTGTATTCATTATCTTGTGATACATATTTTTATGTGGTGATTTGTCATCATCAAAAAGGGGGAGATTGTTGACCCTAAGGCTATATGCCATAAGTTTTGATGATGACAAATATATTTGAATAGTAGCATTGATATATATAAAGATTAATTATCATATATATGCTACAAGTACTTAAGCATGATTATGTTATTTAATATGTATGTTGCATATATTGAATCATGCTATTAAACTAACCATTGGGTTTGCAAGTAAGATATATTTTATAGGTTGGTTCAAAACAAGAAGAGTGAGGATTGTATTGAAGAACAAGGAAAAGCAATATCATGCTTCACTCAAGGAAAACAACATGCAAGGATGAAGCTCCAAGAAATGAAGAATTAGAAGATTTGAAGTCTTGGAAGCTTGGATGCATCAAGATAGCCTATGTGTTTAAATTAGGTATATTTTATATAGGCTAGTATATTTGTGCAACTCAATGATTTAGATTTGCATACATTGGCTCAAGCATTTTTGAACAAAAAGTTAGTGAGATATGAAGTTTTACAAAAGTTATTTTTTGACCTTTGGTCACTCCTTATATCATATCTCATAAATGAAAAATCGGTTTTTCAAGTATCTTAATCTCATTTGATAGTAGACTCAAAGATCTTTTCAACGGTATATTATTTATTCAAAACGGAGTCCAAATGAGAAATATATGACTATTCAAAATATAGTTTGAAAAACTGAAAGTTGATTTTACTGTAATAAAAAATTATTCTGTTCTGACCTATAGTCAGTATTTTGATTATATCTTTTAAAAGAAAAATAATTTTTGAGTAAAACTTGGCTCATTTGAAACTAGACTCCAAGAGCTTTCCAACGGTATATTATTTGTTTAAAACGGAGTTCAAATGAGGGAGTTATGAATTTTTAAAGAAAGCTCAAAATCTGGACTGCACTATAACGGCTATATAACGGCTAGTTTTGTAAAATCTTATATATATGACCTTAGATATACGATTTTGAGCAAGAACAAAGTCCTACAATGTGATATTAACTTCTTCTATCATCTTTGAGAGAAAGGAAAGCATTCTTGAGCCAAATCTTGCATATTCTCTATCATTAGAGTTATTAGAGCTTCATTTGTTTTCATCTACTCTTTAGAGAGAGTTTCTTTGTATTGTTGATTTTGATCAACACATATATTATTCTGAGTTGAGGTTCGCAAGTACCGGTGTTGGAAGAACTTGCTTTGGGTTGAGGAGGAGCCCGGATTCATAAATTCTCCATTGTGGTTTCGCAAATACCCGGATCGAATTTGCGTGGTTGTAGTGGTTTGCAAGTACCCGGATTAAACTTGCAATTATAGTGGAAATACTCAAGTGGTCTCTTGAGGACTGGATGTAGGCTTGGATTAGCCGAACCAGTATAAATCTCCGAGTTTGCTTTCTCTATCCCTTACTCTTTAATTTGTGCATATTGATATATATTCTTTAATTCCTTGATCTTTATAATTATTTATCTTAACAGCACATTGATTTTCTGTATTGTATTTATTATCCTAAGCATTGTACTTTTACAGAAAATCATTTTAACTTCCAATTAATTCTTGTGAAAAATTTATAAAACCCAATTCACCCCCCTCTTGGGTTCCAACCATTACTTTCAATTGGTATCAGAGCTTGGGCTCTTGTTTAAAGACTTAACCGTCTAAGAGTTAGCATGGTTGGATATAGTGATTGGTTTATTTCTAAAAATTGTTCTTTCACAGAACCTCCAATTTTTGATGCTAATCATTTTCAATATTGGAAGTATGAAATGAAAATGTTTTTAATTTCAGTAGACCATAAACTCTGGGATGTTATAGAAAATGGTTCTTGTATGCCTATCAAGGAAGAACAAGGAAAATGCATTCCAAAACTTAAGAGTGAATGGAATGATACTGAAAGAAGTTTAATGCAACTCAATGCTAAGGTAAAATTGATTATTTCTTGTGCATTGAGTCAAGATGAATTTTTCAAAATCTCCAACTGTGCAACTGCAAAAGAAATGTGGGAAATTCTTGAAGTTGCACATGAGGAAGATCTTATTGCTGAGGAATTAAGGTATAGAAGTTTCATTAATGAACTTGAAATTGCTCAAATGAACAATTGCAAAACCATTAATGAGATACAACTTGTGCTTAATCAATTGCAAGCTCTTGGTATTGAACTTACAGAAAAATCTCAAATCACCAAGGTGGCAGACGAAGAAGAAAAAGGAGAAAAAGAGAAACCACAACCAAAAGGTGAATCATCAAAGAAAGCTTACCTATCTTCCAATTGGGGAAATAGCAATTCTGATAAGCAGAATACAAATGAAGAAGCCAACACTTGTCTTGTGGCCAGAGATAAAGATGAGGTAAATTCATTTGACTACTCTTTTGAAGAATTACAAGATGCCTTTGATGATTTACATGAAGAATCTCTTATACTTGCAAAGAAACTAAATGTTTCAAAACAGAAAAACTCTTCTCTTGAAAATGAGTTGGAAATATTGAAAAATGAATTTTCTATTTCCAAGGAAGAGAATTTTGTTTTTGAAAATCAAAACAAAACTTTGCAAGAAGAGAATTTGATTTTAAAAACAAATATCTCTACCAACAAAAATTGCTTTTGTACCAAGTGTGATTTTTTGAAAAAAGAAAATGATAATCTTAAAAACACACTTGCAAAACTCTCTCAAGGTAGAGAAATTTTAAATACCTCAGTTTTGAAACAAAGAAGAATTAACAAAGTTGGTATTGTTTCTAAAAAGAAATCAAACCAAAAGCAGTTTAAAAACTTCTTTGTTTCTGAAAAGATGTCCAATAGTCCAACTTGCACTTGTTTCTATTGTGGACTGAAAGGACACAAATCTTACTCCTGTTTTTATAAGAAAAATCTTGTTCATGGAGTAAAAATGAAATGGGTTCAAAAAGGAACTCATGACCCAGGCAAACCCAAAGAAATTTGGGTACCAAAGATAAATGAATAATTTGTAGATTTGCCTCGAAGCAAGGAGCGGAAATGACTTTTCAATGGCTACATCATTCAAACTCCACTCTCTTGCATCAAAAGGAGGCAATGGATAAGTAAACATATAAGCTGGAATGCATTGTAAGAATTTTGACTGATATGTTTACTGCTCTCTAATGCTTTTGTCTGTTATCTAATATGCCTTACATCTATCCTTGATATTCATGCATGCTATATCTGAAAACAATTGTTAGGTGTGCAGATTATAGATTCAAATTTTGTTTTGATCTAAAATCATTCTTCCAAATTTTGCTCAAACTATCCTTTTTACTGCATCATGAAAACTTGCTTCCATTACACGCACATTTTTCTTGTCTTCACAACAATAAGATTCCTCCTACCTATAATATTTATCCTTGCTGTAATCTTATTTAAATATTTTCAATGAAATCAAATATTTTGCAAAATTGCATTTCATGAAAGCATAGCACTTTTATTAATATGGTATATCTTGAACATAATGTTGCTCCTAGTACTCGAGATTTATTTGAACATTACTGATTTGAACATCAAAGTGCTCCACCAAAAGTGTTTTGCAGGAGTTAGTCCTCAAATCTATCCTCTAAGCTCATTCGTAATGATCGACCAATGCTTGACAGTGATCTTATTAGAGATTGTTTTCAAGAGGATCTTGCAAATAATCAATCAATTAAGTTCATTAAAATTGCAAGAAGATAGAATCAAAAGAAGAGCAATGAGCAAAACAAGAATATCAAAATCTTGAGGAGGAACTTCAAGAAGCAATAAGAGTTTGCCAAAATTGATGAGTATCTCTATTCTTTACCACTTTAATATTTAATTGAGTGATACTCCCTGATCATAATTGGCTATGTTGGCAATTTTTTTTTTACTGACATACTTTCATTACAATGATATATTGTTCTCTAATATCTTACATATTTGATCATATCATTGTATATAAAGATATTGTCTTTATACCATTCATCATGGTTTGAGCATTATACATGTCATATCCTTTGTATAAAATATAGCTTATGAACGATTGTTTATGGATTATAGTTTATATCTGATTATATCTTACTAATCCATATTACCTCAATTATTGTACTACATACTCAAGTTATAATATGTTTTATCTTGATAAGTATGTAACTTGCTTTTGCTTTGAAATGATGATATATATGTCCATGTCAGAAAATTCTTTCCATCTTTAAAATGGATATATATTTTTCAATATATATATATATATACTGTGCTGAATTTGTGTAGCTGATTTATTTTATCTTTCTTTATTATTATTTTTTTTGTATCGTCAAATAAAAGAAACCACTTGCATTAAAAAAAACCGAAGGATTACATTGCATAATTAAAAAAAAAGAAGGGAAAGTTTGCTCATGCATGAGCAATCTACAGGCGAGGTGGTCTTGGATTAGGAGGCTCGTATTGTATCATCACCCCTCGGCCATTCCTTGGAGCAAGAGACTGAGCAATGTCACGGAGGGTAGTGTAAATCCCATTCATACAATCAACACTTCTTTGTTGTTGATTGCAGAAGCATTGGGTAGACCAATAGAAGAACCTATCTATTCTTGAAGTCAGTGCCGCATTGTTGCGTTTAGCTAACTTCTCCTGGTCCTCTATCATCTTCTTGAGTTTCTTCACCTCCTGCTCCAGACAAGCAATTTTGTCTTCTGACGTATGGCCTGTACTAATCTCTTCAGCTTCTTCGATCTTCATCTTCTTCTTTCGATTCTCCTGAGATCCCTCCAAAGGCCTTTTACCCTTGTCCCTGCCTAGACTCAAGTTTAAGTCGAGCTCTTCCTCCCTGGCCTCTACTGTGAGATCAATGAACTTTCTTGCTGCCATGGTTTGAAATTTTTTTTGGAGTATGAAGAGAGAGGAATGTCAGAAAGTTGTAGGCTCAGAGATGAATACTCTTTGTGGTGTGATAATTGACAACTCTGGGGCAGTTTTTATAGAGAGAAAATTGTGACTTAGAGCCAACGAAGATATCTCTTCGCCGCACCCCTACACGCTCATCCTATGGATTTTGCAAGCTGGAAGCCAGAAGTCTAGAGTACGCATGCACACCAACAACGCGTCGCATTAATGGCAAAACCACGAAAGTCAATTTTCGGTGGATTTGCGGCTGATTTAATTTGTTTTGATTAGAAATTTTAAGGATTAATAAAATGGTGATATTCAGAACCGTATCATTCTGCTTTGTTGTGTTGTTCTTGAGAGCATACATGATTACATCATGCTGTGATTATATGTATCGAAGAACATATGTTGTGTATGCTATTCATGCATCATGAGCGAAGGCTATGGCTAAGAATAATATTTCATGATTCCACATGCACTCATACAAAATGAGCTGTCAAAATTTTTACATGTACTCATCCTCAAGATACATATATAAATTCATTTTGAATGGGTATATAAATTGCTTCCTTTGTGCTGAAATTTATCTTATCTTTTATGAAGCAAATTTGTTTTGAAAAAGGACTTTAAAAATGCTTCTGTTATGTTAATATATTTTATCATATGAAGCAATATTTTTTTTTGAAAAAGAAAAGGTCTTAAAGATCTCTTTTGTTGTTGATGACAAAGGGATATTGATGTTTCATATATGGATTATGAACTATATGCTTGAATATATCTTATTACACTAATCCATATATATTGCTTCCTTAGATGAAACGTTTCTAAATTCCTTCGAAGCAAAATATTTTTGAAAAATATCGTGAATCTCTTGAATTGCTTCCACAATTCTGAAATTGCTTTACCATATTGAAGCATTATCTGTTTTGAAAAGAAAAGGATTTGAGTATCGTTATTTTAAATCACTTTTGCTATATGTTGAAATAATTTTATGCATATATGCAGAAATTGTTTTTCAGAAATCTTGAAAAATATTATTATTCGATTTATGGATTATGATTAATATTCTTGTTTATATCATGCTTTGCTAATCCATATATCATACTTCTGCTGTGTGCTGTAAATATTTCTATCATATGACAGCAAATGATGTTTTTTTTTCAAAGAGTTTAATTTTTCTGCTATTTACTAAAAATGCCTCTTCATAAACAAGCAGAAATCATTTTCAATGAAAATATTGCAGAAATTTTTTCAAAAATCTTACTTCAAAATTCTGCAATCAAAAACTGAATTTCCTTTATAATGATTTGGACAATCTTTTTCAAAGGAAAAATGTTATGAAATTCAGGGGGAGCTTTGTCTCACTTGAATGTATTTTTTTTTGAAAAAGAATATATCTTGAAAAATTGGATATTCATTATTCATTATTCTTTTTCAAATTATGCAAGGTTTAAGGGGGAGCCTAAAACTCTTTCAAGTTTTATCTTTTGGCTCATTTCATTTGACATGAGAAAAATTTTTCTAAAATTTTCTTTTTACATGTCAATGAAATCAATGATAAGTTTTGATGTATCCTTACCCCATATTATATTGACATCTTCTGACATCCTGACTTAATGAAGGTATGTGCTTTAACTTCGATATATTGTGTTCCTTACACCTTTTTGTTGATGTCAAATAGGGGGAGAAGAAACAATAGAAAAATATGTATACGTGCTTATAACATTGTATTCATTATCTTGTGATACATATTTTTATGTGGTGATTTGTCATCATCAAAAAGGGGGAGATTGTTGACCCTAAGGCTATATGCCATAAGTTTTGATGATGACAAATATATTTGAATAGTAGCATTGATATATATAAAGATTAATTATCATATATATGCTACAAGTACTTAAGCATGATTATGTTATTTAATATGTATGTTGCATATATTGAATCATGCTATTAAACTAACCATTGGGTTTGCAAGTAAGATATATTTTATAGGTTGGTTCAAAACAAGAAGAGTGAGGATTGTATTGAAGAACAAGGAAAAGCAATATCATGCTTCACTCAAGGAAAACAACATGCAAGGATGAAGCTCCAAGAAATGAAGAATTAGAAGATTTGAAGTCTTGGAAGCTTGGATGCATCAAGATAGCCTATGTGTTTAAATTAGGTATATTTTATATAGGCTAGTATATTTGTGCAACTCAATGATTTAGATTTGCATACATTGGCTCAAGCATTTTTGAACAAAAAGTTAGTGAGATATGAAGTTTTACAAAAGTTATTTTTTGACCTTTGGTCACTCCTTATATCATATCTCATAAATGAAAAATCGGTTTTTCAAGTATCTTAATCTCATTTGATAGTAGACTCAAAGATCTTTTCAACGGTATATTATTTATTCAAAACGGAGTCCAAATGAGAAATATATGACTATTCAAAATATAGTTTGAAAAACTGAAAGTTGATTTTACTGTAATAAAAAATTATTCTGTTCTGACCTATAGTCAGTATTTTGATTATATCTTTTAAAAGAAAAATAATTTTTGAGTAAAACTTGGCTCATTTGAAACTAGACTCCAAGAACTTTCCAACGGTATATTATTTGTTTAAAACGGAGTTCAAATGAGGGAGTTATGAATTTTTAAAGAAAGCTCAAAATCTGGACTGCACTATAACGGCTATATAACGGCTATATAACGGCTAGTTTTGTAAAATCTTATATATATGACCTTAGATACACGATTTTGAGCAAGAACAAAGTCCTACAATGTGATATTAACTTCTTCTATCATCTTTGAGAGAAAGGAAAGCATTCTTGAGCCAAATCTTGCATATTCTCTATCATTAGAGTTATTAGAGCTTCATTTATTTTCATCTACTCTTTAGAGAGAGTTTCTTTGTATTGTTGATTTTGATCAACACATATATTATTCTGAGTTGAGGTTCGCAAGTACCGGTGTTGGAAGAACTTGCTTTGGGTTGAGGAGGAGCCCGGATTCATAAATTCTCCATTGTGGTTTCGCAAATACCCGGATCGAATTTGCGTGGTTGTAGTGGTTTGCAAGTACCCGGATTAAACTTGCAATTATAGTGGAAATACTCAAGTGGTCTCTTGAGGACTGGATGTAGGCTTGGATTAGCCGAACCAGTATAAATCTCCGAGTTTGCTTTCTCTATCCCTTACTCTTTAATTTGTGCATATTGATATATATTCTTTAATTCCTTGATCTTTATAATTATTTATCTTAACAGCACATTGATTTTCTGTATTGTATTTATTATCCTAAGCATTGTACTTTTACAGAAAATCATTTTAACTTCCAATTAATTCTTGTGAAAAATTTATAAAACCCAATTCACCCCCCCTCTTGGGTTCCAACCATTACTTTCAAGTTAGAGTTCTACTTATGGTAATACCCATGTGCAATTGAAAAAAAAAAATACCCAATTGAAATTAAATTTAATATTGGTCAACTTTGTGAACAACATATTTAAATCAATTAAAGATTTATAAATTACAATAGATTTATATGAAACTTATGAGTTATAACATATACTTTTTAAACCTAAATATTTTGATATAAATTTTGATTATTAATGAAATTATGATAATAAATGACTACATTATATTATGATATAGAATAAGTCATTAAATGAAATAAAATAATAAGATATATGTGTAATCAATAAAAAGTTTTTAATTTAACATTTTTTGCAAAAAAAATAATCAAATTAAAAATGTTCATATAGAATGTAAGATAATCAATTATAAAGAAATTTTATATACATGACCAATAATTAATATCAATATGCCTTGATCCTCGTGTATGTATATTTCAATAATTTCTTACATTTTATTTTATCTATTAAAAAAATCCTCTAAGACACTCTAATGTCAAAATATAATAATAACTTTATTTTTATTAAATTAAGAACTATTTTGAAAATAAATTCAAATAAAGTCAAATAAAACAAGGTTTTTAATTCACATATCAATTTCATAATCAAATTTATTTTATCTACTAAAAAAATTCTCTAAGACACTACAATGGTCAAAATATAATAATAACTTTGATTTCTATTAAATTAAGAACTATTTTAGAAATAAATCAAAATAAAGTCAAATAAAATAAATTTTTAAATTCACATGTTAATTCTATAATAAAATTAAAATCAAGAAAAAGTAGGCTTAATTTGCCTGAATTGAAAGAGAGAGTGGAAAATATAGAAACAAAAAATATAATAATGATTTCGTACTAATTATGATAATATGGACATATGATTTAAAATGTATATTGTGCACTAATTTACGTCGTACGTCTCCATGATTCACGCATTAATTAACTGATCAAATCAGATAAAGAATGTGGTCTGCCTCATAACCATCTCACTTATTTTGGAATCAAAATATAATTAAATAATATGCGTATAAAACATCTTATAATCAAAAAAGGCAATAGCATTAAAGCTTGTTCACATAAATATTAACAATAATTATAATTAAATTATCTTACTTTGAACCAATGGGAATACAACATTATGTTAATACACATCGATAATATTTATCCAAATATGCATTAAAAGAGATAAAGTCAAAATACCTTAATTTAGAAAAAAAAAGTAATTACAAAAATTTAATTAATTAACAAATGATGTTTCAAATTATACTAATAAATTAGTTAATTATATAGTAATTAACATTAAAGAGTATTAATTGATATAAAATTAAAGAATATTACTTGAAATAGTATTAGACTCATTAGGAAATTTACCTAGATATAAATTGAAAGAGACAAAATCAAAGTAAAGAAATTTAAGAAAAGAAAAAGTAATTTTAGGAAAAATTTTAGAAAAAAAGTAATTTAGAAAAAAAATCAATAGGAATGCAATATTAAAGAGTATCGTATTAATTGATATAAGTAGATAAATAGTAATCAAGGAAAAAAGTAATTGATATAGTATTAATTGATATAATTGATGTAAGTAGATAATTGTAGGAAAAAAGTAATTAAGGAAATTTAATTAATTAACAAATGATGTTTTAGATTATATTAATTAATTAATTATATTATTATTTATATTAATAATTTTATATTTTATATTATTAATTATTTATAGTACTTTAACGAATTAAATGAATCTGGGAAAAAATAAATATAGAATTAACATTAAATAGTATTAACTGATATATAATTAAAGAGTATTAACTTAAACAGTATTAGACACATTAGCAAATTTATCTAAATATGCAATGTCATCAGACCTAGGTTGGCTTCAAGTCACTAATACAATCGCCGAGTCACTGGGTCAATTGCTGAATCAGATAAATAAATTAAAAATTATATATATACTTATAATTGTTCACAAATAAATTTAAAAAAATAAATAATTTATATGTAAATTTTACACTTTAAAGTCTTAAAATCATATTGTTAGCCATAAATAATACAAATATCTATAAATAATTTTTTGTCATAAAATTACAAATAATTTTTTAAATATTTGATTGTTATTTTTTAAAATTAGATGATTATATAAAATTTTTTGTTTATGCTCTTCAATTTTTCTTGATTTAATTTTTTGTTACATAAAATAATTATATAAATATAATTATTTTTTCTTATCTCCTAATTGATTAATAATAATATATTTATTTTTCTTATCTTCTAATTCATTAGTAATAATATACTTATTTTATAATTTGAAAAAAAAATTTAGTAAAATATTTTTACATATAAATTCTTTCTATTTGTATTTATCATATTAATAAGCAAGGTTTTGGGCTTAGATTTATTGTTGATCTTAGGTTATAATATGTTTGAGGATGTTATGTGCTAAGTTGGGAACCTAAAACCTTGATCAAATGAAATTATGAGTGCTAGAACCAAAGGTTTTGACAGAGGAACGAAGAACAAGGGAAGAACGCGTTCTGTAGAACTTTTATTTTGTAGCCATCACCTAGGCGACAAAGAGACCAAGAGCAATTGCTCTCTGTTAATCCATCGCTTAGGCGATGGTTCTGTCGCCTAAGCAATGAATGTCAGCATGTAAACTCAATTTTCAAATAATCATAACTCTTTTTTCTGGACTCTATTTTTAGCAAATGAGGTGTTGCTGGAAAGCCTTTGAGTTTAATTTCTCATGGGACATATTTCATTTGAGAATTCTTTACCGTTTGGGAGTTATGACCAATGGAGTGATTAAATGTTAGAATTAGTGGTAAGGTTTTTCCTATTTTGTGACTTTAGCATGTTTTTGTATAATTACATTGTAGGGATAGATTCTTTGATGCACCTTCCACATCTTTTGGGATGTTATGGCTAGCTTGGAGTAGAGAAGACTTCCTCCATCATCTCACTTTTCTAGCGAGGAACAAGGTAGTATTGGGCAAACATCAAGGTGAGTGGGTGACCTTGCTATTGAGTATTATTAAAACTTACTCAAGTACAATATAAATCTCATTCACGCCAAAAGAGAATATTAATTAGTAAAATTCTCCTAATTAGTGGTGTTAACTAGACTTTGAAATTTTATAAATTTTTATTTAGAATTGTTAATTATATATATTATGCAATAGTTGTCTATGCATGCTGAAAAAAGAAAGAGAATTATAGGCAGATACTCATCCGCATAAACCGATTAGTAGTCTTAGAATAGTTGGATTCCTTAAGGACAAACCTCAAGAATTATGGGTAGATGGACCTATGAGCATAAGCTGAGTAGTAGTCCTGGAATAGTTGGATTCCTTATAGACGAACCCCTAGAATTGAAAGTCTAAATGTAGTTGGATCCTTAGCATATTTACATTGAGAAATGACTCAATGACATATACGTGAGAATATAAACTCACGAGAGGGAATAACATGTGCTTGTTGAATAATTATACTTTGTTTATGCTCATACATGTTTTGGATGTATTATATTGTATTTGTGTGTAATTTACGTAAGGGAAAGTTAAGGCTGAGGGAATGTAGACCCTTTGCACCTTTTCATTGAATTGTGATTCAATGAGGAGTTGCGAGAATGTGAACTCGTAAGGGGATAGCACAATACAATTGCATAATAAGGTACACTTATGTATGTGTATCTATACGTGTCTATATGTGCTAGAGGTATTTTTTAAAATTATGGTTCTGATTATGGTATTTGTACACTTGTGCCTTATTTTATTATATAGTCATTTACTCACTGACTTTTTGATGAATTTACCCCCTGTGATTATTTTTTTTAGATATAGCAGCTGAAGAGGAAGGGAAATCACTGGAAATTTAGCGACTTTTGGAGATATACTCCATTTTGTTGGAGGGTTCTTGGAACCAATTTTTGAGCTATATGTCTAGAAGAATGCTTTATAATCCTATAGGCCACCTAGATCTTGCTATAGTTAATTTTGTTTGGCTATAATTTGCTTTGTGTTTTGTTGGAAAAAACATATAATTTAATTTTTTGTGAAATTTACAATTTGTATAGTTGTTGTAATACCCATGAAAAATAAAATATAAATGCGTGTTTACAAACTACTGTTACTATTTCAGTATACGGTACTATTCACCCATATAATACTATTTACGTATATATTACTGTTTATTTATACAATCAAAATGTCAAGTACTAGATGAGGTTTGGTCATAAGAGAAAACTAAAAAGAATTTTGTAGGAGAAAATGACGTTTTATGTGTAAAAATACCCCCATGGACTAAAATGAAAGGACTGATTTGAAAAGAAACTTAAAGGTTTAAGGTGAAAGGATAATTTTTCCTTTAAGTTCCAATAGTAACCAATAATTCAAGCGCATTTTACACAGTAACTGTATATGATTAACGCATAAAATATTTTATTAGAAATGTCATTTTCATGAATAGTAAATTAAATATTTTATTAGCGCATAGTATCGAATAGTACCCTTGACTTTTCCTATAAATAGGCCCTTCCATTTCATTTCTAAACTCATACCTTCAACTTCTCTTCTTCTCTCCTTAAGTTTCTCTTGCTCCGACGCTAGGCCTCTGAGATTTTGGGCCTTTCCTTTTCAACTTAGGTAAGAATACTATGCCCTTTCTATGTCTTTCAAATTTTAGAAGTTATTTTCTTAAGTATGTTCTGTAGTTGCGGCTTTGGCTGATCTTCCACATCAGAAAGACTGTCCTTAGCTGTCTATATGTTATTTTAATTCTCTGATTACCGAAATAGGATGTAAACTGTGAAGAATATATGTCTAGGAAAGTTCTGGCTAAGGAAAGACCTGGTTTTTAAGTGTGTCTATTGTGACCCTCCACTCTTTCCTGGGAACTTACCTGCTGTACTCTTTTACATATTGTATTTTCTATTTCTGGTATGAATAGTACTCATACGTATGAATAGTAACCGTATGTATGAACAGTAACCGTACGTATGAACAGTAATTGTACGAAAAACAATCTTAACGTATTTTCTCTAATCTTTCATAAAAATCTCCGTAGCGAAATAATGAAATTCACCTGGGTACTCTTGTCCGTAACAACTTAGAGAAGCGATACTCGTACGGAATCCAGGTGAGTGGAACGACCCCGTTTTAATAGAGTTTTAGCATTACTGGTGATAAAAAGTATGTCGTAGGACACTCCCAAGATTCATAGGGGTAAACTAGACTCATATTGACAAATTTGGGGAGATAATTAATCCAGAAGTATGGATAAAATGAAATAAGTATCTCATGATGATGTGAAGTTTGAATCTTTTCAAAAACAGATTAATTGTTATCTTGATTTGTGGTTTATAAATCTATAATATAGTTATATACTATACCTGTTATATGGATGAATATTCTATTGTACTTCTGATTATGATATGAATTGTTGTACTATTGATTGTGATTGAACGGGACAGTACCCCCTCTCATGGCAAGGCGAAAAACTCAGTTTAAAGGGTGTCTTGACTAATGAGTGTGAAGACAACAATTCCCTCAGTAGAGATATAGCCCGGATCGGTAACAGATCCGTGAGACGCCCTAGTTAAGAGGATGAGGTTGTGCGTCATGGCAGGAATATACAAAATTGGTGAGTTGGCCTATGTGCGCTCTCCTAGATATATTGCCATTGATGAGTACTAGTAACGTTTGCTGAATTGGATGAATTTTTATCTTCCAGTATGTATTTTCTAACTATGTCTATTGGTTGAGTTTGAGCCTTCGGATATACTTGCATGACTGGTGATGTATTTAAATTTTATTTACGCGAGGTCGATTTGCTCACTGAGTTTAAAAGCTCACACTCTCTGTACAATTTTTTTGTTCAGATCAGGTTGCCAGTGAAGAACATCCGCTAGAGGAGTAGATCACTTTGGACCTTCCCGCTGTCGGGTAGGCCCCTCTTTTGTTATAGATTATGTTGCTCTGTAACCGTCTAGGACATCTAGGTCAGGGGTTTGGTATTTTGCTTGTATTTTAGTACAATAATGTATTTTATGTTGATGATCTATTATTATACGCAAATCATCTCTATGAATTTCAAATAAGAAAATTTGATATATTTTCTTCGTTTTTATTAAGGAATGATTATTTTGATAATATAGAGATAATGACTTATAATTTAACTCATGGGTAGAATTTATCGAAAGGCTTACAATGATGGGATATTCATCATTGTGCCGGTCATGTGCCCAAAAAACAGATCGTGACAGTTGTGGATATTAGAACTGTTCAAGGAATTTATGGGCCACCACTAAGGTACACCATAAAATGTATGCATTTTCACATGTTCGATTTTCGAGGACGTGACAAATTGGTATCAGAGAGAATTTTTTTTTATCTCCTATAGATTACAAAGCAAAGTATTCTTTGTGGGTCATTTCCCATTGTTGTGAGCCATGTGGCAGGACCATGGGTTTAGGTTCCGTAAAAGGCCTTGTAGAGTGTTGAGTATCTCTTTTGTGACTTAGTCTTATAAAGAGTTAGTCGGAAGTAATTTTTTAACGTGAAATGTGTTTGTTCTTATGTGTAAGTTTTTTGCTCTTTGATAAAGGAGAAATTCTCAGAGTCATGGTAATTAAGATCTATATATTGCTCGTAAAATCGCACAAGATCTAGATCTTGATAACAAAAACGAGCAAAATCTTATATAAGATCTTTTTTATATCAAAATCTTTTGGGATCTAGATCTTACATCTTAAGATCTTACAAGATCGTACATGATCTTACAAGATCTTAAGATCCTAACACTTGGTTTTTTTTTTTCTAATATTTTGATATTCAAAATTTTTTTATGAAAATATGAGATGTTTTATGAAAATATTTTGATATTTTGATAAATTATATTTATTTTTAAATATTTTTTATATTTAAAAAATTATATAAATATTTTTTATATTTATATTTTTAAATTGCATAAGATCTTAAACTACTACGATTCGATCCTGTGTTCGATCTCACTAGTCTTTTCGATCCTGTACAATCTCGATTTTGATTACTTTACTCAGAGCGCAGGGAGCTTGTGAGCTTAGATTTAGCTCTGCTACATTGCTGCCGTGGTGGTTTTGGATAGTTGGATAAGAATGTGGGTATGTGTGTGGATATGTATCGTAGACAAGTGGGTTTTCCATGTGACATCATATAATTTTTTATATTATATGATGAGTGATAGCTTATTTTAGATTGGCATTTTGTATGTCATGATCCGTAAAACTTCGTAAATGCTTCCAAAATCTATGATTTTGCCTCTAACTTCATTCTCGTGTTCACCCTTTGCTCATTTATGGCCTAAACACTTGGTTTGGCAACCAAAAACACTTCAAAAGATCAAATTCAAGTATTGATCTAAGACTTTTCAAAAATCCATCCGTATACATATGCATGCTTCCTTCCCTAAAATACTCAAACTCCATCCTTTCCTCTCTATGTTTTCCAATCTTGATTCTTTTCTTCCTTGTCTCATAGCACAGCTCCTAGCTTTGCTTACCCTTTGTTTAGAAATCATGACAACATGTCAAGGCTTGAGATCATACTCATTACATGCTTTCTACGTCTTTTATAGTTCGCCGCTCAGTCACTAGCAAATTTCTTCTCTTAGAATCTCATAAAGTTAAACCCACACCTTGAACTTTTGGTCCTTCAACGAGACATGCTTGATTAACCTTTTACTTTGTCTATTCTTGAAAACTTTCCCCACTTATCCTTAACTTGCTAAGCTTGTTCCTTTAACTTTTTCCTTTACTTAAAGGCATCTTAATGGATCCTTCGGGTTTGCCATACATGAGAGCATAGACGGATTAAATTTCTAGTAGTCCTTCCAAATCCTCTTTTCACCATAGAGCTTACATATGTCGGGCTTCTAGATATAGCTCACCCATGAGTCCTCTGCCCTTTTGTAAATAGTAAACTGATACTTACTTTCAATCTCCTTCTCAAAATCTCGAGGCATAAGATGTCGCGGACAACTTCGGGAAACATAGACCTTGAGTCACTAATGGACTCAACAAATTTCGTAGAGAGGCATGAGACATGAAAGGAAAGGAGAATGCATCCTATAGGGCCTTTGGTGGAGCAGTCTCTCTATAGTTGTTCCTAGGTTCACAATGCTAGAGGAGAACCCACTAAGGTTACTTTGCTTTGTAATCGGTAGGAGATCTAATACAATTGCTCTGATACCAACTTTGTCACGACCCAAACTGGACACTTGACTGGCGCGAACGATGCCTAGCCCATACCGCTGCAAGCCTAGCTTTTACATAAAACCTTTATACTTTCCATCAACTTAACTATTTTTAGATTCAAAGCAAACTAAGTCTGCAACTGAAATTAACAATATTTATAATCTAGCATTCAATTAAAATAACATCTTTACATATAGCTTAACATGTTTACAATTATAATTTATAGTCTTTGTACTAGCTCCTACTATCTTTTATATGAGTATACATCGTAGCATGACCTACCCGATTATAGAGCTCTACTAAGGTTACCTAACTCAACATGACTCTAAGGTACTATACCTTACCTAAACAATGAGAATGTACTATCGCCTCGTACGTCATCGACTATGCAGTCTTATGTACCTGAAACTATGAGAGGGTGAGTCCACCCACTTAACTCATCGAAAATAGCTCTTCCGTAGCAGTTACATATGAAAGTGTGTATATATATATATATATATATATATTGTCATGCATGCAATAGGAGACAAAGAGACGAAATAATATGAGTAGTTCATCGGTGAACATTAATAACTAGAGCTCTTTCGGATATATACACCTATCAGGCATATAGCAACTTAATACACATAAAATAGGAAACAAAAAGGCCTATTGCACATACATATATACAATTCTTATAAATATATACTTATAAACATATCATATAATCATCAATCATGCTTATTCGATTGGGTCGCTATGGGTTATGCCATCACTGGCTCCGGCAACCCACCAAGCCCGCTCGAGAGACTTTGGGTCACTAGGAAAGTTGTCCTACCAAGCCCTTTCACTGCTGAGAACACCAGTGACCTAGGGCCTACCGAGTTTCTTTTACTACTGAGGTCGCTATGAACCCTTATCAACCTAGCCCCTCACCTCACCATGGTCATGGAATTATGGGAAATGAATTAACTGCACATGAAAGCTCAGCAACACTTTCGTGTGCAAAATCAATCAAACATGTAGATACATATAAGCATTATCAACATATAAACATATATGTATTTTTAACATATTTACTTAATGACTTTTCATAACTCAATGGTTTAGCTTATAAACTTTTCATAACTATATGCATTACATACATAACAAACCCACATTTTGCATAATCATGCATCATGAACTTATACATGTAAAGATTAACCTTCACATTGTTATTTCATATACATAAAATTTTTGGATAACTCATGATAGTTTCACATACATTGGATGGCCTACGTTCCTAACTCATAGGCTTACATATTCATTCCCATGTAAATGTTTACAACTTCACCATACATGGGCATATAATTAGACATGCAATTTTTCCATAGAGACATGTTATACTCGTAGCACGTTCATCAATAAGTTTATGTATCTTTATGTTTCCTTGCTAAGTGTGATCATTCCACTCGATTGATTTCATTTTTAATTCATGTAAAGAAGTCATATTACCTTATTACTTCTCATCTCATCTAATCTCATATAATCCTAATTCCATCAAATGATAACATACATGTCTCTATACTTACATATATCTATGTGTGTGTGGTGTGTGTGTGTGTGTGTGTGTGTGTGTGTACATAAGAAGCAACTAAGGTAGGATAAGAATTTCCTCACTTTTGCAACAAGATAACCATTGCATCCCCAAAAGATGTAGAAGGCACATCAAAGGATTCATCCCTATAAGACAACCATGTAAAAACATGTCAAGGTCACAAAATAGGGAAATTCTTATCACTAATTTTAACTTTTGATTACTCCTTTAGTTATAACTATTAAATGGTAAAGCATTTTTAAATGAAACTTATACCATTGAAAACTAGACTCAAAGATCTTTCCAATGATATAAGATTTGTTAAAAACAGAGTCAAGATTAAAGAGGTATGACTATTTGAAAATTGAGTCAGATCGAGACCTATACAGCAGCCCCTTTTCTGTCAAGGTGGCACCTGGGCGCTAAGCCTTTCATTCCAAAGCCCCTTGGTTATGACCTTGGTGCCTGGGCGCCACGCTACTGGGCAGCCATAGATGAAGCTAAAAAATGGCTCTATCATTGACCAAACCTCCCTCTTTTGGTCCCAATCTTCTATGGGTTCTTCTAGGATGTTTTTAGGCAAGTTAAAGACACTTTAAAAAGCCCAAAAACTACAAATTCGAAGCACATTCCATGGGGAAAAGATTTGAAGAAATTCTTGCCAAACTCGTTCTTTCAACAACTTATAATCCTTCTAAAGATTCAACTATTTCTAGCAAGGGTTTTCATCTATCACCATTTTAGAACAACAATTTCTTACTAATTACTCAATGGCAGCATAATACACAATATTCCCAATTGCTAGCTTAGGGTTTTATTCTTGAAAGAAAGGAAGAAGAAGAAGAAGAAGAAAAAGAAGAAGAAGGGAAGGAGACTTACTCTTCAATGTTCTTCTAAAGCTTCCATGATCTCCTTCCTTCTCCAAGCTTGTCGTGAATGAGTCGATGAAGGATAGAAAGGAAGGGGCTAAACGCTAGCAGAGGAAAGGCTATGGGAGGATGAGGGAAAAAGTGAGAGGAAAAGGATGATGGGCATATTAAAGTGTAGTATAAGGCCCACTTATTTTATTTCAATTTGATCATTTTATCAAAACAATATTTGATCAATAGAAATGCAAGTTATTTAATAGAGTCTAATTATAATTGGGACACCCAACTATACTTCATGAAAACATACACATCATCATGTTTCATTTTTACTTAAAACAAATAATACTTGTAAATGTTCACTTAGGTCCCTCCCAGTACCCAAAATACACTTTAGCCTCATGTCCAACCTCTTTAAGATAACGGCTCAATGCTTATCTTCATAAGATTCATTCTTCCTCATGGGTTCTTGTTCGGTTTTTTCTCAAAAGTATTTCCAAAATTTCTTCTCTTTTCCCTTGAGTCCTTAGATGTGCTTCTTATACCCATTACTTATGCTTTTCTTTTCCATTGCAAGTTTACATAACCTATGACATGTCTTAATCCTTATTAAACCTTATGACTCTTTGTTTCCTTAGTTGGAACTCCTTAATTCACGAAAAAATTTCATCCCCATAATTATGTCCCTTTTAATTACACATTAACACCTGGGGTGTTATAAAAAGTTTTCTTTGATTTCCATCGATCAAAAGTTATCTCGAGAATGAGCTGGAGAGTTTGAATGTAGAGATACAAAAGTATCCATACAAAACAGTAATAATGGTGGTGTTCGGTTCTGTTTTTCCTTAAAAATATTGAAACGTTACTGCATGTGCAGCTCTTAGTATTATTTCTTTTTCTTTTCTTATTCGACCAATTATAACGACGCTGGAAATATTAAATAAACTATTGGAAACAAATGGATTAAATACATTGGGACCTACATAATATATTATAGGCAGCAACAATAACGAAATTCACTTTAGCATTTCACTAATTACTAATTTCACTAATTAATAATTATGGTAATAATATATTTTGCTATTTACTTTAACAATAACCCACATAATGTATTAAATAAATTGGGACCTACATAATATATTCTAATAATAATACTATAATTATGAATAGTATTTATAATTAAAGAATAAACAACATGAAATAAAAATGAAAATTTGAAGGTTGGTAATTTAAATTTAAATTATAATATATTATATTATATTATAATTTGATAAAATATAATTATACCATTTATTTATATTATTGAATAGATGTAGTATTCCAATATTATACTTTATATTGTAAAAACCATATTATAAAATTACATGTTTAAATTATGTAGTAATGATTTATAATAATTTATATCATTTAAATTTATAAAATTTATATTATGAGTTAAATAGTCAGCTGTATATATTAATACACATTAACAAATTTATCCAAATATGCATTGAAAGAGATAAAGTCAAAACATAATATTGTCTAATAATACTGATTGCTCACAATTTCGTAGATGTTTGTTAACTATGCATATTAAATATAGTATTCCAAAAAATTTTAAACAACCAGAAATATTAAAAATCTTAAGATGTTTCAAATTGTGAATAGTATGTGGAAGATAAAGAATAATTTTGTTGCCTTTTAAATTCAAAACTTTCATACTGGTCAAAAATCCAAGTGAGTCAAGAAGCTTTGCTATACTAGTATCTTAAAAATCAAGTACTTCCAAATTTTTCATATTCTCTCCAAATTCTGGAAGCTTTGTCAAAGTCTTTTTCATATTTAATATTTAATTAGATGTAGTATTCTAATATTGTACTTTATATTATAAAAAATTTATTATAAAATTATATGATTGAATTATGTCGTAACGATTTATAACAATTTATATCATTTAAATTTATAAAATTTATATTATTAACTAAATAGTTAACTGTATATAATAATACACATAGATAGTATTAGATACATTAGCAAATTTATCCCAATATGCATAAAAGAAACAAAGTCAAAGCATCGTAATTTAGGCAAAATTAAAGAGTATCATATTAATTGATAACAAATGATATTTCAGATTATATTAATTAAATATATAATTAATTTATATCATTAATTGTATTATTATTTATATTATTGATTTTATATTATATATTATTAGTTATTTATAATATTTTAATGAATTGAATGAATATGAGAAAAAGCAAGTTTAAAATTAACATTAAAGATTATTAACAGATATAAAATTGAAGAGTATTAACTAATATAGTATTAAACACATTAGGAAATTTACTCAGATATGAATTGAAAGAGATAAAGTCAAAGCACCATAATTTAGAAAAAAAGTAATTTTATGAAAAAAATTTAGGAAAAAAGTAATTTAAGAAAAAACTAATGGCAATACAACATTAATGGCATATATTAGTTAAAAAAATAATTATATTATTAATTATTTATAGTACTTTAATGAATTGAATGAATTCAGAAAAAAGTAAATAAAGAATTAATATTAAAGAGTATTAATACATATAGAATTAAAATTAATTATTATTAGTTAATAATAGATAATTAAAAATAGTACTCTGTCATTTGAAAAAAAAATTGACAATCATCAATTGTAATTCAATGTATTTGAAATTCAATGTCTTTAAAAAAAATTATGTTAATAAATAGATATACATATATTTTTAAGTCAATTTTTCATTTTAGATTATAATATAATTTATTATAATTCAAAAAAATATAATTATATTATTTAATTAAATATTTTATTACAATATTAAACTTTATATTGTAAAAAATATATTTTAAAATTATATTCTAAATAGTCAAGTGTATATATTAATACACATAGACAATATTAGACATATTAGCAAATTTACCTAGATATGCATTGAAAGAGACAAAGTCAAAGTATCGTAATTTAAACAAAATTAAAGAGTATAATGTTAATTGATAACAAATTATGCTTCAAATTATATTAATTATTAATTAATTATATAATTAATTATATTATTATTTATATTATTAATTTTATATTATTAATTATTTATAGTACTTTAACTAATTGAATGAATCTGAGAAAAAACGAATATAGAATTAATATTAAATAGTATTAACTAAAACAGTATTAGACACATTAGAAAATTTACCCAAATATGAATTGAAAGAGACAAAGTCAAAACACTGTAATTTTAAAAAAATAATTTTAGGAAAAAATAAATGGGAATACAACATTAAAGAGTATCGTATTAATTGATATAAGACTCCATGAAATAACAAATGATGTTTTAGATTATATTAATTAGGGATAATTAATTAAATTAATTAAATATATTATTAATTTATATTATTATTTATTTAACTACTGAAATTCATTTATACTTTTAATGTGATATGATTAATTTAATGTTGTTGAATTTCAATTGTAATTCAATTCAATGTATTTGAAAGTGCAATTTGAAATTCAATATATTTGAAAATAATAAAAAATTATTATGCTAATAATTATGTTATTAAGTAGATAAAAATTTTAATTTATGTAGATTTTTTATTTTAAAATTTAAATTATAATTATAATGTATTATAATTCAATAAAATACAAATATATCACTTATGCAAATTATTTAATATTTAATTAGATATATTATTACAATATTATACTTTATATTGTAAAAATATATTATAAAATTATATGCTAAAATTATATAATAACAATTTATAACAATTTATAAAATATTTGAAATCATTTAAAAATTATTAATTTATTAATTTATCTAATTTATTTTATTATCCATAATTTAATGACATGTAGTTAGACTATTATATAAATAGTAATAAGACCATGGGCATAATATTGCCTCGTGCAAAAGATCTTTGCGAGACAAAAAAAGTTTAATACTTTATTTTTATTTAAATCTTAAATTAATGGACAGTTAATAATTAACCGTCATTCTTTTAATCTATTTATCGAGACACTCCTTATATATCATAATTTTTAACTATTTTTTATTTCTTTACAACTTTTATCTTTTTTTTAATGTTTTATCTCAATTATTTCTCTGTATAAAAAAACATAATGTTTAAATTATTTATAATGCTAAAAATATAAACTAGACCAATATTTAAATTATTTTATTTTAATATTTAATATGTTAACTAAAAACAATTGAGTTTATATATGGAATTAGATATTATAAATTAATTAAGAGTCAAAATTCAAACCTTTTATTAAAAAGAAAAAGAAAAACGAAAAAAAGTCAATAGGCCTAGCTTTAAATCCTAATAAACCAGGGTAG
Organism: Biancaea sappan; assembly: GCA_037074585.1. NCBI lineage: Eukaryota > Viridiplantae > Streptophyta > Magnoliopsida > Fabales > Fabaceae > Biancaea > Biancaea sappan. The sequence continues at coordinate 28,764,720 of CM073500.1, forward strand.
GTTAGAAATGAAGTTTTTTCAAAGCGACTTTAAAGACTTAAAATCTAAATATACTATAATCGACGCAGCCTGTGGTAGGCTGATAAGAACTGAAGAGGACTCGCTCTCCCATACGCTGTTTGTTATGATTTTAATTTTGGTTAAAATAGTTATGATTTTAATCGTAGTTAAAATAATATTTAGTCAATTGTGATTAACAGCGATCAAGACTTACTGCGTTGCACACTGCAGTGTAGTGAATCTATGTCTTACTCTGAAAAATAATATTGATTATAGTAATGAACTAATATTGTGATCCGTGCGATACATGGTTAAATTATAACTTTAAAATTTTTTATAATTATAAAAATAATAATAATTACAATTGATTTATATGAATCTTATGAGTTATAACATATACTTTTTAAACATAAATAACTAAATATTTTTAATTGATTTATCTGTTTCATAATCAAAATTATTTTACCTATTCCAACTTTGATTTGAATTGATTTATTTATTTAATAGAATAAATTTAAATGAATAAAACAGATAAATTAATTAATTTATTAATTTGTGGATTATTTATTATTTGTTATATAGATTAGTGATTGATTGAATATTGATTTCATTTTTACTTTTAAATACGTCTTTTTTTATTTCAATCGCATCCATAGAAGAAAAAAATTGAAAGTTGCGCTGTACTTGTACTGGATCTCTAGGCCTCATATTTCATCTTTCAATAATTTGATTTTTATCACTTTCTTCAGTCAAGGGATAATAATTTAAACATTCATATCTCAAACTTTGATTTTTATTAAATTAAGAACTATTTTGGAAAGAAATCAAATAAAGCAATATTTTTAATTCATATATCAATTCCATAATCAAATTTATTTTACCTACTAAAAAAATCCTCTAAGACACTACAATGGTCAAATAATAAAAGTAATTTTTTTAATTTCAATTCAAATAATTTAAATAAATTCAAATCAAATAATTAATATTATTCGATGTCATTAATTTATCAAATTTATTAATTTATCTAATTTATTTATTCATTCAAATCAATTCAAATTAAATAAAATAACAACATTTACTAATTATTAATTTTACTTATTAATAATTATGATAATATATTCTAATAAAAATATATTCTGTTATTCACTTTAACAATAACCCACATAATATATTAAATATATTGGGATCCACATAATATATACTAATAATAATATTATAATTTATAAATTTGTGAAACTTATGAGACTTATGAGACTTATGAGTTATGAAATATATTTTTTAAATGTAAATATTTAATATAAATTTTAATTATTTATAAAAATATAAATTATAAATTTTAATAAAAATTTATGATAATAAATGACCATATTATATTATAATGTAGAATAAGTCATCAAATAGAATAAAATAATAAGATGTATATGTAATCAATAAAAAGTTTTTAATTTAAAATTTTTTACAAGAAAATAATAATTAAATTAAAAATGTTCATATAAAATGTAGGATAATCAACTGTAAAAAAATTTTATACATATGATCAATAATTAATTTCAATATATCTTGATCATCGTATATGTATATTTCAATAATTTATTATTTATATATTTCAATTCAAATCAAATAATAGAGGTAATTATTTTTTAATTTCAATTCAAATCAAATAATTCATTTAATATGATGTCATTAATTATCTTACAATTATTAAATAATAAAGGTAATTGTTTTTGAATTTCAATTCAAATCTTTTCAATCAATTCAAATCAAATAATTAATCTTATGTGATGTCATTAATTTACGAAATTTATCAAATTTATTAACTTACCTAATTTATTCATTCAAATCAATTCAAATCAAATAAAATAATGAAATTCACTAATTATTAATTTCATTAATTACACTAATTAATAATTATTATAATATATTCTGATAAAAATATATTTTGCTATTTATTTTATAAATAACTCACATAATATATTAAATACATTGGAATCCATATAATATATTCTGATAATAATACTATAATTTATAAATTTGTGAAACTTGTTAAACCTATGAGACTTATGAGTCATGACATATATTTTTTAAAATGTAAATATTCTAATATAAATTTTGATTATTTATACAAATATAAATTTTAAATTTTAAAAAAAATTTATGATAATAAACGGCCACGTTATATTATGAAGAAAGAACATACCTTTAACATGAGATGAATATTTTTTGCATACTATCCTAGCACTTTCTGAACTTCCACCAAGTCTAAACCTTTTCGAGCAAAAAAAAAATAATCATGTCAATTTTGTTGAGAACTCCCTATTTCAAGATACCCTCATTGTCTTTCTCTATTAGTGTAGGGAAATCTACTATCACTCCAAAAAAATTAATATTTTTTCTCTAATGAAGAACTCTAAAGTTTTCATAACGACATCAAACCAAACCTAATTTTTTGTCACATGATAAGACTGTAAATGAGATAATTCTATCTGAGTATAATATTACACTACCAGGCTTCACATTTTCAGCCAACTTTTTGTAGCTATTCTCATTTCTTTTTATGTTATAGTAAGTTGATATGGTTATTTTCTAACATTGTTTCAATTTAATATGATTATCATCCTTCAAAAATTCAGTTCAAATCTTGGGGTCCTACAACATTAGAGATAAAATAAAAAATAAAAAACACCATAAAATTGATTGACTCTAAGATGTGAAGTGGATTCAAACAAAAGAACTATATTAAATCAAAGAACAAACAAATTAAAAAGGGAAAAAAAATATGAGATCCGAGGAGTTTACCTTTATTCTATAATCGCCATCTTCTTGGACTCTTGCTTATCAGTTGTGTCCCTTTTTCAGCATACTCATGGGTGATATATTGTGTGATTGCTCTTGATTCTGTGTATTGAAATGATTTTAATAAGTAATTTTACAAATGCTAATTTAACAATATATGAGTATGCTTGCTGGAGATGTATACTTAATACTTAGCAAATAGCTTTAGATATCTGTAGTCGGTGACAAGAAATCCACTCTGAAGTTGATATGGGAGCCATTTGATCGTTCCTCCAATACTGCTTCTCAGTTCAACACATGACACTTAACATTTGGTCATTATTAAAGTTTGAAACGCATTGTATTAACTTGAGATCGAACTTCAGATCGGCACAGAGGCATATGATATAAACTCTCCAAACATAAAATTCGTCCAACTTCAGATCGAGCTCTAGACACTCAAATTTTACGATGATTCACAGTTTTAAAAGGGATAGTTTGAATTCATTTGAATGTAAATTTTTCAAATTCATTTGAATACAATTATAGAATCTATCACACCAATTTACATTTAATATATTGTAATTATTTAATTATTAATTAAATTTACGACATTTCATAGTTTTAAAAGAGATAATTTGAATTCGTTTGAATGCAAATTTTTCAAATTTATTTGAATGTATTATAGAATCAATGACACCAATTTATATTTAATATATTGTAATATTCACAGAATTTAAAGGAGATCCCAACAGTACATCTCAAAAGCTTAGAATGAATTTAATATAGTATCATTAATAAGTATAAATTTATTTATTTAATTTTTATTTTAATTTATTAATTTTATTATATATTATTTAATAATATCTATACAATTAATACTAAAATAAAATTATTTTAATTTATTATATAGATTATCATGAGACTTGAGCAGTGATTTAGAAAAAGTAACAGATTTTAGTGAAGTCGATGTTTTAAAAAAAATAGTATTTATGGAAAAAAATATTTAAAAAAAAAATCTGAAAGTAGAGTGACCCTGACCCAGTCCCTTAATAAAGGCTACCTCGGCATTTGCTTTTGCAGTTAAATCCGAGGCAGAGGCACAGACCCACTCTCCCAAAACTGTCCCACCAACTCTGACCTCTTACTCTTACCAGTACTACTCCCCGAAAAGCAACGCTGCATAGATTGGGAATCCCAACGTTCCTGAAAGGGACACACAATTGATATTATTCCCAGAAAAAGCAGCAGCAAGAGAAACACTGTTGATTCCCTTTGCAAAGAAGCACACGCGACCCGACCCCTTTCATTCTTTCAACCCAAAGAAACCTTTCCTCTTCTTTCACTCTATCCCCACAAGGTTCGAGAATTCCCTCTGACTTTGGGAGTGGATGAATTCATGTAAGTCAAGCAATGAAGCAGAAGCTGATCTCTCTTGCGCCAGAATGTCGCGTCTCATCATCTCGGTACCTTTTCTCTTTTTCTGTCCAACATTGAGATTTCTCATTGTTGTCTTCTCTGTGTTCGTCTTGTTACTTTGAGTTCACTGCCGAGCATGACTTGGGTCTTGGGTCTGTCAATGTTTTTAAGGCATTTAAACGGTGTATTTCATCATTGAAGGTTAAAAACTTTCACCAAGTTAAACAACCAATTGCCAGCATTGAAGAGTTGAAATAGATAATCATTATTCGCAACTTATTTCTTTGATGTCGTAAAGATTTGGCATTTTTGAAATACTTTTCAGTATCAAGGAGATCTATTCCCTCTTTGTGAATGCAACTGAAAGTACAAGCTCCATTATAATCTGAAGCAAGCGGATGATTTTCTTTTCATTTATTGGTTGTTGCATAGGCCTCTTTTCTCTTACTTTTCTGGTCGTGAAAAATGTCGGTGCACTTTTATTGCTTGCATGCCTAGAAAGCATACATAGTTAAATTAGTAACCTTTTCCTTCTGATATATAAAACCTGCAGAATTTCTTATAGGAATGATATTGTTATCCAACAATAGTGCCTAATAATGAGCAATTTTAACAATAGGTGTGAAGGGATGACATTATTGCTGTTGCTAAAGAAGTAAGGTCTGGTTTAGGATAATCAGTTTTCCAAATTTAAGAGGACAAGTGGGCCACATGTTGATGCAAGATAGTTTTGATCTCAACTCCATGCATATATATGGTGATTCCCTCAAGGAAGGTTTGAAGAAGACTATGCTGGACCAGGAGATCATATTTAGGACGCAGGTACAAGGAAACATTGTTCTTGTAGTCTCAGTTCTAGGAGAAATATATTGTTATGTGTTTGAATATTATCAAGGTTTCGATTGTTTTACTTCTTATGCTTCCTTTTGTGAAGCTTGAAAATCAATTCTTTGCAACATAGTTTTTAAGCTTCAAAATTGAAATCTGGAGTCAGCTTCCTTAATATTCATGTAACGTACTCTGCTTTTCTTGGTTAAACTCTAGGTCCAGGAACTTCATAGGTTGTATAGGATTCAGAAGATGCTCACGGAAAATATTGATATCAAGCAGTTAGAAAAGTACACTCTCGGGAAACCATGCACGCAATCAACTTGGTTGTTTCACTCATCCAATCCAGCAGAACATAAACCATCAGTGAGTTTGGTTGAAGCTACAAAATTTTCTTCTACTGCAATGGTAAATGAAGCCACTGAACATTCTGAGTTATTTGCTTGTTTCCTATCCTTCAATGATTTATGATCACCTAGAATTTGGTGCTCAGGTTGGTTCTACACATTCTAAATCCCTGGAGTTTCCAGACAATCATGTTAGTGTTCGTTACAGCACTCACCAGAAACCACTTGATTTTCAACTTCCTGCTGCTCAGTCAACAAACTATGTTGGTGAGAAGAAACATGTTCATGGTAATTTTTCAGATCAACAAGCACTGAACCTTTCCCTGAGCATTGGTGAGGAAGACAAGCGAGTGGCATTTGCCAAATCAACTTGTTTAGACGAAAAAAATAGTTGTTGCACTCAAAATGTTATTGATTTAGATATAGATGAGCCAATTGAAGGAATATCAAACAAGGAGGAAAACTGTGTGGCTTCTTCTACCTTCCCCACAGTGACCAAGTGTCGGTCACAAATTTCTATCCTTTCTGGGCAGATCATCACTAGTAGTGAAAAGATTAATGTTTCAAGTGAGACGGAAGATAATATTAATAACTACCCTTTTGGCAATGGAGAAAGCTATCCTGGAGAGAGTTCATCAGGTACAGTTGCTTTTCATGAGAGGATGATTACAGGTAGATAGGTCTTTATAACTGAATATTTTTCTGTGTTCTCCAACAGGTTTCCAGAAGTGTCACCAAACTGTTGCATTTAAGAAATTGTCAATAACGAATAAACAGTGCAACGAAGCAGGAAAATTGGATCTCAACCAAGTTCAGTTGGATGACTCATCATGTTGCTCAGGTGATCATGTAGACTTCTCCCATTCAACAGCTAGCTCAAGGCATATTTCTGGTATTCACTTTGACAGGACTCTGGAGATCGCCTGTTCATGTGATGTTTCTGATGCCGTAGATTCTGTTCTGATAAATTCCAACAGCAAAAGTGCTCTCACTGATCCTAAATGTGATGGAATCAAAGGAAGTGAAGCTGGCCTTACTGGTAATAAGGCTGCTTGCTGGACCCATGTAGGTCCTTGTAAAGATTTTGGCTACTGCATTAGTGACCCTGAGAACAAAGATGTAAGGTCCAAATGGAAGCTCTCGGATGATCAATCTACTTCTTCAGATGGTACAAATTTAGCAACCAGAACGGTGAAGCACGAAAGTAGTAGAGACCATGAAATTTCATGTGCTTTCCAGAGTCCAAGAGAAGTCAAAGATGGAGATGGCAATGAGCTAGGAAATGATTGCCTCAAAGAGGTAGAACCACCTGAAGTGGCAATGTGCCTTAAAACTGCTGCTAAATTACTTATGGACTTCTCATTGGGCAGTTCTTCCAGAACAGAATCTACTGAGGTTGACAAGAACATGGAGATGCCACAGTGTTCTGATTCTTACGAACTAATTGCTTTGAATCTCAAAGAATGCGATCCACATGACTATTGTGTCTCATCAAAGCCATATGAAATAGAGGGCACAGAGAAAAAGGACTTTGCTTTTAAACTAAAAAGAGGGAGGAGATTGAAAGATTTTCAAAGAGAGATACTTCCGGGACTGGCATCTCTTTCCAGAGATGAAATCCAGGAAGATAAAAACATTCTGGAGGCAGTTTTAAGATCAAGAGAATACTGGAAGATCCAAAAGAGCTGGTGTGCACCTGTGAGAAATAAACGATCAAGACGAAATCATGTGCGGCGAAGAATTTTCTAGCCAAGTTCATCCAGCTATTAATTTCAGCTTGCATGAACATGAACTCTATCCTAACTCTCTTCGAATTCCTTGTATTCTTGTTGTCCTATAAATTTGAATTGTAAGACATGATAGTGCCACTAATTAACATTTCTCTTTTTACATTGAATGGTTATAATTTACAGTCTATGACACAAGTCCTATTTCCAGCATTAGCATTGAGCATGAAACTAATTAAGGCCTGGCTGATTTTCACAACAATATTTCCTTCCAATGCACATTTACATTACATTTTAACATTTTATGCTTCTGAAAATTCTGTTACCTATATTAATAAATAATGAAATCATCGACTAAAGTTCTGCAGCTGGTGGGATCCAAGAGAAAATGTTTGTAACTCATTGACTGTGTCACTCACACTTTCTTCCATTAATTAGCTTCTTCAAGCATTCCTTGTCTTTGTCATTAAAAAATGGATAAAGAACAAATAGTGCAGAGTATGAAACGACTTTTTCCCTTCAAAGTGGGTTCTGAAAATAAAAGGAAATGACCAAGTATCTTTCAAGTGTATGCTTCGAGAGTGAAGAGAAGGAAACAAAAGTGACTAAATGGAAGTGTCGGTTGTCGTTTACTAACACTAATCGAGTAGGCAGAAAAAAATATAAAGAGTTGAAAAAGTTGGTATTTTATTATTTTTTTGTTAGACAAAGTGATGAAGTAGCTGCAGCACTCTCCCTGTTGGCGAAAAGAAAGCGTATATTAATCCAAATTGTGGGGTTTGTGATTTGTAGAGTAATAGCTTTAGTGACAGACATAGGATGCTTGTTGGATGCTGAGGAATGTGGAACTCAAATCTTGGATATTGAATATTTTGAAAGATCTGCTTATGATTACGTATGATGAGTATTTGATGAGATAAGAAGATGAGAGTGATGGAAGAGGAGGCCATGAGTGGGCTATGAGTAGCGAAGCAAAGCTGTGGAGTGAGTGAGCGAGCGAGTGAGCACCATCATTTCTTATATTGTGCTCAACTACCCCTATGCTTCCCTGCTTTCCTTGTAGGCCCCTTTTCTCGACCCCGCAATCAAATTGCAGTCCTGGACCCATTCTTCATTTCCATCAATTATGGTTGATCAACCAAGTTACACATACTAAATTAAGGTTCTTTTTTCTTTCAATAAATTACTCATTTGGTTTCTAAAACTTTATACTTGTCTTAATTTTATCTTTGAAAGAGTATAGTTTATTTCAATTTAGTCCCTTTGTTTGTCAAGATGATTTTCAAGAACGCAAATTTTGAATTTAGCAACGAAAAAGATTAAATTGAAATAAAATATAATTTTTTAAGAATTAAATTGAGATATTTGATCTTTCAATGACCAAATTAAAAAAATTGTGATCTTTTAAAGACTTGATTAGTTTATCAATGTAAATTTAGAGATTTAGTAACGAAAAATATCAAATTGAAATAAAATACAATGTTCCAAGAGATAAATTAAGATAATTAATCTTTTAAAGATTAAATTGAGAAAAAAGTGAGACTAAGTCAATAATTTACTCTTTTTTTTTTTGGAAGTGTTGGTATAAATTTTTAATTGAATTATTAAGTTTTTTTTTTAATTTTTAGAGTCATATTTTAAGTAAAAATTATAAAGTTTAGTACGTGGGAAAGTGGTGGGGAATTTGAAAGAAGTCCAGATTAAGTAATGATTGTTTGTTGAAAGGTAAGGTGAGTATCCTTTTCTTTCTTGGATTTTCTCGGTGATTATGGAAAAAATATGCCTCAGACGCAACATATGTTTCACCGCCAAACTATAATTATGTGGGGAGCACCCCCACTAATTTCATTTTTCAAATTCGACAAAGTACAATAATATTACATGGGATACTATAAGATTATGATCCCAAACTGCTCAATTTTATGGATGCCAAAGTCAGGCATTCATTATAACTTTGGTTAAATTTTAGGATGATTTGTTTGACGTACAACGTTCAACAAAAGATTTTATCTTGATCAGATAATGTTGGAATACTCAGCAAAGGATTAGACTCTCAGATGATAGGCCAATATACATGGAGGCTATGCTTTGGTATTATATTAACTTATACAATCAATGGGGTTAATTAAGATAATTAATAGTGTATTCCAGAACTACTAAGAGCAGCATATGAAAACAAAGATATCAATAATTGTCACGACTCTTCCATCTGTTGCTGTTAATGATGATTTTAGGATAGACAGAACTGCAGGGTTTGTCAATTGATCATTGGCTCCTCACTTCAATATTTCATCATTTCAGTAGAAAATTTTCTCACAACACCTCCCATTTCCACCAATCACTTTTTATTTGTGTGATTTGTCTTCATCGTACAACACTTTCATATCTCATAACCTTTGAACTTGGCCGAATCAGGTTACATTTTGGGAAAATGAAACTTGAGATTTTTTTTTTTAAGGGTAATTTCCATGAATAACTACCCAATGCTTAAATACAGTTAATTTCATTGGTGTAGGTGTAAAAGAATTGATGTTTCATGAATCAGATTGATACGACTCAAATCTTTGTACTTAAATATATTATCACGCGTTTGTCTCGGTGCTTTTGGCCTTGAACAAATATCGTAATATGCAAAATTGACATCAGTACTAACACTGTATAATTACAAATAGTTAATACGATTTGAGCTATAAAAATATTTTATCTCAAAATTAACGTGTTATTAAGTAAGATTATCTTACAACTTTTCATCTTATCTTTCTCAAATTAGCTAATGTGTGATGTCTATCACAAATAAATTATTTTAATAAGCAAATTAAATTTATAACCTTTGGATGAGCTTTAGCATTTTTTCTTCCCTACTACGGAAGTGTTTGGAGAACAATTAAGTAAATTTAAGTTTTGAGTAGAATTGAATTTGTACAAACTTTTTAATTTGCATGACCGTAATTTATATTTGAAAACTGTTATTAGAAAGGTGATTTTAAAAAATAAATTTCGTTTAAATATTAGTTAGTAAAAACACTTTTGAATGTATAAGTATTAAAAATTGTATAAATTTTATATTGTCTTATTTCATTTATCCTTATTTAATTTTACTCATATTTAAACATAATAAAATAAATTATATTAAGGTTTTAATAATAATTTTTAGTAATAATAAATTATATTAATATTTTAATCATAAAATAAATATCTCATCTTCCAACCGCCGAGTTCTCTCTCTCTCTTCATCTCTCCATCTCTCTTGAAAAATAAAAGGAAATGATCTCCCTTTGCTTTCTCAGCTCTCTCTGTCCAATCTTACAAACCGCCGAAACGTCAACCTCAACCTTGTCGTCTTTCGGATTGTAGCATCTCCAATCGTCTCTCTATTTGCGTCCCTCTCTCTGCTTTCTCGACTCTCTATATCTCTTTGTTTCTCACAATCCCTCTGTCTCTCGTCCCTCTCAAGTTTGGAATATTGAAAGGTGGATGCGTAGAGAGGAAAGGATAATTTCAGAAAACAAAGAGGAGGGTAGCAGAGGAAAATTACATGAGCTAGAAGGTTGGAAGCGTGTTAATCTCCTTAGAAGCTACACATAAGAGCGTCAACTGAAACTTAGGTTTGACAAGAATCAATTTTGAGAGAAATAGAACTCACCGCTGAACCAAACATGCCAAATTTGTTCTAAACGCTATTATGAAGATAGTATATGTGTGTTGAAGGTGTGAAACATCCAACCAAACACCCACTATATTGAGAACGGATTCTCTATAGTTGTGGTGGCAAATTCACTCTATGGTTGGATGGTAAATTAGTGGTTTTCGTGCTTTAATGACCATAAAAAAAGAATTGGATACTTGTATCCCCTTGAATGATTGGAGTTGGGTTATCGAATGATCCACCACCCAATTACAGAGTGAATTTGCCGCCATAACTACAAAGAATCTGTTATCAACTATATCTCTCTCGTTTGTTAGATAACAAGTCGATACACTTTCTTTAATTAAATTTCACTAAGGTCATGTTTGGGTAAACAATTTATTTATGTACTTATCATATAAGCGTTTATATATAAGTTATTTCTACAATTGAAAAGTTTATAAGAGCAAGCTTCACATAAGTTGTTTTCAATTTATTTTTATAAGTTATTCTAGAAAGTTTATAAAAATAAATTGAAAATAATTTATAAGCATGTTATAAATTATTTCTATAAACTCTTCTAAACACGTACAGAAATACTTTAACCATAAAATAAATCAGATAAATTTAAAATAATTTTTTTCAAACAAACCCTAAATATTTTTCTCCCATAAGAAATAACAAATAAGGATAGCAGATCAGAATAGTCAAAAGTTACTAAATATAATATCAAATGAATGGATGGCCCATACTCCACAGGCAAGAAAGAGTTGCAGTCTGTGATGTTATTCTCAATTAATCTGGCAACCTTATCAGTTATGAATTATATTCAATGCCAGAAAAAGCAGAAACCAACCATATATAATTAATTAATGTGGTTGCGCTGCAATCTTCTCGTATCTAATCTAAAGTACATGAGTTACTAGGTACCGACAAAATAATCAAATAAAATATGTAAGATTGTTTCTTTTAAGTAATGTTTTAAATCCAAATATTATAAATAAAGAGAATTCTTGGGAAAGCATTACACTTTTCTCGTCTAATCCGAATTTAATTATACTAATCAGAATTCAATAAATTTATGAATAATAAGGAAAAAAAAGAAAACTAGTATGCCTCTCCCTTCGTCTCTTTGATTTTCTCTAGAACAGTCCACACTCAGAGGAGAGGAAGAAGATGATGACAGCCTGATAAAGACCCATTGACACCATCTTATAAGGCAGAAGTGGTTTTCTATTACAAAAATCCCTTTTGCTTCAAAAAACTGATTGGTTAGAAGAATTAGCGGTCACCAATAGCCCATGATTATCTCCTTTGAGCCAATGTAAAAAATTTCAACTTAACTAATATCTCTAAGTTTAATTAAATTAAATTATATATTTTTATTTTAAAAATAAATATCACTTGGTTCACTTAACATTAATTTGATATATATGATACAATTTTCTATTATAATATATTTTGTCTAAAAACGAAATTACAATGTCATGTTAAGGATAAAACTACTCTTTAAATGTCAGAGCGTAACATCAATTTAATTATTTTTATTCTTATATTGAAAAAATCATAATTTTATATCGTACAAAAAGTTTAAACAATATCATATAAACTAACTACTTATTATTTTAAAATTTCATTGTTTATTTTTATCTAATATAATTTTAGTTTTAGTATGAATCTTGATTTGTTGATAGTTTGAATAAATTTAAAGTCAAAACCCTTTTTTATTGAAAATATGTATTTTTTACTTTTGAGATTGAAAACTATTTAATGTTGAATTGGCTTTTTTTTTTGGATGAAAGAATTGGTTTGGTTTTATCTTAAATGATTAAATTAACTGGATATGATTTCTTCTTATCTAATTAGATTTAGTTGGGTTGGTAAAAATAATCAAACCAAACCATTCCAATGTGATAAACACCCATAATTATTATTAATTAAGGATCCAAAGTTAAAGCCTATGATCGATTAACAATTAGGTTTTCATGATGTGCATCCTTCAGAATTTACATAATGAATACCAATGAGAATTTAATAATAAAATTAAAGCAATTAAGAGAGTCAGACTACAACCACTCCAGCAATGATTTTTTTTTTTTCACTTGTTCAAATTCTATGTGTAAAGACCTGGCACACATGAAAGAAAACAAGATTTGTGTACTTATTAAACTATGGAAATACTAACCTCTTCACTTTTTTTTTGGCTACTAAGGTGTGTTTAATTTAGTGTTTAGACTTTTTAAAAGTTAATTTAGACCATCAAATATGATTTTGGACGTGAAAAAATTAATTAGACATTCATCTTATTTCTCAAGTTACTATTTTTTTTTTCAAACTCACAAAAACAACTTTTTACTTTTAACAAAATCAAATTTCAAAATTAATTTTTTTTCATACTAAATCCTTATCAACAATCTGTATATGAGGACCTGGACACACAAAAGAAAAAAAAAAGATTTGTGTATCAAGGTCACTGTTGGTCCTGTGCCACTGGTGAGAAGAGAGAGGAAAAAAAGAAGAACGTGGAAAATATAGGAATGAGAAAAGTGGGGACAACAAAATCTTTGGAATGTATCTCATGAAAGATCCCCTTCAATATTCACCTACATATTTATCCAACACTTCATCCTTCACAACAGCTACACTCACGATAATCAAGATCTACAAAATTTAAATCTTGTTTATAAAATCGTATAAGATATAGATTTTAATAATAAAAATGAATAAAATTTTATGTAAGATTTTTTTTTGTATTAAGATCTCTTCAAATTTAAATCTTGTATCTTAAAATTTTACAAAATCGTACAAGATCTTAAGATCTAACACTTAATTTTTTTAATATTTTGATATTCAAATTTTTTTATCGAAATAACTGGTAAATTTATTGAAATATGAGATGTTTTAAAGAAATATTTTGATAAATTATATTTATTTTTAAATTTATAAAAGTATATAAATATTTTTTATATTTATATTTAAAATTACATAAGATCTTAAACTTTTAAGATTTAATTGTGCAATTCGATCTCACCAACTTTTCAGATCATGCACAAAATTTCGATCTTAATTATCATAGCTACATCTCTCTATTCCATTCACCCTTTTATTTTGGATTTGATCCTATTTATGAGTTAACGAGATTGAATTTGAGCCTCAATTACATGGGTGACCAACGAGCACAACGCAAGCAGGATCGACACACAATTCACGCGATCAACAGCCACAATGCGAGCAAGATTGATACGTGCTTCCCTACACCCAATTGTGTTGTCCCTATATCTCCCCCCTTCCCAAATTTACATTTTAGAATTTCACTCCCAATTTTTTTATCCTATATTTTCTAGTGTTTGCTTTCAATTATATTAATCATGTCACTATTTTTTAATTAATAATTTAGATAACGTTAAATTTAAAGATAAAATTAAAATTAATTAAAAATATATAAAATAAAATTGAGATAACAAAAAGTTGTAAGAAGAAATAGAGACGAAAACAATACTTTTATCGGATTTTTATGTATTTCTTAAAATATTAAAAATAAATTGATGTTGCAATAATTAATGTTTTAGAGGCTAAAATAGTAGTTTAATTTTTAGAATTAATTAAGAAAAATTAATCTCTTTCAATTTCAGCACTTCTAATTTGATATGTAATTATGGCTGCACTATATATTAGGCAACTTTTTTTCCCCAAAGATTAAAAGGTCTAAATCTAAATATATATCTAAATATTAAAATATTATTTCTAAATCTAAATATTAAATAATTAAGGTGATTTGTTTTTTCAGCATTTGCACATATTAAATATATGTTAGTAAAAAATGCATTCACAGCAAATAATTTTTAAAATTTTTTCAGATTTTTTATAAAACTTGATAGAATAAGATGCAGTTTAAACTATAAGTATTTAATAAAAATACAAAAACAAATGCATTTAAAAGTTTAAAATTTGAATGAATCATATTTAAACCCTTGTCAACTGCAAACAAAAACTACCTTAATGTTTATTTATTCCACATGAGAAGACAAACGTACGTGTTAAAAATGTCAAGGAATAAATCATTTTGTTGTGAAAGATTTGTTTGTTTATCAAATTTTTAATTAACAATATAAATATATATTATTTTCTTTTCTCTCACTTCTTACAATAAATTACCAATGTGTCTTTGTAAAAGCATATATATACACACCAGAAAACACAGACCTTCCGACACCGGATATGCAAATATCTCTTTTGGTTGCTATCTGTAACTATATTGTAGAACCAAATTAATTATTTTGGATTAAGTCACGATTAAAAACCAAAAAAAATCTCAAAAGATTAAAAAAAATATTAAAAAACTACCCTCTATAGTTTTAATCAATGTTGTCAGAACCGGCCCGGCTATTGACCCGGACAGGCCTTCGGGTCACCGGGTCACTGGTTCAACCGCCGGGTCACCGGGTCAATTGCTGACCCGGATAAATATATTAAAAAATTAAAATTATATATATATCTATAGATTTTTATAGATAAATTAAAAAAATAAGTAAAATAAATAATTTACATGTAAATTTCATAATTTAAAGTTATAAACATCCAAAATAATTCATAAAAATCTCTAATAATTTAAACATAAAGTCATAAATATTCATAATAATTCATAAAGTTATAAATAAAATCATCTAAATATAATAATTCATACATTTAAAGTCTTAAACATCCATAATAATTTATAAAGTCATTAATAATTAAGTAATTTTTAAGAAAAAATTAATTTATCCTCTTTAAATTAAAAATAATAATTTTGATATTTTATTTTATAATATTTTCGATTTTATAAAAAAAAAATCCACCACTTGTAGAATTCAAATTAATCCTTTAAATGGCTTGTTATAAATTTAAAGGACTAATTTGAAACCAATATTTGTTATAGACTTCCTTGAAAATGTTTATTGTCCAACATAATACTTTGACATATTTTAACCGTAAATAGTTAACTTCAATTTTAAATAAAATTTATGAAACTGAAAGAGAAATTTAACTAATATTTTTAGAGAAATAAAGTGAGAATATTATGTTCCAATTTGTTTGTAGTGGAACGGTGTAGATATGGAGAAAAAAAGGCATTAATTTTTAGAGTAAATAAAACAATTTTTTTTGAAAATTATTAATAATATTAACCATAAAAAATTTTTAAAAAAATTAAAAAAAAAAAAGAATCGGGTCACGGGTCACCGGGTCACAGGGTCGACCAAAACCCGGCCGGGTCTTGACCGGTCCGTGTGCAGACCGGTCCGTTGAAGTGACCCGGACCGGGTCATGTGCCGGGTCGCCGGTTTCCGGGTCGACCCGGCCGGGCCGGTCCGGGTCGGACAACACTGATTTTAATGTCAACTATAGGAGATCCAAGTTGGTTGATATTGCTTATCATATTATGTGGTTTCTTTCATGGAGTGTCTTTTACCATTTTATAACATGTCCCATTAGGCTATAATAACTCATTACGTGAGGATAGAGCTTGTTTCCTCTAGATTCTCCTCTTTATTACTCACTTTCCCTTTACCACAAAGGAAGAGTATATATCGCCATCATTTTCCATATTTTATCATATAAGCCTGAGATACTCCACTCATATATATATATATATATATATATATACACAAACTGGACTACCAATAAAGTTTGGTCTAGGAAAGAATTGTTAATTCTTCTACAAAGTGATTAACTAAGATTTAATTTTTTGCCAAGACTTAAAGAGATATATTCATATCTAGTACTAGACAATATTTATAACATAATTGTTGAGAAATCAAAACTTCTGTTTGAGCTCATTTGTTTATTCATATATATATATATATATATATATATATATATATATATTCTTTAAAATTGTCAATATTAAAAAATTTATTAAAATCTGATTAATTTGATTCGCTTTGAGTTAGAGAAAGCTTTCACGTTAGTAATTTTTTTATTTACAAAATTTCAATTCAAAACTGAAAAAAAAAATCAGAGACTTGAAAATTTGAAATCCCGCCTTTTTAAGAGAAGAAAAGTAATGATAAATGAGTAAATTTTATTTGATCAATACTCAAATCGTCTACTCTAAATAATTATTAAAACTATAAATAAATAGTGCCCAAACTAATTTGTGATAACAGTACTGGGAAAAGATACAAAGAGGCTGAGCTTCCTTGAATAATTCTTTTTTTTTAATTATTTGGCAAAAGGGTACTATAAACATTTACTCTGATTTTCATTTATGCCCTTAAAAATTTTTTGGGTCTGATTATGCCCCTCAATTTTTATCATATATGTTTTAAAATAATGAAAATATCCTTCATCCCTCTCTTTTTTTTCTCTCTCCTCACTCAAACACAGACCCTCGCCGGAGAAGATGTTGGAAAAGTAGAAAACATCATATCTCACCATCATTTGCTCTCTTTACTCCACCATCGCATCCCTCTACCATTCAACATTCTTTTTCCTCCCTTTTTCTCTCTAGTTCACTCTTTCTCTCTCTTTGCAACTCAAAAATTTTCTATGCCGGAAACCTCACCGAAGAGAGGACAGAGGGAGAACGGCGATGAAGGAAGGACTGACTTCCTCAATAGGAAAACGAGACGTGATAGAGAGTCGTGAGAGATGGAGAGATGTCGTCGTTTTCCCTCTATCCTCTCTCCAGCGAGGTTTTCGGCGTAGAAAATTTTTGAGTTTGAGAGAGAGAGAGAGAGTGAACTAGAGAGAAAGAGGGGGAAAGAACGTTAGAGGGAAGAGGGACGCGATGGTAGAGGAAATAGAGTGAATGGTGGTGAGATCTGATTTTTTTGCTTCTCCGCCATCTTCTTTAATGAGGATCTGTGTTTGAGTGAGGAGAGATAAAAAAAGAAAGGAATGATGGGTATTTTTGTCATTTTAGGAAATATATGATAAAAATTGAAACGTTAAAGGCATAATCAGACCAAAAAAAAAACCTCATGGCATAAATGAAAATCGAGATAAATTTTAGGGGCATATAGTACCCTTTTGCCTAATTATTATTATCCAAATTTGTGTTGACTAAACATATTATTTTGTCTCTTAATTTTATATAAGGGATGATTTTGTTCTTACACTATCAATCCAAGCCCACCCACTTTTCAAACGAGCCTGGATTTCTAAACACAGGCCTACGAGCTAGGGTATTTTTTTTAAAAAAAATTAATATGAAAAAAAGAATGATACATCATGTGCAAGAGTTGAGACCGGGAACAACACATACAACAAGAGACGTCGAATGCGGGATCAGGAAACTCAGACCGGGAACAATACCACAACAGTAGATGCGAGACTGAGAAACTCAAATTGGAAGCATCAAAGCAGCAAATGTGGCGACTGTGAGATGAGGAACGATTGAAGGACTCAAGGAAGAAGGCAACCACACGAACACGATTTGGGGCCCGGGGTTCACTGGTTTAGACTATGAGACAGTGAGAGTGAGATTGAGATTTCGATGTGGCTGGCTGAGTGGAGCGTTAGGGCATCCTAGGGATTCTATGGAAGGTTGGGTCGAAAACATCGGGTTGGTCATTTTGGGCTGAATCTGGAATATGAGCTTCCAAGAGAGGAAAAAAAAAATACGGGCCGGCTTGTGGGCCAACCAATTTGGCTGATTTTTTATGAGAGTCAAGTACAGGCTTACCCATTTTTATACAAGCCAAATATTGGGGATACAAACTTGCCTAAAATACAGGTAAGCCGGACTTGACCCACAGGCCTGGGCAGTCAAGCCTGTACTAACAATGATCTATTTTGCTCGACCCATTCATATTTTCAAAAGTTAAACGTAGCTGCCGCCTTTCTTTATATTTGGGAAGGAGGAGGTTTATTTTGTAGTTGATGACTTGATGTAGATATTACTCTTTGTGAAGAGAAAAATATCACGTATGGACTCTTAAATTCAGTTAAGAACTGTATAGGTCAGCATTTTTTAAATGAAATTAGCAACATTAATAAGAAGGACTAATATAATTATATTTAAGTAACCAAGGAACATTAATAGAAATTAAGAACAAAAATAAACATAACATAACATAAAGCTAAAAAATATTGGTTAAATTATAATTTTGATCCCTATAGTTTCATCAAAATTATAAATTAGTCCCTATAAAATTTTCATCCATGTAAGTTAGTTTCTACTGTCAAAATAGTCATGCATAACAGTTGATGTGTATATTTGTAAATGTATCAGCATGCTCATTCATTAATTTTTACACAACACAATCGTCATGTTAACAAAATTTTCATTTTACCCTTAGTTTCCAATTTTTGAGTGCGTTAATATGGGAATTAATGACAAAATGAAAATTTTGTTGACATAACAACTAAAAATTGTATAAAAATTAATGACTAGATATACTAATATGTTCACAAATGTATACATCAGCTATCATGTATAATTATTTTAACAACAAAGTTAACCAAATTAATGTCAAGGATTAACTTAAATGGATGAAGAAATTATATAAGTCATTTTATATGAAAATAAAGTATAGAGATGAATTTATAATCTTAATAAAATTATAAAGACTAAAATTATAATTTAACCAAAAACATTTGAATAAGTTAATACAAATCTAAAAATAAATTAATAACTAAAAACTAAAGAAAGATAAAAAATAGGGGATGGGTTTGGATGAAAGGTAGGGGCAAAAAGGCCATTGAGGTGGTAGGGCCCAAGGTATTAGGAATAGGAAGTGTTAGAGTTGACTTGACGAGGGTTGGATGGAGACAAGTATGTGCATGAGGAACACATACAGAAAAAACAAAATTAAGAATAGAAATGAAATATTTTAATAAAATATTCAAACTTAAGAAAAACAAAAAATAATTTAGGGTATATTTGACAAAATTAACTTATACGTTATCTGAAAACTTATAAGTTAAGCTAATTGAAAGTTTATAAACTAATTTTTAGTTGATAGATTGTAACTTATAATTGAAATTAAAAGTGTTCGATAAAAGTAACTCTTGAAATAATTGAAAAGTGTAAAATAACATAAAAGAGCATATAATTTTTAATCCCTAAATAATATAAATAAATATATCATTTTTTGTTTTTAATTAAATTAATTTAAATTATTATATATATATATATAATTCATTAAAAAATATATTTATATATTTTATATATGTATAATATATTTTTACATATATAATATATTTATACATATATTATTACATTTTATTATATATAATTAAATATATTTTCATATTTCATTATAGTTATATATATATTATATATAAAAGTATAATGAATATGAAATAAAGGTATAATGAGTATTTTCATAAAATAATAAGGGTAAAAAAAAAAGTTCATAAGCTATAAGTTAAAAGTAACTTATCAAAATAAGTAATAAGCTATTAAATAAGTTCGTTTACCGAACATTTTTAACGAGTTTGTAAGCTAGTCAAATAAATTATAAGATAGTTAAATAAATTATAAGATATAGCTTATGATGCTTACCGAACACAGTCTTAATATTTTTTAATAAGTTAATTTTCACAATTTTTCATTATCTTTTTTTTAATTACTTTCTTTGGTACATTGCATCAAAATTTCGCATCCTGTAAGTTCCTTTTTACCGTTCCTAAGCTATTTATACCATTTCTTATGATATGTACGGTAATTGGAATTGTGGTAGGGAAAATAATCATTTTTTTTATATATATTTGGTTGTTAGAATTCTTTTATTCATGAAAAGCTATTTTATGATAATGTCCTTATAAAATAAAATAATTATATTCATACCTTATTAATTAATCATGACTTTTTATATATCTCAATATATTAAAACAATTAATGTTATTCAACCTAGAGTTGCACGGTTAAATTAAATTAAATAATGGTTAATAAAGAGTCAATCTAGTCAACATTTTTTTAAGAAAAAATATTAAAATATATAACTATAAGTTTTATTGTTGGGATAATATAAGGTGTAAACTGTATCATTTCAACTTTTGGTGAGTAGATACGGCAAATATGGTTGCCGTGCCTGTCCTCTTCGAAGCAGAGAGTTGGGTTTTGCAGGCACTTTTATATATATATATATATATATATATCCTAATATGACATTTTATTTTCTTTCTCAAATGATCAGACGTGCATGTATTTTGTTCTAACTGTGGGTGTATGCAGTAAGCATTTTCTAATAATGAAATTGTTAAAGAGTCGTGAGATAATAACTTGAATAATGAAATGCTTGATTGCAAATAAAGATGGATGTGAGTATAGAATAAGTATGTTGAAATCCATTAGGTCAATCAAGAAAAACCATTTTGGTGGGGGGAACAATTATTGGTGTTTGAAAGAAATGAGAAGTCAACGTTGAAACACTTTTTTTAATGTTTATGATATGATTCAATTTAAATCAAACTGGACAAAATCTAATGATTTTTTAGATATAATTATAATTAAAAAAAAAAAGAAGAAGAGAGAGATATACATTAGTAGAGAGTTATATTTGAAGCTGAATCCTTTGTAGTTGACAACAAAACTTAGTCTCTAGTGCAATTATAGTTATCTGTTTTGAATTAAACGAGTACAATTGAAAAAATGTGTGACTAATTATGATTTGATTTTTTTCTTCCTTCATCGTAATTATTCAATCTAAAATAAATAAATATTATTATACAAGAAGACTCTGCAATTTTAATACTAAGGCTCTATTTGATAAAATTAACTTATAAACTAACGAATAGCTTATAAACTAGCTGATAGATTATAAGCTAATTTATTGAATTATAAGTATTCGATAAAAGTAACTGTTAAAGTAACTAAAAAGTGTAAAATGACATATATTTTTTATTCTAAAATAATATAAATAAATATATTATTTTTTAATTAAATTAATTTAAATTATTATTATATAATTCATTAAAAATATATATATATTTATATATTTTATTATATTTTATATAAAAAAAATATATTTTTACATAATAATATATTTATATATTTTATTATATATAATTAAATATATTTTATATATAAATTTAATTAAATAAAATGAGTAAATAGAATATAATAAAATAAAAAATATAATAAGTATTTAAAAATAATAATAAGGACAAAATAAAAATAAAAAATTATAAATTATAAAATACTCAAATTAATTTATTATAATAAATTATAATTTATTAAAATAAATTCATTTATTAAATATTTTTAATAAATTTATAATTTAATCAAATAAATTATAAATAAACTTATAAACTATAAATTACTTTATCGAACAAAGTAAGTTTATATCCCAACGGATGAAGGGAGGGGGCAGATTGGGTGTACTTTCCCAAATTTATTGAGATAAAGCCTTTGGCATTAGAGGTAGGATCCTAGGCTTAGAGGCTTAGAGGCTTAGAGGCTTAGAGGGTGGATTCCCTGTAGCTTTCCCAACTTTTAATGGTAACCCAACTGATGCATCATTGGGGTTTCATTCTACCCACTTCCTTTAATTACTTCTTTTCCTCCTTTCCCAACATACTTTCCTTCATCTCAGTTTGGTTGCTTTCTCATTTTAAAAAGAGTAAACTTATCTTTTTTAGTCTTAAACGTGTCTTTTGATAACAATTTGAATTTTGAAATATAGTTACCCACCTTTTTAATTTTTGAATTGTGAAATTATTATATAAAGTTTAAATTTTGACTTTATTATTACAATCAATGTTATCTATTGATTTATAACATTATTAGCCATTATGATAATGATATAAATCGGCATAATATTTTAATATGTTAATATAATTAACTACTTTAATCTATCAAATTTAACGTTTTTGAACAAAATGATTCCTTTATTTATTACCTTGATGGAGATGAGGAACGAAAAAATTATATTGTATAATAATCTTAAAATTTAAGGAATAAAATACTCAATGCCTATTTTTCAAGAATCAAATTGTCAATGAAATATACTTTCAATGACAAAAAATAGGTTTGCTCTTTTAAAAATATACCATTCATTGCAAAAGCACAAATTAACAAAACAAATGCAATCTCACTTTTTATTTGTTTATTATCCGATCCATTATTTTCTTACTCTTTACACTACCATACCATATATATATATATATATATATATATATATAACTCTATATATTATGACTATGTTTGATAAAAATAATTGATAAGCTAGTTAAAAACTTAAAAACTATTTTTTAGCTTAAAACTACAAGTTGTTAAACTAATTTATTAAATTAAAAATGTTTATTAATATTAGTTATTGTATTAGTTAATAAATATAAAATGATATAAAAAGACATACTTATATGATATTTTATATAACTTTTATTTTGAGACAAAAATATATTTTTAGGTAATTATAATTTTAGCTTTTTTTGTTAATTTGAACTATTATAATATTTTGTTTAAAGATAAATTTTTATTAAAAATTAAAATAAATAGTTCAAATATTATATAATTAAAATAAATATTTAACATTTAAAAATAATATCATTTTATTATTTTATCCCAAAATGACATTACACGTATCATTTTTTATTAATAATTACATTTTATTATATAATCTAAAAATAATATAAAATAAATATATCGTCTAACTTTCTACAATAAATTAATAATATTGTGTTACGAGTGTGCAAAAAAACTTAAAAAAGAAAAAGAAATTGTGTTATGAGTTGTCAATAGGATAATGTTAAAATTTTAATAGAATAATAAAAAAAAATATAAAAACTATAAATTCTAAATTATAAACTATTCAAAATAACGTTTCATAAAAAATTATAAACTAATCAAATAAGTTTATTTGCTTATAATCACTCTCTTCAAAACAAATCTTCTGTTTTGAGGATCATGTTGGTACGAGACACGTCGAGACTCCTGCTTGCACCTCATTTTCCAAGCTGCCCTGCCCTTAGGTCTTCTCATGTAATAATTAATTATTAATGCTTTCATTTTTATTTTAATTGCTAAAGTCGTTGAATAATTTCACACATTTGTTCTAGTTTTACCTAATGTTCTCTAAAATATTTCAATTTTAATTCTTTAACTATTTTAAGAAATATACAACACAATTTTCACATCTTTTTAAATAGTTAATGAATTAATTTATAAAGTGATATGTTGAATATTTTTAAATGTAGTTACAGAATTAAAGTCTATATATTATAAATTTCTTAAATAATAGCAATTTCATATAGTTTTTATATATTAAACTAATATTTAATTTTTAATAAAATTCAAATGTTTCGAAATTATAATACTCACATAAAGAACATTACATAAAAATTGAAACAAAAGTGTTTGGATTGTTTAATGAAATATTAATAGTTTAAATCAAAATCAAAATATAAGTAATTAACTATTATGTCAAAATTTAAGGTGATCATTTAGTAGTTGTCTCCATCCAATAAATGCTATCTTAGATAGGGTATAGGTAAGGTGTAAAATTAACACAATTGACTTAATTTTGTTGGCTATGATACATAAAAACTTATTCACATAATTCATTATATTACATTTAAAAATAAATGAAATTACATAATAAAGGTAAATAAAAAAATTAACGTAAAATTCACATTCCTTTTTAGTGAATACAAATCTAAAAGTAATTTTAATAAACAACATTAAATCAATGTCAATTTTTTATAATCATACAAATTCATTTAATTTTAACTAAAATTAAATTAATTCAAAATAAAAATTTTCCAACTCTAATTCAGACTTAGTTTGTGATGGAATTTATTATTATAAAATATGAAGAAAAAAACTGTTTTTGACCCATCATTGTACCATAGGTATATATCCACCTAAATACAATGATTATTTTCATTAACCTCTCTTTATATATATTACCATTGCCTTTAATATGTGGCTTTTATATTGTTTTAATCCATTCATTACCTCAAATGAGTATCAAAAGCCTTTTTTCTCACATCAATGTGGCCGCTAGATCATTTTAGAAGGAACACTATACATATGCGTCTTTGTATAATTGAGAGTGTAATAGAGAAAATATGAGATATAGACTGTGAAAAAAATGTGGGATATATTATTACTTGTGTGTTTTGTAGGTAGAGAAGGAGTGAGAAATAAAATCATGTCTATATTCTTTATACAAGGATTGTAGACCAAATAGACAATTTTGAACTGTTAAATATTGGATGTAATATATCTGTGTATCCCTGCACTAAGTGATATGACAAAATCAATTCGTGAAACACATGAAATTACCTTAAAAAAAGACGAGATATTCAAAACTCAACACAATAGTAGATAATTTATATTTTTTATGCTAATCTTCAATTTTTTCTATTTTATATTTATTTTTATTTTTTCAAGTTGTTGCTTCATCAGTTTATTCCCTCCAACTTGAAGGTCAAGCTCAGCTTGAATAAAATTGAACATGATAGTACTCTTTTTAAAGGAAAGTGAACTGAGGAGGTAATTGAGGTACTGAAGTGCGAGTAATTAGTTTGAGAGTGTAGCACAGTCAGTAGTAAAAAGTTAGTAGGGAGGATGAAGCTGTGGAAGAGGGAAGAGGTCATTGTCCTTGAAATTAAGGTATTCAAAAAGGTTCAGAGGTGGTGGTGGTGTGTGTATTTGTGTTGTGTAGCACTACATAGAATTGGTGTATTATTATTAATATTATTGTTTTAGTAATGTGAAGTATATATAGTGGGGGACTGAGTTAATAATGGGGATTGAAAAGAGGAGATGTGGGTGAGTGTGAAAGAGGATGTGAGTAGGGCATAGAATATTATAAGGCAGATATGAAAGCAACGTGTGATAAGTGACGATACGCAGAGATAGAGAGGAGAGGATGGCCATTTGCCTGATGCCTGATGGGGGTAATGAATAGCTACAGTGCAATTTACTACATAATTTTTGTCCATAATTTTTTTAAGCTTTCATTTCATTCTATTTTATAATTTCACAAAACTATTATTAATTTTATTAAACTTTCACTTATATTTTAATTATAATTTAATATTTTTAATTAGTTTTGATTATACTTCTTAGTCCTAATTTAACGGTAGATGTTAACATAGCATCTCATCTTACACATGTTAGTACCTATTAATTTACCTTAATTTTGTCACATGGGTTAGAACTAATAATAACTAAAATAATTAGACATGATATGAAGTAAAATAATCAGATATATAATAAAATAATGATTATTTTATTAATTATTAGTTTCAATTTCACGTGGCAAAGCCAAGGTGAAATAGTAGCTGTTACTGTGTACAAGATGGGACTTGCGTCAACATCTGCTATTAAATATTTGGACATCGTTGGGCTTAAGGAGTATAATCAAAACTAATTGAAAATATATTAGTTATAATGGACACAAAATAAAGTTCTAGATTATAATTAAAATATGAGTCAAAGTTCAATGACATAAATAGTATTTTTGCATTTATAATTGTACATTTTGAAAATTATCCTCAATTCTCATTCACAGCTATTATATATATGGTAAATCTTTTTCTTTTATTTTACTTGCTATAGTAAATAAAGTTAACTTCTTTGATTGAGCCATTGAGCTCCAACTAATATAATCAGAGCTAAATTAAACTACAAAAGTGTAAAACATTTTTAATATTGATTTTTTTTATTTACAAAACTTAAACATAAAACTTCAAAAAAATAAATATCAAACCACACAATTCAATTAACGCTGATAAAATAAATCAAACTTTTGACTATTAGACATTGATCATTCATTCAATCCCAAAGATGAAATTATTTAATTATTTTTCTTGTCATATTTAAAATAAAATAATAGATCAATTATCTAATAGTGAAGTCCAATTTTTTAAAATAAAATGAAATATATTTTTAGTGTGATTTGTTCTTATTCTTTTATTATATAGTACTACAGTTATAATTTTATTATTTAATTTTAGATAAAATTAGATATGATTTTATTATGTAGTGCTGCTGTGTCTACATACAGAGACATGAAAAAACCAATGAGCTTCTTACTGGCATTTTGGCAGATTAATTTAATCGTATCATCTGAGTTGCTTATGTAGTGTACAAGGGAGGCAAATAATATTAGTAGCTTCCTTTAATTCTCTCACTACCACTTCATGGTCATTTTTTTTTTCTTTTCTTTTTTAATCAGTCCCTGCTTAACTATTTAAAAATAAATAAATAAACCGGCAGTCATTATTGATAGTGGCAATAGAATTGTAAATTCATTGTACTTCTACCACAATTTTAAAAAGAAAACAAAATCAAAACTCTACTTATTCACTTGTGGACCACTGCACAATTGAACAAATTCTAGGGAAAGAGATTGAGAGAGGGATAAGTGATGATATTTATTAATAATGATTTATGCATCCTATCAAAATCATCGCTGTAAATGATTGCAAGTGGTTGCTAAAACAGAATATCATCATTTGCTGCTGCAATCATCTCCTTCATTTGCATAGGGATTTCAATTCACTTCTGAATTGCTGACATCCAAATTATACAATTAATCATCACTAACTTGCCACCAAATCTACCTTCTATCTTTCTTTTCTTTTCTTTTTTATTTTTTTTGTAAACAATGAGTTTAAAGAGAGTTCAAAATTGCAGTGGGTACATGAATATTACTTTAATAAAAAAGTGTCAACAATAATTTTAAATATTTCAAAGTAGTACAGAGAATTGTGTCATCAAACAAAGAACCTTAGCAATAACATATTAAAAAAAAAAAAGAACAAAGATTCTCACAGACCAAATTTGTAAGAGTAAAATGTGATCCATATACAGCAAATATTGATCAAATGAAATACCAACATTATCTTTGGGTCAACTAGCAGAGATGAAAAATATAGGGAGGGACAAGTTGGACATTAAAATTCAAATAACATGAAATAAGTGCATAATGTAAGTAACGCACAAACACTGAATATTAAACTTTGATAATAAAGATATGAAAAAATTTGTATGAGTTATTACATTTTATTTTTTAGTATTTTTTTAATTTTAAAAAGTAAATTATAGTAACTTCTCATTATATCTGATTAAATTATATTAATCACTTTTCTTATTTTAAATATTATATTTAATTTACTTGATTTGTTAATACAAATGGCAGTAAGTCATTTTCTAATATACTTTTTATCAAATATAAAAAACTGCAACAAATAATAGATGTAGTCTTATTGATGCTAAGTTCTAATTTAAAATTGTGGATTTTATTGTTCATATGATAATGGAAATTGTTTATTTTTCGAAGGAATGTATATTATATTGAAAATTGATTTTAATGACAAAAATTTAAATTAAAATCGAATTAAAAGTAATATTTGAAAAAAAATAAAAATATCAAATGTAATTTAATCAAATTAAAAAAATAACTATAGTTTATCAAAAGAATAAAGTTAAAAATAAATAACATACATAAAAATATAATTTAAGGATCAAGGACTATTAAAGGTTTGTCTAAGTTATATAGTATTTAATAATTAGTTAATTTTTTCAAACTCATCATATATAATAAATGCTTGAACTTTTTTCTAATATGACAAGTTTATCATTAAAACAATAGTTTTTAAAACTTTAAAATATTGACTCCAATAAAAATTAATTCAAATAAAATTCAATAACATATTATTATTATTAGTATTAATAAACTTGTAATAATAAATATTTGTATGTATTTGGAAATCCAACCCACCTCTTTCTGTCATGTTTTTAATTGAAAAAAACCCTCGTTTGGTTAAGTCTTGTTCAGTTTTAAACGCTCGTACGAATACGACACCCACTCCTTGTATGTAATGTTTATTATTCAACCTCCCTTTTAACGTTGCTGTGTAGTTGTGTTTTTCTTTAACCTAGCCTTTAAGTGATTGTATCATATTTTAATCTCTTTTCTTGTGCATACTGATGATAGATATTTAGAGACTCTAATTTTTATTTAATTATAATTTTAATTATATTTAAATTAAATTATAACTAAAATTTATATTTAACTATAATTTTAAGTGTAATTAAATAAATAAAATTATAACCAACAAATAACTAAAAGCTCTAAATAAATGTAGTGGATCATGATCTTCTTCCCCTTCGCCCACCAACGCACCTTCTCTATAAATATCCCCTCATCTCTCCTCCTTTTCTTCCTCTCTCATCTTGTCTTCTTTCTATTCTCTTTTCCTTTCTTCCTTCCTTCTCTGTCTTTCCCTTATATACCTCCTTTCTTTCTGAAACTGCTCCTTCTCCACA
Organism: Biancaea sappan; assembly: GCA_037074585.1. Taxonomy (NCBI): domain Eukaryota; kingdom Viridiplantae; phylum Streptophyta; class Magnoliopsida; order Fabales; family Fabaceae; genus Biancaea; species Biancaea sappan. The sequence goes on from CM073500.1 coordinate 28,793,646, forward strand.
GAAATCTGCCGCCTTTCCTGCTCCTCTTTACCCAACACACCACACAATGTCTGCTTACACTGACGACGATCCCCGTCTTCTTGGCATCAAAACTAAGATTCGTGTCGTCCCCAATTTCCCCAAACCTGGTTTGTTTCTTCTTTCTTCTTTGTCCTTTACTTTTCCTCTCGCCCCTTTTCTCCACCAGCTTCGCGTGAGAATGTGGGAAGACAAATCAGTGTTATAACCATTTTGTTTCAGACACACAAAGGATAGGACTATATGAGCTTCAATTTTCCTACTCTCCTTCTTTGTCCATATTCTTTTTTTTTTTTTCCCAAATCTATTTTTTCTTCAATTTCCTTCCGAAAAAGAAACGCCCTCTGTCTACAGTCCGCTTCAGGCTTTGAATTCTTTGGCTTTTCTTTTGTATTTCAATTTCTGAACTTGTGTTGGAGGAAAATCGCTTGTCAGTTTTCTTAGTTAGCTTACTAATGGCTACAATGGCAGGTATCATGTTCCAAGACATTACTACTCTCTTGCTCGATCCCAAAGCTTTCAAGGACACCGTCGACTTGTTCGTGGAGCGATACAAAGGCAAAAATATTTCTGTCGTTGCAGGTAAAATGGGGTTAAAAAAAGATGGCTTTTTGGGATAAAAATGTTGAATCCTGAATGAAGGAATTGATTTAAAACTTTTAAGGGAGGGGTTCCCACTGTGGTTAGCTTGTAGCAAGGCGTGAGTATGCAGAAACGCTGTTTGTTGCATAAGTTTCTGGTTGTCTTTTTGGATGCTTTAAAGGACATAAGATGAAACGGAAGGGAGTAATGAGTGTGGGTTTTGGTGTTGGGGAGTGATTTTTTGTTTGACTATGCGTTATGGTTAGTGGGTTGTGCCATTGATTGCTTTCTGAAGTTTTGTTGAGCGGGCCTCATTCATTTGGTTGCTCGTGGGCATGTGCCACTGCTCGGACCCAATTTGCATGGATGACGATTGGTGATGGGTGCCAACTTGTGCAAACTGGACCCACATGACGCCACTCTCAACTGACCTCATTTTATTTTGCTATTGCTTCATCATGCTTGTGGGTTCCCACCTTCCACTGTTGACTCGCTTCCTTCTTCAATGTCCTGTATTTTCTTTTTGTCTTTCCCTCGTTCTTCCAAGCTCCGTAAATTTCTGTTCAGAAAAATTCAATGTCATTGGCATTTAGCAGCGCCATATCACCAACTGTTAGGACTATGGCAATGTGCTTTCGGGCTCTTTTTGGGATTTCGATCCTCACCATTTTCGGTGGGAAATAGAGAGCATGTGGTTTGACTAATTTTTTTTTTTTTAAAGACTTCAATCATGTTCAGAACGGACACTTACAAAGGACGAAATGTACTCTCCATTTATCTCAAAAAATGGAGAGAATCCAAACCTTTCTTTTCGAAAGTGGCTGAAATTTTGACGTCACTAAACTTAGCTGATTACCTACTGATTCAAGGGCTGATCTTGGTACTGAAAAATTTAGTATTACTTTCGTTCATATTTATCACGTAATTTATTATGATTTTTTTTTTGGATAAAAGTCAAGTAAATTATGATGTAATTGGATACTAAGTTTTAGGCGAGAATTGCTTATTGTCAAAATTAAAATAGGGATAGGAAGTATAGTAATTGTTTCCTTGATTCTGGTGCTTCTGTTTTTTGGATTTGTAAAATGGATTGTTTTTATTCCAACAGGGTTATGATGGATTATGACCATTTTAAATCACCTCATTTCAGTCATCAAAAATATGCACTTAACGTCTTTACATGTCATGTCCTGTAATTCTGAGACAGGATCAGGGATAATTTATATACGCTTCTGATGATGGTTGGCATTATCTCTTTCATGGTTAACATATTACTAAATAAGTACATAACATAGTGCTGGTTGGAACATTCAACGCCAGCTCCGATTCTTGCTTCTTGTCTGCCCAAATGGCTTCGTGTCTTACCCATTACAAATTATTAGTCTTGATCTGCGTCCTCAGATTTTTGCGGTTTGATGTTTCTGTGAGTTTCTTGCTTTGCTTCCTCTGAGTTGTTTAATGTGTCCCATGCAATTTGGGGCGTATCGTTTGATGACTAAATTGGGTTTGATCATAAGAGTTTGCTTGCAATCTGACGACAATTACATGGAATGCTCTCTTTTACTTTGTAACTGTTTTGTCCTCCTAGAAAGATTTGGGGTCAATGGTGAAAAGAATCTTCTGCTGTGCGCGTATAAGAAAAATTAAGTAGTTAATTTCATTTGCACTTTTCATTTATTTTTGGTAAAGTAAAATAGCAATACCGGTGCATATTTTCTGTATAACCGTGGGTTCTGAAAAGTAAGTTCCTTTTTCCTTTTGCAGGAGTTGAAGCTCGGGGTTTTATATTTGGCCCTCCTATTGCACTGGCAATAGGAGCGAAGTTTGTACCTTTGAGAAAACCAAAGAAGTTGCCTGGTAACTTTTGGCCTTTCTTTTTAATCCATTTCTTGTTTTCCCATATAGCATCTTAGATGCTCTATTTTCCTATTAACATTGCTCAGTTCATTTGTTTCATTATCATTTGAATCACTTGCTTGTGTGTGGGGAACAGTTTTAATAGATTGATTCCTGTCTGTCTCAATTTTGTGAAACTAGTTGTAATACATATATAGAATTGTTCAGTTTGTGGTGTCTAAACCTGTTACCCCATAACTTGAACCATAGGCTAAACCTATTGATATGGGGGAAAATCATTGACTAATTCCAAGTCTGATAAATGGTGGATGGGCACCATTTAGCCTCCATGCCAGAGATTTTTCTTTTTGTTACATAAGAGATGCATGCCTCGAGGAAGTAGGGAAAGGGCAAGGGGTAGGGATGGAATCTAAGAACATGAAGTTCATCTCAATCTTAAGGACCGAGACTGGTCTCATTTAAGCCATCAGTTCATAGGTTAGTGTGTGATTTTTATTTATAGGAAAGAAGGTTTTGAATATCATAAAGAATTGCTTCAGTGAACGGACATTTTAATAATGTTGTTGTATGAGGCCCAGGATCGATGCCGAGGCTTTGTCACTACCCGTATTTTGATATGAGTTTGAATATCTCAACTGTAATGGTACGTCTCCAACATAAGAATATGACAAATTTGTCTGCAATATTGGTCTTGTTTCTTAGTTATTCATTTATTTTGGGTTTGTCAAGGTTGAAGTTTTGATTGAGATTTGAGATTGTCGCTATATATAACATACCCTTTTCTCAATTTGTAATAACAGAATGTTTTGGTCAAATGTCAGGCAAAGTTATTTCTCAAGAGTATGTATTGGAATACGGAAGGGACTGTCTGGAGATGCATGTTGGAGCTGTTGAGCCTGGTGAGCGTGCTCTTGTTGTTGATGATTTGATCGCTACTGGTGGAACTCTCTGTGCAGCCATGGACTTACTAGGTAAGCTCCTTTGCAAATTCTACATGATGCTGCTCCAGTTACATTCCGCTGAAGCAAATGACCTCGGCTCTCATGGGCAGAACTGTGTATGCTTTTGTTTTCCAAACTTGCATGTAGTCTGGTAATGCTTAGGACATTGTGCTTTTTGTTGGTTTCAGAACGTGTTGGAGCGGAAGTAGTTGAATGTGCATGTGTAATTGAAGTACCGCAATTAAAGGTACGTAATTGTGGTTTCCAAGTGTGTCTGCTTCTGCTATTTCATAGTGGAGTGTCTCTATGAAGGTCTGGTATGGTGGCTGGTGCAACTCCTGTCTGCAACTGTAATGTTTATGTTAATGATGAGTGTGGATGTGACAGGGTCGTGAACGGTTGAATGGGAAGCCCTTGTATGTGTTGGTGGAGTATTGCTAGTGATGTGGAGACATTACAAGAATATGGTTGAAGCATGAGGGAGAGTGGATTAAGGGAATGCAATGCTGCTTCCCATTTGGATTCAGCAGAGAGACTTTGAAGGGGTTGGAGAATGGGACACCAATGCTTTGCCACGAGTAGCACACAGTTTTTGATATCCCAGCAAGGCTATGTCTGGGCCAATTCTGTGTAGTAGAATTGATTATTTTGAAATGAATGAACTTGTATAACCCAGCCTTTCGGCTTTGTTAAGGCAAATGATATTCATATTTGGGACCCCCACCCAAAAGCAGATCAAGACTCGAGAGGAAAGAAACATAACCAGGCAGGTGCATCCCCGTCAAACACAATGACTTTGTTTCTTCTTTAGTCGTTGATTTCTGTTTTCCTCATTACGCAACTCAAAAAAGTTCATAACCCTCCTTGCGTAACTTGCGCTATACTTACTTTGCTTCCCCCCATTTTCTCCATTTTTTTTCAGCTGTTCAACTTTGTGGGACCCCTCTTTTCTTTTCGACCGAATCTAATTCCTTTCTTTTTCTTTAGCATTCTATTCGGCAAAACATGAGTGCATATATATAAAAGACAAACTTGACTATGTCTGAAATATAATGCCATACATTGCGTGCCAGACATCTTAGTATCCCACTGTACCGCAGTTCATATGAGAATGCATCTATGAATCACCTGATTTCTTTTAGCTTCCAAAACCAATTGAACGATAGTGATTTTAATCAGCATCTATCCGAAACCCATTTTCTCAGATCTGGATCCTCTGTAATGTTGCATAAATGCAATACTTTTAGCAATAAAAAATATTGCAGATCACCTACCTCCAATTTTCTCGCACTAGCACAAAACATACGAACCAAACAGAAATGCACTGGAAAAACTGGCGATGATAAAATGCAAGCGAAAGATTCAAGACCTCAACTTCCAATCACCTCCACCAATAAAAATAATCACATGGAGAAAAAACAAAAAAAGGGTAAAAGTAAATCAATGTCCGTTTCAATTTTTACAATTTATAGATTATAAGAAAACAGGGCAATACGGCACGCGAATCAAACACGAACAACTCGCCGTTGTCCCCACTCACCGACTCCACCCCCACTCGCCCATCCAACAACGAGTCCATGAACCCTATTTGCTTCGAGACCCGACCCGCAATGACCCGGCACACCATCATGGCTCTTCTCCCCCGCCCTCCCCCGCCGCTTTCATGGGCCTCTCCGCTGCCGGAGAAAGTCCGGATCGCCGAACCCTTTCCCCCTGAGAACAACCACGCACAAGCGCCTCCTCCGCCACCGGCATCGTAGGGCCCACCACTCGACGTGGGCCCTAAACATTGAAACCGCATTACCTCATTCCCATCCGCCACGCACCGCGCATTCTCCTCCCAATCACTCCTCTGGGTCGGACCGCCTGAGCCGGCTCCACCCTTAACCGTTTCGCGGTATTCTTCGAACCGGGAGACCGTTTTGGCAGTATTAATAACCTTGAAAATCATCTCGATTTGACCCGTGAAGGGCTTGGGACCCCAGCTAGTATGGAAGATAATCTCCACAACATTACGCGACGGATGTCCGTCGGGAAGCTCCGTGAGGGACGGAAGAATCGGGTCTGGCGCATGGGTTGGCCGGGTCGAGACGCTGCTACGTGAGCGGTTTATGGTTGTGGAGTTGGAAGGGCCTTCGGGTTTGGTGGTTCGAGGGTATTTTGAGCTGGGATGTTTCTCCAAGTGTGGCTTCGATTTTCTGGGCTTAGGCCTCGTAGTTTCTATCACGTCTTTGATGTTTTGCACGCTCTTTTTGCAACTCGTACTGGGTATAAGGATTTTCGGGTTTGGGTGGTAAACGTCTTCGAATGCTCTCGACTTACAGTGCAACGATTTCACCCACCCACTCGCCATTAAATCAACCTCCTCTCCAGATTCTGCTAGTTGAGTTTCTCTTTCTTTTGCGCTCTCTCTCTCTCTCTCTCTCTATAGAGTCTGGACTTTTTGTAGCTCTTGGTGTTGTTTGTTGGAAGTTCTCATGTTGGGGTGGAGAAGAAAGGAAACGAGATAAAGAATGAGAGTGGAAGAGAGATGGCACGATTTATCAGATGATAAATGTATTTACTGCCAACTGACTACGAAATTACGGTCTTGCCCTTCTGGAGATTTTGGAATTACCCACGTGGACTCTGTCTGGTTCCTCGTGGAAGGGAAGCGTGCTCCGAGAGAAACAAATTCCATTCATTTTAAGAAAACAAAATATCATCAACACGATGGGGCTTCAATTCCCTCTGCAACAGCACTGCGGATTCATTTCAATCCACACGATTAGCTTTATCGCACGGCCCTGATGCAATTAAGTTGATGTAACTCCTACTCGAGTCTGTTAATCTTAAGATCGAAACTGTCAATAGTATTTTAATTATGGAAGAGAAAGGTTTTAAACGCAATAAATGGCTTTGAATTAGGGGTTTTAAATAATATTGAATGTAGCCTCATAACCAAAACCGCATCCCTAGCTAGCTAGTTTGGCAGTGGCGTTAGCACGAGGGAAGGGAAGGGGTCTTGCATTAGACTAGTCTCGTGACAGAATTTGGTGAGAAAAGAAATTTGTGGTTGAATAAATCGGATTCCTCCTTGTCTCTTTCCAAAAATGCCCGACCCTCCACGCAATATTTCTTGGTCCGTCTAGGCATTTTCAACTCTTGATTTCTCGTAATTTTTAATTTTCGTAAAAAATTATTTTCTCATATTCACTTGAATGAATAGTGAGGAGATATTGATATGCAATTTCATGGCGTGTGTTTTGATGATATAATATTTGGAGAGAGGAACAATGTGAGTTAGTGAATAGGCAATGAAGTGAGGTCATTTTCTAATATTTAATGATATGCAACTCTAATGTTGATGCTGCTTGAAATCAAAGCAAACGGTTAGTAATGTGCAGGGACAGGGAGGGTTGCCCCGTGAGGCTGAGGTTTCAATGAAACAGTATAGTCAGAAACCCTTTGACCCCATATTTTGCCTCCACTCTTTTTCCCTGCACCATTTCACTCTCATCTTCAACTTCACCCTCTCTCCTAATTATTAATTACCAATGGCAACAGTGACGTATATTTTGGATATTCCATACCACTTGTTTGAAAAAAGTATATTTAATATTTATTAAATATCGAATAATAAAAAATAAATATTCATTTTATATTGAAAGGATATAAATATTCATTTCAAATATCTTATATTCCTCTAATGTAAATAAAAGAAAAGACTTATGTAAAGTTTCATATAATTTTGCTATTTGATTCTTGACTAAAGAAGAACATATGAAAAAAAAATCCTTGAAAAATAATTTTTTTAAAAACTATACATTTATCATATTTTCATTAACGAATTATATATTTGTCATATTAATTTTATAATAAATATATAAAAAATTATACTTCAAATGTTTTTCTTATAAATAAATAAATACTAGATAATGAGTATGTGCGTACCGAATGAAATATTTATTGTACTACTGTAGTACTAAAAAATTCAATGCTACCTCCTTTCATATTTTGAAAAGTAAGTGATTTTTGCCTAAAATATAATATTCAACTCAACTATAATTTAAAATGAAATTATGTGAATTTTATTTTTAAAAAAATCACAGTAAATGAATGAAAGTAACCTTGAATTATTTAGTACTATATGAATACCGAAATTAGGCTCGTACAAAATTACCAACTTAAGGTAACCAATATCTTTTTTGCAACACTTTTCTTAATACTTTACTTATTTCAGATATTCTAGATATTTAATATTTTGGCGATGATAACTTTCTTTTTTTTTTCCAATTCAAATAGAGTGCAGATGTTGAATATTTTAAAAGATAAGTTTATAAAAAACTTAACATCTTAAAAAATTAAGTATTTATACTGTTAAATCATCTCTAAATTTATGTAAATTATTTTTTTATTACTATATACACAAATTTTAAAATAATTTAAAGGTAAAAGTACTTAACTTCTCAAAATTTGCCTCTCCCAGATTTTAATAACGTTTCCTCATTTCATATGGATACACATGATAGATGGTGAGAGAAAAATAAAAACAAGCACTTTTTTCTCATATCGAATCCGAACTCAGAAGATAAGGGTAAATTGGTAATTGCAGCGGTGACCAGGGCTGTAGCTTCCTGCTTTGTTTTGCTTTCCAAATCTCTTTCTACCAAACAAAAAAGCAAAGGAGGGTAGAGAGAATCTTTCATGGGAGTTTGAAGTGGAACAACAGTTGGGGAATAGAAGAATAGGAAGAGAATGGAAACTGGCAGAGATGATAAATAAATAACAAGGCATCCAAATAAAGCACTGAAATTTAAACCAGTAAAACGACATGTTTTCTCCCACTTCCCTCTACGGCTCATATTTTTAATTGGACTACCAAATGCCTCCTGCGTATTGTTTATGCAATCCCTCCAAGGAGGCTACTCTAGTTGTTAAGTCGCTGTATATAAAGTAGAAGGGACTCTCATCGGGACGATGGCTTCTAATTCCATTCAAAGCAGACAATTACCTTGAGATATTCAAACTAATATATAATATTTATGGCGTAATAATTGCATTCAAGCAGGGAATGGTAAGGATTTGCGCCTGAACTTGGAAAACCAAAACCCCAGGAGCATGCATGGAGCTAGGGTGTGAAATTTCAAAATGAGGCTAAAATTTTGGTAGAGGTGAGAGTAATTAATGAAAAGAAGTGCAAAAAGTAAAAATGTTGAAAGTGGTGGTCGTTGGGTAGGGTACGTGGGAGTGAAGAATTAAGTTGGGAGAGCCAAATTTTGCCAGCCTTTGCTCTCACGCCTGCATTCTCCATTGGAGAATCCCCAGGAATTGTGTACCTGTGGGCGTGCTTTTCTTCCTCAACAATGTATGTTCGAAAAATAATTAAAAAAATTTAAGTTTAGATAAATTATAATTTATAAAACTAATTTTGAAAAAATTTAAATTTGACTAAATCATGATTTATAAGAAATATAACAACTTGAAACTTTTATTAAAATTATAGTTTAAAAGTAAAATTATGTTAATATAAAGAATTTTAAATATATTATTTTGTATTAAAATTATGTTAATACAATTTAAACTATAATTTATAACACTAAAATGTGTATACTCTTTTTAATTTTCTTTATTGCTAATACTAATGCTATTAACCAGACCAACTATTGAATTAATAAAAGCATTATTTCAAAAGTTAATGATTTTATCGTGGCCATCCTTATTATTATTGTGTATTAATATTGTTGTTAACATCCAAATTTTTTGGATTGATTTGACTAGTGTTATGCCTCCTCAGTTTTTAGAGCTATTTTGGACAATACGGTTTGCTAATTTTTAATTAAACCGGTTGGTTTGGTTTAGACCAACTTTAATACTATCTATTTGTTAAAATAAATTACTTATTTAATTTTTAAAAAATTACAATTTTTTTTAATTTTTAAAAATTAAATATTTTAATTTAATTTTTAAAAGATTACATTGTTTTAAATTAGTCAATTTTGTTATCAAATTACAAAATCAACTATGAGTTATTAAATTGAAATAAATATAATTTTTTAAAAATTAAAATAAAATTTTTGATTTTTTAATATCTAAATTAAGAGTATCATAATTTTTGGAAATGATGAATCCGTACAAACATTCAAAGCTTGTGAGAGAAAGAAATTAAAGAACTTAATGAACGATAGAGAAAAGAGCATGAGTTGGTATACTGCCAGTGGGACACTAAATTGATGACCTCGGTAAAAGGTTGGACTAGAAACAAAATCCTGGATGGTATTTTGTGAATGGTTCCACTGAATGGTGTTTCAACTTTATTTAAAAAGCTTTGAAGAATGAGATTCAAAATTTGGAGTGACAATTAATTACTAGTGGAAAGGGCAATGAGAGAGCAACCAAATCTAACCTGAAGAAAAAGCTTGTCTTTTGTTCAAAGAAAATGGGGGATCATTATCTTGCTTGCTAATCCTATGGTCTAGTTAAAAGCAGGTTTTGCTAATGGACAAGCCATCTGTGTAGTCATTGTTGATGATGATGCCCTTCACTCATCCCTAATTTATGCATAAAATCGTAAAAGCGAGGAGCAAAATTCAGCACAACCAACATCAAGTGTTTTGACTGATTATATATATAAACTTTGAACAAATAATTAATAAAGAACATTCAAATAGAAGTATAGATAAATGAAGATCATAGACATGAAAGATGAGTGATGTGTTTGGGAGTGAAATGATTGGCAATAATTGAAGACGTGAGCAATTTGGTTATGGAAATTATTTAATTTAAAGGGAGTATTGAAATGGGGAGTAATTTTCGGACGCTTTTCCTAAACTAGTGTCTCCTGCACTACCTTAGATCTTCCTTAATTTGTTGTGGCAGATGGGACCCACGCATCCTCTTTTTTGTGCCACGTCTGCGGATCTTTAGACGCATATACTTTTGGCCGCTTGATGCAAAATGGATGTTTATGACTTCTGCCTTACAATCCAATCATCCACGTCATAGGTGAGACATGGGTGCAAATAGTGTCAATAATAATATCTTTGGTACTTTGTGAGAGAAAGGAAAAGAGAATAAAAAATATAATATTTTACTAAAATGTCTTAACATTAAAATAATATAAAAAATAAGTTTATTATTTTTTAAAAGGATAATTTAGATAATTTCTTACTATCTTTCTTTTTACTTTGTTAATTTAAATGTCTCTTGATTACCTACCAAACATGTTGTAGGGTACTTTAAAAATACATGGCGAATTTGGTCAATGATTCTAACTCCATTTTTAAAATAAAAGTTTTAAATTCTGCCTATTCAAAATTTTTAGGATTTAGAGTGTTTTTGAGATCTCGGTGGATTAAACGTGAATGTGATAAATTAGATTTAATTAAACGTAGTTGAAAAAAAATAAGTTTGGATGAATTTGATTTATGTTTGGGAGACATTTGAGCAAACATGGTTTGAGGTATTGAAACTTGGTTTGGGATAAAACATGATGTTTTGATGTTGAATTACAAACGTAGTTTCAGGATGTATAATTATTAGAAAGGGCATGAATTTTTTATTTAATTTTTTGATGTATCATTATTATTTATTGTCATTTATTTAAAAGAAACTTAATTTTTTTGTTTATTTGTCTAATATTATAAATTAATCACTAATGACTTATTTTTAATTAATAAATTTATTTTTTTATTTTGTAATTACTAATTAAAAATTTAATTAATCAATAATTTCTCACAATAAATTAAAGATCTTTAATTAAATTTCAAAATATTTTTCTTCTATATTAAATTAATTTTACCTCTAACTAAATTTCAATACAATTTTTTTCTTCTCTATTAAATTCATTTTATGTCAATTAAAACTTAAAGATTCATTCTCATAATAAAAGGAATTGTGTTCTTAATTGTATAATTTTATAATTAAATTAATTCTTTAATTAGTTAACTAAAATAATTAGGATGTTTAATTGTGTAAATTAAGTTTTTAAAGTAATCATATAAATTATGATATAATTAAGTTTAATTGTATAAATTATGTTTATTCTCGTAATAAAAGAAATTATGTCATTACTAATAACTTTTAAAATTTGGTAAATCCCATCAAATCCTAATTAAAATTCCATTTATATTAAATTTGGACATTTTTAGAAATTTTACTCTCTCCCTCCAACTTCTCATATTATTCACTTAGATCCTTGGTAATAATTTTTCCTTCATCTTTTTCATGTTCTAAGATCACATTTAGTTTTATCTAGATCCATAGGTCACAAATATATTTTGTTCTAAAATTATAACTACTCCTACGAACTTTTGATTTTATTCAATGAGGTCCTTGGTAATAATTTTTCCTTTATCTTTTTCATATTCTAAGACCACATTTAGTTTCATCTAGGTCCATAGGTCACAAATATATTTTGTTCTAAAATTATAGCTACTCCTACAAACTTTTGATTTTATTCACTTAGGTCCTTGGTAATAATTTTTCCTTTATCTTTTTCATGTTATAAGACCACATTTAGTTTCATCTAGGTCTATAGGTCACAAATATATTTTTTTCAAAAATTATAGCTACTCCTACAAACTTTTAATTTTATTCACTTTGGTCTCTGTCATGCATGCACACGTCTAATTCATTTTTTTTCTTCCAAACTAGCCCAGAATTTTATCTTGAATGTTTTTAGGACATTTATGGTCATCCCCAACCAATTTTCAGATCTCTCCCTCTTCAGTTCTCGCCCATCAACGGTCTTGCATACTCTCTTCCAGCTCCCCTATTTTTTTTTGTTCTTAAGCAAGGGAGAGACGCATACAGAAAATAACAATAGACAGAGGGGGAAGGTTCTTCAGGAAAATATATACTGAGGGGCAGAATAATATAACGACGAAGGTGACGGAGCAAAGAGAAGCACGATCCAGTTGCAGCGGGAAGAACATACAACAAAGCACGGTCACCCAGTAGAGTAAGAATGAACCATTTTTTTTTTAAATATACACCAAAAACACACTGGGAGAAGCAAGACAAATATATTGAGGGGCCAAATTGAATCGGTCACAAAGCAGAGTGAAATTGAATATAAAAAGTCAACCCCACCCATGTTTCATTGTAGGCAAAAGCAACAAAATGGTGTAGTGACTTTACTGTGGTTTGCAGAGCCCTCAACCAAGTTTGAAGCTAACTACGTTTGCGTGTTCTTCTTCCCAAATATCCAAGATTCAAGCAAACAGAGGTTGGAAGCATGGTAAACACAGGTACAGTAAAATTAACGCGCAAACAAACATGCACTTAAGTGAATTGTTGTTGGCTAGTTTTGTTAGACTTTTTAAAAGTATTTTTTAAAAGATTTAAGTATTTTTTTTAAAAAATATTGGCTGTTGTGGAGTTTTGTTTTTTTAAATAAAACATGCTTGACACATTATTTTTTAAAAATATGTTTTAAAAATAGGAAAACCAAAACATGTTTTCTTGTTTTTAAGACACTAATCAAAAAATAACCAAAAAATATTATGACAATATGATAATGGAAAAAACTTATATGTAGTTTTTTGTATATTTGTTATTAAATTCTTCAATTAAAATAAGACAAATACATATTTCTCTAGTTAAAACAGGACAAGTGTAAAATCTTTTAAAAATAATTTTATATTCATTTTACATTTCAACATTAAATGATTGGTTTTTTAAAGATATTTTTACGTATGTTTTATTTTCGTGAAGAGTTTAATAACAAAAATATAAAGAACTTTATATTAGTCTTTCACCATAAACAACTATGTCAAAAAAAATGTATTTAGTAGTGATTTTAAACGTTACTAAAATATAAAAAAAATATTTCTAACAAATAGTGCGGTAGTTATGATTGGCCATAATTGTAAAGACCTGTATTTTTTTTTTAATCCAATCTTTGTGAACTTGTTGCTATTGATATCAATCTTTTTTTATAGAAATTTTTTAAAATAATTTGCGTTTATCTTATTAAAATAAAAATTATTTTAAAAATTATTGTGTAAAAACATTCTTAATAATTAATGTATTTAGATAATAGATTTAACTAATTCATTAAAATATAGCATAGACTGTGATAATTAATATATTTAACTAGTATTTATTTTTATTCATTTTTAAAATATCGTTATTAATTATTTTATTATATTAAATTTACCATGAAATTACATTAAAAACTTTTGTATCAATGATTTTAAAATGTTGTTTTTAAAAACAAATCTTCTAAATGTACTTTTTTTGTTTTCTAAAATTTTGAAATTGGTTTTAGAACAAATTATTCAAATAAATATTTTGTTTACTATTTTCAAAATTAATTTCTAAAACTATTTTACAAAACTTGTTTCAAAATACAAAAACAAAAACACATCTAAACAAAGTTATATATTGTTTTTAATAAAAGATAAATTAGTCCGTAAATTGACTCAATCTTGCTCACAGAGCTTGATAAGCTAGGTTGGACGAGAATTTTCATCCCTTATGGCATATATGGCCGGCCCTAAATTAGTCCATATTTGGATATAGGATTTGGAATGAGCTAAGCTATAAGATTAGCTCCTTTTTTTAAGAACCTGACAAAACACCACAAAAACATATCTGGCCTTTGTTTCAGCCTGCGTGCGAGATTACTAATAGTCTGTGACTCGGGAAGCCCAAAAAAAAAAAAAAAAGAAATACAGAAGCTCTCTGCAATGCGGGAACGACGTCGTTGAGTCATTCTTGTGTTTTGTGGGTCGGTGGATATAGGCTATCTTCAAGTTGAGGACAGAGGTGGTGACGCCATGGGGCATCCACCCCTGAAGACCAAAGCGCCACCATTCCTCCGCCCCTTGATCTCTTTGGACGCCACTGTTTCTCACTTCCTTCACAGACTCACCAGACCCATCACCCCAAGATCCTTCCTTCTACTTCTCGAATTCTTGGCCGACTTCCGCTTCATATTCCCCGTCATCATTTCTCTCTATCTCGCCACTCCTTCTTCCTCGCCCCTACGCGCCCACTTGCTCTCTCCTCTCATCCTTTGCTCCCTCCTTGACCTCCTCTTCATCGCCCTCGTCAAATTCCTCGTCCGCAGATCCCGTCCCCTCTACGCCAACCACGATGAGTACAACGCCGTCGTTTCCGTTGACCATTTCTCCTTCCCCAGCGGTCATTCTTCTCGGGTTTTCTTTATCGCTTCCCTCTTTTACTTTTCTCAGCCCGTCATTATCAGCTCCATGCCCGATCTGAAAGCCCCCGCTTATCCTGGTGTCACTGTGCTTATTGATCGTTGGATTGGTGAAGATGACATTGCCGCTGTCAATCTCTTGGTTTTGCTTGTTTGGATATGGGCGCTTGCCACTGCTTCTTCTAGGGTTACTCTCGGCAGGCATTATGTTCTCGATATCTTCGTCGGAGCGTGTTTGGGTGTGCTCGAAGCTCTATTTACTCTCCGCTTTCTTACGTTCCCATTATTAGGCTGAGGTAAGACCCGAAAGTGCTTTCAATTATTATTGACTACAGAATAGGGACGAAGTGGGCACATAAATGTTATCTGGTGAAAAATTAACTGTTATTTTGTTTGATGCTACGGATTCACTGTATTGCATAATTACGTAAACTGTAAATGTTGGGATGGATGTGCCAGCATTACAACGCGGGGTAGTGCACTTGGTTCTGTGAAGATCACCATATGTATCTTGCATGAATTCCATGACCTGTAGGCTGTATAGCAGTTTCAGCTTAAGGGACTTGAGGATTGATGCTGCCGCTATTGGTTTAATGGTCACTTGCATGTATTGTGAAATTTCGCCCCGTGGGTTTTTCAAAGTATGCAATGGTTACTGACCAACATCCGTGGTCTTTAGATATCACCTGCGATTGAGATAGATGACATTTTTTCCTGATGTGAACAAGTTAAGTATTAACCATGATATGTGTTAATCAAATTACCAAGACAGTGCATGAAGATCATGCTTAAACGTGTTGCTATAATAATATGCATACAGAGAGAAAGGGCGTTAATATAGACAATGCCGATACTACTATCCAAATTGAAGACAAAAATAGGCAACCAAAAAAAAAAAAATCCATGTTCAAATTCGAAACATGATTAGTTGAAGAGTAATGCTTCTTTCAAATTACATCCTGAGAAACATATTAGTTCTTTCTCCTGTTTGTCTACCAACCCTTGATCAACCTTGGTCTGAGCTGGGAAGTTCTGTTGCTGACATGAAAAATTGCTTGTCTAACATGCACATATTCTTTTCTTTGTATGTAATAAAGAAGTTAAGAACAATTCTTTCGGAAGAATAGAATAATTTCATTTGTTCATTGTAAGGTGCCATTATTGATTTACCATTTTATTATATTTCCTTGTCATTTCAATCAAAGCTTCTTTCCATTGCATTTATTCTCACATGAATTTTACAATTTTACTTTTTTTTCTTTTTTTCTTTTTATTTTTAATGCGCGAGACCATTCTCATCTCCATGTTGTAATTATCTTTGCTTAACCCCATATTTGGGGTTGAGGATGGATGCATTTTCATCTTTTCAGACTCAATGTTAATGAGAGTGGCTAACTATGCGAGAGAGATATCGAGAGGATTTTTGAGGAAGGATTCTGAATGACGAATTCTAATGGAATATGGAGTTTTCATCTTTCCCAAAAGAGGAGGAAAAAGAAACTAGCGACACTTTTCTGTGAAAGTTATTCTTCATAGAGACAACTTTTTGTTCATAACTAAATGCTTTTGGGTGGACATTAATGGCTAGGAATTCTTGGACATGCTTGTTGATTAATTATTGAAGTACTTCTCGTCAAATTTTATAATAGAAACCAGCGTCCCTCTGTTGGCTTGGCTTGTTAAATTAGATGTTTGTTAGTACACAAGCAGAAAAGGAGATGATTTGTTTTAATTATGAGACTTGTTCTCTTGTCTAAATTTCTATTCGATTGAAAATTATGCATAAACTGATGCTTGTATACATTTTTCCATATAATGGTTTAGGTTCATATGGAGGACAATGATCTAAAGCAACCAAAGGCCCAGGGGAATGGTTTCTTTCAATTTATATTCGACGTATAATGGAGTTTTAAATGTTTGGCTGCACTGGCTTCATGATATTCGCACATAAATCAGTGGAACTTATGGCTAATATCTTGCAAAGACTTTGTTTAAACTCCCAAGATAGTAATCTTTGACAATTACTTTGTGCTTCATAATGGCATTTATATCATCTCCTTCTCCGTCCTCTCTCTACACATTCAGATAACTGCACATCATTTCTTGACAGCTTTCTGTCTAATGTTGCATACAAACTAGACAATTGTATGGTCAGAAAAGTAATGTAAAGTTCTTTATACCATGTGATAGTTAGCTATTGTCATCTGATGCTTCTAAATCTTTCAGAGATACTGATGCAAAGACAATTTGAATTCTATCTTTTATGAGTTGGAATTCCTCATCTTTCCTAGCCAGGATCCGGAGTTGGTTTATTTCTTGCCTGTCTTCGATTACTATCTTGACGTCTAGGTGGATCAGGCATGGGTGCTTGATGAGTTCTTGTGAAAGTTTTTTTTATGGTTTCCGAAGAGAATAGTTTACTGCCGAACTTGAATAAAACATAAGCAAGCACTTGTATGCTAAATTAATTTTGATCAGAGATGAGTGTGCTGCTTGGATTCGGTTTGAGGAATATTAATATAATTTGTTTGGTGGGACATGTGTAAACTCAGTTAGACCACCATCAATTGGGAGATCAATGGTTAGGCCAGTCTCTAGCTTAGCATGTGCGTTCTTACTGTGCGATAAGCATTATAACTTGATAAGGTGCTTGTGGATTGATTGATTGATTGTCCTCTCTTTGCTTTCATTTCAATAATGGAAATGATCCATAAACTTGCTAAATTAGTGCCAAATGTGGTTGTTTAAGCGTGGAGGCAACGTCCCCCGGATAGTTGGGTCGTGGAAATGTGGAAGACACCCAAAGATAAGAGTCAAAGAAGTTGTTTTCGGATTTATTGAGTTGACAGGTGGGGGTCTGCCAAACATATTCTAAGGACCTCAATTTGGATGATGCAGGCATCGATCTTTCAAACATGACAATCTTGCTCTGTCATACTTGTTTCGTAGTGGTATGGCCGAAAGGTAAATTGCCTTCAAGTTTGATGTCACAAATTGTAATCGAGGATTGAGATTGCTAGTGCTGCATCCAACCAAATAGTGGGGGTAGCACATTCTTGCTTTGATCATTAGCTCATTTGTATTGGCCATCGCATTCGTTCGTACAGAGAGTTTTGGAACTCAAAAATTGGTGAGCTTCCATAATGTCAGTGAGAGCAGTCAAGGCCTCCAAAGGATAATCTCACCGGAGATGCCCGAACAATACATGAATGTTGAACAGCTCATGGTGATCAGACAAGTGGGCTTGTATACTGTGACTATGTGGGTACAGCCCTAGAAAGTGACGCCAATGGGAAAGCTTTTTTCTGAGTTCCGAACAGATTATATTGGGAGGGGGGGTCTGGGCTGGGCATCAGGTGTGCATACATTTAAAATGACCTTTGGACAATTGGACCCATGGTTCGTGTCTTGATGACCTAGGATTCTGAGGATCAGAGGACCTTCATACAAAAAGCTAGAGAGGACCACTCATCCCATCCCACTTGGATTTTGAATGCTGAAATTGCTGGACTCTACATGTCTTTCTAGGTTAGCCATGCATATACTTTTCTCACTGCTACAAACAGAGGACCTGACCAGAGGAATTCAGGGGAGATATAGTACTGACACCACCTGCAAAAGTTTCCAGACATATGAATCCAGTGGGCATTTCATTTTGATCCTGTCTCATTACCCCACTGGTTATCATTCATACCTGATCTTGAGCCTCCTTTTCTTTTTCCTTTCCCTCTCTCTAATTCTATATTTAACAGGAAGAGCCATTGTTTTCACTTTTCACTACTCTCTTTGCAATGATGCTATACATTCCAACGTAAATTCCATAAGGAATGCCGTTACGGCATTACCTTACCTCCTTTATTGTCCATTGGCTATACTTTTGAAAAGCCGTTCATCATAAAACACTGATGACAACCTCGTGGCCTAGAAAAAAGGCACATACGTAGCGCCAAGTCGCCAAGCACTCAAAATAAGGGACACTCTGTAGGAATAGTGACTTGCGAAAATGATTTAGGCTAGTGTCCTTTTGGAATGGTACTTTGCATTTGAATTTGAGATCATTCTATAATTGAAGGCATGTTCGACATTAACCCTGTACGCTTTACACTTCATATTTTGTATCTGCAAGTTGCTGTCAAACTTAGTGTGCACTTGGTCCTTGTATACATGTATTTGCTGAGCTGGGAAACTAAAGTTTTGAACCACATGTCAGAGATAAGATCAACCTACCATACTGTTGGAGAATGCTATACATATATATAAAGAAAGATAGGAAAAGTATGGCCCCAACGACCACTCCACATTTGTCATTAGCTAAGCTTCATAATGGGAGTGGGCAAGGGCATGTGTGTGGGAAGAAGGGCCATCATAAAATGCACATGCTAAAATGTACCGGGGTGCCTCCTTATGTGACACAACTTGGAGGAAGTCGGACAGAAATTGCAATTATAAACATCCCACGCACTCATGCAATGCAACCATATATGTTACTTGGCATTGCGTCTCATGTTGTGGTCAATCTCAATTGTTCCGTTCACACCATCAAGTTCATATCAATTCATTGCCAAAATTGTGAAGGCAAATGACATCACTCGTTACTCCCTTAAATTGATTGCCTTCATCTCAAATTCAACAACACTGGACAATGTACATTGGATATTGGGTAGTGAGCGAATTGAGAGAGGTTCACATTTTTTGAAATCCTTCCTCTCACGAATGTTTATAGTATTTGAAGGCACATATTGTGGAGTCTAGATCTGCTCCAGCCCCTTGTTTCAACTGTTGTTAAGAATGGTTATAGTATTTGAAGGCACATACTGTGGGGTCTAGATCTGCTCCAGCCCCTTGTTTCAACTGTTGGATGTGTTACATCTAATAGTTGATATTTGCCTCGCGTTTGAGTTTTTTTTAAAATTATAAGATTATTTTTGATTTGTCTGATCTCGATCAACAGTTAGTCCATCTTACGGCCTAAATCTCACCCGCATTTCTACTTATAAAATCACTCTTCAATCGTTTGATCTTAGTCAACAATCAATACATCTAACGGTGTACAGTAAAATTGCAATAAATATATAATTTAATTTATAAAACTATAAAATTACAGAATATATACAAATTAATTCATCAAAATATAAAAATTCAGTGATTTAATTTATAGTAAAAATATTATGTAATTTATAAAAATATAAAATTTTAGAAAATATACAAATTAATTTATAAAAATGTAAAATTACAATAAAATTAAAGTAAATATTGTATTTAATTTATAAAAATATAAAATTTCAAAAAATATACAAATTAATTTATAAAAATGTAAAACTACAATAAAATTGAAGTAACTATAGTATTTAATTTATAAAAATATAAAATTTTAGAAAATATACAAATTAATCTATAAACATGTAAAACTACAATAAAATTAAAGTAAATATAGTATTTAATTTATAAAAATATAAAATTTTAGAAAATATATAAATTAACCATTGATCAAATTGTTGACTAACGTTAGAGACCATTTTTATGATTTTAGAAATTATAGAGACTAGATATATTATTTTTAAAGTATAGAGACTAAATTCATTGTTAGATAAAACTATAGAGGCCTTTTATATATTTTTACCTTATAAAAAAAGTTTGAAACATGTATCAAATAGCAACCATTGGATGCAGCAGCTGAAACAAGGGACAGGAGGTTCTTGCGCCTTTGAGGTAGCAAATCCATACGTCATATTGTGCTAGTTAAGGTGCTAGTTTGGATGGTTTTTAATATTAAATTAAATCAAATCTTCAAATTTGATTTGAAGAAAAAACGAATCATCCAATGTGATTCTATGTGTAAAATTAAACCAAAGTGATTTGGTTTGGTTGGGATCCATATTTAGACATATTTTTTTTAATCCAATTTATCATTTTCTTTTCTAATTTTTCACAATCTTTATGAAGAGAATTAGAGAAATTATCAAAAACAATCTTTGACCTAATTGTTTTAGCCTCTATATTCATACTGTGTCCATATATATAAGAAGGACTAATTTATGGAAAAGCACTTTTTTGCTAAAGAAAGACGTCATCCTATCAAGCATTATCTATATTATTAAGTCTTTGCACTAATTTATTTTTTAAATTGTGATTTCTTTCATTTGCCTTAATATGTATGTGTATATATATATATATATATATATATATATATGCAGTTTGATTCAATATTAGCTGAGTACCAAAGCAAAAACTGAATTACACCGTCAATAAATTATATATTTCAAATAAGTTTTAATCATTTTTTTTTATTTGGCTTCATTAAGAGACGATTTCGAACACTCCTACTATTTAGGGGGGTTTTGATATGAAATAAATTTGAAATTATAATGGAAGCAAAGAAATGTTGCTGCATTCATTGAAGACATTAAGAGCCGTGGGAGGGTTCGGTTGTTACTGCTTCCTAGTGGCAGTGCTTGCATGAGTTGTTTCCCATGCAGAGAATTGTTTAGAACTTTACAAACACAGATTTGATTTGTTTCATTTGTCTAAATATATATATATCCCATTCTTCAAAGTTGTGAGAGGCAAGTTACACATGTAGGACATTTGAATTTTGCATATGCCCCACCATTAATAATCTCAAACCCATCAAATGGCGTAGGTTCTGAATTCTCATAGACACTGCTTTTTTGGTTGTCTTAACAGAATTCTGGTGCCTGCATGAAAATTTCTTGTGGTCACCATCAACAGTAGTTAGAGAGGGAGAGGTTAAGAGACATAACTTTAAAATAGAAGCAATGTGTTCAGTACATAACGTTTCAGACAAGAGACCAAGTACTAAATTGGAAGGTGGATCACACAGTGACACACATATATATAGCTAGCTAATCACTTCTACAACCACTGGTTGGAACACTAGCGTTTCGGAGAAGACACCTATATATATATATATAAATATATATATATATATATACGTATATTAATTTCCACCTACACCAAAAATGAGGAACAAATAAAACACAAAACGTCAACAATATGGAGTACTTGAAGTCTATTCCTCGTTATGGATAAAATAGTAATAAAATCTGAAGATTACACCATCCCACATAACTTGGAAATGATGCTCCGCACACTGCTGCCTCCGAATAGACATACAAAAGCTTAATGGAATATACGTTGATTTGGCAAGCACCCAATAAATAAGACACCCATCCCTAACACTTTATAAAAGGGCGTCCTTTATATGCCATATCAGAGGGACAAGAATATTATAGTTAATTAATAAGGATATACGATATATAGTCCTCAGTTTAAAATTTAAATGGGTCAATAGCTTCCTAAATATAGTTTTTTCTTTTCTTCTCTTTTCTCTCTCTAACACTAGACTGACTTTTTTAGCCAAAAATAAGATTCTTAGTTATATTCAAATCAGTGGGTCCCAGTATGAAGAAATTTTAGAGAGATTTAAGCTGGGTTATGCCGACGTATCTAGAGAATAAATCTGGCTAGCTAGCTTGTTCTTAAGATATTATCAGCTAGAAAATTTGATATTATCTTCCTTTTTTTTTTCCTGGATAATTAGACAACTTAGATCAAATCATTCACTCATAGTTAAATAATTGCTTCCATGAGACCAATTTATAACTACATCAGTTTGTGTAGTGCGTGACAGCCACACGTAGAAGGACTTTACAGAGTGTCCTATTATTGGGCAAAAAAGTCGCCGAGGCTAATTCGTGACTGTTTATAAATAAACGATCGAATAAATTAAGCTTATTGAACAATTTTTTTAATTTTATTATTTTTATAAAAATATATTACTTAGTATAAATAATTTTATTTTATTATATTTTTATATTTTATAATTTTATATTTAATAAATATAGTAATTTTGAATATAAAAATTTTTGTAATTTTTTGAAAATAAATATAAAATTTTCAAAATTAAATACAATATAGTTAATTTTGAAAGAAAATATGAAAAATTAAAGTAATTGATTATTTGAAAATATTAAAAATTTTATATTTTACATGTATAAATATTATTTTAATAAAAAAATTATTGAATTTTTTACTTAAAAAATTAAAAATTATATTATTTTAATATTATTTTTTTAAGAAAAATAAACCGCGGTCAAACTGTTTAGGCCCGCAGTCTTATGCGGACAGTTTTGATCTTCTTATATAAAGACGGTTTATAAATAGTTTGACCTGTTACCGACCTATTTTAATCAAGACCGTAACGAATTGGCTATGACAACCCATTTCCCACCACTAGAGTCTCCAGGATGATAGGATCTATTTTTGCCTTGCGTCTCTGTAAATTTGAAAGTAGAAAATTAAGGGGAGATGATAACATTTTTTTGGGACATTTTTTAGGTTAATCATAAAGAGAGAGTAACATCTCTCTTTAATTTACAAAAATCTATCTCAAAGTGGTGAATAAATTAATTAATTAATTTAAATAAAAAGGTTAAGATGTTAAGTGAAGATTTATTTTAGTCTTTTGTTATAATTAATTTTAATATTTCATGTTATACACAAATTTATTGAACTTGAAATAAGAAAAAAAAATTCTATCGTAACTTATTTTAAAGAATAGAGAGTATCAAAAATTAAATTCTTAATTAATTAAGAATCATACAAAAATGTTCAAATTTAAGTAAAGTTTAGTTTTGTCAAGTTAATTAAGAAGGCGTGGTTGGGTAAGACATAAAGTAAATAGTTTTAAAATGTTCTCAGGTTGCTAGCTTGATATGAAACGATGTGTTTGTAATGTCATATGTGACGCATTGTTGATGAAATAATGTAAAGCATAATTAAAAGATTGATAGAAACCATAAAGTAACTAGTTTAAAAAAAAAATCAAAAGATTAAAATAAGAAGAGATGAAAGAGTTGAGAGAGATAATTAATAGTGACATCACATTAGTAATTAAGCCCTTATGTGAAGGCGTTGTTTACTCCTTTTAACACATGAGCATGTGGGATCGCCGATCCCATCGAGCGAGGGACCCCCTCTTCCCGCTCAATCTTCATATTTCATAACAAAATAAATAAAGCAACAAACATTAAAAAAAAAAAAAGAAAATAGGTTACAGTGCCAAACCAGTATCTTATAGGATGTATAAAACAAAACAAGCTATTCCCATGTCAATCAGTGCAAAGCTACGACCCTTCTGAAAGAACGAAGAAAATGACTAATTTATAAAGTGATATGACCACCCACACACACACATATATATCCCTTGATTTAAATAATTCATCATTTACTTTTTATAAATAATATTTTGAATTTAAATTTTATAAATAAAAAAACTTATTATTAAAAATTTTTACAATTTATGATCAAATTTGATTTAAATTAAATTAATTAAAGAATAGTAGGTTTTTGAATAGTCAATTAATTCAAATGATTCATATTTGTTCTTTTTAAACAATATTTTATATTCGAGTTTTGCAATATTAAAAAATTTTATATTTTTTGTGGTTTATTTTGATACGAACTAAATTAATCAAAGCACAACTAGTTTTTGAATAGTTGGTTGATTCAAGTGATTCATGATATTGTTTCAGGTTTCCAGTTAAATAAGATTTTAAATTTGAAATTTATAAATAAATAAAAAAAATTAATATTATTAAAAAAAACTTTACATTATCATTTTTTGATTTGACTAAATTAATTGAATTTTTGGTATTGAGGATTCAAAATAAAAGATATAAATAAGTAAATAAAAGGAGGAAATGAAAGGATATGAAATGAATGAATGAAGCAAGAAATTAAAGGTGAGATAGAAGTATGTGTTGTATGGGTGAGCGGGTGTTTGATTACGCAGTTGAAGCTCGTGAATATACGTGTTTGGTCCATAATAATCGCGTTTGGAACAAAATGATAATGTTTGGTTGAGCGTTAAAGTAATTTGGTCAAAATTGATTCACTTTCAAACCCACGTTTGAATCAACATGTTCTTGAGTAGATTCTGCCTACAATTGATTATAGTCAGTAGAGCCATTACTCTTCTACAGACTCTCATTCCTCTACTATCATTTTGTTGTCTTTCTTTTCTTGCATTCCTCTATGAAGACTGAAGTCTGAAGCCTTCTATACCAGAAAACATAAGCTGTCTAGAGACTGAATTCTGAAGCCTCAACCCTTCCTCTATTTTAGCAATGAAGACTGAAGTCTCGTCCCTTCCTTTGTTTTATGTACTAGAAAATAGAGTGAAACAAATCGTGAAAGTGAGAGCAAAGACAGTGAGAGAGAGTATGTGACGACAAGGATAATGAGGTGGAGACGCAAGATGTTGTTGGAAATGATAAGGCTGCATTTTCCAAGTTATCATTGGTGATTGCAATTCAACCTCACCCACTTGAGCATTCATGGACCTTATGGTTCAATAACCCATCCAAGCAAATCGTTTGGAGGCAGGAGAATATGGAACTTATAGTTTGATAAGTTCAAATATAACTGGTTCGATAACCCAATTATGAACTTATCTTAATGTTTTTTTTTTAAAAATTTTTTATATTAGAATGGGGAATATGATGTGCCTAAAAGATGACACAATTTGTACCACAAGAAAAATAAAGAGAAGAAACCAACTCAACTAAATTGATAAGCCTATGGCGCCACAATCAAGCTAACATGAGTGGAATTCGCCACACCCCAGATTAGAGAACGAAATGGGAGTGATAAGAATTCTTAAATTTTCTCGCCACACTAACACAATTGTTAGATAAGAGAAGACAGATGTGCACAAAGCAATCTGAAATATAATTCACTCAAATCTGATTATCTTGCCACAAGGGGGCAAGTTCCCTTTTATAGATAACAAAAGCCAGCTAGCTGCCTCATTAATGCATCCACAGCCACCTCATTAATAAGCTTACAACATCTATAGTCAACCTACAGCCAGCTCATTAATGAGCCTAGCCTACAACAACTACAGCCACCCTATAGCCACCTCATTAATGAGCCTAGCCTACAACAACTATAGCCACCCTATAGCCACCTCATTAATGTAACAACAACAACTACAACCACTTGGAAAGCTAAATAACACTATAGCAACTCTAAAAACATTAAATTACATCAGATTTTATATCCCAAAAAGTCATGCACGAAAATTATTAAAAAAATAAGAAAAATCTATAGTTCTTTTATTCTTTAAAGTCCAAGCTTCTAATTTTGCCTAGCCCATCATTCCACACAAGTAAAGAAACCCAAGTCAATCATATTTGATGCTTCTTGGCCCTTGAACGTGTTATTGGCTCAAGTATAGATTCAGCCTCTTGTTCTTCAAGGACAGCCTTCATGATCACATCAGAATAAAAACTAATTAAAATCAAATTAAAATATAAGCACAAATAACAATTAATTAGAGAGAAAGGAGACTATATGGTGAAGTTATATAAAGATTTGGTCCCTCCAAAATTTTCATTTTAGTCCCTCTTTTTTTTTGGGTTAAAACTAATGTATGTGTGTGTGTATATATATATATATATATATATATATATATATATATATATATATATATATATATATATATATTTATAAGACTTTTATTAGTGGAAATGTTTACTTACTTTATATATTTTAAACATATAACTTACTTTATTCATATCGTTTAATTATTTTTATGCTTATTATTCCACTTAAGAATCTCAAAATTTTTAATTTCATTTCTTATAATTAAAAAAATTATTATTATATTATTTGACATGAAAAAAATTAAATAAGAATAAATGAAATAAAATAATACAAAATTTATATTTTTTTTAGTAATTACATATTCAAAAATATTTTTATTAACCAATATCCAAACGAAATTTATTTTTTAAAATTATTTTTTTAATAATATTTTTAAAATATAAATCACATTCATACATATTTAAATTTATATAAAATTAATTATAAAAATTAATTCTGTTCAAATCTAAATTTACTAACAATTTTTCAAATACCCATAAGGGTTTGAGTGGAGGATGATAATGGGAAGAAGAGACTTGTGATTGGGACTAACTATCCTAAGCCTTCCTGTGGGGCCTCACACATGAAGTGGCCGCACCTTAACGCCCTCTTGGTACTCACACATGCTCTTTGAGATAAGCAGATAGTTTTGGTCTCACAAAGACATGACACTATTATTTTTTGGGGTTAGTGTTCTTGATTTGATTTGTTCTCCCAATCCCCTCCTATTTTAAAATCCTACTTCCTTCTGGGTCCTCCACTGCTTTTGTCCCTCCTTCTCTGTCTCATACTCCCAAAATATTAAACAACCCTCACTCCTTTGGGTCATCCTGCTAACTCTGATATTTATTTCCAAGTTGAACTTCTTATCTTTCCCCAACATTTCATTCTTAGTTGTCCATTTCTCCGTTCTGCTTTTGTTCTTTTGTTATTATGTAATTGTGTGCGCATTAGGATTTAAAAGAGTTTCAACTTTCAAATTCTTATATTCTCTTTTGCCTTCAACATCGTAACACCACACACTTACCCTTTATAAATATCTTGTTGCCCTTTATATTAGCAATGTCATAATCTCTATCTAATTAGTTTTTTTTCTTAAGAGAAATTTTATGAAGGGATATTTCTCATTTGACAAGATTAAAGACTACGATTCTTTTGTCGAGTTTACTAAGCCCAGCTCTTCTCAAATTGATATTTTCTGAAGTTTAATACTTATCGTTTTTATAATAACGATCAACCACTATTTAATTTTTTTATTTTTTTATTTTTTCACATATATCTTTTCATCTGAGATATTTTTGCTTAAACTATTATTAGAAACTAAATAAAAACACTTTTTTTAATACTTGTAAGATACTAATCCCTTTGATCATCATTGATTAAGTCTCCTTGTACATAATTGGTGATATATACAATATACATGAGAAGAGTTTTGTATTCTTTCACAGAAAAAAAAAACAACATATAAAATAGCGAAATCTAATACAAGAGAATGGTACATTAAGGATCGGCACTTTGAAAGGTTTAGATAATTGCAGCTTTAATCAACCCCACTAATTCATTCTCAAGTATCGTGTCTAGCACGCAATCTTAAACCCTACGAGCCAGTTTTCGTTTCAACACTGCAGCATCACGCGAGATTTGGGATCTCGTCTCATTTTCTCAAATCTTACTTCCTATTTTGGACTCTCCCGGAAAAAAAAGTAAAATTAACAAGAAAAGAAAAACCAGAGTTTCACAAATTTAAGAGATTTATTACAAATTATTATAAAATATTATGAATTCTACTGTTCATTTAAGACTTTCAATGGAGCTTTTCTGAAATTGATTGTTCTCATTTATAACCAAACCATTTTATCATATGAGTTATTTTTAAACATAAATCATTCTAGCTATTACTATTATTATGAAGTTATTCCCATACTATATTAAAACATTCAATACCATTAGAACAGTCAATATATTAAATTATGGTATATAAAATATTATAATTATCTTAATTTAACTCTTGAAATATTAGATATTTTAATTTAATTTTTAAAAAATTGTGTTTGTTTCAATATAATTCTTTTATTTTTTGAAATGACTTTAAAAATTTTGAGATTTAATAACAGAAAATTTAATGATTTATTAATGAAAATTATCAAATTACAACAATATAATATTTTAAGGATTAAATTAAAACATTTGATCTTTTAAATACCAAATTCATATAACTACAATTGTTTAGGTACTAAATGAACAATTTAACCATAGAAAAATGTAATAATAAATTAAATATAAAAAATTTTAACTAAATATAATTCTTAGGTTGAAGAATGCTTTACAAAATTATTTTAAGAAAGAAATGAGAGTTTACCGAGGGTTTGATTTTTGAGAGATTAAATTATCTTATTATCAGGTTGAGTTTTGTATATATGGTAAGGAAAAAAAAATCTTATACAGATATTAAAATAATCTAATGGTAAAAACATTTTATCTCTCAAGAAATGGAATTTTTTATAAGCTTAACTTAAAATGAATGGCACTAATTTTTGACATATTATATATATATATATATATATATATATATATATGTATATATGTGCGCGGGCACATGAGTGCATAGAACTTAATTAATAGATACCTAGATGATAAATATTGACTAAATTATTAATTTAGACATTAAAAAATTATAATTTTTTTAATTTAATTTTTAAAAGATCAATTGTTTTAATTTATTTTTTTAAAGATTGTATTTTTAATTTAATATTTTTTATTATTAAATCATAAAATATGTTATTACCAAATTTAAAAATTTTTATTTATTAAAAATTACTTTGATAAAAATAAAAATCAAATTAATATAAATACAATTTTATAAAAATTAAATTGAGACATTGTTTAACAAACTAAAATTAAATAAGAATAATTTTTTAAAATTAAAATAATAAATTATTATAAAATATTTCTATTTCGGGAACGAAGAAAAAACAAAAACTAAAAAGTAGAAGCAAAAAGGTCGCATGCGGTAAGTTAATAAGCAAACAAATTGTGTGTTTCAGCAAAAGTACGGCCTTTGCCTTTTGTAAAAGGGGAAAAAGCCTACCACCTCGATCCCACTAAACAATTGGACTGGAACGGGAACACCCACCCCCATGTGCCCCCACCACACCCGATTAATGCTTCTTTGCAACCATCTTCCTCAAATTTCATTTTATATCAATTTTATTTTAATTCCAACTAAATCAGATTTATTTTAAGCGAATAAAAATTTGAAAAAAAATATAATATAAGAAGTGAAATAATCCGTAAATCAAACAGTACATTTTATGTCCAATATTATATTTAAGAGTTACTTTTGAAAAACATCACATCAAATATATATGTTGTGCCCTCCTTTCTCAAAGTTTGGTCACACCTTCTACTCCTTAATGCTACTGCTATGTTCTTGTTCTTAAGCTATTTCAAGTATCACCACTTCTTCAACCTACTCCCTCTATTCTCCTCCACGAATTTTATCGCTAAATTAGAACGATACCATTTATTAAAGTTTATATTTTTTATTATTAGGTTTTCCGCTGTAAATAAATTAATAATGTAATAATAAATTATTTTAAAAATATATAATTCTTATTTTCTAATTAAAAAAATTATATTTTTATCATATTCTGATTAACTAATATAATAATAAATATATAAAAAACTACATTTAAGTTCTTTCCTTTATTATATATCACAACTTTTATTTTTGCCAAAGTTATATATCTAGCTAAAACAAAGCAAATTATTCATATGAATATTGAAGAATTGTATCAATCATATTTTTATAAAATTCAATTTTTTTGAAATTGTTTATTATTTGTTGATTTGTAAGGCTTAATTGGAAGTTCCAAAGAGAATAGGGTGAGATGAAAGAGGCAACAGTTAACTCCAATAATTGAAAGTCTACTAAAAAATAGACAAGATCTCACTCTTACTGATTAAACGTTACAATATTATTAATGAAGTAGGATGCAGAAAATAATTAACTAGTCGTTAATGAGATTAGGTGAGCTCGAAAACTAAAATTTATAATTAGTTTATTGCGGTATTAAATCTTTTTAAAAATATAAAATAAAGAGAGCTAAAAGCGAAAATTAAACATTAAAAAGTACACGTCGCCTAACGGAACAAGTTGAAAATCGAGGCTTACAAAGGTGGATTTGGTAAACCTCTTTACTTTTTAGCATCCAATTAACTAACATACTCAAACTAATCATGCCTCGCCTTATCTTACTTTCAAAATTAATATCTTCCCATGTAAATCTAATATATTTTATTTGCACTTGTTCCTATTTTTAACTATAAATCACTAACGAGTAACAGTTAAGAATTTTAATCTACACAGTAATATTCAGAAATAATAATTAATATATATATATATATATAAAATTTCTGGTAAAGAAAAATTCATGATTATAAAGTAAATGGCATTTATAAGGCGCCTCAGCTTCCGAGTCATCGACACCAACTGCGACACACACTGTTCTGAGTCGTCCAGTCTTCGTTCTAACTCGCTGTGTTGTGCTCCTTCAAACTCGTCCGGTATTTTGCCGATAATTTTTCCCCTTTCATTTTCTCGCGAAATCTCTCCTTCTCGTAGCCCCAGCTCCCACCTATTTGAAAAGTTAAGAAAAGCAAAAGGGAAGACGCAGTGGCAGTAGAGACGGAGAAGAAGTAGAAAGAGAAAGAGAAAGAGAAAGAGAAAGAGGAAGGAGAAGCAGCTGAAGCTGTACTGAGCTTCAAAGCGACATTTATTTACCATTCTGCCACCTTCTTTATTGCCACCTGCTTCACCTCACTGCTCTCTCTCTCTCTCTCTCTCTCTCTCTCTATATATATATATATACATATCCACCTCTTTCAATTACAATTACACAATTCCAAGTTACAAAATATATGTTTACAAAACCTCTTCAAATCCATCCTTCTTTCGTCTGTTCTTCAGTTATTTTATATTCTGCTATAGATTCAGGCTATTTACAATCATTTTATATCTACTATTAATGTATTCTCTTTCTTTTTATTAATTAAATCCTCCGATCTCCTCTCTCTCTCTAAGTTTCCGAGCTCCACTCAACTTCTTCTCATCTCACATTGAAGCGGCCTTTTGTTTTTCTGGCTATTATTGTTGTTCCATCTCTCACGGCATTTTGAATGCAGCTGGTGTTTCCATGGAGGATTGATATTTGACAGAGTTTGTTTGTTTTCGACTAGAGAGATAAGTTGTTACGGTGTGAAAATGCGAGTGAAAGAAATGCATCCGTTGTGCTGTATTTCCCTGGAGAGTCCCGGCATCGGGAACCAGTCACCGGAGGCGTCCCTTTCGAGGACTAGGAGTCTGCCGGCGAATTTAGAGGCCGCCGGATCTGATGGCAATGTTGGTGGAAGGGCTCACGGATCGGAGGCAGCGGTGGCCGGCATACTCTACAAGTGGACTAATTACGGGAAAGGATGGAGATCCCGATGGTTTCTGTTGAGAAATGGCGTCCTTTCTTACGCCAAGATCCGATGGCCGGAGAACCTCAATCTGCTAACACCCACCGAAGACGTCAAGTTGATCGGAGAAATTTCCACCAATCGCCTCGCGAGGATGGACAGTACTGGGAGTAACATGAGACGGAAGTACCATAAAACGGCTTCTGGCGTTGTCCATCTCAAGGTAACATACGTATGGAATATTTTATTTATTTATTTTCTCAATCGAGAGTAGCTCCTGGAGTTAATGGCGATCTGAGTAACACTGATAACGCGGGACGACTCGTTCTACTTCCTTCTACTTCTGGGCCTTGGGTCTGCTATCCTAGCGCGTGCTAGCTAGTCTAACGCTGCTTCGCTGCAAGTTTCCCATAGAGGCAATATTTTGATTTCAAATACTATCATGAATGCGAGATTAATTAATCTGATCATAATACCCGAACTTTTTCTCCAGAAAAAAGAGGGCAAAAAATGCTTTGATGTCCGAGCTACAATGTTTTAACCCGATGGTTTCCCCATTTTGTCCGCTGATTTCTCACTGTGTCCAAATTCTCTCTCTTCTGGGTTTCGTGATTTCAATTTCAAGAATTGAACTCTTAATTCAATTTTACAGTTTTTAACTGGTTGTTAATGGGTAGTGGGTCACATCAACAGGTGGGTAAGGGCTAGGATAGGCTACATCCTAGTCCTGGGCATTAACTTGCGGTCACATCATCCCTTCATTTGCATTAGTTAGATTTGAGGTCTTTAAAATTGCTTCTTCTTCTATATTTCACTTTCGAACGTTTGCCTTGTGCCATTCTCTGCAAATCTAACCTAATCCATCATCCTTTGAGCCCATTTATTAAAAAAAAAAAAGGGTCTATCTTTGATGTTTTGGATCCCTCGTGTCCTCTCTCGGTCAGTTTCAGTACTTTTCTTCCTCATCACCAATCACCACCGTGATTATTCACGTTGCTTGCCCTTTCGATGCTTTGCCTTTCTGAGTCTGTTACTGTAACTCTGAATATTCTGAAACAGAAAATGTCAAAGTGGCGGTCAGACTATTATAAATACTATTTGGCGTTTGTTTTTGCCGCAACGGCACTAGAAAACTTGAATTTGATGGCGTTACCCTTTAGGGCAGAGAAAACAAATATTAACAGTGCGGTGATCGGGAGGTGGGAATCAGAAATCTTGGACTTTGGTGTAATGCCTTGACATGGTCTGGAGTGTCTTGCATTACTTTAAGAAATCAGATTAGTAGTGCAAACTTCTATATTAATTTTTTAACCCTATAACGTATTTGTAAATATTATATGTTTATTTGACAAAATGAAAAACATCTGTTGAGGTCGAGAAATTTTTGTGACACGATTATATGCGGGTTGCTGTACTGTTTACTTTCCGGTAAAGAAAAAAAAATAAAAAATTTGCCGGCACGGTAGATAATTCCTCTACTCTTCTCCATGATGAAAGTAAAACAAAAAAAGTAGTAAACATTGTTTTGCATTATTAGCTTATTCTCGTACCGTATGTCTTAAATTATTCTAGCATCGTCACTTGCTCTAGTGGTGGTTCAACTGTCCAAAGCCTGGCGGACCTATGTGTTTTGTGATGGGAATGTAATTACTTCCAAGTTATTAGTGCCTTTTATAATTCGAAGAGTGACGGCTTATTTATTTACTTATTTATTTAGATGCTCCGGGAATCTATGCTTTATCCTCGTCCCCTATCTATACACACAGTGTGCTATCCGATACGGCTCGGCTTGCTTCCCCGCTTTTCTCTGAAGTTGTCTACCTTTATTGATATTTATGAAGATTCTATGTTTCTTAGCAGATCTCGTCTTTTAGAGAGAGCAAGTCAGATGATCGGCGGTTCTATATATTTACGGCAACGAAGACTCTCCATCTGAGAACTGAATCGAGGAGAGATAGGGTGGCATGGATACAGGCTTTAGTCTCAACTCGTAGCCTCTATCCACCTAGACTGCTGAATGATAACCTCTCTCTTGTACCCAGTGATATATCTATATCAACTGAGAGGCTGAAAAAACGTTTGCTTGAAGAGGGAACCAATGAGAACCTTGTGAAGGAGTGCGAGAAAATCATGCGCTCAGAATTCTCCCAAATGCAAGGGCAACTTAAAATTCTTTGTGAAGAACGTTCCACTTTGTTCGATACTATAAGACAGTTGGAGGTAACTTATTGACTTTCTTTGCCGCGTGGCCATCTTAATATTTGGTTGATTTGGTAACTAGAGCCTCTGTGTCAATTTAATTTTTCAGTTCAAAAGCTCCTCAACCATTTCAAATTTGGTGGAAGAGAACATACGGATGTTAGTTGTTTAAATATGAATTACGCATCATTATTATGAAGTGACTAGTTTAATAGCTTTCACCTTCAGTGAGTCAGCTTGAGAAGACCTTCGATAGAATTTCTTGCATTGGATTCTATTGTTTCTTTTCAGGCATCTGCTTTGTCTTATTACTTTTACCTTTTCACGGACTTATTTCTTAAAGCTCCAGCTTTCACTGTTTCATTTTTCTTTTTTATTTTCTCTTCAATTAAAACAAATGTCACAAACTTATTTACTATCAACTTATATATCTTTTTTATTTTGCCCACAAATCTATTTTCGACATGTTAATTTCGAATTTTAAGCACAGTTTTAAGATAATTTATGAAAATGTCGAGTGCACAAGAAATATTGATGATTTATTTTCTCCAAAAAAACAAACCAATTTGATTTGTTCTCCTGGAGTGGCAGCTATTGTTTTGTATTTCCATGGGAGATCTTCCATACTTATATAATTAAATTAACTTTGCGCTTACATCAAATGAATGGATACATGCTTAAGAAATATGTGGCTCTAGCTTCAGATAATGAAATAAGCTAGTAACTCATATTGATGCAACCAAAGATGGTTTTGTTGTTTTGATGGGAATCAGGAACCAGGTCGAGTGGCCTGTATTACACATGATATGTATTAGGTTCATGGTTCTTGTGATCATGCATTTTTTGCTGTTGTAATGGTTTTGTTAATGGCGTCAACTGTTTTCTCCCTGCCTTCCACCAAAGTTATCATCGTGATTCAAAGTAGTTATAATTCGTTGCTGTTTTTCATCTTTCTTAATGTTTATTCTTCTTTCTTGCATTACATTTGACTATGATTTTTGTATCCTGTTCTTCTGTGTTTGGTTTCTAAATGTGCATTCGTTGATTCATTTTAATTTAACTTACTAAATTATACTTCTATTGATCATAAACAGGCAGCTAATATTGAACCTGAAGCCTCTGGAATCCATGATGGTGATTACCAATTAACCAAGCATGAAACTTCAAGTCTAGGACGTGGAAAATATAGCGGTACCATTGTATATTCTGCTACTGCTTCCCTTTATAGATAAGCTGTTGCTTTTCATGTTACCTTACATAATAGCATGTCGTTGTGCAAAGATTCTTTATTGAGTTGAAAGTTATCATTGGAAGTCTATGCTGCTGTCTTACGTGACCATGAAAATAATATTGCTGTCATGGGATTATTTATGGATACCTTCTTAAATTTTGTCCACCTGATGGGCGGAGTGCCTCCAATGCCTATATTTTGATTTAAAATTTTTGGAACTTGCTTTTTTTTTTTTTTGGGATTCTTCTGATACAGTATACTTTATATTCAAGGTAATTGTTATATGGACTTGAGGTACAGGGTTTGCTGGTCCTTTCATCGATGAATCCAGGTTTAAGACAACTACGGTTGATGTCATGTTAATTGATTTCTCCTTCTCCCTGGATATTCTACTGTATTGATATTATCCACTCTTGCTGTGTATAAATTTGAACTGTCATCATGTTTTTTGATAAATATGGGAGTGCCTTTACCCTTTGGGGTTATTTTGTTTACATCAAAACTTTTTGCAACCTTATAAATGATCTCATCCTGTCAGAATTTATTTTAATTCACACATTATTTTGGTTGCCAGAGTGCAGTACAACCGAATCATCGGATGATATTGAAAAACAGGATATGGAGGAAGTGTCTGAAGAAGATGAAATCTCGTATTATGATACTACTGAGTATTTTACAGAACCTGGTCTTAGAAGGGGATCAGGAGAACTGGATGAGGGGAACAAGGCCAGGGAAACTTGCATGGAATGCATTGATGTGGATAAAACTCAGCCTGACAAGGCCATCCCTAATTCTAGGAACCCTCAGATAGTGAGACGAGAAAAGCTTCCAGATCCTGTTGAGAAAGAGAAGGGTGTTAGTCTTTGGTCAATAATCAAGGACAACGTTGGAAAAGATCTCACTCGAGTTTGTCTTCCTGTATACTTTAATGAGCCTATATCATCCCTTCAAAAGGGTTGTGAGGACTTGGAGTACTCTTATCTTTTGGATCAAGCTTATGAGTATGGAAAATCAGTAAGATTTCACATCTTTCTCTGGATTTTGCCATTAATTTGTCTTCAAGTGCAAAAAGTAGAAGTTGAACTAATGTTTGATATATGATTTTTACTGTTAATCTGGTAAATGATATTTTCCGCTTGCTGATCCATTGTTTTGATTCTCCATGTTCAAAATGCTATTTTATTCATTGAATTTCAACTTGCAATAAAATTCTGCCAGTTAGTTGGTACCGTTGATAAACTTATCCTTTTGAGTGAGTGTGCAGTGCAGGATTATTGATACATATGATTGATCTGAAATATCTAGTTTATGATCTTTTGACTATGGGGTGGTTTTTTCCAAGTTAAACTAATATGAATTGAGAGGCTTTTAGGCTTTTAGGGAGAAGCCCTGTACCAATCATTTGGCAACATTTAATTAACTCTTCCTCTTTTCCTCTGTTTACATGTTTTGGTGATTATTTAAAGATTATGGCCTTATGAGAGTAAAAGCTGACGTCATTTTGCTTTTACTGAAAATGACACTTTTTCTCCATTGGAATTTTATTTTTCAGGGAAATAGTCTCCTCCGGGCACTGAATGTTGCTGCATTTGCTGTTTCTGGATATGCATCATCCGAAGGTCGTCATTGTAAACCCTTTAATCCATTGTTAGGGGAAACATATGAAGCTGATTTTCCTGAGAAAGGAGTTCGCTTCTTTTCTGAGAAGGTTAGTACTTTGTGATTAAATGAAAAACATTCAAGTTTGAGGGAGATATGGGCTATTATGCAGCTGTATTATGGGCGTTGGAGTAAGGATCGTATATGAGTTGAGGTAGAGTTAGGCTTTGCATGTCTGTAATTCAATCTTGGTCTCACAAAGGAATACCCTGAAGTTTCTTCAGAACAGTAAAAGAGATCAAAGTAGCTGAGATATGTGATTTCTTAGAGTAGTTAGGAAGTGAAAGAACGGAGCTTGTGTCTCCAATAAATAATGCTGTTTTGCCGACTACATATGTATTGACCTACATGGAAAACGACTTTCTCGATATGTCTACCTACTATTCATATACCTGTGCAACAATCGACCTAGCTACCCACGTTAATTTTATGTTTGCTCATGATGATTTATGTATGAAATATAGGTTAGTCACCATCCAACTCTCATAGCCTGCCACTGTGAAGGTAGAGGATGGAAGTTTTGGGGTGACAGTAACATCCGTTCGAAGTTTTGGGGAAGGTCAATTCAGCTTGATCCCGTAGGAGTTTTGACCCTAGAGTTTGATGATGGCGAGATATTTCAGTGGAGCAAGGTGTGCATTGCTGAACAACTCTGTTTCAGCTATACGCCAATTCATATTATAACATATTCTAATATGTTGTTATTTCGTTGCTCCTGTTAGGTTACTACAACAATTTATAATCTTATCCTTGGTAAAATATACTGTGATCATCATGGAAACATGGACATTCGTGGTAATTGTAAATATTCATGTAGACTCAAATTCAAAGAGCAGTCAATTCTTGACCGAAATCCCCACCAGGTAGGTGTCATCTGCTAGTAGTTAGCAACAATTTATCCTTTATTTTTGCATACTTGAAATCCTTTTTTCTTATGTATTTTAGTACTATTTTGTGACTGATCAGGTACTCGGATACGTTGAAGATGCTTCGGGGAAAAAAGCTGCTACATTATTTGGCAAGTGGGATGACAGCATGTTTTATGTTATGGGTGACGAGAATGTGAAGCCGAAAGATTTCACCTCCTCAGATGCGTCTTTGTTGTGGAAAAGGACTAAGTCTCCTACTAACCTGACGCGTTACAATTTGACGCCATTTGCCATCACATTGAATGAGTTCACACCAGGACTGAAGGTAGTGAGGATGTATTAAATCAGTATTTGAAGTGCATTTCCATTTTCTTATTATGCATCTCTAATTGTTTTTTATAGCTTTGTCTGATCCCGGGTATTTGATCACGGGTTAAAGGAGAAACTCCCACCCACGGATTCCAGGCTCAGACCAGATCAGCGGCATCTAGAAAATGGGGAATATGAGAAGGCTAACTTGGAGAAGCTAAGGTTGGAAAGGAGGCAAAGAATGGTATGCTTGGCAGCTCTTATTTTCGTTATTTTGTGCAAGTGTGACTGCATTGTCTCGGCTTCTCCCATTTTACATGTCTTAAAGCGCCTGTTTGGTGATTGCATTTTGTGATCAATAGTGATACATGGCCTGTTGCCTGTTGCTTATGTTGTCTATGTTCTCTCTGTTGTTCATTGTAGCTTTATTTATACTTCTCAATGTTCCAATTTTTCATTTTTCAGTCAAGTTTGTCTACTTGATCTTTGAAGCGAATTTACATTTTATAAGTCAAGATTATAAGCAAATTGTGACTTTTTGTCCAAAATTAATCCTTTTATCATATTATATTTTGGCTTCTTTCTTATCATGGCCTTGTTACTTTACCTTCACGGTCCTAAATTCTTAAACGATTTCCTACATGTGTTTGTGACAACGCCTCATAGGCCTCATGTGCTCTATCTCTCTACTGCACTTTTTCTGTGGTACAGAAGTATTGCTGCGCGACCAAAACAAGTACTAGTGTAGAGAACCAGTCAAATGAAATATTATGGAATGTTCCAGAATAATGCAAAACTAAAAAGTATTACCTGGTATTGCATTATCATATTCCTTAATATACTTCATAGACAGTGGCAAACATTTTTGAAAGTTCATATTTAACAACTGCTGCGCATAGTATGAAGTATTTCATATTTTCCCTATTATTCTGATGATCACCCTGTTTCTCTTGTATAGTCAAGGAAAATGCAAGAAAATGGCTGGAAGCCAAGGTGGTTCCAAAGAGAAGGTGAAAATGGAACATTTCGTTATATCGGCGGGTACTGGGAAGCCAGAGAACAAGGAAGATGGGATGAGTGCCCAAATATATTTGATGAAGTTAATGAAAACTTTGTGGATCCTTTAGAGGCATCTTGATTCTAATTCAGGTAATGTTTACATCTTTTCTTTGAAGCGTGTTTTCTTGCTTTAGCGCTGCTTTATACAGAACTCACACACACTCATACACAGACATAAGTGCTCTGCGCACGTGTCTGAGATCAGAGTTGATCAACCTGCGAAAATGACATACTAATACTATAGCAGATATGAGATAAAGATTATGTACGGAAATTAGACGAATGGGAGGAAAAGTGGCGATTTTTAGGAGCCGTGAAAAGGCGGTTCCATTTCCAGTTCTGATTGCGTGTCCCTTTGTTAGAGACATGAAGCGAACAACGGAAAACAAGAAGTGACAGCAAAAAATTTGAGCCATCTTATTTCTGGGGTTGCTTAGTAAATCTGAATAAACTTAAATGGCACATGGGCATGGCAGGTAGTGGTAGGTAGACTTGTATTTTTTATCTCTTGGCCTTACAGACAAGGCTTTGCACAGTTAGTGATGGAGTCGAAATCTCACTGAGGCTGTTATTTGATTTTGATGAGCATATGAGCAAAGAATTCAACTTAGCAGCGGCAGGTAGATGAGTGTATTGTCTCTATGGAAGATTAATTGTTATAATAGGCTTTATCTTTTTTCTTTAGATGTGTAATTATTTGAGGTATGAGCTTCTCAAAGATTCTATCCCCTCTACCGAATCCTGATATTGGTGCTGACTTGGCCCAACGGCTATTGATTTGTTTCATATTTTCTTTTGAAATAAATTACAGAAATGTATCATCGACGTCCTTTGATTATATAATGAATTGTTGAATTACAATAGCTACTTTTGAAATAGATATTTTTGAAATTATTTGAAGTTTGAAATTAACACACGAGAGCTTCGAGCTACGTTTTTACTTGATATGAAAAATGAGTGAACAAAAGTGGGTGGAAAATTTAACAAAATTTACCGGCTTTTTTGGGAGTTTCTATGTAATTTTTACGCATTATGATAATTTTTAAATGGAATTTCAGAATAAGTTTCTGATTTGTCATTAGTAGGATTAATAAATTAGAGTTTTTTTAGTAATATTATCGTGGTTGACAAATCTTTTAGAAACGTGCTTATTATTATCCACCGAAGAAGGGAATGTATCGAAGAGAATAAGTTCCTTTTAAAAAAAAATTTAAGAAGAAATAATCTATTCTAATAATTTAATAAATATTACCTTGGCACTTTTTGATCATTTAGGCTAATATATTAATGGTAGATAAAATAAATTTCTTATAATTAATATAAACAAGGGAAGTAAAATACATGTAACAGTTTTATTATTTTTAGAGTACGTAAATGTTTCTTCTAGAATTTTCAAGATCTTAAATCCAAATTAAGAAGTGGGATGGACTCTCCAATAGCATTTGTTTAGAAAATAATTAGGCAAGCTTGGGTTTTGGACAAATCAAAATTTGGTTAGACGTAAGTTGGAGTTACTTTATAACAAATCAATATTTTACTAAAAATTAATTTTGTAAATTTGCTTCCGTCGGAAAACCAAGTAAGAACTTTCTTTTTTGTAAAACTACGTTTTTAATTCAAAATTTTGGTTTGACTAAAACCTATGCTTTATCAAACAAGTGCTTAAATAAGTCCTCTCTTTCCATTCTCCAATCCTATTTTTCACATTCTTGTCTGGTAAGGAGTAGGTCTTCAGGTTTCATTTCATTCACGGATGAGTTGTCTTTGTAGGATTAGTGTCTTCAGTTTTCTTGAATAACAACTTAATGAAGGACTCTTTATTCTTCCATAATGGAATCAAGTGTTTTAAATTTGCATGATTCTTACGGCAATAGCCTGTTAGGAGTTCTTTGACGTGTTCGTATTCAGGAGGAGATTGTTTAAGGTTGAATAGTCTTGGAACATCTGTATAGGCTTAAAAAAAATCCTTTGCACTTAATCCCTGTTAGTAGGATTTTCAATAAGCCCCTATCAACAGGGATTAAGTGCAAAGGATAATGTAACACCCATGGTTCTCGGGTGATAGTTTAGGTGAATTTTAATGGGTATTCAGAAATGAGAGAAATTTTTTTCGTTTGCTTAGTAAAGGGATGTGAGGTTAGAGGTAGTGTCTTGAATAAAATAATAAGTGACGGAGGATTGGGGGAGTGTACACGTGGTACCAAGGAAGTCAAAAGATTACTAAGTCCAAGAAGAGACTAAAATATAATAAAGATAAGTATGGGGTGCCTTGTGTTTAAATAGGAAGGTTAGTGGTGGTATCTGTGTGGTGCCTAGAGTCTGAGACAAATCTAAGTTGGGGAAATTATAAACCTGTCATTACTAATGCTGACCAGGGGTTGACCAAGAGGCAAGATGGTAATTTTCGCTCTATGGGTGTATATATGGGCCATACACACTCCTACTCATTTCTCCCATTCTCCCCCCCCAATGGCTCTCTCTCCCATCCATCACCAATGTCACCACCCAAGCTTCTGGTAACCTATCTCCGGCAAGGGTTCAAGTATTCGGTGACCAACCACCACCGGAAAGGCAAGAATGAAGATAGACATTTCTTTTCCCAATTTTCTCTATATTTTCGGATTTATGAGGAATTGGGTTTGTTTGAGAGTTTTGAAGCTTGAGTTATGTTTTAATACATCCCTTGATGTTTGATAATGAAACTAGAAACAAGATTTGGTAAATTAAACATGATTAGAGGTAGGATTTATGGATTTGAAGCTAAAAGGAAACAGTTAGTTTTAGAAGGGACTTGGATGATTGGAGCTTGAATCTTGGATGATAACATGAGATTTAAGTGTAGAATTACTCCCTAAATATCAATAATGAAATTCCATGAAAGAAATCAAGTGAAATGGTTGAGATTTAGGTAGTTTTGGAGTGAAAACCACGAGAAATCACGATACTTTAGGGGTGGGTGCCCAGGGCACTAGGTCTTGTGCCCAAGGCGCCACCAGGATAATGAGAAGATGGGCTGGTGCCCAAGCCCCCACCAGGACAGTTAGAAGAGGGCTGGCTCGACACTATCAAGTCTGGGCACCCCAGGTACCAAGGTAGGCATCCTTACCCTAGACTTGTGAGGGTGTGCTTTATATACATGAAAGGGGCCTCGCGTGTTTATGAAATAAACATAATTATTTATAGGTGATTGATGTGTATATGTTAGTGATGACATTATACACTTGTGTGCTAATGATATTGGTAAGACAAATCTTGTGGTGTTTTGTATCATACATCATACACTTGCGAGTGTAAAAAGATGTGGTATATATGATGTATATGGGTGGTTAAGAAAACATGCTAGTGATAATATTAAGATTAATATCTTAAATATGTAATTAATTTATAATGGGAATCTGATTTGGGAATAGGAATTGATGTGAGTTGGGTTTGTGTGTTTCATTGGAAAGGCGAAGGTGTAATACCCATGAAAAATAAAATATAAATGCGTGTTTACAAACTACTGTTACTATTTTAGTATGTGGTATTATTCACCCGTATAATACTATTTACGTATATGGTACTGTTTATTTATACAATCAAAATGTCAAGTACTAGAAGTGGTTTGATTATAAGAGAAAACTAGAAAGAAGTTTGTAGGAGAAAATGACGTTTTATGTGTAAAATACCCTCAGGGGCTAAATTGAAAGGATTGAATTGAAAAAAAACTTAAAGGTTTAAGGTGAAAGGATAGTTTTCCCTTTAAGTTTTTAATAGTAATAAAAAAAAATGCAAAGCCGCTGCTTTACGCATTGTTCAATTATTAAGGTGTACAGTAAATTGCATTATTAGAAATG
Source organism: Biancaea sappan (assembly GCA_037074585.1). Lineage (NCBI taxonomy): Eukaryota > Viridiplantae > Streptophyta > Magnoliopsida > Fabales > Fabaceae > Biancaea > Biancaea sappan. The sequence goes on from CM073500.1 coordinate 28,836,263, forward strand.
TCATTTTCATAAATAGTAACTTGAATATTTTATTAATGCATAGTATTAAATAGTAACATTGACTTTTCCTATAAATAGGCCATTCCATTTCACTTCTAAAATCACACCTTCAACTTCTCTTCTTCTCTCCTTAAGTTTCTTTTGCTACGACGCTAGGCGTCTGAGATTTTGGGCCTTTCCTTTTCTGCTTAGGTAAGGATACTATGCCCTTTCTATGTCTTTCAAATTTTAGAAGTTATTTTCTTAAGTATGCTCCGTGGTTGCGACTTTGGCCGATCTTCCGCATCAGAAAAACTGTTCTTAGCTGTTTATATGTTATTTTGATTCTCTGATTACCGAAATAGAATGTAAACTGTGAACAATACATGTCTAGGAAAGTTCTGGCTAAGGAAATACCTGATTTTTAAGTGTGTCCAGTGTGACCCTCCACTCTTTCCTGGGAACTTACCTGGTGTACTCTTTTACAGATTGTATTCTCTATTTCTGGTATGAATAGTACCCATACGTATAAATAGTAATCGTACGTATGAACAGTATCTGTACGAAAACAATCTTAACGTATTTTCTCTAATCTTTCATGAAAATCTCCGTAGCAGAACACTGAAATTCACCTATGTACTCTTGTCCGTAACGACTTAAAGAAGTGATACTCGCACGAAATCCAAGTGAGTGGAACGACCCCGTTTTAATAGAGTTTTAGCATTACTGGTGATAAAAAGTATGTCGTAGGACACTCCCAAGATTCATAGGGGGAAATTAGATTCAGAATGATGAATCTAATGAGATAATTAATCCAGAAGTATGGATAATAAGAAGCAAGTATCTCATGATGATATGAAGTTTGAATCTCTTTAAAACAGTTTAATTGTTATCTTGAATTGTGGTTTATAAACCTATAATATAGTTATATACTATACCTGTTATATGGATGAATATTATATTGTGCTTCTGATTATGATATGAAATACTGTACTATTAATTGTGATTGAGCGGAACAGTACCCCCTCTCAAGGCAAGGCGAAAAACCCAGTTTAAAGGGTGTCTTGACCAACGAGTGTGGAGACAACGATTCCCTCAGTAGGGATATAGCCCGGATCGGCAATAGATCCGTGAGGCGCCCTAGCTAAGAGGATGAGGTTGTGCGTCATGGCGGAAATATACAGAATTAGTGAGCTGGCCTATGTGCGCTCTCCGGGACATTGCCATTGATGAGCACTTGTAACGTTTGTTGAATTGGATGAATTTTTATTTTCTTGTATGTAATTTCTAACTATGTCTATTGGTTGAGATTGAGCCTTCGGATATGCTTGCATGACTGGTGATGTATTTGAATTTTATTAACGCGAGGCCGATTTGCTCAATGAGTTTAAAAGCTCACACTCTCTGTACAAATTTTTTGTTCAGATCAGTTTGCTACCGAATAACATCCGCTAGAAGAGTAGATCACTTTGGACCTTCCCGCTATCGGGTAGGCCCTTCTTTTGTTATACAATATGTTGCTCTGTAACCGTCTAGGACATCTAGGTCAGGGGTTTGGTATTTGGCTTGTATTTCAGTATAATAATGTATTTTGTATTGAGGATCTATTATTTTTAAATTTGATGTATTTTCTTTGTATTTATTAAGGAATGGTATTTTGAGAATATAGAGATAATGACTAATAATTTTACTTGTGGGTAGAATTTTTCGAAAGGCATACAGTGATGGGATATTCATCATTGTGCCGGTCATGTGCCTAGAAAATGGGTCGTGACAGAAGGGGAGGGCAATGTAAGGCCCATATTGAAGAGGCCCAAGTGGACTACATAACCCTCCCAAGGAACAACCTCTTGGCAAGTCGAAGCTCGAGGGAGAAAGGTCTGAGTAGGCTATTATGCTCTCCCACTAGGTGACTTGCCAATGACGTGTTCACATTGTTGGGAATTCGTTGAGATGGGATTTGCTTGAGGAACATCTGTGATTGATGTGTGTAAGATCAATGTGACACATTTTTGGCGACGAATTCGTGGGAATGGAGACCCACATTAATGAAGCCTTGAGAAATAGAATCATGGAAATGCAAACTCGTGTAATGATATTGTTGAGCAGAACTTTCATGGGAATGAAAACCCTCATTGATGAGGCTCCTAAATGAATTTCCTATAGGCACTTAGACCTATGCGGGGCATGTGGAATGTGTATGTTGTATTATGATTGTGATATTTGTGTATGCTAGTCTTTGTGTAGAACACTTGGTACATGCATGTGACTTCAGGGAGGAGTTGAGGGTGGCATGGTATAGTTCGGGATGAGTTTCAGTTAGACTTGCATATTTTTGGCACTAGAGTATTGTACTAGAAGAATTGTGTAGGTGGGCTCGATGATATGAATGCATTTAGCTACATATATTCTTTTAGCATGCATAATTGTGTGTTTGTGCAGAGTATGACTATTTTGGGTGAATCAGTAGATTAGACTCACCCTCTCACAGTTGTAGGTACAGAAAGACGGTTAGCTTGATATTTTGCGGATCAAAAATACCTCTCCATTGTTTGGGGTAATGTAATTTTATTTGTTTTTAAGTTAATTTCTCTATTATACTCTATAATCGGGTAGGCCACCGACGTAGTGTATGTTAGTTGGGTTAGATAAAGAAAATTTAGGCTTGCGGTGTTGTGGGTGTCACATTATTCGCATCTATCACGAGCCCAGTTTTTGAGTTGTGACAGATATGCTCCTATTAGCCGGGATTAAGTGCAAAGGGTTTTTGCAAGCCATACTAATGTTCCAAGACTATTCAGCCTTGAACAACCTCCTCCTGAATATGAACTCTTCAAAGAACTCTTAGTACGCCATTGCCCTGAGAATCATGTAGATTTCAAACACCCGGCTCTGTTATGGAAGATTAAAGAGTTCTTTATTAAGTTTCCATGCAAGAAAAGTGAAGATATTAATCCTACAAAGGCAACTCATATGAGAATGACAGTTGAAGACCTACTCCTTACTAGACAAGAATGTGAATCTCTCTTATAGCAAGGACTTATTGGTTTGAAACCCTCGGCAAAGATGACATCCTCCTATTCTCAGAAATCGTCCAAGAGCATACTAAACTTTGTTGGTTTGAAACCCTCGGCAAGTATACTAAGTCTAACAAGTAATATAGAATATGAGTATAGTATCGTCCCATGAAAATTATTATTGGTTGTTTACACCATCGGCAAGTATATGAGTCTAACAAGTAATATAGAAAGTGAATAGAATGTCGATCTCACAGAGATTATGGGAGTTAAGTAGCAATTTCACTATTTCTAAATTATCTAGACGATTGATTTTAAATGAGTGAGATAAAACTAAAATAAATTAAATTACTAACACTTAATTAAACTACAACTACCAAGCACGGAAATTAACACTACTAGACTAAAAAGATATTAAGAAATTGCAATTATCAAAGAATTAGGGATATGATTTCACTACCCTATCCAACTATGGGTTGAGTTTCCACTTTAATCTAAGTCTTTAATGTTTATATTGATGATTGAATTCTCAGTTCTAATTAAAACTCAATTCCTTGGTGAATTAACTTTGTTAACCTAATTAAATTCTTTAATTCCTTAGCCAATCAAATTAGGAAAAAACATTAAGTATAGATAAATTCAATCAAGGCCACACAAGAAATTTATCTATTCCTATATCAAATTTACTTATGGTAATTATTTCAATAGACATATTCATATACGAACTTTTCAATTCCTTATATGAACTCTAAATCAATTTTCAAGTAGCCAAATTGAAAAAGCAATAAGCACAAAACAATTGCTCAATGAAAAAAAAAATAGACTATCATTGAAAATTCAATTCATAGTACTTAAGGGAAACTACCTTCCCCCTAACAAAGAGAATCTAGCCACTCATGACAAAGAAAACATCTATAACAACAAAAGGCATGAAGATTGCCTTTAAATCCAAAGGAAAAAAAAAAAGATGGAGAAGAAGTCAAAAGCTCTTCAACCTGTTTTAGTCTTTCTGCCACAACTTCCACTCTTCAATGTGTCCAGTCTTTTTGTATTTGACTTTCAAACTTTTTCAATCTTCTTCTTTTCATTTAAGTCCTTGGAAATCAAAATAAATACTCAAAATAATTCCTAATTAAATTACTTTAACAAATACTAATTAAATCCGAATCCTAATTAAATTAAATCCAACTGCAAACTAATCCTAATCCTAATTCTAGTTCAAAAAGAAACTAACCAAAATAAATTCTAATATAAGTTAAATTATAAATTTCAAATTAAACTTAACTGAATAACCACAATCAATTATAAATCTTAAAGAAAAATTAACTCTCAACAAAATTAAATTTAACGAATAAAAAGATGGGAGTCAAGTATTGTTTTTACTACTTCCAAGCTATTTAGACAATAATATTCAAATGCATGGGATGAAAGTAAGCTAAATTAAATTACTAGCAATTAACTAAAGTACATGATGAGATAAAAACAAATACAAATAGACTGAAGCAAATATTAGGAAACTAACAATTATAATGGTGTTAGGGATTATGCTTCGCTAACATATCTAACTTTGGCTTGGATTTCCATTTTAATCTGAGTTTTCAATTCTTAATTGATGATTGAACTCTGAATTGTAGTTAAAACCCAATTCTTTGGTAGATTAACTCTTTTAACCTAATTGAATTTTCTAATTCTTTAGACAAATTAAATTAGGAAAAGATATCAAGTGCAAAAGAAATCTATCAAAACCATAGAACAAATTTACTTGTGGTGATTATTTCTATAGGCATATATTCACATATGAAAAATTTTCAATTCCCTATGTGACCCCTAACTCAATTCTCAAGTGGCCAAAATCATGAAAATTGAATCCATACAATTCAAGGGAAGCTATATCTTTCCCCTAACAAGAAGAATATAACTACTCGTGGAAAAGAAAGCAACCAAAATCACAAAATGTATGAAAGTTGACATAGAAATTTGAAAGAAAAGATGAAGAAATGAAAAAAAAATCAAGCAAGCCCTTTTCAATATGATTTCACTGATTAAAAATGTATGTTTTTTTGGTAAAATGACGATTTGGTCCTTTGTAAAATTCTGACGCAATGTTACAACATTCGATTTGGATGCCTTGGCATCCATTTACTAGTTTTTATACTGCTTTTAAGATCAATTTATGACATCAGATTTGAATGCTTTGGCATTGCGTTGTAGGCTTTTTGTATCAGACTTTCTAGGCTTTTCACATCTTTTCTGTAACACTCATCATTTTTAGATGTTAATATTATTGGATTTTATTAAGTGATTGAAATATGGGAGAAATTTTTTCGTTGCTTAATAAAGAAATGTAAGATTAAGAAATAGCAAGGTGTATATATAATGAGTGATAGGGAGCTAGAGTACACATGGTGTTGGGAAAGCCAAATGATCATTAAGTCTGAGGAAGGACTAAAATGTAATAAGAAAAATGGTGTGGCACCTAGAGTGCAAGAAATACCTGGGTGGGGAAAATCATGGGATTGTCATTACTAAGGTTAACTTGGAGTTGACCAGAGAGAAAAATGGTAATTTCACCCTTAAAGGTTTATATAGGTGGCCACCCCCTTTTTCCCTCTCATTTTTATCTTCCCCCCTCTCAAATGCTCTCCTATCTCCCAACTATCACTCACTATTCTCTCCATCATCTCAACCCTCCACCACCTAAACTTCCAGTGATAGGGTGGGTCTCTGGCGACCAACTACCACCGAAAAAGTAAGGAAATGAGGTAAGTATTCCACTTTCTCAATTTCCTTCCTATTTTTGGATTTAGGGGGTTTTGGGTAGAAAGTGTGATTGTTGGAAAGTTTTGAAGTTTGTGTTAGCTTTTAAAACATTCTTAGATGTTTATTGATGGAATTAGAACCAAGAATTGATTGGAAAAACAAGACTAAGGATGAGATTTAGTGACTGAAACCTAGAATGGAAAAGTTAAGGTTTTAAACAAAAATTTGATGATTGAGATTTAGGTTGTTGGAATTAATTGAGAATTTTGGTGTTAAAACACTTCCTAAACATCCTTAATGAAAGCACATGGAAAAAATCAAGAGAAAAGTTGGAAATTTGGATTATTTTGAGCAAAAATCGAGATTCCTCGCAGGTATGCAGAAAGTTTTTAAGTGATTGGTCGATTGTCGAGCGAAGAGTAGTTGACTGGCAACATCTGGTGCTCTCTGCCCAGACCTAGCCAAGATGCATCAGTCGACTGATACACTAATCGATCAATTGCTCTCGGGTTGGGCTAGGAATTCTTGTCAAGGACGCACTGGTCTATTGGTAAGGTGACACTAGTTGACCGATTTGGTAGAGACGCATCAGTCAACAGGTAAGGTGTCACCAATCGACCAGTTGCTTTTAGGTCAGTATTGCCTATGAATAGTAAGTCGATCGCCAGCTAGAGGGCAATTGACTAGTTGTTACCCAGACAACATTTTGGAGAATTGTGTTATGAAATTTATGATTAGTATTCCGTAGGTTAGTTATTGCTTGGGATTTAACTGAGGCACATGGCAGGAGTTGAGAGAGCATGGAATCCAAGTGAGGGATCTAGCTCTGCTTTATACGATCATATAGTTTAGGATTAATTTTCCTAAGTTTAAATTAATTGCAATTATGTGCTTTATGTATGCATGCTTAGCATAGATAAAAAGGGGGAAACATATATGTCCATAAAAAGGAAAGAAATTAGTCGTATGTGGGTAGTGTCATGCAATTGTGTGTAGACCATGTAGATAAATTTAAGATCTTAAATGGGAAATTAGAGGATAACTGAGATTTAATTCAGGGATATAAGTTGTGTGATTTTTTAGACTTGTGCTTTGGAGTAGTTTTAGGTTGCCTGGTTGAGGAAGCTAAAGTGGGCTACACAACCCTCATAAGGGGTAACGTCATGACAAGTTGAGCCCAACTTGAGAAATGCTAAGGTTGGTAGTCAAATTTCTCAATGGGCAACTTGTTAGCGATGTACTCAATAGAAGTAGGATTTATTGTTGATTTTGCATATGATTTTTTTGTGGTTGGATGTGGCCTAATGGCATACTCATGGGGTCGAATACTGGTAGTTGCTAGATCAAGGCATGGGCCAGGACTCAATGAAAATAGCACCATAGGGTTAGTGGATATGAGATTCGTGAGTTGCTCCATAGAGACGTAGATCCATGGGATGACATCTTGACAACGAATTCGGTGGGACGTAAATCCACGTTGATGAAGTCTTGAGAAATAAAAATATAGAGATGCATACTCATATAATGAATATCTTGAGCAGAATGTTCGGGGGAACGTAGACCCTCAACAATGTAGTTCACGAGATGTAGACAATTAGTCGGTGGAAACGCAGACCTATGTGACAAGGCTATTGAGTAGTGAATCCGTGGAAACATAGACCCAAATTGATGAAGCTCTTGAGCAAAGATGTGGAATTATGTATATGTTTGATAAAGGTGTGTGATTGTTATTATTTTTCTTTCTTTTAATTTGTATTGTTAAATATGACCTGGGGCCCATAATAACCTAGTGTGGGTTGGGGACGTGTTGAGGGTGCCTGGGGCACAAGAGCATAGGTTAAAGTATATGCCGGTGACCCGAGGGGGTCGAGGCTGGGGATGTGGTGAGTCATAGATGAATATATGTGTGTGTGTGTGTGTTTTTTTTTTAATATGTAGAGTTGTATATTTGTATAGAGTAGGGCTAGTTTTAGTGAGTTCGTAGATTAGATTCACTATTTTATAGTTACAGGTATCGAAGGATGACTAGATTAAGGACTTGCGGATTGAGGATACCTCCTAATTGCTTGAGATAAGATAATTTTTATTTATTTTAAAGTTATTTCCTCTAGTAGCTCTGTAATTAGATACGCCACCTAAGATATAGTGCCTATTGTTGGGGTTAACTTGAGAAAAGATCTAGGCATGTGACGGTGTGGATGACACATTGTCCGCACCGATCATGACTATAGTTTCGAGAGTGGTAAAACTCCTCACTCCTAATTTTGGGTAGTGACATTACTTTACTTATCATTCTATTTGCACATTATATATAATAGCAGTTACAACTAATTAACAACCTTGTAGAAACCAAAAGCATGCTTAGCATGTTGCTTCAGATCATACAAGCCTTAACATATTTAATTGAAAGAAAAAAAAAATGACCAGAAGAAGAATTAATGCTATGCTATTATGCATGGCAAGCACTGTCTTGTTCTTCCAACTGTATACCCTCTTGAACAAGCCTCTTCTCCTTGTAGACATACCACTTGGCACAAACTAAGTATAAGCAGAAATTCAGACCACTCAGAATCGCCAAAAGCCAGTAAAAGTCATAGAGCTTGCCTTCGTTAAGATTATCTGCTAGCCATGGCCTTCCCTGTCCTGTCACTTTATGCACCACACTCACCAACAACGAACTCACAAAGAAGCCCAACGACAGTGTGCTTAAGAACAGCCCTGTGCTCATCGTCTTCATCCCCTTGGGACATTCTCTTAGGAAGAAAGCCAACTGTCCTATGTACGTGAATGCTTCCCCTGCCCCCACAAAGAAAAACTGTGGGACCAACCAGAACACACTCATCGGGACCACCCCCTTTGTATCATGACTCAGCCCATGCGACTGAGCCACCCTTAGCCGCTTTATCTCGGTGAGTGCAGCAACCACCATAGCCAGGGCCGAGAAGACCAGGCCAACCCCTATGCGTTGCAGAGGGGTTAGCCCCTGTGGGTTCTTGAGCCACCTTCTGGTAATGGGGACGACGACTCTGTCGTAGATGGGGACTGTTAACAGAATGCTTCCAACGAAGAAGACCGTCAGCGATGCTGGCGGGATCTGGAATGATTTTCCCATGTGGCGGTCCATTGTCGTGGCTTGGGACACTGAGAATGTGGTCATTTGGGCGTACACAGTCCAAAACATTATGGTCGTGGCCCATATAGGTAACATCCTTATCACTAATTTCACTTCTTCCACGTCTGTTAGTGTTGATAGATGCCATTTCCTCTCTTCCAGGCTGGGTGCTCCTGGGTCCTTGATCGCAGCCTTGTCCAAGAATCTGCAGAACATATTTTAAATAATCATCCATTACTATACAAGATGCAAGAAGACCATAATCAAATCCTTATGAATATACATATGATATGACTTTGGCACGTGAGGGCAGCACACTTTGTTGGGTTTGACAGGAAGGCTGTGTTGCTGTGTTGTGTGGGGTAATAAAGGCAAGGGATCTTTTCTTAAAAGTTGAGTATTTTAAGGGATAAAGGGTGTGGCGTAACGCAATTATGTGAGAGATCACATCATATTCACAGGGGAATTAAAGATGAGAGTGAGAAAAAGCCAAGTTGTGGGAGACGGGTGAGAAAGTAGTGGGAAGAGGGGATGACGCAAAAACAAAGGGCGCGTGAAGATGCAGTGCGAGATCAGACAGCTTTGCCAATCATGCGAAGCCTCCTCGTGATGTTTTTATTTATGCTAGCTAGAAGAAGGAGAGATGTGATGGGTAGAGATTGAAAAGGGGCTTCATTTGTTTATTGTATATCTTTTTCCCAGGGAAAATATAGTATCTTATAGGATGCAGGCACAGAATATATGGTCTTTTCTGTTCCTTTGTGCTGTTCTTATTCTGGTATTACAAAACTGCTTTCTGGTTTCAGTCTGTAGTTTTAGCCTGATCCTCTGCTCAGAATAAAATAAGTAGGTGTCTGCTTTAAGTTTTATCAACGGTTTTAACTGTTGCTAAAACTCAAAGCAGACAAATTCTGAACAGAGGATCAAAGGTGGGGCCGGGAAGATTTTTATCAAATGCCAGGATATCATTATTATATCATAATTTAACAGTGCCATGAGCCTATGATTAAATTCTTGAGTCAAATATTAATTTAATTTTTTAAAAATTACAATTATTTCGATGGTCCTTAAAAGATTTTATGTCTCAATTCAGTCATTAAAAATTTATATTTGGTTGAGTCTTTTTTATAATTAAATTTTAAAATTTACTATTATTGAATTTTAAATTTTTTGTCCCCAAAAATAACTATAATTTTTAAAGAATCAAATTAGTAATTCTTTAAAAAAGATGTGTATTTTATATATTTTTATTAAAAACGATATCAAAAATTACAATTAAATTTATACCATCATTTAACGCAATCCTAGGCAGCCATGCAGGTAGACCAATAACATGCTAGAATATTGAGAAGTTTTAAAACTAAAGTTTTACAATAATTAAATAATATTTAGTTTAGAGTTTAAAATTAAAATTTTATAAAATTAATTTTATATAAATCTTAATTTATTATGAAACAACTCTAACTTATTTTTATTTAAAATTTAATTTATTTAACTATTTTTTTAAACAAACACAAATAGTCTCTACATAATTTCTACTTCCAAGTTTGATGGCACGTGAACATGGATAACAACCAAAGCAACTTTTCACGACTAACTTTGTGGCGTTCAATAATGAAGGGTCTTGAGTCACTCATTGCCTAATCAAAAGATTGATGACTCCCCTCGATTATTGAAAAGAAAATTAAACAAAGAAAGGAGGACCACTCTAAAGAGATAAAATTCAATGTAGCTGAAACACTACCATTTAACTCTTAACCTGAACCTGACCCACCTGGCCACCTTAATTTTATATAAATCTTAATTTATTATGAAACAACTCTAACTTATTTTTATTTAAAATTTAATTTATTTAACTATTTTTTTAAACAAACACAAATAGTCTCTACATAATTTCTACTTCCAAGTTTGATGGCACGTGAACATGGATAACAACCAAAGCAACTTTTCACGACTAACTTTGTGGCGTTCAATAATGAAGGGTCTTGAGTCACTCATTGCCTAATCAAAAGATTGATGACTCCCCTCGATTATTGAAAAGAAAATTAAACAAAGAAAGGAGGACCACTCTAAAGAGATAAAATTCAATGTAGCTGAAACACTACCATTTAACTCTTAACCTGAACCTGACCCACCTGGCCACCTCAATCATTTGTGGTTATGCTTCAACCACCAAATCTTCCTCTATTCATCTATCAAAAAGCTGCTCACTTCCATGATTTTTAATGTATCCTATAACAACCGCACAGTAATACTACGCTCCGTAGCTTTCTTGTAACACATTTGTTTGAATCAAGTTAAAGAAAGCACTACCATGTGCTTCGGGAAGGACCAGAACCAGTAAAAACCTTTTTTCCTCAAAATAAAATAAAGATAGTGGAGCCAACTGTAAGACCGGTTTTACTGATTTCATGTTTAAAAGATTATAGTTTTTTAATTTAATTCTTAAATAATCAAGTTTTTTAATTTAATTTTAAAATATTATATTTATTTTAATTTAGTCTCTCTATTTAAAATATTTTTAAAAATAATAAATTTTGTATTTTAACAATGTAAAAAATTAAATTAAAACAAATATAATTTTTTAAAAACAAAATTAAGAACACTGTCATTTCAAATATTAAATTAAAAAAATTATAATCTTTCAATAAATAAATCAATAATCTACTCTAAATAATGATGATGGTAATAAATAATGTGTGAAAAAAATGAGGAAGTAGGAAATCACACCGGAACTGCTTGCTGTGAGGCAAGCTCTGCTTCTTCTTCCTCTGCGCCTCATCGGCGATGTCGTCGAGGTTGAAGAGCGCGGAGGAATCGGAGGGCAATTGCAAGTGCCTCTTCCTCCAAGCGGCGACGACTACCACCGCAATCTGAGTTAAGGGACTACCCACCAGTTTCTTGAAACGGTACCGTTTCGTGCCCGAGAGGAAGACGACGAGGGCGAACACAATAGCAGAAGCACAAATACCATAGCCCCATTCTCTGCCCACGTTGTCTTCAATGTACACCAGAATGGTCACTGCGGCCAGAGAGCCTATGCTGATGAAGAAGAAGAACCAGTTGAAGAATTTTGCCATCTGGGCCTTCTCTGTTTCGTCAGTATCGTCAAATTGATCCGACCCGAACCCGGAGACGCTGGATTTCAGACCCCCCGTGCCAAGTGCCGTCACATAAAGCGCTAAATATAGAGCCATCAGCTGCATGTTGTTCGCCGGCACGCACGGCTGCGTGCCGGCGGCGCATTTGGGAGGGTGTAGGCTCGGGATTATGGTCGATGTCGTCAAGATAGTAACCCCCTAGAGAATCATACATAAAAGCCGACTTTAACATCATTTTGAAACTCTCGGTGCTCTGGCTCCAAAACAGAGCAAGCTAAAGGCGCAAATGAACAATACCAAAACAAATTATAACTAAGAGTGTCTTACAGTGGCTTGAACAGTTGCGAAGATGGCGATGGTGAGGTATCTGTGAAAGAAAGTTAAAAAAAAAAAAAAGGAGCAATTAAACACAATCCTGGAATGAAAGGGTTGGGAAGAAGTTTGATATTGGAAGAAAAGAGTAACAAAACCGAATCTGGTAAATTGCAATACCTGCCAAGAAAAGAGTCGGCCACAAAACCGCCTAGCAAACAGAACATGAAAGAGGTGCCCAAAAAGTTAGTGACTATGTTAGCAGAGGTAGCATTACCCAAATGCATAGTGCCGGTCAAATAAGTGACCAAATTCACAGCGATACCCGGTGTCGTCAACCTTTCACATGCTTCTCCACCTGAGAGCATCAACAATAGAAGAAGACGAGTAAATAACAGAGACATGGATTATGGCTTTTGCAGTGTGAAAAGCAATGGAAGGAAGGATGGCAGAGCGAGAGAGAGAGAGAGAGAGAGACCCAGAATCATAGCAGCGGCAGCCCAACGGCCGGTCTTGGACCTCTCAGCGGGACGACCTTTGTAGTCCCAAGCATCAGGGATGGTCTTGCCCTGAGATTGAGGCAGAGTCCTCATTTCAGGGTCAGATAACATCGCTGTGATTACTGTGTGCTTCAAAGACGAAAAAGTCGCTTGCTCTGCGTGCTCTCCCACAACGTTTGTCGGAGCTTCTTCCCCCTTTGGCTTTATACACAGAGTTAAGGGTCATCACCAACTTAGAAGCAGTAATTTTCAGCCGGTTGGAATCTTTTTCATGCAATGATATAACATAATAGAGTCTTAATTATTTATCTTCACTTTTCTTAACCGTTCGGGTCTTGTTTTAATAAAAACATTTCCAAGAAATGTTTTTATAATTTCATACTGCATGATAAACTTTTAAATATTAATTATTACAAAATATATTAAAAAGTCTAATAAGAGACGCTTAAAATGATTTTATTTATACTTATTTTGATTTAAAATTGCTCGCCGAAAATGAAGGCATACTTCCATACCTACAATTATGTGCAGATGTATATTACCATATATTAGTTTTGTTTGAATAAATAGTTTATTTAATTACTTATTATAAAATATTTATATATAAGTTATTTTTATAATTGAAGAGTTTATGAGAGTAAACTTCACATAAACTGTTTTTAAATTATTTTCATAGGCTGTATGAAAATAAACTAAAAATAATTTATAGGTAATGTCATAAGCTAATTTTATAAGTTCTCCCAAACACATATGTAGTTATTTATACCATAAGATAAGTTAAATAAACTCAAAATAAACACTTCTAAATGCATTAATTGCCAGTACACAGGCCACGCCATGTCAATCATATTCTCAAAGGATTATAATTATGCTGTTCAAAATTTAACTCCTGCAAACTTTATTATTTTTTAACAAAAGAGAGGAGAGTGGAAAATAGGTGAAAGAGAGATTAAAATCCATAAGCAAAGGCTCCTTTGAGCTTATATCTAAGCCCATTTTTAGTTCTCATAGAGTAATGAGTAATTGAGTACTACTTCTATTCATATTTTATCAAATAATTTATTATAATTTTATTATAAAATCTATATAATCTCATTTTAAACTATGGTTGAGTTGGTCTTATATTTTAAGCAAAAGTTATTTGTCAAAATATAAATAAAAGTAATACTAAATTTTTCAGTACTAAAAGAGTATAATAAATAATTTTGTTCACAAGAAGTGTTACTTGAACTGAGGTTGTTAAGTTTAAATTACTGCAAACTTTAGTTCCAATTTTGAAATTATATGACAGAATAATATATTTTTTTGATAGTCTAAAATTTTAGAAAATTATTGTTTCGAGAATAATGGCCTTTTCTTAAGAATTTAGATAATAATAATCTAATTAGTGCAAAATAATAATATTGCTCTTGTTCTAAAATTAAGGTGCGGGTCAATGTATCTGGCCAATACAATATACTAATTTTTTTTAATATGATATGATTTGAGCTTTTTCAATCATTATCAAAAACAAAAAAATTATGGTGCAAGAAATAGGGTGAATAGGATAAGTGCTTGTTTGGTTCTGCGGTAGACTACCTTTAACGCGCGTCGTCTATTAGAAATTGATTCTTTAGTAAAATTATTATGTTTGATTCTGCGTTCATCAACAAATTCAGAATCGATTATCCCCTCAAAATCAATTTTGTATAGAAGTGAAATCTTATAGTTCTTTCTGAAAATCGATTATATACAAATCTTCTATTGCCAAAATTTTCCAATGTTACCCTCTTTCATCCTTCACAGGGACTTCAATATATATATATATATATATATATATAGAGAGAGAGAGAGAGAGAGAGAGAGAGAGAGAGAGAGAGAGAGAGAGAGAGAGAGAGAGAGAGAGAGAGAGAGAGAGAGAGAGAGAGAGAGAGAGAGAGAGACTTGCCTGTTTTGAAGAAGAAGGGGGAATCGCTAACGGTGGCTGACGGTGGAGTTGGAGAAGATATCACCGTTCACCTTCATCTAGTTCTCTCTGGCCATCACCGTTTTTTCTCTCACCATGAACAGAAGGAGAAGGCCTGGACTTGATATCCGTTGAGAGAAGTGGTTTTTAGAAATTCTAATGATACTTGAGTGAAGAAGCAATATATTTTTTTTTTTGATAAAGAAGCAGTAATGAATGAAGGATGATGTGGCTAAGTGGCCTTTGTGAGTATTTACAAAATGGGTATTTGGGTATTTATATATATATATATATATGTAAATGTTTATTTAAATTATTTAATTATTATTATACTTATTAATGATAAATGGGAAGATAAATGGGTATTTATATATTTAAGTAAATGTTTACTTAAATTATTTAATTATTATACTTATTAATGAATTTGAAATTTTTTATTTTTTAATTATTATTGTATTATTTGGTATTAGAGAAATTAAATAAGGATGAATGAAATAAAACAATATAAAATGTATATTCTTTCTAGTAATTATACATTCAAAAGTACTTCTGCTAACCAATATCCAAACGAAATTTATTTTTCAAAATCAGTTTTCTTATAATAGTTTTTAAATATAAATCACGTTCTTGTAAAATCAATTATACTCAAAAACAATTTAAAAAATCAATTCTACTCAAACTTAAGTTTACCTAACGAGTTTCCAAACACACACTAAACCGACTTAGATCACCGTAACGCCTTGACTGCATGTTGTATACCTATCAATTTTTCAATGGACACAGTGCATGCCACACGAAACTAGAAAATGTGGATGACGAGGTATTCCTTTGCCGTTTGATATTTTGATATTTCATGTATTCCATGCTTCATGTATTTAATGGAAATCATTTTTATTTATCCAAAAAAAGATATTGTTTTAAAAAAAGATTCAGATTAAGATAAATTATTAATTTTATCTTTAAAAATTATAATTGTCTTAATTTAGTATATAAAAAATTAAATATTTTTATTTAATCATTAAAATATTATGTTTTTTAGTTTAGCTATTATTTGTGAAAGTAATTTTTAATAACAAAAATTTTAAAATTTGACAATAGTGAATTTTCTGATTTAGTAAAGAAAAGTACTAAATTGAGATAAATATATTATTTTATAAATTAAATTGAGACAATTAATTTTTTAATGACAAAATTAAAAAAAATATAAATTTTTCAAAGACTAAATTAGTAATTTTGTAATATTTTTGCCCTTTAGAATATAATATTTTTGCATTGTGTTAACTGTTGAAATTGTTATATTTCCATGTGTGAATTTCTATGCTTTCATAATCAGATTAAAACAGCTTAATTTAATATTTTTATGACTGAGTTATTACCATCTGGGTCAAATAGTTGTACAGGATTGTGTTAGGACCCAAAGTAATTCATAGGGAAACAAATTAGGTGGCTGGCACCTCAGGTGTCGGTACCTTAACTCTCGGTCTGGCACCAAACGGGTGGTGCCTCAGGCGCCAACCCCTAAACTCTCTGTCTGAGTTCTGAACGTGGCGCCCCAGGCGCCATATATGGCGTTTAGGCGCCAGGTGGCGAAAATCCTATAAATACCAAAACTGGACATTTTCTTCTCATTTTTCTTCTTCCCTGTTCATGCTGGATGTTTCCCTCCTTTTGGCAACTAAAGATTCATCTAAGTTTCTTCTAATTCTAGTAGAAGACACAAGGTAAGCAAGCTTTGAGCTATTTAAAATTCATCTTCCTTCCCTTTAATTCTTCTTCTCCTTAGCTAAAACCCTAGGCAAGAAGGATGTAAGAATTCTGGTTTAGTATGCTATAATTCTTGAATTATTAGACTTTTAGAAGTCTTTCTTCATAGAAAGGATGGAGAGGAAGAAGAGAAAGAGTTTTAGGTTAAATTACTTCTAAGATAGTTATACTATGTCTTGAACTATTATATTTTCTGCACTTTAAAGTAGTAGTGTTGGGAAGTATACCAATTGAATAATTCTGTAAAATGGCTAACAGTTTGGATAGTAAACAAAGCAAGGTCAATAGAATCTGCTACTATTTAATGGCTAAATACTATAAAGAAATTATGTAGAACCTCTATAGTAAAACTTCCTTATTAGGATAATCTATACACTCTGTTCTTCTTACTGCAAGTTCCAACTCTAATGTGCTCTTTAATTGTTATCTTATTTGTGTATTAGGAAATCTTTGAAAGTTATTTCCTAGCAATCCTATAAATTAGCTGCAAAGAACTAAGGTAGTTAATACCAGAATCGAGGTGAGTGCGGTAACATTATCTTATCTATTTTTGTTTGTAATATCATAGGTATCATGAGGAAATTGTGAATGAGTCTAAGCAATGTGCGATGTGTTCGTTTTAAGAAATTTATGTTCCTTGTATTTGAGGCTGACGTTATTACTGATGTTGTTTTATTGAAATTCTGTAAATGCCTGTGTAACAACTGAGCTTTATTATGATATTTTCTTGGTGGTGCACCCCATGGGAGAATTAGAGGAGTTATAAGGGTGGAGATATCTTTTTATGGAGAATAAGGGCGGATGAGGCCAGGGGGCCGCGGGCAACGATCTACTGGTATTACGCATTGCATGCATTACATTATGCTTATCATTTATAATTGATGTAATTATAAATTCGTTCATATCCTTATGGAACTAAATGGTGATTTATTGTGATAAGTAATGTTATCCATTCACTGAGTATTCTATTACTCATTCTGTTTTTTTTAAAAAACCTTCAGAGTTGATAGCTGAAGCAGAGGACTCTCCAAGACAGTAACGAGTCCATCTCTTCCGTTTCTCCTGTATTTTTTTGGGTTGGCCCTTGCACTGTATTAGTTTTGTAAACTTTAAAAGTTGCTCTGTGATCACATAAGCCTCCTAAGATGTTGTGGATGAGCTATGTGGAATATGACATTGTACTATACCGCTCGCGGTTTTGTTGTAAAGAAACTAAAATCATATCACTGTTTGGATTTGAAAATATTACTGTATATTTATGCTCGCTAACACAATGAGAATTTAGTTTTAGTATTAGAACCAGTATAGACATAAATTTGGAAATGTATGGTGTCAAAATTTATCTTATTATGTGTCTTTTGATTCACGATGGAAGGGAAACCCACTAACATGTCGGTCACACTTTTTCTGAGATGTGACAAAATGGTATCAGAGCAGGTTCTTAGGTCTATTGTGAATCACAGAGCAAGGTAACCTTGACTGGCCATCCCTCTATCGTTGTGAACCGCGACATGACTAGAAGATGAACTCAAGTGAGGATCTGGTGCTATCATATATCTGGAGGATGTGTCACTGTCAGTCTGATGAGGACTGGGACAGAAAGGACTGTCACAATTTTTTGAATGATGATTTTTTGTATCATAGGACCTAGCGAAAGAATTCGATCTGTGAGAACATGTATTAGATGATCTAGTGTAGAAGAGAGTAAGTGTGGACTGTTGGTGATATTGAGACATTGTTATGCAACACTGGGAGAGGAATTATGCTGCAAAAAAGATTGGTGAGGTATAGTATGAAATAATTCAGCAAATGGAAAGTCATTATGGTTGAATACAACATGTCTTGGTAGATAAACTTTTCCATTTGGGGATAAACACTTATAGCCTTTGTGATTAGTGCTATATCCAATAAAAACACATTTATGAGAATGCAATTGTAACTTATTTTGCTGTAAGGTATGAGACATGGAAAACAGCACATCCAAATGGGTGTAAGCTTTGGTAATCAGGTAGTTTTTTAAAAAGAATTTCTAGAGGAGATTTGTTATTTAAAGGAATGGAAGGTAATATATTGATATTAAAAGTTGCAGTATGAAAAGCTTCAACCCAAAATTCAAAGGGCATTCGTGCTTTGGCAAGTAAGGTGAGACCACTTTCTACAATTTGCCTGTGTTTTCTCTCCACTCATCCGTTTTGCTCAGAAGTATAAGGGCAAGTGAACAAATGTGTTATTCCATGTTCAATTAAGAAGGATTTGAAGGCTACAAATTCCCCTCCTGAATCTGTATGAAGAGTTTTGATTGGATGATCAAATTGTTTTTCAACTAAGGATTTTAATTGCTTAAAAATATTGAGAGCTTCATCTTGTGTTGAGTGGATACAACCAGCTAAACCTGCTACAATCATCAACAAAGTTGATGTAGTACTTAAAACCATGTTTAGAGAGAATAGGTGCTGGTCTCCAAAGATCAACATGGATCATTTAAAGATGACTGGTTACTTTTGAATTAGAATTATTGAAAGGTATTTTGTGACTTTTCCCATTCTGACAAGCTGAACAAAAAGGAACTGTGTGATTGCTATTAACTTTGTAATTACTTGATTTTAAAACTTGAAAAAGCACACGGGCATAAGGGTGACCAATTTTGTTATGCCAATGAAGGATAATAGAAGGATTTAGATTGAGATTGCTGATTTTGTTGGTGAAATTGACTTTCGGTTGGGAGATTGAATCTAGAAGATAAAGTCCATCCTTACTCTTCCCGTGCAGCAGCTCCTTCTTTGTTATTTTGTCCTTCACAGTACAAGAAGTTAAATCAAATTCAATGCATAGGTTATTTTGTACAGCAAGCTGTCTTACACTTATAAGATTTCTAGCAATGTGTGGAGTATGAATTACATTCTTAAGTAACAGTGGCCTATGGTTTGAAGAATTGATAAATGTTGTTCCTATATGATGTATAGGTAAACATTTACCATCAGCAACTTCTAATTTAGTCTTACCATTGTACTTGTTTTTTCTGATGTAACTGATTTACATCATTTGTGACATGATGACTTACCCGTGAATCAAGACACCACGCTTCATCATTCACTGCTTCAGGAGTAGCTACATAGGCCGTGTAGTTGTTGTTTTGGGTATTGGTATTTACTGACTTATGCCCTTCAGGTACACTTCCCATATAGGTAAAATCAGTTCTGTAATAGCACACAGAAGCTAGATGCCCTTTTTTGCCACAGATCTGATAAATAGGTTTGGAATTGAACTGTCTTCCTCTTCCTCTGCCTTTGTCTCTAGGAGCTCCTCTTCCTCTTGTGTTGTTATTATTTTTCTGAGATTGAATATTGTTAATTGTGACATTACTTTCAATGTCCAAATTTTGGAATGCGTTCAGCTGCTCAATCCTGCTCTCAAAGGTGAGTAAGGCAGTTGAAAATTCAATCCATGACAGATTAGACATGAAAGTTAATTGGGTTATAATAGGAGTGTAGTCTGAATCCAATCCAGACAATATTTGTGCAAATAAATCATTAAGAGAAATAGAACTTCCTACTAATTGCAGGTTATCAGTAATAGACTTCATCTTTGCAAGATAATCTTGCATTTTCATAGACCCTTTCCTGGTTCTCTGCAATTCCCCCTTATACCAAAGCTCTTTGGCTTTAGTTGCTGCACCTGCCATTTGCTCAGTGCTACTCCATAGTTCATGACTGGTCCAACAGTTAATGAGTTGTGCTGCTACATCCACGCTAATTGAGTTGTAAAGCCAACCCAGTAGAAGTTGGTCGGTAACCATCTACTCATCGAACTTGGGATTGGGTTCTATACCATCTTTAGTGGTGACATATTCTGGGGACATGGATGGCTTCCATTGATGAAGCCTTCTAATTTGTTACCTCTACTGACTGGTAACACTGTAGATTTCCAAAGATGAAAGTTGTTCCTATCCAGCTTGACAGGAGCAATAAGGTTGAAAGAATTAGAAGAACTTGTCACATCATGAGGCTGCGAAATTCATGGATACTTGTGGAGAACTTGTCACATCCTTAACAGTGAGTCCGATTCAAGTTATCTCTAAGTTAAAAACATCGTCAAGATCTTAACTTTCTTACAATGAGACCATACATAATATTCATATTTACACATAGTCCGTCCACAAAATCCTAGGAGGCTTATGTGACCACAGAGCTACTTCTAGAGCTTACAAGATAATAGAATGCAAAGAAATCAACCGAAAATACAAGAAGGTCGGTTTAAGATAAACTCGTTATTCCCCTGGACAATCCCCAGCGTCAGCCACAGATTCTGAAATGTTGTAAAATAACAGGATGAGTAATGAAATACTCAGTGAATGGATAACATTATCAATCGAAAGTAAATTTAGAAATTAGTATCATAAAGATATCATTGAATTAAACTCACATCAATTACCAATGATATACACAGTATAAATTATTCAGTGCCAAACACAAATCTTGTACCAACCGGGTCGTCCACGGTACCAGTGGATCGTTGCCCGCGGCCCCCTAGCTATATCTACCCTTATCTCTCCATGAAAGATATATCTCCACCCTTATAACTCCTCTAACTTCTCCTGTGGGGTGCACCACCACGAAAACATTATAATAATGTCATATCATAACGCAAGTATTCACACAACCTCAACATAATAACGGCAATATCAACATTAACTTTACATATTTTATAAGAATTAACATTTAATCAAACAAGAAGTTTGAAATCCATAATACCTTTAAATACAAGGAATACAAGTCCTTGATAATGAATACACAACATACCGTTTAAGTCCTCCTTCTCAATTTTCTTTATGATACTTGATGACAATACTTTTGAAGAAATATAAATGAGATAAAGTTATCACACTCACCTCAAATGTGGCTCTAAATACCTTTATTTTTACAGCTAAATTATGGGAGGTGTAAGGAAATAACTCTCAAAGATTTCCTAAAATACAAATAAGATGAAAAATAAAGAATACATTAGAATTTTCAAGTGAAACTTGTACTATTAGAAACTAGACTCAAAGAGCTTTCTAACAGTATCTTATTTACTAAAAATAGAGTCCGGATGAAAGAGTTATGAACATTTTAAAACTGATGCTACAATAATGGTTAATGATCAACGCAGCTACAGTATCGTTGACTAAGTCAATGCTACAATAACATTGACCCGAGTCAATGCTACAGTGACTGAGAAAATCTGGAAAAATTTTCTCGATGAACAGTACTTTCTGAAAATTTTCTGAAAAATTTTCAGAATGAACAGTGATGTTCTTCATCAAAAATCCTAAAATCACATATAAAACAGCATTTCTTTTGATTTCTTCCATGGGTTTTGTTTCTTAATGTCTAATGAGTGTTTTAACACCAAAACCCCCAATTTTTACCAACAATCCAAGCTCAAATCTCAAATTTTCATCAAGAACACTAACTTTTTCCAAATATTCGAATTCTACGAATTTCTCCTAATTTTCTCCAAATTTCTTGTTCCAATAACATCATAAACCACCTAGGAATATTTTTGATTAACATCCACACTTAAATTCATCTATAAAAACTCAAAATCCTAATTCTCTTCCATAGGTCCGAAAATGGAGAAAAAAAGAAATAGAGCAGATAAAACTTACCTCTTTGCCTCTAGAACTCGTAAGAATCGGAAGTATGGTTAGAAAATATAAGATCACCGGAAGAAATTAGAGAAAGGATTGAAGGAGATGGAAAAATGATAGATGAAGAAGAAGATAGAGTCTCGGGGGGAAAGAAGGAGAAGATGAACTAATAATTGTATGTGTGGGGCCCACCAATTTCTTTTTTAGATAAAATTGCTCATAGCCACCTTAGTTTATAAGATTTGTTCACTTAGGTCCTTGAGAATTTATAAAAATTTCCTAAATTAAAAATTAAAATTTCTATTCCCAAATTTTCTTTACTAATTTAAAGAAAGAAAACATTTTTCATGTAATTAAATTTTTCAATAAACTTCAAAATAGATTTTAAATATTCATACAAATTATTGGGGCATTATATTCTTCCCCCTTAAGAAATTTGGTCCCCAAATTTCATTACCTCTTGTTATAAAGAGATGTGAGCACGTAGATTTCATCTTTTCTTTTAATTCCCATGTTGCTTCCTCTTGGGTATGATTCCGCCATAAAACTTTCACAGATGGTACTTCTTTAGACCTCAACTTTTTTATTTGTCTATCTATGATTGCTACTGGAATTTCTTCATAAGATAAATCTTCTTTTAATTGGACTTCCTGTGTTTGAAGAACATGGGAAGGATCATAAAGATATTTTCTTAACATAGAGACATGAAACACCGGGTGGATTCCTTCCAAATCTGGGGGTAACGCTAACTTGTAAGCCACATTACCAATTTTCTCTAATATTTCAAAAGGTCCAATATACCTTGGACTAAGTTTTCCTTTTAGCCCAAACCTTAAACTACCATTCATGGAAGATACCTTTAAAAAGACCATATCACCTACTGCAAATTGAAGGTCTCGTCTCCGATGGTCAGCATATACTTTTTGCCTACTATGAGCTGCAAAGAGTCTTTCCCGAATAAGTTTTACTTTTTCCAATGCATCTTGCACTAAATCAGGCCCAATTAATTTATTTTCTCTTACTTCAAACCAACCAATAGGGGATCTACACCGTCTTCTATAAAGTGCTTCAAAAGGTGCCATTTTAATACTTGCCTGATAACTATTATTGTATGCGAATTCAATTAGAGGTAAATGTGCATCCCAACTACCTCTGAAATCTATTACACAAGACATAACATGTCTTCTAAAATTTGTATAACACGTTCAGACTGGCCATCCGTCTGAGGATGAAAGGCTGTACTTAAATTTACCTACGTGCCTAAGGCTTCTTGAAAAGTCTTCCAAAAACAAGACGTAAACTGTGTGCCTCTATCAGAAATCATGGAGATAGGCACTCCATGTAATTTAACTATTTCATCAATATGCAACTGAGCATACTTATCAGCACCAAATGTTGTCTTTATTGGTAGAAAGTGTACCACTTTTGTTAAATGGTATACTATTACCTACACAGAATCATATCCTTTTTGAGAACGAGGTAGCCCCACTACAAAATCCATTGTAATACTTTCCCATTTCCACTCTGGAATATCTATTTGCTGAAGTAATCCAGGAGTTCTACGATGTTTTGCCTTGACTTGTTGACAAGTTAAACAATGAGAAACATAATCAACAATGTCTCTCTTCATCCTGTCCCACCAATACAATAATTTTAAATCCTGATACATCTTATTAATACCAGGGTGTACAGTATAAGCTGTTCGATGTGCTTCTTCCATGATTCGTCTCCGTAAAGATTCTACATTTGGCACACATAATCGACCTTCAAATCTAATTATTCCATGTTGGTCAAGAGAAAACCCCTTATCTTTGCCCTCATTTACTTCACTCTTTAACTTTCCAAACATTGGATCTTCCTTCTAGGCCAACTTCACATCTTCAATTAAAGATGATTGAGCTGTTATATGTGCCAAGAATGCGCTTGACACTAAAATTTCATACCACACTCCACTAGCTTCTAGCTCATGTAACTCACGAATCAATAGCCTCTTACATAAGGTAATATGCGCTAAACTCCCCATAGACTTGCGACTAAGAGCATCTGCAACAACATTAGCCTTTCCAGGATGATAAAGAATTGTACAATCATAATTCTTGAGAAGTTCCATCCATCTTCTTTGCCTTAAATTTAAACTCCTCTGTTGAAAAATGTATTTCAAACTCTTATGATCCGTGTACACTTTGCAAGTTTCCCATATAGGTAATAGCGCCATATTTTTAAAGCAAATACTACGGCCGCCATTTCCAGATCATGAGTAGGATAATTCTGTTCATGCCTTTTAAGCTGTCGGGATGCATAAGCTATTACCTTACAGTGCTGCCTTAAAACACATTCTAATCCCATCTGGGAAGCATCACAATATACAGCGAAACCGCCTGAACCCGAAGGTAAAGCAAGTACGGGGGCTGATGTTAAGCATTCCTTAAGCTTGGTGAAACTCTTCTCATAAGTCTCAGTCCAATCAAATCGAACATTTTTTTGAGTTAATCTTGTAATAGGGGTAGCTATTCTTGAAAAATTCTTTACAAAGCGGCGGTAGTATCCAGCTAACCCTAAGAAACTCTGAATTTCTGTCACCGTACTGGGTCAAAGCCACTTCTGTAGTGCTTCAATTTTACTGGGATTGACATGGATCCCTTCCTTTGAGACTATATGTCCCAAGAAAGCTATTTGGTCCAGCCAAAATTCACACTTTGAAAATTTTGCATAAAGCTGGTGCTTCCTTAAAGTTTGTAACACCATTCTTAAATGTTGTTCATGTTCTTCAGGATTTTTCGAATATACCAGAATATCATCAATAAAAACAATGACAAATTTATCCAGAAACGGTTTTAAAAACTCAATTCATAAGATCCATAAAGGCTACTGGAGCATTTGTTAATCCAAATGACATTACCAAGAATTCATAATGTCCATAACTCGTACGAAAGGCTGTCTTAGGTACGTCTTCAGTTTTAATTTTTAATTGGTGATATCCAGACCTCAAATCAATCTTAGAAAAACATTGAGCTCCCTGCAACTGGTCGAACAAATCATCAATCCTGGGGAGGGGATATTTATTTCGTATCGTCACCTTGTTTAATTGCCGATAATCAATGCATAATCTTAAAGATCCATCCTTCTTCCTTACAAATAATACTGGTACACCCCAAGGTGAAGAACTGGGCCGAATAAAACTTTTATCTAAAAGGTCCTGTAATTGCTCCTTAAGTTCTTTAAGTTCTGCAGCGGCCATACGGTAAAGAGGTATGGAAATAGGCTGAGTGTCTGGGATTACCTCAATATTAAATTCTATCTCATGATCAGGAGATAATCCAGGTAATTCTTCAGCAAAAACATCCGAATACTCTCTCATAACCGATACATGCTTTTTCTATTCCATCAAAGAATCATTGTGGATCCTCGTTTGGGTCTTCCCCGGTTAAGACAGGGGGTTTAAGCTTTAAAAAGTCTGTCAACGATACATCCCGTATTACTTCGACTTTATCAGGAAGAGATGGGGGAATTACTGAACGTGCTGGAGGAACTACAGTAGGAGTAGGAGCAACATGAGCATTTGCAGCAACCACCTGTCTCTCTAGCAACGTAGTCAGATTAACCAAACTTCCTTGTATTGCGGTCTAACCCTCTAGCAAGGCGGTCAAACTAGTTAATAAAGTAGTTGGATCAATTTGTGGTGGTGCCCCATGTCCTTGAGGTAAACCTCGTTCATCCTGTCCTTGCTCACTCTCACCATGTTCCTCTTGTTCTCGTTCATGGGTAGGATGGGCAGGTCGTGACGAGGCTCCTTTAGAGCCTGTACGCTCCACTGCTTCCCGAGATCCTCTGGGTTGCATCATGATCTATTAACAACACTATACAATTGAGTCCCGAAAAAGATCGATATTAATCACAAGGAAAGGAACGTAAGAAGAAAAATAAACAACACATATAGGACCTTTAACTGACCTTCACCTTTGTGGTCATGCCGCGGTTCATAACGATAGAGGGAAGCCCAGTCAAGGTTACCCTGCTTTATGATCCATAAGAGACCTAAGAATTGGCTCTGATACCATTTTTGTCACATCCTCAACAGTGAGTTCGATTGAAGTTATCTCTAAGTTAAAAACATCGTCAAGATCTTAACTTTCTTACAATGAGACCATACATAATATTTATATTTACACATAGTCCGTCCACAAAATCCTAGGAGGCTTATGTGACCACAGAGCTACTTCTAGAGCTTACAAGATAATAGAATGCAAAGAAACCAACTAAAAATATAAGAGGGTCGGTTTAAGATAAACTCGCTATTCTCCTGGACAATCCCCAGCGTCAGCCACAGATTCTGAAATGTTGTAAAATAACAGGATGAGTAATGAAATACTCAGTGAATGGATAACATTATCAATCGAAAGTAAATTTAGCAATTAGTATCATAAAGATATCATTGAATTAAACTCATATAAGTTACTAATGATATACACAGTATAAATTATTCAGTGCCAAACACAAATCCTGTATCAACCGGGTTGTCCACGGTACCAGTGGATCGTTGCCCACGGCCCCCTAGCCATATCCACCCTTATCTCTCCATGAAAGATATATCTCCACCCTTATAACTCCTCTAACTTCTCCCGTAGGGTACACCACCACAAAAACATTATAATAATGTCATACCATAACGCAAGTATTCACACAACATCAAAATAATAACGGCAATATCAACATTAACTTTACATATTTTATAAGAATTAACATTTAATCAAACAAGAAGTTTGAAATCTATAATACCTTTAAATACAAGGAATACAAGTCCTTGATAATGAATACACAACATACCGTTTAAGTCCACATTCTCAATTTTCTTTATGATACTTGATGACAATACTTTTGAAGAAATATAGATGAGATAAGGTTATCACACTCATCTTGAATGTGGCTCTAACTACCTTTATTTTTGCAGCTAAATTATGGGAGGTGTAAGGAAATAACTCTCAAAGATTTCTTAAAATGAAAATAAGATGAAAAATAAAGAATACATTAGAATTTTCAAGTAAAACTTGTACTATTAGAAACTAGACTCAAAGAGCTTTCTAACAGTATCTTATTTACTAAAAATAGAGTCCGGATGGAAGAGTTATGAATATTTTAAAACTGATGTTACAGTAACGGTTAATGATCAACATAGCTACAGTATCGTTGACTAAGTCAATGCTACAGTGAAGTTGACCGAGTCAATGCTACAGTGAAGTTGACCGAGTCAATGCTACAGTAACGTTGACCGAGTCAATGCTACAATAACGTTGACCGAGTCAATGCTACAGTAACGTTTACCGAGTCAATACTACAGTACATTTACCGAGTCAATGCTACACTGACCGAGAAAATCTGAAAAAAAAAATTTCGATGAACAATACCTTTTGAAAATTTTCTGGAAAATTTCCAGAATGAACAGTGACGTTCTTCATCAAAAATCCTAAAATCACATCTAAAAAAACATTTATTTTGATTTCTTCCATGGGTTTTGTTTCTTAATGTCTAAAGAGTGTTTTAACACCAAAACCCCCAATTTTTACCAACAATCCAAGCTCAAATATCAAATTTTCATCAAGAACACTAACTTTTTTCAAATATTTGAATTCTAAGAATTTCTCCTAGTTTTTTTCTAAATTTCTTGTTCCAATAACATCATAAACCACCTAGGAATATTTTAGATTAACATCCACACTTAAATTCATCTATAAAAACTCAAAATCCTAATTCTCCTCTATGTGTCCGAAAATGGAGAAAAAGAGAAATAGAACAGATAAAACTTACCTCTTTGCCTCTAGAACTCCTAAGAATCGGAAGTATGGTTATAAAATATAAGATTACAGGAAGAAATTAGAGAAAGGATTGAAGGAGATGGAAAAATGATAGATGAAGAAGAAGATAGAGTCTCGGGAGGAAAGAAGGAGAAGATGAACTAATAATTGTATGTATAGGCCCCACCAATTGCTCATAGCCACCTTAGCTTATAAGATTTGTTCACTTAGGTCCTTGAGAATTTATAAAAATTTCCTAAATTAAAAATTGAAATTTCTATTTTCAAATTTTCTTTACTAATTCAAAAAAAGAAAATATTTTTCACGTAATTAAATTTTTCAATAAACTTCAAAATAAATTTTAAATATTCATACAAATTATTAGGACATTACATAACTGTATTCCATAAGTGAGTGTTTAGCGAACTTAGCTTTGATACCAACTTAAGAAAATAGAGCAGAAGAAGAATTCGTAAAGCTTAGTTCAGATGACTCTTGAAGCTAAGAGTATGCTCTATATATAATATAATTGAATCACACAGTACTTGCTACACTTTACAGATGGCAATAGATCCATCAAATGCGGAAATATAGTTAGAGGCATTTACAGAGGGTCAGTACAGAAAGAATGAAGAAATAGGCATGCTACTGTCAAATGTTAACTTTGTTTATTCTCAACATCGTTAAATTAAATTTATAAAGGTGCAAGAGAAGCATAATGGCATTATGTATAAAGTGAAGAAGCAAAAGGGAAAGTGCATAATTTTCAATTATATTTGTTAGGGATAAGGTGGCACGTTGCGTTTGCCGCGTGTAACTTATTTTTCATGTAGTCTCAGCTTCTGGTGCAATTGACCTGCACTCCATGCAATCATTCACAGTTTAAATTTTTTACGTTTCCTTCTTTAGATATTCTTTTTTTAGTTATTACTACTTTGGACCATATAGGATTTTGGGGTTTGAATCCACTTATGTTAGGAGTGAAGTCTTTATCTAAACCATTCATATCAAATTAAATAATTTAAATTAAAAATATATATATTTTGTAAGATTTTTTAATTAATTATTTTTTTTATCTGAACCGTCTAATTTAGTTAATATCGTGTTTCCTCGGATGTAAATTATAAATTTAACAAAGCTAACTAGTATTCATCAGCTTGAAAACAAAGTTTATTATGCACCGATAACCTATATATGTTTGACATGAATAATAATTATGGCAGGCTTTCCTAATGGTATTTTATCTTCGCATGCATGACTTCTACATTCCGCAATTATTGGTCATCATCTTTACTCCTTACTTCGTTCAATTGATGGCGAAGTAATTAATCTTTTTTTTCCTTTTTGGTATTTTTCCTAAAATAAATTACGAAAAACTATATGAAAAACATTTCTGGCCATTTCGAAGAACGGTAAGCGAGAGCGACGAGAGGTTTATACCTTTTTTTTAAAAAAACTAATCATGTGATAAAATTGTTTTTAGTAAAAAAAAATGGGAGTCGAGTAAAAAATATAAATAGTAAACTACATATTTATTAAGAGTGAAAGTATATATTCTTTCAGTGAATTACTAATTTAGTCACTAAAATATTTCAATTTTTTTTAATTTGGTTAAAAGTATCAAGTGTCTCAATCTATATAATAGACTAAAACAATTCTACTATAAAGCATTAATTGTTGGTAGGTTATTAAATTATTATAATAAAATAAATTTAATGAATAAATTTGGTAAATTAATCACATCACATTAAATGAATTTGAAAAAATTAGAGTATATTACTATATGATTGCTATATAATTGGTTTATAATTGATATAATTGCTATATAAGCACATTAAATGAATTTAAAAAAATTAGGATAAATTGTTATATAATTGATATATAATTGTTATAATTACTATATAATTGATAAATTAGGTAAAATTTTCAATTGAAATATAATATGCTGTTATTTGATAAATTAGCATTTATTATATACAAATAATTAAATAATTAATTGCTATATAATCTATATAATAGACTAAAACAACTCTACCTCCACACATTTATTGCAATATTTAATATCTATTCTTAATGTCTTAATGTTATGTCTTTCAATTATAATTTCTTATTTTGAAATTTGTTACCTCTTCCATTTTCAATTTGGTTGCATAATTAATGCTTGAATTAAAAAAATCAATAATTTAAACAATTGATTTGATGCACATATTTAATATCAATTCCTAAAGTTTTAATCATTCAATTACAATTTCTTAATTTTTTACTTTTGAATTTGGTTGCATGATTAGAAATATGCATGATTAATGCATGAATTAAATAAATAAAATTCTACTTCATATCAATAAAGCATTTTACAAATCAATTGTTATTATTTATGCTTTTAGGAAACTTTAAATTTGTTACGATTAGATACTTTGAAATTTACTCTTTTTGAATTAATTTTAATTTCCTTGTCAATTTTGCTTTCTTGCAAATCAATTTAATAAGGAAATTTTCTTCATAATTAATAATTTTGATAATATCACTAATGCATTTACAAATCAATTGTTATTATTTATGCTTTTAGTAAACTTTGAATTTACAATAAACTTTGATTTCCAAAATTGTTCTTCGTTAAACAAATTGATTTGTAAATATCATCAGAAATTAATTATTTTCACTAATCGATTGTCCCTGATAATTGATTTCTATAAAAGAATTACCTAATAACATTTACAAATCAAGTGTGGTGATGCAATTAATCGTAATACTTCATACGATTTTGATTTGTTAATTGTTAATTCTTATTATAAGTATTAAGTTTTTTACTTTTATGTTGTTAGTTGTTTACATTTGGTGCAAGTATGTTTGGTAGATGTTTTCTCATATAAACAATGTAGTGAATTTTATTATATCATTTATATTGTTTAGTTTATATTAATTTATATTAATTTGTTAAAATTTATTTATAACATTCTTTAATATGATTATTGAATTAAAAAATGATAGTTCTTTTAATAAGCAAATAAAAATAAAATAATTAATATATAAATAAATTTTCTACTTATATATGAAATGAGGAATATTTGTTAATACTATCATTTGTTAATTCAAATGATTATATTAAAGAATATTATGTATAGATTTTCTAGAAATTCTATAATATGGATAATTTAAATCAATTCAATAAAAAACCTTTCCAGAGTTTTTCTTTCCACAATCAACTTATATTGTGAAAACTTGAGATGTATTGACACTACGTCACTATTTTTTTAAATGAAATTGATTTATAACATTCTTATATATATATATATAATTTTTTTTCTTTACCCTTTTCGTGTGAGAATTTGTTTTTTTAAATGAAATTTATTGATAACATTCTTTAATATAATCATTGAATTAACAATTGATAGTTCTTTTAGATATTTTTATTAAATGAGAGTTTGTAATTAACAAATAATATGTATTTTTATATTTTATCAAATGATAGTATTTCAATAAGTCTGTAGATAAATATAGATCACAACCTTCTCTCCATAACAATAATTTAATTATAATTATTGTTAACATTCATGTGGATAAGTTTTAATGTTGTTGCCTTTTTTTATTCTGAGATTATTATTATTTTTTGCATAACATTTTAAATATAAAACTTATTATTGATTACACATATATCTCATTATTTTATTTCATTTGATAACTTATTTTACATCATAATACAATGTAATCTTTTCTTATCATAAATGTTTTACTAAAATTTATACTTCTATTTTTTTAAATAAGCAAAGTTTATAGTAGAATATTTAAGTTTAAAAAGTATATATCATAACTCATAAATTTCATATAAATCAATGGTAATTTACATATCTTTAATTGATTTAAATATGTTAATCAATAAGTTGACTAATATAAAATTTAATTTTAATTGGGTACTTTTTTAATTGCACATGAGTATAATAATTAGTAGAATTCCAACTTAATGGAGATCTTGATTAGAATACGAATGAATTATTGGAGATGTCCATATTTTTCTTTATAGTAATACTTTAGTGGTAGCCGATCAATTAGGAAGAAACACATAGACAATAGAAATCAATTATTTGTTGATGTGTTGATACAATTAGTAGTAATTCATTAGTGATAATAGAAATCAATTATTTTCACTTATTGATTATCTCTAATAATTGATTTCTATCAAAGAATGTAGTTAATGAAATTTACAAACAATTAGTATGGTGACACAGTTAATAGTAATGATTCATTTGATTTTAATTTGTTAATTGATTTGTAAATTAAAAAAAAAACTTACTTTATTTGACCTTAATTGATTTATAAATTACTGGAGATTTTGATTAAAATATGAATGAATATATTCTTATTCTCATTTGTTGTGTTTTTTTTATACAAATCAAGCACAATATAGTATGAATGAATATATAAGTGTTTTTTTCTATACAAATCGATGGACAATATATTTCTATAACCTTTACCATTTGTTCTATTAAACCTTTTGAAAACTGATATAGAATATAATCAATATAATAGACTAAAACAATTCTACTTTAAGGCATTAATTGTCAGTATGTCATTAAATTATTATAATAGAATAAATTTAAATGAATAAATTAGGCAAATTAATCACATCACATTAAATGAATTTAAAAAAAAATAGGGTATATTGCTATATAATTGGTTTATAATTGATATAATTTCTATATAATGACATTAAATGAATTTTAAAAAAATTAGGGTAAATTGCTATATAATTAGTATGTAATTGCTATAATTGTTATATAATTGATAAATTAGGTAAACTTTTCAATTAAAATATAATATGTTGTTATTTGGTAAAAGAGCATTTATTATATACAAATAATCAAATAATTAATTGTTATATAATTGCTATATAAAAACTTACCTACAAGTGTTCATATTGTTTATTTATCTTTTTAAATAATTATAATAAAATTTAAATTATTTCTATCAGATCAAACTATAATAATGAATTATTACTCATTTTTCTTTTTTCTATATAAGCTCGCTACACTTCTTTATTGCATCATCATTAATGGCTAATCTTCTATCTTCATGTAGAGATTTTTAAAAAGTGACCATCATTATTGGCCAATTATGAGGCTTTTTGGTTTTTCAAAATTAAAATTTTAAAATTCAAAATCAATGTAGATATTTATATATTTCTTTCAAAAATCTCATTCATATTTGTATATCTCTTTCTCTCACACAATTTTCATTCTTTTTTTCTCTTTGATTTTGCTTCTTCTTCCCTTATATGGATGAAGGACAACAATGACGATTTATCATCAAAGCTTTAAAGTGTTCTTTCTCTCAGATCATTTGGTATCATAGCTTAGTTTTCTTTTTATTTATTTTTTTTTGGTCTATATAATTCATGTACTATTCATATTCGCGATTATTTTTCATTCTATTGTGATTTCTAATTTTCTGTTTCTCTTTCGTTCTTTGCATTTTTTTCTACTTTCTTTGTTTATGTATTCATTCTTCGTTGTTGTTTTCTAAGTTTCTGGTTCATCTATGTTTCTGTTTTTAGTCTTCTAATTTTTTATTTCTGTCTGTTATATTTCATTTTTGTATTGTTCTAGTTTTCTAATTCCAATTTTGGTTTACTCTTTTTGTCATTACGTTTTCTTGAAAAAAGTAGGTCATGAGAAAGATCAAAGTCTAAAAGAAAAAAATGATGCCATTGAGGTATTTGCTTGTGTTTAAATAATATAATTTGACTATTTTTAAATTAAAATTTTTTCTTAGTTTTCTCATCTAATATGATTAATAAATAATCCCTTTAAGCTTATTGTGAGCAAAGAGTAGAGCCCTCCTCTATGAAGAGAAATTTCAGGCAATGTCAAGATTACATGAGTCCGGATTGATTGAATGCTAATTTAGGATTTAAAGTATTAAATTTTAAAGTTATGATGTGATATATATTTCCTTTGATTATCTTCTTTTTGTTGTTTTAAGATTTTGTAGGTATGTGAGTTATGTTTTAAATTTCAATAAACCTATAGTTGTTATTATTGTTGCTAATCCAAATGTATATTTGAAGAAATAGAATAATAAAGAATCAAAGGAAGACAATGATTTTGATCCTAGCAGACCTATTAGGTTAGTAATTTTTATTTCAACTCATTTTCATCATTAATTAATATATTTATCTAAATTAATTCATGTAATACCTCATTTTTTGTTCTTCTTTTCATTTGACGTTATTCACATTCTATCTTCAAAGCATTTGTATCTAATAAATCACTTATATGTGTTTTAATATGGCTTGAATGTCTTATTATTTTTGTACATGTATTCTTTTATATATTTTTAAATTATTTTTATTTATTTGATAAGCAAAAATTGTGACATTTGTGCTAATTCGTGCATCGCACGGGTCACAATACTAGTTATGTATATAACAAAAGGTAAAACATAATATAAGTGTATAATTATGTGTTTATATTCTTATTCTCATTTATTATATTGATTCCAAAATAGTGGGTGAATCATGAACATAATATACGTGAATCACTATGCAATATTTTCATATATTCATGATTAACATGAAAAATATCATTATTATTTTTTGTTTCCATATTTCCCACTCTCTCTTTCTATTTAGGTAAATTAAGACCAAGTGCTTGACACAACTTGGCCCCTCAAACGTCCTCTCACACACTCTCCCTATTTTGTGTAAGTCTAGCAATTCTTTCAAAGTCTATTCATCTGTTCATGCTATTTTTTATAGTTCTTTATAAAAAAAACTTTTCCTTCACTCTTTTTTCAATATTATGTAGGTTTTTTTGTTGAAAATGGCAAACATCGATAACATTGTTTATATTACTCCATCTAGAGAAAATTGGAGAATCAAGGCAAGGATTGTTTGCCTATGGACTCATGCTGGGTTTAATGTACTTGGAGAAGTAAACAACTGTCACGACCTATTTTCTAGGCACATGACCGGCACAATGATGAATATCCCATCACTGTAAGCCTTTCGATAAATTCTTCCCACAAGTAAAATTATTAGTCATTATCTCTATATTCTCAAAATACCATTCCTTACTAAATACAAAGAAAATACATCAGATTTTCTTAATTAAAAATAATAGATCCCCAGTACAAAATACATTATCATACTGAAATACAAGCCAAATACCAAACCCCTGACCTAGATGTCCTAAACGGTTACAGAGCAACATACTGTATAACAAAAGAACGGCCTACCCGACAGCGGAAAGGTCCAATGTGATCTACTCCTCTAGCGGATGTTCTTTGGCGGCAACCTGATCTGAACAAAAAGTTTGTACAGAGAGTGTGAGCTTTTAAACTCAGTGAGCAAATCGGCCTCGCGTTAATAAAATTCAAATACATCACCAGTCATGCAAGCATATCCGAAGGCTTAAGCGCAACCAATAGACATAGTTAGAAATTACATACAAGAAGACAAAAATTCATCCAATTCAACAAACGTTACTAGTACTCGTCAATGGCAATATATCCCGGAGAGCGCACACAGGCCGACTCACCAATTTTGTATATTTCTGCCAAGACGCACAACCTCATCCTCTTAGCTAGGGCGCCTCACGGATTTATCACCAATCTGGGCTATATCCCTACTGAGGGAATCGTTGTCTCCACACTCATTGGTCAAGACACCCTTTAAACCGGGTTTTCCGCCTTGCCGTGAGAGGGGGTACTGTATCGCTCAATCACAATCAATAGTACAGTATTTCATATCATAATCAGAAGCACAATATAATATTCATCCTTATAACAGGTATAG
The DNA here is from genome assembly GCA_037074585.1 of Biancaea sappan. Classification (NCBI taxonomy): domain Eukaryota; kingdom Viridiplantae; phylum Streptophyta; class Magnoliopsida; order Fabales; family Fabaceae; genus Biancaea; species Biancaea sappan. The sequence continues at coordinate 28,871,960 of CM073500.1, forward strand.
TATATAATCATATGATTCAAATTTCACATCATCATGAGATACTCGGTTTGTCTTATCTATACTTCTGGATTAATTATCTCATTATATTCGCCATTATGAATCCAATTTCTCCCTATGAATCTTGGGAGTGTCCTACGACATACTTTTTATCACCAGTAATGCTAAAACTCTATTAAAACGGGGTTGTTTCACTTACCTGGATTCCGTACGAGTATCACTTCTTTAAGTCGTTACGGGCAAGAGTACACAGGTGAATTTCAGTGTTCTGCTACGGAGATTTTCATGAAAGATTAGAGAGAATACGTTAAGATTGTTTTCTTACAGATACTGTTCATACGTACAGTTACTATCCATACGTACAGGTACTATTCATACCAGAAATAGAGAATACAATATGTAAAAGAGTACACCAGGTAAGTTCCTAGGAAAGAGTGCAGGGTCACACTGGACACACTTAAAAACCAGGTCTTTCCTTAGCCAGAACTTTCCTAGACATGTATTCTTCACAATTTACATTCTATTTCGGTAATTAGAGAATTAAAATAACATATAAACAGCTAATGACAGTTTTTCTGATGTGGAAAATCGGCCAAAGCCGCAACCACAGAGCATACTTAAGAAAATAACTTCTAAAATTTGAAAGACATCGAAAGGGCATAGTATCCTTACCTAAGCAAAAAAAGAAAGGCCCAAAATCTCATAGGCCTAGCGTCGGAGCAAGAGAAACTTAAGGAGAGAAGAAGAGAAGTTGAAGGTGTGAGTTTAGAAGTGAAATGGAAGGGCCTATTTATAGCAAAAGTCAAGGATACTATTTGACACTATGCGCTAATAAAATATTCAATTTACTATTCATGAAAATGACATTTCTAATAATGCAGTTACTGTGCACCTTCTGTTATTACTATTAGAAACTTAAAGGGAAAACTATCCTTTCACCTTAAACCTTTAAGTTTCTTTTCAATTCAGTCCTTTCACTTCAGTCCCTGAGGGTATTTTTACACATAAAACATTATTTTCTCCTACAAACTTCTTTCTAGTTTTCTCTTATGACCAAACCACATCTAGTATTTGACATTTTGATTGTATAAATAAACAGTACCATATACATAAATAGTATTATACGGGTAAATAGTACCGTATACTGAAATAGTAAAAGTAGTTTGAAAATACGCATTTATATTTTATTTTTCATGGGTATTACATTATCACCCCCTTTAAGAAATTCGGTCCTCCAAATTTAAATTACCTCAAGTCGTAAAAAGATGCGGATATCTAGAACGCATGTCGGCCTCGGCTTCCCATGTGGCTTCTTCGTGAGTTTGATTCCTCCACAAAACCTTGACGGATGGAATCTCCTTAGATCGGAGTTTCTTTACTTGACTATCGAGGATAGCCATCGGTATCTCCTCGTATGACAAGTTTTCATCTACTAGGATAGAATCATTGTGAGAAGGGTAAACTATGTGAGAAAGGTCAGGAAGGTACTTCCTTAACATAGATACGTGAAAAACAGGGTGAATCCCTTCCAGTTCCATAGGTAGGGCAAGCCGATAAGCCATTTTTCCCACTCGTTCTAAAATTTCATAAGGCCCGATGTATCTAGGACTCAACTTTCCTTTCCTTCCAAATCTCAACACACCTTTCATTGGACAGACCTTAAGGAATACCATATCGCCGACTGAGAACTCCAAATCACGTCGTCTGTGGTCAGCGTATGCCTTTTGTCTACTTTGAGCTGCTCGCATCCTATCTTGTATTGTCTTATCCTTGGTTAGGGCATCCTGGGCCAAGTCAGGTCCTAATGCTTTCGTTTCACCTACCTCGAACCAACCGATCGGAGATCTGCAACGTCTCCCATACAAGACCTCATAGGGTGCCATCCCAATAGTGGCCTGATAGCTGTTGTTATATGAAAATTCTACGAGATATAAATGCTTCTCCCAGCTACCATTGAAATCTAGGATACAAGCTCGTAACATATCCTCTAGCGTCTGAATCGTCCGCTCTGACTGTCCGTCTGTCTGTGGGTGAAAAGCGGTACTAAGGTCCACTCGAGTACCTAATGCCTGTTGAAAACTTCTCCAGAAACGAGAGGTAAATTGAGGACCTCTATCAGAAATGATAGATATGGGTACTCCATGCAGCTTCACTATTTCTTTAATATACAATTGTGCCAACGTTATTGCACCATAAGTGGTTTTGACTGGAATGAAGTGTGCTGATTTGGTTAGTCGGTCAACAATGACCCAAACTGAGTCATAACCTCCTGTGGAGTGAGGTAGACCAACAACAAAGTCCATCATCACTCGTTCCCATTTCCATTCAGGAATATCTAATTGTTGTAACGAGCCTCCTGGCTTTAGATGCTCAGCCTTAACCTGTTGACAGGTTAAACAATGAGACACAAATTCTGCTATGTCTTGTTTCATTCCTTTCCACCAGTAGATTTGTTTTAGATCCTGATACATCTTGGTGGCTCCTGGATGTACAGCATATGCAGCACGATGGCCTTCTTTTATGATGTCTCGTCTAAGAGTTCCAACATCTGGTACACACAACCGTTGTTCAAAACGCAAGACTCCTGTATCGTCGAGTGTGAAACTATTCACTTCACCAATCTTCACCTTTTCCATAATTTGGACAAGCTCAGGATCCTCCATTTGAGATATCCATATCTGGTCTATAAGGGAAGATCTAGCCCTGATATGGGCTAAGAATGATCCTATCCTTGTAACCTCGAGAGTAGCACCTTTTGCTCTCAGCTCTTGTAGTTCTTGGATCAATGGTCTTCTTGTTACTGCTATATGGGCTAGACTACCCATAGATTTTCGACTCAAGGCATCTGCTACCACGTTCGCTTTCCTGGGTGGTAAAGAATATTGCAATCATAGTCTTTTAGTAATTCTACCCATCTCCTCTGCCTCAAGTTTAGGTCCTTTTGGTCGAAAATATATTTTAGACTTTTATGGTCAGTGTAGATTTCGCAAGTTTCTCCGTATAGATAATGTCGCCATATCTTTAAAGCAAAAATTACTGCTGCCATTTTCAGATCATGGGTGGGGTAGTTTTGTTCATGTTTCTTAAGCTGTCTCGATGCATATGCCACTACCTGGCCATGCTGCATGAGAACACATCCCAACCATACTCTTGATGCATCGCAATACACTGTAAAACCTCCTTGTCCTGAGGGTAAGACCAATACAGGTGCAGAGATTAACCTTTTCTTGAGTTCTTGGAAGCTTTCTTCACAAGCGTCATCCCATTGGTACTTTACTCATTTCCTAGTCAGTCGTGTGAGAGGGGCGGCTAACTGGAAAAAATTTTGGATGAAACGACGATAATATCCTGCCAATCCTAAGAAGCTGCGAATCTCTGTGATAGAGGTAGGTCTAGGCCACATTTTGACCGCTTCTACTTTGCTTGGGTCTGCTTGGATGCCATCTTTGGAGATCACATGTCCCAAGAAAGTCACGCGATCGATCCAAAACTCGTATTTAGAGAATTTGGCGTACAATTGATGATCCCTCAATGTCTGCAACACAATACGAAGGTGTTGTTCATGCTCTTCTGAAGTCTTTGAGTACACCAGAATGTCGTCTATGAAGACAATGACGAATTTGTCTAAAAAGGATTTAAAAATCCTATTCATTAAATCCATGAAAGCAGCTGGTGCATTCGTTAATCCAAATGACATCACAAAGAACTCGTAGTGCCCATATCTGGTACGGAAGGCTGTTTTAGGCACATCCTCCTCCTTGATCTTGAGTTGGTGATAACCAGACCTCAAATCAATCTTTGAAAAACACTTGGCTCCTTGAAGTTGATCGAAAAGGTCGTCGATGCCAGGCAACGGGTATTTATTTTTGATAGTTACCTTATTCAGTATCCTGTAATCTATGCATAATCTCATCGATCTGTCCTTCTTTTTCACGAACAAAACAGGAGCTCCCCAAGGTGAATAACTTGGCCTTATAAAGCCTTTGTCTAGCAAGTCCTGTAACTGAGTCTTTAACTCTTTTAATTCTGTTGGTGCCATTCTATAAGGGGGTATGGAGATTGGGCGAGTATCTGGTGCTAACTCTATCTGGAACTCAATCTCTCGATCTGGGGGTACACCTGGTAGATCATCTGGGAAGACATCTATAAACTCCTGGACTACTGGAACGTCCTCTACTTTTAGTTCTTCTTTCTTAATATCTTTAACAAATGCCAAGTATCCTTGACAGCCCTTTCGCAATCAACGTTGGGCACACATTAAAGATATAAGATTTCCAGAAATTTCACTCCGTTCACCATGAAATACGAAGGAAGGCTCCCCCGGAATATTGAACTTAACTATCTTATTATAGCAATCCAGGGTGGCATGACAAGATGCCAGCCAATCCATGCCTAAGATGACATCAAAGTCTGTCATATCTAACAGCATTAGGTCTACTGTTGTATTTATTTCTCCGACTCTTACCTTGCAAGCTCGATAGCCTCGTTATATTAGTAGGGTGCCTCCAGTAGGCGTAGTTACTAAAAACGGACATTCTAATCTAACAACTTTTTGCTTAAAGTTCTTAGCAAGGAATGGTGACACATAGGAATGCGTAGAGCCAGAGTCAAACAAAACATGTGCAAAATTTGATTCAATCAGAAGAGTACCTGCTACCACTGTATTAGACGCCTGAGCATCTTGACGGGTTAAAGCGAATACTCGAGCGTTCCCTCAGCCTGCTGAAGCCTGACCTCGACCACCTTGTCCTCTGCCAGCACCTCTTCCGATTCCATTGCCTCCTACAGTTACAGAGGCTCTGTTGGCAACAGTGGCCTCTGATTGATTAGGGCGTACTGACCCTTGGCCAGATCTCGTGTAGAGTTGGGGGCAATCTCTTTTGATGTGGCCCTGTTGATCACATTGGTAACAGACCCTAGTGTTGTTGTTGACAAAACAAGCTCCGAAGTGATTTCTTTCACATTTAGAGCACCAGGGCCTTTGTTGACCCCCTGTACCACTTTGTTGACGCTGTGGTGCACTAGCGGTAGAGGCTGCATGTCCAGAACTCTCTCCTTGTAGCGTGATTTCTCATCTTGTTTCCTCTTTCTTTTGTTATTCCATTTTTCTTTATGCATATCTCTTTCTTCCATCATACTGGCGATGTCGACGGCTTCTGTGTAAAATGAAAAATCTCGTATCTTCGATCCCACCCTGTCAAATAAAGACTCTCGAAGGCCTTTAATAAACCGTTGGATCTTTTCTTTCTCAGTTAGGACCATGTGAGTAGCATATTCAGACAACTCTACAAACAGATTGTCGTATTCATCGACGGTTCGTGCTCCTTGTCGGAGTGCCTCAAACTCATTCATCTTTGTTTCTCGTATACTCTCCGGAATAAATTGTTCTCGAAAAATTCTTTTAAAGTCATTCCATTTAACGGGTGGGGCATTTCTGGCCATGCCCTTTTTTCACGTTCGCCACCAACGGTCCGCCTTACCTCTCAATTGAAAGGTAACAAAGGTTACTTTTCGAGGTTCAGGGCATTCTAACGTGTCAAGGATTTTCTCACAGTCATCTAGAAAACGTTGTGGGTCTTCATTAACATCTCCTGCAAATGTTGGCGGATTCAGCTTCATAAATTCTGAGATCTTGACCTCTGTCCCTACCCAATCCTGAGGAGGGAGTGGAGGTGGCATCTGGTCTGTCTCTTGTACTTTTGCAGCATGTACTGATGCCTGTGAGCCATCTTCAGATGATTGTCCCATTAGAAGTTCCTTCAGCCTATTTACCTCGTTTTGCATTGCAGCTAATGCTTCCATGGTTACCTTCTGCACGGTTAGGCATCTCTAGCCTTGCATCTGCTGACTGAGCAACTGGAGGGACCAGGGCCCTGCCAGATCTTGTACGGATTCCAAAGCGTTTGATTTTCTTGGTGCCATCTAAACTTATTCTACAATTAAGAATAATGTACATCGTCACTATTATGCTTCAAGGAAAGACACGAAAGAAAGGGAGTTTAAACTCTACAGGGCTTTTGGTGGATCTTCATCCTATGGTCGTGCTACAGTCATGACAATAGGGGAAGGCCCACTAAAGACACCTTGCTCTGTAATCAGTAGGAGACCTAACAACCTATGCTCTGATACCAACTTTGTCACGACCTATTTTCTAGGCACATGACCGGCACAATGATAAATATCCCATCACTGTAAGCCTTTCGATAAATTCTTCCTACAAGTAAAATTATTAGTCATTATCTCTATATTCTCAAAATACCATTCCTTAATAAATACAAAGAAAATACATCAGATTTTCTTAATTAAAAATAATAGATCCTCAGTACAAAATACATTATCATACTGAAATGCAAGCCAAATACCAAACCCCTGACCTAGATGTCCTAGATGGTTATAGAGCAACATACTGTATAACAAAAGAAGGGCCTACCCGACAGCGAGAAGGTCCAACTTGATCTACTCCTCTAGCAGATGTTTTTCGGCGGCAACCTGATCTGAACAAAAAGTTTGTACAGAGAGTGTGAGCTTTTAAACTCAGTGAGCAAATCGGCCTCGCGTTAATAAAATTCAAATACATCACCAGTCATGCAAGCATATCCGAAGGCTCAAACTCAACCAATAGACATAGTTAGAAATTACATACAAGAAGACAAAAATTCATCCAATTCAACAAACGTTACTAGTACTCGTCAATGGCAATATATCCTGGAGAGCGCACACAGGCCGGCTCACCAATTTTGTATATTTCTGCCAAGACGCACAACCTCATCCTCTTACCTAGGGTGTCTCACGGATTTATTACCAATCCGGGCTATATCCCTACTGAGGGAATCGTTGTCTCCACACTCATTGGTCAAGACACCCTTTAAACCGGGTTTTCCTCCTTGCCGTGAGAGGGGGTACTGTACCGCTCAATCACAATCAATGGTACAATATTTCATATCATAATCAGAAGCACAATATAATATTCATCCTTATAACAGGTATAGTATATAATTATATGATTCAAATTTCACATCATCATGAGATACTCGGTTTGTCTTATCCATACTTCTGAATTAATTATCTCATTATATTCGCCATTCTGAATCCAATTTCTCCCTATGAATCTTGGGAGTGTCTTACGACATACTTTTTATCACCAGTAATGCTAAAACTCTAATTAAAACGGGGTCGTTTCACTCAACTGGATTCCGTACGAGTATCACTTCTTTAAGTCGTTACGGAAAAGAGTACACAAGTGAATTTCAGTGTTCTGCTACGGAGATTTTCATGAAAGATTAGAGAGAATACGTTAAGATTGTTTTCGTATAGATACTGTTCATACGTATAGTTACTATTCATACGGTTACTATTCATATGGTTAATATTCATACGTACGAGTACTATTCATACCAGAAATAGAGAATACAATCTGTAAAAGAGTACACCAGGTAAGTTCCTAGGAAAGAGTGGAGGGTCACACTGGACATACTTAAAAACCAGGTCTTTCCTTAGTCAGAACTTTCCTAGACATGTATTCTTCACAGTTTACATTCTATTTCGGTAATCAGAGAATTAAAATAACATATAAACAGCTAACGACAGTTTTTCTGATGTGGAAGATCGGCCAAAGCCGCAACCACAGAGCATACTTAAGAAAATAACTTCTAAAATTTGAAAGACATAGAAAAGGCATAGTATCCTTACCTAAGCAAAAAAAAAAGGCCCAAAATCTCAAAGGCCTAGCGTCGGAGCAAGAGAAACTTAAGGAGAGAAGAAGAGAAGTTGAAGGTGTGAGTTTAGAAGTGAAATGGAAAGCCCTATTTATAGCAAAAGTCAAGGGTACTATTTGATACTATGCGCTAATAAAATATTCAATTTACTATTTATGAAAATGACATTTCTAATAATGTAGTTACTGTGCACCTTACGTTGAAAATTTTTTTCTGTTATTACTATTAGAAACTTAAAGGGAAAACTATCCTTTCACCTTAAACCTTTAAGTTTTTTTTCAATTCAGTCCTTTTAATTTAGTCCCTGAGGGTATTTTTACATATAAAACATCATTTTCTCCTACAAACTTCTTTCTAGTTTTCTCTTATGACCAAACCACATCTAGTATTTGACATTTTGATTGTATAAATGAACAGTACCATATACGTAAATAGTATTATACGGGTAAATAGTACTGTATACTGAAATAGTAACAGTAGTTTGAAAACACGCATTTATATTTTATTTTTCATGGGTATTACAACAACATCGAGATAGTGCTACAAGATTCTAAGGTAGCCGTCAAATGAAGTTGAATGATACATGTGTTTTAACAGATGTTTTCATGCATTTCCAATTCTTATTATTAATAAGCTAATATATATATATTTTTTAATCTAGGAAGATTGCATCCGTGCACATGTTAGGAGAGCATTCATTGGTAAGTTTAAAGACATGTTGACAGAAGGTGAACTTTATGTCTTGAGTCAGTTCATAGTTGATCAAATTAATGGGGAATATCGGACTACCACCCATATTTACACACATGAATTTTTGAACAGTATCAGATTATCGGGTGTTCCAAACCATAAACTAAAGCTGAAGATTAGTATTCCAATAATGTTATTTAGAAATATTGAGAAATTAATGGAACTCTATAACAGTAGTAGACTGATCGTGTCTTGACTTGGTAAGCATGTCAAGCAACAATTATCTCTAGAAAAAATATTAGAGAAAAAATCATAATTCCTAAGATGATAATTACCCCATCAGATTCAAGATTGCCTTTTTAACTTAGAAGACGTTAGTTTCCAATAACATTATGCTTTGCAATAACAATTAACAAAAGTCAAAGTCAGTCACTTTCAGTAGTTAGTTTGTATTAGGCATTTCCAGTCTTTACACATGGACAATTATATATGACAATTTCGAGAATGAAGAGCAAAAATGATTTGAAAATTCTACTTCTTAACAAAGATGATAACTATACCACAACAACATCAAATATAGTATACAAAAAAAATTTTTAATAACTTATACTGAAATAAATAAATATTTAAATTTAAACACATGTTATATTTATATATTGATAAATATGTCTATGCATCGCACGGGTCGGTGCACTAGTTACTATATAAAAACTAACTTATAAGTGCTTATATTATTTATTTCTTTTCTTAAATAATTATAATAAAATTTAAAATTACCTCAATCAGCTCATTTTTCTTTTCTTTTTTTATACAAGCACGTTAGACTTCTTTATTGCACCATCATCAATAGCCAATCTCCTATCTTCATGCAGAGGTTTTTAAAAAGTAACCATCATTATTGGCTAATTTGGAGGCATTTTCGTTTTTTAAAATTAAAATTTTAAAATTTGAAATCAATGTAGATATTTATATATTTCTTTCGAAGATCTTATCCATATTTTCCTATCTCTTTCTCTCATACAATTTCCTTTCTCTTTCTCTTCGATTTTGCTTCTTCTTCTCTTACATGGATGAAGGACAACAATGGTGATTTATCATCAAAGCTTTAAAGTGATATTTCTCTCACATTATTTGGTATCATAGTTCAATTTTCTTTTTATTTATTTTTCTGATCTATACGGTTTATGTATTGTTCACATTCGCGATTACTGTTCATTCGATTGTAATTTTTGATTTTCTATTTCTCTTTCATTCTTGTGTTTTATTTTCTACTTTCTTTATTTTTGTATTCATTCTATGTTGTTGTTTTCCTGTTTCTGGCTCATCTATGTTTCTGTTTTTGGTCTTTTGATTTTTTATTCCTGTCTGTCATTTCTACATTGTTCTGATTTTCTAATCCCAGTTTCGTTTTGCTGTTTCTGTCCTTACGTTTTCTTGAGGAAAACAGATCATGAGAAAGATTAAAGGCTAAAAGAATAAATGATGTTATTGAGGTAATTACTTGTGTTTGAATAATATAATTTAACTATTTTTAAATTAATTTTTTTCCTGATTTTCTCATCTAATATGATTAATGAATAATCCCGTTTAGACTTAATGTGAGCAAAGGGTAGAGTCCTCCCTATAAAGAGAAACTTTAGACAATGCTGGGATTACACGTGTGCGGATTGATTAAATGCTAATTTAGGATTTAAATCATTAAATTTTAAAGTTGGGATGTGATGTATATTTCTTACCTTGATTATCTTTTTTTGTTGTTTTAAGATTTTGTGGGTATGTAAGTTATGTTTTAAATTTCAATAAACCTATTGTTGCTAATCCAAATGTATATTTGCAGTAATAGAAGAAACAGTCAAAGGAAGACAAAGATTTTAATCCTAGCAGACCTATTAGGTTAATAACTTTTATTTTAACTCATTTTTATCATTAATTAACATATTTATCTAAATTAGTTCATGTAATACTTTATTTTTTATTCTTATTTTCATTTGACATTATTCACATTCAATCTTCAAGGCATTTATATCCAATGAATCATCTTATATGTGTATTAACATGGCTTGACTGTCTTATTATTTTTGTACATGTATTCTTTTATGTATTTTTTAATTATTTTTATTTATTTGATAAACAAAAATTGTAATATTTGTATTAATCTGTGCATCGCACGGGTCACAACACTAGTTTAGTCTATAAAAGATCATGTTATTTTAATTTTATCATTTTCATCATTAAATTACAAAATTTGTTGTTGCTGAATCTCAAAATTTTATTATTCAAAGTTATTTTGACAAATAAAAAGAGACCAAATTAAAATAAATGTAATCTTTTAATAATTAAAATAAAACAAGTGATATTTGAAAGATTAAATTGAAATAATTGTAATCTTTTACAACTAAATCTGTAATTTTCTCTATACTTTAAAAAATTTAATGAGTATGAGATATTTATTTCGATATAATGTTATTTATTTTGCCATTATCCTTAATGCAATAAGCTTAAGCATTTTTATTTGTACAAATATGTCATTTTTTAATTTAATTAAATGAAAAAAACTGCATTATTGTTTTTTTTTTCCTGATACAGCTACAATTCAGGAAATGGAAACAGAAAAAGAACATCCGATGAGGTATCTTAAAAGAAAAGATGGTGACTGTGAGGGACTCATCTAAAACATGGCAACCCCAGAGACGCAAACTTCTGTAATTTATGGCACATATCCACATAAGCTTGATACACACGGACCCTCATCTTGTGCGTGTTGCGACTTTATTATTTGTTATTAGTCTGCAATGTAATTATTATTAGTATTTATCTACCGATCATTAATCAAATGCTATGATATGATTGCGTCAATTCGTAAAAGAATATTAATTATCCTTGATTTGTAAGAATGGGATAAGGCGAGTTGTATGTAGTGATTCAATTATGAGTTAACATTTACGATAATCAAATCGTTAAAAAGTGATTAGCGTGTGATGATTAAGAAGGTTAATTGATAACTGGGGGCATTACGATTGTGTACGCGTTGAAATGTACAGTGTGTGAATTGTGATGAGCTTCTATTATTGAGAATACAAGGACGTTACAGCTTGAACTTTCGTTGTTGTTGGGGACAACTTCTGATACAAAGAAAAAAGGCGAAAATGGACGACACTTATCCATGTTCTTCATTTTTGGATGGTTGAATGAAACTTGAAGAAAAAAAACATGAGAATTATGAATCTCATTCTCTATAAGACTATGTCCCCCGTTTTAAAAAAAGAAAATAATTCTTCCACTTAAGATTTTATTATTTTTTTTAAATCAATCCATACGTTAATGGAGATTAAGTTTTCAAGTTATTTTTAAAGATATAAATTCTATATATTTAAGAAAATCATTTTTTAAATATTAATTTTAAGATTTGAAATTGAGTAATTAAAGTAAAAAACTCTTTTTGTTAAAAAAAATTGATTAGTAGACAACCCCATTATATATTTGCTTCTACCCTCTGTTTATTTCAATTAAAAAAATTCCAAAACAACCTTAGCTTGATTCAATTTTTATGATAATTTTTCTTAAAAAATGAGTACGGATTTATTTTTATTTTATTTTAACTTATCTTGATAAATTAGATAACTTATTATAGCATAACATTATCATCAAAGGTTTATCATCAGTTTTTTCGATAAGGATCATTATTTTTTTAATATAAAACAAACTATATTTTCATACAAAAACAAACAAACAGCTGCATATATGAGAGTCAAGTGTTTTGAAGTGGATTTATGTGATTCGAAATGATTAATTTAGTTTGTCGTAAAAGTATATAGATGTGTAATTCCTTTTTTATAAACTTTTTAATGATTGCTTTTTAAAAAAGTTTTTTAAAAGATTCTTGAAGGCAATGTGATACGCCATAAAAAATCTAGACACGATTATACCTTGCCGGTGCCGTTGTGCTTCAATTTCCGTTTTCCACCACAATTCTATTTCCTAAAACAATCATGCATGTGTGCTTCTTTGACTAATATAGTGGTCAAAGAGTGAACAGAACCAACAAAAAAAAAACTCAGGTAATTAAGGCACATATAATTGAAAATTTAGGTGGCACTTTTTTTTAATTAAAAATTTTGAATCTAGATACATATTTAATTATAAAAATATTATTTTAATTATAAATATGAAATAATTAATTTTTTAGTATTTATATACGTTCAATACATATCAATAAAAAATAATTTTCTTCAACATTTGTAAGCAACCTAAAGCTGACGTATAGTCAAATGAGACTTTAGATGCATTAAATTTTAGAAAAAAAAAAACATAATATTATATAGTATTACATAGTATGAAAGAGATAAAAAGAAAAGGGGTAATCCTCATATATTAATCTAAGTGAGAGTGTACAAAGTTAATTAACACACTCCTTTTTTTTTTTTATTACATCATGAACAATTTATGATGGCTCATTTATGGCACTACAAAAAAACTCACAATTAGAGATGAAAGTTAGGGAAAGAAATTGTCTGTCTCCAAAATCCATCCTTGATCCTTTGCAAATCCATCCTTGATTTCAAAATTTCAAATAGGAAATCAAAGATGGATTCTAGGATGGAATTATTCCATCTCTAATGAATTTTCGTTCCTAATTTTTGAGACGAATTTTTTCGTGTCAATAATCCGTTCTTAATTTTTTTTTACCTTTTTTTATATATTTAAAAAGTTAGAGACGGATTTATCCCGTTCCACAATCTCATCCACGATCCAAGTGACTCTCATGTTTAAAAAATTATAAGCAAAACATCGTCGTGTTGGATTAGATACGAATTTTTTTGTCTCAGAAATTCACCTCTGATCTTCTGTTTAAAAATGTAGATGCAAAATACTATCATCTTGGATTAGAGATGAAATTTTTCATCTCAGAAATCCATCTCTAATCATCGATTTAAATCATAATTTAATTTTCTTATTTAAAATTTTCACCAATAGCCACCTATCCAATAAAAGAAAAATTGAAGTGAGGATATGAATAGTGCAGTTCTACCTTTGAAGTGTATTAAATCAATCAACGAGGTCTTTTGTTGGTTTCTCCAAGCATGTTCAAAATTGAGAAATTAAATTATGATTTTAATGTTTAATATACGTTTTTGAGTCAACAATATGGTTGTTTCGGGGGCGGTAAATAGATTCTTTTTTCATTGTTTGTTTTTATTCAATGAGCCAATCCTCAGATGGCGTACCGACTTGGCCAATAATGGAGTTTAAAATACTACCATCATATAATGAAACGAAAAGACTATTAAATATGTATGTTTATTAAAATTGAGAAATTAGAATAATTCAATTTGATTATATGAATAATATCACAAAAGTCGATGAAAAACATAATATTCTCACTTTGAAAGATGGACTGTAATTTGTCGTGTGTGAGAAATCTGTAGGTCCGTGACTTCATTGTAAATGCACACATTAGCTTGATTTCAGATCATATTATATATACATATATTATAAGATAAATTTAAAAATATTTAAATAATATAATGCTTCGCTCCATTATATATCAAAAAAACAATTTCAGAGCTTAAAAGTTGACAAAATTACCTTTATTTTGTGTTGAAAATGATAATTTTTAATCATTTTAAAATTTTATCAAGTTTATGGTTATGCTAATGTTTATGATTAAACCATTTATTCCCTCAACTTGAGAAGATGACTTTAGAATCTTCAAACTTTTAGTTTTATGCAACATAATTTATTATTTTTTGTCTAAATTTTTTACACCATTTTTTATAAGTTAAAAAAATGTTTAATTAGCAAAAGATACATCTGTCTTTTCATTTCAATTGTTAAATAAATACTTTTTTAATCATTTTCCTACCACAATTATTCTACAGTAAAAATTAAGGCCTTATTTGCTAATTAGGATGAGTGATTAAAACGTATTTTTTTATTACTTGACCTTTTAAAATTTATGTGTGAACAAATGACATTAGAGTTTTAGATAAAAAAAAAAGTTAAAGAAGTTATGTTATACAAATATTGAAAAATTGAGATCTATGATCAAACTTTCAAGTCAAGTGGAGTAATTGTACAATCTATATAATTAATCCCTTAACAGAATTTCTGGAATTTCAACCTATATTTTTAATATATGGTCAATGCAAAGTTATTGTTGAAATTCAATATTAGTTTTTATCACTAATTTTTATATTAATAATTTGCATCCTTGATTTGTTTTTATATATTTAGATATTATGTTAATAAGCCTTTCAATAATCATGTTTAAAAAATTCAACTGTCGACCATTTAATTATACGAGGGATCTGATAATTGATAACGCAGTAGGAAAAATAGAAAGGAAATAAAAATAAAATATTTTATTAAAATATTATAAAAACAATTTAATATTTTTTTAAAAATAATTTAGACAATTTCTTATTATCCCGCTTTCTCCATGAACCACTCTTTCACCTCAATACATTAAACCAAACATGATCAAAACTAAAATTGAACGGAATGAATATTATAGTGACGTCCACTATAATTAGAAGATTTCTTTATTGGAAATAATTGAGTGATTAATAAGTACATAGTTAGATCTGTAATGAATTTAATGTAACTAGCATTGTAACATGTGCGATGCACGAATTAACACAAATGTTACAATTTATATTTATCAAATAAATAAAAATAATTTAAAAATATATAAAAAAATATATGTACAAAAATAATAAGACATTCAAACAATGTTAAGACATATATAAGATGATTTATTGGATACAAATGCTTTGAAGATTAAATGTGAATAACGTCAAATGAAAATAAGAACAAAAATAAGGCATTATATGAATTAATTTAAATAAATATATTAATTAATGATAAAATTGAGTTGAAATAAAAGTTACTAACCCAATAAGTTTGCTAGGATCAAAATCATTTACTTCCTTTGACTGTTTCTTCTATTTCTGCAAATATACATTTAGATTAGCAACAATAGGTTTATTGAAATTTAAAACATAACTTACATAACCACAAAATCTTAAAACAACATAAAGAAGATAATCAAGGGAGGAAATATATATCACATCCTAACTTCAAAACTTAATATTTTAAATCTTAAATTAGCATTCAATCAATCTGCATATATGTAATCTCGGCATTGCTTGAAGTTTCTCTTCATAGGAAGGGCTTTACCCTTTACTCACAGTAAGCCTAAAAAGGATTATTCATTAATCATATTAGATGAGAAAATTAAGAAAAAAATTAATTTTAAAATAGTCAAATTATATTATTCAAACACAAGTAATTACCTCAATGACATCATTTTTTTTCTTTTAGGCTTTGATCTTTTTCATGATCTTCTTTTCTCAAGAAAATCTAATGACAGAAACAGCAAAGCGAAACTGGAAGTAGAAAACCAGAACAATGTAGAAATGAAATACAATAGACAGGAATAAAAAACCAAAAGACTAAAAACAGAAACATAGATAAACCAGAAACACGAAAAATAACAAGGAGAATGCATACAGAAATGAAGAAAGTAGGAAAAAAAGGCAGGAATGAAAGAGAAACAGAAAATTAAAAATCACAATCAAATGAACAGTAATTACGAATGTGAACTATATAAATCATAAAAAATAAATAAAAGGAAAACTGAGCTATGATACCAAATGATGTGAGAGAATAATCACTTTAAAACTTTGATGATAAATCGTCATTGTTGTCATTCATCCATGTAAAGGAAGAAGAAGCAAAATCGAAGAGAAAAAAGAAGAAAAATTATATGAGAGAAAGAGATATGTAAATATGGATGATATTTTCGAAAGATATATATAAATATCTACATTGATTTTGAATTTTAAAATTTTAATTTTGAAAAACGGAAAAGCCTTCAAATTGGCCAATAGTGATGGTCACTTTTTAAAAATCTCTATATGAAGATAAGAGATTGGCCATTGATGATGGTGCAATAAAGAAGTCTAATGTGCTTGTTAAAAAAAAATAAAAATGAGTGATAATTTATTATTATAGTTTAAGCTGATTGATATAATTTTAAATTTTATTATAATTATTTAAGAAGAGAAACAAATAATATGAGCACTTGTAAGTTAGTTTTTAAATAGCAATTAATTATTTGGTTATTTGTATATAATAAATGCTAATTTACCAAATAACATCATATTATATTTCAAATGAAAAATTTACTTAATTTATTAATTAAATATTAATTATAGCAATTACATACCAATTATATAGTAATTTATCGTAATTTTTTTAAATTCATTTAATAAGATTATATAGCAATTATATCAATTATAAACCAATTATATAGCAATATACTATAATTTTTTTAAATTCATTTAATGCGATCCGATTAATTTACCAAATTTATTCATTAAAATTTATTTAATTATAATAATTTAATAATCAATCGACAATTAATGCGCTATAGTAAAATTGTTTTAATCTATTATATAAATTGAGGTGCACGCGTCAACGGGAGGAGCTTAAATTACACGGTGTCGCTCTAAGGTTTCATTTTTTTTTTGTTTTGATGCTAGTTAGATTAGCGCTGGCATGCATAATTATACAATTACTTCTAGTTTACAAGAAAATATCCTTTTAAAATATTTTATGGAAAAGATTGACATGTGAAACCCAATATATATATATATATATATATATATATATATATGGTGATGAATAATAAAAAATAACGAGAAAAGTACTTTGAAGAAAATAGTGTCAATTTAATTTTTCTTTTACTAATTTTGTTTTACATGTTGATAAAAGTTATCCTTATCATTATAACTACTATCATATAAGTTGCTTGTAGATTTAGTTAATTTATCGGAAATAAGGTAAAAATGCATCTATAGACAATTTATTTGGTTTTTTTTTAAAAATAAAATAGTGTTGTTTTGTATTTAATTTACGGATAAAACTAAATTGCATTTTTTTATATTTTTATTATCAGTTGTTTAATTAGAATTTGACAAATTTTATAGTCTTTTAAAATAACTATATATTTTTTACAACTCAATATTATATTATTAATTATTTTAAAAATATTTTACATATGGTTTATTTTAATAAAAAATATGATAACGATAATATAAAGAATTGCATGTAAGCATTAATTTATTACTAATAACATGCATTTTTCTTGTTTCACATATGCTATTACATGAGATATCTGGTTAGACATTTCCTTTGTCAGTATGATATTTAAGTAAATTTAAACAAAATTATAGAAACTTAACTTTCTCATATCCTTTTATATGACAATAATACAAAACCATTCTTATAAGATAAAGTCTAATAAAAAATAATAAGAAAAAGTACTTTAAAAAAAGCGTCAAATTTTTTCACTAGTTTTGTCTAATATGTTTTTATTAAAATTTTCATTCTCTTTATAATTACTATCATATAACTTGTTTATAGAATTATCCAACTTATCTAAATTAAATATGGTAAAAATGCAAGCATGGATATTTGATTTGATATCATATTAAAAATCCAAAATAACGTTGTTTTGAATTTAATTTAAAAAATTAGATGTAATTTTTATATCTTTGTTATTAAATTTTCTAGCTAATAGAATATGATATCATAGTAATGGCTTTTTTGTACAATTCAAACATTACATATTTGTTATTGAAAAAGTTAACCATATATTTTGTACAATTCAAACATTACATAATTCATTCTTTTAAATATTTTTTTACACGTATTCTTATTTTTAATGAAGAACCTAATAGACTTTTTTCTCATATGTTTTTATGTGAGATATTTGGCAATGTAACGTCTATATTTAGCAGGTCATTTAATTTTTTTAATAACTTAAGTGACGCTAATAATATTAAAAAGATTTTAAAATTAATTATAAACATTAGTACGAAATTAATAATATATACAATTGAGATTGATGCCACAACTAAAAAGACAAAAATAGTATTTTACATAAAGATAATAATCAAAATTAAATGAAGCTAAGCTATAGGTGGGTTTGAGTTAAGTGTGAAAATAGAAGTTGGATTAACGGTGCTTAGGGATATATTATTATTATTATTATTATTATTATTATTATTATTATTATTATTATTATTATGGGATCCTGAAGGCATGTGAGGTTGCAGTTGTCAACTGGGGCAGGGCTTATGGAATATTTGAGACTAACATAACAAATATAACTGCACACTCATGCACTAAATCATCTCCAATCTTTTTTTTTTATAATAATCATTTCCAAACTTCACGGATGCGGATCGGATGAGAACCCTAGGCCTTATTTATTTTTTTTTTGAGTTTTATTATTATTTTTAAAAATCACAAAGAATATATTTTTTAGGATTTATAATAATATTTAATTCAAAATTTAGGGTTTACAGTAATATTTCATTTAAGATTTAAGGTTTAAGATTTAGAGTTTAGGGTTTATAGTAATATTTCATTTAGAACTTAGAATTTAGAGTTTAGGATTTAGTGTTTAAAGTAATATTTAAAGTTTACAATAATATTTAATTTAATATATTGAGTTTAGAATTTAAGATTTTGGATTTTGGATTTAAAGTTTAGGGTTTAGAGTTTAGGGTCTACAATAATATTTAATTTAATTAATTGAGTTTAAGATTTAAAGTTTAGGGTATACAATAATATTTAATTTAATTTATTGACTGTCAAATTTTTTTTAAAAAAAGTTTATTATTTTTTTAAACAAATAATTAAGAACAAAAAGTGAAAAAAAAAATTACAGTTGTTGGATCATTTATCCAATGACTTTTACAAGAGAAGAAGGCTCCTATGTAGGTTGGACATAGGAGCCATCCACTTAAGAGTCACTTCGAATCCAATCTTTACTATAATAATTCAATCATTATAAAATTTAGGTTAAAATATAATTTTAATCCATATAATTTTATCTCATTTGTAATTTGGTTCTTACATTTTAATTTCATGTAAATTGGTTCTTATATTTTGAAAATATTTGTATAAAAGTCCCTACTGTCAAATTCCATTAGTCTACTATTAAGTTCAAGCTTACGTGGCAAATTGTAAAATGAAATGGCACGTTAAATAATCCAATATATCTTCTGTCACCAAGTTTAAGCCATGTAAGATTATTAAAGTCAAAGGCAAATTAAAGATTTTTTATTTTTTTCTCCTTCCCCAAGGCATTGTGAAATCCCCCACTTTACAACAAAGACGATGACGATACTGGATTCAACTCACCCTCCCTCACACTCATCAGCCATCTCTCTCTTCTCTCATTCCTCATTCCTTGTTGCTCCCCCACTCACCATCTTTCTGTTTTCTTATTCAAAGGGAGATTATCATATTCAGTATGCTTTAGAGTTTAGACACTCCATCATGTAAATATAACCCAGATTGGAGACACAAGTTGGTTGTTCTCCCAGTTTGCACCATTTTAAAGCATAATCATTTCTTCTCTTCCCCAGCAACTTAATAGCTTTAGAAAAAAGGAAGCCTAATAATTCCTTCTCTCAATCTTGATTATTGTCAATGATTTATGAATGCCGACGATGCCTATACCAGTCACAATAGTCAGGCAATGCTTGACTTTGACGACAGCCCACACGCTCGACAAGGTTGTCATCGGCTCTTGCCACTACCAACATGCCCAAACCACCTTGCTCAACGTTGTGTTTGTGCTTCTTTTGCCCCCGTCTTCGATCTTGCGAGATGCCTGCAAGGACCGCCAGAACTCTGCCTGCTTGCCTTGACTTCAATTTATGGTGCTAGTGCTATGCTTGAGAATGTCTCTGGACCAGGTTCTTTTGGGCCAACTCGTTGATGACCTGCTCACTTTGAACTCTGTCATAGTTGTGTAAAATAAGAAATATGGGGGAAAGAGGAAAAAAAATAAAAAGGAGCTTTAATTACTTCAATAATCTGATTTGGCTTGAATTTGCTACTATAAGGTGCTGATGACTAGATTATTTAATGTGTACGTTATTTCATATTTTGCCACATAAGCTTGAACTTAACGGTAAGCTAACGGAATTTGATGGCATGGACTTTTTTTACCAATGTTTTCAAAGTATAAAGATTAATTTATATGAAAATAAGATATAATTACAAATTAGGTGAAACTATAGGGACTAAAATTATAATTTAACCTAAAATTCAATATAAGCTTCATTTTGTATTTATTTTCTTTGAGTAAGACTTCGAGTTTAAATTTTATAAATAGAAAAAAATAATATTAAGAGTATTTTTATACTTTTGTAATATGACCGAATTCAAACTATTTTTTTTTACACTTGTAGTTCTAACAATAAAATAAAATAAATTTAGTTGTAATTTTAATATATTTATTATTAGATGTTTAATAATAAGTGTATGATATTTAATTATTTATAGTTCCGTATGGCATAATTAATTTTTTTAAAATTTTTTACATAAATTATATATTTATTGAAAAAAAATTAGTTTAGTACATACTTTAATCCAAATTTATTGGAGAGATGACAGATCCCTAGTTCTTATAAAGTTATAAAAACTAGTTGCTTTCTTCCCAACAACCACCCTCAAAAATGGATGTGGATCCTGATGATATATAAAAGGAGCCTTTTAAAGTTTAATTACACCTTATTCTCAGGCCACAACTTTTATAGTTATCTTGTACTAGATCACATTATTCTTGAGTTTTTGTTGCCCTTGCTTGTTTTTTTATTGGATCTTATTAGTTTGATGACATTCCTTTTAACAAAGCATTATAGACCGTGTGTTTAAAACTTCATTCTCATATTTAGATTCTTAAATGATTCCAATTTGAATATTTATTAACATATATAAATTATTATGACAAATGAATCATTGGTTCCTCTGGATTCATCGATATCTCTATCAATATGCATGCTAAGCTTGTTATTAATGCCTTTTATCTTTCAGGGGTTGATGTCTGATGTTGAACAGGGAAGAATGACTATTGATCTTTAGTCTGACTTCCTTAAAGCAGTTAATTTAATCAAGAGTGGGAACACCTTCGTATATGATTTCGTTATTATTATTGAGGACATTAAATACATTCTTACCTGGAACCCCATGTCCTTCTTAAGGCTAACCGTTGTGCTAACATTTTTGCCAAAATAAGTGTCCAAGACTCATCTCGATCGTCTGTTTTGTATAAGAATCCTCCTTCAATCTTTATTATTTCCTTTATTTGCTAATTATACTTTCACAATATTTGTTTGACTTTAGTTTTTATTTTTTTGTGTTTCCTCTTTTTTGTACTATATATATATATATATATATATATAATATATATTATGAGCATTAAAATTCAACCAGACATTAATAAGGATTTTCTTTCATGAAATTAATGAGATTTAGCCATCCATAAATTCCTGATTTTTGACCTTTTCTTTTGGACATTAAGTTTTGACTTTATCAAGATGAGGAGAATCTCAATAAAGTTCATCACTTTGACATGACACAACGATCTTATGTATGGTTGTAATTTTTCTTCTTTTAATTACTGTAAGAGATACGCCGGATAAAATATCTTATTTAATTAAATGATTGTAAGAGAGTTCAAACGGATGGTATTTGTCAACGGAATTTCTTTAAAAATACATTCATTCATATTTTGAAAAATTAATTATTTTTGTTTAAAATTTAGAGTCCAACTCAATTATATATAAAATTAGATTATGTGATTTATTTATAAAAATTAAAATAGATTACATGACAAATTATAAATAGCAGTAGTGTTAAGTAGTCTCTAGCTGCTACATAAGCACACAAAAAATGAACTCCTTGGTTAATTCCATTTGTTCATATCTCTATGTATTCTATTAACAATACTCGAGTTTAAGGTTAATTATTAAGAATATTCTGTGCTGAGATTGGTAATCGCTCAAATTCTGAAAAATTAATTCTAACCGCTCACCATTTTTTATTCAAATTTAGTTTATACCAAATCTTGTCTTATATGAGGTTTGTTTGGGTTTAATCACATGCTATTTGAATCCAAATTTTCTTGCCCTTCTTTCTGTCTCTTTGTTTAAAATTTCCGACAAACAACTCACCATCACCAGGATACACCAAACAATATTTATCATCAAACTGGTTCAAAACTATAATGTAAAAACAAAAAGAATCTATAATTAACAATTTGTTCATATATATATATATATATATATATTCAACCATTATGTTAGTGCAGATATTATCCAAAAAATGAGTTGAATAAGGGAATTGAACATTTTTCAAATGTTTCATTATACTATTACTCTCTTATTGCTTTCCTTTCTTGAAATAGTTACATGATTTCTTCTATAAGAATAAAAACTTTGGTTTCGTAAATTTAAAAACCTAAAATTACAGTAAGTGGGGGAGTTTTTTTGTGTAAAACTTTTAAAATATTTTCTGGGAACACTACTAGTAAAATCTCAATTAGCGACACGAAAATTTTCGTCGCAAATTCCATCACTAATTTGAAATTGCAATATAAGGAATTTGTGATGAATTTTGCAATGGAAAATTTCCATCGCTGATTAAACTTCCTTCACTAATATTAGCAAATGAATTTTTCGTACTAAAATTCCGTCGCAAAGTATTTTTTAGTTTTGCGATGGAAAATTCCGTCTCAAATATCTTTTCTGTCACTAAATTTTGTTACAAAGTTTTTTAGTTTTGCGACAGAAAATTCCATCGCAAAGTATTTTTAGTTTTGTGACGAAAAATTCCGTCGCAAATATTTTTTCCATCACTAAATTCCGTCACAAAGAATTTTTAATTTTGCAATGGAAAATTCTGTCGCAAAGTATTTTTAGTTTTGCGATGAAAAATTTTGTCACAAAATTCTCTCGCAAACATTTATTCCTTCTCATTCTTTTTCATATTTCTCCACAATTGTCAAATCACTTGAAAAAAAGATAAATATTAACAAAATAAATTTAGGAGAGTTTTTACAAACTGTAAAAATAAAAAATAAAAATTATACTTCCTAAAAATTAAGTTTTGTTTTAAAATAAAATTTTTAGATTTTATTTTATTAATTTAATATTTATATAAAATTATATCATTTTTGTATTTACTATATATTTTTTCTCTCATTCTCTTCTCTTAGTTAGCCTTAGTCTTACTTTTTAATACTCACTCCCTCTGGTCTCTCTCTCCTGGCCGGCTTTGTCTCAGCTCTAATCTCCACTCCAACCCTAGTGAGTTCTCTTTGCAAGCATGGCTCTTCCCCTTCTTTGCATGGTATGATCACACTTACACACTTAACATTTAGTCCTAGCCTCTCACACACACACGCGTGCGTACAAGGGAGAGACACGCACATATTGGTGTCTTTGGACATTCATCAAAATTGAGCCCTAGTGCATGAATCAAGGAGCAAGGGCGCACTTGATATTATTATATTTGATTATATATAATAAAATATATTTAAATATTTTAATTTAAATATTTTATTATATAATATATGTATTATATATATTTATAATATATTTTATCATATATTATTATATATATATGTATATATTATATTTGTATAATATATTATATATAAATATAAATATAATAAAAGATGAGTAAATAATGAGGGCAAAATAGTAACAAAACATTATAAATTATAAGTTACTCAAAGTAACTTATCAGAATAAGTTATGAGTTACTCAAAGTAACTTATCAGAATAAGCTATAAGTTACTAAAATAAGCTTATTTATCGAACACTTTTAACAAACTTATAAACTAATCAAATAAGTTACTAAAATAAGCTCCTTTATTGAACACTAATTGCCTGATAAAGTAACATGGTTAATGAGCAAATTGAACGCAGCACCAAGTTAGTCATTTTCATGGAAAACTCAATTAAAGTTTTCTAACATGTTTTGGACATAATTAAATGCATTACCAAACACAGTCTAAGTAGTTACTATATTTATAAAATATTTTTATTATAGATATAGATAACACATATTCTAAAATTAATTTTGTAATTAACAATTTATAAGATAATTATAAATTTTTAATTTTCAGCTTATTAGTTAATTTTTATTAAAATTATTATTTTTTCTAATAATTACAAACTATAGATAAAAATAAAAATTATACCTTTTAAAATTTTATTTTAAAATAAAATTAAGGTTTTAATTTAATTAATTTAATATTTGTATATAATTTTTATTTTTAAATATAATATATTTTTTATTTTTTTATTTTCCCCAATTTCTATTCTCTTCTCTTTCCAGTCACTCTATCATCAGTCACATTCCATCCATTGTCGGTTCACACTCAAGCTACTGGTGAGTCCCTGTCAATGCGCTGGTTTAGGTTCACACCATGAACCAAATTTGAACCAGAAATTATGTTCACAATTTCTGGTTCACGTTGCCTATTGATTAGCTAGGTTTACCTTGTATAGTTTTTTTGTTTTGTATATATATATATATATATATATAGGCTGTAACCTTTGTAAAGTTTATGGAAGATTTGTAATTCTTTTGTTATTACACCTACTTCTAATCAGAATTCTCAACACATACAGATACTCGACATACAAAGATGCTTCGAGCAATGAAAATAGTTCTCAAGATTTCATAATTGACGCTGAATTAATTGTATTGCTAGTTTATTGATGGATGTTTGCTTGTACGTAGCACCGTGTAATAAATGCATATGCTATTGTTATTTATATAAGTGAAGCATGTATTACTGATTGCCCAATTATTAATCCAGACATTAAATATTCGTAGAGGATTTATCATATACAATATATATAACTTAGTTGGGTCACTAAGATTTGCAAATATATATATAAATATACATGAATCTCTAATCTGCTTGAAGAATAAGAAGGCCAGTTAATTTCTCAAGCAATATTATTATTTATATCTAACATGAGTAGTTCTGAAAATTACATTAAAAGGAAAGAGTAAAAAGATAGTTTGTAAATTTGTCCAATAAAAATGAATATGACTGTGACATTGTATTTTTATTAAAATATATTATAACAAAACATGCAATTATGACAAAGCAGGGGCTGCTGGAGGAGGTGGGTGGTGAAGGAACTTGGGGTTGGAATAGTCAGTGCCACAGGTTCACTTCTCTATTTGGGGTCACACACAATTGGACAAAATGTAGTATATTTTGGAATTGTCATACTAGAAGACAAATCTTATATGCCACAATTTAGATGCTATGCATATTGAGAAGAATGTGTTTGACAATGTGTTCAATATTGTAAAGAATATTGTCGCTGTACAGACTTAGAGCTAGTTGAGCGTAATAGGAAGCAATTGAAACCCAAGGCTCGATATACGTTCACTTTAGAACAAAAACGTGTTGTTTGTCAATGGATTAAGAATCTTAGGCTTCCTAATGGGTATGCCTCCAATCTGACACGATGTGTGGATTTCAGGGAAGGTAGGTTTCATGGCATGAAGAGTCATGATTGCCATATTTTTTTAGAGTAATTTCTTTCTATCGCATTCATAGATCTTCCAAAAGTTGTGTGGAGACCGTTAACATAACTTAGTCAGTTCTTTAGAGATATTTGATCCACTATATTGACGATGAAAAAGTTAACACGGTTAGAGGAAAACATTCCAGTGATATTATGCAAGTTAGAGAAGATATTCTCTGTAATACCCATGAAAAATAAAATATAAATATTTGTTTACAAACTACTGTTACTATTTCAGTATACGGTACTATTAACCTGTATAATACTATTTATATATACGATACTGTTCACTTATACAATCAAAATGTCAAGTACTAGATGTGGTTTGGTCATAAGAGAAAAGTAGAAAGAAGTTTGTAGGAAAAAATAACGTTTTATGTGTAAAAATACCCTCAGGGACTAAATTAAAAGGACTGAATTGAAAAGAAACTTAAAGGTTTAAGGTGAAAGGATAGTTTTTCCTTTAAGTTTTCAATAGTAATAACAAAAAAATTTTCCATCGTACGCATAAGGTGTACAGTAACTACATTATTAGAAATGTCATTTTCATGAATAGTAAATTAAATATTTTATTAACGCATAGTGTCAAATAGTACTCTTGACTTTTGCTATAAATAGGCCCTTCTATTTCACTTCTAAACTCACACCTTCAACTTCTCTTCTTCTCTCCTTAAGTTTCTCTTACTCCAAAGCTAGGCCTCTGAGATTTTGGGCCTTTCTTTTTTTTTTTTTTGCTTAGGTAAGGATACTATGCTCTTTCTATGTCTTTCAAATTTTAGAAGTTATTTTCTTAAGTATGCTCTGTGGTTGCGGCTTTGGCCGATCTTCCACATCAGAAAAACTGTCGTTAGCTGTTTATATGTTATTTTGATTCTCTGATTACCGAAATAGAATGTAAACTGTGAAGAATACATGTCTAGGAAAGTTCTGGCTAAGGAAAGACCTGGTTTTTAAGTGTGTCCAGTGTGACCCTCCACTCTTTCCTGGGAACTTACCTGGTGTACTCTTTTACAGATTGTATTCTCTATTTCTGGTATAAACAGTCTCCGTATATATGAATAGTAATCGTATATATGAACAGTAACTGTATGTATGAACAGTATCTGTACGGAAACAATCCTAACGTATTTTCTCTAATCTTTCATGAAAACCTCCGTAGCAGAACACTGAAATTCACCTGAGTACTCTTGTCTGTAACGACTTAGAGAAGCGATGCTCGTACGGAATCCAGGTGAGTGAAACGACCCCGTTTTAATAGAGTTTTAGCATTACTGGTGATAAAAAGTATGTCGTAGGACACTCCCAAGATTTATAGGGGGAAATTGGATTCAGAATGACGAATTTAAGGAGATAATTAATCCAGAAGTATGGATAAGACGAAACAAGTATTTCATGATGATGTGAAGTTTGAATCTTTTCAAAAACAGATTAATTGTTATCCTGATTTGTGGTTTATAAATCTATAATATAGTTATATACTATACATGTTATATGGATGAATATTATATTGTGCTTCTGATTATGATATGGAATAATGTACTATTGATTGTGATTGAGCGGGACAGTACCCCCTCTCACGGCAAGGCGGAAAACCCGGTTGAAAGGGTGTCTTGACCAATGAGTGTGGAGACAACGATTCCCTCAGTAGGGATATAGCCTGGATTGGTGATAAATCCGTGAGGCGCCCTAGCTAAGAGGATGAGGTTGTGCGTCATGGCGGAAATATACATAATTGGTAAGCCGGCCTGTGTGCGCTCTCCGGGATATATTGCCATTGACGAGTACTAGTAACATTTGTTGAATTGGATGAATTTTTATCTTCTTGTATGTAAGAGGATGATGTTGTGCGTCATGACGGAAATATACATAATTAGTGAGCCAGCCTGTGTGCGCTCTCCGGGATATATTACCATTAACGAGTACTAGTAACGTTTGTTGAATTGGATGAATTTTTATCTTCTGTCTATTGGTTGAGTATGAGCCTTTGGATATGCTTGCATGACTAGTAATGTATTTGAATTTTATTAACGCGAGGCTGATTCGCTCACGGAGCTTAAAAGCTCACACTCTCTGTACAACCTTTTTGTTCAGATCAGGTTACCGATGAAGAATATCCGCTAGAAGAGTAGATCACTTTGGACATTCCTGCTGTCGGGTAGGCCCCTCTATTATTGTAGATTATGTTGCTCTGTAATCGTCTAGGACATCTAGGTCAGGGGTTTGGTATTTGGCTTGTATTTCAGTACAATAAATGTATTTTATGTTGAGGATCTATTATTATATGCAAATAATCTCTATGAATTTCAAATAAGAAAATTTGATATATTGTCTTCAAGAACGATTATTTTGATAATGTAGAGATAATGACTAATAATTTAACTCATGGGTAGAATTTATCGAAAGGCTTACAGTGATGGGATATTCATCATTGTGCCGGTCATGTGCCTAGAAAACGGGTCGTGACAAAGTTGGTATCAAAGCAAAGGTTATTAGGTCTCCTAGTGATTACAGAGCAAGGTAACCTTAGTGGGACCTCCTCTATCGTCGTGAACCCGGGAACAATTATAGAGAGACGACTCTACTGAAGGTCCTGTAGGATGTTTCCATTTCCTTTCCCTCCGAGACTTATCTCTTCTTAGGAATTATGTTCTCAGTTTTAGTTTTAGACAGATGTGAACTTAGTAAAGGAAAGGTTATTATTTGTTTTGATTCCGTTGCTGTCGGATCAAAATTTTATATGGTGGATTTTATAAGCTGAATTCATGATTGATTTTGTGTAGCTATATTATTTTAGGGTACCAGCCAATAAAAGAAACCACTTGTATTAAAAAAAACTGAAGGATTACATTGCAAAAAAAAAAGAGAAGTCTACTCATGCATGAGTAATCTAAAAGCGAGGTGGTCTCGGATTAGGAGGGTTGTATTGTATCATCACCCCTCGACCATTCTTTGGAGCAAGAGACATAGCAATGTCGCGGAGGGTAGTGTAAATTCCATTCAAACAATCAACACTTTTTTGCTGTTGATTGCAGAAGCACTGGGTGGACCAATAGAAGAACCTATCTATTCTCGAAGTCATTGCAGCGTTATTGCGTTTGGTTAACTTCTCCAGGTCCTCTATCATCTTCTTGAGATTCTTCACCTCTTGCTCTAAACAGGCGATTTTGTCCTCTAAGCTATGGCCTGTGCTAATCTCCTCGGCTTCCTCAATCTTCTTCATCTTCTTCTCCTTTTGAATTTCTTGAGATCCCTTGAGAGGTCTTTTGCCTTTGTCCCTGTCACATCCCAAAAATTGAGCATGTGAAAAGATACTACTCATTTGATAAAATTTCCAAACATACGTTATTTACATATATTGTATAAGGTTTTACATTCAACCTTAATCATTCAGTCCATACTACAGAATTATACTCATCTGATAAGCAAATATAGACATACATAGTTTAATATCTCTTTCTCATCG
This sequence comes from Biancaea sappan, assembly GCA_037074585.1. Classification (NCBI taxonomy): domain Eukaryota; kingdom Viridiplantae; phylum Streptophyta; class Magnoliopsida; order Fabales; family Fabaceae; genus Biancaea; species Biancaea sappan. The sequence continues at coordinate 28,901,248 of CM073500.1, forward strand.
CAAGCCTAGGAGACCTATAGAAAGTACAGAGCGTTTCTAATATCCACATTAATAAGTACTGGTGTCTCACCAGACAGAAATAGAGAGTAATCCCAAGAGCTTCTAATCTTCCAACGGATACTCTTCTTCTTTGTTTTCTGTATCTGAAAAATAATCATAGGGAGTGTGAGTTTATTTAAAAACTCAGTAAGTAAATAACTGTACTATATAGAATATCAAAAGTACAAATACCACATTTACTCATATAATTAATTGTCTTATACATCGAGTAGTATGGGACTCTAACCCTTTCAAACTCATGAATAAGATTTCATAGATATACACCGAGTAGTATGGGACTCTAACCCTTTCAAACTCATGAATAAGATCTCATAGGTATACACCGAGTAGTATGGGACTTTAACCCTTTCAACTCGTGTATAGATTTCATAGATATGCACTGAGTAGTATGGGACTTTAACCCTTTCAAACTCGTGTATAAGATTTCTTAGATATACACCGAGTAGTATGGGACTTTAGCCCTTTTACACTCGTGTATTAGATCCCGTAGATCTTTACTCATTAATAAGATAGTGAGAATTCATCACATAGTACAATTGTCATGAAATAAATAATTTCTACATACTCTTATTTCTACTGATCATCATATACTCCCATATGAAAAATTAATTGCTTATTATCCAAATAATATTGTAAATGGGACTTATATTGTACTTTGACTAGTAATGTCAAATTAGTTGAGCAAGGTTATTCACTCACCTTGATGTTTGTCCAAGTTTACCTTGTTCCACACTAGAATTTGTGTAGAAAAATTTCCTAGTAAAATATATTACAAGGAATCATAAGAAAGGAAACAAATCACGAAAATACGTAAAATTTTCTGACTGCTACAGTAACGGGTTGCTACAGTACGATTTGCTACAGTGTCGGTTCGCTACAGTAACGGTTCGCTACAGTGCCGGTTCGCTACAGTAACGTTGACTGCTACAGTACCGTTGACTGCCGACACTACAATCTGCTACAGTAACCCCGAAGAAAATTTTCCAAATTTTGTTTCGAAATTTCTGGTCGCTACAGTAACTCAGTTTTTGCAGACATTTCTAACAATTTCATCCTTTCCTTTCTTGTTTCAAAACCAGAATTTCAACTCTTTTAACCGATTATAACTCAAATATAACTTCTAAAACAACTGAGATTCATGAATTATTATCAAAATCTTCAAGAACAAAACCTCCTCTGATCTTCTACATAAATTGAAATTTAAGGAAAATAATCGGATTAAAGCTTACCTTTGATGCTTACAAAGCTTTTGAACCGAACAAATAATCGAAACTCTGAAGATCAAGGAAAGGATTTGAGAAGAGAATGGAGAAAGGAGAGAAAACTTCCACTGTTCAGTTTTCAGCTTTTCCTTCTGCGTGAGAAATGAGGGGGGTACTATTGAAACTTTATATTAAATATTTCTAATGGGTTATTCAATAACCCATGGGTATCCATAACCCAACATCCAAACCCATCCAGTCAATTTACAATAAATGGACTAATGGACCATTCTGAAACCACTTTTCCATGAATTTCACCATTCTTAGAATATATCCCACATTGTGCAAATATTTAGTCCAGTCATTTAACTCAATTTTCATAAATAATATTCAAAGAGAACAATTAAATATGAAAATTAAAAATGACCAAAATAAATAACTAAAGTAACGTTGTAGAATTCTAAAATACTCTTAAACGAATTATATTCTGAAATTAACGGGTATTACAGTCCCTGCCTAAACTTAAGTTTAAGTCAAGATCTTTTTCCTTGGCCTCCACTGTGAGATCAATGTACTTCTTTGAGGCCATGATTTGGAAAATTTAGAAATTTTTGTAAAAGTATGAGGCGAGAGGAATGCTGGAAGATTGTAGGCTCAGAGATTATTACTCTTTGTGGTGTAGTAACTGAGAACGCTGGGATGGTTTTTATAGAAAAAAATTAGGACGTAGAGACAAAGAAGATATCTCTTCACCGCACCACTACACGATCAACCTATGGATTTCTGTAAGCTGGAAGCCAGAAGTCTAGGGTAGGCATGCACACCAATAGCGCGTTGCATTAATGCCAAAACCACGAAAGTCAATATTCGGTGGATTTGCGGCCGATTTTACTTGGTTTTCCCATTTCTCCCGTTGGCATTTTTCAAAATTCAAAGAAGTTAATGATATAGCCATTAAAGATTGCCTTGGATGCTTTTATGATGAACTGAAATGCATTTCTCTGTTTTATTGTGTTGTTCTTGAGAGCCTTCAGTTGAGTATAATATACATAATTGATTGAATCATGTTGTAATTACATGTATGTATGTTATTCATGCATAATGAGTGAAGGCTACGACCAAGGAGAATATGTGATAATCCTACATATACTCATAGAGAATGTGAAATCAAAATGACTTGGATAGAATGAAATGTGTAGAGGATGATATATCTTCGTAGTTACACATACTTACATATAATGCTCTCGTGGGCAAATGAAAGGCAGTGATTTCCTTACATCATGATAATGCTTAATGCATGCGACCGAAAGCAGTTAACTTTGTTTTAAAATATATATATTTACATATATATTATGTGTAAATCTAGAATAAAGACCGATTAGAATCTAAGATACGGCCAATATGAGGCTACCTAATCATAGAGGGACATCGTGATATGGGATTACAGGATAAAACAAGTTTAGAGGGAGAAAATCTCAGACTGAAAAGCGTAGTTAGTCAAAATTTTGAGAAAGGTCAAGATTAGCCGAAAATTTTTTTTGAGGAAATCTTTGACTTATGTTAATTGCATTAAATTATATTTACTATTTACTTGCATGTCCAACATTAATTGCTGGCATTGCGACGTATGCGATCTGTAAACCTCCTAGCAAGCGGCGTATAGGTTATGGTGGCTTTAGCTCCAGGGGCTTCGGTTTGCCTATAAATCTTGTATGCCCGTTATCCTACTCATCACACCAAGCAAACCTACTTCTTTCATTACATACCTATTTCTCAATTTTCATTCCTTTCTCATTCGAAGTTATTTCTGAGATCCTTAGAGTAATGGCTGATAATAAGTCTTTCAACTTGAATTTTGAGACTGGCAATGTAGAGCTTGATTTAAATCTAAGTCTCGGAGACAACAAAGGGAAGAGACCTGTAGACAGGTCACCAGAAATTAAGAAGAAAAAGAGGGATGTAATAGAGTTGGAGGAGGACAGTACTGCAACATCCTCAGAAAATAAGCTTGCGTTCCTGGAGCGTAAGATCGAAAATCTGGAGCGTAAGATAGAGAGCCTGGAATACAAGACAAAGGACCAGAAGCGACTAATAAATCGTCTCTTTGAAAACCAAGAGAAACTGATAAATCGTCGTTTCGGGGAACTAGCTAATCGAGTTGATAGACATTCAATGTTTGCAACTCAAAATTTTCGTGACCAACAAGCAAGGTGTATTGACTGTATGAACGGAGTGACTTTTGCTCTTCGTCAAATTTCTCAGGCGCTTCCTCCAGAAACTCTTTCTAGGCTACAACGATTAGCTTCCTCCTTAAGGTCTAAAGCACCTTCCTCTTCTAGACCTGGAGCACCTTCTACATTTCAAAAGCCTCATCGTCCTTAATTTATTCTTTCTTTTGTTTGTACCTAAAGCTATATTTGGTCTAAGCTTCATGTATTAAAATTATCTATGTACTAGAAATAAAATTTAAGTTAGTATTTAGATCTTCTTTGTTGAAGTGATTCCTTTTACTGAAAGAACTTTAGGAATGAGAAGATGTTGGACTTATATTTCGTACTTGATTATGGAAATTCTAAAGCAGAGTATGGTAATATCCTTTTGACTGAGAAGAGTTACTAAAATGATATTTCATTGCATTTCTGAGCTATAGAGGAATGCTAAATAAGTATTTTATGAACCTATACATAGAGAACTATGGGTTTGCCCTAATCATTGAAGGGATACGACTCTATATGAGTCATTGAGGTGAGAGGAATTTCCATATATATAATTATGCATGAGGAGTATGTTATTTACTTAACACATTTTCTAGGATTGTTCTTCCTAGAGATTTATGTAATGATTTCATGTGATTTTGCCTTTTATATGATGCATTCAGTTGAGAGTATCGTCTTAAGGCAGGATGATCGCCTTCGGGCAAGAGAATTACCTATGGTCAAAATGACGCCTTTAGGTACTGTACTTGTATTCGTAAAAGCTATAAGTTATGTGTGTGGAAACATGTGTTCTGATATTCAGTATGAACTAGAAAGACCACGTGCCACTTTTGAAGACGACATCTATTTGAGGTTTTACATAGAGACAAAATTCGTCTCTGATTAGGTGGTTTAAGTTTGGTAAAGGTTATGAGGATGAGACACTTTATGGTACAAAAGATTGTGGAGAAAATCAAACTGATGAGGAAGAGAATGTTTACTGTTTAGAAAAGGAAAAAGTCCTATGCAAATTATTGATAATGCGGTCTAGAGTTCACAGTCGATAGTATAGTGTTCTTGTAATTCTTACCAAGGATGTGAAGAGGTTTGGAAAGAAAGAGATACAAAGGATGAGATATAGACGAAGTAATCACACTTATTTCAGTCTTGAGATGAGTTTTGAATTCGGGGGACCGAATTCTCTTAAGTGGGTGATAATGTAATACCCATGAAAAATAAAATATAAATATTTGTTTACAAACTATTGTTACTATTTTAGTATACGGTACTATTCACATATATAATACTATTTATGTATACGATACTGTTCACTTATACAATCAAAATGTCAAGTACTAGATGTGGTTTGGTCATAAGAGAAAACTAGAAAGAAGTTTGTAGGAAAAAATGACGTTTTATGTGTAAAAATACCCTCAGGGACTAAATTGAAAGGACTGAATTGAAAAGAAACTTAAAGGTTTAAGGTGAAAGGATAGTTTTCCCTTTAAGTTTCTAATAGTAATAACAAAAAAATTTTCGCGTAAGGTGCACAGTAACTACATTATTAGAAATGTCATTTTCATGAATAGTAAATTGAATATTTTATTAGCGCATAGTGTCAAATAGTACCCTTGACTTTTGCTATAAATAGGCCCTTCCATTTCACTTCTAAACTCATACCTTCAACTTCTCTTCTTCTTTCCTTAAGTTTCTCTTACTCTAAAGCTAGGCCTCTGAGATTTTGGGCCTTTCTTTTTTTTTTTTTGTTTAGGTAAGGATACTATGCTCTTTCTATGTCTTTCAAATTTTAGAAGTTATTTTCTTAAGTATGCTCTGTGGTTGCGGCTTTGGCCGATCTTCCACATCAGAAAAACTGTCGTTAGCTGTTTATATGTTATTTTGATTCTCTGATTACCGAAATAGAATGTAAACTGTGAAGAATACATGTCTAGGAAAGTTCTGGCTAAGAAAAGACCTGGTTTTTAAGTGTGTCCAGTGTGACCCTCCACTCTTTCCTGGGAACTTACCTAGTGTACTCTTTTACAGATTGTATTCTCTATTTCTGGTATAAATAGTCTCCGTATATATGAATAGTAATCATATATATAAACAGTAACCGTATGTATGAACAGTATCTGTACGGAAACAATCCTAACGTATTTTCTCTAATCTTTCATGAAAACCTCCATAGCAGAACACTGAAATTCACCTGAGTACTCTTGTCTGTAACGACTTAGAGAAGCGATGCTCGTACGGAATCCAGGTGAGTGAAACGACCCCGTTTTAATAGAGTTTTAGCATTACTGGTGATAAAAAGTATGTCGTAGGACACTCCCAAGATTTATAGGGGGAAATTGGATTCAGAATGACGAATTTAAGGAGATAATTAATCCAGAAGTATGGATAAGACGAAACAAGTATTTCATGATGATGTGAAGTTTGAATCTTTTCAAAAACAGATTAATTGTTATCCTGATTTGTGGTTTATAAATCTATAATATAGTTATATACTATACCTGTTATATGGATGAATATTATATTGTGCTTCTGATTATGATATGGAATAATGTACTATTGATTGTAATTGAGCGGGACAGTACCCCCTCTCACGGCAAGGCGAAAAACCCGGTTGATAGGGTGTCTTGACCAATGAGTGTGGAGACAACGATTCCCTCAGTAGGGATATAGCCCTGATTGGTGATAAATCCGTGAGGCGCCCTAGCTAAGAGGATGAGGTTGTGCGTCATGGCGGAAATATACATAATTGGTAAGCCGGCCTGTGTGCGCTCTCCGGGATATATTGCCATTGACGAGTACTAGTAACGTTTGTTGAATTGGATGAATTTTTATCTTCTTGTATGTAAGAGGATGATGTTGTGCGTCATGGCGAAAATATACATAATTGGTGAGCCGGCCTGTGTGCGCTCTCCGGGATATATTGCCATTGACGAGTACTAGTAACGTTTGTTGAATTGGATGAATTTTTATCTTCTGTCTATTGGTTGAGTATGAGCCTTTGGATATGCTTGCATGACTAGTAATGTATTTGAATTTTATTAACGCGAGGCCGATTCGCTCACGGAACTTAAAAGCTCACACTTTCTGTACAACCTTTTTGTTCAGATCAGGTTACCGATGAAGAATATCCGCTAGAAGAGTAGATCACTTTGGACATTCCCGCTGTCGGGTAGGCCCCTCTATTGTTGTAGATTATGTTGCTCTGTAATCGTCTAGGACATCTAGGTCAGGGGTTTGGTATTTGGCTTGTATTTCAGTACAATAAATATATTTTATGTTGAGGATCTATTATTATATACAAATAATCTCTATGAATTTCAAATAAGAAAATTTGATATATTTTCTTCAAGAACGGTTATTTTGATAATGTAGAGATAATGACTAATAATTTAACTCATGGGTAGAATTTATCGAAAGGCTTACAGTGATGGGATATTCATCATTGTGCCGGTCATGTGCCTAGAAAACGGGTCGTGACATTCTCCCTTGGTTTCTTTGACTCCATGGAGCACCTTCCAGTACACCTTGCGTATGAAACCAAAGTTAGTGGGCCAGTGCAATATCGTTGGATGTATCCTTTTAAGAGGTAAATATTCTACTTAACTATGTTTTGTTTTTGCATTTGGTTGGTAATAAATATTATTATAATTTTTGTATTGCAATTCTAAATTTAATCTAGGTTTCTCCACACATTAAAACGAAAAGTTAAAAATAAGGTTCGAGTGGAAGGATCTATATGTGAGGCTTATATCACCGAATAGACAGCTAATTTTTGTTTACACTACTTTGAGCCTACTGTAGTCTCTAGAATAACTAGGGTTCCCAAAAATGATGATGGGGGTGAACCCTCTGGACGATGCTCAATTTTCAATTATCCTAGTCATTCTAACGGTGAATGTGGGCACCGATTCTTAACCGAGCAAGAGGAAAATATCGCCACAAAGTACATTTTGATGAATTGTATTGAAGTTCAATCTTATCTTGAGTAAGTTCACTTGACCTACGGTTTAAGTATGTTTATCATCATTATTAACGCTTGTTTCTATCTTTTATAATATCTTTGTGAATGCAGTTTGTTTGTTGATAATTTTCGGGCTTCTATGCCTAACATTACCAGTGATGACGTCCACAAGTATATAAACTCACAATTTTCATCCTAGTTTCGTGCATACGTAAGTTAACCTTGCAACACTTGCTTATTTTGAAATAACTATGTCACATTTTAATGTTTCAATCATTGAGATAATAGGTTGTTGATCCAACCAGCTCTGTTGAAGATTGAATGATAAAAAGCATTGCATGGGGGCCAGTGAGAAAAGTGAAAACATGGTCAATGTACTTAATCAATGGGTACAAATTTCACACTGAGGAATGGGGTCGTTATAAATCCACATACAATAGTGGTGTTTGCATTAAAGGGGCTAACTACAAGGATGTAGAGAGTGACTATTATGGTACACCCCAAGAGATTTACGAGTTGGTCTTCACAAGGTCATCATCAAAACGTTTGGTGTTGTTTAAATGCGATTGGTTTGATCCCACCCCAAGTTATGGTACACGAATTGACGGCGAAGCTGGAATTGTTGAAGTTCACAAGTCAAGAAGGCTTAACACGTATGACCCATTCATGTTTGCATAACAAGTTTTGCGAGTATAGTTCACCCCTTATCCTGCCAATCGAAATAAGAATGATTGGTTGGCAGTGATTACGATTAAGTCCAGGAGGACTATTGAGGCACTTAGTGTTGAAATTAGTATTGATGCATTTCAAGAAGAAGATATGGGTCTTGTTATACCAGCAATGGTCGAAAATGATAGTGACTTTCAAGCCTTATATGATGATGGACAATATGAAGAGGTTGATACATACTTAAATAATCAGTTATTCATTAATGACAAAGCAGAGGAAGATAGGAAGGATGAGACAGAAGAAGAAGTTAGAGATGAGTCAGAAGAGGAAACTTAAGAGGATGAGAATAAAGAAGAATAAGACTCCTCTAATAGTTATTAATTCTCAATTTATGGTATATATAAATTATTCAATTTAATATCTATTTTTCTTTCTGGTGTTTGAATAACATTTGTAAATGCACAATTTTAGATTAATGATGTCTAAGTTCACAAATTTTTTTATTAGTGTGGAATTACATCAATACAGATGTCGAGCAGTCATACGATGCAAGGTGGAGGGCGCAGAGGAGGTCGTCTCACGGTCCGCCTGCGTCCCCTACAACCATTTATTTCTGCATCACCTGTCGCATCTCCTCCACAGTCTACTAGGCCAAGCACATCCTCAGAGAGTGTACTGTCCGCTCAAACTCTGTCCACTCACCCTTCATCTACTGAGGAGCCATCTACCCCTGCTAGTAATCAGTCGAGTCACCATCCTAGTGGGACTGATCCCACTGATGGTGGACGTTGGATACGCCCTGATAAGGATACATAAGTTATACTTAAATTCTTTTGTTTGATAATTTTTTTTTAAGTACTAAGACTTATATTTTCAAATTGCATAGTTTTTATCTAGTTGTTGATACGACACGAGATATTTCCCCGATCATACAGGGGAAGTATGAGGCACCGACATACAACTTTAAGACTACTTCTCCAGAATTATGGAAGTTATGGTTCTAGGAATGGACGGTAAATTTTGGTTTTGACTGACTTTTTTTTTATTTCTACTTGAAAATATTAACTTTTGTTTACTTTGTGTAGAAACATTACAAGTGGTTGCCTGAACATGATGCTCAAATAAAAAAAATTGGAACAAGAAGTGCGGTTATATATTACGCAACATGATGTGTCACATCCGCAGTGAATATCAATCCCATCCTCAGCCTAAATGGATTAGCGAGGAAATCATGCAGCAGTTAATTCAATAGTGGGAGCGAGGTGATTACAAGGAGAAGTGTGAGAAGGCATGTAGAAACAGGGCGTCTAGTACTGGGGGCACAATATACACTGGAGGCAGCATTCCTTCCTCCGAACATATGCGTCGACTGGTAATATCTTATCTAGTCTTTTCTTATTTTACGTACTTTTTTATTACACACAATCATCTTGAAATTATATAATATTCACTATAATATGCAGGAGCGTCAAAGTGGAGGAAAGCCTGGCTTGGTAGATTTGTTTATGTGCACCCATAGGAAGAGGGACAATGGAGAATTCATTGATGTGCTTTCGCGAGAAGTCTATGTGAGTATTTTGAAATCTTCTATTTCTTATATTAATTTTCTTAACTATGTAATTAAGAAAATAAATTATATGGTTATAATTATTTTACTGGAGGAATATACTAGATTGAAATCATCGCAACCGTCAGTGATAGGTGGAGGTAACGAACAGCAGGATGATGATGCTGCCGATGCAAAGCTGTGGCTTCAAGTGGTAGGAGGAAAGAATAAGAAGGGGCACATATTTAGCATAGAGTCAGAGGCACGTGAGATAGGTTACCCTAGTCCCTGTTTTGTCCCGTTATCATGTCTTCATCCCGACTTTGAGGAAGAGCTACAACATCAGATGGAGCCTATGATGGATGAGCTTAGGGCTCATAAGGAGGAAATCAACACTTAGAAGGAGAAGATTGATGCCCAGACACATGTGCTAGAGAGTTAGGCGACTCGATGATAGCGTAGAATGATGGATCACTTCATCAATTCGGTTGACAGGCAGATGTATACTTCTACTGATGATAATTAGACACAACTCCCGAGTCACCCCCTTGACTAGTTTATTTATAGCAACTATATTTTGTTATAATTTTGTATGTCATAATGATGATGGATCATGAAGAAATATGTAAATCGTTTTGTTATATAAAAATATGTAAAGTTTTTTGCTGTAAATGTTGGTTGAAACTTATTTGCTATATTAATGTTTGTTCACAGGTTTCAAATCAAGTTTGTAATTATTGTTATTGGTTAAATATATAAAAACAAAACATGTCTAAAAATTTGCGATAAAATTAGCGATGAAATTTTCTGTCGCAAACGACAAAATTTGCTATTATGTGTTTAAATTTTGTGACGAATTTAGCGACTAGAATATCCGTCGCAAATTTGCAACATATTTAGCGACTATAGCAAATTTGTGACTGATTTAGCGACGAGAGTATCCGTCACAAATTTGCAATGAAATTTCAAATTTGCGACGAAAATATCTGTCACAAATTTGTGACGAAAAATTTTTCGTTGCTAATTCTACGACAGATACAAATCCGTCACAAATAATTTGTGATGGACGTTTTAGCGACGAATTTTTTTTCATCGCAAAATCCGTCACAGACAGAATTTCATTAATTTAGCGACGGATTTTTCCATCGCTCATCACTAAATTTCTGGTAGTGGAACAAGTTTGGAAATCAAGATATTGAAATAAGCTAGTGTGTAATGTATTTAAAAATGAAGTAAGGAAAAATCCCATACAATAGATTTAGGAAGGTTCACATCAAAATGAGTTTATATTATTTGAAACACTAAAGTTACATGAAGTAACCTAACACAGTGGTTCAGCTCCTTAATTTTTATTGTCTAAACAGAAACTTAACAAGTTTTCGCAGGACTTTAACCAAATTCACTTAGGTAAAAAGGCCAAATGAATTAGTTGAAGTGCATAGCCCAATATAACTCTTCGACTCCATCTTAGTAAATAGATTTACATTGTTGTCTTCACGAAAGATATAGGAAATGAGGAACTCCAAGTTGTAATTTTCATAGCGACAAAGAGGTCGTCGTGACCGATGACAACAAGTTTCACATGCATATTAAAGATGTAGATAATATAGTCTAACAGTGCGTTTGGTGTGCTTTTCGCTGGAAGAAGGAAGACGAAATTCCTTCTCAAGTCTTCCTTTCTTGCATTTGGTATGATATGACTATAGTGGACGGATGGAAAATTGGTTTTCCATTTTCCATTTTAATTGTACGTATTTGTTCCCATTGAAGTTTAATGAAAAATTGGTTGATGGTAATGAAAAGGAAGGTAAGACTTTACCCTGATGTACTTCTTCTATGTTCCTTCTATTCCTTTTGGTATCTGCTATTTTTCCATTGTGTTTGTTTCTCTGCTCCTTTTCTAGATCGAGAGAGACATTATAGAGGGAGACGAGAGCGATAAGCTGAGACCGAGAACTGAGCAGAGGGAGATGAGACCGACGAGCTGAGATCGAGAACAGAGAAAAAGGAAATGAGCCAAGTCTGAGAGAGATCAAGAATGCGCACACATACACACACTCACAGAGAGAGAGAGAGAGAGAGAGAGAGAGAGAGAGAGAGAGAGAGAGAGAGAGAGAGAGAGAGAGAGAGAGAGAGACTTGACAGAAAGAAAAGAAGACAGACTGAGTTGAGAGACAGTGAAACAATCAGCGTTTCCCTTTTTTTTCAAAAAAGAAATTTAATTTAGTAGTATTTAAGTCAAATGACTCCATATATTATTTTTACTTTCCTTTAAAAAATACATACTAAACAAAATAATATTTCTTTTTCATTATTTCTTTTCATCTCATACCAAACATTTTTTTTTCTTTTTTCCCTTTTCTTTTTCCTTTCCCTTTCTTTTTTTCATTTTTCTTTTCCTTTCCTTTTTTTAAATATTTTTTACATACCAAACACATTCTGAAAAGCCAATGATTTGGTTATCAAACTCATATTGAATAACACCGTCAATGCCAGCTCCAATACTTGTTCTTTAGCTAGCCAATATATAGTGTACCTTCTTTCTTTGTGTTTCATCATTTAAAACATGCAAAAATGCCATTATTGTTCCAATATTTTCTGCCTTTATAAATGCACTGGGATTCTTATTTTTATTGCTGAAGATGTTTTGCTCGACTAATAGGAAGAAAGGCTTAGTCAGTTTAAGTTAAAGAGAGACCTTAGTGATTTTATATCTTTTGGTTCAAGAGTCTCTTTGCCCAACTTTATACTTCTGGCCAAAAAAAAATTGTTATAGAAATCTCAAAGAGTCTTCTTACTGTTAATTGATAAACTGACTACACAATCAGATTGTACTCCAACCCATCGCACACATACTATATCAGTAGCAATAGCCTAGCCCAAGCAATACAAATATTGATAAGCCCATTAGTATTAGAATACTTCCAGAATTTACTTGTAGATATTTTCTTAAGCATCTGTATTCCACTAGCTAACGATTTCTCTTGCCTTATGGATCTATTGCTACATATAGCTAGCAGTCTATTGTATCCATCTAAATATAAATAATATTGCTTACTGTAGCAATCACTTAAGCTGCGTTTCATCATTCTTTCTAAACTTTATCTTAGTATCAGAGGTATTTGCTTATCGCTATCGATCAATGGCTGATCAACTCCTAATCTCTTCTCCAAGTTCATCTGTCATGCCCGCCCTTGCTACCACTGCCATGCAACCACTTCGCCTTCCTAATTCTGGCAGCCTACTTAACCTCTTTTCTCCTGTCAAGCTGGACAGGAATAATTTCCTCCTCTGGAAATTGATGATCCTTTATATTATCCGAAGCAACAAATTAGAAGAACTGTTAAATGGATTGAAATCGTGTCCTTCTAAATTCATTGAAACAGAGCACGGGCAAATAGCCAATGTAAAATACGAAGAATGCCAAGTTCAAGATCAGATACTATTGGGATTATTCTACAGCACAATGACTACCGATATAGCAATGCAGCTAATTGACTGTTCCATCAATAAGGAGCTATGGACACAAATTCAGGATCTAGCAGGAGCCAACACGAAGTCAAAAATTATGTGGTTTAAAGGTAAGATTTAGAGAACCAAGAAGGGCTCTCTAAAAATGCAGGAGTATCTCAATAAAATGAAAGGTTTGGTTGATAATTTGCAACTTGTTGGCTGTCCATCTCAAAACTTGACTTATTCACTCAAATCCTTAGTGGTTTAGATAGTGATTACACTTCAATAATGGTACAATTGCTTGATAAATCTGAACTTTCCTGGATTGAGTTTCAAATATCTCTATTGACTTTTGAAAGCCGACTGGAACAAATACAAAGTTTCTAGAATTTAAATATAAATTCTCCTACTATTAATGTTGCTATGATAAATACTAATCAATTTCAAAGATCCACTAACAACAATTTTGACTCCAAGAATAGCAGCAACAAAAATAATTGGAGAGGTTATAACTCTAACCGAGGTCGAAGAGTCAGGGGAAGAGGAAAAAATCCAAATGAAAGACTAGTGTGTCAAATTTGTGGTAAGATAAGCCATTTGGTCAGTGTTTGTTATTATAGAAATGACTTATCTTATACGGGAAATGCCTCAACTCAGAATAATCAGAACAAAAACACTTCTACACCATACAATGCTAGTGCCTATTTTGCAACTCCTGAAACTGTCTCATATCCCAGCTGGTACCTTGATTCTAGAGCATCTCATCATGTCGCTAATAATGCAAATATGTTGTAGCAAGTTGAACAAAACAATGGTAATACTAGTTTAGTGTGTTTTCTTAGGCTATAGCACAACACACAAAGGGTATAAATGCCTTTCACCACAAGGACATGTTTATCTCTCTAGACATGTCATTTTTTATGATTATGAATTTCCATATAAAACTCATTTTAATTCTGATTTACAACATGATCAAACCACAGAACACTCAACTTAACTTCCGTTATAGATTGTTAGCAGCACATTCTTTCGGCTTCTAAAGAGTTAACTAATATAACAGAGTTCTACCTTGCAGAAGTGTGAAATTCCTTGAGTACTTCTTCTTTCAGGTTAGCCTCGAGCCCAATTCATTCTAATAATAATTCTAGTCTTGTGCACAGCAACACTTCCACCAGTTCCACTAGATATTGGTTGAATCCTAACCTTGACTTACAAGAAATACAATCTTCTACTTTTCGTGAGGTACCATCAAACCCTTTACCCCATTCCCATTCCACTCACCCAATGCAACCTGAAGTAAACATAGCATTCATAAGCCCAGAGTGCCTTTCATTGGTCACACCAGTTTGACAGTACCAACCACTATTCCTACTAGTGCTACCAATGCTCTACAAAGTTCAATATGGAAACAAGCAATGCAAGATGAATTTAGTGCTCTTATGAGAAACAGAACCTGGGATTTGGTGCCTCTTTCTTCCTCTATGAATATTGTGGGGTCTAAATGGATATTCAAGATTAAACACAATTCAGATGGGTCTATACAATGCTATAAGGCTTGACTAGTGGCTCAAGGATACACTCAAACCCCGGGTGTGGATTATTTTGAGACCTTTAACCTCGTGATTAAACCAACAACTATTCGAGTCATTTTAACTCTTGCAGCAACATTATAATGGCCAGTGCATCAATTAGATTTTAATAATGCATTTTTGAATGGAGTTTTACAAGAAAAAGTATATATGTCTCAACCTCTGGGGTTTATTGACCCTCAATTTCCTACACATGTGTGCTAATTAAAAAAGGCCATCTATGGGCTAAAACAAGTCCCTAGAGCTTGGTTTGACAAGTTACCTTGTTGAATTGGGGATTTATACATAGCAAGGCAGACCCAGCTCTGCTCTTTCTTCACTAAAATGACAAAATACTATATATTCTAATCTATGTTGATGATGTTCTCATGACTTCCAATAAGTTGGAATTTCTTAAAAAATTCATCAATGATCTGCAGAATTGTTTTTCTATCAAAGACCTTGGAGTTTTGCATTACTTTATGGGAAAACAAGTTTGAAGAACACCATAAGGCTTCTTTCTGAATCAAGAATAGTACATCATTGATTTGCTCACTAAATTCAAGATGCATCATTCATCCGCTTGTCCTACTCCAATGGCTTTAGGTACTGACCTTTGCAATACTGATTCTGAGCTTCCCTTAACTCATTCTCATTTTCACAGTGCCTTAGGAGCCTTGCAGTACCTTATGCACATTAGGCCAGACATATCCTTTGCAGTCAACAAAATTGAGTCTATTCATGCACAGCCCTCACATCATTCACTGGCAGGCTATCAAATGCCTATTTTGATATTTACAAGGAACAAAACAATATGGCATGTTCATTTCAGCCAGTCTTGTATTTCAACTCCAAGGCTTCTCAGATGCTGGCTGGGCAGGGTCAAGCTCTGACATAAAATCCACCATGGGTTATTGTGTTTTCTTTGGCAATGCACTGATTTCCTGGTCATTGAAGAAACAGCAGGCTCTTTCTTGATCTTCAACATAATCAGAATATTGTGCCTTAGCCGACGTAGCTGCTGAATTACTCTAGCTTAGATCTCTTCTGCAAGAGCTTCAATTTCCCTTAACTTCTTCTTCCATTATGTGGTGTGACAGCATCAGCGCACAGGCTCTTACTACGAATCCTATTCTTCATTCTCGCAGTAAGCATATTGAATTAGACATTCATTTTATTCGTGACAAGTTAATGGATAAAGAATTAGAAGTGAAATGTGTACCTACCATTGATCAAACCGCTGATTATTTTACTAAGGCTCTCTCTCATTCTTAGTTCAAATACCTCCGCAACAAACTTGGTGTTCATCCTTTCTCCCACTCAAGTTTGAGGGGGCATGATAAACTGACTACACAATTAATAGTAATCCAGCCCATCGCACACATATTATATCAGGAGCAGCAACCTAGCCCAAGCAATACAAATACTGATAACCCCATTAATATTAGAATACTTCCAGAATTTACTTGTAGATATTTTCTTAGGCATTTGTATTCCACTAGCTAACGAATTCCCTTGCCTTATGGATCTACTGCCAAGTGTATATACAGCTAGCAGTCTGTTGTATCCATCTAAATATAAATAATATTGCTTACCGCAACAATCACTTAAGCTGCATTTCATCATTCTCTCTAAACTTTATCTGCTCATTAAAAAAAGGAAGAATGAGACAAAGTATCATTTTGGATATATATTTAATTTAGCAAGTTTGAATTTTAGTCAACAGACAGTAGTGGGCCGGTTGGGCTTCAACTTGCCAAGTTTTGTCTTAAAAAAAAATGAAGCTCTTTCATACGTTTTGTCCATTTTCAGCAAAGCCCATTAAGAACATTTAGTTAAAAAAGAAAAAAAGTCCAAAATCACATCTTGATAATAAAGCTCAATACTGCTAAAATGGTTTTCATTATTCAAAATTATTTACAAAACTTTGCAATTTAAAACTGAAAGATCCTTGCATCAACATTTTTTAACTTCAAAGCTGGTTTTCTTTCTTTATTTTTTTGGACTCAATCTCAAAGCACTGTAGGTTCACATGTTGAACATTATGCCACTTTGATTAATAATATCTCCCCTTTCTAACTCTCTGAATTTCGATTAGCTATCGATAATCATTGTGTTTGGTGAAACTGTCCCTTCTGTTTCTGGTTTTCTCTTTTCATCATTCTTTAATTTACTTAGCAACTTGTACGATACATATTATCCAATTTGCAAGAATCTAATTCCCTGACGCAACCTCCTGCCCAGATTCTTAATTGAAATTACAAATAAACCAGTCATTGCATTGGCATGAGATATTGATCAAAACAACGCCCTCGTTACTTACAATTAATTGATTAAACGGTAATAAAAAATTGTTTAAAAAGAGAATAACGAAGTAATTTTACGTAAAAAATTGTTTGGTGAAGCTCTTGTTAGTGCTCACCAAACCTTTTGAAACAATTAGATTTTGATGGGATGAGGAAGCTGTGCTGCCATAGTTTTATATTGAATGTACTGCTCAATTGATCAAAAAATACAGAATCAGGTGGCAGACTCAAGATGTTTTCCACAAATATAATAGTAAAGCAATCTGATAGAACTGTAATTTGTGAGACTCGCGGATCAGTGAATATTACTGAAGAAATATCAATTATAGGCATCAAATCACGTGAAAGGGACGAAGATGTCTTAGTTCTCAGCTGGCAGACACAAGTTTTTCAACATAAAGATTTGTAAGCTACAAAACATGCAAGTTGTTAGATTATCTTTAGATCAAAATATTGAGTAATTATCGGAGAGAATTTTGTTGATTATTAAGTTTTAGAGGATAACTATATATTTGTGGACTTGACACTGCATTATGACAAAAAGAACCTTGAAATATTTTGAGTCAATCTACTTTTATATCTAGTCCACATTAGCCCTCCACTAAATTTCAATGTGAACACATTGATTCTTTCATATTGAGTCCAAGTTAATTGTTTTTTACAATCACCACTGTTAGTTGACTCAAATAGTTTGATATTCGATTTTTTTAAATAAGATTTTGAGTTCAAATATTATAAATAGAAAAAATAATACTGACAAAATTTTATATTTTTATAGTCCAACTTAACTCGAAATACATCAAGAGTCCAATGAGTTTTCGTATATTAGTAGTTTAAAAAAGAAAAATTCTATACAATTTCTCTCCTATAATTTCCACGGGTTTGGCATGGCTTGCCTTAATTTTTATAATCGCACCTAAATGATTGCATGTAAGACCTCACACATATACGACAATTTGAGCAATTAATTAGCTAGACATCTGTTGGTCTAAAAAGGATAGAGTAATGCATTTAACTCCATGTCTCTCCTTCATTTATAATATGTCTAATAGGCTGATTGACTTTGGCCACCAGCCTCTTGGTCATGCACCTAAAAAATATGATAATTTTTTTTTTATGTGGCTGAACCAATAATACATAGAATGTAATAAACTTAAATTTGAGTTGGATCAAACTATAGAGATGTAAAGCTCTTTTATCATTAATTTTTTTCATTCACAAAATTCAAAATTAAGAACTTAAAAAAAATAATTATTAAATCACTTAAACTAATCAACATTAGTAAAGAATAACTTGTATTGATTATTCTGAAAGTTTCATAAAATTACATAGGTCTCTATTTTTGCTTTTGAAATTATGCCCTTTGACAAATAACGTAGAGAGTTAGATTATATTAAACCATATAGACATATAAAAGGTCTCCGACTCTTCCTATAATTTTGTAAACAAGAGGGGGTGTTAACATTGAAATTTAGAAAATTATATTGAGAGGTATATATATATATATATATATATATATATATATATATATGGTATGAGAGTGAGGCTTTCAAATCGTTTTTGAAGAATGAATTATTTCATAAAAATCGTGGATACTCTGATCACGGATACGCACGCCGAGCTTGCTGCTATCTGACATATCAGAAAGATTTTAGTAGATAACCCAAGTTTTATAATTTTTCACATTTAATTTTCAGGAAACGAACAATTGCGCTGACTTGCTTGCGAAGATAGGGGTTAAGAAGTTCTATCAATCTCTGTATTTGAGAATAGCCACCTCATACTCCTTGACTCTCTTAACGGATTACTCTTCTACTGTTTTGTTAGGTTTTAGTCGTTTGCTTTTTGTTTTTGTTTTTTTATCTACCATAGAAATTAAAAACATCTGAAGGATTTATGTAATTTACTCGAAACAATTAAACTATATAATCATTCTTCTTGCTGTACATTAGTTAGGAAATTATATAGACCTGCCAGCAGGTTGGATTTCAGTTTTATCAGCACTACAAATTAAACATACAATTTAAAATAACACATAAAAAATTAATGGGATCAAGTGATTAAGACCGACGGTTCTTATAATTAAATTCAGTGATAAACAAATATGGTTTACATTCAGATCCAGCGCAACAAGTGGGCGTGTTAGAATTATATATAAACATCCATACTCAAAATATAACCATATATGTATCAAAACAAAAATACTCAGAAAAAATAACTACGTACGTTACATATATTAGTTGGAGAGCTTGTGAAGTTGTCAACTTGTCATGTCAATTACCAATTATCTGCTTCATCTTCAAGTTAGTTGGGTTTTGTAATCATTATTTTTCTTGCTAGTTTTCATACTCCACCGTCCAACTATCCATGTCAATTTGGTGCTTCTTTTGGGGCTTTCCTTCTAAAGAAATTTCACTTGTGATAACGAAGTCACGTCAAATTTCCAGTTAAAATTCTGTCTTTGAGTTGAAGTCTCTCCTTATTTTATTCCTGCCTTTGCATATTACACTTGTACTTTATTGTATAAAATGTCCTAGTTAATTGATTGATAATCAATTAGTTCTTTCCACTCTATGAACTGAAATTTTGAGAAGAGGAAAAAGCAGAAATGAGCCACGATCAACGTCTTTGGCTGAGAATATGGAACATATTTGTATTTTTTGTTTTCTTTTCTTGGGTGCAAACCAAATTGAGTTTATGTCTGTTCGTAAAATGCTAGAAAATCAGATTGTCCCACTAGACTTACTAGAACATTAATCGCTTTTATTTTTTCTTTTATTTTGAATATTTTGGGTAGAATATCTAATTGTCAACGGACCTTTCACGAAGGATAACTACCAAAGTTGAGTGCCTTTTTTGAAATGAATTTTGCAGCATGGGAAATTAAAAATCAAAAATCAAATTGAAAGATGTAATTGTATGCTTGTGATGTTTGCTAACTATGTTGATCAAAATTAACTTAATTGAATAGTGAATAATGGATGGCTCCACACGGTGTTATAATATATATATATATATATATATATATATATATATATAGCAAGTTTGAAACTTATTGGCTCCACATGCTGTGGTGCTGAACTTAATGAGGTTAGGAAAGCTCCGATGGAATCTGTATTGGAGAAGTGAAGCCCGTGACTCTCTAATTAATCAATAAATTTTCTGTAGGATTAGACTAATCAACTCTGTATAATTAATTTAATAGATTCATGCCAAGACACTTGGACCACTTTAGGTGATGGTGGTTTAATTATCCACCATACGTAATAATGAAGCTAATCACAGTGGCGGTGACTGGAGATACCAATTTGGAGATTTTTATTTTTTTCGCTACATTAGTCTGAAAAATATTAATTTTTTAGTCTATTAAATAGGAGATATTTTGGTAAAACCAAAAAAAAGATATAAGTTACATTACTTAAAATTTAAAACTGAATATAAAGTTAGTGATGATGGACTTAGGGTGTATTTGAAAAAGTTTATTTTTAGGTTACATGAGCTTATTTTATAACATAAGCACTTATGCATGTGTTTGAGAAAGGTAAAAGAAATAACTTATGGGATGTTCATAAACTATTTTTATTTTTCAAATTATTTTCATAAATTTTTTTAGATAACTTATAAAAATAATTTATACACAATTTATATGAAATTTATTCTCATAAACTCTTCAATTGTAAAATTAACTTATATATAAATAGTTACTATATAAACATTTAATTAAACTGTTTATCCGAATACATTCTTAGTCATGAAGGAAAAACTAATCAACCTGATCCTCTAACAAATAAAATAGTCATGAAATCAATCAACGAAGAAATAATGGTTTGCAATTAATTTCAATGCCGTTTGCCTTTCTAGGCTGTTAAGCCTCGCTGGCTTGGTTTTCAATCCCTCAGATTTTCTGACGTACGTAGATGAAAGCAAAATGCATCTTGTCCATATTTATTCAGGGATTGATTCTCGCTCGGGGGACTTGTTACCTTTAGTATTAGATCTTAATCGTTAGATAATTTTATATAGCAGTTATTGTTAATTCATGTATTATTTTTGAAAAATTATACAATTAATTTTAACAAGTTTAATTTTATATTTTTTTAAATTAATCATATAAATTTTTAAAGAAAAACACACAAAATTAATAATGACTATTAAATAAGATTATTTAACAATCAAAATCTAATACTGAAGGAATCATATCCCTCCAGCGTTGGAGAGAATTTGTTCAAGTCTCTCGCTCCTGCTTGAAAAATGTTGTAACAGCTTCCTTGGAATCTTTCATATATTGTCGTTTCTGCAAGTAAAACATTGCCTAGCTTGAAGGATCTCCCAGATGATAAGACAACGTAAAGTCGTAAACCATATCAATTTGTCTCACGATTAAAAAAAATCTGGAAATTAAAATATTTCTATTGATTATATTTTTTGAAATCATAATTGCATAATTTGATCAAAACTCAGAAGTAATTTAAGAGATACTCTTGAAAATTTAAATAGTTGTCACAAATATAAAATGCGTAAAAGCAAAACTCTCATTTCTCTTAAATAATATTAAAATTGTATTCACTTAATTTTAGAACATGTATAATTAACTTCTATCATACTCCGTTCACCCAACAATTTTCTCATTAAAAGTCGCTAAAATTGCAAATGATGAGACCAGGGGGGAAATGATACTGTGAATATGGAATTATTAATATATAGGAGGGTTCCTGCAATATGATTACTTCGTATGATCCAATTACGTTGTGGGAAGCTAAAGCCTCCAAATTTAATAGGTTTCCAGGTTCAAGAAAGAAGAAGCATATATGCTTTAATTAATTTAGTGTAGATGTTTCTGTGAAGATTGCAATGCGAAGAGAATGGAGAATGAGATGAGAGAATTCTTAGAATGGCTAGGGTTACAACTGCATAATGTTACAAGAGAAAATGGTAAATATATATAAATAAGATTAAAAGACTAAATTACCCTTAAGTGTAAATATTATTTACTAACATCCCCCCTCAAACTCACGATGCATCAGTAGAAATCATCGAGAATTTGCTAGTCAAGAAATGAAAACGTTGAGTGGAATGCGATTTTGTTAACAAGTCAGCAATTTGCATGGAGGATGAGACATAGGGTAAAGTGATGGTGCCATGTCCAAAGTGATATCGAGTAAAATGACAATCAATCTCAATATGATTGGTGCGTTCATGGAAAACTGAGTTGCGGGCAATTTGTATAGCACTCATGTTATCACAATACATAGGGGTTGGGCCAGAGAAAGAGACACCCATATCGGTAAGTAACCAGCGTAACCAAACTATTTCTGCAGTGGTGGATGCCATGGCACGATATTCAGCTTCTGTAGAAGATCGAGAGACAATGTCTTGTTTCTTACTCTTCCAAGAAATGAGAGAATCTCCCAGAAAAATGCAAAACCCTGTGGTTGACTTACGATCGGTGGAATCACCACCTCAATCAGCATCTGAGTAGGCACGTAATTCTAAGGAAGAAGATGTAGGAAAGAGAAGACTCTGAAATTGAGTGCCTCTAAGATAACGAAGAATGCGAAGAACAGCTGCCCAATGAACTGAAGTAGGAGAAGTAACAAATTGACTAACAACATGCACTGCATAAGCAATATCATGTCTAGTGATAGTAAGATATACCAGACTGCCAACAATTGTACGATACAGAGTAGGATCTGATAAGGGAACACTATCAGAAGAGGTATATCGGGCATTAAGCTCCAGAGGAGTATCTGTTTTTCGAGTATCAGATAGACGAGCTTGTTCAAGGATGAGAGTGATGTACTTAGATTGGGAAAGAAGATAACCTCTAGGAGAGTAAGCCACTTCAATCCCCAAAAAATATCGAAGAGTGCCCAAATCTTTTATCTCAAACTGTCGAGCTAATTGTAATTTTAACTCTGCAATCCCATCAATATCATCCCTAGTAATAATCATGTCATCAACATATAAAGAGAGTATGATACGACCATGGGAAGTACTTTTGAGAAACAAGGCGGAGTCATGTGAACTAGAATGAAAACCAAGAGATGCAATCACAATGGAAAACTTTTCAAACCAAGCTCGAGGAGCTTGTTTGAGGCCGTATAGAGCTTTCTTTAGTTTACAAACTTCACTAGGATTATGAGAGACACCTGGTGGAGGCACCATGTAAACTTCTTCTTGAAGATCACCATTTAAGAAGGAATTTTTAACATCCATTTGAGAGATATGCCACTGATGAACAGATGCAACTGCAATAAGAGTACGGATGGTAGTCATTTCAGCAACAGGAGCAAATGTTTCTTCATAATCCATACCATATTGTTGGGAAAAACCCTTAGCAACTAAACGAGCTTTGTATCGTTCAATTGACCCATCAGACTTAGTTTTGATCTTATATACCCAACGAGAACCAATTGCACGTTTTCTCGGTGGAAGAGGAACAATGTCCCAAGTATCTGTCTTGTGCAAAGCAGAAAGTTCCTCTGCCATAGCTTGCTGCCAAAGAGGGTCAAGAACAGCCTCTTGATAGGAAGAGGGCTCAGATAAATTGTGAATAGAGGTCAAAAAAGAAGCAAATGAAGTAGAGTAAGTGGAATAAACAAAATCTGGTAATTTAGTGGACTTACGATCACGTTGAGGGTAACGAGAAGGAGGATCCACAGTCACAGAGAGTTCTTGAGAAGTAGTAGGGAAAGGGGAAGTATCAACAAGAGGAACATCAAGATCAGCAGAACTACCAGTGTCAACCCTGCAAAACTCAATATCAGAATTATTTAGATGATCCGTCACATGAGGAGGTGTGGTATCTGTATCTGTGTGAAAAGGATCAATACAGGTGAGATCAGACTTTGTAAGACTCTGAGAATCAGAAGGAATGGAGTAAAATGGTATACGTTCAAGAAACACAACATGACGTGAGACATAAAGTTTTTGAGTGATAGGATCATAATAACGATATCCTTTCTGACCATCACCATATCCTAGAAAAACACAGATTGCTGAACGAGAAGACAATTTATTACGCTGTACACTAGGAAGAAGAACAAAACAAGTAGAACCAAAAACTCTTAAAGTTGAATAGTCAGGAGCATCGCCATATAGTTTTTCAAAGGGGGACAAACCTGAAATAACAGATGATGGAATTCTGTTAATGACATGGACAGCAGTAAGAATAGCTTCCCCCCAAAATTCACTGGGAACTGAGGCAGACAAAAGAAGGGAACGAGCAGTTTCAACAATGTGACGATGTTTCCTTTCAGCAATGCCATTTTGCTGAGGAGTGTTAGTACAAGAAGTTTGATGAAAAGTTCCATCAAAGGCAAGTAATTCAGAAAATTTACTAGATGTATATTCACCCCCCATATCATATCGAAAACACTTAATAACTGCATTATGTTGAGTTTTAACAAAAGCACGAAACATAAGATAAACACTAAAAAATTCATAACGATTTTTCATAAGATAAACCCAACAATAACGAGTATAGTCATCAATGAAAGAAACATAATATCTAGATCCACCTTTTGTAGGAAGAGGTGATGGACCCCAAACATCAGAATGAACCAATTCAAAAGGTGCAACAGAAACAGAAGTACTTTTGGAAAAAGGTAAAGCAGAAAATTTAGCTAGTTTACAACCACAACAATTAGAAATGTCATGAGTTTGCAACTCTCCTAAAGCTCCGATAGAAGCTAAGTATTTCAAGCGGGAAGAAGATATATGTCCAAGACGAGAATGCCATAAGTAAAAAATTAGAAGATGAGGAACCTAAACTAAATGATGACAGGTCAACACTGGAAGCTGCAATATCTGAAACTTTGAGCTCATCCAAAATATAAAGTCCCCCCTGCCTACGACCGGTCCCAATGAGCCTCCTGGATTGCGGATCCTGTACATAACAAGAAGTGGAGGAAAAGAAAACTGAGAAGCCAGAATCACACAACTGACTAACAGAAACAAGGTTGAACGTAAGTGTAATATCCCAAGAATTTATATGAGTATTTAAAGTCTAATTTGAAGTTTAGTGAAAAATTTAATTACGCGGAAAATTTGCTTTTTGAATTAGTGAAGAAAATGTGGGAATAGAAATTTTTATTTTTAATTTAGGAAATTTTTACAAATTCTCAAGGACTAAAGTGAAAAGAAAAGAAAATATGGATTACTTTTGAGAAATGACCAAATAGGAACCTGAGAGGAAGAATAAAGCTTATGAGAATGAATTATGAGTCCGGTACCGAAAAGATGATGGATTCGAGGTTAAAGTGGTATTGAGA
The DNA here is from genome assembly GCA_037074585.1 of Biancaea sappan. Taxonomy (NCBI): domain Eukaryota; kingdom Viridiplantae; phylum Streptophyta; class Magnoliopsida; order Fabales; family Fabaceae; genus Biancaea; species Biancaea sappan. Next base: position 28,926,499 of record CM073500.1, read on the forward strand.
CATCGAGAGGGATTAAAGTGAACAAATCTTATAAGCTAAGGTGGCTATAAGTGATTTTATCGAAAAAGAAATTGGTGGGGCCCACGCGTATACATTTCTCTCTTATTCTTTTCTTTCTCTCATTTCTCCCGTATACTTCCTCACTTTCTCTCTCTCTCGATTATGCTTGCAAAGGAATTTCTTCATCAATTATTCATGCAATTTTTGCTTGGGGAAGTAAGCCATGAAAGTTAGGAGGATTGGTAAGTTGATGTTCTTCTTCTTCCTCCTCTTATTACAAGACCAAATCCTTGGTTATCATTTTGTAAAATTTTTGTAGAATATTTTAATGGATGAATTTAAGTGTGGATGTTAATCTAAAACATTCCTAGGTAGTTTATGATGTTATTAGAACAAGAAATTTGGAGAAAACTAGGAGAAATTCGTAGAATTTGGATATTTGAAAAAAAGTTAGTGTTCTTGATGAAAATTTGAGATTTGAGCTTGGATTGTTGGTAGAAATTGGGGGTTTTGGTGTTAAAACACTCCTTAGACATAAAGGATGAAAACCCATGGAAGAAATCAAAAGAAATGTTGTTTTAGATATGATTTTAGGGTTTTTGGATGAAGAACACGAAGAACATCGAAAATTTTCCCCAGAAATTACTGTTCACCGAGAAAATTTTTCCAGATTTCTCGTTACTGTAGCGTTGACTCGGTCAACGTTACTGTAGCTGCGTTGATCGTTGTCCGTTACTGTAGCATCAGTTTTTTTTTAAAATATCGTTGAAAAGCTCTTTGAGTCTAGTTTCCAATGGTATAAGTTTTATCTAGATATTTATTACCAGTTAGAAGTTATGATTTGAGAAGTGGATGAAGGTCGGGAGTAGTGGTAAAGAATTTCTCTATTTCGTAACCCTGATGATTTTTATCTGGTTACAATAGGAATGGTCAAGGTGCAAGGTGGAAGTGCCGAGAGCGTGAAATCCAGGTGAGTGGGTTAATACTTGCTATGATTAAATATCTGTTATTGACTTTTTGCATTATAGTGGAAATATGTTGTATATCTAAGTTTGAAGAGGATGATGTGGAACGATGAGGCATAAACAATTGTGGAACGTGTCTGGTAATATATATAATTATATTTTCTTATTTTCTCATGAATGGAGGTTATATGATGGTTTGTCAATGGCATGTGAACTGAGTTGAAATATATCATACTTTGATTGTTGAGTTCGTTCATATGCGGATAGTTGAAGTATGTTATTGTTGAATAATTGTTCTATATTATGGATTATGTTGTATACATGCTATGTTGCTGGAACCATATTGATTATGTTGTGACTTGAATTGTAAATGACTGAGTTGTGTGTGTGGCTCAAGATTATGATTGAGCATGTTCTTGGATGTGATTGTGATTACGTTTGACTAGAAAGGAAAGGCATGGTGGTGCACCCCATGGAGAAATTTATATGAAGTTATAAGGGTGGAAATTATAAATAGAGCGATAAGGGTGGATGCGGCGGGGGCCGCGGGCAACGATCCAGAGGTATTCTGGACGACCCGGTTGGTACGGAAAATGTGTGTGAATTGATTTCACCAATTGCTGTTGTGAATTTTGAATTATGTTGAAATGTATTTGATTTACTTGGATATTGTTGTGAAGTATTATGAATAATATTATATCATATGATGATCGATTTACGTATGATTGCTGCATGTTATCATTATGATGCATGATATTTTTTTGTCATAGTGTTGTGTTATCTACTCATTGGGCACGTGGTTTGCTCATACCTCTCTTATTGATATTTTTTTTCAGAGTTGACAATTGAAGGTAAATATCGGAACAAGGAATTATGGATCCTTAGTCCATGATTACCTTTTCATTTGTTCAGGATAAAGGTATAATAGTTAAGTCTTATTCTAAGATGTATAAATCTAGAAATCTCTGTAATCGGGTAGGTTCATTCAGTGATGTAATGTGAATGACTGTAGTGTGTATAGAGAACTCGGTTTGGTTGCATGAAAAAAAAAAAGAATGGTATGATGCTTAAGAGAAAGATAGGCTTACGGAGGTGAAATGAAATTCACTTTCTGTGCCGGTCACGTGCTCAGATTTTGGGACGTGACAATAAGGTTAGGAATGTAGTAAACATTAGAAAGAGATAAAGAAGAAGTGCAAATAGACCCAGTGCCTGCCAAAGGCATAGGAGTGCCATTAGCAGTCATAACAGATATAGATGACGTGGGATGTAAAGATGCAAAGGATTGAAGATCAGATGACATATGATGAGAGGCTCCAGAGTCAAGAATCCATATGGATGAAGATATACCTGATGAGCTAGAGGAAGGCAAACCTATATTTGAGGAGGCAGACATAGCTTGTGGTTGAGTGGCAAGAAACTTCTGAAATTGCTCAGCAAGGGTAGCTATTGTAGGGCCAGAAAAATGTGTATGTCCAATACCAAGAGAATCTGTTGGAGGAACAACTGCTGCAACATTTGAAGTGGAAGGTTTAAAGCCTCGTTGTTGCAAATGATTAGGTTGTTGTGTATGGTGCAATTTGTTCAATAATTTCGGGCATTGAGCTTTCCAATGGCCCTTCTGCTTACAAAAACTACATTCGTCATAACCAACCTTTCCATGAGATTTGTTTTTGTTAGGAGGAATTACAAATACAGATGGGTGAGGAATAGGAAGAATTCCTTTCTCTATAGTCCCTTTGTCAGATTGAGATTTAAGACGAATCTCTTCAGCTAACAACTCATTAACTACTGAATCAACTGTTGGAAGAGGATTACGGTGCAATATTGTTCCATGAAGCCCTTCAAAATATCCCGAAGAGCCATCAAAAATTAAACCAGACGTTGTTCTTCTCTACGAGCAATGTATGGTGCAAAGGCTCGTAATTCAACAGATTCAGTAAGAGCTAGTTGATCCCAAAGATTAGTCATAGCAGAATAAAATTCTTGTATGCTCATATTGTTCTGTTTAAGAGCACGAATATCAATCTCTAATTGATATTGCTTTGCAAAATTTGACTGCATATACAACCTTTCCAAATGATCCCAAACCTCTTTAGCTGTTTCATATTTTGCTAGTTGTACTCCTATTGATTGCAAAACAGAGTTATTGATCCAAGTAATTATTTTCGAATTGTTTGCATCCCAAATTTCCATCTGTTCAATATATTTTGCATCATTTTCATCTTTCGGCTTAACAAAGGATCCAGAAACATAACCCCACATTCTCTTATGTCACGTCCCAAAATCTGAGCACGTGACCGGCACGGAAAGTGAATTTCATTTCACCTCCGTAAGCCTATTTTTCTCTTAAGCATCATATCATTCTTTTTCATGCAACCAAACCGAGTTCTCTATACGCACTACAATCATTCACATTACATCACTGAATGAACCTACCCCATTACAGAGATTTCTAGATTTATACAACTTAGAATAAAACTTAACTATTATACCTTTATCCTGAACAAATGAAAAGGTAATCATGGACTAAGGATCCATAATTCCTTGTACCGATATTTACCTTCAGCTGTCAACTCTGAAAAAATGTTAATAAGAGGGGTATGAGCAAACCACATGCCCAGTGAGCAGACAACACAACACTATGACAAAAAAATATCATGCATCATAATGATAATATGCAGCAATCATACGTAATCGATCATAATATAATATAATATAATTCATAATACTTCACAACAATATCCAAGTAAAACAAATACATTTCAACATAATTCAAATAATTCACAACAACAAACAGTGAAATCAATTTCACACATTTTTCGTACCAACCGGGTCGTCCAGGATACCTCTGGATCGTTGCCCGCGGCCCCCGCCGCATCCACCCTTATCGCTCCATGTATATTCTCCACCCTTATAGCTTCATGTAGATTTCTCCATGGGGTGCACCACCATGCCTTTCCTTTCTAGTCAAACACAATCACAATCAAATCTAAGAGCATCCTCAATCATAATCATGAGCTACATACACAATTCAGTCATTTACAATTCAAGTCACAACATAATCAATATTGTTCCAGCAATATAGCATGTATACAACATAACCCATAATATAGATTAATTATTCAACAATAACATACTTCAACTATCCGCATATGGATGAACTCAATAATCAAAGTATAACACATTTCAACTCAGTTTACATGCCAATCACAATCCATCATATAACCTCCATTCATGAAGAAATAAGAATCACCAAGCAAGTTCCACAATTGTTTATCTCTCATCGTCCCCTTCAAGCACAATATAATTTAAACACATAAATATATATATTTGAGTCATCATCCTCTTCAAACTTGGATAGACAACATATTTTCACTATGATGCATAAAGTCCATAACAAAGATATTTAATCATAGCAAGTATTAACCCGCTCATCTGGATTTCACGCTCTCGTCACTCCCACCTTGCACTTTGACCATTCCTATTGTAACCAGATAAAAACCATCAAGGTTACGAAATAGAGAAATTTTCTACCACTACTCTCGACCTTCATCCACTTCTCAAATCATAACTCTTAACTGGTAATGAATATCCAGATGAAACTTATACCATTGGAAACTAGACTCAAAGAGCTTTTCAACGATATTAAAAAAAGAAAAACTAATGCTACAGTAACGGTCAACGGTCAACAGTCAACGCAGCTACAGTAACGTTGACCGAGTCAATGCTACAGTAATATTGACCGAGTCAACGCTACAGTAACGAGAAAATCTAAAAAAATTTTCTCGGTAAACAGTAATTTTTGGGGAAAATTTTCGATATTCTTCGTGTTCTTCATCCAAAAATCCAAAAATCATATCTAAAACAACATTTCTTTTGATTTCTTCCATGGGTTTTCATCCTTAATGTCTAAGGAGTGTTTTAACACCAAAACCCCCAATTTCTACCAACAATCCAAGCTCAAATCTCAAATTTTCATCAAAAACACTAATTTTTTTTCAAATATCCAAATTCTACGAATTTCTCCTAGTTTTCTCCAAATTTCTTGTTCTAATTACATCATAAACCACCTAGGAATGTTTTAGATTAACATCCACACTTAAATTCATCCATTAAAATATTCTACAAAAATTTTGCAAAAATGATAACCAAGGATTTGGTCTTATAATAAGAGGAAGAAGAAGAAGAAAATCAACTTACCAATCATCCTAACTTTCATAGCTTCCTTCCCCGTGCAAAAATTGCATGAATGGTGTAATATCCCAAGAATTTATATGAATATTTAAAGCCTATTTTGAAGTTTAGTGAAAAATTTAATTACGTGAAAAATTTTCTTTTTGAATTAGTGAAGAAAATGTGAGAATAGAAATTTTTATTTTTAATTTAGGAAATTTTTTACAAATTCTCAAGGACTAAAGTGAAAAGAAAAGAAAGTATAGAGGACTTTTGAAAAATGATCAAGTAGGAACCCGAGAAGAAAAATAGAGCTTATGGGAATGAATTATGAGTCCGGTACCGAAAAGATGATGGATTCGAGGTTAAAGTGGAGTTTGAGACATCGAGAGGGATTAAAGTGAACAAATCTTATAAGCTAAGGTGGCTATGAGCGATTTTATCGAAAAAGAAATTGGTGGGGCCCACGCATATACACTTCTCCTTATTCTTTTCTTTTTCTCATTCTCCCTCCCGTAGCTTCACTTTCTCTCTCTCTCGATTATGCTTGCAAAGGAATTTCTTCATCAATCATTCATGCAATTTTTGCTTTGGGAAGGAAGCTATGAAAGTTAGGATGATTGGTAAGTTGATGTTCTTCTTCTTCTTCCTCTTATTATAAGATCAAATCCTTGGTTATTATTTTTGCAAAATTTTTGTAGAATATTTTAATGGATGAATTTAAGTGTGGATGTTAATCTAAAACATTCCTAGGTGGTTTATGATGTTATTAGAACAAGAAATTTGGAGAAAACTATGAGAAATTCGTAGAATTTGGATATTTGAAAAAGTTAGTGTTCTTGATGAAAATTTGAGATTTGAGCTTGGATTGTTGGTAGAAATTGGGGGTTTTGGTGTTAAAACACTCCTTAGACATTAAGGATGAAAACCCATGGAAGAAATCAAAAGAAATGTTGTTTTAGATATGATTTTTGGATTTTTGGATGAAGAACACGAAGAACATCGAAAATTTTCCCCAGAATTACTGTTCACCGAGAAAATTTTTCCAGATTTTCTCGTTACTGTAGCTGCGTTGACCGTTGACCGTTACTGTAGCATCAGTTTTTTTTTTTTTAATATCGTTGAAAAGCTCTTTAAGTCTAGTTTCCAATGGTATAAGTTTCATCTGGATATTCATTACCAGTTAGGAGTTATGATTTGAGAAGTGGATGAAGGTGGAGAGTAGTGGTAGGAAATTTCTCTATTTCGTAACCCTGATGATTTTTATCTGGTTACAATAGGAATGGTCAAGTGCAAGGAGGGAGTGCTGAGAGCATGAAATCCAGGTGAGTGGGTTAATACTTGCTATGATTAAATATCTTTGTTATTGACTTTTTGCATCATAGTGAAAATATGTTGAATATCCAAATTTGAAGAGAATGATGTGGGATGATGAGACAAACAATTGTGGAACGTGCCAGGTGATGTATATAATTATATTTTCTTATTTTCTCATGAATGAGGTTATATGATGGATTGTGAATGGCATGTGAACTGAGTTGAAATGTATCATACTCTGATTGTTGAGTTCAATCATATGCGGATAGTTGAAGTATGTTATTGTTGAATAATTGTTCTATATTATGGGTTATGTTATATACATGCTATGTTGCTGGAACCACATTGATTATGTTGTGGCTTGAATTGTAAATGACTGAGTTGTGTATGTGGCTCAAGATTATGATTGAGGATGTTTTTATATGTGATTGTGATTGTGTTTGACTGGAAAGGAAAGGCATGGTGGTGCACCCCATGGAGAAATCTATGTGAAGCTATAAGGGTGGAGAATATAAATGGAGCGATAAGGGTGGATGCGGCGGGGGCCGCGGGCAACGATCCAGAGGTATTCTGGACGACCCAGTTGGTACGGGAATTGTGTGTGAAATTGATTTCATCGATTGCTGTTGTGAATTTTGAATTTTGTTGAAATGCATTTGATTCACTTGGATATTGTTGTGAAGTATTATGAATAATATTATATCATATGATGATCGATCTATGTATGATTGCTGCATGTTATCATTATGATGCATGATTTTTATTTTGTCATAGTATTGTGTTATCTACTCACTGGGCACGTGGTTTGCTCATACCCCTCTTATTGATATTTTTTTTCAGAGTTGACAGCTGAAGGTAAATATCGGAACAAGGAATTATGGATCCTTAGTCCATAATTACCTTTTCATTTGTTCAGGATAAAGGTATAATAGTTAAGTTTTATTCTAAGTTGTATAAATCTAGAAATCTCTGTAATCGGGTAGGTTCATTCAGTGATGTAATGTGAGTAATTGTAGTATGTATACAGAACTCGTTTTGGTTGCATGAAAAAGAATTGTATGATTTTTTTTTAAGAGAAAGATAGGCTTACGGAGGTGAAATGAAATTCACTTTCCGTGCCGGTCACGTGCTCAAATTTTGGGACGTGACAAATGGTTGATGAAGAAATTCTCTTGGATGTAATCGAGAGAGAAAGTGAGAAGCTACGAGAGAAATGAGAGAAATGAGAGAAAGAAAAGAAAATGTATATGCGTGGGCCCCACCAATTTCTTTTTCGATAAAATCGCTCATAGCCACCTTAGCTTATAAGATTTGTTCACTTTAATCCCTCTCGATGTCTCAAATACCACTTTAACCTTGAATCCATCATCTTTTCGGTACCGGACTCATAATTCATTCTCATAAGCTCTATTCTTCTTCTCGGGTTCCTACTTGGTCATTTCTCAAAAGTACTCTATATTTTCTTTTCTTTTCACTTTAGCCCTTGAGAATTTGTAAAAATTTCCCAAATTAAAATTTCTATTTCCAAATTTCCTTCACTAAGTCAAAAGAACATTTCTCATGTAATTAAATTTTTCAATAAACTTCAAATAGATTTTAAATATTCATGTAAATTCTTGGGATATTACATCTTACCTTTTAAAAAAATTTTCAACACATAACTCCAATATGAATAATTCTGTCCGTTCAATTGCACATTAATAGATTGAAGAGAATCATCTTTTTCACCAGCCATTGCTACTGTTATTAGACCGAGAATTTAATTATCTAGCAAAATGTATACTGAATGAACAGTAAACATACCGGAATAGTGTACAAAATTCTGATAACCAGTAAATTCAGCAAATTTCAGACTGCTACAGTAACATTGACCGTTGACCGTTTGCTACAGTACTTGTGTTGCTACAGTACCGATTTACTACAGTACGTGCTGCTACAGTAACCCAAATTTGCAGAATCGGAGAAGACGATGAACAGTAACTCCAGCAACCAGAACAGTAACTCCGGCAACTAGAAAACGCACCAGAACAATAAAAAACAATCTCTGACTTACCAGAAATGCAAAAAATAGTTTCTTTCTAACCAAAACTAAGTAAATCGGGCTAGATCTGAGAAACTTTCTCGTAGCTACAGTAACAAAAAAAATCTGCAAACCAGATTTTTGCAAACAAGAACCCGATCTGAAATCTGCAAACTTGATGTAAAATCGATTCGAACTGCAAATGGGTTGCCGACAAAAAATAAAAAAATAAAAAACAACGCACCAAATCTGATTGCTCCAACCCGAATCTGTGATTTTTTGAAAGATCTGCGAAAGCTGTGGATAGATCAAGAATTGCACTCTGATACCATGTGAAGATTGCAATGCGAAGAGAATGGAGAAAGAGATGAGAGAATTCTTAGAATGGCAAGGGTTACAACTGCATAATGTTACAAGAGAAAATGGTAAATATATACAAATAAAATTAAAAGACTAAACTACCCTTAAGTGTAAATATTATTTACTAACAGTTTCATATATAGGGTTGTTAGGCTTCCTCATATATTGGTTGCCTTTTCTCCCGGCCTATTAATTAATTAACTATATCTATACCAACGAAAAAAATGTCGTAGCCTCTAGCTAGCAGGATGCAGGATTGGTATGACGTTGGGATACACATTTATAATAATTTGCTTGGGAGTATCGGATCCAAGCTTTCGATCAATTCCTAGGCCCTAGCTAACCACAATTAGAGATCGGCAAAATAAGTCAATTATTCACATAGAAAGTTTATTCATTCCAGTGCGAGGATAACAATTTTTATAGGTATTTTAAGGATTAAAATTTGGATTCCTTTACACACACAGATAGAAGAAGAGGAAATAATTATCATTTGATCATTAATTGATTGTTACTACAAAAAAACAAATGTTAGAGAAGAAAATTTCTATTTCAAATAATTAATCAGAGATAGAATTTGAAACAAATTCTTTTTTTCTTTGAAATATGCGTTAATAATTTTTTGAGATAAAGAAAAGTTTGTTTCTAATTTGTTTCAGTTTTAAGATAAAATTCTTTGTCTCATTTTTTTTGGATAAATATATAATATCGATCCGGTCGATGAGCTAAATCATGCAAAATTCTAGTGGTTTGTTGTTATAATATTCAAATAAATATATGCTGAGTTAAAAAATTAGAAACAGATTTAGGGGATGGAATAAAAACAGTTTTGACTTGAGATTGGCACCAAAAAAAAATATGTCCCTAGATCCATCTTTTATTTCAATTTTAATTTTTTTAAAAGCCAAAAAAAATAGAGATAGATTGAGATGAAATTAACACAGATTTAAACCTTAAAAAAAAATTCCTTCTATAAGTTTCATCTCTATTTTTCTATTTTCTTGTAGTGGATTAAGATTGATTTATATTTTCTATACAAAAATAAAAGAAATCATAATTAATTTGGATTATATGAATTCTAAGTTAATTTAAATTATTGATGTGTAATCTAATGATAGTTATTTTTTCCTCTCATATTTTATGTAAAACTTTTCCTTCGAGCACATACACCATATATTGATCTTATCAATAGAGCCTTCCCCAAATTAAGATATTTAAGAGTTGAAAATTTGTATCTTATAAAGTTCAAAAAGTCGTAACGGCTTCCATTAGGTATACAGCCCTCTATATATATGACTTTGTGCAACACAAAACCTAGAGTTTTACCGTGGAATAGACAATGAGAAGCATCCAAAACGTTGCCCAAAATCAGTTTCCTGTGCCAGCTCAACATCGCAACTTCACATGACACATGGCTATATTTTAAATTTAATTAATTTTTGGTGACGTACGTTAGTATATTTTCACCAAATGTACAACTCATCATCCCCTCAGGCCCTCACCACTATATATACAACCCCTCCTCTTCCCATCACTCCCATCTCTTCCACTTCGCTCTAGCACACAGTAGTACCACTAAGAGAAAAGGGTTTTGAGATCAATGGCTTCCAAAACTCGCTCCTCTCTCGCTCTTTTCCTGCTTCTCAACCTTGTGTTTCACACCACAGTGTCTGCATGCAGGTGGGGCTGCCCCGGCTCAAACCCCAACAACCCAAGCCCTTCAAACGGAGGGTCAGGTTCCCCTTCAAACGGAGGGTCAGGTTCCCCTTCAAATGGAGGTTCAGGGTCCCCTTCAAATGGGGGGACAGGGTCAAACGGAGGCTCGTGCCCTCGTGACGCCCTGAAGCTAGGGGTATGCGCCAACGTGCTGAACGGCTTGCTGAACGTGACACTTGGTCAGCCTCCAGTGACCCCATGCTGCAGTCTGCTCCAAGGCCTGGTTGACCTGGAGGCCGCTGTCTGCCTCTGCACTGCCCTCCGAGCCAACATCTTGGGCATCAACCTCAACCTTCCCATTTCGATTTCCTTGCTGCTCAATGTTTGCTCTAGGCAAGTCCCATCTAACTTCCAATGTCGTTGATCCATCCATCCTACTACTTTTAGTCTTTCACCATACAACCCCCCTTAAAGTTCCATTTGTTTCAATTTCACCCATAAATTTCTACTCTATGTTTGTGTTATTCTTGTGCTTTGGTCATAGAAACTGAAGTTGGCTCCTTTCTTTGTCGTGCTTGTTTGATTTTATTTGTGCATGGAGTCATTGTGTCTTTTAATAAATTCCCCCATACCCATATGTTTACTTCATGACTTTATGTGATATTGTAAGAGGGACGAAAGATTAATTATAAAGTTTTTTTATTTCATAATATACACACATGGTCCTAATTCCTCATCTACTCTCTCTCTCTCTCTCTCTCTCTCTCTATATATATATATATATATATATATATTTCTACGCATCTGTTTGAAAATCCTTTACTCTCTCACAGGAGCTGATCCCTACCCCCTTAAAAGTATGTCAAGTTGTCAAAACATAAATTTGTAGCTCTTTTAACTTATTATTAAGTTACCCAAACGTGAGCTTGTAGCACTTATTTAATTTGCATTTAAATCTTAAAACGTTGTTCCTTAAAATTCTGTTTGGGCCAAAATAATTTTTACTTACTTTAGCGTTTTCTTTAAAATTACTTTTTAAAGAAGAATGTTTAAACATGAATTACGGCCATCGGGTCATACAACTCATTTTTAACTAAAATTAAGTTGATGCAAAGTTAAGTTTACCCAGACTAATCTAATCTAAACATGAACTATAGCTCTGTTCACTGGCTAGCTGACACCATACTGGGCCGTGCATTCTGCGTCTCTTATTATGCACACATACTGAAAAGTAAATCAAGAAAAAGCAGAAAAGTATATAGGAACAGAAATTTAAAAAAAAAAAAAGATGCAGTCAATTATTGTCGTGACATTTTTTGTTATTTATTTCATGTTAAAAATGATAAAACTAACATGTCACCCCGCAATGAGTCCGTGACTAATGTGCCATAGTCTCCCATAATGCGTAGATTAGCCATTTTCTTTGTGCAATAGTATAATGGCTTACTGGCCCAGTGGCCCTTCAATGAAAATGGAATGAAATTCAAGTGAATGATAAAACAAACTAATTAATTAAACCGTTAGGTCATCTATAGTATATGTCGTTTTTCTGCTGGATTTACGTATATATATATATATATATATATATATATGTATATATATATATATGTATAAGAAGTTATTGAAAAGACCAAATTAAACTACCTTATCCTCCCACCTTTGATTGTGCTATTGGCTTTATTAAAGTTCATGGCAATTGGCATTTGGCAATATCCTCAACCTCCTTCCCACCAGAGGAAGTACTATTTAACCCGTGACAAGTAACGTGGTCAAATAATTACTAATACATTTCTCACGTAAGAAATTAAAAGGTAAGAGGTGGAATGCCTTTTCCCTTTCAAGTCAAAACTTTATACAAAAGTGAAGATTCCATGCTTTTGCAAATATTTTTCACAGAATTCGAAGGTCCATGCAAAGGATTTACTTGGGATCATGTGAAGTTTGAAACTTTTTGCATTCTGTCGAGCTCATTCATTACACAGTAATGATAGGTTGAGCATATATAGTTTAAGCTATTATATATCTATCTACAAACGAAAGTTTGACTAGTTTGGTATGCATAAGAAAATTTACTTAATCATAACATGTTAATTATAAAAATATAAGTTGCTAGTGGAAGGGTACATAATATTTTATTTCAGATTAATGAAATATTGATAATCGAATATGATCAAGGCTTAGAGAATGCTCAGTAGAGACATAATATCCCTAAAATTTACTAATAAATAGAAAATGGGATTTTAGGGGAAAGAGTTAGAAGAATACTAATATTAGTTAGTAGTTCGGCACACTAATTAAGTGATATATATAGTTCTGAACTTCTGATTGATTAATTATAGTTATATACAGGTTTTTCTAGTGCCAACAAGAAAAAATGAAAACGCAGTAATTCGCTTGTGCTTTTTAAATATTTTTATGTATATATACACATATTGCCCTTCATAACAAATATATACATACAACAAGATAGGCATGGCCTGGGGGCGTACGTATATTAACCAACATACATTTGCTAGGAAAAATCTATATAAACGTGACACGTGAAACAATACTGCAAAAAATGGAGACTGATCGAATTCTAGCGTCTACCACAAGAAGCTTTTACCAAGAATTGGACACATTACACTTTATATTGTAATGAAATTACAATTTATTATTATCAAATATCAATATGATATTGGACATATAGTGAAATGCTGGGAGGGCATAAATATGTTTGACCATTCAGCCTATATATATATATATATATATTAATGGTTGAAAATGAAAAATTCAATGTCTGGTATAGTTAAATTATGCTTGTGGAGCTAATAGGCTAATATGTATAGGTTCTCAGAAGTTATTGTAATTGGAGTATCTTTATAATTGATGGGGCGAAACACTAGTTAAAATTCAATGTACTGTTGTGCATTCGAGTGTTCAGTTTCTCTCTCCATTACAAGTTGATGTCTGGCGACGAAAGACAAATCTTGTAAACTTCAGTGTGGCACTGGGATGAGTTTATATTCCCTCATAATTTGAAATTAAAGAGGGATTCGTGATTCGTGAATCAAAAGATTTGAGATTTTGGGCCTCGGGATGTTACAAAGAAATATGGTCAGAATTAAGGGGACTTCTTGCAGGCCTGCCTTTGCTTTAATGCTGCCAACTCAAACACAGCATGCATCCTCACTTAGTCACTTTTGTTCTCAGATGTGACAAAATAAGATTCACGGGAGGCCACTGGTGTTAACAGCTAGCTAGCTATACGGACCATTTGGATTAATTCTAGCTACATTAAAACTAGATTCTCCATAATCATTTTCGCTAAACTGAACACTCGAATGCACAACAGTACAGGACCTTATATAAGACAAGCCGAGCCTAGTAAGTTATTGTAATTTAATTAGTGAAAGAAATATTTAAAGGAAGTACCACATTAATGGACGAAACTAAGTTATTATAAGCATAATTAGTCATCATATATAATTAAATTCTTCAATTATTATAGATCAACACTTTCTTGGGCAATTAGATCAGCACTTTCTAAACGAAGAAAAGAAGGGACCGAGGTTGGGCCTATCAACCATAATATCAGTCATCAGAGCATTCAACTCGATAATCATAACGAAGATCTGAATTTTTTGAAACCGTGACACTGACTTGTGGTCCCTAAAAATTACTGCTTCTTGGTTTTCGACTACATTGGTCATAGCTAAGGTTATTGGTGTTTATCAGTTTGCATTGGTTCCATTTGGTTATATTTTGATCAACTGATGTAATTTAATTGGATGGAAAGGAATTTCACCCAATCAATTCTATCATTTTAAATAAAACAAAATCAACCTAATTCAATTATAATTGGTTTAAATTGGATTGGATGATTGACATTTTCAAGTGTTAAAAAAAATTAAAATGAAACATTCATTTTTTTTTTAGTTTTTTTTAGAAATTTTAGCAATAAAAATGGACATTCTCAACAATAAAAATTATTATTATTCAACATCATAACAAAATCCATAATATCTCAATCCAACACCATATTAACATTATTAAATGTCACGACCTATTTTTTGGGCACATAACCGGCACAATGATGAATATCTCATCACTATAAGCCTTTCGATAAATTCTACCCATGAGTTTAGTCATTATCTCTATATTATCAAAATAACCATTCCTGAAGAAAATATATCAAATTTTCTTTATTTGAAATTCATAGAGATTATTTGCATATAATAATAGATCCTCAACATAAAATACATTATTATGCTGACATACAAACCAAATACCAAACCCCTGACCTAGATGTCCTATACGATTACAGAGCAACATAATCTATAACAAAAGAGGGGTGTACCCGACAACGGGAAGGTCCAAAGTGATCTACTCCTCTAGTAGATATTCTTCGCTGGCAACCTGATTTGAACAAAAAGGTTGTACAAACAGTGTGAGCTTTTAAACTCAATGAGCAAATCGGCCTCACGTTAATAAAATTTAAATACATTACCAGTCATGCAAGCATATCCAAAGGCTCATACTCAACCAATAGACAGAAGATAAAAATTCATCCAATTCAACAAACGTTACTAGTACTCGTCAATGGCAATATATCCCAGAGAACGCACACAGGCCGGCTCACCAATTATGTATATTTCCGCCATGATGCACAACATCATCCTTTTACATTCAAGAAGATAAAAATTCATCCAATTCAACAAACGTTACTAGTACTCGTCAATGGCAATATATCCCGGAGAGCGCACACAGGCCGGCTCACCAATTATGTATATTTCCGCCATGAAGCACAACCTCATCCTCTTAGCTAGGGCGCCTCACGGATTTATCACCAATCCGGGCTATATCCCTACTGAGGGAATCGTTGTCTCCACACTCATTGGTCAAGACACCCTGTCAACCGGGTTTTCCGCCTTGCCGTGAGAGGGGGTACTGTCCCGCTCAATCACAATCAATAGCATTTCATATCATAATTAGAAGCTCAATATAATATTCATCCATATAACAGGTATAGTATATAACTATATTATAACTTTATAAACCACAATTCAAGAGATTCAATCTTCACATCATCATGAGATACTTGCTTTTTCTTATCCATACTTCTGGATTAATTATCTCATTATATTCGTCATTCTTAATCCAATTTCCCCCTATGAATCTTGGGAGTGTCCTACGACATACTTTTTATCACCAGTAATGCTAAAACTCTATTAAAACGGGGTCGTTTCACTCACCTGGATTCCGTACGAATATCGTTTCTCTAAGTCGTTACAGACAAGAGTACACAGATGAATTTCAGTATTCCGCTACGGAGATTTTCATGAAAGATTAGAGAAAATAAGTTAGGATTGTTTTCATATAGATACTGTTTATACATACGATACTATTCATATATACGGTCATTATTCATATGTACGGATACTATTTATACATACGGATAATATTCATACATACGGTCACTATTCATATGTATGAATACTATTTTTACATACGGATACTATTCATATATACATACAATTACTATTCATACGTACGGGTACTATTCATACCAGAAATAGAGAATACAATGTGTAAAATAGTACACCAGGTAAGTTCCCAGGAAAAAGTGGAGGGTCACACTAGACACACTTAAAAACCAGGTCTTTCCTTAGCCAGAACTTTCCTAGACATGTATTCTTCACAGTTTACATTCTATTTCGGTAATCAGAGAATCAAAATAACATATAAACAGCTAAGGACAGTTTTTCTGATGTGGAAGATCGGCCAAAACCGCAACCACAGAGCATACTTAAGAAATTAACTTCTAAAATTTGAAAGACATAGAAAGGGCATAGTATCCTTACCTAAGCTGAAAAGGAAAGACCCAAAATCTCATAAGCCTAACATTGGAGTAAGAGAAACTTAAGGAGAGAAGAAGAGAAGTTGAAGGTATGAGTTTAGAAGTGAAATGGAAGGGCCTATAAATAGCAAAAGTCAAGGGTACTATTTAATACTATGTGCTAATAAAATATTCAATTTATTATTCATGAAAATGACATTTCTAATAAAATAATCCACGTTAATCATTTACTCATGCGATTTACTATTGAAAACTTAAGGGCAAAACTATCATTTCACATTAAACCTTTAAGTTTTTTTTCAATTCAGTCCTTTCACTTTAGTACCTGAGGGTATTTTTACACATAAAACGTCATTTTCTCCCACGAACTTCTTTCTAGTTTTCTCTTATGACCAAACCACATCTAGTACTTGATATTTCAATTGTATAAGTGAACAGTATCATATACGTAAATAGTATTATACAGGTGAATAATACCGTATACTGAAATAGTAACAGTAGTTTGTAAACAAATATTTATATTTTATTTTTTCATGGGTATTACATTAAATATAAGTCACAACATAATTATAAGGCAGTGTTTGGCAAGCATTTTAAACTAAATTGTAACTTATTTGACTAGCTTATAAGTTTGTTAAAAGTATTTGGTAAACGAACTTATTTCAGTAACTTATAACTTATTTTAAAACTTACTTTGAGTAACTTGTACTTTATATATAATTTGTATATTTTTCTTTCTATTTTATTCTTAGTATTTTATCAAAATTCTCACTTATACCCTTATAACTCATTAAAAGCTCCTTGCACTTTCTCTATCATCGTTCACGATCGTCTATCCTCAACCGTCATCGTCCGTCATCATCCTTCATCATTTGTCATCTTCTATCATATTATGTTGTCTTCTTTGTGCTATTGTTTCTTCGTCTGTGTGTGTGAACAAACTGAAAAAATTATAGGAGATGATTTTGACAATGGAAAAAACATTTCTTAAACAAGGGACGTAGATGAAGTAGAAGATGAGTTTATATCAAAAATTGGACAAGAGAAAAATTTTGACCAAGGACCAAAATGAATAAATTGAAACATTTTTTTAAAAAAATTAAAAATATTTTTTGCAAATATTAAAGGATATATATTACAAAATTTAAAATATATGAGACATAAAAAGGCCAAAAAAAATTTTGGTGCATAAGTAAAACTTGGTTTAAACTTTAAGGACATGTAGTATTATTTTGTCTTCTTTGAAACTACACAGATATTTTATTTTATTTTATTTTATTTTGTTTCATTTATAGGATTGGAAGCCAATACTTCACCTAGAGGATATCCGATAAATCATTTAAACTAATTAGCATTATTTTTAACCATGTGTTTAGTTAGAAGTTAAAGCACACAGCGTTGACTCGAAACCAAAGCATTAATTATACATATTTTGTTCATCTGCTATTAATTTCTGGTTGGCATGCATACACAATTACAGGGAAAATCTATATATATATATATATATATATATATTGATGATGATCACTCTTGTGTCTTTGTCAAAATGGAAATGCAGTTAATATATTTATATATATATATATATATATATATATATGGGGTCATTTCTCCACTCGAGTGATAATTAGCCAACAACGCTCGCTGCCTACACCACTAGAGTTTATGTCCTTGGGACGCAGTTAATTATTTGTCTTGTGATCAAATTTGTAATTGAAACACACCTTAGCGGGAACGAAGGAGCCATGCTCTATATGAACACTAATTAAATACTGACAAATATTGATTAAGTTTAATTATTACGTACGTGCGTAATTCGTCCTCATTTTCCGGTACAAAGTGATCTTGTTTACATTTACGTAACCTGGCTCACGTCATAGCACTATCGAACATTGTGGATTTGTGTGATGTCTAATTCAGAACCACTCTAACTGGTTTTTTTTTTGGTTAGAATTATGAATAGCAAAAGATATTTTGAATTTATATTATATTTGGGCTTTTACTTACTAGGAAAAAAAAATTTTCACTTAATCACCATGATCTTCGATGTCTCTAATTGCGATGTTTCCCTTAACCTAGAAAAAATAGCATTGACCCCCTAATCTATTAACACTAAACCATTGACCTCCTAATCTATTAACCCTAAACCCTAAACTTGGACGTAATCGCATGTGTAGCTAGGCAATAAGTTCACCGGGGATATGGCTGTCATGTACAACTCTATTACCTTCTCAATGGCGATGTGGTTACTGTTTATCCCTTCAACGCATCTCTCCGAGTCACTTTGCTCCATGAAGTAGCTGAAGGTCAATACTGGTTTCATGGCCTTTTACTGGGTGTGTTACCATATCGATCGAAGAGTTCGAATTTCTTACAACCAACCCAAATGGAATGAAAATAGTGGTGATAGTGGAGCCAGATTTGTGATTTTCATAGTTCAAGCTGTGTTTAATTTCTTTTATACTTTAGTAATTTTATGTTGTTAAAGTTTTTGAATTTGGATAACTGAGAATTGATTGCAATAACTAAGAGAATAGGAGTTTGATTGTAATTCTATAGATATATAGCCTAAAACTGTCAATGTATATTTTCACAAATTGCAACATACTTCAAATGTATGCTTAGAATTTTAGTAAATACACAAATATAAATATAAATTATAATATTTTCATAAATTCCGCGTCTTCATATCTCCAACTTTTTGAAAGTTTAATTTCAATCTTACTTTTCCCATCAGATATAATGCTCTTGATCTACATGATCTCCCTTCGAAAATTGCCTGCCTTCGTTCATTCATGAAATTAAGATAAATTTCTCATGTCTTAGCTAAGGTCCTCCTCGCTCATTGATTAAGGAGATTTAATTTAATTTTAAAGACCATCAAATTGTTACCCTTCACTTATACGCCGTGCATGGTTAATCGTTATCGACGCTTCAACGAACGGAAGGAAAAGAGAATTATAATATCCATAAGACTCATATATTTAAAGGTAGAACTGTTAATAGGTGCAATCTTCACTAAGATACAATATCATAGAGTTTCAGACTAGAAAGACGAGGAGTCATCCAACCATAAAAAATCCGAACAATAACAGCGAATCATGAAGTAGACGTTCATGGGAAAATCAAAAACGCCCACGAAAATCCCAAACTGCTCAAAACAAAACAAAACGAACAACAGAACTTGAAAAGGGAAACAATATCCTGAAACAAAGGTGGCATCTGAATATAACAGTTTAAGCACATACGAATCCACGAGGGAGGGGCTTTCCACAGTGGTTGAGAATGAGGCTCAAGTTGATGGGAAGGTTAAGGTTGATGCCCAACACGTCAGATTTGAGGGCAGTGCAGAGGCAGAGAGCAGCTTCCGCGTCAGCCAGACCCTCAATGAGGGAGCAGCATGGGGTTTTTGGGGGCTTTCCAAGCTTGGCATGAACCAAACCCAACACATCAGCACACACACCGAACTTGAGGGTGTCCATAGAGCAAGTGGGCTGCTTGTTTGGGACTGGGAGAGATGGGTGGTGTTTGTGTTCGGGAGCTCTGGGGGATGGTGGGCATGGCACGTAGGTGCAGCTAACTGCAGAGAATAAGACCAGGTTTAGAGAGAGGAGAAGGGCTGCCTTGGAAGCCATTTCACTGAAGATTTTGGTAGATGCTTTAATTTGTGAATATGAATGATCGTGGATCGTGAGTGAGCCATGAATTGGAGATATGGAGGGTGTTTATGGGGAGGGAAGTCCAAGGTTTTGTGGGTTTCTTGGTGTTTCAGGGTTTAACTAAGGCAATAAATTAGTGAGCAGAGGGCCATGTGATGAGGCCATTTTGGATGGAAATTAATTATATTCAAAAATGCCAGCACAACATGACGATGTGTGCTTTTTCGAGGAACGTTATGATGGTTGTCACTTGTCAACTCATTCTGATGACCAATAATTTCTTGCTTTCTTGTTGCTCTACAAGTTTTATAAGTATATAACCTAACTAGATAAGGATTCTGTTTGTGGTATTCACGTAGTATTGAATAATTCAGTATTATTTTGATTCATATTTTTTGCATAATTTTTATGTTTTTTAATAAGATCCGTATGATTTATAATAAAATCCCTAAACAAAATATTGCAGCTATTTGTCATTATTTTTGTTGATACTCAAAAATAAATTGACTCGTGTGGAATCAAGAGTTAGAACGGACAATATCATGTACAACGAAGTTCGCCTTCGTAGTTCCCATGGAAAGGTTTTTTTTTTTATGTTTAAAGTTTTTGAATTAAGTTGAGTTAACATTGAAGGTTCCTTATGCAATATTTATATGCTATTATATATCGATCGGCCCCACATGAAGTAATTATTAGATATTAAAAGTGGAAACTAGAATTCAGGACAGCACGTAGTGACGACCATATATTAGAAAAATCAGGATCAATATCTTAACGTTCCATATTCTATAAGATTATCTCCAGCTTTACAGATCTTTGACGCTAAATTTAACGATACATGTTACCGAAATTCGTCAACCATATTACCATATATAGTTGTTTGAAGCTTTTCACCATGAATGACGCCTGAGACTAGAGTCTTACCCAGTTCAATAAGAATATGAAATGATGATTGCCTGGATGCAGATCCATGTTCAACCTATATATATATAGATGACGACACACGACAATTATATATAAAGCATCTTTGGTATCAGTAAAGACGGTGGATTAATATATATATATATATATATCTGGTAAGACAGGTGAACAGGAAGTTCAGTGTTGGGTTTAATATAGCCGATTGAATAGTATACAAGGGAAGATTGGGTCTGAAGCAGGATGAGAACGTTAATATGGTAAACCATAACGTGGGTTATTTAGGGATATGGCAAAAAGTTTCTCAGATTCCTATAGGGAATGCTCCATTTGGAGATTTTTTTTTTAAAAAAAAAATTGTAGGGCAGGAGATAGGGAACAAAGTTTCCCTAAAGCTACATTGGAAATGGGAACGAGAGTCCCCGCTCTTGCCCTGACTTGTTGAAATCTGTGGGGAGACTCAAGAAGAAGCAAGATCCTCCTACATATTCCATCCTTGTGATCCCAAATGTTTCATCATGAAGGCCTCAACTTCTGATCCTATCTCCTAAAAAGAAAATCTATCATCATCATTTTCCTTGAGACTCCTGGACAGTCACCTTCTCCATGTCCTCCACACAAGTCACAACAGAACATGGGTCGAAAATATTCTATTTTAAAATTACGCTTAACGTCTCTTATTCTAAATATTATGCTCAGCTCATTTAATATATATTTTAGTATATTAGAAAGAATGAATGTTATGTAAAAGAAAAAACCAATTATAACAAAAATAGGAGAAAATTGTGGGATATTTGAAATAAGAGGAATATGAATTATAATTTAACCAAATCTCATTGAAGATAAGTGTAAATTACCTAAAACTTATTAAACCTCCACGAACCTTAATATCTCGATTGAATGTTTCCATTAAAACATTAAGGAGAATGGAAAGTGACCGTCATTTTCTTCATATATATTTGTTCTTAATGTCTTTTGCCTTTGAGATGGATTTTGTGACACTTCGATTTCAATGCCTGAGTCTTACGGGCTTGTATGAATAACGGGCAGATGGTGACTTTAGTAACAAAAGTCATTATTTATCACCACATTGATGTTGTTTATACCAAGTTTTATACGTCTTCTATCAACCATTAGGAACTTAGAGAGGGGAGACCAAAAATGATCACTTCATCACACTACCTAGTACCTATATGACCAAAAAAGAGAAATTCACGGCCTGCTCGTCATAGAGATTGGTGGCGTGATCAGTAGCTAGCTATCAGTCCCCTTGAACTGCCAAGGTGATCATATCATAATGAGCCTATCGACTACTTCTGCAAAACAAAAAGTTACTTCGGATTTTCCTTTTCTTTTTTGGGTCTCATCATTGTTGGTCTGGAACTTTAGATTCAAATGGTCCTAAATTTCTAGAACCCAATCTAAACCGATCCTGTTGAAGTAATTGTGTTGGGTTGTCAATTTCATCAATCTTGTTTAGGGTTATAGCACTCCTAGATCCTGTCTGTCAACATAATCCGGCTTTAAGGTCGGGTCAAGCAAGAACCCGCAAAATTTTATTTAAAATATATATATATATATATATATCAGAACTTCGGACAAGGTTCCCCCCATTCCCAATCTTTAAGCTTATTGCCTTATATTACTGAATTCCAACACACCTATAGAAATTGACCACAATAGTTCATTCCTCACAATCGCCACCAGGAGTCATCGAAATTCAAGACTGAAGACAAAAGCATGAGAATGATTCCCCAAAAAAAAAAAAAAGGGTTCAGCTCTTCCATTCTATTAGTTAATTTCAGCAAGCCTTCACACGATCCCTTATTATTGAACCAGGGGAGCACAAACAACGAAATAACGAAAAGGAAAAGATACATTGAACAATTATTGCACATTCCATCAATGTATTTGATACCTATGGTTCCCCACCAAGCTCCACTCGGAGATTGTCGTATGGATACACTTTGGGTGTCTGGTGAAAAGAAGGTAACATAAATCTATTAGCACATACTAAGTATCTTCAGAACGTAACAATGCATAAGAAACTTCAAAACCAGAAGAATGTCAAAGAAAATAGAATAAATTACACTACTGCCCCTAGAGGTTTGGCTAAATTACAATTCATATTCTTTTTCAAAATTTTTGCGTAATTAATATGACAGTGGGGCAAGTACTCAGTGCTACTAAGAGTCAGAATGAAATTGACTCCAAAATCCAGACCTTCATTCAGCAATCGACCAAAGCCCGTGAGTCCGTGGCAGTTCCCTTCAATTTTATTATGTCACTAAAATTTACATACTGAATAATACGCATTCAATCCAAAAATAAAATCATAATCTCCAGTTACAATTTAAAATTAATTTAACTGCCTTTGCTATTATATTAAAAGTAAATTCACAATCTTACGTTGTGCACAAAGTTAACTTCTTTGATATAAAGTAGGAGGGAAGTTTCTAAATAATATATCCTAATGCTAGGAGAGCCGGGTGTAAATTTTAAAACGAGAGAAGTATTAGGTATAAATTTTGAGTTTTGACAGCATTATGTATGACCAACAATACCAAGTTCGATGAGCAAGCAATGAAGCAGTCAATCCCTGTAATGGGATGGCGTAGTTTTCTGTTTTACGCCATTTTCAGGTGCAGTAATACAGATGTAAATTGACTTCCATTGGCAGGTAGGTCACAAGTTTGCCAACTCAGTAGTTTCTGACATCATTTAGGAGAGGCAAGGAAGAATGAGGAATACATCCGAATTTGAAAGCAAACAAGTAGTTAAAAATGCCTCCCTCCAATACTCAAACTTTCAATGTTCTGCATGGCATCAGGATCAAAACAGATGTTTTCATATTCATATCATAGCCACATTACCATGGTGCCTCTGAGAAGAATCTATCATTCTAAACCCCTAACCTAGCTTCAACCCCACAATAGAAAGTAAAACCTAAATAAAACCTTTCAAGACCTACTTATTTCCTTTCACTATATGAATCATCTATATTAATATTATTATGAAATTAAAAACAGTTTTCACCATTAGGTCCAAGACAGATCAAGAGCTGTGAATAAAGTTATCAAACTCGTTTACGTAAAATCATGAGAAGGGGGTGAACTCAAATTGTAAACTCATAAGAGTTTTGTGAGTTTACATATATCTCCAATCAGCTATTAAAATTATATATATATATATCAATATAAAAGTACCTATGAAGTTATGCGTGGTTCAATTGTTCTGGCAAATTGAGTTTGCAGCAAATGAAAAAACCATCCACTAGTTTACAGAACAAAAAAATTAATCTGCTGCTCAGGGAAAAAAAAATTCAACCCCAAAAATATTTTACAAATCAGAAAGGGGTGCAATACAGATCCTTTATTGTTTCATAAATTACACCCTAGAAGAAACAGAAGGCTGCTGGATGAAGAACACAAAAGGCACTCAAGGCAGAAACAAAACAGAAGGATGAAAGATGATAATGCGGGCAATGGCAAAGGGTTTGATAATTTGATTTCTGATGCTCCTAAACGTTAGATGGGTGTGCATCTTGGGCTGCATTACTGAGATTTCTTTGGACAAGAAAAGGTAGGCTGGTTTGAAGCAATAAAACCAGACACACACACAAACACACAGACCCATTTTGCAGATTCCTCTAACTCAGTCAATTCAGTCCTAAACTCATGAGTTCAACCAAGTTTGACCCATTTTGACTGAGTTTGAACAAAAATGAGTTTACCTACATGTTAACTAGGAATTGAGGTGTGAACTCATAAACAAGTTTACAAGTTAACACTTGATCTTAACAACAATGGCTGTGTGCCTGCAATGGCGTATCCAAGACACCTCGGTCCGGGGGGGTTCAAAATTTTCATTCAATTTTCTGGATCGGATAGCAATTCTTCTAAATTAATTTTAATTTGTTGCTCATTTAATGGTAATTTACTCTTAAAAAATATTTCCATTACAAAAAAAATCGTTTTTCTTCTAAATCCTAATTGTATAATCAATCAACCAATTTGATAGAATTAGACCTACGTATAAAAACCACAAATTTCAAGCTTTTACAAAGAGGTTCCTAATAATGAAATGATAAATTAACCATCATAAAAAAAAATTCATGAAATTGACTTCACAAATATGTTACTCATGATCATAATTGTATAGTCAATCAATCAATTTGATAGAATTAGACTTATGTACAAAAACCCCAAATTTCAAGCTTTTACAAAGAAGTCCCTAATAATGGAATGATAAATTAACCATTATCAAGAAAAAATTTCATGAAATTGACTTCACAAATATGTTACTCATGATCCTAATTGTATAATCAATCAACCAATTTGATAAAATTAGACCTATATACAAAAACTCTAAATTTTAAACTTTTACAAAGAGATCCCTAACAATGAAATGAGAAATTAGCCATCATCAAGAAAAAATTTCATGAAATTGACTTCACAAATATATTACTCATGATCCTAATTACATAATCAATTAACCAATTTAATAAAACTAGACCTATGTACAAAAACTCTAAATTTCAAGCTTTTACAAAGAGGTCCCTAAGCAAACAACAGTAAAATTAACATAGAATGCTTGAATTTTTTTCCTAGTTCCTTTTGATAAACATCAATGTTAGCTACAATCAACTATCACGGACTTAGATATTGGATAGATATAAGTTAATAATCATAAAAGTTAGAAAAGACATTGAAATTCTTTTGTACAGTTCTCTCCAATCTCCAGGAAGTGACTATCCATAATTGCTAGATAATACACCATTCAGGAAGACATTATAAAGGGAAGGCTACGAGCCTAAGACCTCGGTACCTAGCAACTCATCATAAATTCCAATAAATCAATTTCATTATAAGAACTTATAACAGCAAAATAGAATGTTATGACCAATTCAAATCCAACACTAAGCAGAAATCCATAACATTGAGTAGGAACAAGTTCAATATTAAGACTTACAAAAGGTATCTTGGAGGCTTTGTCATTCCAAACGGCAGCTAGTCCCAGAGTGGCAAAAAATCCCAACCCCCCACATAGCCAGGCCAATGCTTCATACTGATTTCAAAATTAAAACAGAAAAAAGTAAAGATTATATATTTGTTTTTATAGAACATACTTTGACTTCTATATTGACTTGAAATTCCAAATATTTCTCTAGAAAAATAGAGATTATAAAGGGTTGGTCTTACCTTTCCAACTGTATCTGCAATACGATCAATACAGGGTTCGGGAAATGCAGTGCCATTGTCCCAAACCAACTCATCGTTTACAGGAAGCTGAAAACCCAAATAAAAATACAAGCTAATTTCAAACATTCCACATAACATTGTTCCATATCTTGCAAAATCAACATAAAAATAGAGTTTAGGTCAAGAGAACTATACGAACGGGTTTGTCAGGGACGATATGTTTGCCGACGGGGAGACCCATTCCAGAGCGTTGACGCAGCGAAGAAGCCACAGATCGGCCGACGACGCCGTTTCCGCCCAAGATTCTCGATGCAGCGTTTGTTAATCTACCTGCCATGACTTCTCTTGACCCTTCTTCGTATTCTCCAGAACCTAGCGCTCTTACTGAGAGTACAACGCGAGACGAACTCGGCGAAATTCAATGCAACGCACATTATGCCCTATTGGCCTTTGGGCTACTATACGACATCGTTTTAGTAATTATTTTTCCCTAGTGCTTTTGTCTTTTTTTTTTTTGGTTATTTCTCGGGCTGGACTCTTGGCGCGAACCCTCTTACCCCAATTGATGCCCTTGATTCCCAATGTTGGTTCTGGGCTCATGAAGCAGTACCGCCTAGCGGATAATAATTTTAAAAATTATATTTTTTTGAATATAAATACGTGATTTTCTTATAAAATATGTTTATCCTACCTACGTATAAGAAATCCAGGAATATTTCAATTAATCATGAAAGATTTAGAAAGTCTGAGACTGCTAATATAATATATAAGTATTTCAAGCCTTTTTTCCTAAAGAAGATCAAATATCTCGAAGAAAACATATAATGTTCTCATCATTATATTAAGGAATGAAATAAACACGTTCAAATAAAGGATTTCATTTCGGTACTAATGTCAAGTAAAATTTTAAATTCAGATCTTGTGAACAAAGAAAAAGGAAAAGAAATTATACATAAATATATTAAGACGTCCCATGCCAAATTCAACCTTTTTAAGTTGTTTGTCAACAAAAAATACTTAGGCTTAGCAGTAAGCACAGGGTCCTTGTACAAAACAATGCCCTTAGACCATTCAGAGTCTATTAGCTAGCAATATACGCTGATAATGTTGTCATTACTTTTCTTCAGTGTCATGGAACTTCAGATTGTCTTAGGAGATACCTAAGAGGAAAGAAAATGTAGATTGTTGGCAGCGATTAGCCAAATCATGGATTGAGGATCCTACTATTAACTAATCAATTGAACAAATACAGGGAACGGAGAATATGAGCATTATACCTGAGAGCAGGCGAAGCAGTAAACATCATCATTCATCAATACATTTCAAGATCCAGGAGTAGGGACGCTGGTATTAGCTAAACTATGAAATGGAAGACATCAAGTAGAAAGAAAAGAGAACAAAATTACAGGGAAAACATGGGAAAAAGTGTGTGTAAAGCAGAGTGGTTAAAAGCTCAAATGCCCAACTGAGCCTGCATCTCGAGGAGGGTCTTAGCGGAGTCCCTGAGCCTCTGAGCCTCCTCCTGGTTCAAGTGGACATTAGTGACACCAAGCACCCCGCCTCGACCGAGCTGAGCGGGCAGGCTCAGAAAGACTTGGCCGCCATCGATGCCATAAAAGCCCTTGGCAAGAACAGAGACAGGGTGAATCTTCCTCTGGTCTCTGAGAATGGATCGAGCCAAGCTAGCCACGGAGTAGCCTATGGCCCAGGAAGTGTAGCCTTTGAGACTGATGACTTCGTAAGCGCTGTCTATGACTTGCTTGTGTATGTTCTCTAGCGTTTCCTTCTCGTACGCTATTTGTTGGCTCTGGAGGAAGCTTAGCACCGGAACACCCCCTATGCTGATGCTAGACCACAGCGCCACAGAACTGTCACCATGTTCCCCCACTATGTACGCCTACAAGAAAAAGTACAATATTTCACTTCTCAACTATCTTCGACAATCGAATTTAATTTCACCCATGCTTTCAAATCATACACTTTCTTCCTGTTATCATTTTTGCCGCTAACTGTATCTTGTTAATTGTTATGGATCATATAGCTGTCTCCTGATAGTTAGCGTACTAGATTCTATTCATTGTTGTTCCTTTTCATGAGTCCAGTCCAAAGTTCAAAACGTGACATTCGATGTAGCAAGTTTAGAAGGACTGAGATGAGTACCATTTTAAAAAATAATATAAAAACTAGCACTACATCAAAAACAAGAAGACTGCCACGACGCCAATCTGCATGTGGCTCTTTTGCTTTCATTTTATCAAGCTTTACCCAAAAAATAAAAAGAGAGAGGTTGGGGGAGGGGGGGGGGGGCGGGGAGGGGAAGAATAAAGCATCCGAGTAACCACGTCATTTCGCACTTAACCAAATCCATTCAAAAATTCTTAAATTTTATAATTAATTTTTATTTTGATATATCACTAGAATTTGTAATGCTGGCTATATCGTAAAATAATAATTCTTATATAAAAATTAATTTTTATATAAAAAGTATTAATAAAATAATTAATAAATAATAAATATTAGTAAAAATTAATAAATATTAAAATAATAAAAAATTAATTATAAAATTTATTTGTGAATTCTCTTATTTATCATTATATTATAATAAAAAATTATTTAAAGTAATAAAAAATTATTTAAACTAATGAGAGGGAGCATGGATATGTTGTAGCATGCTTATTTTTTTTTATAGATGGTTAGATCTCGTATCTAACCATCTAAATTTTAATATATTTTTAAAAAAATACTACTTTTTGTATATTTTTTTATTTTTTATATAGAAAATTGGGAGTCCCACCTTCCTCAACTCTCACATCATTGCAAGGAAAACCATGGAAAATTACATGACAATATGTATTACCTGGACATCCTGAGCGTTGACGTCGAGATGATCGGCGATGAGGAAACGAAACCTGGAGGAGTCCAAATTGGTACCGGATCCGATGACACGATTGGAGGGGAAGCCGGAGAGTTTCCAGGCCACATAAGTCAACAAGTCCACGGGATTCGAAACGATGAGCAGAACAGAGTCAGGGGAGTACCGAACCAGCGGGGGTATGATGCTCTGAAACAGACCCACATTCCTCTGCAGCAGGTTTAGCCTTGACTCGTCCGCAATCTGACGCGCCCCGGCGGTTACGATGCAGAGATCGGATCCGACGGTGACAGAATAATCGGTGGAGGCGTGGATCTTAGTGCGAGGGAGAAAGGCCGCGGCGTGCTGCAGGTCCAGCATCTCTCCGCGGAGCTTGTCGGGCTTGGCATCCACGAGGACGAGCTCGTCGGCGAGGTCTTGAGTGAGGATGGTTTGGGCGATGGCCATCCCCACGTTGCCGGCGCCGATGACGGAGATCTTGGTGTGACGCTTCGTGGGGGAGGGAGGGGCGGCGTTGAGAATGGGCTTGAAGAAGGCTTGGGTCAGGTCCAAGCCCCCAGGGCCCAATGATGAACCTGAAGTGCTCTTGTGCATTTTGATTTTCTCGTTTGTTTCTGTGTCTCTCTCTGTGAGTCTGCGTGTGTATCGGAGATCTGGAGGATTTGTTCCAGACGACGGGGTGCGGAGGTTGGGGTTTATATGTCGGAATGAGAAGACTAAAGAGTACGGACTGAGGAAGAATGGTCGGAGTCGGAGACTTTTGTTTTCTTTTTTCTTTAAACAGATCTTCACACTTCAGCGAAATTTTAAATTTTAATTCACCAAGCTATGAGCCTATTCCACTAAGTGACGTTGTATGGGGAGAAAGATATGGCCTTTCAACGGTCAACTCTTCCAGAAGAAACCAAAGGTTTAAGGTGTGTTTTACAGGGCCAAAAAAAAAACTTGTAGTTTAGGTTGTGTTTAAAAATTTATCAAGTAAATTTAAGTTTGACATAATTGATTTTTAAAATTTACTTTGAATAGAATTGATTTTATATTAATATAATTTATGTTTAAAAATTTTTATAAATAAATAATTTTAAAAAATAAATTTTGTTTGAATACTAATTAACATAAATACTTTTAAATATATAATTATTAAAAAGGATATGAATATTATATTATTTTATTTTATATTTAAATTTAATTTAATTATTTTTAATATACAAATTTAAGATAAAAGAAAATATAATATAATAAAAAATTATCAAGTCCCACTTAATATAAAAAATAATTATATTTTATAAATTAATTCTTAGACTCCGTGATTCATATACTTTATTTTTTTTTTGTTACTAAATGATTAAACTTAATTAACAAAAACTTTTTACATTAAAAAATAAGAATTTAATAAAATTAAAAAGAAATTAAAGAAATGTTAATCATGACAATCTCATACCTGCTATATGCACTGTATCTATGCATTTCCAGAGATCCACCAAAAAGAAGAGATCTCATCATATACAAGTTATTAATTTTGAGAGAGAGAGAGAGAGACAGAGGAAGGAAGAAATAATGGAGAGTCGTGCGAGAGCCTCCAAATTTTTTCATCCTTTCATCTCTTCATCTCTTTCATCTCAGTTGCGTGGAGGATGAAGTTGTCGCCGGCCGACCACTCTCTGGTATTGAAGCATCTTTTCATCTTTTTTATTAATTCATATCTCTTCATCTCTTCATCTTTTCATCTCACCTTCGGCAGCACAAAGATTTATCTTTGACGGCAACTTAGAAATTCTCAGACCAACGTGATTTGAATGACTGTAGAAGCTCCAATTTAGACCAACGAGGTTCAAGACAATGTGTGTTTGGATTGGCGTTTGCGTGAGCCCGTTCCGTGATAGAGGCCAAAAACTACGGTTTGTTTTAAAATTTGATTGTTTGGTTATCCGTTGAGAAGATATTGTAACTCACGTTGGACATTTGAACTCCCGTTAGATACACCGCATCAAATTGGAGCTTTTACGGCGTAGATACCGCGTTGAACTTATACAATACCACTGCTACCCTCTATCATCTTTATAGAACTTATACAATACCACTGCTACCCTCTATCATCTCCTATAAAGAGCCATGCTTTCCTGATCATCTACCAGTGCTGCGCTGCCTCCTCACGATCATACTCTAGTAAGTGTTCATTTTCCTCTACTTCTTTCCTTTCCTTTACAGCAGATTGGTTAGTAATGTTTTTCTATTTTCATGCATACTGGAACTTGGCCAACACAGGATTGGGACTGGTCTATTCTCTCTGCTCAATGAGGTTGTTGTTTCATCGAACCCATTCGTGCCTTTCCATCGAACCATTACGTTGTCCCCTGTTCTCGGTGCGCAATTCAGGTTAATTGTTCACTGTCCCTTGAAACACTCTGTTTTACCCTGTTTTATGTTTTCTGGAAAAGACAACTCTGTATGTGACCTGTTCTACCCCGTACCTTCACTGTTGTTTCTTTGTTTCTTTATCTTAATGTTAGTTTTAGTGATCAAAACTTGAAAGGATTTGTTTTTTGTTGCTTGGTTGATGTCAGAGAGAATTGTAAAAGACAATGTTCATTGTTATTCTCTTTTGGTTGCTTTATTTTAATGTTCAGATACTGTCATTATATTTTGTTATCTAGATCTACTTATTATTGTGTTGTGTTTTAGCTTTTTCGGGATATGGCAGACATACAAAACTGAAGTTGAGAAGATTGCTGGGATTATAAAGAGGCCAGGGGATGCATAGTGTGTATCTATTTATATATATATAAGTGTGTGTGTCAGTCAACACATATTACACGAGTAATTACTTATATAAAAAATTCATTTTGTATCCATAGAACATATATTAAAAAGTTAATTACTTATATTAAAAATTCAGTTTATATCTGCAGAAGATATACTTAAGCCTTAATTTATTCAATAATTCATTTTATAAATAGTATTTTAATAAGTCTATAATTATTATTACAATTAGTTAAAAATATCGTTAAATACTAAAAATAGCAAAATTATTTAAATTCTATTTTCTCTATGTCAATTGTAATTTTTATTGTAATTTTAAATTCATTTAAATACTTATTAATATATAATTTGAGACCAAATAATGAAAAGTTTTAAAATTATATACATTAATATAAAAATTATTAGATTATTATAATATTTTGTATTATTATTTATATTTTGATTTTTTCCTTATTTTTGATTTTTATGTTTTTTTTTAGGTTTTAAGTTTTTATTTTTTCTTAGCAATTGATTAACTTTATAATTATAACTATAATCAGTTAAAAATGTTATTAAATAATGAAAATAGCAAAAAATTAATTAAATTCTATCCGTAATAATGATATTTGTGAGTTTACAAATTAAAAATCTTATGTTTAGGATTTAGGATTTAATTTGTAATAAGATTTTTATGTTTCAAAAATAATGAACATAGCAAAAAAAAAATTATTGAATTCTATTTTCTCTATGGGCATTGTAATTTTTTTTATAATTTTATTTTCATTTTACTTATTAATATATAATTTGAGAGCAAATAATGAAAATTTTTAAAGTTATATGCATTAATATAAAAATCATATTATTTTATAATATTTTGAATTATTAGTTATATTTTGATTTTTTATTTATTTTTTATTTTTATATTTTTTTAGGTTTTAAGTTTTTATTTTCTTTATAGTAGTTTATTAACTTTGTAATTATAACTACAATTACTAGGCTATTCACTAGTAAGTTATAATATTCACTCAGCATAATAAAATACAATTGGGTGTTATTCCCTAGTAAATAGAATTAGAAAAATACAATTAGGTGTCATTCACTATGATATTACATAGTAATTAGGTTAGGAAATTCACTCGGTATTAGAAAAATACAATTGGGTGTTACTCTCTAGTAAACATAATTAGAAAATTACAATTAGGTTTTAGAAAAAAAAATACAATTAGGTGTCATTCACTAGGATATTCACTAGTAATTTTTATGTAATTTATTAGTGATGTTAGGAAACTTACTAGAAATTTATAGGTGATTTATTAGTAAGTTAGGAAACTTACTAGAAATTACAAGTGATTTGTCAATAATTTAAGATATTTACTAGTAATTTAAGTGTTATATGGCTATTGATTTTATTATGGATACTAGTAGGATTTTGTTATAATCACCAGACATGAGTCAAGGGAGTCAAGTGACCACTCATCCCATCTCATTTGGACATGTGAAGGCCACTTGGGATCTCCATTTGACTGAGATTTTTATCAAAGCTTGTCTGGACCAAGTTAATAAAGGAGAACGTAATGGTACTACACTTACAAAGAAAGGATGGAAAAGTGTTATAAGTCAATTCAACAACGAGAGTGGTAAGAACTATGATAAAGCCCAGATGAAAAACAAGTGGGATAGCTTGAAAAAAGAATAGTAGGCATGGCACAAGCTATTTGCAAATGAAACCAGTTTAGGGTGGAATAATGTCAAGAACACTGTGGATGCTTCAGATGAATGGTGGAATAAGAAGCAAGCGGTATGCCTAAATATTAGATCTTATGTTATGGATTATACTTTTTTTTGTTGTGATAATATATTTTGGATAACTACAGGAAAATTCTCAATACACTAAGTTTAGGAACAAAGGGCTTCCATTTGCCCACGAATTAACCATTTCTTTTTAAGGATGTGGTGGCTACGGGTCAGTATGCTTGGGCACCAACGTCGGGTACACTTCCTACTAGTATGAATGATGATGATGTGTATCGTCCATCGTTAGACAGTATTTTGGTCGATAATGAAGAAGACAATAGGGATAGCGAGGATAATTTAGATGCTACAGCGACTTTACAATCAACTCCATCTCAAAGAATACATAGCCAGATAATGGGTGATAATAGAAAGCGGGTTAGTGACAATAAAGGTAAAGGTAAATTGTCTATTGCTAAACAGATAGCTGATGCTGTAAGCGTAATGACTGAGAGTTGTCGTTCACGTAATGAGGATATTGTTCCTGGATCTGGTACGAGTGATGTCATGGCTGACCTTCTCAATATGGAGGAGATTACAAGTGACCCAGAATTTTACGCGAGGTGCTGTAGTTTATTGATGCAAAAGGAAGCTAGGAAGATATTTGTGTCAATGAAAGGCACGCCAGCCCTATTGGTCACCTGGCTTCGTTATGAAGCATATAATCCACTGGGGTTCCCTAGGGCATGAGTTGAATTCTTTTCAGTTGTATTAGATTGAGTGGGACAATTTAGATGATTTTGTCTCCTGACTTTGTGTTATGACTTTAATGTCTATTTGTTATGGTTTCTTGGAGTATTTTAGAAAATTATTTAATATGTATTTCTTGTGGTTTCTTAAAGTATTTTATGTTTTTTCTGCATTTCTTAACATTCAATTTGCTTTTATAATTTAGATATAGGAGTGAATGAGTTATCGCAAATTGAAATGCGATTCTGAAAAAGATGAAGAAATGGATAATTACATGTGTATGGGTGTACTAGTTGCTGAATATGCCAGAAGATTTTTATTGAAACAACCATGCAGAACAAGTGACCAGTCCGGTCATTCATGGGTAGTAGAAATATTACAAGGGCATCCTGTGCGTTGCCATAAAATGTTTCGCATGGATAAAATTGTATTCAAGAAGCTGTGTCTTGAGTTAATTGAATGCGGATTGAAGGGCACTACACGAATGGGAGTTGAGGAGATGGTTGCAATATTCTTGCACATGGTGGGCCATGGGGCAGGAAATAGACTATTGCAAGAAATGTTCCAACACTCGGGAGAAACCATAAGTAGACATATGCATAAAGTGTTGGTTGCTTGTTTAAAACTTTCCTTCAAGTATATTAGACCTCAAGATCGTTCATTTCGTGAGATTGCTCCCAAAATACGAGACGACCGACGATATTGGCCCTTCTTCAAGGATGCCATAGGAGCCATTGATGGAACTCATGTCCCATGTGTGGTTAGTCCTAGTATCCAACCTCGCTTTATTGGAAGAAAATGATATGCCACACAAAATATTTTAGCTGTATGTGATTGGAACATGTGTTTTACGTTTGCATTGTGTCACGGCCTATTTTCTAGGCACATGACCGGCACAATGATGAATATCCCATCACTGTAAGCCTTTCGATAAATTCTTCCCACAAGTAAAATTATTAGTCATTATCTCTAAATTCTCAAAATATCATTCCTTAATAAATACAAAGAAAATACATCAGATTTTCTTAATTAAAAATAATAGATACTCAGTACAAAATACATTATCATACTGAAATACAAGCCAAATACCAAACTCCTGACCTAGATGTTCTAGACGGTTATAAAGCAACATACTGTATAACAAAAGAAGGGCCTACCCGACAGCGGGAAGGTCCAACGTGATCTACTCCTCTAGCGGATGTTCTTCGGCGGCAACCTGATCTGAACAAAAAGTTTGTACAGAGAGTGTGAGCTTTTAAACTCAGTGAGCAAATCGGCCTCACGTTAATAAAATTCAAATACATCACCAGTCATGCAAGCATATCCGAAGGCTCAAGCTCAACCAATAGACATAGTTAGAAATTACATACAAGAAGACAAAAATTCATCAATTCAACAAACGTTACTAGTACTCGTCAATGGCAATATATCCCGGAGAGCGCACATAGGCCAGCTCACCAATTCTGTATATTTCCGCCATGACGCACAACCTCATCCTCTTAACTAGGGCGCCTCACGGATTTATCACCAATTCGGGCTATATCCCTACTGAGGGAATCGTTGTCTCCACACTCATTGGTCAAGACACCTTTTAAACCGGGTTTTCCGCCTTGCCTTGAGAGTGGGTACTGTACCGCTTAATCACAATCAATAGTACAACAGTTCATATCATAATCAGAAGCACAATATAATACTCATCCATATAACAGGTATAGTATATAACTATATTATAGGTTTATAAACCACAATTAAAGAGATTCAATATTCACATCATCATGAGATACTTGCTTCTTCTTACCCATACTTCTGGATTAATAATCTCATTAGATTCGTCATTCTGAATCTAATTTTCCCTTATGAATCTTGGGAGTGTCCTACGACATACTTTTTATCACCAATAATGCTAAAACTCTATTAAAACGGGGTCTTTTCACTCACCTGGATTCCGTACGAGTATCACTTCTTTAAGTCGTTACGGACAAGAGTACACAGGTGAATTTCAATGTTCTGCTACGGAGATTTTCATGAAAGATTAGAGAAAATACGTTAAGATTGTTTTCGTATAGATACTGTTCATACGTACGGTTACTATTCATACATATGGGTACTATTTATACCGAAAATACAGAATACAATCTGTAAAAGAGTACACCAGGTAAGTTCCTAGGAAAGAGTGGAGGGTCACACTGGACACACTTAAAAACCAGGTCTTTCCTTAGCCAGAACTTTCCTAGACATGTATTCTTCACAGTTTACATTCTATTTCGGTAATCAGAGAATCAAAATAACATATAAACAACTAACGACAGTTTTTTTGATGTGGAAGATCGGCCAAAGCCGCAACCACAGAGCATACTTAAGAAAATAACTTCTAAAATTTGAAAGACATAGAAAGGGCATAGTATCCTTACCTAAGCAAAAAAGAAAGGCCCAAAATCTCAGAGGCCTAGCGTCGAAGTAAGAGAAACTTAAGGAGAGAAGAAGAGAAGTTGAAGGTGTGAGTTTAGAAGTGAAATGGAATGGCCTATTTATAGGAAAAGTCAAGGGTACT
Organism: Biancaea sappan; assembly: GCA_037074585.1. Taxonomy (NCBI): domain Eukaryota; kingdom Viridiplantae; phylum Streptophyta; class Magnoliopsida; order Fabales; family Fabaceae; genus Biancaea; species Biancaea sappan. The sequence goes on from CM073500.1 coordinate 28,963,250, forward strand.
ATTTGATACTATGCGGTAATAAAATATTTAATTTACTATTTATGAAAATGATATTTCTAATAATGCAATTTACTGTGCACCTTACGCGTACAACTGAAAATTTTTCTTTTATTACTATTGAAAACTTAAAGGGAAAACTATCCTTTCACCTTAAACCTTTAAGTTTCTTTTCAATTCAGTCCTTTCAATTTAGTCCCTTAGCGTATTTTTACACATAAAACGTCATTTTCTCTTACAAAATTCTTTCTAGTTTTCTCTTATTACCAAACCATATCTATTATTTGACATTTTGATTGTATAAATGAACAATACCATATACGTAAATAGTATTATACGGGTGAATAGTACCATATACTGAAATAGTAACAGTAGTTTGTAAACACGCATTTATATTTTATTTTTCATGGGTATTACATTATCACCTCCTTTAAGAAATTTGGTCCTCCGAATTTAAATTACCTCAAGTCGTAAAAAGATACGGATATCTAGAACGCATGTCGGCCTCGGCTTCCCATGTGGCTTCTTCGTGAGTTTGATTCCTGCACAAAACCTTGACGGATGGAATCTCCTTAGATCGGAGTTTCTTTACTTGACTATCGAGGATAGCCACCGGTATCTCCTCGTATGACAAGTTTTCATCTACTAGGATAGAATCATTGTGAGAAGGGTGAAGTATGTGAGAAGGGTCAGGAAGGTACTTCCTCAACATGGATACGTGAAAAACAGGGTGAATCCCTTCCAGTTCCATAGGTAGGGCAAGTCGATAAGCCACTTTTCCCACTCGTTCTAAAATTTCATAAGGCTCGATGTATCTAGGACTCAACTTTTCTTTCCTTCCAAATCTCAACATACCTTTCATTGGAGAGACCTTATGGAATACCATATCGCCAACTGAGAACTCCAAATCACGTCGTCTGTGATCAGGGTATGCCTTTTGTCTACTTTGAGCTGCTCGCATCCTATCTTGTATTGTCTTTACCTTGGTTAGGGCATCCTGGGCCAAGTCGGGTCCTAATGCTTTTGCTTCACCTACCTCGAACCAACCGATCGGAGATCTGCAACGTCTCCCGTACAAGGCCTCAAAGGGTGCCATTCCAATAGTGGCTTGGTAGCTGTTGTTATATGCAAATTGTACGAGATACAAATGCTTCTCCCAGCTACCACTGAAATCTAGGATACAAGCTCGTAACATATCCTCTAGCGTCTGAATCGTTCGCTCTGACTGTCCGTCTGTTTGTGGGTGAAAAGCGGTACTAAGGTCCACTCGAGTACCTAATGCCTCTTGAAAACTTCTCCATAAACGAGAGGTAAATTGAGGACCTCTATCAGAAATGATAGATATAGGTACTCCATGCAGCTTCACTATTTCTTTAATATACAATTGTGCCAACATTACTACACCATAAGTGGTTTTGACTGGAATAAAGTGTGCTGATTTGGTTAGTCGGTCAACAATGACCCAAACTGAGTCATAACCTCCTGTGGAGCGAGGTAGACCAACAACAAAGTCCATCGTCACTCGTTCCCATTTCCATTCAGGAATCTCTAATTGTTGTAACGAGCCTCCTGGCTTTAGATGCTCAGCCTTAACCTGTTGACATGTTAAACAACGAGACACAAATTCTGCTATGTCTTGTTTCATTCCTTTCCACCAGTAGATCTGTTTCAGATTCTAATACATCTTGGTGGCTCCTGGATGTACAGCATATGCAGCACGATGGCCTTCTTCCATGATGTCTAGTCTAAGAGTTCCAACATCTGGTACACACAACCGTTGTTCAAAACGCAAGACTCCTGTATCGTCGAGTGTGAAACTATTCACTTTACCAATCTTCACCTTTTCCATAATTTGGACAAGCTCAGGATCCTCCATTTGAGATATTCGTATCTGGTCTATAAGGGAAGATCTAGCCCTGATATGGGCTAAGAATGATCTTGTCCTTGTCACCTCAAGGGTGGCACCTTTTGCTCTCAGCTCTTGTAGTTCTTGGATCAATGGTCTTCTTGTCACTGCTATATGGGCTAGACTACCCATAGATTTTCGACTCAAAGCATCTGCCACCACGTTCGCTTTGCCTGGGTGGTAAAGAATATTGCAATAATAATCTTTTAGTAATTCTACCCATCTCCTTTGTCTCAAGTTTAGGTCCTTTTGGTCGAAAATATATTTTAGACTTTTATGGTCATTGTAGATTTCGCAAGTTTCTCCGTATAGATAATGTCTCCATATCTTTAAAGCGAAAACTACTGCTGCCATTTCCAGATTGTGGGTGGGGTAGTTTTGTTCATGTTTCTTAAGCTGTCTCGATGCATATGCCACTACCTGGCCATGCTGCATGAGAACACATCCCAACCCTACTCTTGATGCATCGCAGTACACTGTAAAACCTCCTGGTCCTGAGGGTAAGACCAATACAGGTGCGGAGATTAACCTTTTCTTGAGTTCTTGGAAGCTTTCTTCACAAGCGTCATCCCATTGGTACTTTACTCCTTTCCTAGTCAGTCGTGTGAGAGGGGCGGCTAACTGAGAAAAATTTTGGATGAAACGATGATAATATCCTGCTAATCCCAAGAAGCTGCGAATCTCCGTGACGGAGGTAGGTCTAGGCCACATTTTGACCGCTTCTACTTTGCTTGGGTCTGCTTGGATGCCATCTTTGGAGATTACATGTCCCAAGAAAGTCACGCGATCGATCCAAAACTCGCATTTAGAGAATTTGGCGTACAATTGATGATCCCTCAATATCTGCAACACAATATGAAGGTGTTGTTAATGCTCTTCTGAAGTCTTTGAGTACACTAGAATGTCGTCTATGAAGACAATGACGAATTTGTCTAAAAAGGATTTAAAAATCCTATTCATTAAATCCATGAAAGCAGCTGGTGCATTCGTTAGTCCAAATGACATTACCAAGAACTCGTAGTGCCCATATCTAGTACAGAAGGCTGTTTTATACACATCCTCCTCCTTGTTCTTGAGTTGGTGATAACCAGATCTCAAGTCAATCTTTGAAAAACACTTGGCTCCTTGAAGTTGATCGAAGAGGTCGTCGATGCGAGGTAACGGGTATTTATTTTTTATAGTTACTTTATTCAGTTGCCTGTAATCTATGCATAGTCTCATCGATCCGTCCTTCTTTTTCACGAACAGAACAGGAGCTCCCCAAGGTGAATAACTTGGCCTAATAAAGCCTTTGTCTAACAAGTCCTGTAACTGAGTCTTTAACTCTTTTAATTCTGTTGGTGCCATTCTATAAGGGGGTATGGAGATTGGGCCAGTATCTGGTGCTAACTTTATTTGGAACTCAATCTCTCGATCTGGTGGTACATCTGGTAGATCATCTGGGAAGACATCTACAAACTCCTGTACTACTGGAACGTCCTCTACTTTTAGTTCTTCTTTCTTAATATCTTTAACAAATGTCAAGTATCCTTGACAGCCCTTTCGCAATAAACGTTGGGCACACATTAAAGATATAAGATTTCCAGAAATTTCACTCCGTTCACCATGAAATACGAAAGAGGGCTCTCCCGGAATATTGAACTTAACTATCTTATTATAGCAATCCAGGGTGGCATGACAAGATTCTAGCCAATCCATGCCTAAGATAACATCAAAGTCTGTCATATCTAATAACATTAGGTCTACTGTTGTATTTATTTCTCTGACTCTTACCTTGCAAGCTCGGTAGCCTCGTTCTATTAATAGGGTGTCTCCAGTAGGCATAGTTACTAAAAACGGACATTCTAATCTAACAACTTTTTGCTTACAGTTCTTAGCAAAGAATGGTGACACATAGGAATGCGTAGAGCCAGAGTCAAACAATACATGTGCAAAATTTGATTCAATCAAAAGAGTACCTGCTACCACCATATTAGACCCCTGAGCATCTTGATGGGTTAGAGCGAATACTCGAGCGTTCCCTCGGCCTGCTGAAGCCTGACCTCGACCACCTTGTCCTCTGCCAGCACCTCTTCCGATTCCATTGCCTTCTACAGTTACAGGGGCTCTGTTGGCAACAGTGGCCTCTGATTGATTAGGGCGTACTGATCCTTGGCCAGATCTCGTGTAGAGTTGGGGGCAATCTCTTTTGATGTGGCCCTGTTGACCACATTGGTAACAGACCCTAGTGTTGTTGTTGACAAAACAAGCTCCGAAGTGATTTCTTTCACATTTAGAGCATCAGGGCCTTTGTTGACCCCCTGTACCACTTTGTTGACGCTGTGGTGCACTAGCGGTAGAGGCTGCATGTCCAATGGTTTTAGCGGGTGCAGAACTCTCTCCGTGGTAGCGTGATTTCTCATCTTGTTTCCTCTTTCTTTTGTTATTCCATTTTTTTTATGCATATCTCTTTCTTCCATCATACGGGCGATGTCGACGGCTTCTGTGTAAAATGAAAAATATCGTATCTTCGATCCCACCCTGTCAAATAAAGACTCTCGAAGGCCTTTAATAAACCGTCGGATCTTTTCTTTCTCAGTTAGGACCATGTGAGTAGCATATTCAGACAACTCTACGTTGACCCTAAGGCTATATTCCATAAGTTTTGATGATGACAAATGTATTTGAATAGTAGTATTGATATATATAAAGATTAATTATCATATATATGCTACAAGTACTTAAGCATGATTATGTTATTTAATATGTATGTTGCATATATTGAATCATGCTATTAAACTAACCATTGGGTTTGCAAGTAAGATATATTTTATAGGTTGGTTCAAAACAAGAAAAGTGAGCATTGTATTGAAGAACAAGGAAAAGCAATATCATGCTTCACTCAAGGAAAACAACATGCAAGGATGAAGCTCCAAGAAATGAAGAATTAGAAAATTTGAAGTCTTGGAAGCTTGGATGCATCAAGATAGCCTATGTGTTTACATTAGGTATATTTTATATAGACTAGTATACTTGTGCAACTCAATGATTTAGATTTGCATACATTGGCTCAATTATTTTGAACAAAAAGATAGTGAGATATGAAATTTTACAAAAGTTAGTTTTTGACCTTTGGTCACTCTTTATATCATATCTCATAAACAAAAAATCATTTTTTCAAGTATCTTAATCTCATTTGATAGTAGACTCAAAGATCTTTCCAAAGGTATATTATTTATTGAAAACGGAGTCCAAATGAGAAATATATGACTATTTAAAATATAGTTTGAAAAACTGAAAGTTTATTATTCTGTTCTGACCTATAGTCAGTATTTTGATTATATCTTTTAAAAGAAAAATAATTTTTGCATAAAACTTGTTTCATTTGAAACTAGACTCCAAGAGCTTTCCAACAGTATATTATTTGTTTAAAACGGAGTTCAAATGAGGGAGTTATGAATTTTTAAATAAAGCTCAAAATCTGGACTGCACTATAAGTGCTATAACGGCTATATAACGGCTAGTTTTGTAAAATCTTATATATATGACCTTAGATACACGATTTTGAGTAAGAACAAAGTCCTACAATGTGATATTAACTTCTTCTATCATCTTTGAGAGAAAGGAAAGCATTCTTGAGCCAAATCTTGCATATTCTCTATCATTAGAGTTATTAGAGCTTCATTTGTTTTCATCTACTCTTTAGAGAGAGTTTCTTTGTATTGTTGATTTTGATCAACACATATATTATTCTGAATTGAGGTTCACAAGTACCGGTGTTGGAAGAACTTGCTTTGGGTTGAGGAGGAGCCCGGATTCATAAATTCTCCATTGTGGTTTCGCAAATAGCCGGATCGAATTTGCGTGGTTGTAGTGGTTTGCAAGTACCCGGATTAAACTTACAATTATAGTGGAAATACTCAAGTGGTCTCTTGAGGACTGGATGTAGGCTTGGATTAGCCGAACCAGTATAAATCTTCGAGTTTGCTTTCTCTATCCCTTACTCTTTAATTTGTGCATATTGATATCTATTCTTTAATTCCTTGATCTTTATAATTATTTATCTTGACAGCACATTGATTTTCTGTATTGTATTTATTATCCTAAGTGTTGTACTTTTACAGAAAATCATTTTAACTTCTAATTAATTCTTGTGAAAAATTTATAAAACCCAATTCACCCCCCTCTTGGGTTCCAACCATTACTTTCACTCTACAAACAGATTGTAGTATTCATCGACGGTTTGTGCACCTTGCTGGAGTGCCTCAAACTCATTCATCTTTGCTTCTCGTATACTCTCCGGAATATATTGTTCTAGAAAAATTCTTTTAAAGTCATTCCATTTAACGGGTGGGGCATTTCTGGCCATGCCCTTCTTCCATGTTCGCCACCAACGGTCCGCCTTACCTCTTAATTGAAAGGTAACAAGGGTTACTTTTCGAGGTTCAGGGCATTCTAGTGTGTCAAGAATTTTCTCACAATCATCTAGAAAATGTTGTGGGTCTTCATTAACATCTCCTGCAAAGGTTGGCGGATTCAGCTTCATAAATTCTGAGATCTTGACCTCTGTCCCTACCCAATCTTGAGGAGGGGGTGGAGGTGGCATCTGGTCTGTCTCTTGTACTTTTGCAGCATGTACTGATGCCTGTGAGCCATCTTCAGATGACTGTCCCATCAAAAGTTCCTTCAGCCAATTTACCTCGTTTTGCATTGCAGCTAATGCTTCTATCACTACAGTCGCGTCAATTTGTGATGGTACTCCAGCATTTCTTCGAGGGTTTTCAGTGGATATTTCTCTGTTTTGTGCATGGTTACCTTCTTCACGGTTAGGCATCTCCAGCCTTGCATCTGCTAACTGAGCAGCTGGAGGGACCAGGGCCCTGCCAGATCTTGTGCGGATTCCAGAAGCGATTGATTTTCTTAGTGCCATCTAAGTTTATTCTACAATTAAGAATAATATATATCGTCACTATTATGCTTCAAGGAAAGACACGAAAGAAAGGGATTTTAAACTCTACAGGGCTTTTGGTGGATCTTCGTCCTATGGTCGTGTTGCAGTCACGACAATAGGGGAAGACCCACTAAAGACACCTTGCTCTGTAATCACTAGGAGACCTAACAACCTATGCTCTGATACCAACTTTATCACGACCTATTTTCTAAACACATGACCGGCACAATGATAAATATCCCATCACTGTAAGCCTTTTGATAAATTCTTCCCACAAGTAAAATTATTAGTCATTATCTTTATATTTTCAAAATACCATTCCTTAATAAATACAAAGAAAATACATCATATTTTCTTAATTAAAAATAATAGATACTCAGTACAAAATACATTATCATACTGAAATACAAGCCAAATACCAAACCCCTGACCTAGATGTCCTAGACGGTTACAGAGCAACATACTGTATAACAAAAGAAGGGCCTACCCGACAGCTGGAAGGTCCAACGTGATCTACTCCTCTAGCGGATGTTCTTCGACGGCAACCTAATCTGAACAAAAAGTTTGTACAGAGAGTGTGAGCTTTTAAACTCAGTGAGAAAATCGGCCTCGCGTTAATAAAATTCAAATACATTACCAGTCATGCAAGCATATCTGAAGGCTCAAGCTCAACCAATAGACATAGTTAGAAATTACATACAAGAAGACAAAAATTCATCCAATTCAACAAACGTTACTAGTACTCGTCAATGGCAATATATCCCGGAGAGCGCACACAGGCCAGCTCACCAATTCTGTATATTTTCGCCATGACGCACAACCTCATCCTCTTAGCTAGGGCGCCTTACGGATTTATCACTAATCCGGGCTATATCCCTACTGAGGGAATCGTTGTCTCCACACTCATTGGTCAAGACACCCTTTAAACAGGGTTTTCCGCCTTGCCTTGAGAGGGGTACTGTACCGCTCAATCACAATCAATAGTACAACAGTTCATATCATAATCAGAAGCACAATATAATACTCATCCATATAACAGGTATAGTATATAACTATATTATAGGTTTATAAACCACAATTAAAGAGATTCAATCTTCACATCATCATGAGATACTTGCTTCTTCTTACCCATACTTCTGGATTAATTATCTTATTAGATTCGTCATTCTGAATCTAATTTCCCCCTATGAATCTTGGGAGTGTCCTACGACATACTTTTTATCACCAGTAATGCTAAAACTCTATTAAAACGGGGTCGTTTCACTCACCTGGATTCCATACGAGTATCACTTCTTTAAGTCATTACGGACAAGAGTACACAGGTGAATTTCAGTGTTCTGCTACAGAGATTTTCATGAAAGATTAGAGAAAATACGTTAAGATTGTTTTCGTACAGATACTGTTCATACGAACGGTTACTATTCATATGGTTACTATTCATACGTACGGGTACTATTCATACCAGAAATACAGAATACAATCTGTAAAAGAGTACACCAGGCAAGTTCCCAGGAAAGAGTGGAGGGTCACACTGGACACACATAAAAATCAGGTCTTTCCTTAGCCATAACTTTCCTAGACATGTATTCTTCACAGTTTACATTCTATTTTGGTAATCAGAGAATCAAAATAACATATAAACAAATAACGACAGTTTTTCTGATGTGGAAGATCGGCCAAAGTCGCAACCACAGGGCATATTTAAGAAAATAACTTCTAAAATTTGAAAGACATAGAAAGGGCATAGTATCCTTACCTAAGCAAAAAAGAAAGGCCCAAAATCTCAGAGGCCTAGCGTCGAAGTAAGAGAAACTTAAGGAGAGAAGAAGAGAAGTTGAAGGTGTGAGTTTAGAAGTGAAATGGAATGACCTATTTATAGAAAAAGTCAAGGGTACTATTTGATACTATGTGCTAATAAAATATTCAATTTACTATTCATGAAAATGACATTTCTAATAATGCAATTTACTGTGCACCTTACGCGTACAATGAAAATTTTTCTTTTATTACTATTGAAAACTTAAAGGAAAAACTATCCTTTCACCTTAAACCTTTAAGTTTCTTTTCAATTCAGTTCTTTCAATTTAGTCCCTGAGCGTATTTTTACACATAAAACGTCATTTTCTCCTACAAACTTCTTTATAGTTTTCTCTTATTACCAAACCATATCTATTATTTGACATTTTGATTGTATAAATAAACAGTACCATATACGTAAATAGTATTATACGGGTGAATAGTACCATATACTGAAATAGTAACAGTAGTTTGTAAACACGCATTTATATTTTATTTTTCATGGGTATTATACATTGCCTGGATGGGAAGGCATTGCTCATGATGCTCGTGTCTTTCAACATGCTCTCACAACTCCTGATATGAACTTCCCGCATCCATCTCCAGGTAATTTTTCCTACTTTTAGAATCTTTTTTTTAGTAATTTATTAGGAACTTCGTTGAATTCTATCTTTGACATGATTTGTTTATCTTTCTAGGTAAATATTATTTGGTGGACGCTGGCTATCTTATCTCAGTGGGATATATTGGTCTTTACAAATGTGAGCGTTATCACATACCTCAATTCAAACGTTCGCTCAAATTTGTCAACCAAAATGAAATATTTAATTATTATCACTCTAGTTTAAGATCTGTCACGTCCCAAAATCTGAGCACGTGACCGGCACGGAAAGTGAATTTCATTTCACCTCCGTAAGCCTATTTTTCTCTTAAGCATCATACCATTCTTTTTCATGCAACCAAACTGAGTTCTCTATACGCACTACAATCATTCACATTACATCACTGAATGAACCTACCCGATTACAGAGATTTCTAGATTTATACAACTTAGAATAAAACTTAACTATTATACCTTTATCCTGAACAAATGAAAAGGTAATCATGGACTAAGGATCCATAATTGCTTGTACCGATATTTACCTTCAGCTGTCAACTCTGAAAAAATGTTAATAAGAGGGGTATGAGCAAACCACATGCCCAGTGAGCAGACAACACAACACTATGACAAAAAAATATCATGCATCATAATGATAATATAATTCATAATACTTCGCAACAATATCCAAGTAAATCAAATACATTTCAGCATAATTCAAATAATTCACAACAGTAAATAGTGAAATCAATTTCACACATTTCCCGTACCAACCGGGTCGTCCAGAATACCTCTGGATAGTTGCCCGCGGCCCCCGCCGCATCCACCCTTATCGCTCCATGTATATTCTCCACCCTTATAGCTTCATGTAGATTTCTCCATGGGGTGCACCACCATGCCTTTCCTTTCTAGTCAAACACAATCACAATCACATCTAAGAACATCCTCAATCATAATCATGAGCCACATACACAACTCAGTCATTTACAATTCAAGTCACAACATAATCAATATGGTTCCAGCAACATAGCATGTATACAACATAATAACTCATAATATAGAACAATTGTTCAACAATAACATACTTCAACTATCCGTATATGAATGAACCCAACAATCAGAGTATGACACATTTCAACTCAGTTCATATGTCATTCACAATCCATCATATTACCTCCATTCATGAGAAAATAAGAAAATATAATTATATACATCACCGGGCAAGTTCCACAATTGTTTATGCCTCATTGTCCCACATCATCCACTTCAAACTTGGATATACAACATATTTTTACTATGATACAAAAAGTCAATAACAAAGATATTTAATCATAGCAAGTATTAACCCACTCACCTGGATTTCACGCTCTCGCCACTCTCACCTTGCATTTTGACCATTCCTATTGTAAACAGATAAAAACCATCAGAGTTACGAAATAGAGAAATTTCCTACCACTACTCTCGACCTTCATCCACTTCTCAAATCATAACTCCTAACTGGTAATGAATATCCAGATGAAACTTATACCATTGAAAACTAGACTCAAAGAGCTTTTCAACGATATTAAAAAAAAACTGATGCTACAGTAACGATCAACGGTCAACGCAGCTACAGTAACGTTGACCGAGTCAATGCTACAGTACGTTGACCGAGTCAATGCTACAATAACGTTGACCGAGTCAACGCTACAGTAACGATAAAATCTGAAAAAATTTTCTCAGTGAACAGTAATTTATGGGGAAAATTTTCGATGTTCTTCGTGTTATTCATCCAAAAATCCTAAAATCATATCTAAAACAACATTTCTTTTGATTTCTTCCATGGGTTTTCATCCTTAATGTCTAAGGAGTGTTTTAACACCAAAACCCCCAATTTCTACCAACAATCCAAGCTCAAATCTCAAATTTTCATCAAGAACACTAACTTTTTTCAAATATCCAAATTCTACGAATTTCTTCTAGTTTTCTTCAAATTTCTTGTTCTAATAACATCATAAACCACCTAGGAATGTTTTAGATTAACATCCACACTTAAATTCATCCATTAAAATATTCTACAAAAATTTTGCAAAATGATAACCAAAGATTTGGTCTTGTAATAAGAGGAAGAAGAAGAAAATCAACTTACCAATCATCCTAACTTTCATAGCTTCCTTCCCCATGCAAAAATTGCATGAATGGTTGATGAACAAATTCTCTTGGATGTAATCGAGAGAGAAAGTGAGAAGCTACGGGAGAAATGAGAGAAATGAGAGAAAGAAAAGAAAATGTATACGCGTGGGTCCCACCAATTTCTTTTTCGATAAAATCGCTCATAGCCACCTTAGCTTATAAGATTTGTTCACTTTAATCCCTCTCGATGTCTCAAATACCACTTTAACCTCGAATCCATCATCTTTTCGGTACCGGACTCATAATTCATTCTCATAAGCTCTATTCTTCTTCTCGGGTTCCTACTTGGTCATTTCTCAAAAGTACTCCATATTTTCTTTTCTTTTCACTTTAGCCCTTGAGAATTTGTAAAAATTTTCCAAATTAAAAATTAAAATTTCTATTTCCAAATTTCCTTCACTAAGTCAAAAGAACATTTCTCATGTAATTAAATTTTTCAATAAACTTCAAATAGATTTTAAATATTCATGTAAATTCTTGGGATATTACAAGATCTACCGTTGAAAGAACTTTTGGGGTATGGAAGAATAGGTTTGCAATTTTGAATCGCATGCCTAAGTTCATAATTGAAACACAAGTGCAAATAGTGAGTGCAACAATGGGTATACACAATTTTATTAGAAGGAACGCTGAAGCAGATGTCGAATTTAATCGTTCTGAAAATGAAGACATCATTCAAGATGAGAGTGAAGACTATGATATTGGCTCAAATTTCCTACCGAATGAAATAGATTGTGTTCGAGACGCTATTCAGGATCAAATCATAGAGCATACACAACATATTTAGAAGTGATGTGCACAAATAATTATTTCCATTTTTGTGAGAATAAATCATTAGAATTTTTTTCTTCTTTTTACCTCTATCTACTTTTGACATATTTTAAATTTCAAATTACTTAAAATAATCTTAAAATTTACAAAGATAACTAATTATGACAATTTAAATATACTTTTTATATATAATATTAAAAGGATTAAAAAATATTTAAATATTATATATATATATATATATATGTATTAACCATATATATATATATATATATTGGAACATATGTTGCAATATATATATTGATATTTTATATAATGTAATATATGATATATATTTATATATATATATATATACAACATATGTTCCAATATATATATGTATATATATATATATTATTCTTTTAAAATAAATAAATATTATTCTTTTAATATATATATATATATATATATACAAACTATTTACATGTCTTTTATTGTAATTATACATTCAAAATCTCGTTTGGGCACTAACATCTAAACATAAATCACGTGCATATTTTGACTCAAACCATGTTAGTTTAACTATCTTCCAAACATAAATCACGTTCATTCAAACTTAGGTTGACTTAAACCCCGTTAACTATATTGGGGTTTGTCCAAACCCCGTTTACCCACCAATTTTCCAAACACACATTAAAGACAATATCTCAACGTCCAACGTGATTCACCAACGCCAGTCCAAACAGCTCGAAATCTCCCTCATATCGTGATTTCTGGCCTCTAACGTATGTTTACAATAGTTTATTACAGAATCAAACGAGCACTTGTATAACTAGTTTATATCTTATTTAATTAGCTTATAAGTTTGTTAGAAGTGTTTGATAAACAAGTTTATATCAATATCTTATAGCTTATTTTGAAATACTACTTTGAATAGTTTATATTTTATGTATTTTTTTTTTCCTATTTTATCAAAATATTCATTATACCATTATATATAAATAATAAAATATATAAATATTATATATATAACATATATATATAATTATTTTTATATATAATAATTTTTAAAAAATATATTTATTTACATTTTTTCGTTATGTATATTTATATATATATATATATATATAATATTTATTTAATGAATTATATATATATAATAATTTAAATTAATATAATAAAATATATAAATATATTTAATTAATTATATAAATAATAATTTTAATTATTTTAATTAAAAATAAAAAATATATATTTATTTGTATTATTTTGAGATTATAAAATATAAGTCATTTTATGTCATTTTATATTTTTCAAATATTTCAACAGTTATTTTGATCAAACACTTCTAATTTAATAAACTAACTTATTAACTTTTAGCTTTCAACTATCAGTTATAAACTAAAAATTAACTTATAAGTTTTCATCTAATTTTTTAAAATTTAAGATAGCTTATAAGCTAATTTTATTAAATAAACATTTAGACTTTTTAAGAGAGATTATGTTAATGGGTGCTTTTACACTAATTTTTAATGCGTATCAAATGTTCTTAGTTATGGAATATGTAAATTGTATATTTACTTGACATCTCAATTTTTTATGAAAAATCCAAGGAAAAAAAGTCTCGTTATTCTCACAATAATTATGAAAATTGAAAATCATTGTAAGTTTCCATGGTTAAATCTATTAAAGTTTGTGAAATGTCTTATCTTTTTCAAGATTCGTGATATGTTAGTAGTAATAATCTTGAAGAGTAATGTGCATATTTTCATATATTTACTAATAAGGAAATATTATCAAATATCTTAAAATAGTGTTTAATATGCGACATCTTACATTTTTAAAGAATATGATTCTTGAACTACATTTTCAAGAATGATCAGATTTTCTAAATTCTAAATCTTAAGAATCAACATTGAAAAAGTTTATAAAGGATCCAAGCCTTTATATATATATATATATATATATATATATATATCATTTTCCTAGGGACAGGACCGGATCAGGATTTGCTGCTGATCATTTAGCTGTTTTTCACTTTTAGCAACGGTGTTTACGGTTGCTAAAAGTTATGGCAGCAGTTTTTTTGTTGCCAAAACTTTCAGCAACGGTAAAAATCGTTGCTGAAAGTGAAAAGCAGCATCAGCAATTTTGATAAGCAGCATATCCAGATCCGACAGGACCTTACGTGGAGTGGAGACGTAGCTTTCACCGCTTCACCGAATCCCTTATCATTATTCACTGACGTCTGATATACTAAAATGTTTTTAAAACAAAAAAAAAACATTTCGACTTAAATATTTTAAAAACAAGAATGATGACACATAAAAACAAAAACTTACCAAAGAACTCGTTTCTCCAAAATTCGAGTTCTGAATCATTTCGAATTAAATATTTTAAAACATATTAAACAAATAAAAATTCAAATAACCCAAACTCCGTAACAAGACCCAACACGAAAGTCGAAAAGTCTTTATATTCTTAAAAGGTCTTATTTTCCGACTTTTTTATTCCAATTTAAAATATGGCCGAGTGTACAGCAATTCTATATGATTCATGAATACAGCATGATATGAAATGTAAAATGAACATGTATATTGACCAATAATATTTGCACCAGTTTACTGGGGCAGAAATCATAATCTGTGTGTGGGGCTGGTGTTGAACACTGACGTGTTGAATTCAATACAATACTCTTGCATTGAAAAATAATATTCTCTCGTGCCTAATTTCTGGATCAACGGCGAGACTCTACAATCATATTTCTATTCCTTTGTGCTTAGTTTTATTTGAATTTATCCTCTTTTGATGTGCAGACATGGAATCATCCTGTCAGTCAAATTTTTATTTCATAAAAATAGAGGGCCCGTCCATCCACTATCTTCCAATATTCTTCACGAAGTTGTTAAAATATCACATGCTTTCGTATTGAAATAGTGAATGAATCAGCTTCACTTCCTTCACGAAAACAAATGTCATTGTAAAGATGGTTTACACATGGATAGCTGCTCTATGTAGTTTCAAGAATCTGAAACAAAGATGATTTAAAAATACTTGTACTTGACTGAAAAAGAAAAAATGTGAACCATGTTGTATATAAAAGGGTTTTCAATAATATATATGAAACAATTCTTTGTAAATTTAAATATTTATTCATTGGTTATTTTGTAGGCTATTTCTTTTATTTCATAGCTGATTATAAGTCGAGCCTTTCCATAAGAAAAATGGCCGAGCTCTTTTTCTGACGGTCCAGGCTTTCAAAGAATGGGCTAGGCTTTCAATTCGGGTCTATATTTTGACATGTCAACATTATAAACACTCTTATTGGTGTTAAATAAGGCATCTCGATAGTAATGTTATACAATTAAAATACTCATTTTAGAGAAATATAATGTAATCTATAATAGAATAAAATAATTTTATTTTAGGATATGAATTGTTGGTAGGTCATTAAATTATATATAATAAAATAAATTTAAATAAATAAATTAGATAAATTAATAAATTTGATAAATTAATCACATCACATTAAATGAATTTAAAAAAACAGGTTAAATTTTTATATAACTGGTATATAATTGCTATGTAATCACATTAAATCAATTTGAAAAATTAGGGTAAATTGCTATATAATTGATAAATTAGATAATTTTTTGACCGAAATATAATATATTGTTATTTGATAAATTAATATTTATTATATACAAATAATCAAATAAATAGGGTAAATTTGAATTTGAATTTGAATTTTTACGTTTTGTTATAAATATTCTTCTCATCGTTCACTTTGGCATCTGTTATTTTGCTTTGCATTCTTTGTTGTTCTCTTGCTTGACTGCTCATCTCCTGCTCCCACTAGCTTGACTTCAAAGTTGGTTGACTGTTCTCTATTCGTTCTTTGATTCTGTTTCGTCTTTATCTTCCTTTTATGTTCTTTTTTTAATTGTTCTGTGTTTGGTTTTCTTATGTATTTTTGTTCCGCTCCTGCTAGCAATAAGTGATATCTTGTTTTTTGTTTCTATGATGATGATTTCTATTCCACTCCCACTAACAGTAAGCTGTTATGATGATGATTTATGTTCCACTCTCACTTTATACACTTAAGTGAAATTTCTCTATTCCAACATTATATAAATTTAATTGGTTGTCATGCTTTATCTTTTTTGACTAGGAACTTGACCATGTTTGTTGAAGAATTGGAGAAAATTATTGTGGTAAATCTCCTACAGAACAGATCTATTATTTCTCTCATCGGAAATATTCAGAGGTCATCACTGATATTGGAGAAGGTTCTCTATAATGCTCCCTCTTTGAACTGAGTTCCTTGAATCCTCAAGTTTTCTTCTAATCTTTCCAGTTTTAATTGCTTTTGTAAGCCAATATATGGATTCCTGTCCTTTCATCATTTTGCTTATCTAGAAACTATCTTTTTATTGAAAGTTTTATTATTTTTCCTTGAGGGCCATGTAGGACGTGGCATTGTTAAATGACTATCTTTGAATAAAATATATAGCTTGTATGCTGTGTTTTTCAAACACATCTACTTGCAAGCTTATATTCTGTTATCAGTCTATGTTTAATTTTTTATTGACTAATAATATTGATTGGTGTGTGTTGCAGGCATTTCATGTTCTTTGAACCCTTGGGGTCACTGTTCAAATGATCTCCCAAGGTGAATCTAAGGTATCCATGATGAACTTTATATTGTTCTCTATTTTAGATGCTTTTAGGGAATTATTAGCCTTTTCTTTTGCATACGAAAATGAAAGGCTTGCATTATCTGAAATTTAACTATGAATATACTATACTTTGATACTCCAAATTATTAATGTCATGATATAGCACATCATGTTCTTTACTATTCTATATGGATTTCTAAGCAATATGCTCTACTAATTAATGTGAAGGCCATATCGTTATGACATATTCTTAATATGCTTTTGCATGCTTATCATTTTATTGCTTAGACATCCTTATATCTTATAGGAAGACATGACTACATCATTGTTGGCAGATTCCAAACTAAATAAATTAGAAAAAGTTAGATTTGCTGCACATGATGTTTCACAGTATGAATACAACAAATATTTGATTAGTATGTTCACTAAGAAAACTGTGAACTAATGAAATATCCTTTTTATTTTTAATATCAAATATTTACAAAATGCAGTATAATTTTTAGAGACCAAAGCTGTCACATCCCAAAAACTGAACATGTGAAAAGATACTACTTTTAGGAAAACCTCAGTGGTATCCCAAAATCCTGGACAATCTCAATATCCACAATTACTTATTTAATAAAATTCTTAAACATGAGTTATTTACATAAATTCTGTGAGGTCTTACATTCAACCTCTATTATTCATTCCACACGACAGAATTATATTCATCTGATAAACAAATATAGGTATACATAATCTGATGTTTTTATCACATCGCAAGCCTAGGAGACATATAGAAAGTACAGAGCGTTCCTAGTATTCACATTAATAAGTATTGGTATCCCACCAGACAGAAATAGAGAATAACTCCAAGGGGCTTCTAATCTTCAATCGAATACTCTTCTTCTTTGTTTTCTGTATTTGAAAAGATAATCATAGGGAGTGTGAGTTTATTTAAAAAATCAGTAAGTAAATAACTGTACTATATAAAATATCAAAAGTACAAATATCACATTTACTCATATAATTAATTGTCTTATAAATCGAGTAGTATGAGACTCTAACCTTTTCAAACTCGTGAATAAGATTTCATAGATATACACCGAGTAGTATGAGACTCTAACCCTTTCAAACTCATGAATAAGATTTCATAGATATACACCGAGTAGTATGAGACTCTAACCCTTTCAAACTCGTGAATAAGATTTCATAGATATGCACCGAGTAGTATGAGACTCTAACCTTTTCAAACTCGTGAATAAGATTTCATAGATATGCACCGAGTAGTATGAGACTCTAACCCTTTCAAACTCATGTATAGATTTTCATAGTTATGCATTGAGTAGTATGAGACTTTAACCCTTTCAAACTCATGTATTAGATCTCGTAGATCTTTAATCATTAATAAAATAGTGAGAATTTCTCACATAGTACAATTTCCATAAAATAAAATAATTTATACATACTCATATTACTTTGAATTTCTGTAAAAAAAATATACCAATCATCATATACTGTCATATGAAAAATTGATTAATTAATATCCAAATAATATTGTAAATGAGACTTATATTGTACTTTGACTAGTAATATCAAATTAGCTTAGCAAGGTTATTCACTTACCTTGATATTTGTCTAAGTTTACCTTGTTCCACACTAGAATTTGTGTAGGTAAATTTCCTAGTAAAATATATTACAAGGAAACATAAGAAAGGAAACAAAATCACGAAAATATTCAATATTTTCTGATTGCTACAGTGACGGTTCGCTACAGTGACAGTTTGCTACAGTGACGATTCACTACAGTACCGTTGACTGCCGACACTACAGTAACTACTACAGTAACTCGAAAAATTTCTCAAATTTTCTGGTTGCTACAGTAAATTCGAGTTTTGCAGAAAATTTCTCAGAAAATTGCATCCTTTCATTTCTTATTTCAAAACCAGAATCTCAACTCTCTTAACCGACTATAACTTAATCCTAACTCAAAAATAACCTCTAAAACAACTAAGGTTCATGAATTATCATCAAAATCTTCAAGAAAAAAACCTCTTCTAATCTTCCATATAAACTTAGACTTAAGGAAAATAATGAGATTAAAGCTTACCTTTGATCCTTACAAAGTTTTTGAATCGAACAAATAATCAAAACTATGAATATCAAGGAAAGGATTTGAGAAGAGGATGAAGAAATGAGAGAAAATGCCACTGTTCACTTTTCAGCCTTTGCTTCTGCGTGAATAATGAGAGGATACTATTGAAGTTATATTTTAAAGATTTCTAATGGGTTATTGAATAACCCATGGGTATCCATAACCCAACATCCAAACTCATCCAGTCAAATTACAATTAATGGACTAATTGACCATTCTTAAACCACTTTTCTATGAATTTCACCATTCTAAGTGTCACGTCCCAAAATCTGAGCACGTGACCAGCCAGGAAAGTGAATTCACCTCACCTCCGTAAGCCTATCTTTCTATTAAGCACAATACTAAACCTTATTTTGGTTATTATTTTAAATGCAATTAATTTAAATTACATAATTTAAGAAAAAAAAATAACTATTTCTCTTCTCACAAAATGATAAGAAATTATGGCCAAACTGAGTTTCCCATAAACGTTACAATTATACACATTACATCGCTAAACAAACCTACCCGATTACAGAGCTTTTCTAGATTTATACATTAGAATAAGTACTAAACATTATACCTTTATCCTAAACAAATAAAAAAAAAGTAATATTGGTGTAAACGTCATCAGATTAGAAAGTTATCCACACCTGAAACTGAAAACAACTTCTACTTGAGAGAATCCTACCACATTCACACACAATATAGGTATACATATATACATGCAGATATATATAATTGATCTAACGGTATAATTATCTAAGTTTTGGTGTACAAGATATTTATCAAGACACACATATTGAAATCACCTTGCAATTATTAACAACATATTTAAGATCAAGCCAAATCACATTTCAAACAATTCAAACAATTCCAAATCAAGTTTCCAGACATTTTTCGGGTCCCGTCCACAATAAGTGGCCGTTGCCCCACGGCCCCTGCCGCATCCTCCCTTATTTCACCCATGTCCTCAAAGGGACAAATCTGTAATCCAACCTTATTTCACCCTGTCCTTAAAAGGACGAATATCATATTCAATATCACATGGCCATAGTGATTTCATTCCACCCTTATTTCATCCCAGGGGATCCCATGAACTCCACTTCCATTTCTTTCGAAATCAAACACAATCACATTACACAACCATAGGCAACCATATGCATTCCATTTCAGGAAAAGTTCACAATAGTCTCACATTTGCACATTTCAATGTATAACATAAATGTATTAATTTCATGTCACATATGTACACTTTAATATATACATTAAATAGGCAAACAAAGTAGGGTAAGATCTCTCACCTCGATTCCAAGCTAAAATTTTACACTTCAAATCAGAGGATAAATGACAAGGAACTCATCAAAGGCCCTGGAATGGAGCAGCAATCGCTATCAAATTCTTAACATAATCACTATGTAGGCCCATAAAACATTTCACCAAGAGGCCACCCATAAAATAACTTATGATGTTTATCTTTTTCCCTCCTGCAGCATTAAACACTGATTCTAATTTGGCAGCTAACCGACCCATAGCTTGGTCCGAAAGGTGTAATCAGCCGAGAGGATCCGAACCCAAACCCGTACTTCGTCACCATTCTCATCATCCACAGCCTTAAGAATCGAACCACCAATCCCAGGCACCAAAAGAACAGGGTCGAGATGGGGATTCACGTAAGGCTGACGCTTCTTGGTGAGCTTCAACCATAGTTCCACGGATTGCACAATATCTGCCAACAATATAGCCATTACCAGATGGAAAATCTAGCGAGCAACCAACGTCGAGCTCGTGAAATTGTAATCGAATTTGGAGTTTCCGATATTGTATTAATAATTTTGAACCCGATTGGAGAATCAAAGGCAATAGGTGGAACACAATTGAAGCTAGGGAAGCTATCAGAGGGATAAACAGAGCGAGCAGGAAGAAGAAACTCATTCTCCTTCGGACTCCCAGAGAATCTAAGATCGAAACAGCAACTCTCAACAATACAATTATCGAATATATGAGTAGTTCTTGGGTTCGGACCATGCGAAATCACGCGAGTATAATCCTCAGAGAGCTTCATCTCGCTCGCAGAGAGACACCCTTTGAAAACTCGAGCAGAATTCGAGGCTTCAATGGCGGAATCGGCAGACCCGGAAGCGTATTTTCCCACCGGAGGGGAATTTTCCGGCTCGATTTCGAAGTCGGGCGAGGATTTGAGGGTTTTAGATGGAGGAGGCATAAGGGAAAATCTGAATCTTGAGCTAAGATCCGAACAGGACCATTCGGCTATCTGGGTTCGATTTGAATTCGCCAGATTTGTCATCGACAAAAGGATCGACGATTCCGAGACCAACACCTTTTGAACTCACTCTTCTCTATCTGAAAGATTTAGCGAAAACTGCAGTCAAATCCACTGTTCTGAGACAACCCAGAAACCAGAAATTGCAATCTTAAATCACTGAGACCTCCATTTTCTGAAATCTAGCCCGCTGAGGAAACAGAAGAAAAGGCAAGAAAATAAAGAAAGAAGAAAAGGGATCACTTTTTCCCCGTCTCTCTCTCGGCCTTGCTTCTGCTGTTTCTGAGAATAGAATCACAAGGTGCTCAGAAACGACATGCGAAGAGGACCTCACCAGTCATGATCAAAGGACCAGACGTGCATTCATCAGGCTTGTAATTTTAATCGTACGTGTGTCCTCTATCGCATGGTGCCACTTGTTCAAATTTTTTTTTACATAAACTACAAAAACATCTCATCCTAAAACATAATTGATCACTTAAATCTCTAACGAGTTAATTAAAAAAAAATTCCTAATCTTTCCCAAAAATATATACATATATAAATATATATATCCCTTATAATTCAATTTTTTAATAACCTTCAAAATAGATTTTACATATTCATATAAATTCTTGGGATATTACACTAAGAATATATCCCACATGGTGCAAATATTCAGTCCAGTCATTTAACTCAATTTTCATAAATAATATTCAAAGAGAACAATTAAATATGAAAATTAAAAATGACCAAAATAAATAACTAAAGTAACGTTGTAAAATTCTAAAATACTTTCAAGCGAATTATATTCCGAAATTAACAGGTATTACAAAAGCTGGGTATTAGTTATTATAAATTTCGTCTTTATCAGTTAGTCTAAGATCATGATTTACTGTGTTATGTTTTAGTTCTAATTCATTATGACTCAAAACTAAAAGGGCATCATACTTTGTAATTTGAGAGGTATTTTTAAATGTTTGTTTATTCAACTTATAAAAAGAAAATTATACAAGAAGATCGTTTCACACCTCAAAAGATTTGGGAATGTCCTAACAGCTGTTGTTTTTGTTGGTATGCTTTCTTTTATTCTAGATTTTGTGGAAGACGCAAGGGCTCGGGAGATTGATGTGAAATGATATTTTTATGAGTTGTTTTACTTTCACTTTGACAACATTAGTTGAATGCATTGTTTATAATTATTATTTTTTAAATATTAATACGAAATCAGTTTAACATTAAGAGACGCTTGAGATTGAGACATTGATAAACTACAAAGGGAATTTGTATGTCGGTGTTTATACTAGCTAAATTTGAATTGTCTAAATCATATTAGAGATATAAGGAATAACTTAAGGAAGAATTGGTGGGAAGTTAAGAAGTATTTCACATTATGGCCTTACTTAGGATGAGGAAGCGAATTCAATGGTCAGTTTACTAACCTGCGAATGATTGTGTATTAATATTTTCACATTGGAAAAGGACTCAGCTTTGCTTCTATGCATTTATTCTATTATCATTACTTTATATTACTTGAGGATAGGTGATAAGAGAAGATAAGAGATGTGAGTTTGAGATAAATTTATACTCGACAAAAATAAAAATGTCAATTCAAGCACTACAAATATATAAAGAAGTTTTCAAAAATTTTATTAGTTATAAGTAAACTTTATATGATATTTTCCATGATATAACTATATTAATTCAAAGTTATTTTATATCATTTGTTAATTTTTTTTATTTTATTTCCTTCTTTTCAAGTTAAGAACATTGTATTTGAAAAACATTTATAAACAATATATCACATTAAATATATATTTGCATTAGAGAAGTATTTCCGTTATTTGAATAATTTGATTTTTTTTTGTCTCTTATACTAACTATTATATGTTTACTATCAATTAATTATTATTATTTTTATAAATTACGAAAACTTTTTGAATTGTGAATTACCACGTATATCGCATAATCATAATACTAGTTGAAATATAATAACTTAAATTGTAACAACCATAATTTTCTACATATAATATCTCATAAATTCAATAGTGATACATATTGAAATTGTTTTATATATTATATAACATAAAATACATGATAAACAAATTGAGCACCAAACCAAGTATCTAAATTATATATCATACATCAATCGAAATTAAAAGATATAGATTATATAAATTATATATTTATATAAAGTATTCTAAATGCTATGATATATAATTTATAACATATATATATATATATATATATATATAGTATTTTATTTAAATATATAATTTATTATTTAAAAAATATATAAATAACTAATTTGGATTGTTGGATTTGAAGCAAGTTAAAAAATAAAAAAAAGTGTGTACCCATTTTTTTCCATCTTTTTTAAATTTACTTTTATTTTTAATTTCTTTAGCCAACCCATTGAGCAGGATAAGCTTTTGTGGCCCATGATTATTCTATTCTTGACCTGTGTGAGGATACCAAATGCATGAGTTTGTGTTCAAACCTTAACAATTCTGTTTCTTTAGATAAAGAGGTTTGTAATTTAAACAAAAATTGAATCAATGAAAAAAGATTTAAACGTAATGTTCATACTTCTTGCATTAATGGTAGAATGTTATTCTACATATGATTTTTTTTCCTTGACCTGTGTGTGCAAAGTCAATTTTACGGCTATTTGTGTCTCATTTATGTTTTTGGTCAACTGAAGTATTTCATAATATGGCACAAAGGCAGCAATATATATATATATATATATATATAAATGTAAAATCATAAAATGTTATCCATCAAGAGGTTTTCGTTTTCTACTTAACCCATGTAACGCACGAGTCCACGTACTATCTTTCAAGATCTAAAACCTTTTACAGTAGTTAAAAGAATTTTAATCTAAGGAAGAGAAGTTTCCTTGTCTTGCAAAAATGCTTTCCGTTGCCGGGAATCGAACCCGGGTCTCCTGGGTGAAAGCCAGATATCCTAACCGCTGGACGACAACGGATTGTTGACGGATGTGCTCTAATTATTTTATGAAATCACTAAACAATATAACTCACTGTACCTCGAGTTCATCCCAGTTAGCTTTTCGGGACATTGAGATGGATCAGTCATTCTGATTCTGACGAAACTCGCCGTCAATCAAAAACACTTGGATTGGCGAGTGGTCCATAATGGAAGTCCTGGCTGAGCTTGAGCGACGTCAAATTCAACTCTTGGAACGTATATCAAAACTAGAACTCTCTTATCTGACGCAGCACCAGTCTGTATCATCGTCCAGCACAACCTCAGCTACCATTGACGAGGCCCAATCCGACACTGTAGCTCGCCTCTCCGCTATTTTGAACTCCAACGGCGTTGACGACTTCTCCTTCAAGAGGGTCCCTTCCGATTACTACGACTGGCCACTTGAAGCCCGACGCGATGCCCTTAGCGCCGCCTCTGTCGATCATCTTTGCAAAAGCATGGTTTTGGTAAATTTTACAAGTACTCCTGTGACCTTTTTCCCATTTCGCGTCCCTTTGGTTGAATTTTAACATTTCTTTTATAGGAGGATTCAAGTGGTAGTGTAGTTTGAGCAAATGTCATTAGCTACCTTCAAAGTATAACTTAGTATTAGAATGCGGGCTATGTCGAACTAATTATCCAAGAAATGATAATCTGTGATTGAGGGGAAGTTGGATCAGGACTATCCGCTAGTTTGGGGTTGTTACCTATTAAATGTACAAGCCTGAGAGAGTGGTATTGTCTTTTTTATGGCTACCTTTGCCGAAGATGTTGTGCATCTGAGTCTGGAATATTAGCATCGGAAGTAATGTTGGGGTCTGCCAGTTATCTCTATGTTGATGCCGAACCAGCTAAAAGCATCTTGGGAGTAATGAGGTCATCTTTTGATAGTAATGGGGGAACTTGGACAAGTAGGTAGCAAGAGTTGCCCTATGGATTTGCAGCAGAAAAAAATATCCATAAATTATAACTTAGAAGAGGAGTAAAGGAGATTCAACGACAAATACAATCGATGCTTTATTTTGCTCTACCAGTAAAAACAAGTTTAAAATGGGATAAGCACTTAAAGGTAGCAGTCTCATCTCTTGTAAGTTTAAATCTCAAGGCAGAGGACTAAAAGGTATCTGGGCTATTATAGGATAACGAGTAATGAAATCAATATTTATTGGAACTTAATATTTGCCAAACACCCTCTGATTATGAATTTTTGCTAGTCTTATTTTGGCTAAAGCTTTTCAGTTCTTTTCAGGTTAATACTCAAGCTCAGTCCAATGTAATCGACTGTAGAGATCGCAACAATTCAAAGTACTATGTTGTTGTTGTTCAGGTGCACTGCTTTCTCATTCCTCCTAGTCACTGACATTTTACTCTCTGATCTGCTATCTTATAGATTTGATGGCTTGCAACTTTTGTTGTTGCAGTACACTGCTCGGTTTAATGCTGAGGCTGTGAAAAATTTCCTGTATTCACTCAACAATGGAAATATAGCAAAGAAGAGATTCAACTGTAAGTTGTTTACAATAACAAGCTACAAACACACACTCACAGATACACATAATTTATGTGAACACATGCATTTAACAGTCTCTGAGTAGTTAATTGCCAATCTGTGCATCAACCCTATGATTTGTTAGGAAAAATGGAACTCACTAACCAGTTTGAAAGAAATCTTAGATAATATTACTGTGGCATTAAAAGGACCTAGGCCATAGATATTTATGTCTACAATATGTCACCAATAATACAGTATGAGCTGCAAATATAGTGGAAACACATTGGGGAGAAGCTCCCCCTAATTTTGTGTCTCAGTTGTTATCATATAATATTTTCAGTGAAGGAGAATGGCGGCAGAGTTAATCAAAGAAAGTTTCCATGCTTAATATGGGTCTTTTCTTTATGCACAAAATGGAATTATTCTATTTTCTACATGTGGTGGGGATTGGTAATCACTTGACTATGCAATGAAAATTTGGCACCACAATCTAAATAGCTGATGTATGATGGAAATTTATATGAATAACTTTTAAGTCTGAAAGGTTCAGCCCAGCTGATGTTGATCTCCTTGTAATACTTCTGTTCTGAACTTAAAAATTGTATTCACTTTGTGAAATGTGAAGTAGTTTCTAATATAAATTTAATGGCGACGTGCCTTTTATAAGCAATCTGTCTTAACTTGTTAGTCATCCAGTCTTATATTCCTTTTAATGTATAATTTATGGAGAACTCTCTGGTCTTTCCAACTATTTTCTTTATTTACTTTTAAATATAGTAAAAGTTTAACAGTTTATGTGTAACTTGGTCTTGCCTAGGAGGTAATTATTGTTATTTTTAATTACACAGTGAGGCTTGCTCCAGAGGAGACATCAGCTGAGTTAACTGGTTATATGCACAATGCAGTGACTTGTATTGGCATGAAAACGGACATTCCTGTAAATTAGTCCTCATCCATGCTGTTAAATGTTTTTTAATCTAGTTTTGTTCTCAATACTTATTTTAGTCATGCATAAGCATTGATAATCGACACAAACTTGGATGGCTTGCTGCCTTACAGGTAAATCATCTTTTGGCTGATCAATTTCTTGCTGTGTGGAGTTGATATCTTTAAGTCTTATGAGTCCTCCAAAATAGTAAAAGATTAGTAAAGGATTGGAACCAAAAGCTTCATCGAGGATGAATACAGAGAGAGAGAGAGAGAGAGAGATCGATCTATATGTGGAGAGTTAAGTGAGTTATTATGTCTAAGAGAATTACTTATCCAGGATCATTTATATGCGAGCCCTTTAGGGATACTTTGGTCATTCTAGGTCTTTTATTTGGGTCAGCTTGGCACTAACAGAAGATAAAAACTATAATGGTAATTCTTGAATTACTCGCCTTTTTCTTCACATGTCTTTGACAGAGATTTTCCAGACATATCTTCAGGGTGGTCTTTCCTGTTTTATTTGTGTTAATGGCCAACACTTACTTACAGTCGGTGTTGCTGGAATGGATGACAAACGATCCATCAGTTTTTCGCAAGGCCCCCTATGTAGGATATATGATCACAACACCTATGTATGATTTAATCCTTCTAGTCTTTCTTCCAGCTGTTTGGCTGGTCCACAGTTCTAAATTATCTTGTCTATCTTAAGTCCAGGCCCGAAGTGACAGGAAATAATCATTTCTGAAATCTTTGGAGGTGGTAATTGTGACTCACCATATTAATGGTCTATCTGAATATTGTTTTCTGTTCACCTCTTCCTTATGTAAATATAATTTTAAGTAGAAATTCTTGAAACATTTTAAAACAAACATTCATGTCTCAACTTGAATCGAATAAAATAGCAGAAGGGGACTTACCTCATCATACTCTTTTTCAGTTGAACTGGGGAGGTGAGTTTAAGGAGCGAAAAATAGTTGAAAATTCTCTTCTATGTTGCTTTTATATATAAACGTAATATAATTCATTATCTTATTAGAAAGCATGATGTCTTATCTATAAAAGGGAAGCCGTCAACTCTTTTCTTAGTTGAAAATTCTCTCCTATGTTGCTTTTAGATATAAACGTAATATAATTCATTATCTTTTCTTATTAGAAAGCATGATGTCTTATCTATAAAAGGGAAGCCGTCGACTCTTTTCTTAATTGACTGGATAAATGGGTTGTTTCAGGTGATTTTGGATGAAGCTATTGTAAAACTAACTCCAGATTTCTTCTGGTTGGGTGGTGGTGAGGTTGATCTGAAGCTGGGGGTCAGAACATCTCAGTTAATCAGATTTATCAAACCATTCATCGTCAGCTGTAGCAATAATTGATTTTGTTCAAAAGGATGAAGCTAATATAACAGAAAGATGCATGCCTCAACAAGAAGTTCGGATAGGTGAAGTGACAACTCAACATTAGTGGCATGACAGGACTTGGATTATAATTTCTAAGACAGAAATATACTCTTCAGAGCAGGATTTGTATTCTATTCTACTCATTCTTACATTTTCTAGAGATTAGAAATGCAAGTGGTATCATTTCTCCGTATTTCATAATTCATACTAGATGACCTTTTCTGAAATATTTATTATAACTGTTCAGTATTTTCACGGCATTTCTTTTTTGGGAGAGGGGGGTTGTCGAAAATATCGTTTATAATTTACTGAAATATTGACTAAGGTATCATTATACTGAAGAGTGATGCTAATTGGTAATTAGTATTTACTCAACTTTAATAGTTGTAAATTTTCATGATTCTAACTTGTACGTTCATCTGAGTTGAATTCAAGTGATCTCGTATTCCTTCTAATAAATATATGGATCCCCGATAGAAATGTACACAACTAAATTGTGACATTATTGATGATAGTATACTAATATTGGATGGGGTTACTACTTTAGCACATGGGACGAAAGACGCCTGTTCCTTCTGTTTCCTACATTAGTTCGTGTCCAATTTTTGCATGAGATGATAATCAACTGTTAAATAGTACAATGAAATTAAGGACCGAGTCATAGGCGCTGTTCTCATTAAAGGCAAACACCTACCAACGGAAGTATTAGCGTGAAAAGTTGGTATGTCATATGTTAGATCTTTCTATTCACAGCCATCTATTCATTTATGACTCCGCACTCAGAAATCAAAATCTATTTTATGATCCTAAAAACAAAACAGATACCACCATGAACTATCCATCAAATTTATTGGATTCTTTTCACTCAAGTCAACTTTTTTTTTATGTGCTGGGATCTTACGGTACATTTTCCAGATTTGACGACACTACCAAGGTAATGGTCTCACTCTCTGAATTTAGAGAAGTACATGAACATGGTTGTAGAGCAATGAAGCAGCTAGGACTTTTCATTGTGAATTGGTGGTTTCCGGTGGGGTTGAGCATAATCCATCTCTACCATGTCCTCCACTGTGTCATCTGAGTTTGGGTTCATAGTTTCTTCCACACTGTGCTGTGCAGGTCCCAGCATTGACCTGGTATGCCTCCTCTGCCCCTACACAACCATATGCTTCACTTTATATCATTCTAATACAAATTTTTCAACCCACCAACATTTGTCACAGTATTAGACCATATCATAATCAGTTTCATACACTATATGCATACTATTCACTGATGGCTAACCATGCATGTTCTTATTATTGGCATGAGTAGAGATTATACCTCTGCTAGTAGTGAGGATGGCGAGTCCGTCTGAAAAGATGATGTAGCCTTAGTTTCTGCATACCGATTGGAAGGTCCTGTAATGTTCTTAATAAAGTTGCGAACTTGAAAATATTTCAAGAATAGTTGAAAATTGGCCTCCCACTGTTATGCTGCACCATACAGTATGACTCGCAGAAAAATAGTACAGGCATATTTTATAGGTGACAAAAAACAAAAGAGAAGAAGCACAATAATGGAAGTGCATTGATCTCACCAGTCACCACTTCTTTCAAAGTTGATGCACTCCCACTGCTCTCACAGATAATTGTTTCATCATGTTTGACTTTCTGTTGCTCCTTTACGGTGTAAGGCATCGGTTTTGATGCAGCTATCGGTGTCTCCAATATTTTAAACTTGTCCAGGTCCTGCATATAACCAATATGTTAATTCAAATACTTCAAACAAGTGGATATAATAAAAAGAAGCAACCTTGTGCTGTGAAAAAAAAAAAAAAGTGACACTGATATTTGGAATCCAACCTTATGAAAGAGGCATTTTGCAGACTGTTTTTGCGCAAGACAGAGAGGACGGGGGGTGCATGCATGCAAAGAAAGACAGAGGAGGAGGAGAAGAAGAACAAGGGAAGACATGATCAGATAAATGAAGGAGAGGTTTGTATATGAGATGAATAGGGTCAAGTTTTCACGTATATGTAATGAGAGAACAGGAATTGTAATAAATGCAAGTTTCGTATGGGATGAGGGAGGTTCTTAAAGAGAACATGCAGGTGTTTGGATGATGAACCTTCAACAAGAAACTGAGAATATGGAGGGCCCATATTTGTCCCCTTTTTCCCTCGCTTTTAATCACTTGGTATCCCCCCATCCCCATGAAAAGTGCTATTATAGAACTAGCAGCTAATGAACTCTATAGTTTCTAAGCAGTTCAGCCACATAGAAAGATTTAGTACAGTAAATCCCCCACATTGCTGCTGCAATATGTCTGCATTTGCTTGCCTTATCCATGGACACAGCTTTTTCATGAGATGGGTTGAATGTGGAAGCCAAACGTGCCAGTTTGTGATAGATTTATGATGTTTTCCTCTGTTGGAGATGTTGATTTTAGTGCTGGCAAACTGGCCCATTTGTACTAAGAATGAATTCACAATAGTTTCTTCAGTTCATGCAGGAAGACAAGACAGATAAACTTTTATGTAACAGGTCCAACCAAATAATATAAGGAGACCATGGATTTGCTGCTTGTATCTAAAGGCAAGTAGCATGCTTGTCTCTCTATAAATTATTGGATCTAGTTCAAATTTTAAGTGGTAATTTTTTATTCTAAAGATACTAAAATCCAGACTGTTATGTTTGAAATTCAATTGTCAACAGAGAGATAAACAACAGATCTCCACTCACATAAACATGTGTCTCCAAGACTGGTGAAAACTGGTTTTTAAATGTCTTCAATTGATGTAGACTATGGATATACACATAAACTATAGAATTGCGTGAGTGCTTGATAAAATGATAATATGTAACACATGGACCCACAGAGGAGTGGGAGGTGGGGATGATGGCTCAGGGACAAAGGAGCATGGTGAAACCGTCACTTGCAAATGACACCCTCCTTGGAACACCAAGAGGCCCTTTTTTGTTTCTTGTGCTCAATCTTCCAGTAACAACCCCAGCCCTAAATAAACAAATATTTAGGTAAACAACTTATTTAAGTGCTTATAGAATAAGCACTTATATATAAATTATTTCTACAACTGAAGAGTTTATGATGGTAAACTTCACGTAAGTTATTTTCAGCTTATTTTTATAAGATCTGGTTTATAAAAATAAACTGAAAATAGCTTATAAGCAATGCTATAAGCTATTTTTATAAATTCTCCTAAATAAGTACATAAGTGTTTATGCCATAAGATAGGCCAGATAAGTTCAAAACAACCTCTACCAAACGCACCCTTACAAGAATAGGACATCCTTCCAATGAAGACATACCTCTTTGAAGGCTATTTATTTTTTTAGTAAATTACTTATTTGGTCTCCAAGAGATTATAATTATCTTAATTTAGTTCTTGAAAAATTAAGTATCTCAATTTAATCCCTAAAAAATTATATTTGTTTTAATTTTTTTTTTGTCAAAATGAATTTTACCTACGAAAATTTTGAGATTTAACAATTGTAGATTTTGATTTAGCAATGAAAATTATAAAATTGAGACATTTGATTTTTCAATAACTAAATTTAAAAAATTGTAATATTTCAAAAACTAATCAATAATTTACTCTTTATTATTATTATTTTTTGGATCAAAAGGTTTTGACTTCATGTCACGTTTCTAAGTCTCTATAATTTACCAAGATGGGAACTTGATGCTTTGATTCCTGCAACTAGAAACAAAATATGTAGCAAGCAGTGGCGGATCTACTTGAAAGGATGTGGGGACAATTGCCCCACAAAGAATGTTTTTTTAAAGTAATATATGTAATATTTTTTTTTGCTTCCATAAAAATATTTATAAACTGTTCTTACCTCTACTAATCAAAATTTTTAAATTAGCGCCAAGAACTTTCTACTTCTATTTAGAACCACAAAATTGATTCTAGCAAATGACATTATGCATGTAAGCGAACATCATCTTCTGAGAAGATGGGAGAAGAGAAAGGAAGATGAGACATCTAAGCCATAAGCCAGTGAAAAAAAGTAACTAAAAGAATTATCTGAATAATACATGATACATGTTATTAACCAAAAGTCTGATACATAAATATATGGACTGGATAGACCAAAAAAACCAAGAAAAATGGGTAACAACCCGAACCAACTGGTAACAAACCGAGACTAAAATAAACACAAAAATATTTTATCCAACTTAAACTTCATAACACTCCCCTTTCAAGTTGGTATTATATAGATCAACAACTCCTAATTTAGCAATTATCCATTCATGTTGACTAATTCCTAATGCCTTGGTCATAATGTCAGTTAGCTGTTGTTCAGAACATATATACTTGGTCTCTATAGTTTCATCTTGAATTTTGTCTCTAATAAAGTGACAATCAACTTCTATATGCTTAGTTCTCTCATAAAAGACTGGGTTTGCAGCTATCTGAAGTGCAAATTTATTATCGCAGTAGACAGTGGCAACTTCAATCTTTTCTATTCCCAAATCCTTCAACAACCCATGTATCCAAGTGATTTCAATACTAGTATTGGCAAGACTTTTGTAATATTCTTGCCCTTTAGGGTGTAATTAGTTATGGAAGTATGAAAAAAATTGCATTATGTTAACTATTGAAACTATTATATTTTCATGTGTGAATTACCATGCTTTCATAGTCAGATTAAGGCAGCTTAGTTTAAATATATTTTGTGATTGGAATATTGCCATCTGGGACAAATTGCTGTATAAAATTGTGTTAGGACCCAAACTAGTCCATAGAGAAGTAAATCAGATGGCTGGCGCCCAGGAGCCACGCAGGGTGCCTCAGGCGCCAGCACCTTAATTCTCGGTCTGGCACCAGACAGGTGGCGCCTCAGGTGCCACGTAGGCCGCCTAAGGCGCCAACCCCCAAACTTTCTGTCTAAGCTTTGAACGTGGCGCCCCAAGCGCCAGAACGCGAAAAACCCCTTATATACTAGAATTGATCATTTCTTTCCCATTTGTCTTTTGGTCTCCATTTGTCTCCATTTCTCTATCTTGCTGGATGTTTCTTTCCTCTTGGTAACTGAAAATTTACCTAGGGTCTTCCAATCTTCATAGAAAACACAAGGTAAGTAAGTTTTAAGTTACTTGAAATGAAATTCATTTTCCTTCCCTTTATTTTTTCTTCTCCTTAGCCATAAACCCTAGGTAAGAAGGATACAAAAATTCTGGTTTAGTAAAACATAAATGATTGTTATGCTATAAATTCTTGATTTGTGATATTTTTAGAAATCTTTCTCCATAGAAAGGATATAAAGGAAGAAGATAGGAAGTTTTAGGTCGAATTACTTTGGAAATTGTCATAATATGTCTTGGATTATTATATTTTCTGCACTTTAGAGCAGTAGTTTTGGGTATTATACTGACTGAACAATTATGTAAGATGGCTAACGGTTTGGATAGCTAAACAAAGCAAATTCTGCATAATTCACTGTTGTTTAATGGCTAGATAACATAACGAAATTCTGCAGAACTTTTGTAGTAAAACTTCCTTATTAGAATAATATAAATACTTTCTTTATACTATGTTCTACTTACTAGAAGGTCCAACTCTAATGTGCTCTTTATTTTTTTTATTTTATTTGCATATTAGGAAAATCTTTGGAAGTTATTTCCTAGCACCCCCTATAATTTAGCTGCAAAAACTAAGGTAGTTAGTGCCAGATTCGAGGTGAGTGTGATAACATTATCCTGCTTATTTTTTTTAAAGGTATTACTATCAGGTATCATAAAGAAAATTTGTAGAATGGATCCAAGTAGTATACTGTGTTTTCATTTTAAGAGACATATACTCCTTGTATTTATACAACTATAATTTGTAAAACATTGTGGATTTCAAAGCGCTTGTTCGATTAAACAGAAATTCTTATAGAACATTTAAGATTGATGTTAATACTGCTGTTGTTATATTAAGGTTGTGTGAATACTTGCATGATGAGTAAGAATTATTATGATGTTTTCATGGTAGTGCACCCCATGGGAGAAGTTAGAGGAGCTATAAGGGTGGAGATACCCCTTCCCTCGAGAAACAAGGGTGGATACGGCCAGAGGGCTGAGGGCAACGATCCACTGGTACCGTAGACGACCCGGTTGGTATGGGATTTATACTATGTACTGTATATCTTACACTATGTTGATCATTTGTAGCTAATGTGAGTTGTAATTCATTGATATCTTTATGATATTAAATGATAAAATTTATTTGTGATAGATAATGTTATCCATTTACTAAGTATTCCATTACTCATTCTGTTTTTTTTTTAAAACCTTCAGAGTCTGTAGCTGACGTGGGAGACTCTCCAGGACAGTAGCGAGTCTACTTCTTCCGTTTCCCTTGTATTTTTGGTTGGTCTTTGTACCTTATATATTTTTGTAAACTTTAGGAGTTGCTCTGTGATCACATAAGCCTCTTAGAATGTTGTGGATGAGCTATGTGAAATATGACGCTTTACTTTACCTTTTACGGTTTCGTTGTAAGAAGACTAAAACCTTGTCAATGTTTTAATTTGAAATATTACAGAATTATTTATTTCCTCACTTTACAATAATGATGGTTGGAGTATTACATATATACGTGGAGTACAGAATATTTATGTGTGTTGAAATAATGAGAACTCGGTTTTAGGTCTTGAATCAACATGGACATATAATTAGGAATGTGTGGTGTTGAAAATTTATCTTATTATTGTGCCTTTTAGGTTCACGATGGGAAGGAAATTCACTATCGTGCCGGTCACATTTTTGGGATATGACAACTTCTATACTCTGCCTCTGCTAAAGATCTCGAAACTGTATTTTGTTTTTTTGCTTTCCAAGAAACCAAGGCTTCTCTAGACTTAATACAGTAACCTGTTACAGATTTCCTACTCATGCTACAAGTAGCCCAATTAGAATCACAATAAGTAGTTATTTTTAAGTCTTTATTTGCTAGAAAATAGAGTCCCATACCTAGTTTGACTTTAAGATATCATAAAATTCTTCTTGCTCCTTCCAAGTGAGATTTTTTTGGGGCATGCATAAACTGACTAAGAGTTTGGACAACATACATAATATCAGGCCTAGTGAGAGCTAAATATATTAATTTTCCCATTTTCCTTTTGAAAATAGTGGGGCCATCTAAGCTATGGTCAGTGATATTTTGATTAGTATGTTTATCATAATCTGTGCTAGTGAACTTGATGTTTTGGTCAAGAGGAGTCCTATAAGGTTTGGCTCCACTTAATCCTGTTTCAGCAAGTAATTCCAAAACATACTTCCTTTATGTAACAACTATTCCTTTATTAGACCTAGCAAATTCCATTCCCAAAAAATATTTTAAATCCCCAAGGTCCTTTATTTTGAAGTTTTGTTTAAGCACATGCTTTAAATCATTAATGAGGCTAGAATCATTACCACTTATAAGAATGTCATCAACATAGATTAAACAAATAACTATACTTTGCCCTTTCTATTTAGTGAATAGGGAATAATCATTTTTACTTTGTTTAAAACCATGTATAGTCAAAGTGTGAGTTAGCTTATGATTCCGTTGTCTAGATGTTTGTTTTAGTCCATAAAGGGATTTTTTTTAATTTACAAACCATCTTAGTTCTTTTTTCTTGACAATCAAAACCCTTAGGTAATTCCATGTAAACTTCTTCATTTAAATCACCTTGAAGAAAAGCATTACTTACATCTATATGAAACAGGGGCCATTGTTCCATGGCAGCTAAGGACAAAATTAATCTAACAGTACCCATTTTTGCAATAGGTGAAAAGGTATCAAAATAGTCAATTCCCTCCTTTTAACTATATCCCTTAGCTACTAATCTAACTTTAAACCTTTCATGGTACCCTTAGGATTAACTTTAACCTTGTAAACCCACTTACATCCTATAGCCTTTTTGTCTTTAGGTAAGGTAACCACTTTCCAAGTTTTATTATCTTCAAGAGCTTTTATTTCTTCTGTCATAGCTTCAGCCCAATTTGGGTCCTTTTTTGCTTCCTCATAGTTAGAAGGTTCTTTAGCATTAGAGAGTTTTGACAAAAAACATTTATACTTGTTTGAAATCTTATCATAATAAATATAATCAGAGATAAAGTAGTGGACAGTGGGTTTGTCTTGATAATCATCTGAAAAAACAGAGAACACATAGTCTTTGTGCCAAGAGGGTGGTTTAATATTTCTACCAGATTTTTTTGGAGAGATTTTATCAATTTTCTGATTTGTGTTTAAGTTTTCATGGTTAGGAACGTCAACAAAAGTTTTGGTTTCATCTATTCCTTTCTGATTTATGTCTAAATTTTCATGATTATCATCATTAGCTATATCTCTGGTACAGTCATCAGGTTTCAGGGGAACATCATTTATTTCATCCTCAAAATCAAACAAGTCATTCTCAGCATAAATATCAGAGAACAAATGAAATTTAGATCTGTGTTCCTTATTAAATGGGAAACATATTCATGAAAAACAACATCTCTACTAACAAAGATTTTTTTTTTTACTTTTTATGTCAGGTAATTTGTAACCTTTTTGTGTTAGGGTATAGCCAATAAGAATGGAAGGAGTGGCTCTAGAACTAAATTTGTCTTTAGGCCCGGTATTAGTTGCATAAGCTAAGCACCCTATAACCCTGAGATGATCAAGGAAGGGAATTTTATTATATAGTAATTCATATAGTGTCTTTCCTCCTAGAATATTACTAGGAGTTCTGTTAATTAGATATGTAGCACTTTGAATGCAATCACCCCAATATTTAATAGGCAAGAAAGATTGAATCCTTATGTGATAGAACCCAAGAAATAACACTAAAATGATGCTATAATATTTATAGAAATATGAAGGATTACAAAAGAACCTTTCTCCCAAAACTACTGAAATACAACGAAATATTAAATAATCAAATGAAGGATTACAAGAACCTTCCCCCAAAGCTTACAACTTCTACAGAATACTAAGGTATTCTCCTATTCCAAAAGGAGAGCAAGCTTCACTACTCTGACAAATATTTTCTTTTTCTCCTCACTCACACTCCCTTTCCTTTATTTATAATAAACTCAGCCCTTAGAAATTCCCTAATTACCCTTTAACCTAATAAGAGAAATTTATTATAGGTTCCTATCAATACCTACCCCTTAAAATTAGCCTTGTCCTCAATGCTGAAGGAAACTCTTTTTTTTGGGACCAGTACACTGAAATAGGAAAGAAAAAAAAATACAATAAAAATTAACCTATTCCTACTCTTCTCAGCAGCTGATATATCTAGAGATATTGGGCCTCATTTGCTGGACTTGGGCCCATAGCTGATTAAAACCAAGGTGGCTGGGTCGGTTTACCCAAGTTTGGATTCACCAGCTCGCTCTTTTCAGTCTGCCCTCTTCTTCATCATCTTCCTATCTTGTGAGCCACTGATGAGTTCCGTTATTTTCAATATTTCCTTTTCCTTCGACATTAAAAAACTTCACTGCCCAGCGTATTAAGCTTCTCGGTGTCGCATTTGTGCTCGGCCCTCTTCTTCTGTGTTTCTTTATGGCTGTCGAGATCCTCTTCTTCGTCTTCATCTTCTTCTTCACCACCGGCATCGATCTTTGATTTTCCCTTACCTGAGACGAAATCAGCTCTATTTGTGCCACCTTCGATGGCTTAGGACCTTTGGCAAGGCTTCCCTGTGGTCTGTCAGTGTTGTTCGTCGGTGATTCCTACACTGTGGCTAGTATATGTGAACCTTGCATATGTGACGATGACGCTTTCTGTGATTAGGAGTAGTGGGTTGGGCCGCATTTACTAAGAACCCTTCTTCTATCTAATATATTAATTGCCTTCAATATAGATTGCTGAAATCTTTGCTGTGCTTGTTGAAGATTCTCCACCATCATATTCTGTTTCTCTAAATGATCTGCCCAAAGTTTGCTCATTGAAGCTTCAAATCCTTTTAGCCGAGGAGCCACGTTAGCCATTTGAACCTCCAGAACTTCACCTCTCTCAGTTGATTCTGGCAGCATTGGCATCCGGTAGGTTGGACCAATTGATAGAACCCAAGAAATAATACTAAAATGATGCTGTAATATTTATAGAAATATGAAGGATTACAAAAGAACCCTCCTCCCAAAGCTATTGAAATACAACGAAATATTAAATAACCAAATGAAGGATTACAAGAACCCTCCCCCAGAGCTCACAGCTCCTACAGAAGACTAAGGTATTCTGCCTATTCCAAAAGCAAAGCAAGCTCCACTACTCTGACAAATATTTTCTTTTTCTCCCCGCTCACACTCCCTCTCCTTTATTTATAATAAACTCAGGCCCTAGAAATTCCCTAATTACCTTTTAACCTAATAAGAGAAATATACTATAGGTTCCTATCATGATGGCTCTAGCTATATCTAGAAGGTGTCTATGTTTTCTTTCAGCAATCCCATTCTGTTGGGGAGTATTAACACAAGTACTTTCATGAATAATTCCTAAGGAAATCAGCAAAGAATTCATTTCATGATTAAAAAATTCAGTTCCACTGTTGGACTTAATTGTTTTAACCTTCTTAGTGAATTGATTATTAACATAAGCCAAAAAATTTCTAACATGGTATATAGTGTCACTTTTTAATTTCACAAGATATATCCAAGTGAACCTACTACATTCATCAACAATGGTAAGAAAATAACTTTTATTATCATGAGTATTACACTTATAAGGTCCCTATACATCCATGTGAAGTAAATAAAACATTTCAAGATTTTTAGAATTACTAGATGAGAAAGGTAATGTCCTTTGTTTAGCAAGAGGACAAATAGTATAGTTTATTTCATTACATGTAGTGGGAATATGTTTCTTGAAACAATCTAATTGTTTCATTTTTCCAAATGACATGTGTCCTAATCTTTGATGCCATAAAAAACAATTACTATTTTCTTTTGAAAAACCAGAAAAAACCTGTCTCTTGCAAGCTTCAGCATGTTTTTGTTCTTTCAAGAATTCTTTCAAGAAGTAAAGCCCATCTTGCTGTTTACCAGTCCTCATCACCCTTCCATTTGAGAGTTCCTGCAAAATACAAAAGTTAGGAAAGAAATAGACACATCCATAGCTAATTTAGAAACAGACAGTAAATTGAATTTAAATTCAGGGACATAAAGAACATCTTTTAAAACTTTGTCAGAGGTTAATTGGAACTATCCTATAGCAATGACCTTAGATATATTTCCATCAGGTAGCTTAACAGTTTGAGGGTTGCAAGATTGAGGGACAGTTAAATTAAACAAACCTTCATGGCTTCTTGTAATATGATGGGTAGCCCCAGTATCTAAAATCCAATTAAATAGCTCAGAGTTTAGAGAAGATATACCTAATTCATCTTGGTGAGTATCTTTACCCTTATTTATAATCTTGAGAAATTCTTAGTATTCCTCTTTGGTTAGAACAACATTTTCACTGTTGGTAGTAGCTTGGTTTTCCATGATAGTGCTGTTGAGAGTGGCCTGCTGGGTGCTGAGTTTCCTCTTATTAAACTTGAAGTGGGAAGGGTAGCCATTTAATTTGTAACAGGTTTTCTTTTCATGTCCTTTAAGGTGGCAGTATTCACATAAAAGATTCATATTCCTATTTTTTGAATTTTTCTAAACACTGAGAATAGTGGAATCAACAGTAGTTTCACATGACAACATGCCTCTATGACTTTCTTCTTGCAACAGCATAGAATAAGCTTGGTTTATAGATGGTAGAGGGGATATCAGGAGAATTTGACTATGTACCTGAGAATAGGATTCATTTAATCCCTTGAGAAATTGGTACAGTTTCTGAGGCTGCATATACTCGACATATTTCTTAGATTTTTCGCAAGAACACGTGGGACTCTCAACGATAGATGACAATTGATCCCAGTGGTAGCGTAATTTGTGAAGTATTGCGTAATTCCTGTGGATCCCCGGGTTGATGTGTGAATCTGTCTTAGGAGATGGAAAACTTATGTGCAGTGGGGTTGATTAAACCATTCTTGAAGATCGACCATACCTGCCGTGCATTGGATGAATATACTACTCCACTCAATAATTCTTTTGAGACTGAGTTCATAATCCATGCCAAAACAAAAGCGTTGACACGATCCCAAAGTGCCCTCAAATCCTCAGTCACAAATTCCCTTGTACAGGTGCCATCAACAAGCCCAAGTTTATTTTTGCCCAGTAAAGATATCTTCATTGCCCTGTTCCATAGGGCATAATTCTCGGTCCCAAAAAGTTGAAAAGAGATTAGAGATGGGCTAGGTGTATCCAATTGTTGGAGAAATAATGGGTGATGCATTCCAATCTTGATGGACTATCGTGACACTTCTACCGTTGAAGACGCCATGCCAGTCAATTCCATGAGGTCAGGGGAAATTTCCATTACAATGGAGTGTTGGGAAAAACTGCGGTGTGCGCAGTAAGTGTAGAATCAAAATAATTCCCACAGACCCAAGATAATTCTTAAAATATAATAGACAAAAATAACACCAAAGATTTTAGATTGAAAAACTCAAATTAGGTAAAAACTATGGGACCCGTAGGCCGATTAAATCTTCCACTATAACAATAATGAGAATACAATCTTCACCCTTAGGTGGACCTCTCACTCACAAAAATACTACAACAATATTTCTTCAATTTGTGGACAATAACCCTCACAAATTGGATTCACTATTTTTCCTCTCAGAAACTTTCTGAGGCACTCTCTCTATTTTTCTTTTCACTCTTTTCTCTCTCAAAGTGAGGCTTCTTGGGATGATGATTTATGAAGGGAGGGAATGACTCTATTTATAGAGTCATTCCTCCACCAACCCTTGTCACGTCCCAAAATCTGAGTACGTGACCGGCACGGAAAGTGAATTTCATTTCACCTCCGTAAGCTTATCTTTCTCTTAAGTATCATACCATTCTTATAATACAATTAATCTAAATTACATAATTTAAGAATTAAAATAAGAAAATTATTCATCTTTTCACAAAAGATAAGAAAATACGGTTAAATCGAGTTCTCTATATATACTACAGTCATTCACATTACATCACTGAATGAACCTACCCGATTACAGAGATTTTCTAGATTTATACAACTTAGAATAAGACCTAAACATTATACATTTACCCTGAACAAATGAAAAGGTAATCATGGGCTAAGGATCCATAACTCTTTGTATAGATATTTACCTTCAACTGTCAACTCTGAAAAAAAATGTTAATAAGAGGGGTATGAGCAAACCACGTGCCCAGTGAGCAGACAACACAACACTATGACAAAAAAAAATACCATGCATCATAATGATAACATGCAACAATCATACGTAATCGATCATAATATAATATAACATAATTCATAATACTTCACAACAATATCCAAGTAAATCAAATACATTTCAACATAATTCAAATAATTCACAACAGCAAACAGTAAAATCAATTTCACACATTTGACGTACCAACCGGGTCGTCCAGGGTACCTCTGGATCGTTGCCCGCGGCCCCCGCCGCATCCACCCTTATCGTTCCATTTATATTCTCTACCCTTATAGCTTCACATAGATTTCTCCATGGGGTGCACCGCCATGCCTTTCCTTTCTAGTCAAACACAATCACAATCACATCTAAGAGCATTCTCAATCATAATCATGAGCCACATACACAACTCAGTCATTTACAATTCAAGTCACAACATAATCAATATGGTTCCAGCAACATAGCATGTATACAACATAATAACTCATAATATAGAACAATTATTCAACAATAACATACTTCAACTATCCGTATATGAATGAACTCAACAATTAGAGTATGACACATTTTAACTCAGTTCACATGCCATTCACAATTCATCATATAACCTTCATTCATGAGAAAATAAGAAAATATAATTATATACATCACCAGGCAAGTTCTACAATTGTTTATGCCTCATCGTCCCACATCATTCTCTTCAAACTTGGATATACAACATATTTTCACTATGATGCAAAAAGTCAATAACAAAGATATTTAATCATAGCAAGTATTAACCCACTCACCTCATATCTGAGTAATGTTCCTACACTCCAAACTACAGGAAGGTACCCAAGATCTCATAGGAGGCCTCGAAAATAAGCCAAGAAGGAAATAACAGTAATTTAGAACTTAGGTTACCAAGCATCTAACATTGTTCCATTTTTTTTTCTGCTAGTTTCGAAGCCAAACTTTACAAAATTTCTGGTATTAATCCGTAGCTCAAAAAATCATGAAACTTAGTATAGAATCTTATTTATATGTTAACATGCTGTGGTAAAAATTTCAGCTTAAAAATCCCTCATTTGACCCCTATACCAACCTCATTAGTGACCCTAAGTCAAAGCTATCAGATTTTTACATAAGTGTTGTTTTATGTTTTCTAGACCGAGCTAATTGTGTCCAATAGCTATGAAATTTTGCAGTCCCTTAATTTCACATTTTATCTAGGTGCCATAAAAATTTCAGATCAAAATGAGATATCTAACTACCAAAACCCACTCAGTTTCCTAAACTGCCCAGATTTGTTTCTGCAGAGAGTTCAAATTATATTTATAGATAGTTTACAAATTTAACCTTCTCAAAATGCCATAAAACTTTTCAGATCTGATTATCACACAATAAAGAATCTCTCCACAAAGTTTAATAAATTTAGGAGTTCATTTGGTCATCCAAATCCACATAAAACCAGAAACATGATAGATTAGTCTTGTTCTTTTTTTTTTTTACAATTTTTTTGTTGCTGTTCTAAGGACTTTTAGGGGTGCCAAATTAGCCCAGAAAATTTTGAAATAATTAAGGCATGCTCTTAGACACTATATTTAACTACATACCAAATTTCATGACCATTGGAGTTCATTTCATACCTCAAATAATCCAAAATTGTCACAGCAGCAAATGACAAGCAGAAGAATTCTTCAGAATGTTCCCAGCTCTGTTTTTCTTTTCTTTTCTTTTTTTTTTCGCCTCCCTGTCATTTCCTTTGGTTTCAAGAGTACAAGATCATACTTAGCTTTGAATTTTAAGTTACTAATTCATACTCTTGCAACTATATCTTCTTTTAAACAAAAGTCAAGAATAAACAAATACTAAAATTCATTTCATCCTTCCTTTCTTTCTAAAATCAGTATACTTTGCACTATTAAAATTTCATAATCCAATCTATAATTTAAACCAGATTTTCTCCCCTTAAAAGTGTTCTAAACTGTCTTAGAATTAAAATAAATAGATTAGTACCTAAATTTCCATCAACAACCAAAGCCCTTTTTCAATTTTTCTCTCTAGGGTTCCAACCAACATG
Organism: Biancaea sappan; assembly: GCA_037074585.1. NCBI lineage: Eukaryota > Viridiplantae > Streptophyta > Magnoliopsida > Fabales > Fabaceae > Biancaea > Biancaea sappan. Next base: position 29,006,568 of record CM073500.1, read on the forward strand.
AAATGGGGAGGAGAAGAGGAAAACGAAAACAAAGGAAGAAGAAGTTTAATCTCACCTCAAGAAGGAGATGAACTCGCTAGAGATGATGGTGGTGGCCGCCGGTAGCCACCACAGCTTCCTCTTCCCCTCTCCTTCTAGCTCTCGTCTTTCTCTTTCTCTCAAGTATGAAAATGTGTGTGGGTTATGTGTGTGAAGGAAAATAAAGTCTGAATATGTGTGTATATATTGTCTAGAAGCCTCTAAATGTTATAATGGAAGACTATTACACGTGACTTCACCTCCACATGCCACATCCACTTGTTTTAATTCAAATTTTATCAAACAACTCTTCGTTAAATGAGTTTTCAATTAGGTCCTTAAAAATTTTTAAAAAGAAAAATTCTAACCTTACTCAATATTCAAAATTATTCTTGACCATTCCTTCTTTTACTCTTCTTACTAAAAATTAATTCTCCTACCAAAATTTAAAAATTTTCAAATAAGTCCTCAAGAGTCTTTTATTGCAAATTAATCCTCATTGTATGTTCAAAATAAAAATAATTTTTCAATAAACTTCAAATAGATTTTAAATATTCATATAAATTCTTGGGATATTACAACCCCGTTCAAATTGCGCACATAGCAGCCTCCTCTGCCAAACTTCTTCCGCAGCCCCTTCAGTTTCAATTCGGTGCCTAACTATTTTGTCAACTTTTGACTTTGGAGTAAATTACAAAATTTGGTTACAACTTTAGTTAAATTTCAACTTGACCCCCCTTTTTTTTAATATTATATGTCATGGGCCCCACTTATGGAGGGACCCACCTTTTAATTCTCCCCCTCCCGACCTAAGTGGGGGGTTCCACCAATTCTGTAGCTGATCGACAGTATTCAAACTTGCTTCTTGGAAGAGTCTTAGTCAACATATCCGATCCATTTTCATCTGTATGGATCTTTTCAAGCTGTAGTAGCCTCTTCTCCAATGCAACTCTGATCCAGTGATATCTCATATCAATGTGCTTTGATTTTGAGTGAAATGAGGCATTCTTTCCAAGGTGAATTGCACTTTGATTGTCACAAAATAGCTTATACTTTTCTTGGTGGAAAGTAAGTTCATTTAAGAACGTTTTCATCCATAGTAACTCCTTACTGGCTTCAGTTGCTGCGATGAACTCTGCTTCAGTAGTGGACAGTGCAATACACTTCTGTAACTTTGACTGCCATGCCACAGCTCCCCCTGCAAAAGTGATCAGGTAGCCTGAAGTAGATTTTCTCGAATCTATGTCGCCGGCCATATCTGCATCTGTGTATCCAACTAACACAGGTTTGGTATCTCCAAAACATAAGCATATTTTGGAAGAACCCCGAAGATACTTGAATATCCACTTTATTGCAGCCCAATGTTCCTTTCCAGGTTTTGAAAGGAATCTACTCACTACTCTAACTGCATGAGCAATATCCGGCCGTGTGCATACCATGGCATACATTAAACTTCCAACTGCTGAAGCATATGGAACCTTGTCCATCTCTTCCTTTTCTTCATCTGTGGAAGGGCACTGCTTAGAACTTAGCTTAAAGTAATTAGCAAGAGGACAACTAACCGCTTTAGCTTTGTCCATATTGAACCTTTGAAGTACTTTCTCAATATACTTCTCTTGTGACAACCATAATTTCTTAGCGCTTCTGTTTCTAGTTATCTTCATGCCAAGAATCTGTTTTGCTGGCCCTAAGTCTTTCATAGCAAAAGACTTGCTCAACTGCTTCTTCAAGTCATCAATTCTAGAAATATTTTGGCCAACAATCAACATGTCATCCACATAGAGTAATAAAATAATGAAATCATCATCAGAGAATTTCTGCACGAACACACAGTGATCTGAAGTAGTCTTCTTGTAACCATGCTCCCCCGTAACAGACTCAAACTTCTTATACCACTGTCTTGGTGCTTGCTTCAAGTCGTACAGGCTTTTCTTCAGCTTGCAAAAATAGTCCTCTTTTTCTTTTTGCTTAAAACCCTCTGATTGCTCCATGTATATTTCTTCCTCCAAATCACCATGAAGGAATGCAGTTTTGACATCCATTTGCTCAACCTCAAGGTCAAGACTTGCTACTAACCCTAGTACTGTTCGAATAGATGTCATTTTCACCATTAGTGAAAATATCTCATCAAAGTCAATCCCTTTTCTTTGGCTGAATCCCTTGACAACCAATTTGGCTTTGAATCTTGGATGAGAACTGTTCTCTTCATGCTTGATTCTGAACACCCATTTGTTCTTCAAAGCCTTCTTGCCTTTTGGCAGCTTCACCAGTTCAAAAGTCTTATTCTCATGTAATGATTTCATCTAATCTTGCATGGCCTCAATCTACTTCTTCTTGTATTCATCATCCATTGCTTCTTCGAAGCTTTCTGATTCTCCCCCGTCAGTTAATAACACATACTGATTTGTAGGGTATCTAATAGAGAGTTGTCGAACTCTAGTAGATCTTCTCAGTTCTAGAGAACCCATTGGAACTGGTGGTTGATCATGAACACCATCATCATCATCAGAATCTTCTGATGGAATCTCAACGGGAGCATTTAGATCACCTATCTCAGGCTGATCATTTTGTATTTCATCTCCAACTTGTCTTGGCACCGGTGTTGGAGAAATAACTTTCGAATCAGTTGAATCACCATTGGCTTTAGAAATATCTTCAATGGTCTGATCTTCAATGAACACAGCATCACGACTCCTAATTAATTTCTTCTCCACTGGATCATAAAATCTGTAACCAAACTGATCTTGACCATATCCAATGAACACACATTGCCGTGTCTTAGTCTCAAGTTTAGACCTTTCATCCTTTGGAATATGTACAAACGCTTTACACCCAAACACTCGCAGATGGTTGTAGGAAGCATCTTTTCCAGACCATACTTTTTCTGGAACATCTACCTTTAAAGGGATACAAGGTGAGCGATTCAGCATATATACTGCTGTTAGTAAAGCCTTACCCCAAAATTTCTTTGATAACTTTGCATGAGAGAGTAAACATCTGACTTTCTTCATCAAAGTTCTATTCATCCTCTCAGCCAGGCCATTCAGCTGCGGTGTTTTTAGAGGCGTTGTCTGATGCCGAATACCATGCTCTTTACAGTAGGCATCAAAAGGTCCAATGTATTCTCCACCGTTGTCTGTCCGGATGCATTTTAGCTTCTTCCCAGTTTCTCTTTCAACTGAGGCATTAAACTCTTTAAAGACACTTAGCACTTGATCCTTTGTCTTTAAAGTGTATGCCCATATCTTCCTTGAATGGTCATCAATGAAAGTCACAAGTACTGAGCACCATCAAGTGACTTTAACATTGGTCCACATAAATCTGAGTGTACCAAATCCAGTACATTCTCCATTCTAGAAGGAGGGTGGCTTTTGAACGTAGCTCTATTTTACTTTCCTGCCAGACAATCATCACACTTCTTCAAATGAACTTGATCTAAACCAGGTATGACATTTTTTCTAGTTAAATGGATCATGCTTTTCTCGCTCATGTGACCGAGACGTTTGTGACATAGCTCAACTGTACTATCATTCTCCGTTGTGTTCACAACATCCTTAGAGAGCTTTGCTTGCATAATGTACAGTTTGGAGTCTTTGTTCCCTCTGGCCACCACCAATGATCCTTTGGTGAGTTTCCATTGGCCATTAAAGAAGGTATTGCAGAAACCTTCATCATCTAGCTTGCTTGTTGAGATCAGATTTAGGCGCATATCTGGAATATGCCTCACATCCTTCAGAATTAATCGCGTACCATTCTCCGTCTTTAAACAAACATCTCCTTTACCTGCAATTATTGAAAGATTATTATTTCCCATTCTTACAACACCAAAATTACCCGGTGTGTAAGATGAGAAAAATTCCTTCCGAGATGTAGCATGAATGGTGGCACTACTGTCAATTGTTAGCCCTAATGTATTATGCTATAAGTTTTGATGATGACAAATATGTGGGAATGATTTAATCTTCTTGGCCCAATGTATGATTTAATCTTTCTTAGCCCAAATAGTATGATTTAATTTTCTTGGCCCAAATGAATGATTTAGTCTTCTTGGCCCAAATGAATGAATTAATCTTTTTGGCCCAAATGCATGATTCAATTTTTCTTGGCCCAAATATATTTAATGCTTTATATATTTATATATAGTAATATAAATTATTTATGATAAAGTTTATTGGGTGTTGTAATATAATTTGAAAAAGAATATCTTTTACTGTAGCACTTTTGAAAAAGAATTTTGATTGTTGAAAAAGTATGATAAAGTTTATTGGTTGTTGTAATAAACTTTGAAAAAGAATACTTTTTACTGTAGCAAATTTGAAAAAGAATATTGATTGTTGAAAAAGATTGATAAAGTTTTTTGGTTGTTGTAGAAAGGTTGAAAAATGATGATGAAGCTTACTGTAGTAATTTTGACTAAAGCAGTCACTGTAGCAGCAAGGTTTCACTATATAAAGGGGACTTCACAACACCATTTACATCAAGCTTCAATTGTTCATTTCTCATATTATCTTGAGTTTCATTTTCTCTAAATTGCTAGAGAAATATTCTGAGCTTAATTTTTGCGTTATCTACACTTTGAGAGTGTCCACCATTATTTTCCTTAAGCCTTTAAATTTAGTTGCTCAAGTATTGGTTCCTTGAGTTAGTGTTTGAGAGAAAACACGTTGTAAGGGGGATAGACACCCTTGAAAAAAAAAAGATCTATGTTGTAGTGGTTTGCAAGTACCTGGATTAAACTTGCAATTATAGTGGAAATACTCAAGTGGTCTTTTGAGGACTGGATGTAGGTTTGAGATTAGCCGAACCAGTATAAATCTCCGAGTTTGCTTTCTCTATCCCTACTCTATTTACATTTGAAGTTAATTAATTAATGCTTTGCGTTTATATTTGATTTCTACTTCAAGTATTAATTAACGTGTGTAGATTTATATTTTCTCCTTAATTCCTTGCACTATAAAATTATTCATCTTGATAACACTTTGATTTTCTGAATTAAATTATTATCTTTAACATTGTCCAATTTCAGAAAATCATTTTAACTTCCAATTAAGTTTTGTGAAAATTTTTATAAAACCCAATTCACCCCCCCTCTTGGGATCCAACCATTTCTTTCAATTGGTATCAGAGCTTGGGCTCTTGATTTGAGACTTAACCGTCTAAGAGTAAACATGGTTGGATTTAGTGATTGGTTTATGTTTGAAAATTATTCTTTCACAGAACCTCCAGTTTTTGATGCTAATCATTTTCAATATTGGAAGTATGAAATGAAAATGTTTTTAATTTCAGTAGACCATAAACTCTGGGAAGTTATAGAAAATGGTTTTTATATGCCTGTCAAGGAAGAACAAGGAAAATGCATTCCAAAACCCAAGAGTGAATGGAATGATACTGAAAGAAGTTTAATGCAACTCAATGCTAAGGCAAAATTGATTATTTCTTGTGCATTGAGTCAAGATGAATTTTTCAAAATCTCCAACTGTGCAACTGCAAAAGAAATGTGGGAAATTCTTGAAGTTGCACATGAGGAAGATCTTATTGCTGAGGAATTAAGGTATAGAAGTTTCATTAATGAACTTGAAATTGCTCAAATGAACAATTGTAAAACCATTAATGAGATACAACTTGTGCTTAATCAATTGCAAGCTCTTGGTGTTGAACTTACAGAAAAATCTCAAATCACCAAGGAGATAGAAGAAAAAGAAAAAGGAGAAAAAGAGAAACCACAACCAAAAGTTGAATCATCAAAGAAAGCTTACCTATCTTCCATTTGGGGAAATAGCAATTCTGATGAGCAGAACACAAATGAAGAAGCCAACACTTGTCTTGTGGCCAGAAATAAAGATGAGGTAAATTCATTTGACTACTTTTTTGAAGAATTACAAGATGCCTTTGATGATTTACATAAAGAATCTCTAATACTTGCAAAGAAACTAAATGTTTCAAAACAGAAAAACTCTTCTCTTGAAAATGAGTTGGAAACATTGAAAAACGAATTTTCTATTTCCAAGGAAGAGAATTTTGTTTTTGAAAATCAAAACAAAACTTTGCAAGAAGAGAATTTGATTTTAAAAGCAAATATCTCTACCAACAAAAATTGCTTTTGTACCAAGTGTGATTCTTTGAAAAAGGAAAATAATAATCTTAAAAACACACTTGCAAAATTTTCTCAAGGTAGAGAAATTTTAAATACCTCAGTTTTGAAACAAAGAAGAATGTTTAACAAAGTTGGTCTTGTTTCTAAAAAGAAATCAAACCAAAAGCATTCTAAAAACTTCTTTGTTTCTGTAAAGATGTCAAATAGTCCAACTTGCACTTGTTTTTATTGTGGACTAAAAGGACACAAATCTTACTCATGCTTTTATAAGAAAAATCTTGTTCATGGAGTTAAAATAAAATGGGTTCAAAAAGGAACTCATGACCCAGGCGGACCCAAAGAAATTTGGGTACCAAAGACAAAGGATTAATTTGCAGATTTGCCTCGAAGCAAGGAGCGGAAATGACTTTTCAATGGCTACATCATTCAAACTCCACTCTCTTACATCAAAAGGAGGCAATGGACAAGTAAACATATAAGCTGGAATGTATTGTAAGAAATTTGATTGATATGTTTACTGTATCAAATGCTTATGTTTGTTTTCTAGCATGCCTTTCATCTATCTTTGATATTCATGCATGCTATTTCTAAAAATGATTCTTAGGTGTGCGGCCTAAGGATATGATTTTTGCTTTGAGCTAAAATCTTTCTTCTAAATTTAGCTTGAACTTTCTTATTTATCGCATCACGACAACTTGCTTTCATTACATGCATATTTCCCTTGGTTTCACATCAATAAGATTACTCTTACTTGTAATGTTTATCTTTATTGTAATCTTATTTTAATATTTTCAATAAAATCAAAAATCCTCACACAAATGCATTTTATGGAAGCATGGCATACTTTGAACATAATGTATTGTTTCTCCTGATGGTTGAAGATTTATTTGAACATCACTAATTTGAGAATCAAAGTACTCCATTAAAAGTGTCTTGCAGTTGGTTGGTCGACCAGCTAGCTCATCAGTGGTTGACCATCAAGACTTATATATGTCAATTTGTGAACCAACGCCTAACGCCAGATGCCAACACTAGACGCTAAGTAAAGAGGATCTTGCAAATAATCAATCAATGAAGACCATTAAAATTGCAAAAGGAGAGGATCAAAAGAAGGGCAATGAAGAAAATAAAGATATCAACATTTTAAGGAGGGACTTCAAGAAGTAACAAGAGTTTGCCAAAATTGATGAGTATCTCTATCCGCTACTACTTTATTATTTAATTGAATGATACTCTTTGATCTTAATTAGCTATACTAGCAAATTGTTATCATTGACATATTTTCATAGCAATGATATACTATTTTACGAAATCTTACATATTTGATAATATCATTACATATAAAAATATGTTAAATACTTAAATTATTTTTTAAATATTCAATACATCATGGTTTGAGCATTATGCATGTCATATCCTTTGTATAAGCTATAGCTTATGAACGATTGTTTATGAATTATAGTTTATGTCTGATTATTTTTTATTAATCTATATTACCTCAATTATTGTACTACATACTCAGGTTATAATATGTTTTATCTTGATAAGTATGTAACTTGCTTTTGCTTTGAAATGATATATATGTCCATGCCAGAAAATTCTTTCCATCTTTAAAATGGATATATATTTTTCAATATATATATACTGTGCTAAATTTGTGTAGCTGATTTTCTTTTATCCTTCTTTATTATTATTTTTTTTGTATCGTCCAATAAAAGAAACCACTTGCATTAAAAAAAACCGAAGGATTACATTGCAAAAAAAAAAAAGGGAAAGTTTGCTCATGCATGAGCAACCTACAGGCGAGGTGGTCTCGGATTAGGAGGGTTGTATTGTATCATCACCCCTCGACCATTCCTTGGAGCAAGAGATTGAGCTATGTCACGGAGGGTAGTGTAAATCTCATTCATACAATCAACACTTCTTTGTTGTTGATTGCAGAAGCATTGGGTAGACCAATAGAAGAACCTATCTATTCTTGAAGTCAGTGCCGCATTGTTGCGTTTAGCTAACTTCTCCTGGTCCTCTATCATCTTCTTGAGTTTCTTCACCTCCTGCTCCATACAAGCAATTTTGTCTTCTAACGTATGGCCTGTACTAATCTCCTCAGCTTCTTCGATCTTCATCTTCTTCTTTCGGTTCTCTTGAGATCCTTCCAAAGGCCTTTTACCCTTGTCCCTGCCTAGACTTAAGTTTAAGTCGAGCTCTTCCTCCCTGGCCTCTACTGTGAGATCAATGAACTTTCTTGCTGCCATGGTTTGAAATTTTTAGAAATTTTTGTAGGAGTATGAAGAGAGAGGAATGTCAGGAAGTTGTAGGCTCAGAGATGAATACTCTTTGTGGTGTGGTAATTGAGAACTCTGGGGCAGTCTTTATAGAGAGAAAATTATGACTAAGAGCCAACGAAGATATCTCTTCGCCGCACCCCTACACGCTCATCCTACGGATTTTGCAAGCTGGAAGCCAGAACTCTAGGGTACGCATGCACACCAACAACGCGTCGCATTAATGGCAAAACCACGAAAGTCAATTTTCGGTGGATTTGCGGCTGATTTAATTTGTTTTGATTAAAAATTTTAAGGATTAATAAAATGGAGATAAACATAACCGTATTTATCTGCTTTGTTGTGTTGTTCTTGAGAGCTTTCATTATAATATACATGATTGATTGCATCATGCTATGATTACATGTATCTAAGAACATATGTTGTGTATGCTATTCATGCATCATGAGCGAAGGTTATGGCTAAGAATAATATGTCATGATTCCACATGCACTCATAGAAAATGAGAAGTTAAAAAAAATTTAAAATAAAATGAAATGTGTAGAGGATGATACATTTTCATAGTTACACATACTTACATATAATGCTTTTTTGGCAAATGAAAGGCAATGATTTCCTTGCATTATGATAATGCTTGATGCATGCGACCGTAAGCAGTTAATTTTGCTTTTAATCCTTGATTTACATTACTAACTTAAGCATCGGAGTGGTTGTCAAAATTTTTTTAGGTGCTCATCCTCAAGATACATATATGAATACATCTTTAAAATTACATTTGTTTAATATGCATTGATTGAGGGGGAGCCTAATCTATACTTAAATGCTCTATATTTTTAGGGTCACTTTATATGAGATGCAATGTTTTCCTTAACTATATATTTTTGGCATATCAATGATAAGTTTTGATGAAATTTTACCCTATGACGTCATATGATATTCTTGCTTAAAGAAGGAATACGCTTTAGCCTTTATATATTGCCTTCCTTATACCTTTTTGTTGATGTCAAATAGGGGGAGAAGAATATGGAAAGAAAAATATGTGTATATTGTATAATGATTATTACATTGTAACATATTTTTCTTTGGTGATTTGTCATCATCAAAAAGGGGGAGATTGTTAGCCCTAATGTATTATGCTATAAGTTTTGATGATGACAAATGTGTGGGAATGATTTAATCTTCTTGGCCCAATGTATGATTTAATCTTTCTTAGCCCAAATAGTATGATTTAATTTTCTTGGCCCAAATGAATGATTTAGTCTTCTTGGCCCAAATGAATGAATTAATCTTTTTGGCCCAAATGCATGATTCAATTTTTCTTGGCCCAAATATATTTAATGCTTTATATATTTATATATAGTAATATAAATTATTTATGATAAAGTTTATTGGGTGTTGTAATATAATTTGAAAAAGAATATCTTTTACTGTAGCACTTTTGAAAAAGAATTTTGATTGTTGAAAAAGTATGATAAAGTTTATTGGTTGTTGTAATAAACTTTGAAAAAGAATACTTTTTACTGTAGCAAATTTGAAAAAGAATATTGATTGTTGAAAAAGATTGATAAAGTTTTTTGGTTGTTGTAGAAAGGTTGAAAAATGATGATGAAGCTTACTGTAGTAATTTTGACTAAAGCAGTCACTGTAGCAGCAAGGTTTCACTATATAAAGGAGACTTCACAACACCATTTACATCAAGCTTCAATTGTTCATTTCTCATATTATCTTGAGTTTCATTCTCTCTAAATTGCTAGAGAAATATTCTGAGCTTAATTTTTGCGTTATCTACACTTTGAGAGTGTCCACCATTATTTTCCTTAAGCCTTTAAATTTAGTTGCTCAAGTATTGGTTCCTTGAGTTAGTATTTGAGAGAAAACACGTTGTAAGGGGGATAGACACCCTTGAAAAAAAAAAGATCTATGTTGTAGTGGTTTGCAAGTACCTGGATTAAACTTGCAATTATAGTGGAAATACTCAAGTGGTCTTTTGAGGACTGGATGTAGGCTTGAGATTAGCCGAACCAGTATAAATCTCCGAGTTTGCTTTCTCTATCCCTACTCTATTTACATTTGAAGTTAATTAATTAATGCTTTGCGTTTATATTTGATTTCTACTTCAAGTATTAATTAACGTGTGTAGATTTATATTTTCTCCTTAATTCCTTGCACTATAAAATTATTCATCTTGATAACACTTTGATTTTCTGAATTAAATTATTATCTTTAACATTGTCCAATTTCAGAAAATCATTTTAACTTCCAATTAAGTTTTGTGAAAATTTTTATAAAACCCAATTCACCCCCCCTCTTGGGATCCAACCATTTCTTTTGTCAATCACCCAGCTTGTCTCATGGGTTGTAAGATTAACTACATCATCATCATAGACAATGTTGAACTCCTCAGCAACATCTGCTTGCTCATCATCACTACTGTCGTTTTTCTTCTATCCTCTGCCTTTGTTCTTTTCCTGATCCTTCTTGAACTTGCGGCAGTGTATTTTGATATTGTAATACCCATTAATTTCAGAATATAATTTGCCTAAGAGTATTTTAGAATTTTATAACGTTACTTTAGTTATTTATTTTGGTCATTTGCAATTTTCATATTTAATTGTTCTTTTTGAATATTATTTATGAAAATTGAGTTAAATGACTGGACTAAATATTTGCACCATGTGGGATATATTCTAAGAATGGTGAAATTCATGAAAAAGTGGTTTAAAAATGGTCAATTAGTCCATTTATTGTAAATTGACTGGATGGGTTTGGATGTTGGGTTATGGATACCCATGGGTTATTCAATAACCCATTAGAAATATTTAATATAAAGTTTCAATAGTACCCCCTCATTTTTCTCACGCAACCAAAGCAGCTGAGGAAGTTTTCTCTCCTTTCTTCATTCTCTTCTCAAATCCTTTCCTTGATCTTCAGAGTTTTGATTATTTGTTCGGTTCAAAGGCTTTGTAAGGATCGAAGGTAAGCTTTAATCTCATTATTTTCCTTAAATTTCAGTTTATGTAGAAGATCAGAGGAGGTTTTGTTCTTGAAGATTTTGATGATAATTCATGAATCTCAGTTGTTTTAGAAGTTATATTTGAGTTATAATCAGTTAAAAGAGTTAGATTCTGGTTTTGAATCAAAATAAAGGAAAGGATGAATTTTTGAAAGATTTTTCTGCAAAAACTCGAGTTACTGTAGCGACCAGAAATTTCGGGAAAATCTGGAAATTTTTCTTCGAGTACTGTAGCAGTACTGTAGTGTCGGTAGTCAACGTTACTGCAGCAGTCAACGTACTGTAGCGAACCGGTACTGTAGCGAACCGTCACTGTAGCAATCAGAAAATTTTGCGTATTTTCGTGATTTTGTTTCCTTTCTTATGTTTCCTTGTAATATATTTTACTAGGAAATTTTCCTACACAAATTCTAGTGTGGAACAAGGTAAACTTGGACAAACATCAAGGTGAGTGAATAACCTTGCTAAGCTAATTTGATATTACTATTCAAAGTACAATATAAGTCCCATTTACAATATTATTTGGATATTAATTGATCAATTTTTCATATGACAGTATATGATGATTGATATATTTTTTACAGAAATTTAAATGAATAAGAGTATGTATAAATGATTTTATTTCATGAAAATTGTACTATGTGAGAAGTTCTCACTATCTTATTAATGAGTAAAGATCTGCGGGATCTAATACACGAGTTTGAAAAGGTTAAAGTCTCATACTACTCAGTGCATATCTATGAAACCTATACACGAGTTGAAAGGGTTAAAGTCCTATACTACTCGGTGTATATCTAAGAAATCTTATACACGAGTTTGAAAGGGTTAAAGTCCCATACTACTCAGTGCATATCTATGAAACCTATACACGAGTTGAAAGGGTTAGAGTCCCATACTACTCGGTGTATACCTATGAGATCTTATTCACGAGTTTGAAAGGGTTAGAGTCTCATACTACTCAGTGTATATCTATGAGAACTTATACACGAGTTTGAAAGGGTTAGAGTCCCATACTACTCGGTGTATATCTATGAAATCTTATTCACGAGTTTGAAAGGGTTAGAGTCTCATACTACTCAATGTATAAGACAATTAATTATATGAGTAAATGTGGTATTTATACTTTTGATATTTTATATAGTACAGTTATTTACTTACTAAGTTTTTAAATAAACTCACACTCCCTATGATTATCTTTTCAGATACAAAAAACAAAGAGCAAGAGTATCCGTTTGAAGAATAGAAGCCCCTTGGAATTATTCTCTATTTCTGTCTGGTGGGATACCAGTACTTATTAATGTGGATACTAGGAACGCTCTGTACTTTCTATAGGTCTCCTAGGCTTGCGATGAGATAGAAATATCACACTATGTATGTCTATATTTGCTTATCAGATGAATATAATTCTGTAGTATGGAATGAATGATTAAGGTTGAATGTAAAACCTTACAGAATATATGTAAATAACGTATGTTTGAGAATTTTATCAAATGAGTGGTATCTTTTCACATGTTCAATTTTTGGGATGTGACAATTTGGTATTAGAGGATAGGATTTATAGGTCCCCTATAGAGTACAGAGCAAAGTGATCTTTGTGGGCCCTTCCCTATTGTCATGAGCCGCGGCATGACCATAGGATTAGGTTCCATAAAAGACCTTGTAGAGTATAACGTCATTTTTTAGATAACTTTTCAGTGGGGCTAGTAAGTGATATTTTGTTTGTGTCTGAAAATTGTTTGTTATGTGTGTAGATCTGTGACAGTACAATGTCAGAAGGATCTTCTAATAATAATGAGCATATGGGTCCAAGGAGGGCCATAATTCCACCAGTACATGTGCAAGATGATCCTAACCGTAGTGATAGTTTACATGCTCAAAGTACTGAGGGCGCAACTAGTGAGCAAGCAAGGAGAGTCGAACCTGATGCTCACATTGGTAATGCAACTATTGCACATGTGATTAATTTGATGAATGAACGATTTGACCGATTTGAGGCTGAAATGAGAGGTCGAGCTGCACAAGCTAACCTGCCAGTGGATCCTCCTATTGTTGAAGCTGAAATTGTACCACCAGCTCAGTTAGCTGGAGGAGGTAATGTAAGGGAGGTAAAAATGTCTGAATTCCAGAAAATGAGGCCTCCTACTTTTTCAGGAGAAAATCCCAAAGAGGACCCACAATGTTTCCTTGAAGATTGTGGAGCAATCTGTGATGCTATAGGGTGTTCTCTTACTCAAAAGGTAGAATTCACTTCATTTCAGTTAAAGGGTATGGCTGGTAAATGGTGGAGGAACTGGAAGAAAGTTAGAATTCAAGGCGCACCGCCAGTTATGTGGACGGAGTTTTACAGATTGGTTATGGAAAAGAAATCAAAGAATAAAGAGGAATATCAACAAAAGAAGAAAGCTAGATATAAGAGATCTTTTTATCAAGGGGAAGACTCAGGGACTTTGAAACCCTTTACTGCATCACAACATGCTCCAGCCACTCCTACTAAGTCATCTTATTCTACAGCCAGTGTGGCTAAGCCTCGTTCAGAGAGCAGGGGTGGTTTTAGTTATTCTAGTAGAGGAGGTACTCAAGCTAGAAGGAAGAAACCTCAGTGTCCTGAATGTGGAAAGTTTCACTTCGGAGAATGCATGTTAAACACTGTTGGTACAGGTTGTTTTAACTGTGGACAAAAAGGACATTTTATAAGGGAGTGCCCTCAGCTCATGACAGGACCAGGTCAAGGGTCTACTTTGCCACCTCGACCACAATCTATTTCTACTTCTATTACTCGAACACCAACCCCTTCAATAGGGGGTAGTATAGGAAGAGGTTCTGGAAGAGGCCAAGGTGACCGTGGGAAACAAGCTGCAAGTAGAGGAAATGCAAGAGTATATGCTCTAACCCGACAGGATGCTCAAACATCCAATGCTGTAGTTACAGGTATATTATCTGTTAATACTTTTGCTGCACGTATTTTGTTTGATCCCGGTTCTACTCACTCGTATGTGTCACCCCTATTTGCCAAGAGATTTGTATTTGATTCCATTACTCTTAAAGAATCATTCTTGGTTTCCACACTGATGAGAGAGACTTGGATAGTTAAAACATGTTATCGTTCTTGTAAAATAATTGTTGGAGGCATGGAAACTGAGATATATCTTATGATTCTCAATATGTTAGATTTTGATGTGATTTTAGGGATGGACTGGCTATCTTCTTGTCATGCTACTATAAATTGTCGTGACAAAGTTATTTCCTTTAATATGCCGGGGAGGAGTAATTTTGTGTTTCAAGGAGATCGAAGTGATGTACCTTGCAACATGATATCTATGTTAAGTGCCCGGCGTATGTTGCGAAAGGGATGTCAGGGATTTCTAGCTTTTATCAAAGATTTAGAAAAGAAAGAACAGAAGTTAGAAGACATACATGTGGTAAATGAATTCCCAGATGTGTTCCCAGAAGATTTACCTGGATTACCGCCAGAAAGAGATATTGAGTTCAGTATTGATTTGGTCCCAGACACACGACCAATTTCTATTCCACCTTATCGTATGGCTTCTGTTGAGCTAAAAGAACTTAAAGAACAATTGGAAGATTTGTTGAACAAAGGGTTTATTCACCCAAGTTTTTCACCTTGGGGTGCTCCTGTTCTTTTTGTGAAAAAGAAATATGGTTCTATGAGATTATGTATAGATTATCGTCAGCTGAATAAAGTCACAGTGAAGAATAAGTATCCTTTACCAAGGATAGATGATTTGTTTGATCAGCTTCAAGGAGCAAAATACTTCTCAAAGATTGATCTAAGGTCTGGATATCATCAGTTACGAATTAAGAACGATGATATACCTAAGACTGCTTTTCGTACACGGTATGGACATTATGAGTTCCTCGTGATGTCTTTTGGGTTGACAAATGCACCAGCAGCATTTATGGATTTAATGAACAGAGTATTCAAATCATTCCTTGATAAGTTTGTAATTGTATTTATTAATGATATTTTGGTATATTCAAAGAGTCATGAAGAACATACTGAACATTTGAGAATAGTGCTTCAGACCTTGAGAGAGCATCAGTTGTACGCAAAGCTCTCAAAATGTGAATTCTGGATGAGTCATGTAACATTTTTGGGACATGTTATTTCCCAAGAAGGTATTCATGTAGATCCAAGTAAAACTGAAGCAGTAAAACAATGGCCTAGACCAACAACTGTGTCTGAAGTACGTAGTTTTCTTGGTTTAATAGGGTATTACCGTCGCTTTGTCAAAGATTTCTCTAAGACGGCTCTCCCATTAAATAAGTTAACTCGAAAGAATGTTAAATACATTTGGGATGATTCATGTGAGCAAAGTTTCACCCAATTGAAAGAGTGTTTAACTTCTGCACCAGTCTTAATCCTACCATCAGGACCAGGGGGTTACTCTGTATTCTGTGATGCCTCAAAGATAGGCTTAGGGTGTGTGTTGATGCAACATGGTAAAGTCATAGCTTATGGCTCACGTCAGCTTAAAAAACATGAATTGAATTATCCCACTCATGATTTGGAAATGGTAGCTGTAGTGTTTGCCCTAAAGATTTGGAGACATTACTTGTATGGGGAGACTTGTAAAATTTTTACAGATCACAAAAGCCTTAAGTACATTTTTTAGCAGAGAGATCTCAATCTAAGGCAACGTAGGTGGATGGAACTTCTGAAAGATTATGATTGTACCATCCTTTACCATCCAGGTAAAGCAAATGTAGTGGCTGATGCTCTAAGTCGAAAGTCTATGGGAAGTTTAGCTCACATTACCACTATAAGGAGATCTCTAATACATGAACTACAAGAATTGGAAGCTGATGGAGTATTCTTTGAGATCACTGAGTCAGGTACATTTCTGGCTCATTTAATAGTTAGATCATCCCTTGTTGAAAAAGTAAAAGCAACTTTAGAAAATGACATTGATATGGTTAAAATCAGAGATAAGGTAAGGCAAGGTCTAGCACCAAGTTTCTTGGTAGATGAAGAATGAGTCTTATAGTTTAATGGAAGACTTTGTGTCCCCAACATTGAATCTTTGAAACATGAAATCTTAATGGAAGCTCATGGTTCGCCATACGTTGTACACCCTGGTGCTGTGAAAATGTATCAGGACTTGAAACAAGTTTACTGGTGGGAGGGCATGAAGCGAGATGTGTCTGACTTTGTAGCTCGATGTTTAACTTGTTAGCAAGTTAAAGCTGAACATCGACGACCACCTGGTTTGATGCAAAAACTAGATATTCCCGAGTGGAAGTGGGAAAGGATCACTATGGATTTTGTAGTAGGTTTACCTCATTCAACAAAAGGAAATGACTCAATATGGGTCATAGTGGATCAACTTACTAAGTCAGCATATTTTCTTCCTGTTCATACCACTTTCAGTGTAGCAAAACTTGCTCGACTTTATGTTAAAGAAATAGTAAAACTTCATGGTGTACCAATATCCATTATATCAGACCGAGGACCTCAGTTTACTTCTCGGTTCTGGAAAGTCTTTCAAGAGGCTTTGGGTACCAAAGTGTCTTAGCACAGCATTCCATCCTCAGACTGATGGACAGTCCGAAAGGACAATTCAGACTTTAGAGCATATGCTAAGAGCTTGTGTGATGGATTTCAGTGGAAGTTGGGAAGATCATTTGTCTCTCATTGAATTTGCTTATAATAACAGTTACCAAGCCAGTATTCAGATGGCACCTTTTGAGGCTTTATATGGGAGACGGTGTCGATCTCCTATAGGTTGGTTTGAACTTGGTGAAACCAAAATATTTGGACCTGAGATGATTCAGGAAGATATAATTAAAGTTAAACTGATCAGAGATAAGTTGTTAACTGCTCAGAGTAGACAGAAGTCTTATGCGGACAACCGACGACGTGACCTTGAATTTGCAATAGGTGATATGGTTTTCTTACGAATCTCACCTATGAAGGGAGTAATGAGATTCGGGAAGAAAGACAAGCTTAGTCAGAGGTATGTTGGCCCATATGAGGTTGTAGACAGAGTGGGTAATGTAGCATATCGCCTAGACCTACCTTCCGACTTAGAGGGAGTTCATCCAATATTTCATGTGTCCATGCTACGGAAATATCTTCCTGATCCTTCTCATGTCATTCAACCCCAAGAAGTTCACTTTGATGAAACTCTCACCTACGAAGAGGTACCAGTAGCTATTCTTGATAGAAAAGTCAAGAAATTGCGTACTAAAGAAATTCCTACTGTCAAGGTTCTTTGGAGAAATCATTTTCGCGAGGAAGCTACGTGGGATGCAGAAGATGAAATGTGGAAAAAATATCCACATTTGTTTGAAACTTGAGGTAAGATTTTAATTCGGAGGACCGAATTCTTTAAGGGGGGTAGAATGTAATACCCATTAATTTCAGAATATAATTCGCGTAAGAGTATTTTAGAATTTTATAACGTTACTTTAGTTATTTATTTTGGTCATTTGCAATTTTCATATTTAATTGTTCTTTTTGAATATTATTTATGAAAATTGAGTTAAATGACTGGACTAAATATTTGCACCATGTGGGATATATTCTAAGAATGGTGAAATTCATGGAAAAGTGGTTTAAGAATGGTCAATTAGTCCATTTATTGTAAATTGACTGGATGGGTTTGGATGTTGGGTTATGGATACCCATGGGTTATTCAATAACCCATTAAAAATATTTAATATAAAGTTTTAATAGTACCCCCTCATTTTTCTCACGCAACCGAAGCAGCTGAGGAAGTTTTCTCTCCTTTCTTCATTCTCTTCTCAAATCCTTTCCTTGATCTTCAAAGTTTTGATTATTTGTTCGGTTCAAAGGCTTTGTAAGGATCGAAGGTAAGCTTTAATCTCATTATTTTCCTTAAATTTCAGTTTATGTAGAAGATCAGAGGAGGTTTTGTTCTTGAAGATTTTGATGATAATTCATGAATCTCAGTTGTTTTAGAAGTTATATTTGAGTTATAATCGGTTAAAAGAGTTGAGATTCTGGTTTTGAATCAAAATAAAGGAAAGGATGAATTTTTGAAAGATTTTTCTGCAAAAACTCGAGTTACTGTAGCGACCAGAAATTTCGGGAAAATCTGGAAATTTTTCTTCGAGTTACTGTAGCAGTACTGTAGTGTCGGCAGTCAACGTTACTGTAGCGAACCGGCACTGTAGCGAACTGTCACTGTAGCAAACAGTTACTGTAGCAATCAGAAAATTTTGCGTATTTTCGTGATTTTGTTTCCTTTCTTATGTTTCCTTGTAATATATTTTACTAGGAAATTTTCCTACACAAATTCTAGTGTGGAACAAGGTAAACTTGGACAAACATCAAGGTGAAGTGAATAACCTTGCTAAGCTAATTTGATATTACTAGTCAAAGTACAATATAAGTCCCATTTACAATATTATTTGGATATTAATTGATCAATTTTTCATATGACAGTATATGATGATTGATATATTTTTTTTACAGAAATTCAAATGAATAATAGTATGTATAAATGATTTTATTTCATGGAAATTGTACTATGTGAGAAGTTCTCACTATCTTATTAATGAGTAAAGATCTGCGGGATCTAATACACGAGTTTGAAAAGGTTAAAGTCTCATACTACTCAGTGCATATCTATGAAACCTATACACGAGTTGAAAGGGTTAAAGTCCTATACTACTCGGTGTATATCTAAGAAATCTTATACACGAGTTTGAAAGGGTTAAAGTCCCATACTACTCAGTGCATATCTATGAAACCTATACACGAGTTGAAAGGGTTAGAGTCCCATACTACTCGGTGTATACCTATGAGATCTTATTCACGAGTTTGAAAGGGTTAGAGTCTCATACTACTCGGTGTATATCTATGAGAACTTATACACGAGTTTGAAAGGGTTAGAGTCCCATACTACTCGGTGTATATCTATAAAATCTTATTCACGAGTTTGAAAGGGTTAGAGTCTCATACTACTCAATGTGTAACACAATTAATTATATGAGTAAATGTGGTATTTGTACTTTTGATATTTTATATAGTACCGTTATTTACTTACTAAGTTTTTAAATAAACTCACACTCCCTATGATTATCTTTTCAGATACAGAAAACAAAGAGCAAGAGTATCCGTTTGAAGAATAGAAGCCCCTTGCAATTATTCTCTATTTCTGTCTGGTGGGATACCAGTACTTATTAATGTGGATACTAGGAACGCTCTGTACTTTCTATAGGTCTCCTAGGCTTGCGATGAGATAGAAATATCAGACTATGTATGTCTATATTTGCTTATCAGATGAATATAATTCTGTAGTGTTGAATGAATGATTAAGGTTGAATGTAAAACCTTACAGAATATATGTAAATAACGTATGTTTGAGAATTTTATCAAATGAGTGGTATCTTTTCACATGTTCAATTTTTGGGATGTGACAGATATGACCTTTCTTTTTACAGTAATGACATTCAACATTGGCATATCTGTTGGATTTGCCTTTGCTCCTTCCTCTAGGTTTTTTATCCCTAGACTGGTTCCTCCCCCTGAAGTCTGAAACCAGAACATCTGGTTATGATAAAGAAGATGAGTTTTGAGATCTTCTTCTCATTTCTTCATTTAAGATACTGCTTTTAACAGACTCCATATTAATTACACCATTAGGTGCAGTGTTGGTGATGGAAATTTTCAGATTCTCCCACGACTCTGGTAGAGAGCCCAATACCAGCAGAGCAAATATTTCATCGTCTAGATTTATGCCCATTCTGGACAGTTGATCCACGACCCCTTGCATCTCATTTAGATGATCTGCTACAGAAGTCCCTTCCATGTATTTCAACTGCGTCAATTTGGTCAAATAAAATAATTTATTGTTACCAGTTTTTGAGGCATAAAGCTGTTCAAGCTTATTCCATAGCGTTCGGGCATGAGTCTCATTGCAGATGTGGTTGTATACGTTGTCTTCGACATATTGTCGGATGAAACCGCACACCTGCTCATGCTCAAACCCCTATTCCTTATCCGTCTTGCCTTCAGGTTTATTTGATATAAACACTAGTAGATGCATTTTCATCACAAATAAGAGATTTTTCATCTTGCTTCTCCACATGTGATAATTTGTGCCATTTAGGCTTATCATTTTGATGTTTCTTGTCTCCATTGAGATTAGTAGTCAACAGATTTAGCTGATCCCAAAACTTTTCTGGTAGTGAATAGTACTTCGTACGTATGAACAGTACTTCCGTATATATGAATAGTACTTCCGTATGTATGAACAGTACTAGTATGTATAAACATTACTTCCGTACGTATAAACAGTACCGGTATACATGAATAGTACTCGTACGTCTTCGTACAGTATTTGTGAATAATACTCGTACGATATTCTTCAACGGTACTCTAACCAAAAGCTTTGATACCACTTGTTGGGAAAAATTGTGGTGTGCGCAGTAAGTGTAGAATCAAAATAATTCCCACAGACCCAAGATAATTCTCAAAATACAATAGACAAAAATAACACCAAAGATTTTAGCGTGAAAAACTCAAATTAGGTAAAAACCACGGGACCCGTAGGCCGCTTAAATCTTCCACTATAACAATAATGAGAATACAATCTTCACCCTTAGGTGGACCTCTCACTCACAAAAATACTACAACAATATTTCTTCAATTTGTGGACAATAACTCTAACAAATTGGACTCACTATTTTTCCTTTCAGAAACTTTCTGAGGCACTCTCTCTATTTTTCTTCGCACTCTTTTTTCTCTCAAAGTGAGGCTTCTTGGGATGATGATTTATGAAGGGAGGGAATGACTCTATTTATAGAGTCATTCCTCCACCAACCCCGTTCAAATTACGCACATAGCAGCCTCTTTTGCTAAACTTCTTCCGCAGCCCGTTCAGTTTCAATTCGGTGCCTAACTATTTTGTCAACTTTTGACTTTGGAGTAAATTACAAAATTTGGTTACAACTTTAGTTAAATTGCAACTTGACCCTTTTTTTTAATATTATATGTCATGAGCCCCACTTATGGAGGGACCCACCTTTCATGGAGGAGACAAGTCTTCAGGTCGTTGAAATGGCACCATGCCGTGCTGTAGAATAGCTCTGTCGCAGACATAGGCACCAATGGCAAAGGGGAACCAGACGAGTCGACGGAGGACAAGAATCGGTAACAGTCGATGCAAACAGAAGGAATCGCACAAACTGAGAACAAGAAGAAGAACAAGTAATCGATTTCCCAGAACAAGAATCGAGTAATCAACTACCCAAATCAATGATCAAGACAGAAGATTGAACCCTAATCGGGTAGAATTAGAAAACGCACCTTCAATGTTTTTCCCCTCCCAACAATTTTCTAGAGACGACAATGTATACCAGAACAGCTTAGACGAGTCTCAATTTCTTCGAGGCTTTGATACCATGAAAAGATGGGAGAAGAAAAAGGAAGATGAGGCATCTAAGCCATAAATAGGTGAAGAAAAGTAACTAAAAGAATTATTTGAATAATACATGATATATGTTATTAACCAAAAGTCTGATACATAAATATATGGACTGGATAGACCAAAAAAACCAAGAAAAATGGGTAACAGCCCGAACCAACTAGTAACAAACCAAGATTAAAATAAACAGAAAAATATTTTATCCAACCTGAACTTCATAACATCTTCCTTTTTCAAATTCAGGTAAAGAGTCACAGAAATTTGAAAAGAAAGCAAAACACTAAAAGTCAATTAATTGAATACACCATCCTCACCTACTCCATTTTCCATGGGCTCCAACTGACGTGGGGGACAAAAAAAAACATGGATGTCAATTCATTCAAACTTTCCACAAGAAAGATGGACCGTGATATCTAGCGTTGTCCAGATTTTCAAGAAAAAGATAAAACACTTTCATTAGGATACGACTCTGTAACGCTTCCTTTTATTTTTTATTTTTTATTTTTTAAAAATTACAAAGATTTTATTTTTTAAATTTAATAACTAATAAATTAAATTAAATATTATCACACATCTTAAAATTTAAATCATAATATTTAATTAAATAATTATGATTAATTAAATTAAATATATTTTAAATTCTAAATCTTAAATTTTAAACTATAAATTTTAAATCATAATATTTAATTAAATAAATTAAATATTATTATAAATTTTAAATTTTAAATTAAATATTTAATTTAATTAATAATTTATTTAATTAAATATTATAATTTAACGTTTAGAATCTATAATAATATTTATTTTAATTTAATTTATTAATTTTATGATTTAAAATTTAAAATTTAGTATTTATAATAATATTTACTTTAATTTATTGGCTATCAAATTAAAAAAAAGTCTTTGTAATTTTCTAAAAATAAAAATAAAGGGAAGCGTAGGAGGCACGCAGATCCCTTCTCCTTTGATTAGCAGACCAATGAATGAACAAAGAGGGACTCAATCCTTGAGCAACTTTTACTACTGTCCTGTTGATATAAACAGAAGTATGTGAGATGGGTGAGAACTGAGAAAGATCGATCCGAAGAGATGGGCATAATCGGGTGCAACATCGATGGAAATCTGGATGATACAAAGTTCAGCCAACCAATTCCATGGGTGGGCATATACATAGCTGCAGCAACTCTGGCCTGCCTCATGGGGATGGCTATCGATGCTATACTCAGTATCTGTCATCGCAAGTTCTGGTTTCCTTGCAAATACTTCTCTCTCAACGCCACTTCCTTGACCTTGATTGCTGTAGCTGTCAAATTATCAGTGGATTTAAACACCTCCATGCCTAGCCACCACGATCAGCTAGCAAAACTCAGTAGCAGTGCCTTGATCTGCACAATCATGGGTAATTCTATGCCGTCTCTTGGAGCCATGGAGAGCAAAGAAATGTTCATGAACCTCATGGCTTTGGGAATACTTGTTGTTACAGTCATTGCCAATATCTGCATCCAATTAGGCACTGGTGTTATCTATGTTTTCTGGAGAGAACATATTGTTATCCTATTTCTCATGCTTGTTTTACTCCTGCTCATGATCTCCTCTGCTTTGATGGTTTCAACCACCAAGCATTATTTGGAATACAAATACAGTAAGAAGTATGAGATGGCAATCAAAGAATGTTCAACACAAACTCAAGGGAAAATCACTCACAGATTTAGAGGCAAACTCCTGAAATATTGGATGATGGCTCATACCAGTAGTCCCCAGTTTGTGTTGGGGAGGTCACCAACGTGCACTGCCTCTGGAGCTTTCTGTCTTCTCAGTGCTATGGTTCTAGCAGAGGCCATGCTTCGATCCTACCTCATGCCTTGGTCTTTCAGATTTTGCAGGGGTGATTCTGACTATAAATGGTCAACCAAATTGATTCTTGTGATTCAAGGTGTTGCAGTAGGGGTGGGTACTATTGCTCCTGCACTTAGATGGTTCTTCGCAATACAATTCCGATGCAGATGCCCAAAATTAAAGAATCAGAGCAGCCATAGGAAGAAGGAATTCAGAGTGGAACTGTACTGGATCGAGTGCCTACTCGAACTCAAAGAGTGCCCTTTGAACCTAAGACTCCATGATCGGCATTGCAGGAAGTTAGCCCATGATTTAAAGGTGTTAACTTTGAATTTCTGCATTAAAATTCAGATGGGAATTGTGTTAATAAGCAAGGTGACACGAATAATTTCAATATCACTCATAAGCTCCATCTTGGCCTGTTGCGACTACTTTTGGAAACTGAGATTCAATTTTCACAGCAGGATAAAAAGTATTAGCTCTGAGTCACAGCCTGGGTCAAAGCCAGATCTTAGTCGATTTGTTCTGCATCTTGAAGGCGAGGAAGATCTGGTGGAGGTGATGATGAGAGACAATCGTGATGCCACTAATCACTGGATTCAAAAAGGTGAAAAGAGACAGCCTAAACTTCTCATTAATTTATTAAAGAAGTCATCATTTTTACAAGGATTTAAGGGAGTGGCAGCATTTGACAGTGACCAAGTTCCTTCTTTGCATCCCAAAGAGCCTCCAAATTGTTGGTCACTTCCTTTGGTGACACTCACGGGTATTGCTGTTGCACTTCCAAACATCAGTAAAATTGAAGTCAAAAACTTGATTAATACTGTAAGTGAAGGACTCCCCTTTGTGAATGCCATAGAGAATACTCTGGACAAAGAAGATTTGAGTAGAATAAGGAAGGCAGCACAAATTGTGTGGCTTGGTGTTGATCTCTACCATAAGTGGTTTGGCTTGGATCTCAAGAAGCTGTCCCTTCAAGGAAAAAGCTCAAAAGAGACACTCGAAACATTAGCTGATGCTGCTAAAGCCAGGTACGAGAAATTCAAGAACAAAAACATCAATGTATGCTTGAGGGCGAGCCCCTCAGCTTGGCCCATCAAAGTACTCGCTGCTAATTCCATGTACAGAATAAGCAGAACCATCCGTCTGAACTGTGAAAGCGGAAATGAACTTACAACAGAGGCACTATTCCAAGAACTGAGTTTGGTGATTGCTGATATACTGGGCTCATGTCTCGTTAACATACCCCATGTTATATCGGCCAAATGTGTGAAAAGTGCCATTGAAGAGAGGGAGGACAGTGTGAGACAAGCCGGTTACCTTTTTGGTAAGACCAAGAAGATCATAGAAATGCTGGACGAGGGGAAATTTCCCATTTTGGATCGGAGTTGTATGGCTATGATTGATGATTGGCGTTTAATGCATAAGCACAACACTGCCTCACCCTTGTCTCCTTCTCCGGAGAGTAACACCGATACACCTACTTCTGTATCAACTGATCTGTGCTTAACCGTAGATTGAAAAGCAGTCATTTACGTCTTAATGCAATATTTGTTAGTTGTCACTTGTCGTGTTTTATATAAATTCTGTATAAACTGCTCACCATATGTCCATATGCAATAAAATTTTCAGATTACTAGCGAGTTACTTTTTTTTTTTTAATTAACTTTGATGATTAAACAGTAAGCAAGTCATCCGTAGTGACTATCAAGCCCAATGGGTTCCTCTGCCTCCTATACTATTAAGCCCAGAGTTGTCTCACACTGAAATAGGACACGTCCAACCCACTAAAGACACAATATAGGATCTAAAGGTATATTCCATATTCTAATGTGGCTTAAGCAATACCAGATAGGATGGGGTTAGCGGGCCCCCCCAACTCTCACAAGGAAAGTGAAACATACAGTTCAGTTTTTATATCCATGTTACCCTTTCTTTTTTAGCTTCGATGTGAAAATAAGTGAAAAGAGAATATATTTGAATTTGCCAGATCGAAAAATCAGAAAAGAATCAATTTAATTTGGATCAGTAAACATATGAAAAATTGGTTCAACTAATAAAATTTATCGGTTTAATTAGTTTTTTTTTTAATTTTTATTATATATTATTATTTATTTTTAAAAATTTTTAAAAAATTTAAATTATTAAAAAGAGATTGATATAAATTTATATATGTAATATACTTAAAATATTTTAATATTTTATATATATATATATTAATTATATATTTTAAATATTATTAATTTAATTATAATTTAATTATTAACTTTTAAACTGATTATCAAAACTATGCGTCATGATGTGAGACTGGGACCAAACTTGGCAGTGTCGTATTACTCTAGTGAGTGAAATTGGATTTGACTTTAGCCTGCACCGTTCATCACAGCTACGATGATTTCTGAAATCTGAATCATCATTCATCCCTCACGCCATGTCACAACTCTTTTCTCTTTGCCAGCATTGCTACTCCTTTTATTTAATATTATCCAAAAGTTTTTTATGTATCAATTGATGGAAAATCAATATCACAATTTCCTCTTCTCAACCTCAAGCTTCTTTCTAAAACCCATTATATATTTATTTAGAAATAGATACTGTTATAGTAATAAATCAATGCCTTATCTATGATTTTATCCAACTGAATTAGATTGCAATTATAGTTTTCAAGTCATTATTCAAATTCCCTATTTATCTAAATTTTTAATACCAGATTATCAATCATAACTTTTTATAGTAAATTACCCATAATTATTTCTCATTAATATAGATAGTTCTTTCTTTAAAAAATTATGTATTCATAATTAATTCAGGCATCGATGATTATAAATTATTTTTTTAATATGTTTTATCCTGTCATAATTAAAAATATTTATAATTACATAAGAAACAAATACTATCAAATTACATATCCGTTTATGGGCCTTTTTACCACCATATTACGCCTTTTACAAAAATAATTTGCCCTTAGCCGAATAATTATTATTTTCTTTTTAAGTTTTGTAGGCTTATAAATATGTAAGTAGTTGATAAAACGAGTAAAGCTGCCGTGTTTCGGTATTTGTTATCTTCAAGCAAAACCAGGTTCTGACTTCTGATCAAAAGCGTCGCTTCGCTTCCCTTTCTTTGTCGCCATTACGAGGTTAAGTTCAGGGTATCAATTTCTTAATTTCTTTATAATTTCAGTTTTTAGTATGTTGACTAAGTATTTTTTATGTTCCGATAAGAAGTAGATTGTCGGGTCCGTTTGAATTCGACGATGCTTTCTATGTTTCTCTGTTGTTAGAAGGAAAAGAATGTCTGAAATGTTTCAGTCGATTGGAACCTCTCCTCTCTTCTTAAATTTTGTTGTCTGTAAACTTTCTTGGAAATTTGACGGAAGATGATTCTTTTTAAATCTAGGGCTTTTCATTATAACCAATAATAATATACTGTTTTTTTTCTTTTTTTACGGTTATTTCCAACCCTTCTCGTATACTTGTATTTTTTGTTTATGTACTGGATTCGTGTTAGACGGTTTTGGTATGCTGGCGTTTTTGGTATCTGGCGATTTACTATGTTTATGGCCGCAGGAGCATTAATATTTTCTTTTTATTTATGGAGAATCGTGCCTCTTGTTTGTGAGTGATAGAAGAATTACTCTTTTATCAAACAATTCGGATTTTATTATGCTTGGAAATTTGGAATTGACTGAAGTTGGATGATAATTTCAGGAAGAATGGCTAAGAGTTACTTCAAACAAGAGCATGATCTTGGTATATACTGGTTTTTGCGTGAAATCTTCCTATCATAACTTTGATTGTGTGTTTTGAAAGCTGAGAAATGTACAACATTGTTTTTTGTCTCCAGAGAAGAGAAGAGCTGAGGCTGCTAGGATTAGGGAGAAATACCCAGACAGGATCCCTGTGAGAACTCAGTCATTTTTCATCTCTTATTGATGCCTTATTTGTTCTTTAATCTATTTTGCCGATTTAGGAGCTAATGGTTTTCAAAATTATGGCTGTCTTGTGTTAAAATCTTGTTTGGTGTCTCCATATGTACTCACCTCTTTTAAAAATTATGACTTTTGTATGATGTCTTTACGCATCGTGATTTAGGAGCATACACAGCTGACCAGCACTTGAATTTTGGGTTAGAAGAATACATAATTTGTGATCCTTGATTTGTCATTATAAACTAGTATAACAACTTTTTCTATTTTTGTTAAAAAGAAATGTAAGAATTGGATAAGTTGTTCTAACTTAAGGCTAGGTGTGCCACAATTGGTGGAGGCCTACTAACAAAGGATCATCAATAGGATTCAAGCCAAAAACCTTATGGTCGCTGCAGCTTGGTCCTACCAAATAGTCAACTCTAGTTGGCAGAATAACAACCTTTTAGAGTTTCAGTTTGATGAATGATGAGACTATATCCAGCTTTAGAAATAGGTTAATCTTAAGGCTTCAGGCAGAGAAACTCATTATTTATTTTAGCCAAGACATGGTAATTAAATTTTTGGTTATCTCTTGCCTGCTCCTTCTGCTTTAATTGAAAATGCATGTCAATGTCTTTATACATCTAGCATTTTTACTTTTGTGCTGACTTGTCTTTGGTTATACCTGAAGGTGATTGTGGAAAAGGCAGAAAGGAGTGATATCCCAAGCATTGACAAGAAAAAGTAAAATTTTGTCTATATTTTCTTTTAATCTGCAGATTGGCACATTGTTTATATGCTTTATTTCCTCTCTGTGGCTTACGTTTAATAAAAAAGAATAGTAAATGTTTGTGCTTTTGATATTATTTGTTTATAAACTACAATATATTAATGTTAAATGGAAGGTGGTAAGCTGAGGAAAGCCGATACAGAATACTTCGTTTTGCAACTTTTCTGGATCTGCAGGCGTTTCTTTCTTGCTTGTCTATTAAAGGCTGTTATATAAACATCTTAAGTTTGTGACAAGTAACAAGAGAGATATACAAATGTGTACGAGTTAGCATGAAACTACTGGGAATAATTAAAAGATTCTCTGATGTCCGTGAGTGATTGAGTTTTCTAATAACTGCCAATTCATGATATCCTGGGAAAGGAAAATTATTGATAGATTTTATTCTATGTAATATATATGGTTCTCCATTTCATAATAGGAGCTGAATTTTGTCCTAGATTTGAACTACTATTTCTTAAAGAATGTTGACCATTTATGATTTATCTGCATTTGGTTCTTCTATAGCTTGGTGATTTGGTTGCGTAATTTTTGCTTCAATTTCTTAATAACTTCTAGATTCTAAAGCAGAAATGATATTATTTGTTTCCAATACAACCCAATTCAAATGTCTTTTGAAACTGAATGAACGAAAATGCAGGTACCTTGTCCCCGCTGACCTGACAGTTGGACAGTTTGTCTATGTCATCCGTAAAAGGATCAAATTAAGTGCAGAAAAGGCAATTTTCATATTTGTTGATAATGTCCTTCCCCCAACAGGTAATCTTTGGCAAATTAGATGTTTCCTCCATTTACTGTAAGATAATGCTTTAGCATATCATAACATTGCTTTGTCGCTCTTTGTCGCCCAATCTTTTCAGGTGCAATAATGTCTGCCATATATGATGAGAAGAAGGACGAAGACGGGTTCCTTTATGTTACATACAGTGGCGAGAACACCTTTGGGAATCTGACTTCTTAGTTGCAGTAGTGGCCTTTTATTATTTTACAGAATATGATTCCACTGTTCTCTCATTGGCTTGTCTGCTGATTCCATTATGTTACTCATTTCATCAAGAACCTGCTTTCAATGTTATGTACAGTTGTATATAGATCCAAGGACCTGTTTAATAATAAAGGTGCATCCTTTTCATTCAACCTTCTTACTATTTTCTTGGTATATAGATCCAAGGACCTGTTTAATAATAAAGGTGCATCCTTTTCATTCACTCTTCTTACTATTTTCTTGGCTGCACAATCATGCTTCTTTTTGGTGTGTGTATTTGTACTTTCGCTTTAATACCATGGGCTAGTGGTTTAGCGTTTAAATCAGGGGAAGGAAGTAGAGGAATTTTGTCTTGCTTTTTTAGGTTTGATCAAACTGCAAATGATATTCTTCAATTTAGTGGATTATGTAATTTACTACTTTAACTTAATTATGGTAAGAGACTCTTAAACTTTCAATTTTGTGCAATGTAATTCATCCATTGATATTTTCGTCTAAAATTCTATATTACTTATTGATATAAGTTTAAAAAGGTCAAATTACCCCCCCCCCCCCCCAACAAAAAAAAACTTCTCATTATAAAGAGATTTTTTGCTGAAAAAGTTGAAAAATGATTGGAAGTCATTATTTTGTCATTTGAGATGATAAATTAGATGTATCTTCTACTGTTTCCGCCTCTTTAAATGAATATAGATAAGTGATATTAAAATTTTGGTTGAAAAAAAATCAATGGAGAGATTATATTACATAAAACTAAACCTTTAAGAGAGTTTATTAGAAACTTTTAAAGTTAAGAGAATAAATTATACAATCTTTAGAAAAAAAAATTTGTGTTTTAGCTTTTTAAATTTTAACCCAAACAAATTGATGCAGACTTCCAAGTATACTGGCCATTCAAGTGATTAAGAGTGAGTTCAAATATCATTTTACAAGGATTGACATGTCAATTACTCAAGAAACTAAGTTAAATATTATTTAAACTACATTTGATTAAAGGTAACTTTATTTATAACATGAGAGTTCAAATTAACAACGGAAAAATCAATAAAGTGTGGCAACATGTAAAACTTAACAAGAATTTATCAATTACAAAAACAAAGGATTATTAAGTCTTTCCTAAGATTCGCTATCCGCTCACTCTTGCTATCACCAGCAACACATATAATCTAAGGCACTCAACTTCTTAGATGAATTTTCTCAAGTCACAATTAAGTTAAACCTAAGTGACCATAATTCCATATGTGCGAATAGGTTTAATTACAACCAAGCCTTAATTTGATTATGTGAGGCTAACAATTATATTCTTTTATCGTTAGCTAAATGATCTCCTTAATTGCGTAAGGTTCATAACTCACATTATTCATTCACGAGTCTAATTCTCACCTCCTCTCCCAAGTTTTGCGAAGAACACAAACACGATCTACTAATTGATCAAATTAATGAAAAGCAGTAGGAACTGAATGAATACATATGTATTATAAAACCAATGTTCATAAGAAAGGAGAGAGGATTTGAATTCTATTCTAAACTATGGTTCATAGCAACCCTAGAAAAGGAATTTCGCTACTCATGGTAGCAAAATAATAGAAAACAGAAAAAGAAATGAAGAAGTCATGAATTCAAGATGAGAATGGTAGAACAAGGTGTTAGTTGGATCCAAATGTAAGTCCTCATTGTTTTTGATCCAAAGACGACGCTTTCCCATGTTTCAAACTCAAAATACCCTAACAAAAGCTTCCACAAAGCCTTAAATAGTTCAAAACATGTGATATCAACTTGATGTACTGTTGTAGCGGTGAAAAACAAAATGAGATTCTGCACGTTGATCCTTCATTGTTGTAGCGGCCACACCTTGCACTTGATAGCAAAAGAGGCAGAGTGGACTTTCCGAACCAACCATTGTAGCGGTATGTTCCACCGCTTAAATGGTAGTGGATATACAAGAAATTGTGTGCTGTGCTGTGCTCTGCCACTTTATCTCTCAATTATCCATCACTTAAGAGGTGTATCACAGAGTATTCATTCAAATGTTTTATCTGTTGTTGTAGTGCAGCAATCTTCATCACTTTAGCGATGACACTTTGCACAATTGGTGGACTCTGATACGACCTCCATCTTTGCTACATTTTATCCATCGTGTTCCATCTAACATAACCTCCACAAAACACCAATGACTGGCAAAATACAAAACAAAAACACCATAATTGAAAGAAATTATGGAATCAATAACTTCATTAAAAATGAACTTTTTGTTGAAAAAGTACCACTCAAATATGTTAGAAGCCAAAGATTAAAAAGTAAAATGCACGAATCCTTTCTACTAGTGCATTTATGATGTGGTAGAAGAGAATTTTAAAAGGGAAAAAAAAGGAGTAAGCTTATGAAAAGTCATATGTTAAGAGTCTAACAATTTTTTTTAAAAAAACTTAATCTTACATGGCTCTTCATAACTTTTCTTAAAAAGAAAAGTATAAGGTTCATATATATTAGTAGTGTAGAGGACTTGCATCTTTTTTATTTTATTTCTTCATTATTGTAGCATGTCAATTTTTAAGCTAAAAAGAATTCAAAACCTTGATTTGATGGTCTAAATGATTAAGAAAAAGAAGAGTCAAGCCAGTCCTTTGGCAGAGGGATTCAATCTTCAAGTATGAAAAAGACCCAAAACGAAAAAGGGCAAAGAAATATTATCACTTTCAGCAACGGTGATATTAATTATTATTACAACTAGTATAACATAAGCAAGCCAGACGACGTATAATTGAAGAAAACCGTCACCAAAACGGTAAACCATCGTAGAATACGGAGCATGGAGAAAGGGGGTTTTGAACTCTGATTATGATATGTATAAAAGTAAGAGCTTTTGTTTTCACCACTTTCTGCTACGAGTAAATAGCATAGCAATAATGGGACATCCATGAAAAAGTGAAGCGTTAGACATGTAATGATGCTTGAGAGTGTTTCTTAACCAATTGTGAAGAGAGGCTGCCTCCTTAATAATGGATGGCTCCAGAGGGTTGGCAGATTTGTAATTGCATTTAGGTGCCGCAAAACGACAAGCACCTCTTAGTCCTGCCGTTACGTTGGAGGGAGCTTTTCTCTCTCAAAGGAGACACACATACACACATAGAAATACCAAAATTTTCCTCTATCCCCTCCAAAAGTTTAATATGCTTTTAATTCTAATTCCTAGCAATAGTTTAATAATTACATTAAATTATTTTATTCTAGTAATTATATTAAAGTCTTCCTAAACTTGGAAATCACTAAAAGCATTTTTAAGCAGCTTTGTATTTTTTTTTAAATTTTCTTTTATGGGCAAAACTTTTATTTCTTTTTTTTTTTGTGATTCAAAAAACTTTGTTTCTATTATTTTAAGTTTCAACACACGATCGTAAGCTCAATTCTCTCTCCCTCGAGTCTCTACCACAGAGAAAATAGAAAAGAAAGGGAAATCAAATCCTGTCATCATCGCGTTCCACTACCCCAATTCCTCCGCTCCCATCTCCTCCACCTTCTCGATCTATCCGCCCATCTTGCCGTCGCCGAACATTGAACAACTAGGTTCTGTGCATCTCGATCCCGCTGCCCCCAGTATTGTCCCAGATCACGCTTCCTATAGCCGTAGACATTCTTCGAGATGAGCACTGGGGAGCTCCTTGGCATCGAACCTCTCGAACTCAAGTTCCCCTGTAAGTTCTTCTCTGCTGGATCTGTTTGTCGTTTTCTAGGGTTTTCTCATGCCTTTGTTTTGGTTCTGAACTTTCCTTTGTTTGCTCATAGTTGAGTTGAAGAAGCAGATCTCGTGCTCCATTCAATTGTCAAATAAGACCGACAATTATGTTGCTTTCAAGGTACCATAATTAGTTTCCCTTTTGACCTTCCTGTTCGTTATCTAAGAATTTTATGACTGCGAGGACGATTCGACTGTAAATTTTGGTTTTGCTTCTCCTGTAAGCTGCCACCGGCGTAGGATCTCCTGAATTGACCCTAATATTAACTGTTGGCGGATCACTATGTATCTAAACTCTTATTGTTAATGCGATATGTCGAAAGAAGTAACATTCTTCGTCACAGTTGTAGTTTTTATGCAATAAATTGCAGTCTTGGTTGCCACTTGCGAGATTTGCATGTTTGAGTTTGTATTTGCTCATGTCCAGGTCAAAACAACCAACCCAAAGAAGTATTGTGTTCGTCCAAACACTGGAGTTGTCTTGCCAAGATCCACATGTGATGTTATAGGTACCAATGTGAAAGCTTAAATTTACTTTCCATCTTTTTTCCTCTTAATTTATTTTCCGGTCAATGTATGATTGTTAAGGTTTGACTATTTTCTTTTTTTTAAGTTACCATGCAAGCGCAAAAGGAAGCACCACCTGATATGCAATGCAAGGATAAGTTTCTTCTTCAAAGTGTAAAAACAAATGATGGTGTATCCGCGAAGGATATCACTGCAGAAATGGTATTATACAACATGCTAATTACCGAACAGTTTACTAGACTTGGAGATTTTTTTTTCTTTATCTTTGTGTGAAATTACAAGATTTATGTCATTGGGCTTGTCTAGTTTAATAAGGAGGCGGGGCATGTGGTGGAGGAGTGCAAATTGAGAGTGCTGTATGTTTCTCCACCTCAACCACCATCTCCAGTTGCAGAAGGTTCTGAGGAAGGATCATCGCCCAGAGCCTCTGTTTCAGAAAATGGAAATGTCAATAGCACTGACCTTCCAACAATGGGTTCAACTCAAGACAAATCCGCAGAGGTGAAAAGAATATTTCTTTATAAGTTAATGTCTTGTTTGTCAAATATGTGTTCTGATTTGTGGGTATTTGCTTTGTTACATGACTGGCAGTAAGATACACAAATTTTTTTTCAAGCCCTTGATGATAGTGGTTTGGAATCCTAGTTCCATTTGTTTTTCCTGTCTTGTTTATTTGTTACCTCTTGCTCCCATCGTCTTTTGTATAGTAAATTTGATTTCTAGGCTATTTCATGTATCATTGTCAAGTTGTAGAGATAGATATACACAGTGAGTAATTGAGAAGACACTAACTCTTCTCATTTAAAGTTTTTGACAAGACTGGTGAGTGAAAACTGTACTGATGAATTTGAGGCTCCAAGCTTCCTTGTTTGCCTATTGTTATATAAATATTTCTAACGTGGGTTGGTGGGCTCTTCCTTGTAACTCATTCAATATGAAGGAATGCACATGCATACCATGTTTATGACAGATTACACATGAATTGACATGCCTTAAGAAAATTCAACTCAGTTGACTTAGAGTCTGATAATACTTGTTTGACTTTGTATGCAATATTTGTATGTTAGCAAGGGGTTTCGAATTGCCTCACAAGTACAAAATTGTGACACTGTCTCTTAATACCAATGTAGAAGTTCATTGTGTTATTACACTGATTTGGCACATAAATTTCCACATAAGGTTCTTGTTTCAAGTTTACAATGTTAGGCATGATTATGAATGTCATAATTCCTTTAGGCACAATTATGATTGTTATAATTCTACTTTTCATCTGGACTATATTAGGTTGTATGGACATGACTCATATATAGCATTTTTCTGCTCGGGACTAGAGACGAGACTCCTGCTGTCAGTTATCTGGTTAATTGATTTTAGGTGTAATACCAAGGGTCTAATGATCCTGTGTTTGCCTTTAAGACAAAGCTGCAGGATAAGTTCATGTTGTCAAGTCCCAACAAGGTGTACTGTATGCAAGCTATGAATCGTGGATTAGGAGAATAAAAGAAGATAATTCAAAATAGTTTCTTCTTTTGTTTGGTCACTGGCCATGATCTTTGCTAGGTGTATAATCTTTGGAGTTTGTACTATGTGACAACTTTATTTTGATGCTGTTGCTTTTGTGGCAGGCAAAAGCTTTAATCTCAAGGTTGACCGAGGAAAAGAATAATGCAGTTCAACTAAATAACAAGCTTCGCCAGGAACTGGTGAGTGATTAACAAAACATACATGGTTTTAAACTAATAATTTTTATTTGTCCCTCTGTTTTTTATACTTTTCATTTTGGCAACTAAAGAGAGAATAGTAAATCTGAAATGAGTCGAATTCTATATGAGCATTGTCCTCCTTACTTCGGTATTATAGTTCTTAACACAACTGAAGGGAAAGCAGATAAAATAATATGAATAGAACAGTCATAAATTGGTTAAACGTGTGTCCATGGTCCAGGACTGAGCCTGGTGGATGTTTTGATTTTTATTGAGAGGCACTTCTGTCAAGTTAAACTGGAAGGGAACCCGTTCCCTTTTTTTTTTTTTGGGAAAAAACTTATGTGCAGCAAAGATATAAGGAACTTAGTCTTTTCCTTTTTCTTTATTATTGTTATTTTTTGTTTTTGCCCACCTCTCGGCAATCAGTATTTGTCAGCCATTTTTATTGTCTGGGTCTCCAGCTTGAAGTAAATACATGTGATATTCTCCGTTAAATGTGAAGAAAGCAATAGATTTATAGATCTTATTATCCAAAGAATTTCCTGCAAGCTTGACAGTTGGAAAGGCCCCTACTTCTCCTTAGGAGGCAGATTAACCCTTATTCAGGCCTCTTTATCTAGTGTGTCCCTGTACTTTCTGTCCTTGTTCAAAATCCCGTCCGGAGTGGCTAGAAAGATTGAGAGAATTATGAGGGATTTTCTCTAGAATGACGGTGGGGTGGAAAAGAAGGACCACTTGGTTAGTTGGGAGGTGTGTTGCAAACCTAAGGATGAAAGTGGCTTGGGTCTTGGAAATCTGGTGTCTAAAAACATTTCTCTTTTGGCTAAATGGTTATGGAGATTTCCCTTAGAGCCTAATTCCCTTTGGCACAAGGTGATCAAAGCAAAATATGGGCTTCACCGGAATGGATGGGACGCTGGCTCGGGGGATGTTTTACGCACGCAAGTCCTTGGAAAGCGATTTCTCAGGTATACCATCTCTTCTCTCATTCGATATCTCTTATTATTGGTGATGGTTCCCGTTCTCGTTTTTGGGAGGACTGTTGGATTGGCCCCACCCCCTTCGAAGAAAGATTCCCGCGCCTATATTCCTTATTTTCCCTCCATGACGCCCCCATTTCTGAATTCTTTTGCTTACAAGGGGATCACCCTTGTTGGAATTTGCATTTTGCCAGGAATGTTAATGAAAGACTTTTGCCAGACCTTTTCGTGATGCTAAGCATCCTTGATCCTATTCGCCTTTCTCCTTTTCCTGATAGGAGAATGTGGAAGCTTGATTCCTCAGGCTCTTACACTTGTGCTTCTTTTCTCAATTTTCTCGCCCGTTACCCTATTGCCTCGCCCCATTATAAAAAGTCTTATTGGAAAGTTAAGGCGCCTTCAAAGGTTAAAGCTTTTTTGTGGCTTGCAGTGCTCAATAGAATTAATACAAACGATCTGTGTCAAATCAGAAGGCCACTTAAGGCTTTATCCTCGGACGTTTGCATTTTATGCTTCAGACATTCAGAGACAAATAATCATTTGTTCCTGCACTGCGACGTGGCTTGGAGTATTTGGAATAGGTTATTTGATCTCTTTGACGAGAGTTGGGTTTGCCCAAAGGATCTTGGCACTTTTCTTGTGACCAAATTTACTGGTTTTGGCCATAGGAAGGACAACAGAACTCTTTGGAATACAGCTTTGTTCGCAACTGTGTGGTGCATTTGGCTGGAAAGAAATGCCAGAGGCTTTAATGATCGGTGTATGCCTACTTAGCTGTTGTGGGACCGAATTCGTTATGCGGCTTCACTGTGGGTTTCAGCCAATGGGCTGTTCAAGGGGATGCCTATATCTGATGTTTATAGGGACTAGAGGGCGTTATTGTACTAATACGTTGTTAGGGGCTATGTGGGGTGTCTTTGATGTTTGTTAGTTTACCTTTTGTTCGTGTTTTTTCTTAGGAGGATCCTTTGTCCTCCACCTATTGTAACCATTTCCCTCTGTACCTCTCTTTTCTCCTTAATACTATTTCTTTTTCTATCAAAAAAAAGATTTACAGATCTTATGGAAATTGTTAAAATCTTACATCGGTGAGGAGAATGTGTTAAAAGCTCTTTATAT
Organism: Biancaea sappan; assembly: GCA_037074585.1. Taxonomy (NCBI): domain Eukaryota; kingdom Viridiplantae; phylum Streptophyta; class Magnoliopsida; order Fabales; family Fabaceae; genus Biancaea; species Biancaea sappan. The sequence goes on from CM073500.1 coordinate 29,043,980, forward strand.
GGGCTTTGGCATCTTTCTTCTTTTTAAGCTAGCTTTTGGGTAAGTTAGGCCTAATCACCATTCTTAACAGAAATCTGTTTGTGGAGGGACTTGGCCATGAAAAGCAATAATAATAAATGTAGAAAATTTAGGGGGTTCAATCTGTTTTTCTCATTTCATTATATTCTGTCTACCCGTGAATATTACTTGGCACTGTAGAAACAAAGGAACCTAATTGTTTTGCACTAGCATGTGAATTTTAGGTCCAGGATATGGTTGCTAATTGTGCTACTTGTAATTTTAGATTAGCTCCACAAAGATTATGTTCAATTTATAAAGCTGGCGCCTTTTGTGTATGGTTACTATTGGATACAGTGGGAACAAAAACATAAAATTTCTTCCCTAGGATTACTGTGCAATTATTGCTGCCACAGTCCAGACATCACATTGATACTTGTAGTGTTGCTTTTGACCTGGAAGACTGATGATTTTACTACTTGTAGGAGCTGCTGAAGCGTGAAGGCAACAAAAATCGTGGTGGAGTCTCGATGGTGTTTGTCATCTTAATTGGCTTGCTTGGCTTAATTATGGGGTATCTCATGAAGAAGACCTAAGCATTTCTGGTTCAGTCATTCATCATACAATTTTATCTCAATATTGTGTTGTTCCTGGCTACTCAAGAAATGGTGACAAAAGGGAAATAGATTAATTCAGCAAGTGGTGTTTTTACCCCTTTTTTTTTTTTTCTTTCTTTTTTCTTTTGTTTAGTCGTTAACATTTTGGAGTAGCAAACTTGAGGTAGAGTGATGGGTCTGTGGGTGCTCAAAATATATTGTGAACTGACTCATGCTTTCCATAACATGCATTCTTTCTGTAACTTAAGAAGCGAAGTTCGTTTTCTTTCTTGTGTGGTTTATCCAGTGACTGTGCCAACAATGATCACTTGCAACGTAAAGCTCCATGAGTGCTGCCTTTCTTTTGGATATTAAATGTTAACAATAGCCATCAGTTACCAGGAGTAACTTCTCTAATTTGTGTCGTTTTTCCCTCTGGGTCACTCAGAATTCTCATTTATAGCGCACCAGGTTATTCGAGGAAGAAAAAAAAAAAAGGCAATGGGTTTTCCAATCAATGGCTCTCATTTACTTACCGATTTTAAAATAGCTTGTATATCATTTATTTGCTGAAGAATTCTGCGTTTCGTTACACTCTTCAAAATAAATCTTTTAATACTATCGTTAATTTTCATCCTTTTTCTTCAGGATAAATTTTATAATTGGGCATAAACGCTGTCATTGTGAACCTAATTTTGGTCTCTTACAATCGTGAATTATTCACATTTTCTTTTTGTTTAACTGGGCAGCATAATTAACCTTGGATTGTTTGCATAACCACTTTAATTTGCCGAAACTAACATGATACTTTAACTGGCACTCCTAAAAGTATTTTAGTATGTTTAACAAGAAAATAAGCCAATAATAGATATCATAAGCTATATTAATAACTCAACTAAAACGTTGGTCGGTGTATGTGTTTAATAATTTCATATTATTTTAAACATATATAATATCCAAATATAATATAAATAAATTGTTCATAACATAAAAAAAAAAAAAACCAAAAGTTTCGTTCCCAGTAGTAGTCCTAAAATTTTCCACCGCCTGAGTAATTTTTCCCATCATGGAATCATGCTTTCCGATTATCTTAGAAGCATCCAGAGTTTTGTGCCATGGGTCCCCAGTTTGCAGCTTTTGAGCTTATCCAATTATATTTTGTTTACAGATTGTTTTTCAGAATGATCTAGAGACCGCTGATTTTTGTAGTGATCGGGATTAATACCCAGCGTTTTTGACCCTAGAGATCCCCCAAAGCACATGCCCTTTTAGTTCATCCTTCTTTAGTTGCATCTACAGATTTCTAGAACCAGTTTCCAGCGTCTAGCCTTTCCCTTCTGGAACTTTCTCAAGACCCATCCATTCCCTGTCCTCAGTCCCACGTCACCAGGGTTTTGAGTTTCCCTTTCCCCAAGCAAACATCTCCTATATAATAATACCTCCTCCACGCTCTGGAACTCGCAGTTCTGATCGCATACGCTCTGTCTATCCAAACTCTTCTACACCGTCCTCATTTCAATGGCTCTCAGGAGAATCACCGGTGCCGCTCCCACCCTTTTCTCCAGGCTTCGCAATAGCCCTCTCTCTGTGGTCCGCCCCACACCCTCTGTTTCTTGCTCCTTCACCACTAACGCCCAGCTTTCCAACTATGACGAAGATGACCGCTCCATTGACGTCGATCGCCGCTCCGACTCTTCTATCGCCCGCCGCCGTGACTCTCTTCCTAGTTTCTTCTCGGGTACTTGATTTTTTAGCCTTTCACTTTCTCCGAAGCAAAAGCGGTTACAAAGATCAACTGTTTTTCGGACTATTTTTTTCAGGTGAAATTCAGTTTCCGTTTCACTCACTAAAAACGGTGTAATTCTCTTTTGATTCGCAGATGCGTTGGACCCATTTTCCCCACCTAGGAGCTTGTCGCAGATGCTGAACCTGATGGACCAAGTCATGGACAACCCATTTCTGGCTGCGTCCCGGGGCGTTGGAGCAGGGTCAAGGAGGGGCTGGGACGTGAGGGAGGATGAGAATGCTCTGTTATTACGAATGGACATGCCTGGACTGGGCAAAGATGACGTCAAGATATCAGTGGAGCAGAACACCCTGGTAGTGAAAGGCGAGGGAGGGAAGGAATCAGAGCATGAAGACGAGGGCGGAAGGAGGTACTCAAGCAGACTTGACATTCCACCCAAATTGTACAAGCTCGACTCCATCAAAGCTGAAATGAAAAATGGTGTGCTCAAGATTATGATTCCCAAAATCAAGCAGGAAGAAAGAGGGGACGTTTTCCAGGTTAAGATAGAGTGAAGATGAGGCGATTGCAAATCACCAAAATCCAGCAAATCGTAGGTTGAGTAGGTCTTAGGTTGAGTAGGTCCTTCCTTTTCTTATATGTATCTTGTGTCTGGGTTTTGTTGTGTCTGAAATATTATGGGCTGAAAATGTAAACCATGGAAGGTGGTTCTTTTTAGGCTCTAGCTTTTAGTGAATAATGTAAGACGCTGTGAATTTTGTATGCGATGTCGCAGTATGGTTTTCGGCCAAGATATGGTGGTTTACATGTTGACCTTTTGCTGATAATGTTTAGATCAGATAATTGTTCTGTTAATTAAAAAAATGGAGGAAAAAAAAGATTATAACGTATTTGGGAGGGAAAAATCGGACTTGGCAACAAACTAAACGTGAAAGCAGCGTTGGTGCTACGTGGAGTTTCATAGAGAGGGACACTTGTACCTGGAAGATAGATGATGGCCTATCTGGAGTGGCTACGCCTTCTTGCCAACAACTGTTCAGGCTTTTGATCACCGTTATGATCAACGCCGTTTATGTGATTTGACTGTAAATGATATTTGTTATAGTATCGATGTAAATAAAATTTCGCCCCCCTTTTTTTTTTGGTTGTTTTAATCTTCATCCACAGAAGTCTTATGTTTGAGTAGCATTTTATGCCTCTGTTGGTCAGCGTGCATTGACAATGTTGCATTGTTCTTCTCTATTTTTCAATTTTGAAATGAGGCGAATGAACTGTGTTTTCAAGGGCATGTAATGATCTTCATGAACGGTCAGACTCCAGTGTATCATCCCACTGTAGTCTTCTTTGAACATTATACTGTAAACATGTTTTGAGTAGATGAGTGGAGGTCCATGACATCAATGTTGACCAAGAAATCGTTCCTTTCAGAAAATATTAATTTATTTGTCGTTCTAGACAACCATACTCTGTTGTTGTAACGAAAATAAGCGGGGTCTGCTGAGCAGTCCACACGGGAGAAAAATAAATTTATTCATTTGACAGTGTGACACCCTAATCAGTCTCACATTGGCTTTTGTTCATGCTGTCCAATTGCTTTCAAGGCCTGCAAGAGAAAATGGAAAATAAAAGGTCATTTGACGTCAGCAGAGTGGGTAGACAAATTTTTATGAAAAATGTTTAGCATACCATCTTCGCGTCGGCAATTGCAGCTTCCAGCGTCATCATTTTCTGCCGAGTAGAATGCAAAAAAACAGAAAAATATGCTAAGCTTTTGAATTGTCTTGTCTTCAGGAGGAGCTATCACGAAAAGCAGAAACTCACATTCTTGACGTCTCCAAGAGCAGCTTCTAGCCCATTGATTTCTCTTAACGCCACCTTACAAGCAACGTCTGGTTCTCTAGTCTTTCCACCAAGATAATCATTATTTTCGATGTCAGTATAAACCTGCATTTCATAAATTTCAGAAAATATGCCCATGTAGTGTAAGTAACAAGAGTTTATGGCCTTCAGAGATGAATAATTTCATGCCTTATAATCTTCTAAATTCATATCATCATTGGTCTCGCTTCTCAAGGAAATTGCCTGCAAGGTTAAACGAAAATTCCTGCTCAACAATTTCTTCATGCCCAGATGTAAAAATACAGATACTAATTGCACTGAAATGTTACACGCGTTCAGAGCACTGTCCAAAATAACAACCTGAAGCATTTGTAGTATTTCTGGATCGTTCCAGGGCCCTTTATCACTTATCAAGCAACCTCCAGAGTCGGAACATGTGCACTCACCACCCAGAAAAGTTGGCAAATTACTGCAATCGCAGAAATTTAGGAATTAGGATCCCTTTCTCATGCGGAACCATTTAGGAACATTTACTTGCAACTTCATCGAGGTGTCATATCAACGAATCATGTGTGGTTGTAAGCTAAGGAAATGTCATGTTACCTTGCATCAATAGCCTCAAGCAGAACATGGAAATAATCAGCACCCAATACCTGAAATTAAAATCAAACCATATATTGGATTTGATTGAAAATAAAAAACCCCTCATTGCTAAGGAACCAAAGAAGAAGTGGTTCTCAAGTCTATATATACAGGTTCTTTTTTCGAAATGCAACAACTCAAAAAGTATTTTAAACTTGTATTTGACTTGCTTTAAATTACTTTTGTTTTCTTGTTATAAAAATTGAGAGATATAAGTTAAATATTTGCTTTGACAAAAGTGTACAAGGGTTGTGTATTGTTTTGAGAAAAATGTGTCGTAAAAATTTTTACATAATATTTATTCGGATTGTACTTGATGTTCGTGGTTTTTTCGGTTTTAGAGTTGTTATGTAAATCCTTCTTATTGTGCGTACATCCGTAAAGGCCTTCAATGCTTTCCCCAGCATTCTAAATCCAAATCCAGCATTGACTATTTGAGAAAGATGGTATTCTTCCCAACACCATATCTACCGGATGCACTGCGACATAAAAAGAAGGATAAAGAGCTGAGTATGAAGAAGTTTGATGGAAGAGAATGATCCATACTCGAATTTTTGCTATTGTGCGTACATCCAGAAAGGCTTTCAATGCTTTCCACAGTATCCTAAACCCAGATCCAGCATTGATAATAAACACCTGGTTTAGTGTCTGCAACAACATCAACCAATACTAATTAACTCTAACAAACAAAAGTTCATATATAATCCAACATGTAATCAGCTCTTGTCTAATATTAACTATATGTGCTTCAACTTCACTTCACCTACTCAATCCATCTGCACACATTAGACTCTGACGATAAATAATACCTCAGGATAGTAATAGCTATCAATCTTCTGAATTTCCGTAAAAAGGTATCTGGCAGGCCTCGAGAAATTAGACATTCCCTGACCAAAAACTTTGTATCAGCAGTTGATCAATCGGGAAAGAACTCTCACAGATGAAAAATTATTAGTGTCCGAAAAAGCATAATTATGATAGATGTGCTTACCACTCCTTGAACATCTAAGATAGTTGTGGTGGACGCTATATGCCTTTTAGCTGCTAGTGAACATGCTGGGTATCTTGAGTTCATTGTTTTCTCTTGCTCTGAAACATGATACTTCACGAACCTGTCAATATTAGTTACTTGCAGCAGTTTGTTAAGATCTACCATCCCAATTCTCTCTATATACAATGGTCTACCATTTCTATCAACTCCATGGTATCCATGAGGATAGCATTTCTTTACTTCCTTGTACTCCACGAATTTGAATTCCTGATACGTCCGTCAAAGAATCAAATCCAATAATAAACCTTCTCATATGAAAACTGAAATCCACTTATAAGCAGCATGTATAATTATGGACGCAGATCTTTTACAGTTGGCATCAAGACGGTAGAGTCTAATCCTTTAATTTTGGCTATTTGTTTGAGATCAGATGGCTATAATAAAAATTATATAATTTTTTAAAATTTTCTTCTTTCAATTATGACTTTGTAATTGAAGGTCTAGACTTTATAATTTTGACATCAACTAGAGAAAAGAGCTGTCGTGACCTTATATTAGTCAAAAGACATGGTCTTTTTTTTTTTGGGACTATCAGAGGGATTTCTCAATCAGAATCTTCTCATTGTAGTCCAGCAATTGGAGAAAAAAAAAATCTACGAAAAACCACCTTACAAGAAAATTGCTTAGATTCATATATTCACCTTAGGAAGCATATCCACTCGAAATTCCTCCCGCCACTTTAGAAAATTCACAAACATGTCTTTGGATTTTAACATATCGTAATCCCTCATGCGCAGAAACCTTAAACCAAAGGGTGGTAACTGTTAATTAAACCCATACAGTGACAAACAGAAAACGACATTGCCTTAGAACCAAAGCATGATTAACTAAACGACATACCGCAGAAGCGTATGATAATCGTTGTGCTTGGGAGGCAAGAGACCCTCGACGAAGAGCATTTCGCGGAAGGCGTCAACATGTTGTTCATCTTTGAAATCACGAGGCCCTTCGAAAATCAATTGCATGCTCTTACTCCTTCCAAGAAGCTTCCAAGGGTAAGCCATCACTGACTTGAGGGATGAAGTCTTCTTTTGTTTCCGTTCAGGGAGTTCCCAAGATGTTTCAATTGGTGGATGAAGAATCTTAGTCTTGCTTCCACTTCCAGGAAATGAGTGCTCATCTTCTCCAGAACCTCTCGCTATGACGATATCCTTGTGATCTCTCACCTTCATTTTTGAGGCAATTGTATTCTTTAAACGCGAGAATACTGAAAATATACATTTAATAAAAATTACTGAATATCGAAATAAATTGGAGCAATTAGATAAGGTTGTGAAGGGACAAAATTTATCTCACTATTCAGCGACATTAGTTACAACTTAAGAAGATGAAACCCTTCACAGTTTAGATGCATAAAAATAACCATGCAAAATGATGTGAAAGTAGAAGCAGAGGAAGTAGTAGTAAGAAAACATACAATTGGAGAAATGAATGGGAGAATTACGTGCGAGGGAGAACAATAGGCTAGGGGCGTTGTAAGAAGAACGAAAGGCGATGCATGTAACGCATGGTGTGAAGGATCCAATACCATGCTTTGCTTACATTTCTCCAAACGCTTGCTTTCCAGGAAACCGCGAAAACAAGAAAGGAAGTTTTATTTTGGGTTACTTGGGGGTTCCGTGTTGGCCCTTTTAACATCTTTAAAGCCCAACCCATCAACTGGCCCAACAGAAGATGGCCTAAAATCCCACCATTTGATGTCACTCGTCTTTCTTCTGACCTCAAAACCCAGTCGCTCAAAAACACCGTTGGACAGAGTGGAAAATTCGAAAAGGAGGGAAACGCTGTTAAGATGATGAGGGTCAAAGATTTCATTTGTGTTCATAAAGACTGAAATCTTTAGTCGTGGATCATAGCTTATTCTCGTCCTTTCTTGTACTCTTAACCTCGGATATTGCTAAGTGTAGGTTTTAGCCCTCTATGTTGATTTACTAAACAGCCTGGAATTAGGTTTGAAGGTGCTTAAAAAGAAAAAAGCGATAAGCAAATGTTAAAACCGAGTTGACTCCGTGGTTACCTACTTCAAATCTATATCTTAATTTACACGCTTAAGATTGGACCAAGACTGGCTGATCTAAAAAGACTGCCTAGATAATTAAGAGATAATACATGAATTGAAAATAGCACGATTTAGGATGCACGTGATGAGATCATTGGAAACGTGACTTAAACTATTACCTTGGGTTATTAACTTTAATTTGGCATTTACGCCCGAATCAAACAATTTATTTAGGCAATAATAATTTATGTGAAAAATTTTTATATTATAATTTTTTTTAAAATTAAATTATTTAGTATTTGAATATATACTTAAAGAAGTACTTTTGAATTATAATTGAGAAATGATGGTGATGAAAAATTTCGTTTTCATGAAATTTTAAATTATAATTAAAGATATATTTGTCATATAAAACTATGAATTAGCTTTTTGATCATGTAAATTTAAGATTTTGTACAAAATTTTTTTTAAGAAGCTTATAAAATTAATTTCATAAAATAAGTTCAAAATAATTTTTTAAAAATTAATAAGTTACTTATTTAATCTTATCAAAATATTTTTTTTACATAAAAATACTTATACTATCTAATAAATTAAAGTGTCATAAGTTGCATGTCATTTATACAATAGTCAGTAAAATTAAGTAAATTGTTTTAATTTTTATGTTTCACCTAAATCTTACACAATATTGTATTTATTACATGGAAACAAGTCACTTAATAATCATCTTAAATTTAAACTTAATCTTACACAATATTGAATCTTTTAATTATTAAAATAATTTTAAAAAATGTGAATTATAATAAAACTATTTGTTTGGCCAAAAGCAAAAAAAAAAAAAGGACATAACGGAAGATATTGACTACTGAAGTGGTCACGTCCCCAAATTGAATGGATGCGTGATACGTGCGAGTAGGTAAAGTGGAGTTGAGGAGAGAAGAATCTGGAAGAAGAAGCACACGTGTGGGGACAGGTGAGCTAGCTGTATCCAGAGGTGAAGCAGAGCCTGCCTCCACACGTTGGGACTTGAACCCTCCTCCTTTGACGTCATTTTCTTAAATCCTAAGCCACCTGGTCCCACCTTCTTCCATGTCATCACTCAAAAGCCATTAAATTATAAATAAAATCATTAAAATAATTATATTGATAAATTCTAGGACAAATTAGGTATAACGTTCTTAAATTATAATTTATAATTTTAATGTAAAAAAAATTAAATTATTAACGCTTTGTTCTGTTACTTTATCACAAGTCATAACACAACATTTATCAATTAATTTTTGCAAAAAATAAATATTATATACCAATTAAAATCAACAAAAAAGAATTATGTAATTTCCATACATGTGAAAATCGTGCAAGAAAAACTATAAAATTATAGGAACTTCTTAAATTAATTTAAAGTAATATTATAGTATGTTCTAAGTTTATTTAATATCATTGTTTATTTAAAAGAAATAAATATGGCATCACTTAAATCAATTAAGGTTACTTTTCTTGGTTGGTTAAGGTTGAGTATTTAAATAAGCGAATATGGGCACTAAATAAGGTTAGACGCAATGAATGGGGAAAAGCAAAAGATAGGGATTGAATTGAGTAATGCACAGCTGGATACAGGAGTGAAGTGAGTGAAAAAATGGTAATGGATAGATATGAGGAAGAGCTGAGAGTGGTCATATATGGTATGCTGTCCGTGAATTACCCCACCTTTTTTTTTTATGTGCCCTTTTCTCATACAACCTGACAAAAACTAACGACAAAAAGTGAAAAAAAAGCAAGCCCTTCAATTTGTGAACAATTATCCTTTTTCTTTTTAATATCTTCAAACTATATACGTGCTGTGCTCTGCGCATCACCCACCTGGCCACCTCATGTTTCAGTTCCACCGTACCAAACTTTTTGGGTCTTTAAAAAATAATTAGATAAATTTAAATTTTGAATAAAATTAATTTTAAATAAATTTAAATTTATATAAACATAATTTATGTTTAAAAATTATTATTAAAAAATAATTTTAAAAATTAGATTTTGTTTAAATATTAATTAGTAAAAATATTTTTGAATATGTAATTGCTTAGAAGGTATAAATTTTATATTATTTACTTTATTTATTTTTATTTAATTTTCTCATATCAAAATGTTATAAAATAATTTATATTAATATTTTAATAATAATTTTTTAACTATTAATACTAATATTAGATTAAAAATATATATTTATTGTAAGAACCTATAATTTTGTTACTTGATAATCTAAGAATTGTTTTTTGAAAATAGACATTAATAAATAATAATAATAATAATAATATTATTATTATTATTATTAAATAATGGTAATAATAACAATACTGATAATATAAAAATATCTAAATCTGGATAAAAACTGAAATTTTAAAATACACAAGTTAAAACTTCTAAATCTAAAACTCAAATTCAACCTTAATTAAGACAGTAAATATATCAATATGTGTGTGTGTGTGTGTGTGTGTGTGTGTGTGTGTGTGTGTGTGTGTGTGTGTGTGTGTGTGTGTGTGTGTGTGTGTGTGTGTGTGTGTGTGTGTGTGTGTGTGTGTGCGTGTGTGTGTGTGAGAGAGAGAGAGAGAGAGAGAGAGAGAGAGAGAGAGAGAGAGAGAGAGAGAGAGATAAAAATTATAGGTCCCTCTAAATTTAGAAATACATATTAGAGTTGTCAGAAGAGAAAAAGAAAAGAAAGAATTGAGAGAGGACTAAAATGAAATATGTACATAGACTAAACTGTTATATAGATCAAACTTTTTGGAAGCTTAGAGCAAATTTTCTTCACCTCAACATCAAATTAGAAACACAGTGAGCACGTGA